>OU452172.1:10000000-11363929 GCA_911728515.1 Peribatodes rhomboidaria
GCAGTTGGTCGGTACGCTCGTCTACTAAAGCCTCCAGGTTGTTGGCGTACTTCTCCATCATCGCTATCATGTTGTCGAATATGTTCGGCTTCCTAAAACAAAAAAGGAACACTGACCAATGATGCAGATATCTTGGTGTTTACACCCATAAAGTTAAAACACTTCATCGATTTGTTCGAGTAACTTCAGTTGCGATTCAGTTGAAGAAGGTTGACATATTCAAACTAGATGTGCTCTTACTCGTAGTTAGACACGCTATGCTACTGACTGTTCATTTTAACGGGATCAAAAGTAGCCAGGGTTGAAGCTATGGCCGTTCTAAATTCACTCAAACCGGTTGAGTCGTTTTAACTTGAAGAAGTAGACATAAACACACATACCTACTTTCTTACAAACCAACACATTTATAACATTTGTGTTACATTAAAAATCTGCGTAGTAGTTCCAGTTTTTTTACATCTATAGATTAACGTAGATTACGAGAAAAGTAGGGAAAGCTGACTATACCACTATAGAGTCGGGAAGAGAAATACAGTGAAAGACGACTTTGAGTAGGTCTACTTACATGCCTTTCCTGAGCGGCCGCAACCTGGTCCGGATGGCCTTGAAGTCCGGGCGCGCGGTGGGATCCTCCGCCCAGCACTCCACGCAGCACTCTCGCACGCAGTCGAAACGACCCGCCAGCGCCTCTAGCGGCGGCCTGGGGAACCATTATTACTTGAAAATTATTGCACTAATTTATATTGTTGGTCGATTCGCGTTAAGTTAGTTTAACTTTTGTCTCTGCGACGTTAATCGGCTTCAAACTTATGTATGGCGGCGTGCACGTAGCTTATTATGTTCTGAACTTCTGAATGACCGATGTGTCCGATGGTATACTTAGGAATAGGTAGATAAATAGGCAAGTATTTTTATTTACTTTTTGTTGAAAATGGATAGAACATCAGAAAACTTATATTCGGGTGTAATAATTGATAAATCTGAGTATAAATACTTATCATCAAAACTATTTTTAAGTGGGTACGACAACGTTTTTTATAGCATTAGTGGTGAAAATGGTTAGCTTGGTGATCGATGATTTCAATGGTAACTTGATTATCTCGGGTCACATAGCTGAGTAGGTGGTAGAGGCAGCCAGGACACATACCTACCTGTAAGGCGCGGGCTCGGGCGCGGCGAGGCGGCGCAGCAGCGAGGGCGCGGGCGCCGCGTCCGCGCCGAACGGGCCGCGCCGCGTGTGCAGCTCGTACAGCACCAGCGAGAACGAGTACACGTCCGACCACGGGGACCCGTGACGACCTTCTTCTGATAGGGAGAACCCCTCCGTGCCCCATCCCGCTGCGCGGAGCAGTTCCGGCGAGAGGTACAAAAGATCTGGGGAACGAGGCGAGATGCTAGAATAGGGCATTTTTAAATAAAGAATGGGAGTTCCGACAAAAAGAAATATGTGAGCATCAACGCGTGTAGCTCGTATAGCACCAGGAAGAATGAGTAGGTATAGGTACGTCTGGCCACGGGGAGCCGTGACTACATTCTTCGGAAAGGGAGAACCCCTCCGTGCCCCATCCTGCCGCGCGGAGCAGATCTGGGGAGAGGTATGATAGATCTGAGGAACGAGGCAAGACGCTACAATAGGGCCGTTTCAAATAAAGAATGGGAGTTCCGACAAAAATAAATATATGACATTAACACCGCGCTGCGTGTGTAGCTCGTATAGCACCAGGGAGAATGAGTATACGTCTGATCACGGGGAGCCGTGACGACCTTTTTCTGATAGGGAGAACCCTTTTGTGCCCCATCTTGCCGCGCGGATAGCTCGGGGGAGAGGTATCAAAGATCTGAAAAACGAGGTGAGATCCCTAGAATAGGGTTTTTAAAATAAAGAATGGGAGCTCTGATAAGAAGTAACATGTAAGCATAAACGCCACACGTCTGTTGCAACGTCGAAAATTAAACAGTTCAGTAAAAATGTCTAGGGATAAAGGTAAAAATAATATCACCTCCACAATTGTTCCACAATAAAATTTGTATCAGAAGGATGCAGTAATACTTAACGGGATTGATCTACTAGTTATAGAGAACACATTTTAGTTTGTAAGATAAAAACAATGTAGGTCCTACCTCACACAGAATTTATCACTTGACCAGCTGGATCCTTATCCTTCAAGCATACATGTGACGTGAATTGGCTGGAGACAAAATTTAACTTTTGTTCGAAAAGTTGGTCGCTTTAAAAAAACCCACAACCTTCTTTATTTGAAGTTAGTACGTTAAGTAGGTTCTAATCAAAATCATAACTCTAAAAGAGATCTTACTGTCGATATAGCTGCGCAAACCAGTGGGATCGGATGGGGGCAGCTCGCCTCGTCTGAACTCCTTCAGTCCGAAGTCCGACAACTTGACCACCCACCGCGCGTCCACCAGGCAGTTGGAGGGGCGGAGCGCCCCGTGGTATTGCAGAGGGGATTCGTGGATGAATATCATGCCCTGAAAACGATATATTTCTTTACGTTTGCCAAGTATTGCTCTCGGTAGTAGAGTGTGAGTTCATTTGATTTAGTTATTCAAGAACAAAACATTTTATTAACAAGAGTAGTTTTTCGTCTTGGATTCAATCTGTTTCCAAAGAATGCGATCAGCCACCAGTTTATTTTTTTTATTTACTAGCTGTGCCTCGCGGTTTCACCCGCGGTCCCACAATAACTTTTTTTTTTCGGGATACAAAGTACCCTGTGTCCTTTTCCGTAACCCAGACGACGTGTATGCAAAATTTCATGACGACCGATTGAGTAGTTAAGGCGTGAAATTGTTTATTTGTTTATTTGTAAAGCAAACAAACAAATAAACAAATTTTCTTAAAAAAAACTTTCGCATTTATGGAATACCAACATGCAGTATATACATATATTACAAATTTTAAGTTTTCTTACAGGTAGTAAAGGTGGTATAGGTAGTAGGTATACCCATAATAGGGTTTGACAAGTCGAAGTCTTCTCGCCAACATTTATTCCGTCTACTTTGGCTCTACGTCCGTTTTCAGGCACACTCTACGTCATCTCCTAACCCAGTCTCTTTTTTAACCGACGAAAAAGAGGACTTTTACAAGTCGACGCGTATATTTTTTTGTAAACGTGTCTTGCCCAACCCCAATTTGGTTTCATTTGGCAACATGATGCTGTTTTACTTACCCGGATAATATCTCCGACTAACGACGCGACGAACATGTTATCCAGTTTGATGTCATCGTTTTCAAGAATATCCTGGAACGTTACAAGTTTAATAACAAAATGCTTGAAGACCAAAATACAAAAGTAATGAGCAATAAAAAACCACAGATATCCAAAGAATCCTGTACAGTTATAAACAGAATTCCTCTATTTGTTTCCATCTAAACTGCCTAACGAATATCAGAATATCAGTCTCAGGCACAGATTAGATAAAAGTTACTATGTTTCGGGGTCAATTTTAGCGGATACTGGATTGAAAATACAATTAACAAGTTGCGTACATGCCTACCTACCTAGATCCTACTAAAATATTAGGTGCAGCTAGTGGTACATATTCAGAGTAAAGTTTACCTTGAGGCTGCCCCTAGTGCAGTACTCCGACAGAGCGCAAACATTCGGCGGTTCGATGCACGCGCCCACAAATCCGTTCACGTTGTCGTGCTGCAAATCCCGCATCTGCCGGCAACGAGTACATAAATAATACATCATAGTTAAATGAGATGTGCAGACTTTTACAATGCAAGTATGAAAAGGATAAAAAGTAATGCACTGTGTCACCCTCGTCCGTGGGAAGGTGCGAATTATGGTAGGTACACGTGGTCCCTGACTGGTGCAAATCAGGTGACAACCTACTGCTGGTACGCTTCGGCCGCGGTTAGTGACCACCCACTGGACAGTCGCGCCGCCTTTGTCGTGTTACGGAGCGCTGTTCGGAGACACCTTAATATATGTACCTACTAGGCCAACGTGCTCTACCTTAGACCACATCGTCGCTTTGCATCAGGTGAGATCACGGTCAAACGTTGGCCTAGTCAGACGTAAAAAAAACACCATACTAGGTAGCTCTGTTAAGTCTGGGTAAAACTTCGTGTGCCTAGTTCGTGATTAAAATAATCTTGAAAACCGGGTGGTATTTTGGTAGATATCTGTCTTCTGAGCACGAGGTGCTGAGGAGATGTTAAAATATCTAACCCTTAGCAATAAACACTGTATAGCTTTGGATTAGTTATACAGTGTTTGCCCCTTTTTCGATTGAATTAAAAACATTAAAGAAAGAAAATGACAAAACATTGAATAGTTATTCCAATGCTATTCAACGTTTATTGGGGCTAATGTCTGTGAGATTAAATGAAAGCATGAACAGTTTTACAAGCTTTTATATACGAGATAAGATTTTGGAGAAACGATGTATTGCATTAGATATTGATTTACCTTAATCTACATGCCTACTCTGAAATATGATATCAAGTTTGATAATTCCTCAAAATGTCATGAGCAAGTGCATAGGAAGCAACTACTTATTCCTCCGAGTTTGCAGCAATAACGGAATATCCAAAGCTCACGTCTCTCAAGCGTGAAGGAACTCCGTTTCAACAAAATGAGAATTCTTCTACACGACCGAATATCTCTGCAGTGTGTCCGTAACTTCAGCTTCCTCATAGGTGATAGAATAATTTTACCTATGCCAATATTTAAAGCATAATAGCTGCAATCAAATATCCCAGTCTTAGTTTAGCTGCCACAAGAACTTCGTTAATATGAGCCATTTACTATGTGTCAGCTGGAGTGACACAACCTCAGCTCGCACATCCAGTACAGGCAAACCAGTGAGGTTAGGGTTTTGGACAATAGCTAGAAAATTAAAGCATAATAGCTGCACAAGGTAGGAAAAATCTGAACGATGCTACTCAAAACATGTAGAAGCTATGATCAAAAAACTGTGTGTAAGCTGGTGTTGTGTCACTTCAGCTACTCATCTCATATCTTCCAAACGAAAGAAGGTATGACTATGCATTTTAGCTCAAATTTTAAAGCATAATTGCTGCCATTGGCAGCAAAATTTTCAAGTCTCTGGGTTATATACTTTCCGAGTTATAAGCTAATACCTATGTGTAAGCTGAAGTTGCGTCACTTCAGCTGACACATGTTGAATCGACGAAACTATCAAACGTAGAGTTTTCGTTTAAAGGGCAAAAATTAAAGCATAATTGCTGCACTAGGCAGCAAAATTTTCAGATTCCTAGACCTCGTAGTTTCCACGTAATAATCAAAAAACAGTTTTCGCGCCAAAAAATTCAAATTTTTGCTTAAAAGCGGCGTTGCCGTTCCGTGCGGTACATTATTGCAATTCAATTTGATCTTAGCGCGCATAGTGTTAAAAGTCATTTTCACTTGTGTTCAAAATTCTTTTAGTTTTGTTTAGACTGAGAGCCCCTGAACCATATGGAACTAAGAATGCACCTGTAAAATTTGAAGGCAGATTCTTATGAACTTAAACAACGACGAAGGTTATTGGTTTTGGCGTGGCTTGTTCTCTGTAATTTGGCTAACAAAAGACATCGCGCGACAGATAATGGCTGCTTGACGTCACAGGCGCGAGGTAGACAGTGGCATGGCGAACCAGTTTTTTTGCCCCACCACCCCGCTACACCCTTCGCGTGCCATCTAGTACATTTACTAATTTAAAAATTAAAATAAAGAAGAAAGATAAACCACTGTATAGTAAAGAAGATAAATTTGTTACTTGGACAATATCTAGTGTAAGTAAGTAGTGTAGGTGTTTAACAAGTTTGAAGATGAACTTCCGCAAAGTAACGCCTGATTCAATCAAGAAGATAAATGTTTAATGTGTGGGTAAGAGATAGTAAAATGTATTTTAATAGTCTGTAAGTACTTTGATTTTATGATACGGGAATTACTCGTATTCCGACTATTGTTTCAACCGCATAAGTAAGTGATTCCCGTTACATAAAATCATAATGTGTGAAAACCACGTCAGTTTCCATAGCCTGTAAGTAGGTAAGTATCTGAATTCGATAACTACTTCAGTGTTATTTCAGTTGTTCCATGAAGAATCAGAAGACCAGGGAGCTCCTAGTCTAGTTATCTCGTCTTCTAAGTTCATAAGAATCTATCTTTAAAATAACATACATACCTAGTTTCATATAGTTCAGCGGCTCTCAGTCGTTTTTTGTTAGCCAAATTACAGAGAACAAGCCACGCCAAAACCAATAACCTTCGTCGTTATTTAAGGTCATAAGAATCTGCCTTCAAATTTTACAGGTGCATTCTTAGTTCCTTATGGTTCAGGGGCTCTCAGTCTAAACAAAACTAAAAGAATTTTGAACACAAGTTAAAATGACTTTTAACACTATGCGCGCTAAGATCAAATTGAATTGCAATAATGTACCGCACGGAACGGCAACGCCGCTTTTAAGCAAAAATTTGAATTTTTTGGCGCGAAAACTGTTTTTTGATTATTACGTGGAAACTACGAGGTCTAGGAATCTGAAAATTTTGCTGCCTATGGCAGCAATTATGCTTTAATTTTTGCCCTTTAAATGAAAACTCTACGTTTGATAGTTTCGTCGATTCAACATGTGTCAGCTGAAGTGACGCAACTTCAGCTTACACATAGGTATTAGCTTATAACTCGGAAAGTATATAACCCAGAGACTTGAAAATTTTGCTGCCAATGGCAGCAATTATGCTTTAAAATTTGAGCTAAAATGCATAGTCATACCTTCTTTCGTTTGGAAGATATGAGATGAGTAGCTGAAGTGACACAACACCAGCTTACACACAGTGTTTTGATCATAGCTTCTACATGTTTTGAGTAGCATCGTTCAGATTTTTCCTACCTTGTGCAGCTATTATGCTTTAATTTTCTAGCTATTGTCCAAAACCCTAACCTCACTGGTTTGCCTGTACTGGATGTGCGAGCTGAGGTTGTGTCACTCCAGCTGACACATAGTAAATGGCTCATATTAACGAAGTTCTTGTGGCAGCTAAATTAAGACTAGGATATTTGATTGCAGCTATTATGCTTTAAATATTGGCATAGGTAAAACTATTCTATCACCTATGAGGAAGCTGAAGTTACGCACA
Source organism: Peribatodes rhomboidaria (assembly GCA_911728515.1). Taxonomy (NCBI): domain Eukaryota; kingdom Metazoa; phylum Arthropoda; class Insecta; order Lepidoptera; family Geometridae; genus Peribatodes; species Peribatodes rhomboidaria. The sequence continues at coordinate 10,007,116 of OU452172.1, forward strand.
CCTCTGCAGTGAAACTATGTATGGTGATGATAGGGATTTACTCTAAATTTTAGACTTTGACCGAAAAATTGTATTAAGATAATCCGCCTATTTACGTAAAGTCAGGTCCGGATTTAGAGGAGGGCAGGCGGGGCTACAGGCCCGGGGTCTCCACAAGAGAGGGCCCCCATAATAGAGATTAACAAAAAATACTTAAAAAGATTTTTACTATAATGCTTACTTGTGCAAGTAGGTATGAGTTAAATAATTTAATTCGTTTCTTGCAATAAATAAAGTAACATTACATTTTTGAATGATTTTGCATTTTATTCGAGTAGGTAATGATTAGAAGCCTTCACTTTCCTGTTGCCCTAGGGCCTCCAGGGCCTCCACACTCCTAAATCCGGCCCTGTGTAAAGTCTCCACAGCTCTAGGGTTCATAGGGTAGGTAATGTAAGTGTAAAAAATCTACATCTAGAGACATTCTATTTTGTATCTTAAATTGAGTAAAATATATGATGCGAGTACCTACCTATTATTATACACGTAGTTCGTACTTATACTAGCAATGTCTGGCGATTTCACCCGCTACATATCCAATAATAGTCACTTCCCACGCTGGCTTTAATAAGGAATGAAGCATTGCTGTTGAAAGTTTAAAACGGTAGAGAGTAGAAGCTCATAAAAAAGTGTTACCGTTCTTGAGACGCGCTAGATGCCTACTACACGCATGAAATTGTTATTTGCTTCCACTGACGTCAAGAAACCATCAGAAGTGATTTGTTTACCTACGTTTATTTGATCATAACTTGCTACGAACTGGGAGTTTATATTGCTATCATCCTGAGGCATGATTAACCTAAATATTGGGAAATATCTCACTGTTATAATAGTTCTATTATACTTACTAATACATAAATATCATAGGTTGATAGATAGGTACTATTTTAGCAAACTAGACGTTCTAGGACATGATGTCAGCCTGAACGCTCAGAGGGTCCGTCTACGTGTTACGTCCTGTACGTCTTTCTGTTTATAACTAGATGATAAACGTATTATTTTCCAAATCAGAAATTTCAAACATAATAAACGGATAATAACCTAGAATTAGTGAAACAACTGAAGGCCATATCGCCAAGAGCGATCTTCCCTGGCAATCATAGGATGGAGAGGATTCTTAGAATAGGTGTATTTATTTATAAAGCGGTCCGTGCTTTTTTTTTTATAAGAGTGGCAAACAAGCAGATGGCCCGCCTGATGGTAAACGGTAACCGCCGCTTATGGACACCTGCAACACTAGTTGATGCGTTACCAACCGGGACAGAACTTTGTAGACACATCAATGAAATGATGGCTATGATAAAAATATATGTCTTAGTTAATTAATGTTAATTTTATTTTCTTAGGAAACTTACAGATAGGTACAAAATTATAAATAGAAGATAGAGACAGAAGGTGAATTATAAGTTTTCACAAATATAGAAAGGTAAATTGATACGAGTAAGTAACACTTAAAAGACAGACACTCATGATAAATCCTACTCCTACTAATATTATAAACGCGAAAGTTTGTAAGAATGGATGGATGGATGGATGTTTGTTACTCTTTCACGCCAGAACGGCTGCACAGATCTGGATGAAATTTGGCACAGAGATAGATTAAAGTCTAGAATAACACATAGGATACTTTTTAACCGCAGGTGAAGCCGCGGGGCGCAGCTAGTACTCAATAAAGAAATAAGCTAAATTTGAAAGATACACAGATAAAAAAAAACTAATAATCATTTTATAATTAAATTTATATAGGTATACTTATAAAAAATAACTGATGTTTATAAGTTTAGAGTATAGCCCATATACCACAGAGCGTTAGCCATGGATTCTAAAAGCAAGCAAGCAGTACAAATAAGTACTAAATAAGTAAGTAGTGAGTTAGTGAAGTTGCAGCTCAAATCCTGAACGAACGGGTGTACTAAGTTAGCACTCATATCCACACCTGAGTAAACTGCACTTATTTACTCTGTTCTTGGGAACGTTTGCTTTTCAGCACTCGCGGGACTTCGTCTGGAGATTTCACATAGTGCTACGGAGAAATTTAATATTTTCCAACGTTTCGGCTCTTTTCATTTTTAACTTTATCCGTAAGACATAAAGTTCAAAGCTACAAAATAACTGTCATCAAACATTGTTATTTGACGGTTCGCAATCATAATTGACTTTTATACGTGGGTTTGTTTAAATATGATTTTATATGGGTTCATAAAATACTTAGCTACTCGTGAAAGTTGTGAAAGAAAACTTATTGCAAATGAAAGTCTGAAGGAAAGTCTGCCATTTATATGTTTTCTTTACCGATGATAAAATAAGATTACCCATGTATAAGTACCTATAAGTACGTTACTTAAAAAGTTAGATAAGTAGGTACACGAGAAGGCAAAATCAACTACAAAATCTCGCTATTGATTTTACTGCGTGAGTTCGTTCGAGTGTTGCATTTTATCATGCCGAAATTAATATTATTTAGTTTGTTATAAATAAACACTAGGTGCGACCCGTGGTTTCACCCACGGTCCCACAGGAACCGTTGATTTTTCCGGGATAAAAAGTACCCTATGTCCTTTTCTGTACCCTAAACAACATGTATGCAAAATTTTAAGACGATCGGTTGAGTAGTTCAGACGTGAAAGCGTTACAAAGAAACAAAGAAAATGAACAAAGACTCACTTTTTCATATTATATGTAGTACCTTTGATTTTAGTCTAACCTCAAAGCAAACACTCATTGACTTCGTGTTACTTAACAACGCCATCTGCTGTTGTGTCGTTAAAGCAATTAGTTGCTCACAAAAAATAGTATTATTATTCGCCAATAGATGTCAGGAAGAGTCATATTTTTCAGTTGAGACTACTCAAACGCCTCCTTTTTGTTATTTTTCTTCCAAGTTTATGTTTAAGTTGATTATCGATAAAACACGAATAAAATGACATTTTCTAAAAATGATTCCTAGCTAGATCGATTTATCGCCCCCGAAACCACCTATATACTAAATTGTATGAAAATCGTTGGAGCCGATTCCGAGATTCCAATTCAATCCAATCCAGAGATCCAAGAATTGCTCATTTAAAGATACAAGATTATTTATTTAAACTAAAGCTACACTTTTCATTTGATCAATTAACTAGCTGCGCGCCTTGCGATTCCATTCGCGGTCATCAGGAACCGTAATTTTTTTTCGGGTTAAAGGTACCCTATGTCCTTTTCTGTACTCCAGACAACGTGTATGCAAAGTTTGATGAAGATCGGTTGTGTAGTTAAAGCGTGAAAGCGTAACAAATAAACAAACGAACAAACTCGCTTTCGCATTTATAAGATACTAGATGCGCCCCGCGGTTTCACCCGCGACTAAAAAGTCCTATGTATCCTAAATATCCTATGTGCTATTCTAGACTATAATCTATCTCTGTGCCAAATTTAATCCAGATCTGTGCAGCCGTTCTTGCGTGAAAGAGTAACAAACATCCATGCATCCATACATTCTTACAAACTTTCGCGTTTATAAAATTAGTAGGAGTAGCATCTTAGAATTGGAAAGGTTTTTTTAGAACAATACCACATTATTACCTACGTAGGTACCTAGGTAGATATCACGTTTTGTTATTAATTCGTATTTATTGGCAAAAAAAATTATAACAGCATTTTTTGTAATAAACTGTCAGCCAGTTTAAGCTTTTGAAGTTTGAAAATATAGAAGATTTATTTATTTCCATATGATTATTACCTATTCATATATTTACCTTTTTACGCACACTTAGACGAATACAAGGTACGAAAAACATGTTGGCACGACGAAACAGTCAATTTGTGAAATTAATGATGGAGAACCATTTCCCCTTGGCAGAGTCACAAATGCTCAAATTGTCCTGAGGTAGGTAAACATTGTATTAGAGAGAAGACTGATATGTGACCATTTCCGCAATATCTTCAGAGGTGTACAAACAGAGCAGTTTGTTTATAACCCTACCTATGATATTTACAATACAAATGATAGGAATAAATTAAGCGATTTGTTCCAGTCAGTGAATTTTCTGACTGAAATCTCTTACTCGTACATATTTCTTGGTGTTTTGCTGACTCGATTGGTAGTTTCGCTATATACTCTAACCTCCTTAGGAATAAACGTTGTTTAGTCTCGGAGTAGTGAGACAGTGTTTTGTCTTTTTCTTTAATTTAAATTTTAGAACTCGATCGAAAAAGACAAACGACTGTGTAACTATTCCTATTCAATGTTTGTTGCTAAGGGGGTAAATATGCTATGAAGAGGGCCGCGACGGACGCTCTGAAATTTCCATACAAACGCGCTTCTCAAAATTTCTTGAAAACCATTTGACAGATTATGATAAAATTTAGCGTGTACAATTAAATTAACAATATCTCCGCCCCTATGTTCTTGGTTTTTTTAAAAAACGTTCTCAAGCAAAAATAGAGCTATGAAAACTGTCCGCATTTTTAAGGGGTCACTTTTCACTGATTTATTCAACTAGCTGACCCGGCAGATTTCGTACTGCCTCAATCGATAAATAAAAGACCTAAACTTTTGTTTATAATATAACGTATTGAATAAAAAAGAATTTTTTTAATGAAGCATGAAGTTTTATTATTATTTTCGACACATGTTGCTTACTTAAAAAAACAGAGTTTTCCTGATATACTGGCTATTTATTAAATTATTATTAACAGACACACACTGTTATGATACAGTTTGTTAATCAATTTAAAGCTTTCTCATAAACTATATTTTTTGTTTAGTTTTGTGGTGCGTAAATAAACAAAGAAGACGGTTTTCCGACGTGCGAACACGCGACGTATAATTGTCCATGCGCGAAACAGGGAAACTCCAAGTTAATTCCGCAAACTTCTAAAGACTGTCCTTGCGATTTCTTTATTGTCATCGCAAAGGCCAGACGTACTGGAAATTGTAAGCGTTTAAAATCGAATGTTAAATCCGTTGGAATCATCGGTATTCGCGGGATCAAGACATCCTCTCCTTTGTATTTTTCTTTTATGATTGTTGCCTCAATGACGTTATTCATCAGCTTTTTCACAGCCAGTCTTGTTCTATTGCATAGTCGCGGTTGATTAATGTTACGCAGCATGATGACAACCGATCCTACTTTTAACTGCAAATTGTGAGGTGGTAATCCAGGCAATTCCAGTGAATTTAGAAACTCCGTGGGATAGTTGACTACGTCATCCTGTTTCATAACGGTGTCCACTGATTTGAAGGAAACCGACTGTCCTGGATGAAAATTCTGAATGGTCGCATTGAGATCCTCGACATCTTTATTTTTCGCTGCCAATATTGCTCGTTCACCCAGCCAATTATGGTTATTAAACTTTTGCGCTATATATGGGAAAACACGCTGAATAAGCTCCTCTTTTGAATCTGTGATGTGGCAGAAATCTGTGGGTAATATGATGAATCCGGTCGAGGTGTCCATTGCAACTTTATTATTTCCAATATCTAACAACTGCTTCGCAAACACATTTGCGGTTCCCGTACGTAGTTTCGAATGACGTTGCAGCGACAGGTCGTTGAGGCGAAAAACTTTTAGCGTGGTACGCTGGAGCGAAAAGTCTTTGAAGCGAATTTTACCAGGGCGAATGACACTGCATCGACAAACATTGCGGCGAAAAATATTTGAAATTACACATGTTTATGCTACTCTAAAACGATAAAGGTGAAATAAAAGACAGAAAGTAAAAGTTTAGTTTAATCACCAAAAAATAACAGTTAAATTTTTATTACTATTTATTTGATTCTTCGAAGCTTTTTTTAAGAACAGCTCATTATTTTATGTATACTATACCTATATAGTGTAATATATACTTCCCGTTTCGATAAGTAAATACTTCTACAATTACATACATAGTCTTTAACCGTACGAGATCAAGGAGGGTAGTCATAATTTCCTTTTTTTTTACCTTCCTCTTACAACCTGCAAAGAGTTCGAGTGTTAGAGTCGAGCAGTCACTGAATAATTCGAAAAATATTACGTTTTGGGAGAGTTTAAATCCCGTGAATCGAATGGCAAGACTGTAATATCACGTTTACAACCCCTGTTTCCACCTGCTTTATGGTCTGTTGAAAAAAAAATCATTTGCAGCTTCCAAGGACTCAGAATAGTGTGGAAGCATGGCATCGTAGGTGGAATTCCTTACTGGACCACAATAAACTAGGGTTGTACGGCTGTTAGAAAAAACTAATTGAAGAGCAGAACACAACGGCTCATTAAATTGAAAGGATTCTGGGTAGAATCCCTCAGACGCCACCAAAAAAAAATTAAACTACAAGCAAAAGCCATTGCAGAGATTATAAAAAAAAAAACAAAATCAACACCGTTGATTTTATACGAGCTTTAGCATTAAATACCCGTTTATATTAATATGTTTTTATTTAATAACAATTGAATTTAGTTAAAAACGGACAATCAAAGAAATGGTAATAAGAATGAAACTGTTTTTTTTTGTTGATTAAACTAAAACTTTTACTTTGTCTTTTATTTCACCTTTTTAGTTTTAGAGTAGCATATACGAGTACATATCGTCGTTGCGCGTGCAAAAGTCGCTATGTGTTATTTAGTCATTTTCGGTTTTTTATGCAGTTTAAATCCTTATTACAATACGCACGTACTGTAAAAACAGTTATGTGATAGACGTAATATTTAAAGAGTTACAGAATGTAGCTATGTGATATTCATACATCGAAAGTTCTATTTAAACACTCCAAGTGTTATAATTCACATAGCTAAAATAAGTTTAATAAAGCGGAAGAAAAAATTGCGCCCGATATGTGCTTCGCTGCACATAGCGAGATTTTTGGTCAAGTTCTGACTCGCTCGATCACGAAACGCACAGGTCGAGTCTCACATAGATAGTTTTGTCGATGTGATTGCTCATTACAATTCTAGCAGCGAAAGATACACTTAAAGGTGCTTGTGTATTATGGTTTTGAACCGAAATAATGTAAGTCATTTACAATTACAATTTCACATACAATTTTACTAAAAAGAAATCATACAGCTAAACTATGTTTCAATTGCTTTTTTTTGACTTTAAAATTTAACATTTTTGTTTTGTTCGTTATACGCTAATGATAATTAATAATTATACCAATTACTTAAATTAAACTACTACGCGAAAGCGAGCAAAGCGTATAAACGCTTTGACAAAAACGCTTTCGGATGTTCGATTCTGTCCGGATGTCTGTCCGGATTTTTGTCTTCCTCTGCATGTCGCATTTCTTAACCACCATTTCTTAACCTCTTGAAATTTTATTGGAAAAATCGATCGACGAATGCAACCTGTGGAGGAAGACAAACTTCAGCGGCGAGAACCACAGATCACAAAGCCACTAGTATTAGTAATTATGTCATGAGATTGTACTAACGCTTTATATTTTGGTTTCTTTTTATTTACTTTAAAAAAATATGTAAATCTGTTGCGTTTATTTGTCTGGGTATGCATGTGGTGTGTATATGTACTAACGCTTTATAATCTCTTACTCTCTATCTCGTACTATCTCTTTCTTATTTTTACAGATATATATTTAAATGTCAAGATTTTATAGAAGCAAAAAACTAATATCTTTATGCAGAGAAGATGAACGAAAGGAACTTATTATAAATCGGCTGACCAGAAAGCTCGAAAGAGAATCAGCTTTACTGTTTCAGCCGTCTGAAATGTTGTCATCCAACAGAGAGAACAAAGATACAATGGACATTACTTGTGTCCAACCAGATAATATTTCAATGGCTGGAGTGGAAACTACTGCTGTGAACACAGGTACTACCCAAACTATATTAACTACAACAGCAGTTGGTATTGGTGAGATTATTGACCCCTGCCTGATAGCCCAAAACGATTCTGAAATACCCAGCAATAGCATCCAAAGACAATCAGATTTACTGTTTCAATCATCTGTAATATTGCCATCCAATAGCGAGGGCCAAGATACGAGTACAATGGACATTACTAGTGTACATACTGAACATCTTGATTATATTTCAATGGCTGGAGTGGAAAGTTACTGCAGTTAAGACAGGCACTAATCAAACTATATCATCAACAGCATCAGTTGATAATGGTAACATTATTGATACCTGCCTGATTAGCCAAAACGATTCTGAAATACCCAATGGAATCAATGCAATAGCAATGGAATCCTAAGTTCAGGTGATTCAAATGAAGTATCTTATCTGTTAAATGATCAAACTGGCTGCATAGAGCCTAAAGTTATCGAAAAAGAGAATATTTCTAGTAATATACCCGAAGAAGAAGCTAATAGCGAGACAAGAAAGAGGAAGACAAATCAGAAAATGAGGCTTTTGGGAAAATATTATACAGGACATAAGGTCAACAAAGTTGATACACTGAGAAAAATGACATTTTGGCGTTATCATAAAATATCGTGACGTACTCGTAAGTCTAAAATACGTGCGGTAACATAGAACAAGGGAATAATAGGTTATTAATACGCCTTCATTGAAATGTGTATGATGGAATCGAGTTATCTATGTAAATAATGAAATATCATAATGCTCATCATCTTAAAAATTGGTCACATAAAATAATGGTAGTCTTCTTCAAATAATATCACTCTGTGATAGAAAATTGTCCACAGTCCTACAAATGTATATGATATTCTTAGATAAGACTATCATCACAAAACACAGTGACAGTGTCACCGTATTTTTCAAGTTTTCATAGTTTAAAATGAAGAAGTATCTCTGAAAATATGATGAAGACCTCTTAATATAGTGTGTTAAAAGTATATGCTAGTTTTATTAATTTTTAGGGTATAGAACATTTATTTAAATTACAGTCCTACTATTTTATGTGAAACTTACAAAATACAATTCCAATATTTTCTTATTCTTAGAGTAAGCATAAAAGTTTAAAGTCAAGTCATACATGTGGAACTAACCACATTTTGATCTCACTGTAATTGATTTTGTTTCATTCAATAAAGTGATAATTTGATTATGAAATGTATTGTTTTTTTTAACACTTTCTTTCTAAAAAATAGCCATGTGTCATTGTTCAGCCAATTTTTTTAGATTCCATAGAATTATAAAGTAGTTATGTGCTCATAATTCACATAGCTTGTATTTACGACTCAAATAAATAACTCTATGTGTCAAATTTGCCAATTATGTTTAATTTTTGTCATTATTCATAATGTTATACATCCAACAGTAATTTAAAACTACGTAGATTTGTTAAATGTATCAAAGTATGAATAAATTATTTTAATACTCTAGGCATTTTTCGAGAAAATCAGTTTTTTGCGTCTCCTGTAAAGTATGTCAAAAATACATAGCTACTTTTGCACGCGCAACGACGATATGTAATTTCAAATATTTTTCGCCACAATGTTTGTCGATGCAGCGTCATTCGCCCTGGTGGAATTCGCTTCAAAGACTTTTCGCTCCAGCGTACCACGCTAAAAGTTTTTCGCCACAACGACCTGTCGCTACAACGTCATTCGAAACTACGTACGGGACCCCACATTTGCAGTTTCATCATGTTGCAAAAATACTCGCATGTTAGTTGTTAATTGGAGTGTCTTTACGTACTGCCACAAATTCGATGATTTTAGGCATGCATTTAGTTCATCAGCAACAGTTGATCGGGGAATAACTGGAAGAGTCTGACGAAAATCACCTGACAACAGAATCATGGCCCACCAAAAATATTTTGGTTGTCACAAAGATCTTTCAATGTTCTGTCCAGCGCCTCCAGTGACCTCTTATGGGCCATTGTGCATTCATCCCAAACAATTAATTTGCATACCTGTAGGATCTTGGCCATTGCGCTATTTTTGGCGATGTTACAAATTGGTGTTTCGGTGATTTGCATGTTTAATGGTAATTTCAAGGCAGAATGCGCAGTTCGTCCGCCTTCTAGCAGAGTCGCAGCTATTCCAGATGAATCCAACGCTAGAGCAACGTCATTTCGCGATCTGATCCTCGCCAAAAGGATCTGGTGGTGGGACCAATTGTGGCAATTTTACTTTGCCTCCAGCACAACATAATCCAGTAGATTCACATAACCTGTGATGTAGTATGTAGAGTACCTAGTAGAGTTAGCTGCAGTGTGCACATCAGGTTTATTAATTAAACAATTATTTTACGAAATTACATTTTCTTTTATTCTCTTGACGCTACATGTCAACATATCAACAACACGGTAGTCATGGTAACTAAACTAAATAAAAACTCTAAATATCTATGACATTTCCCGGAAATTATTTTAAATATCGCCATCTCGCTCCGTGTTGCGTTTTTATCTCGTTCTGGTTTTTCACTTTTATTATATAAGATAGGTAGACAAAGCAAATCAAAAATTCCTTTACATAGGGAGGTTGTCTACATCATTAGCTGTTAAATTAATCCATAATACAAGGGAAATTCTTAGTTATTTAAGAATTATTACAGAAGTGAAAAGTCATTAAAAAAATTGAAATTGCACTATGTCACTCTGTAGGTAACTTTAGAGGTTTGTCAGTCTCATTACTTGCTCTCTTCGCTCGTAGTTTTCTTCTAGACAAAATGGCTATAGAATATAGTCTAAAGTGGTTGCCGGACTCTTATTGCATTTTATATGTTCTATTACTTAGTACACGATTCTACTTTGTATTATAACTAACTGCGTCTCGCGGTTTAATCTATTGGCCCACAGGAACCGTTATTTTTTTTCAGGGTAAAAATTACCTTTTTCTGTACCCCTGAGAACGTGAACCTTTGCAAAATTTCATGTTTGTCTGTTGATTTGATTTACGTTCAAACGGAAAATCGGAACGGAGACAGCTTTTACCCTGGAATAATACTGTAGTGCTATTATTTATTTTGTGATAATACAATCGTAAACTAGGCGCAACTAGTGGTCCATATTTATCCGGTTAATCCACTTCGGGGCTAAACCTGAGTCGAGGCATGTTAAAGCTTTTGGATCAATTCACGTAATACTCTGTTTTGTTTAAGAAAAAGTCTTTAGAGGTACAAATGATACAATATTAAACGATTTATTTCCGTCAATGTCGTGAAGGCAAAGCTCTTCTAACATTTCGTTTGTTTTGCCTGCTTTGCGGAAAGCGTAACTTCTTTATATGGCGGCTTATGTAGGCTCTGAATAAATACGGAGGTTAGAACGGTGCGAGCAGACAGATGCGAATGTAAGTCGAGTCTGTGTCACGGGCTTGAGCTGATGTTGGAACAAGACGAATGATGTATTCGTACGCAAAAAGGATGCAAATAAAAGCTACTTTACTTGACTTAAGATTGCCCTGAAGAAAACATGTAAACGCTTTCAGGTAGGCAGGTGTCTTATGTGGGTAGGTTACACACAGTTATTTTTAACCGACTTCAAAGTAGAGAAGGTTCTTAATTCGGTTCTATTTTTTAGGGTTCCGTAACCAAAGGGTAAAACGGGACCCTATTACTAAGACTCCGCTGTCCGTCTGTCATTAGGCTGTATCTCATGATCCGCGATAGTAAAACAGTTGAAATTTTCACGGAGGATGTATTTCTATTGCCGCTATAACAACAAAAGTAAAAAACAGAACAAAATAAATTTATTTATTTATTTTATTTATTTAATAAACATAGGACAAATATAATGTATATCTAATATTTAAGGGGGCTCCCATACAACAAATGTGATCTTTTTGCCGTTTCTATAGATAATGGTACGCAACCTTCGTACGCAAGTCCGACTCGCACTTGGCCGGTTTTTTAAATGTTTGTTTTACTCTATCATTTATAAATTTATTTGTTTTTTTTTGTTGGGATTTTAGATTGGTCACATTTTTATCACAACCCATTTCTCAAATCTGATGACGGGAAGTTGCTTTTTATGTATATTTTTTTAATGTTTTATTATATTATTTACTAGCTGTTCCCTGCGACTCCGTTCGCGTTTATTCAGAAAATAGTAGGCATATACCTTCCTCGTGAAATACTGTAACTAAATATAAAACTTTATCAATTTGCGTTTACCCGTGAAAAACCTAACAGACAGATAGACAGACAGGCAGAGTTACTTAGACCTAAACTAGGTAGCTACGAGTACTTACGATTTTAAGTTCCTTCTTGATTTCCCGATTGATGTCGATGTGGTGCCGCCGCACTCGCTTGACTGAGAGCAGTCTGCCCCTGTACCAGGCTACTTCAGTAAATATGGCCGAATATCTGTAAGAGGAAGTTGTTTTAATTTTTTTGTCTCTGAAAAGATTATCCGAAGCATTTTTGTGACAACGAATTCGTAGAATCATAACTTGATACTGGTTAACAAGGGTTATGACATTTTGCGCCGAGGTGGAACACCCTTGGGTTTTTAGTGGGTAGGCCGCCAGTGGCGGGATTCCCACATAACCACTCTGTGCTCACACCCGGGCTGTTGGTGGTATCCATAAAGAATTTTCCCAAGGTAAAAAAAAAGGTTTATGACGACCGCACTCTGCATTCGTTAGAATTAGGTAAGCTTTTTTGTCGAAAAAAAAAAGGTTTATGACGTCTGCACTCTGCATACGTAAGAAATAAGCTTTTTTGTTGAAAAATGTATTTTTCAAAACAAGCTTTTTTTGCGCTAAAAAGAAAATTTTCGTGCTACTCTCAACCAGCCCCTTTATTTGATACCCATATTGTAGGAGTGCTTTAAAAATAACTTATCCGCCATGGTGGGTGTTCCGCTATGTTGGATTTAGAATGACGTCACACAACTAACCATGCATTGTCATCGAAACTAAACGTATTTATAAACAAAATTATCAGCTCAATCGCTTGAAGATATCTTTTTTTTTAATGTATAATGGGTCGTCATTTGACCACCAACTCGCCTGATGTTAAGCGACGTTGTGGTCTAAGATGGAGCACGACGACCTATAAGGTACTTATTCACTCTAGCCTTGAAGTTTTGTAGAGTGAAGAAGTACAAAGACGGCAGTTGAGTGAGGCGCTCCAAGTGCGCTACTGCTCAGATCCGTCTTCGGAACGGAACTATCTGCTTAAAAATTGAGTTTCCACCCGAACAAACATAGTTACGTTGCAAGAAATATAAAAGCTTGTAAAAAGCTTTATAAGGTTTTAAATGTAAGAGCAAGTAATCGCAAGGTTTTTTTCTTCATATTACGAATTTGTTTTTTGAGGGTAGACTTACCGGAAGTCTAGATCTGGGTTGGAGCTTAGCGAGACCTGGCTCGACCGGACGCCGCCCGTGCTGCCTCCATTCTTCTCGTTGCTGCTCACGACGTTGGTAGTAGAATTGGCGAGGGCGCCCGCGCTGCTATCTTGCTGGAAAAAATCAGCTCTGACCAATTTGCTTACTATAAACAGCGCTACATCCGAATAAAGTTACGTGTCCCGTAATGTACGTCCTTGGACGCGAACCCATAAAATCAAAAACAATGTTTTGTTTTTGTCCTCGTGATTTATAAGCAGTTATAATCAACTGTTAAATTTAGCATAATAATATATTTAGTTAGCGTCTACGATTAAATAATTCGTAGGTTAGCGTACGAGGTCCAATCGCGATTGTCAAGTGTTAGTGATATAAGCAGTCAAAGGTTAAAATAGCGATTAACACCTATACTAGATAGCGATGATTGCCTAGTAGGAGAAGCCTCGCTTCTCAAGAAAAAGGGAACAGGGAATCCCTATTCGGAGATTGGAGATTTTCATCTCACCTTTTTTTGTCCTTGTTGCTCTCGTTTGAATAGTCATAGGTGTGAGAGTGACCAAGATAAAATCTCTTCTCACGTGTAGGAATAGCCCTCTAGGTTCGGACCCAGCTAAGGGCAGGAACCAATTTGTTCATTTGTGTATATGTGCGTATTTAATAGCATCCGCTAGGCAACTGGAGCCCGGTCTATGGCGATAAGCTCGCTCACTGTCTCATTTGGGACTGAATATTGTCCGGCGAAGTGTGGTTGTATTACACCTCAGCCAGCCCTTTTCGGGGGAAAGGACGATATGTTAACAGGTTAAAAACTGCGATTGGAGAAATTGCTCGGTAAAATGACGTAGGTATATTTAAAGTTCGATCAGCTAATTTATGTTACAAAGTGTTTGGTTAACTTCTCGACAACTTCGAGCCGTGCGAATTCGAGATAGAGCACGTTTTAACTTAATACCTACCACTTTGAACAAGACCGCCTAATTATTTGAAATCTTTCACATTGGATAGGTTTCTTTGAATTAATTATTAGGACAAACATCAACGTCATCTGTTAGCAACCTTTGTCCTTTGTCGTTACGTCGTAACAGCGCGAAGTTTAATGTAATGTAACCTACTGTGTAAAGTTTTCACTCTTCTCGACACCTGTTTAGTTTACAACTTAAATGGAATTGTTGAAACTTGGAATAATTAAATCAAAGTTACTGAGAACAATCAAGGTAAAGTGCGAGGCTAAAGCGTAGTAGATAGGTATACATAGTAGGTAGAAACGTAAGGCGACAAGCCGATAGTATGCTTTTTTAGCCCGCGAATATATAAGTCGAGTACTATTAATAATAATAAAATTCGGGACACTTCCACACACGGTGGTTTGACCCCAAACTAAGCAAAGCTTGTACTATGGCTGCCAGAGACTGCCTAATAGGTAGCCCTTTTTTAATATTGAGCGGTGGCAACACTGGTAAAACTAGGTAAACAGTGGCCCTATTCGGAGATTTGAGATTTTCATCTCACCATCTTTCGTCCTTATTGCACTCGTTTGAAACGTCGTAGGTGCGAGATTATCAAGATAAAATCTCATCTCATCTCACGCGTAGGAATAGCCTCACAGGTGTGATTAATTTTGCAAGCAGAGGCTAATGTGAATAAAGAATCCGTATAAATCACATCAATCATTGTTTTACTTCTGGGATAAGGTCCTGATTCTTCATATACATAATTACTTAGATATTTTTAAATACATACTTAAATAGATAATTATTAGTGATAACGCTTAAGGCTCGGTCATAGCATGATTTTCCACCCGCACGCACGTTTACTTAAGCCGCTTCAATATGAAATACGATTTTCAACTCCAAAGAGTTGAAAATCGTATTTCATATTTGATGGTAAAATGAGATCGGCGCCTAGAATTGCATTTTCTGTCCGATTTTATTGCTATTAATCGTAATAAGAACAATGATTAGAATAAGTTACTCGGTTAAACTTTGGAAAACTAATCTGGCTATTTAATAATCAAAAAAAAAGTAATCCCTGAAAATTTAGAGAACCACGCTCAAACAATTTTTATAAGATGATACTTTTTGTTATTTTAAGAATGATAATCAACATTTTGCTCCGTTTAAACTGTTTTTAGTTATTTTTTCTACCAGCTGTATTTTTTTGCATCATCACAATTCTTTATATCAAACTATAGGCGCAAACGAAATAGTTGTTTTCGTCGATTTCGTGATAATACCAGGCCTTAAATGAGTCCTCGCCCGCGAGATACAGGGGCGTGGCGCTAAGGCGTCAAAGGATAGCGAGGTAGATGCACGTCAATGTAAACAAATCTATGGCAACCTTGTACAGTACCTACCTGTGTACAGTAGGTTTAGGACATATCCAATACCTCCATGTCCATAAAAAAAACCAGGGTGCTGTCGTATGTATTTGTTTGTGTTTAAAGGTTTGTGTGAGTGTATAAAAAAAGGGGTAATGATTTTAGTGTTATGTATAAAAAGACTTTAACTTTAGTGTAGCTAATAAAAGGTGTAACTAATCTACGACAAGTATTTTAAATTGAGATAAATTAGGAAAAGAAGGATGCCGGATGCTACGCGGATAAGCCGCTGAACTTTTGGAGTACAAGGTCCTCTTGTGGTGGATCTTAGCCTATGGGCAAGGTCGTTACGTATCCATTGATTAAAAACTACAGAATTTAGGTACTGGAATGTATTTCTTTAAAGGTACACATACAAACATAATACACGGGGGTTGTTGCCCCAAAAGAACAGTTCTTAATTATTTAACAGTAGCTAAACCTACGTTACATTCGAACACGCAATGACTGCGCTTAAGGACAAAGAGATAAGGGGGTCGTTGCCCCGAAAGGAATAGATGTACCTTACGTCGGTACTTAAAGTTAGAACATTCCTTAGTTTAAATGTACAAGGAAGTAAAATAAAAACTAATACGAGTTTAAAAGTCCATCACAAAAAACTGCGCGCACTGGGACACGGGGACGAAGGATACCTTATTCCTTGAGGAGGCGCGGGACTCCACTGCCACCGCAATCCTGCTTCATGTCCGCATCTCCATTCTCCACCGCGTGGGTCGTTCGCGCCATCAGTTTCGCGTGGTTCTTAAAATGGCGGCGCGGAGGGCGCGCCCGCCGTGAGGAAGATTAACGGCGCTGTCGCATGCTACTCAACAGCTACAACAGCGTGTACGTGTTTTTTTAACGCGGTGAACTCCGCCGGGCCGTACTGTGCACGTTTGTGCCTCCGCCCTGTCTTCAGGACATCTCCAAAAAAAAACTTCTTCGCTGTGCTCCAAGCGCTATGAGGTGCGTGCGGTCGCTCTCGCAGCTGTATCGGCCCTCTTGCGTCGCGGCCGCTCTCGCATTTCGCCGCCTGCGCTGCCCTCCTCAGTCTTCATGCACCCCCCCGTGTCCGTGGATGAATTTGCGCGTTCCCAAACGTGATAACTCGTCTAAACTTACTTAAATCTACCTAGTTTTTTAAGGTTTTACTTTGAATTATATCAAATTAGATCTATGATCTCTCTAGCGTAATCTATAAATTACATACTTAACACAAAATAAGGTGCCTTTCCACGGCAAATGATGCGTGTGACCCTTGTTTACATCAAAATTAGGAAGATTACACGACAATATCCCTCTTTTTGAACAGTAAAACGCAGTTTTACCCACGAACGTCCAACGCATAGAAAATATGTGTCTACTCAAGTCTTATTCAAAACATGATAGATTGACATTAATACACTACCACTCTCTTGACCATCCATCCCTTAGTTCCTAATTCATACCTCAACCATCTATCCTATCCGCATTCATACCTACCCTTAAATCCTGCCGGTACTTAAAAGTATTACATCACGCTAGCACCCATGTCTACCCCTTCCTTTCTTACCATCAATCTTCAAATCTTCTTTTATAAAAACATTCATTATTAACTCTCTGTCACTAATTTCTGTCAGAGTATCTACAACGTTCCCATGACTACAAAGTAACAACAAGATCAATCCGTGCTATTGTTGGTGTTGATGAGGTGTATTCAGTGTAATTTTATTAAGTAGGGTAATCAAGACCATATTTAAGAATATCGTTTGAAACCTATCCATAAAAATATTTAGGCAAAAACTTTTGCTTAGAAAAGGTACTAACATGTTACATGTTGTGGCTACCTTTGCTTAAGCCGTTCCGCAGAAAAATTAGACATGTGGTAGCGGCTTTTAACCGAACCATTTCTACTAAGATCCAATGCCTTGTGGCATTGAACAAACAACAATGTCAATTGATCCTTATCGTAAAAACCTAATAACTAATTGTGATGCAGTACATCATATATCATGCACACCTTAGTAAGTAAAGTATAATAATAATAAGTAAATAACCTTTTGGTCATTAACTATGAACTCAATAAAAAGATCATGAAAAAGAGAACTTGTGTTTGAATTTATCTCAAACTGAAAATTTCCAAAAATTGTAACCATTTGAGTTGAATAAGCTAAAATTCTGCCTATAACTCTAATCTGATTTGTGACAAAGTAAGTAGTTAAGTGTAATTTATGAAATACCTGCTGATGGAAAAGAATATGCATTTGGTTTGCATTTTGACGTATCAGTAAAGTTTAACAAAAACAGGTAGAACGGAACTGTTCCAAAGTACCAAGCAAGTAGGTATTATAGTGAACCAAAAAAATGTTGAATTAAGTCGACCTTCTTAACAGAGGTGTTAAATATGAACGCAATGCAAGTAATTGCATTGTTTCTTATCTTTACTAACCTGTTTACAAACAAAAACTATGTTTGAAAAATTAATTTGTTCAAAAATTTCCGAATGACAACTTAAGATTCCTTATTAAAAAAATATTAATAGTTCAAATTTCAAAATACTAATTTGGGCCCATTGTCGTATGTATTTGTTTGTGTTTAAAGGTTTGTGTGAGTGTATAAAAAAAGGGGTAATGATTTTAGTGTTATGTATAAAAAGACTTTAACTTTAGTGTAGCTAATAAAAGGTGTAACTAATCTACGACAAGTATTTTAAATTGAGATAAATTAGGAAAAGAAGGATGCCGGATGCTACGCGGATAAGCCGCTGAACTTTTGGAGTACAAGGTCCTCTTGTGGTGGATCTTAGCCTATGGGCAAGGTCGTTACGTATCCATTGATTAAAAACTACAGAATTTAGGTACTGGAATGTATTTCTTTAAAGGTACACATACAAACATAATACACGGGGGTTGTTGCCCCAAAAGAACAGTTCTTAATTATTTAACAGTAGCTAAACCTACGTTACATTCGAACACGCAATGACTGCGCTTAAGGACAAAGAGATAAGGGGGTCGTTGCCCCGAAAGGAATAGATGTACCTTACGTCGGTACTTAAAGTTAGAACATTCCTTAGTTTAAATGTACAAGGAAGTAAAATAAAAACTAATACGAGTTTAAAAGTCCATCACAAAAAACTGCGCGCACTGGGACACGGGGACGAAGGATACCTTATTCCTTGAGGAGGCGCGGGACTCCACTGCCACCGCAATCCTGCTTCATGTCCGCATCTCCATTCTCCACCGCGTGGGTCGTTCGCGCCATCAGTTTCGCGTGGTTCTTAAAATGGCGGCGCGGAGGGCGCGCCCGCCGTGAGGAAGATTAACGGCGCTGTCGCATGCTACTCAACAGCTACAACAGCGTGTACGTGTTTTTTTAACGCGGTGAACTCCGCCGGGCCGTACTGTGCACGTTTGTGCCTCCGCCCTGTCTTCAGGACATCTCCAAAAAAAAACTTCTTCGCTGTGCTCCAAGCGCTATGAGGTGCGTGCGGTCGCTCTCGCAGCTGTATCGGCCCTCTTGCGTCGCGGCCGCTCTCGCATTTCGCCGCCTGCGCTGCCCTCCTCAGTCTTCATGCACCCCCCCGTGTCCGTGGATGAATTTGCGCGTTCCCAAACGTGATAACTCGTCTAAACTTACTTAAATCTACCTAGTTTTTTAAGGTTTTACTTTGAATTATATCAAATTAGATCTATGATCTCTCTAGCGTAATCTATAAATTACATACTTAACACAAAATAAGGTGCCTTTCCACGGCAAATGATGCGTGTGACCCTTGTTTACATCAAAATTAGGAAGATTACACGACAGTGCCTTCCAAGATATGTATAATTATGATTGCCATGACAGTTACATTTTGTTTTCGACGCTGCGCGAACATGAACCTTATTGCGCTGCGATACGATTCGCGGTCGCTCAGAGTCGACAACAGAACGTTACCATCATGGCAATAAGATGTAATAGAAGACCCTCTGTTGATAATCCTTTACGGCTCTCTTGTAGATTCGCGTGTCTATTTTAGAAAAGTTGTAAATAGACCAAAGTGTTCCGTAGAAATGGTTCGTTAAGGTTAATTGCCTGGGAACCAATTTGCACAGAAAAGCAGAAACCACTCGCGTCTCGTGGCTTAGCTGTAAGTACCTGAACTAAATGTTCGGAAAAGCTTCTACAGAAACATTACTACGTTGCTATCTACCTCCAAGCTACAAGCCTCTATTACGTGAAAATAGGCCGCCAGTTTATCTGAATAAAGGCACAAAGAACCACGCTGTATCAAAGAAAATCAAATATTTAGACGTAATTTGTGATTTGTGGTTAGTGTTTAACATGGGATAATAATATATTCCGCCAGGTATAGCATTCCGAGTCAAAAATGTTCATGAGGGCAACACGTAGTGACATCAATCGATGCTTAAGCAAGACCGAAATAAGTCATTTACCTACAACAAGTAAGAAGAAGAAAGAGACGGACGACGATGAGAAAAGACGTCATCACGTTCATGGTAAGTATTTAGCAAGCGTCATGCAAACAACATTTATAAGTTCGTTTTACCTACTCAGTTTGTTCGCTCGGTGGTCGTCCTCGGGCAAGTGTAGGTCGCGGAAGTCTATCTTCCAGAGCAACGAGTCCAGTTCCTGTTCGTAGCGCCAGCCGCGATACAGCGCCAGCGCCGCTAGAATCAGCAGCACCAGGGTCCCGCCTGACGCGCCCAGCGCCCACGCGCCGATGTGGCCTACAAACGAAGTAACAATGATCTTTGGGTCAAAACTGCTACCAACTGCCAGATAGCAAACGAACAGTCGAACTTTCAGCAGACCAAGGAAGCGATGGCGGGACAATCTCGACGAGCACCAGGACTGGATAATCACAACGCATGAGCTCAAGACAAAGATACAGAAAGAAGGTTTGCCCAGTATTGGGAACAAGAAAGGCTCATCACAGTAATATTATAAGGCGAAAGCTTGTGAGTGTGTGTGTTTGTTACTTCTTCACATTCAAACGGACTGGACGGATGGATTTTAATGAGGGTCCAATCCCTTACTTTAAATTTCGATTTTGTATGACATTTTATTATGACCTACCTTTAGGTATAAATGTTCTTAGATCATATTAATTCCTTTGACACGACAGATATAAGCTTTTGAAGTACAGCGCATCAGAGCAAGTGTTAGCTATAATTAAATTGGTTGATGAGGGCAGCCCGCTTTGTTTCCCGAGTTGCGGTTTTCGACCTTTACGAGTACCTACCCGCACCGCCCATCCAAAACTGTGCGGTTTTTACAATCTCAATGATAAAACATGGACCAACTAGTTTTTGTAATAACGTGTTTTATTCAAAGGCCGCAACACCGTAAAATAGACCATACTCCGAAAACCTAAAGAATATTTTATTACGAGAACACAAAGAATATGTCTTTGTGTTCTTGTCGTCCTATATCTTAAATTTAATAAAGAGCTGCAGAAACTTCTGCGATCAACAATGAAGGTGATTCATTCAATCCGCCTCGGGACTCTAGACGGAACTTCTTAATCCTCAAGTTTAAAGTCGGTAGATTACTTAGTAACTGCGAGTTCTACTCTACGTAGAGCCGGCTTCAACACGAACCAGTGAACACGGCTAGATACGACTTAACTTGTTACTTTTGTAAGATTTAATCAAAGGAAAGTTTAAAAGATTTCTGTATGCTATTTTCCGACTGAAGACCAAAAAGTGAATGTGCTCAACTTTGTTTTTAATGAGATCCGCCTAGCTTTGAAAGGAGTGCACGCTATTCAGGAAACGTTTTACGTTCATTTTGCTACGGATGGCAGACTTTAATTTTTTTTTATTCGTAGACGGAAGGTAAGTTTGGAATTTTAGAATAATAAGTAGGTACTTATAAGGTTTTGTGTTACTAAAACAAGTATAAAAAAACGTATCGTGATTTTCACTCTACATGTATCTCTAAGTATTAGAGATCATACAAATAATTTTATCACCCATAAAGTTACGTTTTTGCTCATAACTTTTGACAAAAGCTTATAATGTATTTGTATATGTCTTATGAGGAGAGGTCTTTGACTTTGGTCGGTCTTTGACAATAGAAACTGTATAAATAGGTACCTAAAGCTGACATTAATAAAGATAGTTTTCTATCACCAAGTCACTTAGCTTTCGGGCTTTCAAGCTAATCTTTTTGTATGGCAATATAGGTTGTAGTGTAAAGCTTTTCTCGTGTTGTGAATAGAACTAAGCATTGTTCTGTGGCAGCTATATGGAGGCATTAGACGGCGCAGCGGGATGGCGTGCGCCCGATGGCTCGCTGGCTGGCATTGCTTGTCGCGCCCGTTACGACGCGACGGTTTTACGAGCTACCCTACTTAGTAGCTCAGTTGTAGTACAAGCCTTGCGCTTAATGTAGGTACATGTCGACCCTGAACACAGTATTAGTTTTTTAGATGGCCAGTAAACAGAGCGGTGAAAAGAGCCTCGGCTTGGGCGTAATGTGCAGATTTCCCAGGGTCCACTTGCCGATTCTATCGTCCGCTTACATATGTTGCGCATTAGGCTGAGTGAAAAAGGTTTTCGTGGTTTGGTCGCTTTCCTTTCTTTTGTCGTATACGTAAATATTTTTGCTGCTAAGTAAGAAATCTTATAAAATAATAAGGCAGAGTAAAAGCGGTATTTTCGTAGAGGCTTAACATGTAGTTATTGGAATCAGTGGCTTTGTGACCGTCTTATTTTAGTATTCCATTATATAATAATAATAATCCATTTATTTCAGGCAATATAACTTGCATGCAATGCAAGTTATAGAGGCCCATAGAAAATAAATACCTTACAGACTAACATACATATAAATGAAATTAATAAAATTAACTATGTCTTATTTTAATTATTATCTATTATGTTTATTATGACAATCACACTAATATTATAAAGGCGAAAGTTTGTTAGTGTGTAAATGTGTATGTTTCGTTACGTTACGTTACGTGTTTGTCTTCGTTACGCTCAAATGGATGGAGGGATTTTGATGATATTTGGTATGGAGGTAGCTTATACCCAGGATTAACACATAGGCTACTTTTAATTAGCTAGTAATTGCTAAAGACCAAAAAATAGGATAACCAATAAAAAGTCCAAACATAATTGGAAAAATGTCAGAGTATCTGTGTCCTGAAGCCCCTAAAAGCATCTCGAAATATAAGTAAGTCTATGAATTAAAGCATAAAACGGTACTTACTGACACACTTTTCGCCTCTGAAGCCGCAGGGTGGCTCGGAAAGTGGCACCTGTCCGCCGGGCCACTTCATGTCGCGCAGGAACCTCAGTTCCTGCATAACAAATATTATGACATTTTAATTACCTATCATATCGATTACGCAAGAGTCGGGTTAAAAATTATTTCCATTTCGAAATAATTTTTAACCCGACTGCGCAAGAAGGAAGGCTATATTTTGTAAAGGAAACTGATGTGTTTTTCACACATTATGATTTTAGGAGATGGGAATTACTCACACACGATTTAGTCGATTATTCTGACTATGGTTTCAACCGTATTCGGCGGTCTTTATCAAGGCGAGACGTTTCATAAAATCATTGTTTTTCGAGTGTGCGTATGTATGTATGAGATTTCTTTGGCACGCTCTACAGCCGAAACAGCTTGATGTATTTTGACATGAGAGGTGTCATTTGAATCGTCTTGATAGTGGTACCTAGTGACATAGGTAGGGTATGTACAACATTTTAGCTAAATTATCCGGAGTGTTGGACTACATTTTGCAGCCGTGTTTTTTGGTTTACCTTTAATTAAGGATAGTTGTTTCTTTGACTTAAGTACTTAGTGAACCTAGACTGGACGTATTTTAAGAAGGATTTAAATTACGATTACATAGGTGCTGAAAATGTAGTTGAATTGATAATTGAAATCAATTTCAGTAGTCTGTGAGAAAAACATTATTTGCTAACGATCACTATTTATTATATGATTTAAAAATTAGCTAGTTAGTTTTAGCACATGCAACAAACTAACATCATCGTTTTAGCAACACATACAAATAAATGCAGTCTATGCTCTGCTGTGTGACGTTTTCCGAGCGAACTGTCAAAGGAATGTCAGTGGGGTAGCGCCTGAGTCACCCGCCCCGTCCAAACGGCACTTTGTGCTGGAGCACGGAAGAGGACTAATCTCGTATTGTTTTTTTTGGCGTTTTTCTGTAGTATTGATCTTGGTGTCCATTTGATTCATACTGAAATTACCCACATATTGTACATGGTTTGGATTTTTAGAAGTATTAGTTGTTTACATTTACTTAAAGGTGGTTTTGAATATCGTCCCTTCAGAAATAGTTTACAATAATTTACTACCAGTTTAATTTCATTTCCGCAAAAAAGCCTTACCAATACGAAAAAGTACTCTCAGTAAACACTCGAGTCTTAGTACCAATCTAATAGCTTATACTTAGTTTATATTCCCAGAGAAACGACTCAGAAGAATGCAGATTATCTCGCGAGCTAACCTTTAGCTGTGCAAACTATTAGTTGCACGAACTTTGGCGTGTGTAGTGTAATTTATCTCTGTAAAGAATCTGCGGCGCATGGCATGCCTGAAACTAAACTACAACTTAGTCTGCGCTGAAATAGATGTTCCAGTATTTCATGTTTTAGAATTTTCATGTTGTGTGCACTTGTTTATTCGACGGCATGCAGTCATGCGAAAAGCTTTTTATTTATACCTTCTAAATTTTGCAACTAAACAAAATTATAAAATCAAAAACAAGAACCCGGCTGCAAAAATTATACCCTATGTCCCTTCCACTATCAAGACGATTCAAATGACACCTCACATGTCCAAATTCATCAAGCTGTTTAGGCTGCAGGCCGTGCCAAAGAAACCATATACATACATACATACCCACATACATGACCACATACATATATACACAAACATAACCCTCCTTCTTGCGCAGTCGGATAAAAAGCGATGATGGCCTAGTCAAAGAAGTGGCCCGCCTCTTAAGCCAGAAGGAGCGGGTTCAAACCCAGCCGACGGCACGCACCAATTTGTTCATTGTGCGAACATAACCATAAGTGCGTATCGTATGTAATCTGCTACATAATTGGAGCCCGGTATGTGGCGACAGGCTCGCCCCCTGTCATATCTGGGACTGAATATCGTCCGGCGAAGTGTGGGTGTTGTATTACTCCTCTGCCAGCCCCTTCAGGGGAAAGACGTGACGATATGTTATGTTATCTAAATTTTAGTTGCCAAGATCCTCACGCAAGTATTCATAAAGGTTTGTTGCTTGCCAGTTTTACAAGACACTATCACGTTGCCCTAGTAAACTGTAACTGAAATACCCTCGGTTATTGCGTCTAGAAATGTGCTACTTAGCGTCAAATTATAGCTCTTTTTACTCAACACAGTACACCAAAAGCTGCCATTTAAGATAATAGACTCGTTCCAGATTTCAGGACCTCAACGTTCGCGCTGATTCGGATCGACGCGGCACTTGGCACCAAAATGCAGCAACGAAGCCAAATGTGACGTAAACATGTGCTAAACAGTTAAAGTAGTTATTCTGTCCACGCCCAGATTCGCTGTGGACGTGCGTCGCCGGTTAATTCGAGGCTCTTTATAACATGCTGGAGAAAATACCTGAGATTTAGTGTTTCTGCTAGGTTTGTAAGATTTACGGTAGTTACAAATGGCTCATGTTAGTAACCAACTAAATCTGTCTAGTCCTCATCGTTAGCCGAAGATAAACGCACGTAAACGAGAGCAACAAATTAGATAAGTATTTACCTAACTCCCTACAGAATACTGTGTATCATATGTGTTTAAACTAAAATTATCAAGCTAAATATTATACTCGAATTAACCATATATGTATGTATGGGTAAGTACCGTGCTTCCTAAGGGTTGTCACACCCTGCTCAAACTTAAAATTTGGGTCCGAACATTAAAATTAAAAATGATGGATTATTTTAACGAGTCATAAAATAAAACCGGGCAATATTTCAGAGGCAGATCTTTTAAATAGAGCCGCTTAGGAATCTAATTTATTTTCCAAGTTAGCAGTTTTATATCCTCTTTTATTAAAAGGAACAAAAACAAAACCAATTATCTATGAGCTCAGCCCTACCCAATTTATTTAGGGGCAGCGGTACTCAGCGCTTTAACACAGAGAATATCGGGAAATTTTAATTTCACCCGACAGCGTAATTTTCCGGTTTGCCAATTAAATTGTGAAAATCGTTTTGGTTTCGGAAACCTTTTTAAAATTCATCATGCGGATAATCAACATTTATTTTTCACTGGCCCATTGTTTTATCCCGACTTTTCAGATGTCCCGAATTTTCCACAGGATAAAAAGCGATGATAGCCTAGTTGGAGAACGCCCGCCTCTCAAGCCAGAGGGTGCGGGGTCAAACCCAGCCGACGGCACGCACCAATTTGTTCATTGTGTGAACATATGTGCGTATTGTATGTCATCTGCTACATGACTGGAGCCCGGTGTATGGCGACAGGCTCGCCCCCTGTCACATTTGGGACTGAATATCGTCCGTCGAAGTGTGAGTGTTGTATTACACCTCTGCCAGCCTCTCGGGGGAAAGGTATGACGATATGTTAAAAAGTAGAAAAATGTCTTACGTCCTTTATAGTGATGCAAACTACGTACACAAAAAAAATGTTACGACCGTTCAGCTATTTTTATTAGCCGTAAAAAGGTAACAAAAGAAAGATAAAAGAAATAGAGGCAGAGTTACTATCGAATGTTAAAAAAAAATTAGGGAATAACGGTAGGTACTTGTTAAATAATAACGGTTCGAAAAAGTAAGATTTCAGTTCGAGTATATCATGTTACTGTTCACTTAAATGCCATCTTAATTCTAAAATTGATTTAGTCTGCTCGTGCTGAAAGCTTTATCTGGCTAGACGACTACTTCTTACAAAAGTAGACAGTATGTCAACTATTTCAATTAGGAATAAACCTGTCAGAGCCACATAAAGTACTCGTAATCTAGATACGTAAAATACTATATTCGTACGTTAGGTTAGTCGGAGGTTTAATCGTCCGTGAGTTAGAGTCCAACAAGTAAGCTATACCAGCTTCAGTAGGTACCAGAAGCAAGTGAAGTGAAGTCATCAAAAATAAGTGGATGGACTCTACTAAACTATCAGCATCAAAAGATAGCTTTTTGAAGGTAGAGTAAGTTTACCTTCAAACCTTTCCAAAGACATGGAATTTTATGATTTAAAAGATACTTAGTTAAAATAAAAAACAAACGTACTAAAATTGTCAAGTGCTTGCTTCCAAAGATTAACTTTTTTTAAATTGAGCTAACTATAATATCAACTAATTTTTAGGGTTCCGTACCAAAATGGTAACAAGGGACCTTAAATGGTGAGACTCCGACATCGGTCTGTCTGTCTGTATGTCAGAGCTGACAGTGGTAGTAAGTGGGTGGTAAGCATATATACTTACGGGCGAAGTTTTGTGCAGCACAGCGAGCGGGTAGAGTCCGGGCGGCTTGGAGGGGTCGACCGACAGCAGCGTGTAGTTGCCTTCCGCATCTCCATTCTCGTCCATGTGGACCCAGTACCTGTGTTACACATGTACACGTCACACACCTATGAAAACTAACGCGGAGTTTATTTATTTTGTTTTAATATAGAGTTTGAGGTAAGTCGCATTTGCAAGTAGCAAACTGTCGTTGAAAAAAACGTCAGGATGTGTTACAAACTATAGGCATATTTACCGGTTTTTCAAACCCGTGGAATTCTCCCTATCACGACAAATCTTGTCAACGAGTCTTGTATGTGCTGTCAAAGTAATCAAGTAAGTCCGATTATAGGGTAGTAGGTATGTGTATTAGTCTTGATGTTTACCATCGACCATCCACCCATCCCGCAAGATCTAACGACATGAGACTCGCCTAAGGCTCGGTCATTCTACGATTATCTACCTACACATACGTTTACGTAACCCGCTTTATTTAGAGTTGAAAATCGTAAATCATATTTGATGATAAAATGAGACCGGCGACTAGTAACACATTTTTTTGCCGTTCTTATTGGTATTCATGGTAATAAGAACACAAATAAGAATAAGTTGCTCGGTTAAATTTTAAAGAACTATTAATCTGGTTAATTAATAATCGAAAAAAATTGTGGTGTAATCGCTGAAAATTTAGAGAACTACGTTTCGATAGTTTTTTAAGAAGATACTTTTTATGCTTTTTTTTTCCAAAATGAGAATGATTTTCAGCATTGTACTTCGGTTAAACTTTAGTTGGTTGTTTCTTAGAAGAAACAACCAACTAACTTTAATAACTAACTTTAGTTGGTTGTTTCTTAGAAGAAACAACCAACTAAAGGTTAGTTGGTTGTTTCATAGAAGAAACAACCAACTAAAGGTGATCATAATTATTCATATTAAACTAGGCGCAAACAAAATCCTTGTTTTTTTTTGATTTCGTGTAATACGGGGCCTTAAAAAACACATACATAAGTACGTAACTACATACTTGAACAAAAAACGCGTGCGTGTACCTGCCAAGCCAAACAGTAGGTACGTTACTTTTAATTTGCTGATAACTAAAACTGTTTCCTAAGTGAAAGACCTCCCGATAACAGTAAAGGAGTAAAAAAAATAGTACTTCATAGGCATCAGTCTTCAACATCGACGTACGTCAGTCGCTTGACAGAAGACGAATTACCTTGTAATTGTGATGGATCATTGTAATTTGTAATAGGCACCGGTGTTTCTTGCTGCCAAAATTGTAAGGAGATAGACTGCTATTAAAATAAGTTATGGATAATAGTAATAATAACAGCTGGAGCTGGAGCAAACTATGTATGAAAGAGGTATTTTAGAGTAAGCGAGGCAGTTACTTGTTCTGTTTTTATTATGCAACTAAATTGTAAGAAATAGGTAGGTACTAGCCACTATAACATTTTTTTGTACCGTTACAGCTAGGAAACCTGGTCTGGAGAAGGAATAACTATCTAAGAGTTGTTTGTCAACTGGCGTGAGCGATACTCGCGTGTACGCGCGAATTGGCGCCTTTCGATTTTACCAATTTTTTTGTCGTCAACATTGGTGAACGAGAAAATTTGACGTAAACACAGTCAAATACCTACTAAAACGTTTTTATAAAGGGCTTATTACATGTATACTTTGTGGCATATCCAACCGCCGCCAACTGTTAATATGAGTAGAGGACACTTTTCCAAACAAAAAATATTCTGCACTATGGTACCCTAAAGCGTAGTAGTTGTAGCTAATTGTACGTAAATACGTAAAATTTTCTCGATCACACGAGTTGACGCCAAAAAAAAATGGGTAAAATCGTAAGGCGCGAACTCTCGAGAACACGCAAGTTCCGCGCACGCCAGTTGACTAACAACCCCTATCGAAAACCGTATCTGTAAAGAATTCGATTCGATAACTTTTTCAAGATTCGTTCGTACTAGACAGCCTATCTAAAAAGATCTGATTTCAGTGAACCATAAGATTGGAAGTCAATTTAGGCGTTGTCGAAAAGACTTTGCTATTCTTCCCTTTCGTCTTTTGTGTCTATCGGGTTTTAGATGCCTATACAATCTAGACGAGAGACAAAGCAAAACATTTTCAAAACAATTTACACTTACTACCTTCAAAAACTGATAAATCACCAACTTGTTGCCGAAGTCTGATGTCTGACTGGTCTTGAGGCCACTGATAATCTTCTATTAGCTTTCCAAAGTATAAAACTTACCCCATAACACTCTGGTAGGTGGTATTCCTCATATGGGCCGCGATTGCCCGGCCGTCCCGTGGTCCCTCGCCGGTGGTGAGCGCCGTGGCCAGCGCTCGAGCGTACACCCACACCGCGTCGTGCAGCCACGCCGCCTCCACTGGTATCTACATAAGATAAGCAAAGACAGAGAAAGTTGTAATAATCTCCTAATGGAAAACACTTCCTTTCTTCTTCTTACAATGGAAGCTATAACGTAATCAACGTCTTCGCCATTATAAAATATCGACAATGCCAAAATGAACTAATGACTTTCCAATATATCATGGAGTGAGGATGGCTTCAGTAGAAAGTAGAAAAGCACGAGTAACAACGTGAAATTCGTCGAAAGCAAATCCCCTTTAAATTCAATAAGAATGATAGAGACAACTGGAAATAGTCACATGGACTAAACATTTTCTAAACGTTAAAAAACCTAAAATGCCTGACCTGTAACCTGCTTAAAGTTCAACTACTGATCAAGCTGTTTAAACAGCTATCGAAATAGTGGTACTTCATATTATTTCCATCACTAAATCGACCAGTCAATCGCCAGAACAATAATTCCCAAACGATTAATAAAATCAAGATCCGTTCGAACTGAAATGCAAAAGATTAATTTCCCCGAGCAGCTTGCTACGCAGATATGTATGTTCGGCAAGAATCTAAACTACGTGCTAATTGGAATTAATTTGAAACTCTTGAGATCCGTTACAGTTTACAGTTCACAAACTTTGCCAATAAATTTAGAAAGGCGCTATGTTGCCTCTACCTACCTAAATTAGCGAGCATTTACATTTTAAGTGGGATCCATGAAATACCTTAAAGAACCCATCCATACAGTTCTTTCTACTGCGTATTCTGCTCACATGTCGGTGGGAAACTTGTGTTAAAAATAATAACTATTACAAAAGCTTCAGTAGGTAGGTAAGTCTTGTTCCTAACGACTAAAATAGAGTAAGTAAAGGTAGCACTAACGACTTCGGTGTTTTTAAAGTCAGGGCGCTTACGTGACCGGGGTTTTAGCTCGCTTCTAATCATTTCCAAGCTGGACTTTACCACCGTAAAAACCTGACATAAAACGTTTTATTTACTTATTTATTAAATTAGAACGTTCGTGAGTAGAAGTCATGATAGAACCTGGGAAACATACAGTTTAAAATACAGAAAAGTTTTTATTTGACTGTGCCTCTACATTTGATAGCTTTTATTAAAAAGATTTGTAAAAACGCAGTCCCATTATGACCGTTTGGTATGAGACGCATGAGTCCACGCGAGAATATAAATCGTGTCAGAGCAACGCGTTGTGACATAATGATGTTGTACCTGCATCGCAGTACAATGGACTTCATTAATTTATTTGCAAACACGGCTCGGCGCCAAGCGTCTCTATAGGATGTCGTATTGTTCGCTCGGCGGGTCGTGAACCTGTCTTCATCGTGTGTTTACTTAACTAATCGCTGGATTTAGATTAGGATTAGATCTAGGCTTACGAGACTGTCGATGATAATGTATGTTAGCTTAGTGTTATCGTAACAGATGGTATCATAATAGATATACTTACCTACCTATAAGTATAAGCGGGAAATGTACGCTATACAGTTTTGTTATGATTGAAAAAACCAAGAGTTACTCAATGAAGTTGATCTTATTAAGCAGTGTTTAATCAAGGAAATCCTAACCAATTGTCCTAACGTGTTTCGTCTCTCTATTAACCCTTTTTCATTTAGGTCCACCCAAGAAGTCTTGTAGCAATTAACCCTCAGCGTCCCAATGTAATTGGATTTTTGTCATTAGATTACCGCACCCTTGCTTCCCGTGGCTTTATGACTGCTATTCCGCGCGTTAAATGAATTACTTTCAGGATGCAGAGTTAATTACACATTTCAGTGAGAATGGCGTCCGCCAGTGCATAATTCTGCAGTTTCTATTTCTGTCTGTTAATTTGAGCGGCCAGTGTCACCGGCGGTTTTCAATTAACGCTGTTGGGAGCGCGCCGGGAGAAATGGTAATTCGGATAGTTGTTTAAAAGCATTTTTAATTACTAGCATTACATACAAGATTTTTTAAACAAGGTCGGTTCACTTTTCAAAACCGCTAACGGTCCTCGATTTGAGATCACACGATATAAATGCTGAGGACACTCGGCTCGTTAAAGTAAGAGGTGACATGAGAGTTGCACGTTTGCGGGCCTTATTACTTGATTACATTATACAAACATGCACGAGCGCTTTGGCAAAGCAATACTCGCACAAGTATTTGTGTTAACAATTATCGTGTTAGAAAGTAAGTTGGCGCAGCACTTTCTGTCACGACAAAGATCTCACATTGACTCTAGTAAGCTTAACCTGTAAAGCAATGATTGGCAACCTTTTGGCAGGCATGGGCCGCACAGTCCAAAATAAGCAAGTGACGGGCCGACTTGTTTAAAAAATTACTATAGGTTTCTATATATGTATACATATTTTATCATAGGTATCTATTTATTTATGTAGACATTATCTGATCTCTAAAAATCTCTGGCTCTGGCAGCTATAGTAAAAGCCTTGCTTAGTTTGGGGCCAGATGACCGTGTGAGCGAAATGACCCGATTTTTTTATTTATTTACAATACACTCGCGGGCCGCAAGGAGAGGGGTCAAGTGCCACATATGGCCCGCAGGCCGTGGGTTGCCGACCGCTGCTGTAAAGTATAAGGTACTTACGACTTTTTCTCCGCCGAAAATCCGCACTGGATTCTTGAAGTTGAACGGAGGCAGCTCAAGTCTTTTGTTGACTTCTTTAGCGAAGGCCGGGTACGAGGGCGAAGGAGACGGGGTGACGGCCAGGAACGAGCGGAATGCTCGGACCGTCCTCGCCACCGGTTCTTTCCTCAAAGGCCCCGAAAGATATTTGACCGCGTCCTCTGCTTCGTACTTGTCGACGTCGACGCCGATTACCGCGTATTCACCTGTCGATCATCATTGTTTTAACATCGGATCGGATGGTTATGAAGATTGGCACTCGGGATATGAGATCATACAACGCAGTTGTGAAAGCAGCCAAATGGACCGCGATTACAGAGATTCAATCTCACTGACCTTAATTAAAAATGTATGCGAGATAGAGATAGATGGATGAAGATAGAGGTGAAGACCTAATGACGCGAGCAAATTCCTTTTATAATACAAAATAAAGCACTACGTTCACTATTACAGACAAGGTTTTCAGTTCTCTGTTTAAGCCAAATTACTAATACTACGTTTCATTAACCACAGCTTTGAGTCCGAACGTGCCTCTGCCTAACTGGCACGAGTAGTTCCAAACTATACTTCAAACTTGCATATTGCTGAGAATTTCATACCCTACCGGTCTGCCAGTCTCCGAGCGCATTACTAAACTACTCAAGCTATATCGAAAATCCGTTAGACATAGTTTTAGTTCGCTCAAGCCGTTCGGTGATTTTGCCTGAATACAGTCTGTTACTTCATAACACATCGTCGTCACGCCTTTCCCTCAAAGGGGCTGGCAGAGGTGTAATACAACACCCACACTTCGCCGGACGATATTCAGTTCCAAATGTGAAAGGGGGCGAGCCTATCGCCATGCACCGGGCTCCCGTCAGGTAGCAGACGACAAATAATACGTACATACGAGTATGTTCACATAATGGGCAAATTGGTGCGTCAAGCCGAGGCCGTACCTCAGAGGTGCCCTTGCGCTCGTCGCCCATAGTTTGTAAGCATTTTTGAGGCCCTGCGCCATCTGCGCTTGCCTAATGCCCGGTACGCTGTCGAGGCCTCAGTGGCCAACAGCATAGAGTCATCAAAAAAAAAAAAAAAAATTGGTGCGTGCCGTCGCGTCGGCTGGGTTTGAACCCGCTCTCTCTGGATCGAGAGGCGGGTCTTTTCCAACTAGACTATCATCGCTTTTTAACTTTATAACAAGGTTTGTTAACCTGGCTGACCTAAAAACTTTAATTGCAAAACGTAACAGCAATGAAAAGCTTTCGTTTCAACTACGGACCGTGTAGTTGAAGTTGTGGAAAATGAAAATCAGAACTGTCCCAAACTTTTTTCATAAACAGGACAATAGGTGCAAAATATATCCTAAAAATGTTCGGGATAACTGCCAGAAATATAGTTTCTGTGCAACCGGTGTAAGTAATAAAAACATCAATGGACGGAGCGTGAACACACGACTGTACCTTTTGTACAAAACATTTCAAATATTTCAGGTTTTATGTGTGCAGTATTTGCGCGCCATTACTCAGACTTGAACTTATTAATCTATTTAACCTCTGATCTGAAGATTAGTATCAATGCCATTCAAGTCCTTTATCGGTGCTATTCGCCGCGATATTACATCGATTCTATGACGGATCGGAAGTTCTCCCCTAGGGATACACTATTCAATTTAAAGGCCTATATTCTATAGGTCTTTGAAATAGCTTTCTATAGGTCCGGTACGCAGCTGAACGATAAGCTTATTACGTTCCGACGTTCAGGATGTTTCAAAGGCAAATTTTCATTGCTAACCGACGGGAGCTCGGCTTTGAAGTGAACAGCGAAAGAACGAGCGTTCTATCGGGTTAGGTATTACCTATAATACGGTTACGAAGCATTGGATAGAAGTAGTGGCTCTGTGAGATGGAGACCTCGCGGCCGACGTCTGTCGCTCTCTATATAGGTAGGTCGTATTCCTTGTATTTATAGATTTTCGAAGACCGGTCTGTGCAGTAGCGCACTTGTAGCGCCTCACTCAACTGCCGTCTTTGTACTTCTTCACTCTACAAAACTTCAAGGCTAGAGTGAATAAGTACCTTATAGGTTGTAGTGCTCCATCTTAGACCACAACGTCGCTTAACATCAGGCGAGTTGGTGGTCAAACGCCGACTTATTGTACATAAAAAAAAAGTATTTACTAGCTGCGCCTCGCGGTTTCACCCGCGGTTAAAAAGTATCCTATGTGCTATTCTAGACTATAATCTATCTCTGTGCCAAATTTCATCCAGATCTGTTCAGCCGTTTTGGCGTGAAAGAGTAACAAACATCCATCCATCCATCCATACATACAAACTTTCGCGTTTATAATATTATAGTGGGATAGATATTACCTAGTTGTAAGCTAGTTGTGAGGCTGTAATTTATTTATTATTTGAAAAAATACTGCCTCTCAGTTTCTTGCCTGTTCTTCTGAGTAGAGGCTCTTTATCCGAACAAGGCGGTCGAGTCTATTTAAATAACTTTGACGTTCATAAGTGTATCTTTGATACCTAAACTGAATAAAAACATTTTGACTTTGATCTCAACCGATTCTTGTGAAATTTTGTAAGCTGGTTAAATAATTATGTGAAAAAAAATTGTAAGTAGTTTTTGGAAAATATATGTTTTTTTTGGAAAAAATATCATTATCTTATCACAAAATTTCAATAGAATCAATCAGTTAAGAATTGCGACCTGTAGAGTAAGACAGAGATCCTGACAGAATTCGGACGTAAGAAAGCATTATTGTCGAAGCTGAAGCAAAGACGCTTCGCTCGTTCGCTTCGCTCTCACTTGGTCGATAAACTACGTGTCGATTGTTTTCTCTGATATTCCATTGCCAATTAATTACATGAAAATGTTTTCTGTTTATCAGCTATTTAAAACGAAGAGCTTGCTTCATGAGAAAACGAAACATGATCGAAAGTTTTCTTTGAATTGATGCATTTAACACTTTTGTTTGTAAGCAAATTTTGCTGAGTCCTATATCCGTAGGACGAAATCGAATATCTACGAAGTCAAGTAACATTAGTTAAACAGTATTTAATTTATCATTGCATTTATAAATTAGGGCAAACAAAAACCACAATGGTTCAAAACTCGTGCAAATCAAAGCTGAATCCGACACAAAGCAATTGAAACCATTCAGTATAAATGACACCTTCAAAAGCAGCAGTCGCCTTATAATGGAGTATTGTGGAGCCAACAAAGGGAAGACCTAGACAAATATATCAGCTGGGCTTATGGAAATCAAACACGTTCTTTTCAGAAGTCAACCGCGGAATATATGGCTTTACGAGTGTGGATTTCAAATTGCGTGGGAAGCAACCGACCTAAGAATAAGAGATCAAAAGATCTTACTTTGAATGGTTTCATTTTGTTTCACTTATAAAATTACTAGCTATGTTCCGCGGTGTTGACTGCGGATAAAAAGTAGACTATGCACGAAACGCTTTGGTTCCTCATTTCTCATAAGGACCGCTAGAGTGTGGAATACTCTGCCAGAGTGTGTGTTCCCTGACACTTATAATCTGGGTGTCTTCAAATCTCGAGTGAATCGGTTTCTTCTAGGCAAGCGTGCTCCATCGTAGGCCGCATCACTGCTTATCATCAGGCATGTTGGCGGCCAAACGCAAGCCTATTAAGTAATAAAAAAAAATGTCCAGAGTGTGAGCTGCGTCCATACTAAATTGTATCTAGATCTGTTCGTCCATTTGAGCGTGAAAATGTAACAAACAAACATACAATCTTACTCACACACACACACACACGGACACAAACTTTCGCCTTTATGAAATACTAGCGACCCGCCCCGGCTTCGCACGGGTGCAATGCTGATACTAAATACACTACAGAAAAAC
Organism: Peribatodes rhomboidaria; assembly: GCA_911728515.1. Lineage (NCBI taxonomy): Eukaryota > Metazoa > Arthropoda > Insecta > Lepidoptera > Geometridae > Peribatodes > Peribatodes rhomboidaria. The sequence continues at coordinate 10,043,029 of OU452172.1, forward strand.
TGTGAACGTTGTATGTAAAAACAGGAGGAGGAAAATATAAAAACAGGATAACCAATATTTTTAATTATGATTAATGCTGTATTGGTCAAATACGCTTCGAAAATTAGCCATTATTTGTCGTACGTAGCAAAAGTTAGTTAGCCTAGTTTTCTACGAGTCATGTCAATATTATTGGGTTGGTACCAAACGATTTTATCTTAAAAGCTACTCACCAGCATCTAGTATAGCTGCACGGCATCCACAGCTAGCATGAGTCCGAAGCTTGGTACCAATAAGGCTTCTATCTTAAAAGCTATACTCACCAGCATCCAGTAGTTGCATGGCATCCAGAGCTAGCATGAGTCCGAAGTTTGGTACTAAAAAGGCTTTTATCTTAAAAGCTACTCACCAGCATCCAATAGCTGCATGGCGTCCAGAGCTAGCATGAGTCCGAAGCTTGGTACCAAAAAGGCTTCTATCTTAAAAGCTACTCACCAGCATCCAGTAGTTGCATGGCATCCAGAGCTAGCATGAGTCCGATGTGATCGTGGTAGTATCCCACCGAAACGTATACTGGAAAAATAGCCTAATGTTTGATCGCTTGCAAGTTCATAAAGTAATTTCGATGAAATCTGGATGACAGATTGTTTATCACACCAAAGATACACTTCTTAGGTTTATTTTAATTTATATTTGGGCCATGGAATTAGTTCGTTCGATCAAAGACATGAAGGTGTCTGCGATGAAGCTGAATTATAACTATTTTTTTTCAAAACAGGATGAAGTGATGACGTTTTGTCAATTACCAATGTTCCTGGACGGACGAAGCTATTTATTTTGTACCGCGTTACATTGAACAAGTAATAGAAAACATCGACATTCGACTGCCTCGGTGGTTCAGTTGGTAGTTAGCCTGCCTTCTGAGCTTGGGGGCGTGGGTTCGATTCCCACTTAGGGCAAACATTCATGTGATAAACATTTGTGTGTTTGTTCCATGTCTGGGTGTTAATATCTATTTATGTGCGTTTATTAAAATATTTATGTATGTATATCAGTCTCTGGCAGCCATAGCACAAGCTTTGCTTAGTTTGGGGTCAAATAACCGTGTGTGAAAATGTCCCGAATTATTATTTATTTATTTTTATTTTAATAACATATCGTCACGCCTTTCTCCCAAGGGGTAGAGATGTACAACACCCGCACTTTGCCGGACGATATTCAGTCCGTAATGTGACAGGGGGCGAGCCTGTCGCCATACACCGGGCTCCAGTCATGTAGCAGATGACATACAACACGCACATATGTTCACACAACGAATAAATTTGTGCGTGCCATCGGCTGGGTCCGAACCCGCTCCCTTTGGCTTGAGAGGCAGGCCTTCTCCGGCTAGGCTATCATTGCATTTTTAATACTTACAGATAAAAACATAAGATTGATACCTCTACTTGTTCTTTTCAAAACTCCACAACATGTAAGTACAAGGACCTATTTCGAATTACTTGCAGTATCATAATTAAAAAATAGATCAGTAAGTATAATATGCAATTTCGCCAACTTACTCCTGGTTTCCTTGTAAGTGTCCCTCACGATATCAAGAAAAGGATTTCTCGAGAAATTTTCCCTCCGGTTCTCGTAATAATAAGGCTGCCTGTACACTTGCACTGTGCGCACGGATATTTGCTTCTCTCGGGCCGCTGCTATGATGGCGAGCGCCAGCCGAGAAAAGTCGTGGTTCTGCGCCTTTAGATATATGAAGCCTACCTGTGGAAGAAAGGTCTCTTTATTCTTAGATTTATCATTGGTTTCATGATTGTGTGACTATGGCTAGATACAGGGTGCTGGTTTTCGGTGTAGTAATTTTTGAGGGTATTGTTCAACCCGTCAAAGTGAACAAGTTTTAGAACATAAGTTTGCAAAATACGAAAGAAAAGTAAGCAAGTCTCCATACAAAATAACTAAAGTCTTGTTTTATGCTTCATAACATATCGTCACGCCTTTTCCCCGAGGGGGCTGGCAGAGGTGTAATACGACACCCACACTTCGCCGAATATAGTCAGTCCCAAATGTGACAGGGGGCGAGCCTGTCGCCGTACACCGGGCTCCAGTCATGTAGCAGATGACATACAATACGCACATATGCTCACACAATGAACAAATTGGTGCGTGCCGTAGGCTGGGTTCGAACCCGCTCCCTCTGGCTTGAGAGGCGGGCCTTATCCCAACTAGGCTGCCATCGCTTTTTTCATGAATTTTGTAAACTTGTGTTCACTTTGACGGGTAGACCAACATCCTTAAGTATTACTACACCCGAAACCAACACCTTGTATAGTGACAATAGGTTTATCAGTAACAGTTTTATTTTTGTTTTATGACTTATTTTTGTTTTCAAAAATCACGCAAATATATTCTCGTACTTACATAGAAATATTGACGTCAAATAGAGTTTTTATCGTAGTTTCAACAAAAAATTCAGTGTGTATTTAACCGCCACCGTTAACATTATGCATGTGTCAACAGTGAAAAGAGCGATTTTCACACTCTATTTGAAAGAATATTGCTTTAGGAAGAAGCCAATAGTTTCTAGTTGTAGTCGGAAGAGATAAATAACTGCTATGCAAATAGGTGCTGCTCCAAGCATAAAATTGAAATGTCTCAATGCGAAGACAGCGTGTAATGTTTGTGTGTTTTGTTTCATTGAATAAAACATTTGCCATAAAACGGGAATTCGTGCTAGAAATTAATTTCCGAGATAAATCATCATCACCATATTATACCACAAAATACCATTACCACAAGAGAAAATAAAATACATATAGCAAATATATATGTAAAAATATATAAAATATATTTATCAGAACTTTAAATTCACAAGTATAAATGTGTAAGTACATTTATACTTGTGAAGTGACAGTTCTGCTAAGTACGAGTACATTTATACTTGTGAAGTTATACAGTTCTGCTTCAAACATATTTATTTTCTCTTGTGGTAAATAAAAATAAAAAATATAAATAAATAAAAATAATATCTTTTCTTTTGTGTTTATGATCGAAAAGTATTTTTTACAACAGATTAGGGATGCATTTGACCACTGAATCGCCTGATGAGAAGTAACGACGAGACTGGAGAACGAATGAACGTCTCTTTGATTAGAGCACTTAAAAAAAAGTAAATTAATATTATTTGTAAGTAAATAAGGCAGGTATCATGTTTACATGCATGAAATCGAAGTGCTTGAGCACGGCGACGACGGAGCGCGAGATGTCGATGTCGGAGGGGCGCGTGCGGGCGAACGTGCCGTACACGCGCTTGTTGGAGCTCGCCACGTCGCGGCAGTACTGAGGACAAAATACACCACATCATGATTCAAAAAAACCAAGGTCTAGCATTCACGGAGCCAACACCTGATGACGTCACTCGTCATCCGTCTCGTTCAAACTTGTTGTAAATGATATATTTCGGTCTTGCATAAGCATTGATTGACGTCACTGCGAGTTGCCCATATATGTGAATGCTATGCCTGGCGGAGTATATTATTATACCATGCACCATATAATATTTTCAGCCGGAAAACATCTACTACTCGACAAAGGCCTCCCCCAATGACCTCCACAACCATCGGGCTTGCGCTGCCCGCATCCAGCAACTTCCCGCGACCCTCACCAGATCGTCGGTCTACCTTGTGGGGGGCCTTTCCACGCTGCGTCTTACTAAAATATACACACAATATATTTATTCATTAGCGACTTGCCCCAGCTTCACACGGTACCTATAAACCTTACGTGAAAAGATGTCTAACTGATAGTAAAAACCGCAACCGCAAACTAACTTTGAAATACGATACACAAAATCGTGACGTAACAATACATGAACATCATCATTAGTCTTTAACATCCCACTGCAGGGACACCGACCTACCCTACGTCGAGGGTAATTGAGCCATTATCCACCACCCTTGCTCAGTGCGGGTTGGTGGGTATCATATCACATTTCCAATAATTATTCAGTTTAGGACATCTCGGTTTCCTCACGATGTTTTTCCTTTACCTTAAGAGCACGTGCCAAATTTAAATGCACATATTTATTTACATATATTTCCTAGGAGAGAAAGGTTCATTGGTGCACGGCCAGGATCGAGCCCATGACCTTAAGCCCGGAAGACGCGGTCCTTCCCACTCAGCAAACACAGCTCTTGCATGAACATATCTATATACATATATTTCCTAGGAGAGAAAGGTTCATTGGTGCACGGCCAGGATCGAGCCCACGACCGGAAGACGCGGTCCTTCCCCCTCAGCAAACACGGCTCTTGCATGAACATAAATTGTGAAATTCTCAAATAAATATGAATTTATGCAGATTGAAGCAGCAGACCTAAGTAAAATATAACTTGCTACAGATAAGAAGTACCTAGATAAATACCGACCACCAATATTTGTCTCTTCTTGGATTTGGATTAATCTATTTACCATATTCGTTTGAAAATCCTAACTAAAATAGTTGGTTTAGTTAGAGAAATCCTTTCATTTCATTCCTGAACCCGTTCGGAACAAAAAGACCGACCCTTAAAATCCCTCTGCGGTCCACCATGAAACTTATCAAATTTCAAAACTCAATTCAACTTCAACGCTACGCATAATCGTTTTGACCTTTAAGTTTTGTATTAGGTTATGAAAAGAATTTATGCCTAAAAACCTACAGTATGAGTAATCTGTAAAACTTAGTTTAGTTCAGACTTAATAGTGATAAGAAGCCCAAATACGAGCTCTGTTGTCCTTTCAACCACGAAAACCTTCAGAGTTTTCACGTGCCTGGAACCTTCTTCTCAATTCATTTTACTCAGAGAAAAAAAACTTGTTGAACTGCAAAGCCATGTAAGTTTGGAGGGGAGAACGAATAGAGGGGAGAGATATGTATGACATAAAAAAATATACATAATATCTCACCCAAAAAAGTGTAGAGTACCTAACGATGCTCTCTGGATGCGCCGGAAACATTGCCGCGCTTCAGTGATTTTGCTTAACAACAGTCAAAAAATGCTTTACTGTGTTTTTACTAATTTGAAAACGGAAGCTTTAAGTCTCCTTACAGTTATTTTTGCTCGTTACTTCAAATGTCTATCTACTCGTACATCATAAATTATATTATTATTGTATTTATTAACAAACTAGAGAATTTCGAAGCACGATAATAAATTATGATTTGAGGAAGGTTTAGACTGCTTACTTACCGCTTCCACTGCAGTGCCAAAACAGAGCCATCAATAACAAATTATTTACGCATTCGACAGGCCAGTGATAAATTGCTCAAACCCAAGTGCTATAATGTAATTGGCATGTCCATAACTATCCGCATTCCGCGTGTTAGGCACGGAACTCAATGACACTATCCATTGAAAGTAAATGAGCCGAGAGGGGGAGGGCGAGAAGCTTACTCGTAGATGATTCATGTGTTTTCAGCTAATGTGGTTATCACGCTAGCGTAAACACCACTACATGTCGTAGCTCGTAGCGGTAACTAAGTACTTAAGGAAATCGATATTTAATTATCTTAACACAAAATAGAGTTGGTTATCGAAAATGTAAGCTTTAGTTGTTTAGTGTACGTTTCACGTCAGCTTTGTAAAAATAAAATAGTGTTAAAGCTTTTATTTGATGGTAGGCAGCTTAGCTTTACAGCAGAATAGTTGCTCTACAAACTTTTCCGCGTTTGTTTAATTTTTCTAGCTTATAGAACTAAAAAGTGACCCTGTGTACTTTCTAACCAAATTACTTTCTAAACGAAATCGATTTATCCGAATATTAATGAAAACGTATTTATAAGAATTCAGAGAGTTATACTCTCCGCAATTGTAAGTGACATCCTGATGCGCACTCAAGGCAGCCAAGTACGACAATTGAAGACTTAATTCGAACAAAATATAATATTTCAATATTTACTTTTTACTAATCGGTGCCAGGATACGAGTACTCACATAGCTGATCATAGGAAGGTTGAAGGCGGCGGCCATGCGCCCTTCGTGGACGCACGTCTCCTGCGGTCCGATGAACGCTGACACGTTGGCTGCCCACAACGCAGCCACCTGTGGGCATATACCTTATTTACCATTGTCTACAGTGGAGGGTCCAGGATTTTCATTCTGGCTTGACTTAGGTGACAGTGAGCTTTATCAAGGCAGGTAAGCTTTTGGTTTGTAGGGCTCGATTTAGGTGAGGGTAACTGTTATTAAAGTAGGTAACACAAAAATACTAAAAACCAGATATTTGCGAATATTGTAAAGTTTGAATAAAAACTCTCGAGAGCGGCGGCCGGCTTGAGCCTTTCAGCCCTGAATCCGCTAGTGGTTAATCACTTTATCACTGGGTAGTATGAAGAAATTAGGTGCGAGTAAACAGCTATAAAAACTTGAAAATTCTCTTGGAAAATGGTCGATAATATATTCTTCACACGACCTGCTCGACAATGGACATTTACATATCATGTAGACTTAACGTAAAGCAAGGCATTGCCTCCTAAGGGAGATAAAGTTATATGAAACTCCCTAGGGAGTTTTCAAGCAAAGAGACACATTGAGTAAAAACTCATCAAAATGACGAGTTATTCGAAAATCTCGGATTATACTCCCTCGGTGTATAATCTACTATTCAACCTACGAGCTTTTATGAAATGCAGCAATGGTATAATATAAAAAAAAACATTCGGTAGTTACCACCTAACTCACAATATTATAGTATAGATTTTCGATAACTTGTAGTTGAAATCTTTACGCGTGAAAAAATTCAGCAGAAACTACAAGCCTCATTTATTTATGACACGAACCCTTTGTACTAAGTTCTTTCGTTACAAAAACTTGAAAGGCTCAAATCACGAAACGGCCAGCAATCATAATTCATATCCCTACTTTATATTTTACGATGCTATGAGGCGAAAATTCGTTTCTCTTTCGATTTTTAGACCGTCTTTATTAGACTTATTGAACTGTACGTACATTGCTTTATTCGTATCGTAAAACCAAGAAATACTGAGACTTCTTTGGGGTAATAATATAAAATGCTTAACAACTCGATTTACGTTTTCCAATGATTAGATCATCGAATAGATCGACATAAAACCGCATAGAGCACCATATAAAAGTATGTTTCTGCTAAACTACGTAAAGAAAGTAGGTAGTACAGGATACTTGGTAACATAACACAACATACCGTGACGCCTTTCCCCCGAGGGGGCTGGCAGAGGTGTAATACAACACCCACACTTAGCCGGTCGATATTCAGTCCCAAATGTGACAGGGGGCAAGCCTTTCGCCATACACCGGGCTCCAATCATGGAGCAGATGACATACAGTACGCACATATGTTCACACAATGAACAAATTGGTGCGTGCCGTCAGCTGGGTTTGAACCCGCTCCCTCTGGCTCGAGAGGTGGGTCTTCTCTAACTAGGTTATCATCGCTTTTTGATTCGGATACTTGGTATGTAAAACAGTACGACTTGTATCTATGTAGTTCTCAGCTATATTTTTCTAGCTTTAAAGTAAGTGCAAACTGCACTCGCAAACACTAGGGTTGACTACTCAACCCAGGCTCAGTAGTCAACCCTAGTGTTTGCGAGTGCGTCCGAAACCGCTAGACGGTTTTATAAGTCCATGCATTTTGCAAGCATAGACATACATAACATCACTTCATTGTTAGTTCTAAGTAAAAAGTTATTTTTGACGTGACAACGTCTAATGACGTCTCGATGAACGCCGGCTGCTCGTAAGACTCATTGTCCCGTTACGCTCGGTCGATCGGAGCGAGAGCGCTACACGAGCGAGCAAAAGGCACGATCGGCTTGAGCGGTCGGTTTACGCCGCATCTATCTCTTTTCCACTCGATTGGCCTATGCGTCCGAGGAGAAGATTTCATCAATGTTTTGTTATGACGTTGTCATTACAAAACATTGATACCGACTTTACGGACAACTAATTTTTCTTCAATGTAACCTACCTACCTTACATATACCTATACTGTTTGTATTGTCACAGTATCCTTTGTTGTCCGAATGAGTTATACAATAAAACAAGTGCATATAAGGTTCGAGACCACAAGTCTCGCTCCACTTGCTGTAAACATTTCGAAATTACGTGGAAACGAGAGAGAATAAAGTAGGTTTCGACTGTTAAGGGATGATGACACAGAACTGTGACACAGGTACTTAGACCATAACATATCGTCACAATTTTTTCCGTGAAGAGGTTGGCAAAGGTTTATTACAACACCCATACTTCGTCAGTGATATTCAGTTCCAAATATAACATGGAGCGAGCCTGTCGCCAAACACCTGCCACCTGCCTCCTGCTATGTAACTTTTGCTGGACGAGTAACATAGCAGGTGACATGAAATACGCACATTACGACAAATGAACAAATTTGTATTCGGTTGGCAATGGCATCGAGCCGGCACCCTCTCGGTTCAGAGGCGAGCCTTTTTCCAACTAGACTAACATTTCAACGTAAAGTCCGTAAGTAAATCATTATCGTCATCAGCTATTTTCTATATTTCCTCTGCTGACTCCAGTTCTCCTATTTATCGCGCGATTCTTTCCAGTCCTAATATACTACTCTCGTTTATTACTTGCCTCAACGAATAAGGAATTACCTCATAAGAAGAAAATATTCTAAACTAGTTAGTTAGTTGGCGTACCCAATGCCAACAAAGTCTGATTTCTTTTCAATCACAGACAAAACCTGTAGTTTTTTATAATTTCAAATAGTATATTTTATTATCTATAGGTATTTTAAGTATTAGAATGTATTATATTAGTATGACATGTATGTTTATGTAAGTATAATTCAAATATATTAAGTAGGTGTATCAACACTCTTATTTTTGTTAATTTTTACACACCATGTCCCATATACTCTTTCATAAGTATCCTCTCCATCCTAAGGTTGCCTGGAAGAGATCGCTCTTAGTGATAAGGCCGCCAGTTATTACACTACAGTTTACGTTTTGTCTGTTCTTTTGTTTTGTTATTTCTGGTGTGAACAATAAAGTGTTTATCTATCTATCTATCAATTTATAATGTAAAATAATAAATACCTAAATCATTACATTTATGAATTTGTCTATTTTATTTTATTTTGATGTACATATGTTTCATTGTCTATATAGTTGCAATACTCGTAGATACATTGTATCTAAAACTAGGTCTTGATGAGCCATTGTGGAGCACGACTCTATATTATAGTGTGTTTATTTCATTTATCATCGAGGACAGTCGAACGCCGATAATGGCTAGAAGCAAATAGCATTACCCTTGTAAAGAATACTAACGACGCCGACGGCTAATGCCACTTCGAACTCTTCCCACTTCGAATGAACATTTCCCGTCGAATATTGCTGACTCAAATTCAATTTTAAAGATCGCGCTTTCATTGAATCTTTTTGACTCGGAAGATGGGTAATAAAGGTCCATAAAATGGTATTGCCGCTACGTTTTACATTACGTTTTGATATCACGTTTACAATAAAATTATATTGCTTTAACCGGCATGAAATCTTGACAATAAAGATTTCACAACAAAGACTTCACGGGCTACCTTTCTTAGTTTGTACCTTGTGATTTGTGTTATGGCTTCCACAGATTTGCCTACAGGCATGTGACAGACAAAGAGTGATCCCGGTTTTATGCACCCTTTTGTAACGCCCCCGTCCCCGCCTCGAGCCTGCTTGCTTTACGAGCACATTTCAGAGACTCCATCAATTTCCATGAAGCCGTGTAGATAAAAAGCTACGAATGTAACCCGCAGATAAAAGTTAAAAGGCCGCCAATAACATTTCCTGTTCTAGTTATGACAGATAAAGTACGAGGAAAACTGTGACCTTTTCCAGCACACGGCTCATTTAGTCGCAAGAATATGTGCCTAAAACGTTTCGAATAAAAGCGGCCGTTTTAATACTTTCACAGATTTACATAAAACGTATTAAACACGGAATAACATGCCTATATCCTACATCTGAGCTCTTGAGAGGAGACACGGATTCCGCGCGATTTCCATTTTATGCATTAGGATAATACGTCAAGCTACGCACTGAGGGTGGTCTGGTCACATTATTGGCGACCTAAATCTGGTTGCCATGTTACTTTGAGAACATAAAAAGGCAATTTAGTAGAGGACTAAGAATCTATCTATCTTATATCTATAGCTAGAGGCAAAATACCATTGACATACCAATCACGAAATCTCGAAAACGACTTGACCTACGAAGCTGATATTTGGCAAGTATAGTTTTATGTGCTGCAGAAATCCACTAATAAAGGATTTTACGACCGGGACGAATTAAGGAGGTGAAGTCGGGGTAGGTATAGAAAGTTGTGTTGATATTCCTGCGTTCAATTAATGAGAGATATAGAGATACTCGGGATTTAGGGACAAGAGTGGACCGGAAGCGGGACTGTTTCAATAAACATGTTTGTTAATTAAGTAATTATACCTATATAATACAGCACATATGGAATTCAATCAAATGTATGACCAATACATTGATTTATTATTCTTAGTACAGTAACAGAGGCTCATTAAGAGAATATATGTCAAGATTAATTGCAAGTAGGATGAAAATTAATTTAATAACTAGCTTTAGACACCTGATCACGCTGCGCTGGCCAATAAGAGTCCTTATTGGGCGTACTTAGAAGTTATTTACAATTGACGTTGAATGAAATCAAATCAAATTATTCATGAATAGAAAATTAAGGAACATTTTAATATCTAGGTGGTAAAATTAATAATTAATATCTAGGTAGGTTTAATTTTGGCCTTACTCTGTTATGAGGTTCTAGAAACATTATAAATGTTTTATAATAACGCGCACGTGATTTTGACCGACTTGTACCTGGCTAATGAATACTGAACGTGGGTGAACAAATTAATTTGGTAACCGCGACCAGATTTATTGCAGGCAATTAATTAATTTCACAAACTGTTTCTTAGTTGGCTCAAAGCACATGCAAGGTGCTAAACTACACGTAGCAGACTATTGCGTTGAATATCTAATAGGTAAAACATGGTATAAATTATTATTTACCCGACTGCGCAAGGAGGGTTAATGACCGAACGAACTGTCTCAGCTCCAGCTTCGGCAAAAATGCTTTCGTATGCCCTGGTGTTCTCCTCTGCTGGTCGCATTTCTCAACCATTCTCGTTACATTTTGTGAGCAGGTTCGCTAAGTAAAAAAGCGATGATAGCCTAGCCGGAGAAGGCCCGCCTCTCAAGCCAGAGGGAGCGGGTTCGGACCCAGCAGAAGGCACGCAGCAATTTGTTCATTGTGCGTACTATATGTCATCTGCTACATGATTGGAGACCGGGGTACGGCGACAGGCTCGCCCCCTTTCACATTTGGAACTGAGTATCGTGCGGCGAAGTGTGGGTGTTCTACACCTCTGCCAGCCTCCTCGGGGGAAAGGCGTGACGATATATGTTCGCTAATTAAATAGATTATTATTTAGTTTTTTTTTTCAAACTGGCTGAATTACAGACTAACGAGGTCTTTAGCTCGCAGAGCTTTAAGTACAGTAATATTGTTCTGGGCTTTGACACATTTTTTTTAAATTAGTGGCTTCTGATCCTTACGGTTTTGGGGAGGGCTTTGATACTTAATTGCACGAACGGGTCTGACAGACAGTAAAAATACGTCTAATTAAAATTTCGGACGCATAGATCTGTCAACTGTCGTTTTAAAGAGTCGGACGCTCACGACCAAAGTTTTATGGTCGGTCTGGCGACGGCATCGTAATTTGGCTCCGTTATTGGGACATCGGAAAGCATGCTTTTAATGTATTCATAGGAAGTATACCTGTACTTCAACATGTAATTTACATACAGACTTAGCTTGAATATTAGCTGTCTGGTGTGCAGGGTTACGTGGAACAGTGGGACAATGCCATAAATAGAGAATCAGAAATATACGCAGGACTGCAGCGAGCTTTTTTGCTGTGGAAGTTCTAATGGTAGGTGCTGTATTTACACTGTACAGTTGCCTTTTAATCCGAACAATAGTTAGTACTATTTGCGTCCTACTAGTTAGCCATTGATGAAATGGCAAAGTAAAATCCATAGTACATTACGCGATTTTTTGGACCCTCCCCGCAGGGACATGATAGTGAACTAGACACAGGGAGTCAGGGTCTCTAAATCGGATGATCGAGTGGTTAGGACGACCTTTCTTGCTTCAGGCACATACTCGTAATAAGTAGTTGGTTGAACGAGCGTTAGCGAACGAACCGTTTCTGGATCACCTTTAGCAAAAATACTTTTAATAAGTCCGGCGTCTAACCGGATGTCTTGTAGGAGACAACAGCACGCATTATTCAACCGATTCTCGAAAATTTTGAAATTTTAGACAATAGACAAATATTTATTTGTAGCAAAAACAAAAAGATACAAAATACTTAAAATAAATTAAAAATTACAAATTAAAAAAAATGTGAATAGGTTCGATAATTTTATAGTTTTTTTTGTCGATTCAGTTTTTGGACACTTTTGAATGGCGGAGATACGATTTTTTTAATGTTTCTTCTAAAGTAAAGGTCTTCTTCTCACAGAGCTACGAGTTTTAGTGTAGATAGAGCACGAGAACTCGTATAATGTAATAGGTACCTACTTTAATACTTCTCAAGAGTTCTACCATAACACTACATTAGGTAAATACAATGGCATTAATGAAATAAAGGAAAGATAACAATAAAATAAATTAGCAGTTAGGTATCTATACTTTCTGCGAATTCAATCTGTGCTCGGAACCTGTGAAAGAATAATGGCTAACGAGCGAGTGGGCTTCAACGCCGGAGTAATTTTGCGACCGATTGGAAAAAGTACCGGGTGGCTAAATTGGAATGCTTTTACGCGAGGTTTTCTGGTTTTTTGTCGAACGATGATAAACCGAAAATCGTCGTGTAAAGAATTAGGACCTCAACTAACATCAGAGCTTTTATTCACATATTTCGTTATGAAAGTTATTGACTGATTTTCTATAGATAGGTCAGTAAGTACGACAACTAATCAGAATTTATAGATAACTCCTATAGTTACACGTCGTAAATCGTCGTTACGAAAAATACGAATACCTAGGTACTTTGAAACAGATGTATGTAATGTGTAGAACAACAGCAATGTCTTTGTATTCCATCTTGTACACGAAAGATAAATCAACAAAGTAAAAAACGGAAAGCGCATTGTTAAAGAGCGCACGTTTAATTTCCCCACTGTGTTCATAGCACGCACCTGTTTTATGGAAACTTCTTCCTGTCCGAATGTTTCGGCCACAACCAAGTCTAGGGAATGGCCCATTGGTCCCAGCAACTTCTCGTTTACTTCATCCACCGCCATTGAAATTGCTCCTGTTGGGAATAAAGTCTGTTTAATAACCTGCACGAGTCCTGTACAACGACCGTCCAGATAACACGAAACACACGCCCCGATCTATTCTTGTAAGTGTGCAATGTTTTACTGGTGCATTAATTCTATTGTTTAATTATTTACGCGAGCATGATCTACACAAAAATAAAAGAGCTAATGTGATGACAAACATTGTACATTTAACTACTGATGTTAGAGAGAAAGATTGAGGCACGCTTGTAGCTTTTTAAACATTGTACAGGTAAGTATTTTATATGTGTACTCATTACCTATTTGAGACAACTCTTATTGGTCTAGAGTTCTAAACTAGAGGAAGCGACATGTGATTATCTACCTAATATCAATGCGAATAGTATCGAAATTTACTATAAGTAGAATGAATACGCTACAGTTCATAGTAATTATGTCAATGTACGCTTACATTACAGGATAGTCCGATGTAAAGTGCCAAGTGCTGGCATGCATTAATCTTTGTGGGTCGAGTGAATCGGCTATAGCATCAACGTACATACAATAAACAGACTGAGCTTTAATCGTATAGGCAAATAATATGAGATTCGAGTCTAGAGTCGTGTTAGTAGCATTCACGATCAAAGCGTGTCTGTTATTTGGGTATTCATAAATCGCTTAGCGAACCTAAATTATAATTTAGAAATACACTATTTTTTTACACATAACATAACATAGAGTCACGTCTTTCCCTGAAGGAGCTAGCAGAGGTGTAAACACCCACACTTCGCCGGTCGATATTCTGTGCCAAATGTGGCAGGGGGCGAGCCTATCACCACACACCGGGCTCCAGTTATGTAGCAGATCACATTAAATACCCACATCAAATGTTCACAGAATGAACAAATTGGTGCGTGCCTTCGGCTAGGATCGATCCCGTTCCTAATACTGGCTTGAGAGCTGAGCCTTCTCCAACTAGGCTATCATCACTTCTTTTACACGACTGCCCCAAAAAGGAGTGTTACTTATTTACAAAGTACTTATACCTAATAGATAAGATAATATAGGCTCGTAAACATGTCAAACGGTCACTATCAGTTCTGATGGTCAATGGGTAAATAATGTTCTAGCCTTGGCGTACCTACCTGAAATCACTCTTCCCGGTCTTTGGTAGCTGTAGTCCCCTAACCGACGCATGGAGCCTGTCAGGTATCCAAGAGTGAACGTCTCGGCATTTGCACTGCTCAGCATACCGATTAGAAGACACCAACTCCAATGGCACTGAGAACAATACATAATAAACTAAAAAGCTAAGCTTAAAAACAGACTTCTTGTAATCCATAAAAAAAAATTAAACTTTCGTTGATATTTCAAAAACTAAAACATACAGTCGAATTGAAAACCTCCTCCTTTTTGGAAGTCAGTAAAAAATAAAGCTAAAGCCATTATGTTAGCAATAAAACTTGTTACAAACGTAGAACGAAAGATAAACGGGAACAAAGACAGCTTAGCGCCAATTTAAAATTTTCACAGTAGCAAATCGTTTGTAGTGCACGTGCGGCCAGCATTTTTCCAATACTGTCCGCTCGTAAAGTGCCTCCCGTACGGAAATAGGAGCTTATAAACACACGCTTTCGGACCTCAGTTAAAGCCTGACGCTTAACTTGCGTCATAACCATTTTATAACACTCAACATCAACACCAAAATTCCAGAGGATACATTATCGGAAAATTTATTTACGTTATGATATAAAAAAGAATATGTAGGTCACATATCTATTTTATCGGTGATTTTACTATATCTGCCATGTAAAAACAACCTCGCAAAAATATCTGCGTGTAGGTTTTGATTTATTTGACTGTTCTGTTTGGTAATGGCTTCGTTTTCTTATGACCAACAGGAATAGAAAAGTATTTCCTTCAACGAGCTCCCAAAAAACATCTTTTACCTAGTTCTGAAAGTATTTCTTCTCGCCGTCACATTATTTATATAGTAAGTACTTAAGTATTCAGATTTACAACGGACGCCTACATTTTAATTGCGTTCCTCTCTTCTAAGTATTGTATTCCTTCCTTTCCTTTGTCAAGTGTCGTACATACTTATAGGGACGTACTTATTGGTATCAGCTGATGCATAATGAAACCGAGTTGTTCGTCCACATTATACGCAATTGTATCAGTAAGTATAATAGCGAGCACGAAACTCGTTTTTCGAGGTGACAAGTAAACAAGTGCAGAGCGAACAAGTCATGTTCCTTTATGTGAAAGTTGCTCTCAGTCATTACTTCTTCCGAGTCCGAAGGTCAGATATGTAAATTTCTCACTCATCATAAATCTTGATATATTATAGGGAGAAGAGTTCATCTCATCACAATGCGTTTGTTTGTTGATAGACAGAGCAGATGTTTTAACGGGAAACGCTAAAATTAGATTCATTATAAAGCGCGTTCCCGCAAACAGACTTGAGAATTTTAATGGAGAACAAAAAACACGTAACATTCAACATGCAGATGTAGAGCCATCTCTGTAATGTAGCACCTACAATAATAATTACAATATCCAGTCACGTTAAAATTTTGTAACATAAATGTCGCATTTTCTGAAATTCAACGCGGGGGGTATTCTGGGGCACTCGAGATTGTGTCCATCATTGTCTGAAATGTCACAAGAGTAAGTGACCGAGATAGGCTCCAATGTACCAGAATATTCCTTGTGCTCAATGGCGCTAGATGGGACTCTGTGTACAATGTTTTCAAAAATAGCGCCCGTGGGAGATATTTATGTAACTATGACCGGGTTAAGACAGTGACTGTCATAAATAGGATTTAAACTTGGCTACTTTGCACTTAAACGTTCAAAAGATTTAAAAAAATGTAAATGCTCACAAAACTAACATTTCGTTATTTGATCTTTTAAATAATAACAAACAAATCTCAAACATTACTGTTCAAAATCATTACCTTTGATTTAAAAACATTAAAAACCTTAAACTTTAATTTGGTTTCGAATACCAAGAACAAAATTATTAAATGGGTGTGTTATGTATGTACCCGAGGTACCTATCTAATTAAAATTTATAGAGTTGTCTATTACCTTGCAAGACATTTATTTATATTGCGTAATTTATTTTGGCTACCTACAGTTTCGGATAACGAGTATGCTAAACAAATTAACTTACCTACCTATTAGTGAAAACAGTTGATTAAAAAAAACAATTCGTCAATGTAACAAGTTACAAAGTAAGTACAAAGTAACTTGTTAGATATTTATTACGTGGCGCGTGGTTGTTACATTTCATAAGAGTTCATTAAAGGAAGTAAAACATTGTTAGGATAGATATCATTAAAATCCTACCCAAGTATTCTCGTTATCATGATCATTACCTATATTAAATGCCCTCTTTCACAATAATTACTTAAGCACCTATACGTATACCGTTAAACTACTATCCCACCTCTTCTAAACATATCTGATCGAAGCCCTATCTAATTATCAATTAATATATTGATTGAGCGATGAAAAATCGACGTAGTGTTTTCGTATCTGAGAAAGAAACAGATTAATGAAGGGGAACAGGCGTAATAACAAAAGTTTGGTATTAAATAACTGCAATAAAAAAGGAAATCTGCTGCAATTTTGCTTTGACTGTCTCGGTGGCTCAGTTGGTAGTGAACCTGCCTTCTGAGCTTGGGGGCGTCGGTTCGATTCCCACCTAGGACACATATTGACTGTGATGAAAATTTGTGTTTGTTCTAAGTCTGGGTGTTAGTATGTATTTAAAAATATATATGCATACGTACTGTGTATCAGTCTTTAGCAGCCATAGAACAAGCTTTGCTTAATTTGGGACAACAGTGAATGATGACAGTGAGTGCAAGAAGTGTCGCGAATAATTATATTACATATTTGGCTGGTTTATTTTAACTAAACTGTTCTGTTCAAACTCATAACTCTGACTACGTACATAGATGTAGTTTAGCATGTGGTTATGACTTCTGCAGCCAGCTCAATTATTTTCCGCCATAGATTATGGAGATGACTAGTTACAGACTTGCAGGATAGTAACGATGTAATTTTCCTATCGAAGAGGTCGATAAGAGTGCACGATAGTGCACCGCGGGCGCGGCATTGACATAGTTGCCGCGTCACAGCGTCAACGGCCCCACGCTGCGCCGGCGCACGCCAACATGCCTATTGAAATACTTACTTATGTTGTTCGGCGTAATGAATTTTGAAGCTATCCAAATTTTAAAGTAATTAACTCAAGGACGTTTATTTTGCCAACATAAGAAATTATTACTAATGCATAAAAATAGGACCAATTGGTATAAACGTAGACAGGACCAGGATTTAGATTCAAAGTGAATTTGGTTTGCCTTATCGCCAAATATTTCGAACTTTAAACTCTGTTTAACTTTTAGGTGATATCACTAAGATCAAGAAGGTACGTGATTTTTATTACGAAAATCTTCGTGTTTATGCTAGTACCGATATCAACACAACTCTACATTTCTCAGCTACGCCGCCGCTTAGAAGAAATTCTCCTTATTCCTATTTCTCCGAATTCAGACAGCGCGAAGCCGTGAAACTCCAGATCAAAGAATATTTTTATTTCGTGTTAGCGATTATTCGTTGTAAATACCACCGTGACTGAATTTACAGTTTTTTTTTATAAATTTAATTGACTGCAAAGAATCGTGTGTAGAATGCTTAAATGTTGAATTAATATTCACACATAATACCCAAATTTCGCAAGAAAAAGTCTTTCATTTGTATGCGTGAAGTGGCAGCCCGTACATTGTGGTGTCGATAGTACCCGCATCATCGAAAAACAATGTCTGAGTGATCCCGTCGTCGCCCGCGCAGCCTTCTTGTCGCTTTTGCGCGCTCAATACATATTAATGCCATGTTTAACATCGATTTAGGGACTAAACGATACGTTACTCTTACACGCCTCATTAATGTAGCACAATAGAATATGACATGTTCTACCCTCATACGTTATTTATGAAGCTTTTGTCCGAAATACAGTAGATAGGACCCTAACGTATTGGCGCTCTACTTGTGTATTTAGTCATGTTTTATGACAAGCAACTATTTGTTATCATCAGGATTTTCTCTATTTCCTGCGCTGTCGACTTTCTTTGTTTAGGAAGCAGGGAAATAAAGTAACGATACCTACTGTGCCTGAATTCACTTGCCTGTTAGACTTGTGAGTTTCCCGCCCGAAAAATTAAGCCCGCAATAACCTAGTCGCTCATCTATTTAAAATTGAGTGTTTGTTTACGAAGATGGAAAGTATGAACCTGTATGAACGTACACTTTCGTCAGTAATTATTTACTGTGGGTCTGGGTATGATTCGTGAATTAACTTATTATCTATCTAAAAGGCAATTCTAAAGTCCATTCCCCGATTCCCCCGATGGTTTTACAGTAGATACAACATAGGTAGAGCGTTTTAAAAAGGTGTCTACAAATTTCTTTCTTTTCTAGCAACGCATCGCACCGCTATAGTGTTGCAGGGACGCGGCGGTTTCCGTTTACCATCAGACGGGCCGTCTGCTTATTTGCTACTCTGTTTATAAATAAAATATGGATTTTAGGTACTAAACTACTACTACGCACTACGGTTAGGCAGATCGCAATCTTGATTTTATAGCCAAATGCGGATCGTTTTGTTACGGCGTGGGTTCGATTCCCACCTAGGGCAAACATTTATGTAATGAACATTTGTGTTTGTTCTATGTCTGGGTGTTAATATGTATTTAAGTATGTATTTAAAAATATCTAAGTATGCATATCAGTCCCTGGCAGCCATAGTACAAGCTTTGCTTAGTTTGGGGTCAGGCGACCGTGTGTGGAAGTGTCCCGAATTTATTTATTTATTTACTTTCTATTCAACGATCGTCAAGCCAGGCACGCCGATTCCGATTTATGATTGATTTAAACCTTAAGTCCTTTCAATTGATAAGTCGTGATCGACGTAAGAATTAGGTACTTCGGTGGTTCTATGTAAATGAGATATTGATGTCGATTCAGTTCTAGCACAGAATAAATAATAGTAATACAGACACTATTATACTGACGACTTATCTGACTGAAATAAAATTATTAAATTAGCGTCTATTTCAATTCTAACATGTGAAAAAAAAATGCATTTAGTACTTTTAAAGCTGTATAACTTAATTGACCAGGCGAGCGTTAGCGAACGAAGTGTCTCCTACGGCAAAAATTCTGTCGTATGCCTGTCCGTCCGGTAGAGTTCTGTTCGGCTGTTCTCTCCTTGGTACAGGTCGTATTTCTCAACCGATTCTCGTGAAATTTTGTGAGCAGGTCCGATAATTGAATAGGTAAGTGTTTTAGATTTTATTTTCGCGATTTGATCAATTTTGATTTTTTTTTTTCAAAATGGCGATGATTTGTCAGACTCGCGAGATCTTCAGCCACAGAGTTAACACGCAGACTGAACAGACTAGTTTAGTTTATGAAATGGTACAACCAAATCAAAGCTATTGTCCCGCGTGGTATAATTTCATTATGGTTTTTGCTTATTGGTATGTTAGCTTTAATTGGCTATTCAAATAGTCTGTCTCAGATATTCAGTATGAAATATGCTTAGATTATAGCAGAGATTTGCTGCATGATGGCCATTTTTTTCAGAAACTGTAAAAGCTAGACTGGAGAACAAATTTCGATCATATTTGTCCACACATTTAGCCGCTATTTTAGTAAAGAATAGAAGTAAGGACTGAAAAGCTGACGTAAGCTAAGTTTTTTTCAAAGCTGAGAATTTTCGAGGGTCCAAATTTAGATTAATTCAGACAATAAATTAGTATGTGTAGGTTAGGTATAATTACGAATCAAATTTTACCTACAATATACATGAAATCAATTTAGGTTTCAGAATAGTTTCCTATTTAATTAAAAGAAAATGAAAATCATCAGCTATATACCTGGACCCTAGAACGAGTCCGTTTTGTGCACATTTTGGCGAATTTAATAAACATAATGGAAGTCATAATAATATTTAGAGTAAGTAGAGCTTTCTCGAAATTTCGGTTCCAGTTTAATTTGTTATGGGATTATGGTAAGAGAATTTTTAAATGTGAAGGTTATCTGTTAAAGGCCATCTATGTATTTTGGCCTCATTACTTTGGATTTATTGATAACTAGCGACCCGCCCCGGCTTCGCACGGTACCTATAAACCTCCCGTGAAAATAAATCTAACTGATTTGCGAAAATCGCATCAAAATCCGTTGCGTGGTTTAGGAGTTATATAGCGGATATAAACAGACAGAAAGAGGGACAGATACGAAAAGCCACTTTGCTTTACACTATGTAGAGATTCGCTTGGAAAGTAGCATATCAGTGAAAACGCTACAAGGTAGCTGAGAGTATCGAAATACTATGCACTTACTATGTTATTCAATCGAGGAAGGTATACTAATTACTTGACTAATACTTACTTCTCAATACTTCAAACAGCATACAGGTAAATTTATACTTTAATAATTTGTTTACTTAAGTAGGTATTAAATTTTACTTACCACTATCCACACAGGAAACTTCATCGTGTTCATTTTCAAAAACTCACTTCACTGAAAAGTTGTCTTAGAACTTAAAATCTACAAAATAAACAGCCATTTATCTCGAAAAATCTAGAAATTTTCAGTTAAATCCTTCAATATGCTTTCCCGCCATGACGAAAAGTTTTCCCGCGATCGCGGAGGCTTGTGTGTAATCGCGCGCGCGTCTTTCCCCGTCAAGCGCCTGTGGCAGACTGGCAAAAAAGTGGTGACAAAATGTTATGTTGTCGGATTGTCGGAGATCTCTGGTTATGCACACCGGCGGGTGATCCGCTGCCAGTCAGCGAGTGCTTTCCTATGAGTCATCCTACAAGTGCTGCGGCTGTCGGCAGTCTTGGATATTTGGATCGCAGCTGCTTTGCTGCGATATCTCTATGCGATCTTGACGCACTTACGAAATCTGTGTCAAACGATTACCCGATTCGATGAGGTTGAGCTTATAGAGTGCTATAACTTATTTTCTAACTCTTCCTATTACAACGATTAGGTGCAAGTCAAAAGGCGGTTTGCTCGTATGAATGAAAAACACAAATGCCTACCTATAATCGGAGGGGGGTCAAGGAGAACTGCTCGTTACGAGTGCATGTAGACAAGCAAGTGGGTGTACTCTACGTGCTTTATACAATTACGCGTGCATTATGTACACACTTGAAACAAATGCATGAAGAACAATAAGTACTGGTTTTTGAACTAAGTTCGAAGAGCTCTACTTAGCCTTGTTCCAAACATTTGCAGTGAAGGTATTATGGTGCATTTTAAATAAGGGCATGCAGACATCAAATACCCTTAATAGACAATCAAGTGAGAATTGAGAACAGTATACGTCTGGAGAGCACCATTGGTAATTTCATTTATTTATTTATTTATTTATTTATATCAATTGCACAAAACTTACAGTTAATAAAAACCAGAACGTTTTGAGTTAAGCTAGGTACATCACAAATAGGTACAACAAAAATCACAAATTCGATTGATATCTAAAATGGCACATTACATTTTGAATAATACTATTTACATTACTAAATTTTCATTGATTAAATTTTCCGATAACCTCGTTACGTTATTCGTCATCCAAACGTCGAATATTAGTAATCTTTCCTCAAAAATGTGCTACTTTGCATGACTTTTGCTCAAGGGCGGCGGATAAGAGTCCAGTTCCAACGATATTGACCTCCAAAATGAGTGAAATAGGGTCAACAGAGACTGATATGTTGCCGACATACGACGCGATAGGTCAGGTTTGGTTAGTAAGTAGTTTTAGCTGCAGGCTATAGTCTCACTAGATTTGTCCTTCGCTATTTTTTTTTTATTTTATTACAGATTACGAGTGTAAGTATATCGAATCAAATTTCATACTGTATCTACTGAACTTAGTTGGTAAATAAAAATTATACTTAGAGCGGTTTCGCACTACGTCCGATCCGAATCCGTCGCGAACCCGATCCGAACCCGTGAAAATATGGATGTAGAAAACTCGGACCGACGGTTTCGCACTACTTCCGATCGGAACTCGTGAAAATATGTATCTAGAAAACGCGGAGCGAATTCGAATTCATTTTACGCGGAGCCACAGCAGAGTGTTCACGTCGTTGATCATGGGTCCTTTCAATCGACTTCTTCTGGCAATATAGAAGTATTGCCAGAAGAAGAAAGAACTCAGAAGAAGTAAAAAATTTTTGGGTGCACCCTCTCTTGCTGGACCGACGATTAAAAGGAGCTTTTTACAATCAGAACGTATAGTGTTACGTCAATACGATAGGAAATTTTACAACTACCGAATGAGTGTGTCTACTTTCAATTTCATTTTACATCACATAAAAAGGCTTCCTTGCTTCAGGACTCAAAAAACGCCAAAATGCTAAATTTCATAGAATAGGCACACACATGTTACAAAGGTAGTACTAGTTTCTGCATAAAGCAGGTAAGTATAGTAGACGTGATAACAGTTCAGCTAACGGTCTGCCTTTCATAGTTAATTGGACTAAGTATAATGGCTATAAAAGTAATCTACATACGGGTTACAACTCAGGTTTCAACGCAGTGAACGCCAATTTTTTTAGTTCGTTTCATGCAAATCGATCGTGCCTATTACTGTTTTGTAGAAGAAATAGCAGTAGAACCCGCTTAATACGATTTCTCGCATAATACGCACTATTTTAATCACTGCTTTTAAATTCAAGCAGCTTGTAAACAGCAGTTATTTTTCATAAGTATTTATAATTTAACTAGCTGCGCCCCGCGGTTTCACCCGCGGTTAAAAAGTATCCTATGTGCTATTCTAGACTATAATCTATCTCTGTGCCAAATTTCATCCAGATCTATTCGGCCGTTCTGGCGTGAAAGGGTAACAAACATCCATCCATCCATATATATATATAACTAGCTGCGCCCCGCGGTTTCACCCGCGGTTAAAAAGTATCCTATGTGCTATTCTAGACTATAATCTATCTCTGTGCCAAATTTCATCCAGATCTATTCGGCCGTTCTGGCGTGAAAGGGTAACAAACATCCATCCATCCATATATATATATAACTAGCTGCGCCCCGCGGTTTCACCCGCGGTTAAAAAGTATCCTATGTGCTATTCTAGACTATAATCTATCTCTGTGCCAAATTTCATCCAGATCTATTCGGCCGTTCTGGCGTGAAAGGGTAACAAACATCCATCCATCCATATATATATATAACTAGCTGCGCCCCGCGGTTTCACCCGCGGTTAAAAAGTATCCTATGTGCTATTCTAGACTATAATCTATCTCTGTGCCAAATTTCATCCAGATCTATTCGGCCGTTCTGGCGTGAAAGGGTAACAAACATCCATCCATCCATATATATATATAACTAGCTGCGCCCCGCGGTTTCACCCGCGGTTAAAAAGTATCCTATGTGCTATTCTAGACTATAATCTATCTCTGTGCCAAATTTCATCCAGATCTATTCGGCCGTTCTGGCGTGAAAGGGTAACAAACATCCATCCATCCATATATATATATAACTAGCTGCGCCCCGCGGTTTCACCCGCGGTTAAAAAGTATCCTATGTGCTATTCTAGACTATAATCTATCTCTGTGCCAAATTTCATCCAGATCTATTCGGCCGTTCTGGCGTGAAAGGGTAACAAACATCCATCCATCCATATATATATATAACTAGCTGCGCCCCGCGGTTTCACCCGCGGTTAAAAAGTATCCTATGTGCTATTCTAGACTATAATCTATCTCTGTGCCAAATTTCATCCAGATCTATTCGGCCGTTCTGGCGTGAAAGGGTAACAAACATCCATCCATCCATATATATATATAACTAGCTGCGCCCCGCGGTTTCACCCGCGGTTAAAAAGTATCCTATGTGCTATTCTAGACTATAATCTATCTCTGTGCCAAATTTCATCCAGATCTATTCGGCCGTTCTGGCGTGAAAGGGTAACAAACATCCATCCATCCATATATATATATAACTAGCTGCGCCCCGCGGTTTCACCCGCGGTTAAAAAGTATCCTATGTGCTATTCTAGACTATAATCTATCTCTGTGCCAAATTTCATCCAGATCTATTCGGCCGTTCTGGCGTGAAAGGGTAACAAACATCCATCCATCCATATATATATATAACTAGCTGCGCCCCGCGGTTTCACCCGCGGTTAAAAAGTATCCTATGTGCTATTCTAGACTATAATCTATCTCTGTGCCAAATTTCATCCAGATCTATTCGGCCGTTCTGGCGTGAAAGGGTAACAAACATCCATCCATCCATATATATATATAACTAGCTGCGCCCCGCGGTTTCACCCGCGGTTAAAAAGTATCCTATGTGCTATTCTAGACTATAATCTATCTCTGTGCCAAATTTCATCCAGATCTATTCGGCCGTTCTGGCGTGAAAGGGTAACAAACATCCATCCATCCATATATATATATAACTAGCTGCGCCCCGCGGTTTCACCCGCGGTTAAAAAGTATCCTATGTGCTATTCTAGACTATAATCTATCTCTGTGCCAAATTTCATCCAGATCTATTCGGCCGTTCTGGCGTGAAAGGGTAACAAACATCCATCCATCCATATATATATATAACTAGCTGCGCCCCGCGGTTTCACCCGCGGTTAAAAAGTATCCTATGTGCTATTCTAGACTATAATCTATCTCTGTGCCAAATTTCATCCAGATCTATTCGGCCGTTCTGGCGTGAAAGGGTAACAAACATCCATCCATCCATATATATATATAACTAGCTGCGCCCCGCGGTTTCACCCGCGGTTAAAAAGTATCCTATGTGCTATTCTAGACTATAATCTATCTCTGTGCCAAATTTCATCCAGATCTATTCGGCCGTTCTGGCGTGAAAGGGTAACAAACATCCATCCATCCATATATATATATAACTAGCTGCGCCCCGCGGTTTCACCCGCGGTTAAAAAGTATCCTATGTGCTATTCTAGACTATAATCTATCTCTGTGCCAAATTTCATCCAGATCTATTCGGCCGTTCTGGCGTGAAAGGGTAACAAACATCCATCCATCCATATATATATATAACTAGCTGCGCCCCGCGGTTTCACCCGCGGTTAAAAAGTATCCTATGTGCTATTCTAGACTATAATCTATCTCTGTGCCAAATTTCATCCAGATCTATTCGGCCGTTCTGGCGTGAAAGGGTAACAAACATCCATCCATCCATATATATATATAACTAGCTGCGCCCCGCGGTTTCACCCGCGGTTAAAAAGTATCCTATGTGCTATTCTAGACTATAATCTATCTCTGTGCCAAATTTCATCCAGATCTATTCGGCCGTTCTGGCGTGAAAGGGTAACAAACATCCATCCATCCATATATATATATAACTAGCTGCGCCCCGCGGTTTCACCCGCGGTTAAAAAGTATCCTATGTGCTATTCTAGACTATAATCTATCTCTGTGCCAAATTTCATCCAGATCTATTCGGCCGTTCTGGCGTGAAAGGGTAACAAACATCCATCCATCCATATATATATATAACTAGCTGCGCCCCGCGGTTTCACCCGCGGTTAAAAAGTATCCTATGTGCTATTCTAGACTATAATCTATCTCTGTGCCAAATTTCATCCAGATCTATTCGGCCGTTCTGGCGTGAAAGGGTAACAAACATCCATCCATCCATATATATATATAACTAGCTGCGCCCCGCGGTTTCACCCGCGGTTAAAAAGTATCCTATGTGCTATTCTAGACTATAATCTATCTCTGTGCCAAATTTCATCCAGATCTATTCGGCCGTTCTGGCGTGAAAGGGTAACAAACATCCATCCATCCATATATATATATAACTAGCTGCGCCCCGCGGTTTCACCCGCGGTTAAAAAGTATCCTATGTGCTATTCTAGACTATAATCTATCTCTGTGCCAAATTTCATCCAGATCTATTCGGCCGTTCTGGCGTGAAAGGGTAACAAACATCCATCCATCCATATATATATATAACTAGCTGCGCCCCGCGGTTTCACCCGCGGTTAAAAAGTATCCTATGTGCTATTCTAGACTATAATCTATCTCTGTGCCAAATTTCATCCAGATCTATTCGGCCGTTCTGGCGTGAAAGGGTAACAAACATCCATCCATCCATATATATATATAACTAGCTGCGCCCCGCGGTTTCACCCGCGGTTAAAAAGTATCCTATGTGCTATTCTAGACTATAATCTATCTCTGTGCCAAATTTCATCCAGATCTATTCGGCCGTTCTGGCGTGAAAGGGTAACAAACATCCATCCATCCATATATATATATAACTAGCTGCGCCCCGCGGTTTCACCCGCGGTTAAAAAGTATCCTATGTGCTATTCTAGACTATAATCTATCTCTGTGCCAAATTTCATCCAGATCTATTCGGCCGTTCTGGCGTGAAAGGGTAACAAACATCCATCCATCCATATATATATATAACTAGCTGCGCCCCGCGGTTTCACCCGCGGTTAAAAAGTATCCTATGTGCTATTCTAGACTATAATCTATCTCTGTGCCAAATTTCATCCAGATCTATTCGGCCGTTCTGGCGTGAAAGGGTAACAAACATCCATCCATCCATATATATATATAACTAGCTGCGCCCCGCGGTTTCACCCGCGGTTAAAAAGTATCCTATGTGCTATTCTAGACTATAATCTATCTCTGTGCCAAATTTCATCCAGATCTATTCGGCCGTTCTGGCGTGAAAGGGTAACAAACATCCATCCATCCATATATATATATAACTAGCTGCGCCCCGCGGTTTCACCCGCGGTTAAAAAGTATCCTATGTGCTATTCTAGACTATAATCTATCTCTGTGCCAAATTTCATCCAGATCTATTCGGCCGTTCTGGCGTGAAAGGGTAACAAACATCCATCCATCCATATATATATATAACTAGCTGCGCCCCGCGGTTTCACCCGCGGTTAAAAAGTATCCTATGTGTTATTCTAGACTATAATCTATCTCTGTGCCAAATTTCATCCAGATCTATTCGGCCGTTCTGGCGTGAAAGGGTAACAAACATCCATCCATCCATATATATATATAATTTTACTAGCTGTCACCCCGCGACTTCGTTCGCGTTTTGAGCTATCCTATCTCTCAAGTTGGATCGAACTGCACATGGTGTGCGAATTTTATTATAATCGGTTAAGTGGTTTAGGAGTTCATTGAGGACAAACATTGTGACACGAGATTTATATATATTAAGATAGTAAGGATTATTTTATTATTTATTATCTGTGTATCTTTTAAATTTCAATTTAGCTTATTCTTTATTGTATATCTACCATGAGTGTCTGTCTTTTAAGTGTTACTTATCTATTTACCTTTATATATGTGAAAACTTGTAATTGGCCTTCTGTCTCTATCTTCTATTTATAATTTTGTACCTAGCTGTAAGTTTTCCTAAGAAAATAAAATAAAATAAAAATAAATACAGTCTATGCAACTTGAGACATGTTTTCATACATTTATTTTCATCAACCCGTTTAATACGGTTACGAAATGACTGCAATTAAGCGAAAGGCATTGTCACGACACGAAAAAATTAAAATATTGAACGTTTTTGATAAAAATCACAAACAACAAATCCAACTCAGTTAGCTTCTGTGCTTCAGTTACTAGTTTCTACGTTGCGTACTATTTTGAAGAATAGAGAAGAAATCAAAGAAAATTACAGATTAAGAGGTGTGCAGAGAGAAAAGCAAAAAGTAGGAAAGTTTGATAAATTAGAATAAGTTTTAGTGGAATGGCTTCATCAAGCAATATTAACCAAGCAAGATTAAAGACGCTAAGAAGTTTCTTTGAATCAAAGCGAAGACGCACTGCAAAAGTTAAATGATGTTGAAAATCTTGTAATTGTTAATGCATCAAAATATTTTTGTCAAACTAACATAACTGATTACTTTAAATAACGTAATTATAATTACACTATGTATTTTAAGTAATTTATAAATGTATAATTTAATTTCTAGACATACGAAATTAGAAAATAGGTTTATTACATAATGATAGTACGTTTTATTTCCCTTATCCCGCATAATACGCTTTCTCGCTTAAGACGCGTTTTGGTAGTGTCCTTGTAAAATCGTCTTAAACGGGTTATACTTATGAGAAAGTAAATGTATGCATGTTTAGGCCGCCACTCTTTTGTCTGCGTTATCCCTTATGTCTTTTAAAAAAAGCTATGCCGTTTCTACAGGAGAGTTTCTTCTTACAGAGAGTTTTAAAAGCTACAAACACTATATTCACTATTTCGGTACTACATAATATAGTATAGGCAAGTACAAAAAAGATGGAAATGAGATTCAACGCCTACTTACTAAATGGTAACAAAACATTTTAGAAGCAACTTATTAATCTTGGAAAAATAAGCTTATCAGTAGCTTTCATTCTGACTCGTAAACAAAACGGAAGAAATAGCGATGGTCAGTCATTAATCACGGCATTATCTTGACTGCACGATGTTTGGAAGCTCGACTTCATTAATAAGAAGTTAGGAAAATGATTAAACTTTACGCGTTTGATTACAATTACGCTTTTTAGGAAACCTAAATGAGAAACAACTAGGTACAAGGATTTTGCGACATATTCTTGAAGTTTGAAATTAGTTAACAATTACTGAGTAGGACTATAGTACTCTCAAAACACGGGTTTCTTACACCCAGTTTGGTTGTTAGTACCAACAATAGCATTGGTAATCTTTTATAATAACTTTTCTAAATAAATAATTTTGAATTTTAACTATAACTTCTTAAAAATACTTTCTAAATACTGTAACTGATTCTACATAGATAGTTATACACATAGATAGTTATGTACTACATAGGTAGTTTTTTACTCAAAGACAGTTACGTCTGTATACAGTATTCTGGTTTCTTACTTGTTAAAGATTTAAATTAAAAACAATACAGGTACTTACAAATAAAAACCGGTAGTCCAAACATGTTATTTATTAACGCTTTCATACCTACTGACACTTCTGTATAAATAATATATTTTCTGTTGTATTAATCACTAGCGTTGTATTGTAGTACAGCTGTAGACTGAGGGCAAGCACTTTTTGTTATTAAAACTATTGCACTTTCTGAAACAAAAAAAAAACAGATTATAATAGATGCCGCGAATATTCGAATGCTACAAACTTACAGACCTAAACAACCGAACGCTAGCGAACGCCGCATCTCGTTTCATTTCAATTTCAATGAAAAAGCAACGCAGCGCGTCCGGACGCGTTTGTTCCTTGGTTTTGTCCATTATTTGACATTATATTTCTTATAAATAATAATACAGCTTTGAAGCGATGGCAGCCTAGTTGGGAGAAGGCCAGCCTCTCAAGCTAGAGGGAGTGGGTTCGAACCCAGCCGACGGCACGCACCAATTAGTTCATTGCGTGAACATATGTGCGTATTGCATGTCATCCGCTACATGACTGGAGCCTGGTGTATGGCGACAGGCTGGCCCCCTGTCACATTTGGGACTGAATATCGTCCGGCGAAGTGTGGGGGTTGTATTACACCTCTGCCAGCCCCCTCAAGGGAATGGCGTGACGATACGTTATATTTCTTACAAAAGTTAACTCACCATTGTAATTTCAGGAAATATTGTGCTCAAATTAAAATTAGCCCGAGACGTGCCGGGGAACCTGTCAACATTGTGCCCGACGGGCTGCATGTTCGACGGCATCAAATGACTGTTGAAGAACTCGGGCTGATACTGCGAGGGCATCTGATTACTTATGTAGTTAGGAAACGGCAACTCTTCAGGCATGATATTAGGATGCTTCCGACTCGAGCCTTTATTTTGCCACAGCACATGGCCAGGATCATTCCATTCTTCAACATCATTATTGACTTTTGTCCGCTTGCTTTGATATTTTTTACTACTATCTTTTTTGGAACATTCCAGCTTATGTTTGGTTGCCGACTCTCTGCGCGAACTCTTGTAGTTCGAAGGCACTTTATCGCCGTGGAAAGTAGACGGATTGTTCCTCATTTTCAGCTCTTCGTATTTGTGGTTGGGGTAATTGCATTCTGCCGATTGATTGTAATCGATAAATTCGCCGGTAAAGGGTCCACTGGCATAATTACTGGACATTAGGTTGCTGCTTCCAGGCATGAAATTTGAATAAAATGAGTTCGATATCGTGTTAGTTGTGGTGTTGTATAAAGACGTTCCTGATAACTGCTGACCAGTGTAGCTATTCTCAGTGTAGTCCATAATGGGTGGAAAATGAGATACTTGCGCGACACTTGTGTCTTGCGGCGCATTGAAGTCGCCGTATTTTTGTGATGAAGGCAAGAACTTATTGCTATTGTCCGTAATTTTTTGAGTAAAGTTTCCTCCACGCAACAACGCTTCTGCGGAGTAGTTATTTTTCTGGCTTTTTGAAGCTTTGTCAGATTTAGTATTGGGTTTTGCTTTGACCTGTGAAAACTGAGCCATATTTTCATACGAGTGAGAGGGCTTGGGGTCGTTAAAAACATACGGTTGCTGCATTTGGTTTTCAGCGCGCGATGGTAACATTTTTCTGCCACTTTCGTTAGTATAATGCGGAATATTTTGTTTTGTGGGAAAAGATTTCGTCGTTTCTATTTGTGGCGGTTGATATCTCGAAGCCAAGTTATCGTTTGAGCGATTCATCAGTTGTGTGACCGAGAAAAAGTTCGTGCAGTTTTGTAGGTCTTGTTGAGGCATTGCTCTCGAAACTGATTCTAAGTTTTTCTTCTTATCATGTGGCCCCAAGGCCAGGTCCCCAACCAACGTCGGTAAATTGATCGGAGGAGGATCGATACTGATTTCTGCAGTCCCCAAAGGTCTAACTGATGGCCAAACTTGAAAATCTTCTTGGACAGCTTGCGTGGGAAAATTGTGCATAGATAGTGAGAAGTAATTGTTACTTTCATTATTATCATGCCGTTTGGTGGCACTATCTACGTGGTTGTACGACAACTTTTGCGTTTCTTTGATATCGGAATGTATAGGGTTACAATTATTGTTTTGCATTGGCCTAATTTCAGATGTCATCCAATTTATGTGTGTTTTGCTGGGAGACTTTTTCGTATACTTTTCATTTAGTTGGTGTCCAATTGAGTGATTCGAAGATTTAGTTCCATTGTTAGCATTTGTTACGACAGTGCTGTCTTTTACTTCGTAATGTTTGACAATGCTTTGCTTTACATTAGAGTTTGTTGGAATGCTTTCTAAAGGTATATAGTTTTGGTGCCTCGTGTTTCCAGTTTTAGATATACTGGAGTTGGAGTAAAAGGGTTCTTCTGGCCATAAATTGGAAGCTTGGGAATAAAAATTTGTTATGGTGTCTGCAAAAGACGAACTAGTTTTGTTTAGAACATCTTTCTTACTAGTATTAGATACCAAAGGAACGTGGAACTCCGGATTGAATGGATTATACGAAGATGAAAACGGAGTTGAAGACACGGTCGTCAAAATGTTGTCCTTGGGAAATGTCGGTGCATTTGTAGTACAATTGACGAAGTCAAAACCTTTATGGGACCAGCCCAAATCTATATCGTAAGTCAGTCGCGAGGACCCCATTTTCATCAGACTACTGTCATCCATGTTACTGAATTCTGGTTTATTCTTAGATGCATACTTTTCCATTGCACAAGGATAAAGTCCGAGCCCGTTGAATTCGTGGCTCGATGATATGCTACTTGTGCTGTATATGGTACTTTTAACTGTGCTAAATGGATCATTCTTATAAAAAATATTACTGTTGTTTACATAACTGCTCGGCTGTGATGGTATAGGTTTGTTAAGATTGCAATCGAAATCTAATCCAAATGTCGTGTCCGATAAAGTACAATTTGTAGATATCAATGATGGCATTGGTAGGTTCAAAAATGGATTTTCATTGGTAGAAGTAACACTGCACTGTGTTACAGCAGCAGAAGTTTTGATTTCTGCTTTGGATATTGTCACTTCACCGAGTTTTCCTTGGCTAATACTTTTATTTTCAGGAGTTGGTGTAGTTTTAATTTCTGTGTTTTTTGTCTTTGAATCAGCATTGCTAGTTTTTTCTAAGAAAGAGGTAGTTGTAGTTTGTATATCTTGCATTATGAGATCACTTCGTTTTTGATCTTTGGGCTGAGATTGTGGGGCTGTATGAGGTTCCTCAGCCGGGCTGTCAGCTCTGTTACCGCTGACCAGAGGAAAGGACATAAGAAACGCCGCTGTTGGGGATGCAGCTAAAAACTCTTCCGCTAATTCAAGCCGAGCGTTGCCACCATCGCACAGCGTCGTGTCGAGCAAATTCGGTAGTTTATTATCTTTATCTTTTTCCACCAATGGTATATTTATATCTAGAGGTTTATTTTTCGTAATAACTTCTGTTGTTACAGTTTTATTCACGGACTCTGTAGTAACAGCAACAGTAATTTTCGTAGAAGTAGTCACGGGCGCAATGCTTTTGGAAACTTCAACATTTAAGCATTGAGGCTTTTCGATTTTGTCTAAATTCGTTTTAGGTTTGTCTTTTACAGCTGGGTTTGCTCCACTAGCATGTTTTTCATTGTCCCCAAGTTTGTTTGTCGATATTTCTTGAGGTTTGATATTTTCCACAACTTTGTTAGCAGCAGATTGAGCAGGCTCTGTTAATTTAGTCGTCTGTTCAATATTTGCTTTTGTATTATCTGTAAAGTCATCAGGTTTTTTGTTTTCTTTAGATACTTCAGGTTTTGTTTTAGAAGAATCATTATTACCTTTCGCGAGGTCCTTAGATTCCTTATTTATAATTTTACTCTTTTTAACTGCTTTTTTTGATGAGTCAGCTTTTAGTTTAACAATTTTCTTATTTTTTATGGCCGACAAGGGACGGGAGTAAGCCGATATTGGCAAAATATTGACCATTGTAGTTTTTGTAATATCTCCATTATTTCTACTAACAATAGGAACTGACTTGTTTAGTGCTTGTAAATTTTGATCAAACAAAACAATGGCTGGGGGTACTGTGGGAAAGAGCACTTGTCTTTGAGGAAATATGTATGGAGCAGCTGGGAGGACTACTATCGTATTCTCTGGTGCTGAAAAGCAAAGAAATATGGATGTTATTTACATTTTCATACATAGTCAATAAGATTCAAATTCAGACACAAAATACATAAGTAAAATAATTATTTACATCTTTATAATTTTTTTCAAGTATTGTGATCAACATACCTTTTTTTTCAAAAACGTTACAACGAGGTAGTATATTTGGCAGTTTGGGCATTGAAGCGTTTTCAGTTTTACTTTTCTTCAAGCACTTAGGTATTTGTTTTAAATCATTACTGGTAGGCTTTTGCATCATTAGTAGTCTCACATTTTTGACACCTGAAAATATTTAAACTAAGATACAACAGCAGCGCAAGATCTATGTTTTTGTGGTGATCATCAGGGAGGCTTTTGTTTTTGGGCAGTAGCAGTATTTCGGCTGAGATAGAAGAAACAGTTTTGCTTTTATTGTCATTAATCAATTCTACATAACAATTTTCATAGTGTGAAAAAAGTAATTAACAAGTGGCATTGTGAGCTGTAGACTTCATACCCAGCATCTGTTCTAAACTACAAGACGCAATACTAAAAAAAAAAAATCTATGCAATTTTGAAAAATTAGTGAAAACTGACTCGGCGAAATAGCCCAACCTGCTCTCAAAATTTCACGAGAATCGGTTAAGAAACGCGACATGTAGACAAAGGCAGAGATCCAGGCTGAATTCGGACAGAAATCTGAACATACAAAGGCAATTTTGACAAGGCTGAAACAGAGATGCTTCGCTTGCTGATGCTTGCTCATTGGATAAATAAAGAAAGTCAGTGGTGGATTTACACATTTGCCACCAGTACGCTATTCAAATTTTGCACACCCTTCTTCATTGGCATCCTTAATTATATTAAGTAAAAATGACTCAAATGTTTGGCTTAGTGGAGAATAAAGTGCTTGAGAAATGCTGCCTGCTGGTAAATCTGCCGCTGAAAAAAATTGTAAGTAAGGTTGCTTACTTTTTTTCTTCTTTGTTACTTCTAAATGAACTTGTGTGGATGCATCTTTTATACATTTATTTCCTTCTTTTGCTTCTAGTTTTACTTGGAGAGCTAGGATTTCCGCTTCTGCAAAAAGAAGTGTTACAAAAATTAAAACACTGAATAACACAAATAAATGCAAAAGTTTGTGAGAGAGTGGGAGGGTGAGATGTACATATTATAAGAAGTGACTTTAAGCTATAATAAAAACAATCCATTGAAGCAATTTTGAACCAGTAACTCAGAGTTTTGTTTTGTTTGTTTACTTCAATGTTAATGAATAAGAATTAGATTAATAGATATGAAGTTTTAATAACCTAGAACTACTGAAGTGCATTTTTTTAACAAATGAATCATCCTGGTAGTCTAGAATACCATAATAGGCGTAGAAACATTTTAAAAGTTTTTTTTTAATGGCCTAAGCCAGGGCCATAGGCCAGTCAAAAGCTAAGAATTAAATCGGGACTTTATGAATAATTATTTGACATAGATTACATACTACCACATCCATTACTTCTCCCATAAACTTACTGAGTTGTGTTTTCTCTTGAGCACAGTTGGTCAAACAAAGAATGGCTTTCTGTACTATTTCAATTTTGGCACACTTCACATTGCCTTTTCCTGCATCTGAATCTTTGCATGGTTCACTTTTGTTGAATTCTCTAACAATTTCACCAAGTCTTGTGATAGCATCATTGAATTTGTTCCGTCGATTTCTTTCCCATTCTCGGCATAGACTACAACAAGCATGCATTAACATTTAAGCAACCCTCGACCAATTCGAAAAAGAGTTCATAACTTTTAAATCATAGGGCAGATAATCATGTCACACTAGACTAGGCCTAAAATTCTAACAGATCATAGTATCTTTGTAACAGTGTGAGAGGATACTTTTGCATATTCGATTCCTCAACTTCACTCTGGATTAACCTATGCTAATTTATTTCAGTAAACTTAGGCTTCTGCAAGAGAAGAGCGCGTTCATGAGTCACAGGAAATCAGAAAATTTTACCTGGTGCGATTTTTAGTAGCTGATGTTACAGTTGTCATAACTGCTGTGGTAGTCACTACATTTATAGTTAACTACAAAGTTAGGACTTATTTTCTTTCTAAAATTATTAAAATAGATTTAAAAATACAAAGTTTATCTCAGTAATTATTCATTTAATTAAAATTGCTAATTATTGTTGTTAAAACTAAAATCTAAATACAAGCCCACTTTAGTCCACCAAAAGCAAAACAAAAAGTTTTCACTTTTTGACATTGATAACCAAAAAGGGATTTATTTTGGCTTTGACATAATTACTTTGTGACAATTGACACTGAAAAACATTGTTTCTGTACTGTCAATGTCTTTTCCCCATTCTCACGGCTTGGCGTACGTTTCTGCAGTTTAGCTGGGATAAGATTTCGCTTGGTTAAACGACAAAAACCCCGTTCCCGGACATTTTTCGGACGAAATTTTGACTAGATTAAAATTATCCGTTCTCGCGAAACTTCCGGTAAAAAATGTGTAATACCTCGAATTTATTTTCACCAAGCTTCTACAATCCCCGCTTTCGGGCGCTACTCGGATGAAATTGTGATTTGACTAAATATTATCCACCACGTTCCCGTGAGCATCTCCGGTATGCGATTTGTCCAAAGTGCAACATTTTTTGGCAAAACTAACAGGCAAAATTTTGGTTTGAGAGAGAGTGAGAGATTTGAGTTTGTCTCTCTCTCTAAAGCTTTTATATTGCCGTTTGTTTGAGTTGGAGTATTTAGGATGCTTAATTTCATTTTATGATGACTAAAGGCTGCCCGAACCCATACCTTATAAAAAAGTGGTAGCAGTAGATTTTACTCAATGAGGCGTTTTCCAGTGAAAAAAAATTGTAGTTCCAAAAAATATAATAGATGGCGTTACAGAGTTTGATGAAATTGTTCTGTCAAATCGAATGTCAATTTGAATTTTTTTTTTTTTTGTATCTTCTAATTCCTTTTTTTTTTTTTGTAGGGTAGTCGGTTAGGGCCTCGGGCATAATGTAGCCCATTGCCCTGGCTTCAGCTCACGGGGCTACTACCCCGCGGTCACGTCAGCCACGATTTATGTGTGGCTGTGTAGGTATTTCTCTTTCTGTAATTTGAAATTAAAATAAATGTTTGACATTGACATCAATTTAAATTTGACATTGACGTAAATATTTTCTGACTAGCTAGTTAGTGCTACCAGTGGATCAACTAATTTTCCAGCAAATATGATAATTAACCACCTGATTTCCAAATAGTACTACGATCAGTTCATAATTCAAAATACTCCTAACTACAGTGAAACCTGGTTAATTGGAATCTCAAGGGACCAAGACATGTGTACCAATTATTGAGGGTTTCCAATAATCCAGTTTTCCAATTAAGCAGGTTTAAAATTATAGTTGTCTTATTTACAGAGGTCGAAATGTGCCGTTATTCCATTTTTAGAAGTGGAAATAATAATAAAAATGCGTACTTTTGGTGTTATGAATTTAATGTAGGTATGAATGTACAAACATAATGTATTGCGTCTAAAAAAAGGGTAAAGTTTATGACTTAAAGTAATCGGTTATTTTTGTTTGTACTTGATTGCTAGTTGCTGAAATCGGTTTCTCGATAGAATAAAGTTGGTCAAAATTTACGTTTGGACATTTTGTACACTTTTGTTCTCTTGTTTTTAGGTCAAACCCTGAGATAGTATTGACAAATGAAAGCATGCGAAATGTATGAAAACAAACATGTCAAAACGTGTTAAAACCTGATTAATTTGTCTCACTTATACAGGTAATTGAGCTACAGAGTCTCAATTACAGAGGTACACATCGAAAAAGTCTTAAAATTCAAATCTCATTTAACAAGGCTCAAAGTCCCATTAACAGAGGTAATTTAATGAAAAAGAACCGGGATCTCATTGCAACTCTCAATTATAGAGGTTTTTCATATATGTATCCAGGTCCCACTTTGCCAGGTTTCACTGTATTTCTTACATATTTTTACCCCAAATTTAGGGAATTGATGGCTTCGTTAAGTGACCATACTTTATCGATGTGACAGATCTTTTTTGAGCTTCTCCAACGCCATCTACCAAAATGACGCGAACTATTTTTTTTTAAATGAAAACGCCTCATTTTAAGAAGACTCGAGAAGAAGAGAGGCTAAAATAATTATTTAAGTTACACAGTGCACATAAACTTTATTTATATCAACTCAATCGACAAACAAACAAAACAATTAAAGGCAACTATCTTGAATTTGGCACAGGAGTTTTTGAAACAAAATATATGTTGTGGACGCCGAGCACATAGGTATTTAGTTGTATAGGAATGGATGACTTGTTTACAGTTTCAAATATATTTTTTTTGTTAGATTAGAGGGCTTACGATGAATCGACTTTATCAATAACACATGCTTAGTGTTCTTGACAAAGTTAGCTGTTAGAGTGATACAAAGCGTTCAAAAGCGGTCGAGGGGGGCTATTCCTGCGCGTGAGATGAGATGAGATTTTATCTTGGTCACTCTCACACCTATGACGTTTTTAAAGTGAGCAACAAGAATGAATGAAGGTGAGATGAAAATCTCAAAACTCCGAATAGGGCCCGAGGTGTGATGGAAGATTTGCCTCGCTCTGGTGGGCCATCAACTGAAGTTAACATCGCAAAAGTGAAGGAAACAGTGAAAAAATCCTCATTCAACTTTGAAAGAGATAGCCGCCAAACTTTCTGTTTCTCAAGAGTCGATCCGTGCCATTTTAAATAATCACTTGGGTTTGAAACATGTTGCCGCTCGGCTAGTCCCAAAAGACCAATGGCCCTATTCGGAGATTTCAGATTTTCATCTCACTTTTCTTCGTCCTTGTTGCTCTCGTTTGAAAAGTCATAGGTGTGAGAGTGACCACGCTAAAATCTTAGCGCTCAGGAATAGCCCCCCTGAATTTACTACAAAAACTCAATCACATGAGAGTAGCTGAGGACATGCTAGAACGAGTCAATTCTGGGGGCTGAGCTACCCACGTCCGTAGGAGTGTACTCTATTTTGATTCCCTACACGTGGTCCCCGGGTAGTGCTAACCGGGTAGCAAACTCTGGTGGGAGGCTTCGGCCGTGGCTAGTTACCACCCACCGGACCAAGCCATGCCGTGAAATGACCTAGTCGTGTTTCGGGATGTAGTCCGGTGTAACCGTTCCGAAGACGGGTCTGAGCAGTGGCGCACTTGTAGCGCCTCACTCAACTGCCGTCTTTGTACTTCTTCACTCTAGTAAACTTCAAGGCTAGAGTGAAAAAGTACCTTCGGCTAGGTCGTCGTGCTCCATCTTAGACCACAACGTCGCTTAACATCAGGTGAGTTGGTGGTCAAACGCCGACCTATTATACATAAAAAAAAAAAAAAAAAAAAAAATTCCTACCCAACATTCATGAAACGCATTGTTACTGGTGACGAGACCTGGGTTTACGAGTTTGACATGCAAACTAGTCGACAAGCTTCGGAGTGGCACCTTTCAACTGTACCGAAACCGAAAAACCACGCCAAGGTCGATCAAAAGTCAAAGTCATATTGCCTGTTTTCTTTGACTCTCGCGGTGTTGTGCACTTGGAATAAGTACTTGCCGAAAGGTCAAACGGTAAATAACGAATATTATTTGGAAAGCAAATTCGAAGAAAAAAGGCTAGGAAAGAAAATTCTTAGATTTTGCACCACGATAATGCGCCGTCGCACAAGGGCATCATTGTGAATGAAGTTTTGACCAAACACTCAACAAATATCATCGAGCAACCACCATTTTCACCAGACATGGCTCCAGCCGACTTATTTCTTTTTTCAAAATCAAATTATCACCACTTCGTGGCACCCGTTTTCAATTGGTAGAAGACATAAAGAAGAATTCGCAGCGAGAACTGAAGTAATTTTTTTGAAACAGCGTATAAAAAATGTTTTGATGATTGGATCATTCGTTAGCTTAAGTGTATCGTCCCTGAAGGAGCATACCTACTTTGAAGGTGATAAAATAAATTTGAATGAAGAAAACTCACGTTCTGTGTATTATTTATCTTTTCCCGGTATTTTCTTGACAGAGTAGTGTGCCGAAATCATGCTCTAATAGTGGAGAGCTCTCAAACATTCTTGAACAATTCGAACGTTCCTTTCACGACGTTTCGCGATACCATATAGATGTTGAACATTGCAACGGAGGGATTGGAGAGAGGGTTAGTGTGCGCAACCAAGTGAGTCATTTTTTCGTTCTTTCTCGGTAGTACAGTCGTTATTATTCAAATACTAGCTGCGCCCCGCGGTTTCACCCGCGGCTAAAAAGTGCTCCTATGTGCTATTCTAGACTATAATCTATCTCTGTGCCAAATTTCATCCAGATCTGTTCAGCCGTTCTGGCGTGAAAGAGTAACAA
This sequence comes from Peribatodes rhomboidaria, assembly GCA_911728515.1. Lineage (NCBI taxonomy): Eukaryota > Metazoa > Arthropoda > Insecta > Lepidoptera > Geometridae > Peribatodes > Peribatodes rhomboidaria. The sequence continues at coordinate 10,082,868 of OU452172.1, forward strand.
TCATCCATCCATCCATACATACAAACTTTCGCGTTTAAAATATTATTAGTATTAGTATATAGGATGACGGACGCGGCCAGAGTCAGTGTAATGCCAAGCTTGTTAAATTATTTGTGCATCTGTATCCTCAGGGAGACTGGATCACCGGAAGAATGTGGCTAAGGCTAAGTGATTTACATAAAGATATTACGTTGCAATTACTAAGCTAGAAAGATAACTTACCTATATCATGACTACCCTCTTTTCGAATCTGAATACCTTTTTATATTACATGTTTGCGGCACATGGCAGCCAGGCCATGTAGCCCAGTTTCAGCTAGCATTAGCCTAATACTTGGGATTCACTGCTTGGTGACCTTGACATGACCGCGGTGTCAACACCTTGAATAAACCCCGGTACCGTTGGCACCACATACCGTGATGTACCATCATAGGTTTAACGACTAAAATACACCAAACATCCAGATGACTAGGCGGCATGGCCATATTGGCTTTAGCGTGCCCTAAAGGCAAAACAAAAAAAAAGTTATAAATTATCTCAGTGAAACCGCAGAAACGTACCCAGATTTATTTACATTCACGTTCACCTTCACAATTTTCTTCAACTTATTACAAGTTTACTAAAATAATATTTGCACCAAAGTAATTATTATTACGCTGCTGTATACTATTATTTACGATACACGCAGCATATATTGCAACAAAAAGTGTTATTTGCTACAAAAACGTGTAGACAAAACTGAAAAAAACTCAGTGAAATGGATTTCTTAGACTTTCTCTTAACCTTTAACCTAGTTTGTGGAAATGGCTGAAACATTGTGTACCATCACCTCAACAAATAAACATAAATAGTCCCGAACTCTTCAGTGACCAAACCTATCATAGGTTAACAAAATATCAAACAAGGACTCAACCATAGCATACAATTACTTACATAAAATTCAACATTAAAGTTTAAATAATGTTATTTGTCGCATTGGCTTGCCCTAATGTACAACTTGTTTTATTTTAAAACAATATCTCCAATAATGTACTGTTAATGTAATGATGATTGATTAGAACACTGGAGAATAGTCATCAAGGAAATATTACCACTGTTTTACTGAGTATAGTGATAAAAGTATACCGCACTGCTGTAGCCTGCTAGCAGAATTGTTATCCAAGATAATTTAATTTTCAAAATGGATAAAAATGAAAGAATCACTGAATTCTTGCTGACCAAAGACTCTTACTCATTTATAGACCCTATAACTGCAACTGCATGCCCCAGTAAAAAATCAGATAAAAAGTTTCATAAATGCTCATTATGTGATTACTTCACACCACATAAAGGATCTCTAACACGGCACATACAAACACACACTGGAGAAAAGCCATATGAATGTGACATATGCCATCACAAAACAGCAAAAACTAGTCATTTGAAAGCACACATAAAAACACATACTGGGGAAAAGCCATATAAATGTACCATGTGTGATTATAAATCTGCAGTATCTAGTAGCTTGAAAAAGCACCTGAGAACCCACACTGGAGAGAAGCCCTATGCATGTGATATATGTGATTATAAATCAGCTGAGTTGAAAAACCTAAAAACACATTTTAGAACACATACAGGAGAAAAGCCTTACCAATGTAAAGTCTGTGATTACAAAACAGCTGAATCAAGTCATTTAAAAATACACTTACGAACACACACCGGTGAGAAGCCATATAAATGTGACATGTGTGATTATAAATCACTTCACCCGAGTAATTTAAAAACACACATACGAATACACCATACAGGAGAAAAGCCATTTGAATGTAATATGTGTGATTACAAATCAGCACGAGCAAGTGACTTCAAACAACACAGATCTACACACACTGGGGAAAAGCCATATGAATGTGATGTATGTGGTTATAAATCAGCATACTCATCTAGTTTCAGAAGACATAAACAAATGCACACTGGAGAAAAACCTTATTCCTGTCAAATGTGTGATTATAAAACAGCAGCACCAAGTAGCTTAAAAAAGCATGTGCGTATACACACTGGAGAGAAACCTTATTCATGTAATGTGTGCAATTATAGAACAGCATCAGCCAGCAGTTTAAAAAAACACATGCGCATACACACTGGAGAAAAACCCTATGCATGTAATACATGTGATTATAAATCATCAGCAGCAAGTAATCTGAAAACACATTTACGAATACATTCCGGAGAAAAGCCCTATAAATGTAATACTTGTGATTATAAAACAGTACATCCAAGTAATTTAAATGCACATACTCGAACCCATCATACTGGAGAAAAACTATTTGAATGTGTTATGTGTGATTATAAATCAGGGGATGCAAGTAAATTAAACATGCATTTGCAGACACACATTGGTCAAAAACCTGATGCATGATAAAATGTGTGAAATTAGTTTTTAATCTTAAATTATGTCTTATCCTGTAACTGGCTGAGTTGAATTTATCTGGATTTATGTTTTCAAGCTGATTCTGTCAGACAATACAATATGACAATATTGTTTATTTTAGAGACAGCGAAGTTTCTGGTCAGGATGTTAAAGGATAAATTTATATAGGTATAATCTTAGCTTATATGAGGCTACATTCCTTACCAATATCAAATCTGTATCTATCTACCTTAGGTTAATTTAACTGTATGCTATTTATTATCTTTTACTAAAATAGATTACAAGTTTGTTCAGAGGTTTATGTGTTGGAGGTCTGGATGATCCAGAAACTCAAAAGTGGCGCCTACTTATAGATTTGGATTATATACTTCATGTAAGTGTTCCATTATGATTTTGGCGCCCCCCTGAATCTGCCTCCCGAGGCAAGCTCCCCGGTTAGCCCCCAATGGATCCAGGCCAGCACTCCTATTCACAATCACTCGGAAACGTTTCCAATTGGATCCCACAAATTTTTAACTCAAATAGATCAAATTTGTCTGCTTTTATAAATTTTGAAATAGGGAATCGAGTATAAATCTGATCGAAGAATGAATCATGTTTAAAAACATATGAGTGTGGACTGAGATTTGAATAAATTGAGTTTAAATTTTTTGGAATCGAATGGACTTTTCCAAGTAATTGTGAATACCAATGCTGATCTACTTTATATGCATAGGTAAATCAGATCAGGAGCACAATGTTTTCTCAGGGTGTCACCTGGTGGCTAGAATTGATTTTTACTGTTACAGTCTTGAATAGCTTCCTTAGCAAAAATATGTATGATAATTTACCCCCGTAATTAATTAATTTCTATACATTATGTGGAATAAATAATGCATTATTTGTTTAAGTATTTACCCATCAACATTATTTTCTGATATTGTGTAGGTATATCTGTACCTCATAACAGGACAATCTGATAAGACTTTTTTAGTCTGTACATTATAGCATACTTACATAAACATTGTTATTTTTTTCTAAATAAATAATTACATAAAGTGCTACATTACTAGATTTTTGTTCTGACGAAAACACATACTAGCATATATAAATGTTATTAATTGTGTTTTGACCGATGCATTGTGAGTTTTGAACATCCTAAGGGCGCCCCCTTAAGGCATTTTTGAGAAATTTTCGACCACCCTCCCTTGGTGAGAAATCGTAAGATTTCCTCAACTCCCTCCCCCTTCCCTTAATCTCACGCGAGATTCCTCAAAACTTCTATTTGGCATGTAAACGTGTTGTATTACTTGAGAAAAAAAAAAACAACCCGTTCTTTTACTTTTATTGAAGCCTAGCAAAGACTAGTAGGGTGAATCGCCCTGGGGGGCTATTCCTGTGCGTGAGATGAGATGAGATTTTATCTTGGTCACTCTCACACCTATGAGGTTTCAAACGAGAGCAAAAAGGACGAAAAAAAGTGAGATGAAAATCTCGAATCCCTGAATAGGGTCCCTGTGGCCCTATTCGGAGATTTAAGATTTTCATCTCACTTTTTTTCGTCTTTGTTGCTGTCGTTTGAAACGTCATAGGTGTGAGAGTGACCAAGATAAAATCTCATCTCATCTCACGTGCAGGAATAGCCCCCCTGTTCACGATCAGTGGCCCTATTCGGAGATTTGAGATTTTCATCTCACCTTTTTCGTCCTTGTTGCTCTCGTTTGAAACGTCATAGGTGTAAGAGTGACCAAGATAAAATCTCATCTCATCTCACGCGCAGGAATAGCCCCCCTGTTAGTCACCATGTCGCCTTTAAAGTTACATAAGTTACAAAATCAAAGCATTCAAGAATAGGTAGCGGCTTTCAGTGATAAAAAAAACTTCAAGGAACCTGAGAAACGCATTTTTTTCAGAATATTTAAATATCTTAAGTAAATCATGAATTATCGAAAAGTACGTTTTTTTAGTTTACGATCACTTTCCGTCACTTCACGTTCACAAGTTTTTGTCAGTTTACGATCATTGAAAACCATTGAAAAAGGAACTTTAAAGTACGAAAATAGAGTCGCAATGGTGTTATAGTACTTTGTTCATCAAAAAATCAACCAAGTTTAGAATTTGCGATTATCAAATCAGTTTTCTGTGTCGCCTTTTGACAAAAATTTAACAGCCTAGCCTTTTTACTAAACGGCGCCGTTCAACTAGCTTCCTGATGAAATTCAGCCATTCTATCAAACTACTACTTGCCAAGCCCAGTTGTATAAATAGGGGAGGTAACGGGTTGTTACAAAAACAAATAACCACGAAGGCTAAGGCGGGAGTTCCGCTTCTCTACGCTCCCGCCTTAGCCTTCTAACCTAACCAATCCGATCGGATTTGTCCTGTTAAAGGAGTCGTGCAGGAGAGGTTTAAGGTTAAAATAAAATATATTATCATGTCTAACAGAATTGCGGTTCGTTTTACCGATTTTCGGATTTTATTTTATCTTACTAACTTACTTCATTTAAATCATATTTCTTCGGTCAAAAATTGTAATTTTGGCAAATCATCCTTATTCTATGAATGACCTGAGCATCATTCAGCCAATTTATTAAATGTTGTATTATACGCTACGGCTGAATATCATTCAGGAAGCTAGTTGAACGGCGCCATTTATAAAAATGGCTTGGCTATTAATTGAACCGCTAATTAAGCAAGTTGGCTACGACTTAAACATAACAATCACGTAGATTTAGCGTAATATAAAAATAACAAAGACCGACTTATTCTCGTTTCGTTTGTACTTTTATTAATCTTTCGTACTACCCGCCTTTTTACAAGCTTTTATTTACTACCAAACACTTACCTACGCAAAATAAAAACATCAGAAACGATACGCGAAAATTAGGCTAAAAGAAGGATTAGGATGGACAGATCAGTGGCCCTATTAGGAGATTTGAGATTCTCATCTCACCTTTTTTCGTCCTTGTTGCTCTCGTTTGAAACGTCATAGGTGTTCTATTAAAACCAAGATAAAATCTCATCTCATCTCACGCGCAGGAATAGCCCCCCAGAGGAGTGTAAGAGATAGAAAAGAATAAATAAATTTATAGGTATATGTCATTCAAGATGATAAAATCAGATAAAGAATGGCAAATAGAAGAAGAATTGTTACTGAGAAGAGATTTTACATTTATAGGTAATGGAACTCTAAGGGATAAGTAATCCTAAATTCTGTAACTCCTGTAATGTTTCTTAGGATTCTCTCTAGGATTTCTTTTCCTTAGGATTTTGGGGCAATTTGCCAAAAGTAAGAAAAACTGGACCCTGAGCCTGACAGCGTACAAAAAAAAACGTGGTTCCAGACGATACAGCAGCGGAGGCCAACTCATCAAAGCTCTGAAGACGAAGATTGTTGATCATTCACAAAATGTTTAAATATACGATAAAAAGAATTTATACCTACAATAAATTCGTAAAAAAAGAGCTAAAAAATAAAGTTAAAACTACAATAAATTTTTTTAGCTCTTTTTTACGAGTCTTTAGCTCTCTTTGGCGATTGGCAACACTGGTTGATGTGACATTGACATAAGACATTGTTTGTGATTGTGACTCATTCTCATTCCTTCGTTTTCCATTCCAATGTTTCCAATACTTTGGCGTCGTGCGTGACTCGTGAATCAGACAGTGGATTTCCCTAAAATAGTTATTTGATAACTAGTATTTCTTGTTTTTCCCCTAGTGTAACCGTGATTCAAAGTCACGTCGATAACTGTTTATTGCTTTGTCGTCTCCTAACGAACTAAAAATGTCGCTGTATCCTTCTCTCGAAGACATGAAAGTGGATAATATGGCGCGGGCTCAAATGGCCCAGCCCCATGTGTCGCAATATCAGGCACCGCAATACCATGCTCCGCCGCCGTATGCCCTACCGCCAGCTTCGGCGGCACCTAGCGCCCCTGGGGCCCATGTATACCCTGCACTTGGTGATTTTATGGGGCTAGAACTCTCTGCTGATGTTATCGCTCAGAACATGCCCGAGTATCGTGTGCAAACTGTGAGTATCTAAGTTTTATTAATCTCTGACTTTTGTGCATTTGCTAATGGTTACGGTCGCACAATATAAAATAATTTATTTACTGTAAGATTGCTTGTTATTGTCGTAATCATTTGGTTTACATCTATAGCATAACAATGGTAGTTTGTAATTAGTGGTGATGTTAATTTAAAAATGGAACATTTTAGGTACTTCCTTCATATGTAATCTAACAGCATGTTGTCCTTTTTTAATCTACACTTTAGATACACAAACATATAGTATGAGTCAAGTCAATAAAATACATAGTATGAGTCAGGCCGTTCAATCAATATTGTGAAATGGTGCTAACAAACTGGTAAACAATGATAGCGGTTGTTTTTTTAGGTCCAGTCTGGAGGGGCAGTGACCAACCTAGTGGCACCAATTTCATCGCAATCCCCATCATTGGCAAAAGCTACTGTCACTGCTGCTATAAGACAAGTGGTTGTCTGTAAGGATCGAGATGGCAAAGTTGGACTGCGTCTACACTCAATAAACAATGGAGTGTTCATCTGCCATGTGGCTGCTAATAGTCCTGCTGCCTTAGCAGGGCTGAGGTTCGGAGACCAAGTGTTAGAGATCAACAATGTTGCACTTGCCGGCATGTCTATGGATAAGTGCCATGAGTTGTTAAAAAGGGCTCCAGCTAATGGCATTGTAATGGCTGTTAGAGACAGGTATGGTATTAATTGGACTAAACCTTTAATAAGCCAATAAAGTTAATTATAAGGCTCTAGTAGATATTGTTTGTTTGTTTGTTCAGCGGGGCATTTTCTGCACTTAGTCACTTAATTGGGCCATTGCGTGAAGTCTACTTCTCTTCCCTCCGCACTCTAACCAGCCCAGGTGTTCCCAGAAGGCCAGCAGCCTTTTCAGGCTGCAGCAGGCCTCCTGGAGCAACAATGGGGATTGAAGGATCTGAGCCCGATGTTCTGCCACTCTCCTGCACTCCATAAGCATGTGCTGTGGTGTTTCTTCTGCTTTTATGCATCCTCTGCACAGAGAGCTGTCGGTCACACCTATGTTAAATAACTGTTTGTTTAGGGAGCAGTGACCAGTTATAGTACCTATAAGTTTGCAGGTTTTAAGTCCAGTTGGATGAGGTTGCATTCAAATCTTTTCGATGTCACCGGAACTGCTTCTTTAGTTTGCCTGCAGCCCTTAGTATTTGTCAGTAGTTTGTAAGGTGGGTCTCTTTGTGACGCAGCCATGTTTTTGCCTGGGCCTGGGGTATAGGCATTAGTATACCACTAACTAGTAGATATAAGAGTACACTTGCTATAAGTGTGTGAGTGTAGCTGCTATACATTGTCAGTGTGAGTCCTATCTAGACAAAGTACCTTTCCTTTTTATTGATAATGTTAACACAGACCTTTAATTTACAGGCCTTTCGAGAGAACTATTACTCTGCACAAGGATTCTCTTGGCCATGTTGGCTTCCAGTTCAAGCACGGCACGATTGTTAGTCTCGTTAAAGACTCATCGGCTGCTCGGAACGGAGTGCTAACTGATCACCAGTTACTGGAAGTAAACACTATAACTGTTGTGGGCATGAAAGATAAGGAAATATCTCGAGTTATCGCCGCCAGCCCCTCTGTTGTAAACATCACTGTTATACCAACCTTCATATACCAGCATATGATAAGCAAGTAAGTTGCATTTTTTATTATGGAAACTGACGTGGTTTTCACATTATGATTTATTAAACGGGAATCACTCACATATGATTTAGTCGATTATTCCGACTATAGTTTCAACCGCATTCGGCAGTCTTCATCGAGGCGAGTACGCGCGCGGCTGCGTCTCGCATAGCACAGTGCATCAGTGTTATGCATCAGTTGCATTTTATTTATCAGTGATTAATGCTGCTGAAACCTTTTTATTTTATGCACACATGTTTCAATCACCAAACTAAATATTATTATGTCACCGAAAATGTGTATTATCCATTATTGTAAATCGAGAGAATTCCTAGGAAATGTATAAGCTTTTACAGTTTTTTTAATCTATCTGTGAAGAAATAAATCTGGGTGGCTTCAACTTGTCCTCATTCTATAAGACTAGGCGAAAATTAATCACTCTATAAATATACCAAAGTTTGATCACAATGTGATGATTTCAAACCTGCCCTCTTGATTATGGTTATTCAGTCATGCAGCCTAGGTGGCTCAGTCGGTAGTGAACCTGCCTTCTGAGCTAGAAGGTGTGGGTTTGATTCCCACTGAGGGCAAACATTAATGTGATGAACATTTGTGTTTGTTCTATGTCTGGGTGTTAATTTATCTATTTAAGTATGTACATATTTAAAAAATATATATGTATCTGGTCAGTATCTGGCCGTCATAGTATAAGCTTAGCCTAGTTTGGGGTCAGATGACCGTGTGTGGAAGTGTGCTGAATTTAATTATTATATTAAATATTATTATGCATGATATTTGAGAAAATAAATGTGTAACAAGTGTTATTAAATTTTTCAGGATGGCTGTTTCCCTATTCAATGAACATGACCGCACCGCTGCAATCTAATAACACATGATGTGATGAGAGGGAAGAGAGTTCTGAGATTCGTGATAACACAAATGTCAATTTTGTATTTGGTGAAAATAAATAAGTAGTGGTGACGGCTAGACCCTCCTTTTTATTGCAATCCATGACTGTTGCGATCCCACGGATCGTGATACAGATTACAGTGGCGTGCACTTTAGATGCTTGTCAGTGGGTCATGGTTTGGATAGTAGTCCATAGCGAGCGTCTAGTCTTCGCCTATGAGCGTTCATCTCTCAAATTACAAGGGTCAGGATACACGGCGACCCTAGACACTCAGTTTCCACGAGTGTCTACAATATGTCCGCTCTCGCGACACCTAGTTCACATGTAGTGGCGATATCGTTCGACATTGGTGTCGAGTGTCAGTGTCGTCGTGAATCCTGACCATTAATTTTTAAATCTCCTAATTGAAAGCAGTGTTGTCGCGCAATTCAAAGTAAATGTCATGTATTATCTCTTCTCTACATAGTATAAAACAAACTCGCTTTTGGCGTCTGTCCCTCTTCTATCTTCTTCCTCCGATGCATCTATCCGCTAACTCCTAAACCATGCATCGGATTTTGATGCGGTTTACACTATTAGTTGGATATTATTTTACGGAAGGTTTTTAAGGAAGGTACCGTGGTAAGCTGGGGCGGGTTACTTGTATACAGTAGTACATAAATACAATGTGTATAGGATAATTTTCTTAGAATTGCGCGACGACCCTGTTGCTAGGCGACAATGTATGGCGGAGTTAAAACTTAAGAGGCATGGTAAGGTTTGGCAGCTGTCTCGCTCGCTCGCGACACTATTATATTAGAATATAAAATTATAGCATGTATTTTTTAATCAATTATCCTGTATTGATTACTTGACAGCAATATTACAAAGTATTCAAAATAATTATCATGTTGATATTTATAAATTTTTTTTACTTAGAAAAACATAAACACGTTTATTTAACAAACATTACGTGTTTACGTTTCTTTGAGAACCCATTATAAACATGAAAATTGTTCTGAATACATTGTAAGTATAATAAGTATTGTTTTCAAGTCATAAATACGGGATAATTGATCGAAAATACATTCTATTGCCAATTAATTATGCCAAGCCTTATCATGCCCCTTAAGGCTTTTCTGCAATGAAATGAAAAATAAGTCTAAATCGAATTAATAAAAAATACTGCCTATTACATACAAACCGAAATAACACGATTTATTCAACGCAAGTTGTTATAATTGAATTTTCTTACTCCTTTACCTCAAAACTATGAATCTAAAATTTTTGTAATCTACATTTTTGCTCGGTCTCTCACAGGACACGAATTTATATTCTATTCACATTATTTTTATATAAAAGATGCACGCTAAGTTTAAGATAAATAGTTTATATTATTCTGAAATGTCGGTTGCCATAATATTCTAAAATTTTACTTAAAAAAAAAAAAGAAAACCACGAACAATATCCTGTTTTCTATTTCGTGGCAAAATTGGTTAAGTAGCATTTTTATACGTCAAGTTAGTTAAGACAAGTATCAAATTATTATTAGTTACACACCATTTGTTTAGTGTTAAGTTTATAATACATGTATTGTTATATTTGTAGCAGTATTTAATTTAGTCAGGGCTGTGAGATTGAATAACATCATAGTTGTTTGGGGAGTTCACATAGACAACTGTTCAATATTTTCCTAAAAAATACTCATATTCCAGCTCAAAATTACATTCATAATTGTTTGGCGTACACGTTTTGTTTATGAACTGCGATTTATCTAATGCCTAGCTGCGCCCCGCAGTTTTACTCATACTTAAAAAGTAGCTATTCCAGACTATAATCTATGTCTGCAAAATTTCATCCAGATTTCAGCCGTTCTGGCGTGATCGGGTAACAAACATCCATCCATCCACCCATCCAAACTTTCCGATTTATAATAAGTACTTAGATTTTCTTAGAAATGCTGATATCATAATTTAATGTATGCTATCGGTAACTTAGAAAGTTACCGATAGCTAGTTCTTAATATGATAAAAAATATAATAAAGTAATTGATCACCATGGCAGTAGGTGCTTACGCATAGCTTAGCTCTGCAATTACGCATTTAGCATTGTATCACAGTCAATATTTGTGTCTAATGGCCATACTCATAAATTCACAATTGATCAGGTGTATACACCTGATCATAATCATAATTCGTCAGATGCAAAGGCGAATTAAAACAAAACAATATATAGGTATTGTTTCGAACTAGCTATCATCATTATCGTTAACTCAGCCGGAAAGCGTCAGCTGCTGGACAGGTCTTCCCAATGACCTCCACAATGGCCGATCTTGCGCTGCTCCATCCAGCAGCTTCCCGCGACCCTCACCAGATCGTCGGTCCACCTGTTGGGAAGCCATCCCACGCTGCGTCTTGCGTTCCATCAGCCGTCGTCGGTTCTAGGACCGATGTGCCCTGCCCACTGAACAAATCTAACTAGATATGACTTTTATTACATGCTAGCTGAGCCCACGAACTTCTTACTACTTCTTCAGTCGATTCTTCATTTTTTTCTTTGCGTAAGAACCATCCTCGTACTTCAAGAAATATTCTAAAAAAATAATTAGCGGAATCGGTTCAGCTGTTTTTTTTTAATGTATAATAGGTCCATTTGACCACCAACTCGCCTGATGTTAAGCGACGTTGTGGTCTAAGATGGAGCACGACAATCTATAAGGTACTTCACTATTCACTCTAGCCTTAAAGTTATGTAGAGTGAAGAAGTACAAAGACGGCAGTTGAGGTAGGCGCTACAAGTGCACCACTGCTCAGACCCGAGTTTGCTACCCGGTTAGCACTACCCGGGGACCACGTGTAGGGAATCAGAATAGTCTGTTCTCGGAATATGCGCTTAGCGAGACATTCAGCGATTCATTTTATTCTACTAAAATTTGTTTGTTGTTACTAAACGCGAAAGTTTGTTAGAGTGGATGGATGGATGGATGGATGTTTGTTACTCTTTCACGCCATAACGGCTGAACAGATCTGGAAGAAATTTGGCACAGAGATAGATTATAGTCTAGAATAGCATATAGGATACTTTTTAACCGCGGGAGAAACCGCGGGGCGCAGCTAGTATTATATATTTAGAAGATGTATGTCTTGCAGTGAAGAACAATGCTGTCTATGTGATCAAGGGATACTATAGATATTGATAAAGTAGTGTGCCGTGTGTTTCTGTACTGCCAAAAACGCTAAATTCTTAAGACGGTGCTAGCAGGTTTTGATTTTTGCGTAAATACTAACAGATTTTTTTCATAGTACTTTAGGTTTTTCTATTGACCCGATTGTACAATACAAACATACATTCCTTCATTACGCCTGTTTTTAATTTTTGTAACTGCAAAGCTAATTGAGTGCCTGTTCATTATTTGTAAAGTCCGAACCAGACGATTGCCGCGAATGCCCGCGAAAGTCTTCCTATTGGTTGTTAAGAGGTATGGGAAGGCTTGGCAGCTGTCTCGCTCGCTCACGACACTGTTATATTAGATACTAGCTGTGCCCCGCGGTTTCACCCGCGTCCCACAGGAACCGTTATTTTTTTCGCGATAATATCTTAATTTTAATCATAAGATCCTTCTCCGGGCAACAAAACAAAAAAAAAATTGGGAAAATCATCTGTTCACGCGTAATGCGATTCATTTTTATACAGCGTTATGGATACCTAACCAAAAACCTTTTAAGGGTTCATTGTACTCATCAATATGAACAACTTTTACTATGGAGCGAACTCCGAAATCGCGAAAAAAAAATAGCTGTTCCATTCATTTTGTTTCAGGTGATTCAACTTTTTGTATGAAACAGCTGTTTTTTATTTCGCGATTACATGACTGGTTTCATAGTAAAAGTTGTTCGTATTGATAAGTACAATGAACCCTTAAGAGGTTTTTGGTGAGTTACCTATAACCCTGTATATGGAGATAAAATAATAAAATGTATTTAAAAAAAAAAACCTGTATTGATTCAAAAACAGTGTGTTTTCAAGTCAGCAATAATAGAAAAAATACGTGTTTACGTTTCTCTGAGCGCCCATTATGAATATCAACATGAAAATGGTTTTGAATACATTGTAACACGGTTTCAAAGTCATCAATACAGGAAAATTTATAAAAAGTACATTCTATAATTTCATATCTAATAAAATAGTGTCGCTAGCGAGCGAGACAGCTGCCAAGCCTAACCATACCCCTTAAGAGCTATTCGACCAATAGGAACGGCGTATCGGCGCTTTCTCGGGCATTCGCGGCAAAAGTTTGGTTTTGACTTAAGAGTAATAAAACTATTTAGACTATGAAGGTTACGTCGTTTTGAGATTTTATTCCTATACGTATGTTATTGTATTACCTAGCTATAGTTAATGCCATGATCGGAAAATATAGCCAATTGATTTATTAATATTGTGTAGTATAAATGTTTGTTCGTACAATTTTTGTGATGTAAAGCCAAAAAATTCTGATGCATTTTGAAAAACGTTTAGTAAATGATGCAACCGGATAATTATTATATTTACTAAGTATATTTTTAATATTTAAATGAATAAAGTAAATGTATAAGGAAAATTGTGTTTTTTTTTAAGAGAAGGTACAATTAAAATACGGTGTTTGTTGTATAATTTTACTTGTAAGTATATTATTTACAACATAGTTTACAATCAAGTCTTTCACGATAAGTTTTGATTAGATATTGCTTTGGATTAATTATACCTAATTTTAATTATTAGTAGAAACTATTGTCGAATAGTAACTTACAAATAATTAATCAGCCTCGTTTGTAACACTGTCAATTATTTAATTTAAAGTTTTGTTTTACGATAATTGAATTAGGAACAAAACAACGACGAAAAGGGTGATTTAAATAACTCTGCCTCTGGGGCCTTATTCTGTACGAGCAGTGACAATGGCGTCGCATGCGCTATCCCGCTTTTGCTAACTACTAACCAAAGGTACATACATAAGTTTGTCATTGGAAATTTTGCTCTACTTTCTCCTAAATAGGGTTCTCATTTTAATGACAAGGCGCGACCTGGGCCTCGATTCTAGCAATTATTTTTAAATTGTTAATGAATTGTTAATTTTTGACATTTCTGGCACACATTAATTTTTGACATTTCTGGCACACAAAAAGTGTAAATTTCAGGCAATTCGTTAACAATTTTAAAACAATTGGTTAGTAGAATTGGGCGGGTGGCTTGAAATAACGTGAATCATCCAAGTTCTAGTATCCATCTAATTCTTCTATAATTCTTGTTTAGAGAACATAGTCAGAGGATTTTGAAACGTCCAGTTTGGCTTGAGAATAATCTGCGGACAGGACCAAGACTTCGGCACGAAGTAGCTGTCGTTTTCTGAAGGCGGACAGTTCTTGCGCGCAAAGTATTCCATCGGGTACAAGCTCCAAAGCATCCCTGAAACGAAGTGGAAGTTTTTTTTATTGATTTGATACATTCTATACAGTGTTTCGGGGCCTGCAACATCTTCATTCATATATTCCCTAAAATTTAGGAAACAGGTGAGTTAGGGTCCCCTACCTATCTACTTACATTCTACCCTCTTATCAAACGTTCTATCGGGAAGAACGTTTGATAAAACATGAGATGAAGTAGGTAATATCATTATCGGCTTACGCAGACGGCATACATCAATCTGATGTTGCCAAACATGGTGCGTGTGGAGAGGATAATGAGAAAAAGAGTCGAACGGCGGATAATGAGAAAAAGAGTAAGAACAGCCTACTGAGGTCAAGAGTAAGAACTCAAAATACACCGATAGTTTCGAGGCGATAATATCTTTTGGGGAGAGGAAAAGGATAGAAACCACTTTGTATGAATGAATGTATATAAGTAAAGGTAGAAATCAGCCCGGAGTATACTTGATCCCGAGACAAATTACCATGTGGTATCAGCTCGAAAACCTGTCGTTAAAAGCTAACAATGTTTTTGGAAGCATAAAAATTATTGAGGACGCTCAAATTCGCTAAGCCCGTCAGGGCGAAGTATATTATTATACCATGAGTCGCCCGTCAGGACACGGGTGACAGACGCCAGCTGTCCCTCGTCTCCTGACGTGACTGACGCCTGCTGTTCCTTCTTAAGAAGTTAGTATACTTACCGTTTCCAATAAAGAAAGTTAGCCACATGATCAGGTTGAGCGCGTTGGGGAACCTGCGGCCGCTGGCCGACGTGAGTGGCAGCATCAGGAGCCCGAACCCTCCGAACTGCATCAGCAGGACTGGGTAGAAGAACCCGAATGACAGAGCTAGCACTACTTCGTGGGCTATTGCTGACACCTGCCAAACGTTAAAGTACAATTAAATTAACAATATCTTCGCCCCTATGATCTTGGTTTTTTTTAAAAACGTTGTCATGCGAAAATAGAGCTATGAAAAATATCCGCACTTTTAAGGGGTCACTTTTGACTGATTTATTCAATAGGTAGACAAAGCAAATCAAAAATTCCATTACATAGGGAGGTTGTCATCATTAAATAAATCCATAATACAAGGGAAATTCTTAGTTATTTAAGAACTATTACAGAAGTGCAAAAGTCATAAAAAAATGAAATTGCACTTTGTCACTCTGTAGGTAACTTTAGAGGCTCGTCAGTGTCATTACTCGCTCTCTTCGCTCGTCTTCTTCTTCTAGACGAAATGGCTATAGAATACCTTAAGCCAAAAGTTAAGTTAAGTTAACTTAAGTTAGTTAAGTTAAAATTAAGTTAGTCTAAAGTGGTCGCCGGACTCTTAAGTCTCCTGGCACCATCAGACCAGCTCCGTAATACCAAATTGTAGTTTTGTCACCCGAACTACTTAGACATACAAAGCTTTATTTCGATGCGACAATTAGTAGATAGTATGTAGGTTAAAATTTACTACCAAGATTACATTGATTGATTCAAGATTAATTGATTTACATTGTTTGATAATCAGTTACAAGTGAAGCTAATTAAAGCGTGAGTGATCAGCGGCAGCTGCCATATAATTTTCGTAACATTATAATAACAAGTGACAAAATTAAAAAAAAAAACCCATGCATTGATGATGCAGTTTTGAGTTATGGGTTCGAGTTTGATTGGTACATGTTCTTAGATAGGTCTAATAACAAATACCAATCAAACACACTCAAAACTCAATAACATAACTCAAAACTGCATCAAAATCGTACTAGTGGTTTTGGAGAAAAATGGCAACATGGATTTGCACAAACATACAAACATCCTCTCATCCCAAACGCTTATACCGTCGCCGTACCGTCGTAAGTAACCATTGCAAACATTAAATAATATTATGTTGGTATCCTTTCAGCCGCTTACGGAACCAAAGACTCGTAACTAGTTACGGCTAAAGAAAAAAACTTCGTTATACGATGCTAGTTACTAGGAAATACTAATTTTCTTTCTACGATGCTGACTTTTTATTACGTAACTAGTTTCAATGAAATAGTATTATTTTTCTTCCTACGGGCTTGAGATTGCGTTTTCTTCACAAAACTTAGGAAGCTTACGATCATTATTAAGCACCTACTTAGATAATTACCAAAATGTGCGTGAGCCGTGACTTGTACATAATTAGAAACAATTTGTAATACGAGTCAGCGCCGACACACTCTATAATGAGTCAATTTAGAGTTTAATTAGAACACCGTAGGGAGATAAGGAAAAGTAGCAATGCAACTCGGCGCTCGTTTTATAGAACATTCAGTAGAAGTAATGTTTCGTACGCCTCCGTTCGGAAGGGCCTCCGAAGTTATTGAACCTACAGCTCTTAAGTACAAACCTACTTCATTAACATTTGTAGGTATTTTATCCGTTGGAAGATTTCCAGGCTTTATAGAGTTAGTGAAAACATAGTTTACCTAAAGTACCTATTCGCGTAAGTACAGATTCTGTTGTTTCATCAAAACATTACACCTTCCCCTTGGTAATATTTTTGTAATTACCATTAGTTACGCATAAGAAAATCCTGGAAATTAGTTATATTTACGTGTAAAGTCTCATTAATGGTACTACAAATGGTGAGGGTGATACAAAGTTGTGTCACTTGTACCATCAATGGTACTACTAACACAAAGGCAATCCAGATAATCCAGGACATTAGTTATCTCTTTTCCGACCATTTGAGCGTCAAAAAGTAACATAAACACGTACCTATACACACAAAAAACTTTCGCCTTCAAACTTCAATATGTACCAATTCTTAACCCCGTAATACATTGCATCTTTTAAACATTGAAAATAATGTGTAGGTACAGGTAGGTAATAAATACTTACGAAAAATACCAAAAACGTAGAAGCCACCCGGCCCGCGCGCGGCGCCACCGGCCGGTACAAGTAGTCTCGCAGCCACGAGTGCACCACGCGGTTCCACAGCCGGAAGTAGTTGGAGAAACGTGACGATGTCCACCATTCCTTAATTTTTTTTATAATATTATATTTTTTTTTAGCTTGTGCTACAATTTTGTAGCATACGTAAGTGACGACTTCGTTACAGGCACTGTATGTAGCATGTGCTACGAAATGACGTAGCAAGCTACGCATTCGTTTACTACGCGTTTTTTTCCGAAAAATCTCAAAGCTTGCTACAAAAAAAAAACAAAAGGGCTTATTTATTCAAAGGGAAGGATCTCGCAGATGTTGAGGACATTGATGGGGAGCGTAGGGCGTTGGCAGTCAGAAGCAATATGTTGGCGCGCAGATACGTACGCTGTACAAACTCAGTTAAAATATCGCTGTTTCGAGCATACTCTCAGTCGTTCTACACGTGCAGTCTGTGGGCGTACTATACGCTCCGGGCAAACAACGTCTGCGTGTGCAGTATAACAACGTGTTTAGAATGTTGTTGGGGTTGCCTTGGCGCTGCAGTGCGTCGGAGATATTTGCGGACAGACAGGTAGACGGTTTTCAGGCCATACTCCGCAAACGGGCCGCCTCGATTGCATTGTTATATTTGATGTTAACTTTTAATTTGAACAATGTTTTTTCATTTTCATTGACCATTATTTTAACTTATTACATATATCGGACTTTTTATTGTGATGATTTATACTACATGTCTGAAATAAATGATATTTGAATTTGAATTTGTTTGAGTCTGAAGATGCTCTATTATTTGATTGGAGTTACTGTTGTGTGTGTGTGTGTGCGTGTGTGAGTGTTTATAACATTAGGAAGGTAACTACTGAGGTTAACTTCTTTATTTGTTGGTATATGTACCTCATAGAAGAGCCTGTCCCCAAACGTCATGATTTCGGCAAAGGCGTTGAGCCAAGCGTGCAGAAGGCAATAAAACCCGCTTAGGAATGATATGACACCAGGAAGTACGCAGGCGAACATTCCGCGGACCACCAACCCTGCTTCCACCTGAAAGAAAAACCTTTATAAATATATCAGCAGGCTGTTTACTTTTTGCGCAGGCTCGTATTCTTTTTCCCATGAGAATACCCAAAATACATACTTTGCAGAGCCCAAAAAGTCAAGCTTACAATTTACTTAGACAAGTATATGTACCTATCCTTGTCATATCCTTGGATAGGTACATATACTTGTCTAAGTATTTACCTACGTAACATTAACTAAATAGCTTTTCGTTTGATTGAAAAATATATTGCCTCATTTGTAGCTTACCTCAAAGTATTTACAATTGATATCAGCAAAAACGGTTGATTTTACGTACCTATTAGTAGCACGAATTGTGCTGATACTGCTTATAAATATGTGAAATTTTGCAACAATTTTCCTTCTACCAATATTTAGAGCATCATATAACTGTAACCTGACCTAAAAAGAAAAAAACTTACACGTGGATTCTTCCCGAAATCGGACCAATAAGGCAAGATGAACCTCTCCCAGAGAAAGCTGTTGTAAAATACAATCGCAGCCACTTCCGCGAAATGAGACAACGCCACGCCCCATCTAATCTTCTTTGTCCTGAATATGAAATGAAAAATAAACATTATTTGTAACGCCGCATGATTTACGGGCCAGTCACACGCGAGATCTCATTTATTATTAAGCCTGGGGGTCAAACACGGCGTTATTTTTGGGTGGATAGATGCGTTTTGAGATTAAATTACCTATTATCAGGGTTTGGAGATATATCTCGTGTTGTATGAAAATATGATACTTAGAAGAGCCACCCTGCTATACGTCCTTGATGAATGGACGAAAAAGAGAAACACAATTTTTTAAAATTAGTTTTAACTGACACTTTTTTAATTGACTACTTTATTTTTTGTTATCCGAGCAACGTGACTATAACACGTTTATGTTGACCGTATATCTCTACGAGGTCAAAAATTAAATCGTGTGTAGTCTAGATCTGCAGGTAGCTATTTAGGCAGGGTTTTGCAGCTAGCATGCTTGACCACTACATACCTTGGATACTGATCTCTGTAAAGAAGCGTTGGTGCGAACAGAAAATAAAGGTAATGTCCGAAAGAAGGTAGCGGTGTGGCGCCACCGAAGCAACGGGGACCGCAACCCACAGCAGCTGCATGAATTTTCATCGTGAACCGAAACTGAAACACAATCAAGACTCTTTTAAAAAAACAGTCAGAGCAAGTTCGAAAACAAACTTCGTTGTTTACAAGAAGAGCAGCTGTTTAAAACAATCAAATAAGAATAAGTTGAAGATAACGAATCACCCTCGATGTAGGGTAGGTTCTGTCCGTACATCCCACTGTACGGACAGAACCTAACGTAAATAACTGTAATGATGATGATGATGATGAAGGGTCCGTTAATACATTTATTTATAATATCAACTAACGCTTCGTCCTAACTAAGCAAACTAACCGGTTGACTGTTTGCCTACAGTTCACTACCCTATATAATATATTTTAAATGGAGTGTCCGAACAGCACCACCCTAACCATAATATTATGAATGCGAAAGTGAGTTTGTTCCTTTGTTTGTTTGTTTATTTGTTTGTAACGCTTTCACGCCATAATCAATCAACCGATCAACATGAAAACACACGTTGTCTGAAATACAGAAAAGGACATAGGGTACTTTTTATGTCGAAAAAATAAAGGGTTCCTGTGGGACCGCGGGTGAAACCGCGGGGCACAGCTAGTTTAAAATAAAATATACGTCTTATAGGGTGGTGAACTGGAGTAAAACAGCCAGCTCACACTTTGCTTAGTTAGGACGATGCCTTAGTTTTACTTATGCAACTAAGTACCTACCTATTTTACTATCTCAATGGTAATTCATTTTCATTAAAAAATGTGTGCGTAATTTTCTTCGCAGATCAGCAGTTCTTAGAGAGTTTCGAGGTTGGGCCTTCAAAACTGTGATTTAACACAGTTGGAGGTCGTCACCACCTGTTCACCTGTTTACTTACCTGTCTTGTCAACATGGCAAGATTTAGTTCAGTAGAGAGGACTACCTATTATAAAAATTCGTGCTCACCATAATTATTTGGCTCATCTGGGTGAGATATTTTAGCTTGGCAATTAGAATTATAATAATAATAAATAATAATAATAAATTTTTATTTCAAAAAGTACATGGTAATGATAAAACTATCAGATGCAAACATTTTTTTAGAAACAATAAAATAAAATAATTAGAATTATGTAGTAGGCACGGGTAGTTTTTTGTAAATTGTCTTGGTCTTCTTTACTGATATTTTCTGACCTATTCGGGTCGTTTAAACTTGAAAGTTTAACCGGTGTTAACTTAATTAACTCCTATAGACACAGAGTTACGAAACATCGTGTCGGAACACATCACAAAGTTTAATTGATTTATGATCACCGCGCAGAAAAGTTTCGCAATAAAGTGTGTTATGTCTGTGTTTAATTAAAGTAGGTCTAGGGCTGGCAAGCCTGCGAGGCGGGTAATGGTGCTCACTGCCTCGTCAGCAGCAGCCGGCCGCCGTTATTTACCGCTGCCAGCCCTGACAGGGGTTCCACCAGGTGATTTATGTAACATTTCACTTTCAACGCCGTTATGCGTCTCGCCAAGATTTTCCGCATTCATTCATACATACATACATATCGTCACGCGTTTCCCCCGCAGAGGTGTACAACACCTATACTTCGCTTTCAATGCAATATGAATACTACCTAATACTTTTAAAAATGTTGTGCATACAATCGGCTACGTTTAGCATAGCCGAATGATTTCATCCTCGAAATGCGAGAGCTGGATTGCGGGTAAAACCGCAGAGCGAGTCTAGTGTTCCATAAATTCAATTATTCTGTGGTATATATTTGGACACGCATCGATTCACAGCTCGCAGAGATGAGATTATAGGGGTTGGATTTGTATTTACCTTTTACCTATTATTATACCTCTGTAGATAAATAAAGTGAGTTTGGTGGTTACCTACAGCGCAATTTTAATTAAAAATACATTTTGGGTTTGTTTACACGGGATCAATTTATTTCATTCAAACCCCTTGAATTAAGAGTTTCCGTACACGGACTTCAAAGATTCTAACCAGCGCGAGCGTGCGTTTTTCCTAACGTTGAAGAGGTAGCTAGGACTATGCCAAACTACATGAACAGATTTGCGATTAGTCCGCCTCTCCAGGACAGTTAACTACTACTCCTGGAACCGATATGTTTCCTAAAGTTTGCACCTAAACCTACAGCTGCAAACGAGGTCCTTGCCGAGCGAAAAATGATCCCAACACCTTTCGTGCTTCATCCTGCTTTGATTTAGTAAAGGCGAGTCATCAGTTTATGGGATTAGTATCGTAAGTAAAATCTTATATCTTTAAATGAGCAATTCTTGTATATATATATATATATATAATTGGAATCTCGGAATCGGCTCCAACGATTTTCATACAATTTAGTATAAAGGGGGTTTCGGGGGCGATAAATCGATCTAGCTAGGAATCATTTTTAGAAAATGTCATTTTATTCGTGTTTTATCGATAATAAATCTCAACTGAAAAATATGACTCTTCCTGACATCTATTGGCGAATAATAATACTATTTTTTGTGAGCAACTAATTGCTTTAACGACACAACAGCAGATGGCGTTGTTAAGTAACACGAAGTCAATGAGTGTTTGCTTTAAAGTTAGACTAAAATCAATTGTTTATTATCCAAAAAACACAATTCAAAAATAAAAAAAAATACCGAGCAAAGCTCGGCCATCCAGGTACTTTACTTTAATCAACATCTTACCATTTCTAAAGTGACGGAGACTGAGGAGGCTAACGCGAGGTGCTCCCTGCCGAGGTCCCAAATCGGCACCGATACCAGCATCACTTGCACTCCGGCTACTCCAAATAAACCAAACACTGTCCATAATCGACGCAATCCTGTAACATAGGTTTGTTATCTTCAGAATTGACCATATTCTTCTTCATTGGACTTGCAGTGACTGCCTCGGTGGCTCAGTTGGTAGTGAATCTGCCTTCTGAGCTTGGGGGCGTGGGTTCGATTCCCACCTAGGGCAAACATTTATGCGATGAACATTTGTGTTTGTTCTATGTCTGGTTGTAAATATCGATCTAAGTATGTATTTAAAAATATATATGTATTTTTATCAATCTCTGGCAGCCATAGTACAAGCTTTGCTTAGTTTGGGGTCAGACGACCGTGTGTGCAAGTGTCCTGATATTTATTATTATTGCACATATTCACTGCAAGGTTAGCGCAGCAGGCCTAGCACGGGCCGGAGACAAAATGTCTTTGCACCGTTTTTATTCCGCGAAGAAGAGACAAATATCCGTATTCGACCTTTGTCACATCTAAGCGTATGGATAAGAACGGTAGAAAGACAATTTGTTTCCAATTTAATTAATTGACTTGTTATTAAAATGCTCCTAGACATACATAATATTGGAAATTAATATAGATCTGTTTTAATGTTTTAAGTTCACTAAAATATTGCAAGTATTTTTTTTTTAATGTGTGCTATGAATAAATAAATAAATCCGTGTTAGCCCTGCTGTAGGCAAAAGGCTGAGCTCATGCAAGGTCTTTAGGATGGATAATTTTCTACTCCTGTAGTTTTGGTCATTTTACTAGCTCAAAACAAAGCGGTGCTTTACGTGGAGCTCCATGTACGAATCGAGACAAAGGTGAAGCAATGAGAAATGTGAACGAGTACGGAATTCATCCATCTGGAAAATTGGAAAGCAAGAGCGAGTAATAAACCAAGTCATCAGAAAAAGAGATTACCTACTTCATAACATGACATGACATGTCATACGAGTAGATTTTATTTGCTAACATAGTAATTTGCTTGCTTGATTCTGATAAACAAACAATTTGTCCGCTCTATCCTCCGATCACACTAAATGACTTACTGTTCATCGGGGAAGATTTTTCTAAAACTTTATTTATCTTATTTTATCTTTATATGTTATAATTTCTCCATCAAAATCCTTAAAAATTAGTCGTCATTTTACTATCGTCAGTTGATTAAGAAAAAAAAGCAGAAACTACTGCTTGATGTAGCCAACATTAGGTACTGCTTTTTTGTCATGAATAATAGACAGACTAGATATCTATACTCAAATATTAGACTAGATATCTATACCTACTTATACTTCGCAATCCAAAATCGGTGAAGCCGTTTAGAGGCGCCAGGTTAGAATTATGAGAACATACATGTATACATACAACGATATGTAATAATCAACTACAACCGAATAATCTATTATGACCATCTTTCTATGGGTAGTCTGGTTAAAGAAATAATTGCAACATCTTGCATCTTTTACTGAAGCTCTGAATTAAAAAGTAGGATTTAATCGAATTTTCACAAGTTTTTCAAGCTCAGATCTCTTTTCTCCGCTTTACGCGTCGTTTTCCCGAGCTTTTATTGCTTCTGTGACACGGCTAGCCAAGCGACTAATTGGAAGGCTGAGCTCGGCTACTTGCAACAAAAAAGCTTTTTGAAAACCGGGCAACGGCACTTCTAGCAACGAAGTAGTCGGAGGAGTAGAAAAGGCAGGGAAGTCGCATACTACCTTTTATAAATACCACTATCTCTATTTATAAAAATGAATCACTATTTCCCTTGGTAATCGCATCACGCGTGAACCAAGGAACATTTTTCGCAATTTTTTTGTTGTATATGTCGGGGAAACATAGAGAAATAGGAAGCCGAGCCTTCACATCTCACTCCTGATATCGGGGTAATGTAGGAAAGAGGAGCCACGCCGTCGCATCTGATCCCATTGATGTCGGAGAAACATAGGAAAGGCCGCCGCGCTGTAACCTTCCACTTTTGGTGACGGAGAAAATCTAGTAGGCCGAGGTGTTGTGTCTGATTTCTCATCCGTGAACTCGCTATCATTTATGGTCGGCGTCAAACTTCAGGAACGTTGAAATAAGGGGACAGCATTGAAGGCTTTTCACTATTTTAATTATACAGTCACTTAGACTACTTATTTAGTGAATGATCACAAAGATAGTTGGCGATTTAGAGTAATGGGTTTACGAATGACCATTGCGTGCGACCGCTTTTAGCCCAGTCCTGTCAACCACTGACTGACAGACATGACGTTCGCCCGAAATCCCAAACGCAACTCCATTCGGTGTTAACCGCTCTAAATTACCATAAACAAATCGATTAATCGTCATAAACCACAGATTAAAACTATCGATTAACAACTCTCAAACGGATTTTCTTTATCCAATGATATCTCGCGCCGTCACGGCCATCCTGCATTTTCACACGTCCTCGGGTGAATAGTTCATCTCATCATCTGTGGACAATCATAAAGGTGCTCAAGTAACCACTTAACGCTCGGTCATTCTGACCGTCTCAAATCTACCTCCACAATTTCACAAAAAGCGATCACAGTTATAGAAAAACACAAAACACAGTTAAACCCAATTCTACCAACCATAAACATCGTACCAGAGTATAATCGACTCTTCCAACAGTAACTTCATATTCGTTACCTATCCCCATAAATTGTCATGATAATTGAAATAAGCAACTTGACTTTTAGTGAAATAAATTGTATTGGGACCAATCGAATAATCGAGGCTAAAACTACATTATTAATCGTACATCCAATGTTCCAAGAATTTAATCAAGCCACATTGAAAATCCAATGATGGTACACATACGCGGTTTGGACTTATGAAAACTGCTGTGTCCAATTTCAACCGAATAACATGCCATTAAAGTTGTCATTTAGACTTGCCACACAGGCTAGGTCCCTCAGGGTGACAACGACAACTTCCCAGGGTGAAACTTCCCAGATTGACAACTTCCGAAAACGACAACATCCTAAATCGTCACCTACCAAAATTGACAACCGCCAAAATTGAGATCTTCCTGAAACGACAACGCGTATTCTCGACCCTTTTTTTCTTAAATAACTGCTGCAGACTGTACTTTCATTCGTTTTTGTCCTTTGTACCACTTTATTAGTGTGTAGTATATCAACAAACTAACAAACAATTCATATCACATCACACATGTAGTGCACTTTACTTTTCTCGAAATGCTACTTTCTCAATTGCCTCATTGAAACTCTATGATACAGGTGCTATTGCGTTCTTAAACTCTTTGGTCTTACTGGCATATTTAAAGTATGTCAGCTTGACAATCCTAAAATGCAAATAGTGTTGATTTCTTTAATTAAAAAATAATGAATTTCATAAACTCACAAAAAGGGAAAGACTGTTTGTTATGTAATGAGTACAAATACAATTTCATGAAATTTAACAATAACAACACAACTGTATGGAGATGTGCTAATAGGGATTTGTGTAGTGCAACTATAACTTTAAATAGTACGAAAGTCAACATTTTACGAGTTTTTTTTTTTAAATTTTACTCGTACTTTAATGTTACACCAGGCGGAGTTTACTACATAGGCTTACCACACAGGCTAGGTATCGTCACTCAGACTATAATGCAACAAAAGTAAGGTTATCAAAGACTTGCCACAGACTTGCCACACAGGCTTGCCACACAGGCTTGCCACACAGGCTTGCCACACAAGCTTGCCACACAGGCTGGAGCCACATAAGACAGTACCATGTAGATTAGTGCCACACAGGCTATTGCCACACAGGCGAGTGCCACACAGGCTATTGCCACACAGGCTATTGCCACACAGGCTGTTGCCACACAGGCTATTGCCACACAGGCGAGTGCCACACAGAGTATTGCCACACAGGCTGTTGCCACACAGGCGAGTGCCACACAGGCTATTGCCACACAGGCTATTATTACACAGGCTACTGTCCTACCGGCTACTGCCCCTCAGGCTTAGTTTTATCAAAAGCATTGACACCAAATAAGTTATCTATTGACTGCATGACTCGTCTGTGTGTGCCGTAATCGGCACATTCTGACCAAACTGTTTGTGGGTATTTTCAAACTTTAAACAACTCCAATAGAAAATAACACTCTGACATACATCGTTTACGAATATCAAATAAAATGAAAACTTCTCACCGGATTCAATTGCTACTCGTAGGTGATCAATGGCTGCTTCATAGTGCAGGTGCCCAATTCGGAGATAGGAGATTTTCATCTCATCTCGATCTCGATTCCTTGAAGTCTCCACTGCCTCCGACTACTCGAGACATCTCGCGCCCCAGCCATCGAGATTATCTCGATCTCGTGCGACTAGAATAAGGCATCTCGAATTCAGCCATTTTTTTTTCGAGGTATGATGGAATCTCGAGTTGTAAGAATAGCCCTCCAGGCATTGACCGGATCTCGCACGTTGCTGCTGCTAATTTTGGTGCCCTTTTTCGATCAACGAGTGGCGATGTAATCTCGTTGCAGTAGTAACACGTAGGCGTCGACGTTTTGTTCGGTACACTGCTATCCTTCGTCTCTCGTTGTTTGTTAGTTGCGTCACATAGCATAGACTAGGTGTAATCAAACGCCGTCGAGATAATGCAGACGTCTACTCGATGCTCACTCTCTCATTGCCGCTCTGCTGCACTTTATGCACCACGAAGAAACAGTCCGCACACTCCACAATAATAGCACGTACACAGTTTTCTCAGTGTAGGGGCGACCCTATCAGCCATCTGTTGCTATGCCACTTCGCTTCCAGATCATTGTAGAATTGTAGCCAAAGACGGAGCCATATCTTGTTGTTGTGGACGTTATTCTTATCCCAATTTTGATATCGGGGAAAGAGAGCGGTGGTCCTCGTCATCATCTTCAGCACTCATCTTGTTAACTGTGGGCATTAGTCTTATCCCACTTCTGATGTCGGGGAAACATAGAGAAATAGGAAGCCGAGCCTTCACATCTCACTCCTGATATCGGGGTAATGTAGGAAAGAGGAGCCACGCCGTCGCATCTGATCCCATTGATGTCGGAGAAACATAGGAAAGGCCGCCGCGCTGTAACCTTCCACTTTTGGTGACGGAGAAAATCTAGTAGGCCGAGGTGTTGTGTCTGATTTCTCATCCGTGAACTCGCTATCATTTATGGTCGGCGTCAAACTTCAGGAACGTTGAAATAAGGGGACAGCATTGAAGGCTTTTCACTATTTTAATTATACAGTCACTTAGACTACTTATTTAGTGAATGATCACAAAGATAGTTGGCGATTTAGAGTAATGGGTTTACGAATGACCATTGCGTGCGACCGCTTTTAGCCCAGTCCTGTCAACCACTGACTGACAGACATGACGTTCGCCCGAAATCCCAAACGCAACTCCATTCGGTGTTAACCGCTCTAAATTACCATAAACAAATCGATTAATCGTCATAAACCACAGATTAAAACTATCGATTAACAACTCTCAAACGGATTTTCTTTATCCAATGATATCTCGCGCCGTCATATATAAATAAATTCCGGACACTTCCACACACGGTCACCTGACCCCAAACTAAGCAAAGCTTGTACTATGGCTGCCAGAGACTGATATACATACTTAGATATTTTTAAATACATACTTAAATAGATATTAACACCCAGACATAGAACAAACACAAATGTTCATCGCATAAATGTTTGCCCTACGTGGGAATCGAACCCACGCCCCCAAGCTCAGAAGGCAGGTTCACTACCAACTGAGCCACCGAGACAGTCAAACAGTGTTGTGGTTATTATTATTGTCAGGAGAAGGATCTTATGAAAGAAAAAATTAAGATATTATCACGAAAAAAAATAACGGTGGTTGTGGGACGCGGGTGTAACCGCGGGACACAGCTTGTATATTCATAGAAATTCAGTGTTGGAACACAGATACGTTTGGGCTCTGGGGGGCTATTCCTGCGCGTGAGATGAGATGAGATTTTATCTTGGTCACTTTCACTCCTATGATGTTTTAAACGAGAGCAACAAGGACGAAAAAAAGTGAGATGAAAATATCAAATCTCCGAATAGGGTCCCTGTTCTCGTTAAGTTTTGATTTCTACTTATATTACAGTATTGTTGGCAAAGTATTGTTTAACCGCAACCTGGAACTTGCACTTCGGCTCCTGTAAACTTTGTCTTGGAACCGATAAATGGAAGTTTTGCGGTCGATTTTATGGTTTACTAGCTGCGCCCCGCGGTTTCACCCGCGGTTATAAAGTATCTTATGTGCTATTCTAGACTATAATCTATCTTTGTGCCAAATTTCTTCCAGATCTGTTCAGCCGTTCTGGCGTGAAAGAGTAACAAACATACATCCATCCATCCATCCATCCATTCTTACAAACTTTCGCGTTTATAATATTAGTAGGATATGCTTATTTGGTTGTAGTCTCGATATTTTATAAATTTGTTTAAAAATATGGAAACTGACATTGTTTTCGTAGGTACTTTATGATTTTATATAGTACGGAATTACTCGCGTACGATTAAGTTGGTTATTTCGACTATAGTTTCAACGGCGATCTTTTTCAAGGGTTGCGTTCGTTTCGCACACAAACAACCGATTTAATCGTAGTTGATTAATTCCCCTATCATGAAATCATAATCTGTTTTAGTTCTTTAGCATAGGTATGCAAAGTTAATTGTATGCTATGTGCCACAGCTGAAAAGCCATAATAAGCCATAAAATATAGTTAGATAGCGTCATCCATCATTGCAAATTGATAAGATTTTAAAGTAAAAAGAAACCTTTTAATACTAATTCTTGGCGCAATTATGTACAGTGTGTTTTTATGATGTTTTCATATTTATATGTTAAAACCAGTTTCACTTAAAACAGAGATACACAAATAGAGTGAAGCTAGTAAAATCGTGTAAAGTGTTAATCGTGTAAACGCGAAAATGAAGAAATCAAACATTTTTTCATTTTCGCGTTAAAATAAAAATTCGCACCTGCATTTTTTCCCAGAATTTTTCCTACTGCGGCGTAAGCTCGGAGCAACGGGTAAAACGCTACAGCGACTAAAAACAGGTACACCCAAAGTTTAGCGCCGCGTCGTACGTTTCCAAAACCATACACCACGGTATATTGACCGACATTTATCCTGCAACAACCAATACCTACTGCTGTAAACATCTGTTGATTATGTTCCTATCTACCTAAAAAAAATTAAGCCTGATTAGGCGTCAAAATAAAACATAAATTACTCATACTTATGTGCAATCCGCTTCTCTCGCTTGCTTTAACACTTTCAATTACTTACTCACATAAAATTTTCTGATTAAGGAATGGTAGGAGAAATATAACTACATACTAAGAATGTTAGTGATAGGTACATCTGGTACCTACATTTAAAAACGATCTAAAGAAATTGTTGACAAAACAACTTTTTACAAAATAAATAAATTTTATGAAATCGTGCAAATATCTGTACCAAAGTATAAGTGTGTTGTATCAAAAGTGATACATATTATGTAAATAATTGATTTACCTGAGTTGGGTAAAGTGTAGGTGGCTAGTAGGTAATTAGCAATAAAAGTAGATAGTATTGACCTACCGTTACTTACTTTCCACTCTCGACCAAGTCGTATATTGCTGTATCACAAAGCAGGATGAGAAGTATCACAATAAATATGTGGTAAATAGCTCTTATGTGTGCCGATGTGTTCATCAAAATTGTAAGAGGCGATTCCCTTATCATAAACTCCGAATCAGCCTCTTTAACTTCTTTAAGTTTTTTCGTACCATTTTGAAAATTTGGTTTCACACGATTGCGTAGTGTGTTTTCTCCCATTTTCAATGAACTAACCTGAAAATACAAATTGTAATTGCAGGCACTTTTAAAAAGCAATGGTAAGTTTTGAACAAACTGTGGAATAAACTTGAAATTGGTAAATATATTAACATCAAAATCTGAAGGATCAAGGCCTACTACATGCATCCATTTAAATGTTAATCACTACAAAGATGCGCCGGTAATTGGTATCTGATATCAAAGGTAATCAAACGTATTAATGATTTAGAAGCAGAGCATTACTTGTCAGTCACAAAATATTAGAATAACTACGGCAGGACAAAACAAATATCACTAACTTGTACAAAGCACAGCGTCCTTACCGACGAAGCAAACACTAAACTAGCAGGCAAGATAACTCAGTCAATAGATCCACTAACCTTTCACATGAGATAAGGCGTCAAGCTAACACTAACACTTATAATTATTATGGTCTCGCTGTAAACACACAATTGTTGTCGTAAATCTGTTCCATAACACACACAATTCACAAGTATCCGCGGTCGAAATAAAGAAATTGTCTAATTTTTAATACGTACTTACACGTCCACGTCAATACCTATTTGTTTGTTTACTAACAGATAAGTTCACAAGTTTTATTTATGCCTCTGTTTACTTACAAATAAGTATATTTTACACAATGTAGCATTACGCTAACGCAATTTAAAATACTAATTCTAAATTATAAAATAACAACGCGTGTCGTTGCCATTGGCCAATTAGCAACTGCAAGAATAGTAAGAGGGTCATTATTAGATACGATATTTAGTTGTGTTTATCGATCATTCACTTCATGGGTGAATGTTATCGTTTTCCGGCCTGCTTGCTCAGATAAAAAAAAGGCCAAGTGCGAGTGGGATTTGATTACTCAGGGTTTCCGTAGCTACTTTATTTGTCACTTTTTATGCCAATTATGATAGGTGGCAAACGAACTAACGGGTCACCTGATCTAAAGCGATATGTAGTATTATGTATGTATAAAGTCTTTTTGTATGTCACAGGCAAATTGTATTGATTGTATTACAAACGGCTGGCAAATTGTAAAATGCTGCAGTAAGTAGGTTATTAGGTCTTTATATGTAGGTAAGTATGTTATATGTTTTAAGTAATGAATGCCGAAATATAAATTCTTGTGTGAATATTTATTTATGAATCCTTACATACCTATATAAATTAGGGTTATAATAGAGCTGCGCCTATGCATCCGTAACTGCAGAACTTCCGCTTAGAATCATCTCCGCATCCGCATCCGGCTCCTCAAAATTTAGGCTGCGTTTCCACCAGAGTTGTACTAGGTAGCTGAGCAGTGCTAGGTAGCTGAGCAGTGCGAGGATACGTAGCGACGCTGTGAAACGTTGCGCAAATGAGTGGTGCGAGCATGTGTAGTGGGCTCTTTTCAAATCTACCTCACATACCCCGTCTACTGACTGCTAGCAGTTTCTCGCTCGTGCCCATCCCTAGCACACATCTCTCGCTTGTTTTGTATGTACAACAAATCTCGCTCCGCTAAGCCGTTTCCACAGGCGCTGTGCTCAGCGAGGCTAGTTCAATAAAGAGATTCTATTTGTTCTTGACAAGAAAACATCCCTCGCTACGCATCCTCGCACATCTCTGGTCATAAATATCCGTTTCCGAGCGTGGAGATGTAACAAGCAAACACTCACAAGCACAAACGTTCGCCTTCGTAATATATGCAAGTCTAGCTGCGCCACAGATTGGTACCCGCTTGTTAAAAGAAGCATAGGTACTATTCCAGACTAAAATCTTTCTCTGTGCCAATTTTCCAATCAATTTTCAATCCAGATCCGGTCAGCCATTCCGACGTGATTATGTAACAAACATCCTTAAATCTATCCAATCTTTCGCTTTCATAATTTTATTTATTTGTGAAGTATGAATGATCCTAAAATTTGTCGACTGACAACAAATTCAAATTACTAGTAAAGAAATTCAGCGTACTATAGTATTCTTATGCTTTTTATAAGCCTATTTTTTTTTAGTTAAAGATTGATTTAATCTTCTAACTTTTTTTTTACAAAATAAGTAACAACAAGTGTAACAAGTATAACAAGTATAACAAGTATTTATAAAATAATAGCCACCTTCGCCGTCGCATCCGCTGAGCTCCGCTACCCGCGGAGATAAAGGCTCTTCATCTCTGCATCTGCCTCCGCCTCCGCTAACATGCCTCTTAAACAACCCTAGTATAAATACAAATTTATGATCCTCGATAGTGGCATTCTATTTCGACTAGCCAGGGCCCGAAACAAACTACTTACTAAGCCTGCGAACCTCAAATAAACCTAGAGAATAAGATGGCGCACGGCGTATGATCTAAGTGAAGCCAAAAACCATCCAAAAACTACGCTACTGCCGTATAGGTACACAACGCTCACACATTGATGCAAAAAAACTACGCTACTCGCTTGGTCATTTTTACCTCGACATTATGTACATTGGTTTATGGTTTAATTTCGTGTACATAAATATACATAGTGCATTATAAAAGTGTAGCCAGGACTACATTTTGAGATTCTTTTTAAAAACTGTGCAGTTTTTTTACAAGTCAATTTTGAAAAAGCCGTAACATTAAACTCTTACAAATATGTGCAGTTTTAAAATATTAAATCTCCTAAGGTTGTATATTGGAACGGAAATGGCTAACGTAGAGTTTGGGAATTAATGTTACTTTTCGTGCAATTGTAAATGCTTTTCATGGCAACATTACCACGCACACACATTGAAAAAGAAGTGGCTTCAGCGAGATATAACGCAGTGTTCCATCTTTTCCCCTAGATTGATCTGAGCTGCGAACTGAAAAAGTTTGGAAACCTCCAAGTTAGACAATAAAGGCTGTTAGTTCAGGGGGGCTACCATGACATCTTATTGCCATGATGGTTACGTTTTGTTTTCGACGCTGCGCGACCATGGACCTTATTGCGCGGTGATACGATTCGCGGTCGAGCAGCGTCGAAAAAAAAACGTAACAATCAAGTAGTATCTAGGCCCCCTGTAGACACGCTGTTCGTACGGAATCCTATAAACATTAATATCAGTGTTTTTATACTATAGCTACACTCTGACTTTATTAGAAGATAATACATATAGATAACACAATCTAACCCGGCTACTTAGGTACGTATCTATATAGGATAGGCGTAGAATTTGTGTCTGTGAAATTAAAACAACACTATCTTACTAATCCAACTAATCCTACTACTACTAATATTATAAACGCGAAAGTTTGTAAGAATGTATACTTACGAGATGGATGTACGGATGTATGTTTGTTACTCTATCACGCAAAAACTACTCAATAGATTTTGATGAAACTGTACAATAATATAGTTTACACATCAGAATAACATATAGGCTATAATTCATAACGATATAGTGTGAATTACCCAAAATATATCACAATAAGTGTCAAGTAAGTAAGAAAAAAATCTGCCATCTGCGAGCTATTCTGACATGCGCCGCAAAAACCGATGGAGTTACATAAACATAATGTAAAATGTTTATTTAAAATACTCCTACAAAGAAGCCCGGGATAGCATATGTATATGTGTCTTTTATGTGTAAGCCATTATCGCCAAAACAGTGAACTATAAGTACAATAAAAATTGAAATTTATTTCTAACGCACATTTGGCAGTAACAAATTGATCCATAGATCAAAATAAATACTTTTGTCGCAACACATATAAAAATATGCAGTCTATGTAAGTATGACGTTTTCCGAGCGAACTGACAAAGGAATGTCAGTGGGGTAGCGCCTGAGTCGCCCGCCCCGCCAACCGGCACTTTTCGCTGGAGCACGGATAAGGACGAATCTCGTATTGTTTTCATTTGGCGTCTTTCTGACGTGTTGATCTTGGTGTCCATTCGATTCATATTGAAATTACCCACATATTGTACATGGTTTGCATTATTAGAAGTATTAGTTGCTTACATTAACATTAAGGTTGTTTTGAATACCCTCCCTTCAGAAATAGTTTTCATATGGTATTTAAAATAGATAAACTTTGTCTTCTAAACTACATAATTTTGACAAATATTTGAATAGCTAGTTATGCACGTCGGTCCTCATACCGGCACCATACGCATACAGGCGTTGGAGGACATTCCGCTGACCATGCGTCTGGCTTCACGGTGGCCGTCCGGCGTGCCGTAGAGATAAGAAGGCTTCTTGCCATAGTTAAGTTAGCTTTAGAGTTAGTTATAATTCAACTCCTGTGTATCGAACACGAATAGTTATTAATTCTAAATTGTCTTTTATTTTTAAAAAAGCTAAACAGTGCTCCCCAATCTTGACTGGCGCAGCCGGTAGGATTGCCGTGTAACGTCCGCCAAAGTATACGTGCTGTTCGGACGAACAAAGTAAACCGTTGTACTAGAATCAGTGAACGCGTTTTCTGAGGCAATCCTCGAACCAAAGAAATACGTCTCGTTGGTGAAAATTTTTAGAAAAAAGACAGCAAATAACCTAACTCCAGCAGAAGAATGCGGACGAGAGTATTGTGAGTAGACCTTTTCGCATTCCCCCTCTCCCATTTATTTTTGCTAGTTAGAAACAGTTATTTGATTTTCCTTTTAAAAAACGAACTTAAATCGTCGTTAATTTATTGTGTGTTTTGTATTATTGTATCTAAACGAACCTCTATCGTCGTTTATTTTATTGTGTTTTATTGTGTGTTTTATTTTACCGTGTGTGTTATAATTAAGAATTAATTGCCATGGAGCAAACAATTAGAATAGTGCCAAAAGACCTTCTCTGTCTTATACCTAAGTTCGAAGGGGAAGAAAACCTTCTAAATTTGTTTATTAAGAAAAGTCAATACATTTACAACGGGTACGCAACCCCTAATAATGCAGCTCAACAGGCGTACGTCTTTCACGCCATCACAAGCAGGCTACACGGTAGAGCAGCCGCTCTACTTAGTGAGCGAGAAGATATCAACTCATGGATCGCCCTTAAGGAGGTCCTTGTACAACATTTTGGTGACCCCCGTTCCGAAGACTGCATAGCTATAGAACTAGAACAAATGAAAATTAATTCAAACGAATCATATATAGAGTTTTGCCATAGGATACAACACATGCGTAGTACGCTGTTCGCGAAAGTAAACCTACTCGCCGACGAGGGTGTAAAAGCGGCAAAAATGATTGTATATAACAACATGGCTCTGAATGTGTTTTTATATAACCTGACTGAGGATCTGATCCGCATTGTGCGCCTGAAAGGGTGCCCTAATCTAGAAATAGCCCTTAGCATAGTAACCGAGGAGGTAAACTTCATGAGTCAATTCAATGCAAAGCAGAAACAACGACAGGCTATAACACCTAGTAGAACACAGCCCACGCTTAACACTACACCTAACAATAACTTTAAATTTGGAAATTCTCAAGTGAACCCACCGACAATGAATAGCCAAAACGCTAGATTTGGCTTACCCCAACAGCAACCCCAAGGTTTCCGGTTTGGAAATCAACCCCAAGGTTTCAGATTTGGAAATCAACCCCAAGGTTTCAGATTTGGAAATCAACCCCAAGATTTCAGGTTTGGCAACCAACCCCAACACTTTAAATTTGGTATTCCACGCCAACAAGGAATTACTCCGGGCACACCCCAACAGAGTCAACCCTTTAGACCCCCATTTAACCCTAATTTCGCTAGACCGCCACCAGCGTTAACGTTTGGACAAGCGCAACCAAAATTTAAATTCGGCATTCCGAACCAAAACTTTCAACGACCGAAACCGCTGGAAAACTCCGACATCTCAATGCGTACGGCACGTCCGTTAAGACAAAATATGTTAAATGCTTCAGCTGAAAATGAAAATCTATTTTATAATAATGAACTTGTCGAGGCTTCACCGGAACAAGAATGTGACTATGATGAAAATTATTCTTATAATTTGGAAACATTTGACCCCCAAAATTATGACACAGTTAATGACGCTTGTCACTACCAATACCAAGAGTCAAACGACATTGAAAATTTTCATGCACAGGCCTCCAGTTTACCCCCGACTTAATAGAATTTTCTCCCGAAGTAATAGAATTAAACTGTGACTCTCTTTTGAAACTACCCCATGTAGAAATTCCTGAAATTAAGTCACGTTTCATGATCGATACCGGAAGTACACGGTCATTCATTAGCCCCGCAAAGGCAAATGAATACTTTTCAGCTTTCAAACTCTATGAGCCTTTTGAGGTAATTAGCACCCACGCTTGTAGTCAACACACCGAAGCTATATGCATACCAATGTTAAAAACTTTTGGATGTTCAGGTAAACACAAGTTTTACGTTTATGACGTAGACAGTCGTTACGACGGTTTGATAGGTAGCGACCTCTTAACACTGTTAGAAGCTAGAATTGATATGAAAAACCAAATTCTACAGACGCCCTATGCAAACATACCGATTTTATACAACCCACCTCACGAAATAACTTTAGAACCAAGAACAGACACGCGAGTTAAAATCCCAACTGATCTTAAAAATGGAGAAGCCATAGTAGAGTTTACAGATTTTGGAAAAGGCGTAAGAATGCCAGGTGCACTTGTTACATGCATAGACTCATTTGCATATACTATAATTCAAAATGCTTCTGAAGACGTAATTTCAATGTCATTCGCAAAACCATTGAAAGTTACAAAGTATGAAAGGAAAGAATGTAGAGTAAATACGACGATGAATGAATGTGAGATTGATGAACTCCTGAAAGAAAATTTAACAAGGCTCCGTTTAGATCACACCAATAAGGAAGAGCGTGACGCCATTGAAAAACTATGCTACGAATTTAGGGACATTTTTCATTGTGACGGAATTCCACTTTCCTTTACAAATAAAGTAAAACATGAAATTAGGACAAAAAACGAAGATCCTATATTCATTCGACCGTACAGACATCCCCCGGTTTACAACGAAGAAATCCAAAAACAAGTCACTCAGCTTCTTCAAAATGACGTAATTAGAGAATCACACTCCCCGTGGAGTGCACCGGTACACCTAGTGCCTAAAAAGGCCGATGCTTCCGGCGAAAGAAAATTCCGAATGGTAATAGACTATAGACGTCTCAACGAAATAACAACTGACGACAAATATCCCTTGCCCAACATAGCTGACCTTTTTGACAAATTAGGTAAATCTGTGTATTTTAGTACCATCGATTTGGCTAGCGGATACCATCAGGTAGAAGTAAAGGAGGAGGATAGACTTAAAACCGCATTTTCCACACAAGCGGGACATTACGAGTTCACCCGTATGCCGTTCGGGCTGAAAACAGCCCCAGCCACTTTTCAACGTGCGATGGACAATGTGCTTAGAGGTCTACAAGGTCTGCATTGTCTTGTATACCTAGATGATATAATAGTATACTCATCTAGTCTCCAAGAACACATAGAAAAACTACGTTTAGTCTTTGAACGACTTAGAGCAACCAACCTAAAAGTGACACTAGATAAGTGTGAGTTTTTCCGGAAGGAAGTACTCTATCTTGGTCATATGATAACGAAAGAGGGTCTTAAACCCAATAACGATAAAATTCAGGCTGTCATAGATTTCCCAATTCCGACAACTACCACACAGATTAAGAGTTTTCTAGGATTAGTAGGATACTACCGAAAATTTATTAGAGATTTTGCCAAAATAACTAGACCCCTTACTAATTGTTTAAAGAAACGTAATAAGATTGAGTTAACGGATGAGTTTAGAGGAGCTTTCGAGAGATGTAAGGAATTGTTGGTTAACGCCCCAATTTTACAATACCCGGATTTTACAAAGCCTTTTGTGCTTACCACAGATGCCTCTGACTATGCCATTGGCGCGGTGTTGTCCCAAGGTCCTATAGGTTCCGATAAGCCTATAGCATACGCTAGTCGGACCCTAAACGACGCGGAAACTAGGTACAGTACAATTGAAAAGGAGTTACTAGCAATAGTATGGGCCGTAAAACACTTCAGACCCTACCTCTATGGTAGACGATTCATTATATATACAGATCATAGACCCCTTGCTTGGTTGAACAATATAAAAGACCAAAGCAGTAAACTCACGAGATGGAAATTGCGTCTCGCAGAATTCGATTACGATATTATTTATAAACATGGTAAACAAAACTGCGTAGCAGATGCACTTTCCCGGATTAAAGTAAATGCCATAGAAAATGACGATGTATCAATGCAAGTCAACGTAGACGATAGTATAATACTATCATCAGACTCTGAAAAAACTTTATCCATTCCATTGCGTGATCCTAGATCGCCCTATTCTATTCCATCCCCATCTAGCGGTACTATTACAGCATCTGAAACTTCAGGGACGGAACACTCAGTTTATGAAACAGACTCATCAGGCATTCCTATTTTGAATGAAGCAATTGACACTAAACCAAACCAAATCTTAGTACACACTTGGTTTAGGGAAGAACTATCCGTAAAAGATTTGTCTAGACCTAGACAAAAAATATTAGAAGTACATTTACCTTTAGACAAACCGGAATTAGTAAAGACATTTTTAAAAGAGTATATAAAACCAAAAATTAAATACTTTATTTATTTTGAACACGAAACTCTCAGAAAACAATTCGCGGAAGCAGTAATTTTCCTTTTTAAGAAAAATACCGTAAAAATTCTAGAATGCACAGAAAGAGTCATTTACGTAGAAGATGAAAACGAACAAAGAGAAATAGTAACAAAATACCATATTGGAAAAACCACCCATAGAGGAATTAAAGAAACACTCATGCGTTTAAAGCGAACCTATTACTGGAATAATATGGATTTAACTGTAGCCATTACCATAAATACATGTGCAGGTTGTAAAACTATGAAATATGACCGAAAACCATTAAAACCCGAATTACAGCTCACACAAACGCAAACAAAACCTTTCCAAGAGATTTTTATGGATGTTTTTAGTATAGAAGGTAAATCATACCTAACAATAGTAGACGCATTTAGCAAACTTGGTCAAGCCATAGAAATAAGTAATAAAACAACACCGGAAATAATTAGAGCCCTTTTAAAGTACTTTTCTATGTACGGAGTTCCGAATAGAATTAGTGCTGACTCTGGTTCAGAATTTAATAACGTTTTGTTAAAGGAAACTTTAAGTTTCTACAAAATAGACCTACATATAGGCACCCCTCATAACCCAAATTCAATGGGGCTTGTTGAACGATTTCACTCGACTCTGATCGAAATCTACCGACTGGCTAAATACGAACAAAAGATGACAGACGCTGCATCCATAATTACTTACGCACTTATGTCTTATAACGAAACTATCCATTCCAGTACTGGCCTTACCCCGTTAGAAGTAGTGTTTGGTCACACTGACTCCAAAAACTCTTTTAATGTAGAATTCAACAAACAATACACCCAAAAATTAGTTCAAGATCATCAAAAACGCATAAAATTCCTATATGAATATTTAACAAATAAATCTATTGCAAATAAGGTCAAAATTAAGGAAAAACATAGCGGTGAAAAAGAATTTAATGTACAACAAGGAGATACAGTGTTTATTAAAGGCGTGAACGTAAGAAGAGGGAAAGATAAACCTCGATACGAAAAAGCAGAAGTGGTAGGAGAGACAGTCCGAAACATAGTGCCGGTTAAGGTCAAAGGCCGTGAGACCAAAACGCCAATAAAAGATATAAAACGTCCTTCGCAGGTACGTCCTGATCCTGATGCAGGTGGCAGCTACCCAGGCCCTTCTACTTCAGCGGATTAGGAACAATCCGGGAATATTTCCAATTAAAGAGGGCCAAGCCCTTATAAGTAGTGATAAGTGGGCCATAATTAAGACCTTAGATTTAAGTTTAGTTAGAGATGACTTAGATTTTAACACTAATAGATACGCAAACCTTAATAGGCATATAATTAGGTATTTTGGTAAAAACCCAATAGACGCGGAAATTAACGATATAAAAACTCAGACAGATTTTATCAAAAACATTACAGAGCAAAAATTGAATCAACTGCTGCCGACTAGGCGTAGCAAACGTGGCCTTTTAAACCCTCTAGGCTCTATAATTAAAATCATTTCTGGAAACTTAGATAATGATGACGCCATAAAATACGATACACTTTTGAAGGATATAAAAACGAAACATAATGCAGAAAACCAGAAAGTAACAATTGTCGTCGAAACAATTAAGTCTTTAACGAATATTACCAATAGCACTAAATATAATTTCATTCAGTTAGATAAAGCAATTTGGGAGATTCGGAAACAATTAAACAGTACAAATAATACTCGAAACATTTTTAAAATCACCAACACTTACCACTTATTTTTGCATAACTTCCAAACGCTTTATACAATACTGGACGAAATAGAAAATACTCTAGCATTTAGTAAGCTAGGAATTTTACATCAATCACTTACAAACCCTAAAGAACTGTTGTCTATGTTTAGAGAAATAGAATTAAGAAATAAACTGATGTTTCCTGTAAATCCAGATAATTTACTTAAGTTAGAACAATGTATTGAGGTAAAAGCGTATGCAAAGGAAAATCAAATAATTTTCATTTTGGATGTACCCCTTGTGGAAAACGATGTGTACGCCTATTATAAAATCATCCCTTTACCTATTACTAATACCCGTAACCAAACTCACCTCATTTTACCTAAATTCCCTTACCTATTAGCGAAAAGGTCGAAAACAGCGTCATTCTCACACCCATGTAAGGAAGTAGAAGAGTCCTTATTTCTATGCGAAGAAGACTACTCACCCATGCGAGCTAAAGATGTCTGCGTCACCAACCTTATCAACTTTGCCGCAGATACAACCCAGTGTCACCCAATTTTAGTAGAGTTGGAGGACTTGAAAGTAGAGAAAATACAAGAAAATCGATGGATGCTTTTCACTAAATCCATTCTCATTCTCACCCAAAATTGCAAAGATGACGTCAGTTACCACCACGTTCAAGGTACTTACATGGTGACTATTGATGATGATTGTGAAGCGGAAATAAACGGAACCGTCATGAAAAGACACATAAGAAAAACGGGAAAAATGAATATTGCAGCAATACCGATTGTCAATCTTCCTACTGTAATTCCAGCTGAAAAGGCGTCTTCTGAACCTGTAAACCTGAAAGGACTGGACCTCACAGATCTTCAACACCTGTCTAACGTGTTAATGAAAAGTGAAAGTGTTATGGGCCAAAACAGTGATAATAAAAGTGTCGTAATTACGAAAAACATCAGTGTTGGAACAATAATTTTATATGTAATCTTAGTATTAATTTTTGTGTATTTCTTTTATAATTGGTTAGGCCGAAATTACCGGGCTCAGGAAAATTCCTCCGTTAATTTCGAGCTTAATGAGGGAGGAGTTATGCACGTCGGTCCTCATACCGGCACCATACGCATACAGGCGTTGGAGGACATTCCGCTGACCATGCGTCTGGCTTCACGGTGGCCGTCCGGCGTGCCGTAGAGATAAGGCTTCTTGCCATAGTTAAGTTAGCTTTAGAGTTAGTTATAATTCAACTCCTGTGTATCGAACACGAATAGTTATTAATTCTAAATTGTCTTTTATTTTTAAAAAAGCTAAACAGTGCTCCCCAATCTTGACTAGCTATGACGTTAAACAACCTAGTGCTTGCTACGAGTATTATGGTGCGGTCCGGCAGCGGGCGTCAATCATGCCAGAAAAGCTGAACGGATCTGGATAAAATTTGGGACAGAGATAGCTTATGCCCTGGATTAATACGTAGGCTAATTTAGTAATGACATGAATAATGCGATAAACATAATGGTTTTTAACTTCGCAGAACATCTTTACGTACAATTCTATATATATAAAATTCAAAGTCCTGACTGACTGACTGACTGACTGATATATCAACGCACAGCCTAAACCGCTGGTCCTAGAAACATGAAATTTGGAGGGTGTGTTCTTTGTACAGTGTAGGCATCCATTAAGAAAGGGTTTTTCGAAATACTACCCCTAAGGGGGGGAAATGGGGGGTTCAAATTTCTATGAAACTTTTTATTCTCTGGGTCGATTGACTCAAAAATTGGTACAAATACTCTTCAATTAAAATTATGAGACACGTGTATCACAGTTTTTCTAAAATCATCATCATCATCATCATCCACCGACAGAGATAGGGATAGAGATAGGGCTTCTTTTTACTCCGAAAACTTTGTTGAGAAAGTTATTAACCCACTACAAACCACGCTGTTATCATTCTTAGGGTTCCGTACTAAAATGGTGAAAGGAACCTTATCATGAAACTCCGATGTCTGTCTGTCTGTGAGCTGATTATCTTGGAAACTGTAATAGCCAGCAACTTGGAATTTGGTACAGATCTAGATAACGGTAGTAGCTACGTATAGTAGGTAAAACGTCACGCCTTTACCCTAAGAGGTGTATTACAACACCCTCACTTCGGACGTTATTCAGTCCAAAATGTAATAAGTAGCGAGCCTATCGCCATACGTACACCGGGCTCAAGTCATGTAGCACATGACATTAAATACGAAGCTATCATTGAATTTTCATATGAATCTCCGTGTAAAATATGTGAACTATTTTGCTGCCATTCTATCAAATTTCAAACCTACTTAATCAGTAAGGGAAAATACAAGAATTAAGTCCTAGCCTGTCAGAGGATTACAAACGGCAAGTGAAAAGATTTTCTGTCAATAAAGATCAGGTAGATGAGCTAGGAGATGAAATTTAAAAATACTTAGAAGCAGTATTTAGCAAAAATAGACGAAGTCAATAGAAGAAGCTGCTTTAGTATTAGGAAGACAAAACCTACTACGGGTTGTCTTTGCTTCGAAGGTCTTAACTAAAGGTCTGCCAGCATACTGGCTGGTGTAGTTTCCGAATGAGTCTGTGTTTATGCTGAGGATTCCTCTAATATCTCTAACACCACCGAACTACCCCTTCGAGTTAAAAAGAGTGCACTTTCCCCTCAAAGTCTGCTTTGCCATGACCATAAATAAATCTCAAGCCAAACTCATAATTGACTAAAATGCTTTTCACACGGTTAGTTATACGTGGCCTGCTACAGAGTAAGCTCATGGAGCAGCCTGGTTTTTCTAAAAAAGAAAAAATAAATAGGTTTTCGTTGTAAACATTATTAATTGTCAATTATCTACTTTCGGTTGTCTTCTAATTTTATCTTTTCACACACGCTCTAAGTTCTGTTGATACCATACTACTACTACTACTCCTACTTTTCTCATTCCAGAGATAGTTTAGTTAACTAAAGAACTTCATCCAAATTGCTCTGTTTGTATATTCAATTGCAAATATTGTCAGTTTGTGTATTCAATTGAGAGCGAGTGTGACCGCTTATAATATTTATTTCTGAAGTTAAAAACGTCAAATATTTTCTGTAAGCCACGCGGGCAAAGCCGCGGGCAGAAGCTAGTTACAATATAAACGCGTGTAAATTGCGCCACGCTACGTACTCATAGCTTATCTACTTAAATTACCTGTTATCTACAATTTTATACTAACACGTGCAAAAAGCCAGACTAACAAGATTTAAAAAAAACTTCCTCTGTAATACAGCTAACACCCAGCTTCAATTTTACTCCCATCCCATAAAATAAACAAATTCAATTTTAGTGTCCCTGATTTTCTAAAATTATGACTTTCAACACAGCTGTACGGCAGTCCTTGGTCTCTTGGAGGTAAATATTTATATAATAAAATACTATTTTTACCGTACAGATATTTACTTTAATATAAATCGACTTTTCTGAGTTAACATTTCGCAATGACTGCCAT
The DNA here is from genome assembly GCA_911728515.1 of Peribatodes rhomboidaria. Lineage (NCBI taxonomy): Eukaryota > Metazoa > Arthropoda > Insecta > Lepidoptera > Geometridae > Peribatodes > Peribatodes rhomboidaria. Next base: position 10,126,709 of record OU452172.1, read on the forward strand.
TTTGTTTTCTTCACTTTTTAATGCTAAATTTGGCTATTGCCGTTTTACACATTCATCTTACAACATCCTCCACCGCCAGAAAAGTAAGATTAGAAAGTAAGAAAACTTTAGATATCTAATTTTATCACTAAACATACACAATATTTGTTACATAATCAATTATTACTATTTAAATTTACTTCAGTCAACATAAGTCTTATACTAATTGCAGAATACTACTACAAGATCAATTAACATCAATATTATGTAATTCTAAAACACTAAAATACACAACTTAAATTCAGTAAGATTGACAGACAAAGTTTAATTTTAATAATTATAAAGTTTTAAATGGTATTGAGTTGCTTGACACCAAAGATCCTGTGAACAGAAAAAAAATTACAGGTCATACTTACTTGGCATCCTAACAGCCCTCCCACACCGAGTTGTTTTGTCTGAAAACATCTTACTGATATTTTTCTCTTTCTGCTTCTCTTCATTTTTGATAGGTATATCACTATCTATTGAAAATTGACTGGGTGAGTCTTGATTACAGTTTTGTAGTTGATTATTAACTTCTTCACTGGATACTTCCAATGGATATAGTTTCTGGAATGGTCTTACTTTGGAACCTAATGCAGTCTTCACCTGTGCTGTTCTGTTTATACCATCTCTTCCAATATATATATCTGTTATAACTCCTAAAGGCCACTTCACCCGTTTCTCCTCAGTTTCTACTAGAACAATGTCTCCAATAGCTAATTTATTCTGGATATCTTTGCCTCTCTGAACTAGTGATGTTAAATATTCTGTCTTGAATCTTTGTTTAAAATCTTCTCTCAGCTTGACTAAAAACTTGAGTCTTGAGTTCAGTGCCTTAGCATCTGCAGCATCTAAATCTGTTACTTCATTATGAGGAATACATTGTATGAAGCATGACGGGGTCAATGGTTCCAGGTGAGTATTTTTATCATCTTGCACATATGTTAAAGGACGTTGATTCATTACTGCTTCACATTCACATAAAATGGTTTGTAGCTCCTCATAGTCCACACAGGACTGTCCCAGAATTCTTCTCAACAGTTCTTTCATAATCCGGATAAGGCGCTCAAAAAATCCACCCCACCAAGCAGCTGTTGGAGCATTCATTTTAAATTTAATTCTTTCAATAGCTGAACGCTTCTGTACTTCATCCCAATCTACTTGTGCAAGTCGGTTCTTTGTGCCTGTTAAATTAGTTCCATTATCACATATTATCTGTGTAACTCTTCCTCTTCGAGCAATAAATCTTCTTAATGTGAGCATAAAGGCCTCCGTTGACAATGATTTAGTTAATTCTAGATGAACACCGCGATACACTGCACATGTGTATAGTACTATCCAACATTTGTCACCATTACGCAGAAACATTGGCCCAGCCAGATCAGCACCACTTACTTGGAATGGGGCTGTGCATTGGATCCTCTCATTTGGCAATGGAGCTGTAGGTGCTTGCACTGGTTTGGCTCTGAATCGAGTACATATGGTACATGCTGCTATTACTGATTTTGTCAGTCGTCTAATTCCTATGATCCAAAATCTAGCTCTGATATCTGCTGTCACTTGATTGGCGCCTGCATGATGAAGTTCTTGGTGTCTTTGTTCCACCAATCTCCTTACAATATTATTCTTTCCTGGGAGCAATACTGGAGACTTGGTGGATTCAGGAAAATCTGATAATAGAAGTTTTGTTTTAACTCTTATCAAACCCTCTTCATCAAGGTATGTACTCAAACTTCTCTTCTGTTCTCTAAGGTATTCTTCAGATCCTTGAATCAACTTAATAATCTTCTTTTCTGCATTTTCAAACTCTTCTACTGTTATTTCTCCTTTTATCTTCATATTTTTTGACTGCATGTTATTTATAAATCTTAGTGTCCATGCCATCATTCTTACAATTTTTGTATATTTTGAGAAATAGCATAACATATCAATAACTTCTTTTATACTTATATTTATGTTGCATGATGCCTTTGTCTTTTTCATTTCTTTGCATGCCTCTGTATTATCCACATTTATGGTAGACTTAGGCCATTCTTCTGAGTTGAGGCGCAGCCACACCGGACCCTCCCACCAGCGTAGAGCCAATAGTTGTTCAGCGTTGCAGCCTCTTGATGCTACATCACTCCAGTTCAGGCTCCCTGAAATGTGAAACCAATTGGATAGATTTGAATGCTGTCTGATTTCTTTTACTCTATTATGCACATATGTATTCCAAGGTAAGTTTCTAGTTATCCAGTAATATGCTACACATGAGTCAGTCCAGCAAAACTCTTTGGTATTCTCAAATTTTAAACTTCTCTTTGCCTCTGCCAATAATCTAGATCCTACCAATGCTGCAGTTAATTCTAGTTTAGGTATTGATGTCTTTTCAGGTGGGGCCACTCTAGACTTTGCTGACAACATCTGGACAGTGACATTACCATCCTTTTCTGATCGTAGCAGCACACAGGCTCCATAAGCATCTTTGCTGGCATCACAGAACATATGTAAACTTATATCACATCCTGTCATAGAATTCTTAGTCAGCTTCCTTGGAATCTTGCAATCTTTTAAGCATGCTATATGTTTATACCACTTACGGAAATCAGCCTCTAAATCCTCTGGAAGATTTTCTTCCCATGTTAATCCGCGGCGCCAAGTCTCCTGCATTATTAACCTGGGGGTGAGCGTGGCCGGACAAGTAAATCCCACTGGGTCGAATATTCTTTGTATGAGTGACATTAATTCCTTTTTAGTTATCTGACCTAGAGCTGAATATGGAGGTAAGTTACTTAAATTGCAGCTTAGTTCATCTGTCTCAGTGTTCCACAGCAGGCCTAGTACAGTTACTACATTGTTACTTGTCTCATTTATCTTCATAGGGGAAGTAACCCACTGCCTAAGATCAAACTTACCCTGCTTCATAACTTCCTTTGCCTCCGATATAAATTTATGAGTTTCCTGTTCCGAGTCCAAGCTTGTGAGACAGTTGTCTACATAAAATGATTTAGCTAATATGTCAGCTGTGTCTCTTGCCTTACCTGTGACATGTTTTAAATGGTGACTGATGGTTGCCGACAATAGAAATGGGCTTGATGTCAAACCAAACACCACTCTACTGTGTCTATATTCCACCATTTTGGCCTGTGAATCATTCTCCCACCATAAAAACCTCAAATAATCTCTGTCTGTGGGTCTTACGGATACCTGGAGAAAAGCCTTAGCGATATCAGCAGATATACCTATCGCACCCTTTCGAAAGCCAGCGAGTAAATGAGGAATTTTATCTAAAAAATTCACGCCCTTATTTAGATAAGAATTGAGTGATCTGCCATTCTTATCACATGCCGATGCATCAAATACTGGTCTTAATTTTGTGGTCAGACTAGAGTCTTTTACTACACCTCGGTGAGGCAAATAGTGAACACCATGTTTTACCTCACTCTCTGGTACTTTCTCCACAATACCTTCAATTTCCCAGCTATGTATTATACTACTATATTCATGCAATTTACCTGATGATTGCAGACGCTTGGTACTAGATACCAATCTCTTTTCAGCTATTCCGCGGTTGCTCTGCAAGTCTTCATGCCCGACCTTGAAAGGCAGGGCTACTTCATATCTTCTCTCTGCGTTGACAGCGATACTCTCCTCAAAGGACATCACTGCATCAGCCTCGGCCTGCATCTTCGTCTTGTTCTCCACAGGATCTCTGATGCCGAGCAACTCAAGTGACCAAAAACCTGTTATATCCGATGAACAAAATAAAGTATTAGTTGTATTACTCTTTGCATTATTTACTTTACCTTGTAACACCCATCCCAATTTGGTCTTTATTGCAAACAACCCTTTTTTTATTTCAATCATAGTGTTGGTCATTATGTACCCTGAATAATCTGCCCCAATTAACAATGAAATATCAGTGTTATTATTTTTATCTGAATCTGTCAACCTTATGCCATGTTTTAATAACAAACTTCTCACTGTTACATCAATATCATCATCATCATACCTGGGCAGACTGTTACAAATTATTGGTTGCTCTAGAGCAGCTATATTAAACATGTATGACTGATCACAACAGCTTTGGACAGAAATATTGTAAATATTATGTTCCTTAGACTTTACCTCGACTCCGCTGAACAAATTATGTGTCAGTACTTCTCTACCTGAGCTTGGAATTCCGAGTTTATGTGCCACATCCTTTTTCAAATAAGACCTCTGTGAGCCATTATCGATGAGTGCTCTCACCATTACCTCTTTATTGCCATTGACCAGTTTAACTATAATTGTTTGTAGTAAGGTCACACTGTTTCCTTGTGATGAGAGATTGCTTGTAGTTTCACCCACCGAAGTATTCTTGTCTTTGCTTGTCTTATCTGAGTTGTTGTGGCCTGGACAGAGTGTCACATTGTGTTTTTTCTTGCATATGAAGCACTGCACAAATGCCTTGCAGATTTTTGCATGATGCCCAGGTTTTAAACACAACATGCAAGCATTTTTCTTCTTTATTTGGCCCTTTCTTTCATCAATAGTCATCTTACTTAGTCTGTAGCATTCAACACTTGGATGCTCCTTTTCACACCATAAGCATGAATTTTTATGTTCTGGTTTAGCTACTTTATCTACTAAAATTGCTGCTGTAGCTTCTTTTTCCTTCTTTGTTAGATTTTCAGTAGTGAATCCTGTGGCCATTTTTATTCTTTGTTCACTTTCTACTTCTTTCTTCAGAAAGTCCAATAAGGATTTTAATACATCTTTTGTTTCAACTGGTCTTGCTCTTTCCCATGCTCTTAGTGTGTCTATAGGGAGTGTTGACTCCACCATAGGCAGTAAGAATGATGAGTACCCTTGCTGGGTCACTCCTAAGGTTTCCAACGCTCGAAGATGTGAACTTAAGTTGTCATAAAGGTAAGTTAAATTTTGAGTATTTTTATTTGTTATCATATTAAGTAATTCTCTTACATATACTTGGACAAGAAGATCCTCTCTTGCGTATCTTTGCTTCAGATCTGAAAGCGCCTGATAGTATGTCTTGGATGATAGCGGATAACTTTCGATGAAATTTCGAACTTCGGATCCTGGGCTCATTGCCTGAATAAGGTATTGAAACTTATCCGTGTCGTCGATGTTTGTGTCCTTATGAATTTTTTCAAATTGTCCCCAGAAAGGAATCCAGTTTTTAACATTCCCATCGAATTGTTTTGTCTCTAGAACGGGTAGTTTAAATTTCCTATCTTTTGATGTGCTTCTTATAATACCTTTTTTATGATTTCTGTCTGGGTCCAAGTCCACCGCGACTTTTTGTTTTAGGTTAAACCATTTTTTCTTGTAAAACATAACCTCATCTAATTCTTTTTCCAGATCGGCCTCTTCTGCCTCGCTCATCAACAGGAGTATTTCCTGATCGAGGCCCTCTAATCTTGTAACAATTTCGGACAACAGCGACATGTTTATTTGTATTTCTTCTGGTTTGTCCTGTAGCTGTGCGGTTTGATTGATCACCCGCGTGAGCTGAGCCCTCGTGGCTCGCCGAACCTTTCTTTTTACCTCCATCCTGAATATTAATCACGGTCGCCACTTGTACGGCAGTCCTTGGTCTCTTGGAGGTAAATATTTATATAATAAAATACTATTTTTACCGTACAGATATTTACTTTAATATAAATCGACTTTTCTGAGTTAACATTTCGCAATGACTGCCATTTTGTTTTCTTCACTTTTTAATGCTAAATTTGGCTATTGCCGTTTTACACATTCATCTTACAACAACAGCCTATCAAAACCTTAGTAGTTTCGCCTCTCGCTCTACTCTTCTCTCTCCTTAGAAAGCCCCTGTTGCAAAAGATTGGAACAGGAACATTAAAACATCTCAAATGGGTGTTTGGCGGGAACCGAAAAGATGGTGTCGTGATTTTGTATTATTTTCTAAAACTTGTGATTCTTCGAGTGTTAAAGTGTAATAATGGATTATTAACGTTTACCGGTTTGTGAACGTGCACGAGTGTGGGCAAATGATAGAAATATTGTGAAACGCAAAACTTCAATTAAAGTTTCAGTAAAGTATTCATAACTTTACTGGAATGGGGAAAGGGGAGGGATTCATCATCTTCATCATCACCTCATCATCACCATCCCATCATCTGTGAAAACTAATGATTAGTACTTGACACTGGCAAATGCACATGATGTGCGACGCCAAATTCCCCAGAATCGGGGAGAAAGAAAAAAAAGTATTACTAAAGTATATGTAGGCCTACCTATTTTAATTAATAACTGCTGTCAACTTCTAGGTTTAGGGCCAAGTAATTCGTTTTTCATTTATTTATTTTTATAGGTGCAGCATAAATTGTAATATTACTTAAATTTATGTAAAAATTGGTAAGTATTGATAGGTAAGCACATAACTAAAATTTAATTAGACATACGAGTACGTGGGTAATTAATTATTTTCATTACCCATTTCAAGCAGTTAGGTAATTCTGGGCAACGATGTTGTTTGGAACGATCGAACCCCAAAGTTTATATTAAAAACACAATCCTTTTTCTTGCGCAGTTGGGTAAAACACAAAGTTTCTTTCCGCGTCTGTCTGTCTCTCTGCTCCGATGCGGTTCTCACCATCAGATAGGTAATTTTTCACGTAAGGTTTATAAATCCCTACCTTGCGAAGCCATCCAGGGTCGTTAGTTACCTATCAGTGTACTTCCAACGAAATCTTAGGATTTACTTTCCTTTAATAAGGGCTGATTACAATATAAAAGTATAAAGTTAGACTAAAATTAACTGGCCATTTTTACAAACATATTATTTACATATAGGTACTTGCTACCTACCTACGTTATCTACGTTACCTACGTTTATTTTTTTTTATTATGTATTTCATTTCATGATACGTCATCTCGCCTGGAGGGCTATACTTAAAAGTTGACATATTTTTTGTCGTTGTCTCTCTCGTTTCAAAAGTCATAGGAGTGAGAATGACAAAAAAACATCTCGAGCGTCATGAATAGAAGTCCCTGATTTCCTTTGATGCGGTGGGATAGACACTTGCCTAGAAGAAACCGATTCGCTCGCGACTCAGAAACTTGCTACTTGAATACATTTCCAGATTGTAACTATCGGCAAACCGTTCATTTTAAACTCAGATCAACCTAGAGGAAAAGATGGAACACTGAGCTATACTTATCGCCAATGGCAATGTTGCCATGAAAAACATTTACAATTGCACGAAAACTAATATTCATTCCTGAACTCTACGTTAGCCATTTCCGTTACAATATACAACTTAGTAGATTTAATATTCTAAAACTGCACATATTTGTAAGAGTTATATGTTACGGCTTTTTCAAAATTGACTTGTAAAAAAACTGCACAGTATTTTAAAAGAACCTCAAAATGTAGTCCTGGCCATACTTTTATAATGGACTTTGTATATTTATGTCCACGAAGTTATACCCTATACCAATGCACATTAATGTCGAGGTAAGAAGGACTAAGCGAGCAGCGTAGTTTTTTTGCGTCAATGTGTGCGTGTTGTGTACATATACAAGAAAAGCGTAGTTTTTGGATTGTTATTGGCTTCACCTAAATCATACGCCGTGCGCCATCTTACTCTCTCGGTTGATCTGAGATTTTAAAAGGATTCTTTCCTAAAAATAACCGTCTTTAGTTGTTAGCTGAGTCGCTCTATCAGCAAAAGCTGTTTTCGAAGCACTTTTTCGAACAGCACTTTTTGTCGAAGCGACCTTCGACAAAAAGTGCTGTTGATGAAATATTCCATCGGTAAAAGGTATTTCGGCCAATCAGTACGATAGGTTATAAAAGTTTTAATATCTTTAAAAATGCCATAATAAATGTTGCAGCGATTAATCGTATAATTTATAACCAACTGATAATGCGTGAAGCGAGAATGCAGCCATGTTGATGCTTGTTACCATTGTTTTATGTAAGTGCAAAATGATACCAATTTTATGTTTTCCAGCCATCGAAATAAAATAAGGAAGAAGCGGCACTAGTCTTATTTCTAGCACACAGCGCGTGGACCCAATATTATACAAACAAACGGACACTTCCGTTAACAGTATTTTGTTACATGTTTTAAAACCAAATATTGAGAGACGATATACTTACAATACGCACATATGTTCACAAAATGAACAAATTGGTGCGTGCCGTCGGCTGGGTTTGAACCCGCTCCCTCTGGCTTTTAGAGGCAGGCCTTCTTCTTCTAGGCTATCATCGATGTTTTCTCAATAATGGAAATACATATCTAATCATCATTATCATCATCAACCAAATTCTTTGTCTGCATATTGTTTTAAGATAAACATTTCGTTTATCTTTTTATGAACTAGCGGTTGCCCGCGACTTCGTTCGCATTTATTCAGAAAATTGTATACAAAAACCTTCCTTGTGATGTACTGGTTATCACATTTCACCAAGAACCGTTCAGCCGTGAATAGCCTACAAACAGACAGACAGGCAGACAGAGTTACTTTCGATTTCATAATAAGTTAGGATATAAAACTGAAAGTTGGCTTGCCACTGAAAACAAATTCGTATTTTTTCATTGAAATCACATACGAGTACTTCCAATACAGTTTGGAAGTCTGTGATTGAAACCTACTTATTTGTTCGGTTGTATCGTGAACGACCTCTTTTTAAAAATCGCATAAGTACGGACGAGTGTCTTTACTTAGTCCGGGTTTTAGAAAAAAGATTCGGGTGGATGCGGGTAGCGCAAGACTGGCCGTTATAAAGACCCTTGTCCAGACAAGCAGCGGCAGCTGGCAGCTGGCAGTGGACGTCTTCCAGCTGAAACGATCATGAATGACTACAGTCTTTTGTTTTACTTAACTACATTATTACAGGTGCCAACTATGTGTGGCAAGCGCAGTCGTCCGACATCCCTAAATCACACATACCTATTCTCGACGAGTTAATAGAAGAAAAATTCAACATAACCACAGCACCTCAAATCTCTATAGTAGATATCCTGTTCGGCGACATCAATGCGACATCCGAAGATACTCTACATAACCTAGATGTCAACGTGTTAAACCACAAGGCCCTTAAAAAAATCATAGAAATGGAAACAGAAAGGCGGAATGAAGTCCTTCGTCAATCGCGTCGCCTGGAACATTTTCCAGATACGATTCGAGAAAACAATCCGATACTCAGAACAAAAATCTTTAACCTGATGCAGCAATCAATTTATACCGCTAGATATAGGCTGGCTGAGACTAAGCTCATCAGGCTCAAGTTCAAGATGGACGTTTCGTATAATATTGGGATCGTAGTCGCCAACGTGTACCAACTTGTCTTGAAATGTGAACATATGTACAATCAAATGTTTCAAATGAAACAAAGTTTTTTTCTGTGGTACTTGATATTGTACGAAAAAATACTTGCATGTCACACGGATGTAGAGGACTTCGTGCAGCGGGCGTTTGTGTACCAGAAAAGCTACGATAAAATTTCTGGTGTTCAGAATCTTGACTTAGGCAAGAATGCAGACGCTAGGCATCCTGCAATGCCTGGGCCGCCTAATAGCCCTCCAGAATAAACGGCAAGCTGCCGCCAGATGGATAGATTTTTAAAAATTACAATCATTCAGACTGAAACGTACCAGAGGGGAGTGAATCATATTATTCAAAGGTTTAGAAAATAACTCGCTGTCATCAGCCAATAACTATATGATACTATAGCTGTTACCGTCGACATCGTTCGCGTTTATTCAGTAACTGTATTCGAAAATCTTCCGCATACACTGTAACTGATTATCAAATTTCATTAAGCTCCGTTCAGCCGTTTAGCCGTGAAAAGCCTACAAACAGACCTAAGTTATTTCCGATTTTATAATATTAGTATGGACAAGCTGCTCCCCGCGGTTTCACCCGCGGTTAAAAAGTATCCTATGTGCTATTCTAGACTAGAATCTATCTCTGTGCCAAATTTCATCCAGATCTGTTCAGCCGTTCTTTTTTTTTTTTTTAGTAGGATTGTCATCAACTTTGTGTATTTTACAATATTTCATGAAATTGGTAAATCTTCTTTCTAGAATTACTGACAAACCCTTCACAAATTAGGCAACTAACGCCATCTTGTACAGATTATTGCAACTAAAGATTTAAGAAAAATTGAAGTCGTGCCTAATTTGTGAAGGGTTTGTCAGTAATTCTCGAAAGACGCAATTGCCCCACAGACGCATTTGCCCCAGTTGACTCTAAAGTAAACTACGAAGTAAAGTAACCGTTTTGAATTTAATGGGTATCCACTTATATTTTTTAATGGGTATCCACTTATATTTTTTGTTTCAATCTCTAAATCTCATGTGATATTTCGAACTGGCATCTGCGATGCACGTTATCACAAGCCTATTTTAAATCAAAATCTTGGTTTTGTCATGGCTTGTAGCCTATATAGGATCGTCTAAAAACTACTATCCCATTAAAACATTACTCACGTGTAAAAGTGCAAGACTCGCAACGCGAACTACCGTGCAACCGCAAAGTTGTGAGATCGAATGGCTGAATCATTGCTTGCCCATTTTCAAAAATCTTATTTTTAACATTATCTCTCTCTTTGTTGATTAGTACGTATAGTAAGTACGTATGTAAAAATATATTTATTATATTAATTTGTGTATTTTATATTTAGTTATAGGTATATGTGTAGATATTGTACTATATTTTTTATTGATTATTGTATTCATGTATGCCACCGACCGTTTCTTCGTTACTGATCATTATTCGTTCTGTCCTGTCCATCTAAAGGTTGCCTGGAAGAAATCGCTTTAGGCGGTAAAGCTACCCTTGTACTGCCGAATGATATTTAATTTTTTCTTTATGTTTGTTTTATTTTATAGTTTTGTTGTGCAATAAAAATTTATTGTAATAGATTGTTTGTTTGTATTGTATTTAGTGGTGCACAATATGTTTTGTTGTGCAGTAAAAATTTATTGTAATTGATTGATTGTTTGTATTGTATTTAGTGGTGCACAATATGAGTTTTGAAGAACAACAGGGTCTGCAATTTAGCATTATTCCAAAAACAATTACCTTTAATCATCTTCCAAACCATTTTAAAGCTGATAAGGCTCCCATTGGTTGGTAATGAAAAGCATGCTTTTTCGGGGTTTTTAGAAAACCGGCTATGAACAAAAATCTTAATCCATAATGCATGCCCTACAATCTAGTGTTAAACTTATAACACAATAAAACATAGTCTTTTTTGAAGTCGATTAAAAGTCGTAGGCATAAAACAACGCAACCGTGTAATGTACTAGAAGTACCTACTTTCCTGCTAAACTCTACAAACATGTAAAAAAGTAAACGCTCATAACGAACGAGTAAACGTTAATTTAGGTACGTGTGCTCGAACAATTTTCAACAAAGGTGAAAACGCCGCACACAATGCTGTAAAGTTTGTGTTAAAACGAATGTTGCGGTAGAGCTCTCTTAGATAATGGTACAAAACACTGTAAATAATTACAATGTACGTGTGTATTCAATTATTCAAGTGAAGCGGGCGCGGCGACGGTAAGCTTTGTGCGGCTTTCGCGGATCCCGAATGCCAAAGGTCACGTCCAGAGGCGGCGTAAGGCGTGGGCCACCGCTTACTTACCTCGCGGTACAAGGGGCCTCGCGCCTCAAAAATTTTTAAGCATTGCTTCAAAGCGAGAATAAAATAAAAAACGATATAAATTAATTTTTCATTAATAATAATCTTATTTGTATTTTTATGAATAAAAACTTGGCAGTGTTAATTGTTTTGTTTCGTTTTTATTATTTTATAAAATCCGTCTTCAGGTCGCCATAGAACGGGGCCTCGCGAAATCCGTCTTGCCCACCTCAAATTTAGGTCTTGCCCCGCCACTGGTCACGTCGCCCTTTCCGTGCACTGCAACATCTAAGTACTCACCATTTTTACAAGGCATCTCTCGATGTTCATTGTTTCACCCGTTCCGTGGTAGGATCGTTCTAATGACGTATTGTGAACGAACGCAGTCGGTTGGTGCAATATCCGTCGAAATCTCATTGCAGTGTTTTATTTTATTTTAGTTTATTGTACAGGGAAAAGAGACGCCTGCTATTATAGACAGTGGATGCACGATAAGTATTAACACAAGCCATAGAAGTCTTCACTCTAGAGGTATAGCACTAACTTAAATAATTGCAAGTAAAAAACCCCTCTAAAAATTTAACATCGTCATATCGTCACACCTTTCCTCCGAGGGGGCTGGCAGAGGTATACAACACTCACATTTCGCCAGACAATATTAATCCCCAAATGTGACAGGGGGGAGACTGTCGCCATATACCGGGCTCCAGTCATGTAGCAGATGACATACAAAAAAATATATGTAGATCCCTAATTAAATAGACACCTCATAGAAATGCTAATTATTAACACATTTTGCTGCGATTTTATTACAACGATTCCTCTTTAATTTTGACACAACGTTAACAGAGCGAGTTTAAACGTATCACCGAGGTCCAAGGTCTACGTGTGACGCGGCCATTATTTTTACGAATCCTAATGAGACAGTCTAAAGTCGGCATCTTAATGTGATTCTAAGATAATGAAGCGGATAAGTTGCTCAACGTTAAATGAAAAAATAGATCATCCATTTTAATTATTTTCACATTGATGACCTTTTTCAACTTAGGTGCTCGTACCTACCTACCATTTCACTCGGACTACGACATAGGAAAAGTAACGACTCGAGTAACGAGTATTTTTATGACACTTTGCTATTTGAAACTGCAATTTTAATTATAAATCTGGGTCAAAATAGTGCTGTAAAATTTTAAGAGCTGGCTTTAGGTAGGTACAAAACTTTGAGAGGAACATGTATTCGATCTACAGGGAAAGTCTGAGATGCGAAGGTGTTTAGTATCAACAAGTGTATCTTATTATTTTACATCATTTAGGTAACTGACGTGGTTTTCACACATTATGATTTGAAACACGGGAAGTACTCACGTACGATTCAGTCGATTATTCCGACTATAGGAATATATTCAGTGCTATGCGAGACGCAGCCGCGCGCGCGCACTCGCCCTGATGAAGACCACCGAATGCGGTTGAAACTATAGTCGGAATAATCGACTGAATCGTACGTGAGTAATTCCCGTGTTTTAAATCATAATATCATTTAGGTATTTCATTGTAGATCATCATCAGTAGGTATCCATTTTATTTAAAAAAACGTGTAGATAGATAGATAGACAAGTAAAGGCAGGCTTAGGCAGGCATGGATAGAGGTACCTACATGGTAATTCATTTTGGAAGTAAAAAACCAGCTAACCCGGCACGAGTAAGGTCGGGTATCTCATACCCACCGAGTTGCAAAACACTAAATCTTTTTTAACTGTGCGATTCCTGGAACTAGGCTGGCTTGGGGGTGGTTCGGGGAGTGATTTTAAGGGACAGTAACAGTGTTGCGCCGGCGGCGAAGTGAACTATACGAGCGCAAACATAGAACGGGTACGTAATACCCGACCTCTTAGTCGGTGTAGCTATTTTGTGTTTTGGTTATGTTTTAATTTTAAGTTAAATTTCTTTGTTATTAGGTGTCTTAAAATGTCTTATGTCTAATATTAGAAATATCAGAGACGGCTTGCTCAACTTTTAGAATAATGTTCTACTGATGAAGTGGCGAATCAGGAAAGCTAAGGCGTTACTAAGGAAACGTAGAAGAAAATAGATCAACATTTGGGTGAACAATAATCAATGTTCCCTCCCAATAAAGTGGGAAAGTTTGTCACATGTAGGAACTTGCACAGAAGCCAATATGTATAGAGCATGCTCATTTTGTTTGCAAAAACTGCTTTGAAAATGACCGTTTTTATAGTAATAAAAATTAAATAGTAAAAGAAGATAATATAAAATTGAATAAAACTTTAAAGTTCTTTATATAAGTAAGTTTATATAAGTAAGTAAGATTTATTCTTTAATTTTGTGTGAGTAGTTGATCTCAATTTTCAAATTTGTAGAAATTAAGTCATAGTTTCTAAATATTGTTGATTTGTGCGTAAAACATACTACTTTGTTTTTTATAGAAATCTTAATATATATAAATCTCGTGTCACAATGTTTGTCCTCAATGAACTCCTAAACCACTTAACGGATTATAATAAAATTCGCACACCATGTGCAGTTCGATCCAACTTTAGAGATAGGATAGTTTATATATATATATATATATATATAAATAATAAACGCGAACGAAGTTGCGGGGTGACAGCTAGTAAATACTTATATAATTAGAACTGGGTTATTTTATTATATTACCTCATATTCCTAATGTTAATGAATATATTACAGTAATAAGTTTTATTGTGAAGTAATTTCAGTTTTCAAAATTGATAACCTTATCTTCTTAATATATATAAATTACGTGTCATGTTGTTTGTCCGCTATAGACTCCTAAACTACTTAACCGATTTCAATCAAATTTGCACACCGTGTGCAGTTCGATCTCACTTAACAGATAAGATAGCTCACATATATATAAATAGGTAAATTATAAACGCGAACGAAGTCGCGGGGTGACAGCTAGTTCTTTAAAAGGGTATGTCATACCCACCTCGCAGTTGCTGTAACAATTTTTCACCTCATTCACGCCGGGTTAAATTTGACGGATACCTACTTACTACGAAACTATTACTAATAAGATAACATTATTGTTTAGCACCTATTCAAAAAAGGATCAATAACTATTATTACAACGGAAGGTAACGAAAATTATGAAATCCTATAAGAGGAAAATCTAAATAGGTTATATTACGCACAAATGTGTGCCCTTGTCAATCGAACAAATAAAGACAGACGCTCTATAATAGCAGCGATTACTCGGCTAAGTACTGTGGCTGAGAGCTGGTACGTCTCGTTGTGAGGCACGTACACGAGACAAGGTACGGCCACATCGGAAGTCATATATTTGGCAACAATAGCCGAGAGCCGGTATATCAGAGGGCTTCAAACTGTTAAGTGGATTAAACGCCTGACAAAGACGGCTTATTTCGCGCACTTGCTCCTCTGTCACAAACACACGGTCTTCGCTATTGTTAGTCCCCCTTGGTAATAGTACCCATCAGTTACGAGTATATTTAGACACCACGTGAACTATTCACTCCTTATTTAAAACCAGACTCTTTAACAGCGTTTAAATTAGATCACGTCGCTCATTTCGTAAAAGTTTGTCAACAAGATCTAGATTAAAAGTTCATCAAGCGTCTAGCTCTACAGTCTGCTCAAATATAATACTGAAGGGTAAGTATCTTTCTGAAAATCAATTTAGAAAGAATCAGAAAACTGTATCGAGCTACGTTTTAAACTACATCTGCTTAAGTTGCACATAAGTTTTGTTATCTCGAGTTTTCCTAAATTGAACAAGTTTCGGGTAGCGTACGAAGTTTCGAGCGAGAGAATCCCTACGTTTATTCTTTGAATATAAACATAATCTCGGGGTGTATCAAATGGCCACAACCGAACCGTTGAACCCGAGCGCTAAGATGAGATTGGAAAACTCAGCGGCCGCAAGACGTCGAATGTGCCGAGGGGTTTTGGAAGGTTTCGAGTGTGACGTCAGAGGGGTCGCCGGGCGGGTGGCGGGGCGCGGGCGGCGCGAGCGGCGCGCGCCGAGCAGCCCCGGCGCGGCGCTCGGCGGCAGCGATGCATCCAGCTCGCTAGGTACTATCTGTTGCGCGCCGAGCGCGGTGGACGCCCGGCCGCTCGCCCGCTACGCCACTCGCGCCCGCCCTACTCCTACTATCGCGACCGTAAACAAATTACTACAAACGCGCACGCGAACAAATTAAGTTTTGTGTGGAACATATTATTAATTCTATTCTCATTATTTTGGTGATTTATGAGTTTTTGTGACTCTCTTCGACCGCTTTGACAGTGAGACGAGTGCCGACTAGGGTAAACGGCCCGCTTGTCGCCCACGGCCTGTAGTATTTGCTGTAGTATCCACGCCAGACCAGCCCACTTGCGAATGCACCAACACTACACCGCCTTGAAATAGGTAGGTAAATGTTTGTCTCTACCTAAGTGTAATTATAATTGTGAAGAAAAATGTTTTCGTTTAGAAAAAAAAATTAGTTGCGCGTCAGCTGATTGATTCCATCGTGTAAAATTTAAAGAACTCCTAAACAAATACAGTTTTTTTTTCAACAACATCAATCACCTTCGGTTAAAGTCAAGGCAAAAGTTGTTTACTAAATGAAAATGGGATCAGATTACGATTATTTTTCTTTTGGATCGACCTTAATTTGAAAATGAACATTAAGTCACAGTCGGAAGGTATGAATTTGTAACAAAACAGTTATTAAGTCGAAGGCGAGATTTCAGTTAGATGCATATCACAGGATTAGGTAGTATAAGTACCTATAATATATCTATACTTAGCGCATACGTAGTCAATTAGGTCAGGTAAATCCAAGAAATGTATTTCAAAACTTGGATGTGTTTCAAACTAAACGAGACAGTTGGAAACACAATCGGTTAATCGGGTTTTATTGATACAATAAAAAATACTGCTAAAACTAGAGCTTATTAGCAAAAAATGTACAATACAGTAATTTTATTTATGTAGAGCACTTCTAATTTGGAAATGTAGTAGGTTAACATGAATGATATAGAGATGATGTAGAGAGTGTCTAAGGTAGGCAACTCTCCGTCCATTTTACTCAACCCAATTACAACATAAAACATTTGGGAGTAGCTACCATTAGCTACATGACTGGAGCCCGGTGTATGGCGACAGGATTGCCCCCTGTCACATATGGAACTGAATATCGTCCGGCGAAGTGTGGGTGTGGGCTGGCAGAGGTGTATTAAACCTCTGCCAGCCCTTTCGGAGAAAGACGTGACGATAAAATATGTCATGTTAGGTTACTAAAACATTTGATATATAATGTAGATATATTTTTATTGGTAGAGGTATTATTGTAAACTAGCTGCTCCCCGCGGTGTCACCCGCGGTTTAAATGTCCTATGTGCTATTCTAGACTATAATCTATCTCTGTGCCAAATTTCATCCAGATCTGTTCAGCCGTTCTGGCGTGAAAGAGTAACAAACATCCATTCTTACAAACTTTCGCGTTTATAATATTAGTAGGATATATTTTTATAATGTAGATATATTTTTATTGGTAAGGTAAGTATTGTTATAAATACGGAAAAAACATATATGTTCACTCAATGGGAATGGTGGCATTTGTCGAAAGATATAAAAACTGGTTTTGATTTCTGGTAGTGTTTATAATTTTTTTGGCATACTTGGATTTATTTTTATTTTTGAGTTGAGTTTTTTGTTTGAGTCCAAAAATGGAATAGAAAGAAGCGTAGTTGGAGTTAAAAGAAGAGATAAAGTGAGAATACAAAGTATAAAGAGCAAAAGTAAATTTAAAAATATCCTCACCGTATATATGCAAAAGTCTGAAATGGAGATGGACAGGACACCATGTTAAGGGAAAATAAAGAGAAGTGGACGAAACTAGTAACGGAATGGTACCCCCGTGATAGTAAAAGAAAAAAAGGAAGACAAATTAAACGTCGGGAAGACGACATGAAAAAAATAGCTGGTCCAGCATGGACACGCACTGCGAAGGATAGAACCAAATTAATTAAACCAAAGAAAGAAAAGAACTTAGAGGAGGCCTTTGTCGAAGGACAAGCTGAAAAAGAAAAACCGGCTGACGATGTAAATAGCTAGAAATTAAATGGTTAAAAAAAAAATATAGTTAGGTAAACAATTTATATTCGGATGTTGTCATACTCATAGACATAAGTAGTTGTTACAGCAATAAAGGCTTATTTTATTTTATTTATTTATTTTATTAGTGTTTATAAGTGTTTTAAAATTTCACGATTTTTATGTGTAATAAAAAGTTACACAGCATACCTACCTACCTATTTAACTCAATTTACAAGCACGCTACGATACCTAATTCTGTATGTTTATTAGTTTCTTGAATCGTCTTCTTCTTGACTGCCTCCGTGGCTCAGTTGGTAGGGTACTTTCTGAGCTTGGGGGCGTGGGTTCGATTTCCACCTAGGACAAGCATTTATGTGACGAACATTTGTGTTTGCTCTATGTCTGGGTGTTAATTATCTATCTAAGTAGGTATGTATTTAAATATATATGGATGTATATCAGTCTCTGACAGCCATAGTACAAGCTTTGCTTAGTTTGGGGTCAGATGACCGTGTGTGCAACATGTGCCGAATTTATTATTATTATCAATTGAGTAGTATTTATTGTAAAATACTAAAACATTTCATTACTAAACATTTTAATCAAATACAAAAACATTAAGTTGTTTAAATAAGACAAACTAAAAATAGATAGATAGATATTATTATTTGATATAGGCGCCACCTTTTCATATTTCTATCTTTAGTTGCAATAATCTATACAAGCTGCCTATTTTGTGAAGGGTTTGTCAGTAATTCTCGAAAGACGTAATTGCCCCACAGACACATTTTCCCCAGTTGACCCTACCCGCTTAAAAACTAATATATTTGCGAAACTTTGAAAAACTAAAACGAATCTAAAATTACTACTCTAAATTCTAACTTATGTACATTTCTATAATCTTTATAAAAAAGCAAGGTAGATAAATTACATTTTATACTTCTGGAAAATGTTATAGTTTTGCTACACCTGATTGATCTATAACAAAGTATCCAAATTATTCTGTTGAATAGCGGTTCTCAGAAGATGTGTGTAAAACATTACTTTCCTTTTTTTTTACAACAAACTAGGCATGCGTTTGACCACTGACTCGCCTGATGGGAAGCGTTGACGTGATCGAAGGTGTAACACGCTTGTCTAGGAGATACCTATTCACTTTACTCTTGAACACCCCCAGATTGTATTTAGGTGGAAAGACAGACGCAGGCAACGAGTTCCACCTCTAAGTTAACACCTCTGCAGTTCTCACAAGAAAAGTTGTCTTGAAACGCTTCCTTTTGGGCATAGTCGGGTAAAAATAACCGAAACTAAATATTTATATTACCCTAGTTCTAAGCCAAAATTTGTGAGACAGTTACTTACCTAATAATTTTTTGAAAAATAATGCCCCTCAGTTTCTTGCCTGATCTTCTGAGTAGTGGCTCTCTTTTTTCCGAACAAGGCGGTCGAGTCTATTATAAAACTTTGACGTTCTTAAGCATATCTTTGATACTTAAAAGGAATAAAAATTTAACTTTTAATAAATGATGATAATAAATGGAATACATACTTTTGCATAGGATGATATTTTTTGGCAGCTAAAATATTTATATCTAATTATTAAAAAATAGCCTAGTTGGAGGGGCTTTCTCTAATTGGGCTGTCATTAATTCGAAAAGGATATAGCTTATGTTTTGGATTAACATATAGGCGTGGAAGCGATGACTGCATAGTCGGGAGAAGGCCTGCTTCTCAAGCCAGATGGAGCGGGTTCAAACCCAGCCGACGGCACGCACCAATTTGTTCATTGTGTGAACATAAGTGCGTATTGTAATGTCATCTGCTACATGACTAGAGCCCGGTGTATGGCGACAGGCTCGCCCCCTGTCACATTTGGAACTGAATATCGTCGGGCGAAGTGTGGGTGTTGTATTATACCTCTGCCAGCCCCCTCGGGTTAAAGACGTGACGATATGTAATGTTATGTCAGACGACGTTGTGTGAAAAAAGGTCCCAAATATTTATTTCCTAAGTTTTTGCTTCAGATACAATTTCTAAGAGCACTTCGTTTATTTTTCTCTAGAAACTGAAAATCAAATCTTCTTAGCTAAGTATAGATATTAAAATGTACTTTATCTACACAAATAGGTACAATTTGTGTAACTCAAAGATAAATCTAATCTTAAGCATTAGGTACGAACTGTTCGTTTTCAACCGCATTGTTTCGAGACTAAGCATAAAATCTACTCAGTCCCGACAAATAAAGAAAAATAACAGTCTCTGTGATACTCAAGATCCTTGGCGGTAATTTAATTTATTTTCTCTGTATCTCCGTTTTATCCAAATTGTGTTTTGGTTGCAAAAGGAAACAATAAAAATGTAGAGCTGGCTTCGGAATGTGATGAAGACGTCAGCCGTTTGACATTTGCCATTTGTTTGTAAATGTTAAGAGCGATGGCAGTCTAGTTGGGAGAAGGTCCGCCTCTCAAGCCAGAGGGAGTGGGTTCAAACCCAGCCGACGGCATGCACCAATTTATTCATTGTGTGAACATATTTGAACATATGCGTATTGTATGTTATCTGCTACATGGCTGGAGCCCGGTTTATAGCGACAAGCTTGCTCCCTGTCACATTTGGGACTGAATAACGACCGGCGAAGTGTGGGTGTTGTATTACACCTCTGCCAGCTCCCTCGGGGGAAAGGCGTGACGATATGTTATGTAAATGTTATGATATTGCTAGGCTATTTGCTATGGTTAGCTGAATGCCGGAGGGGTTAGTAAGCGATACTTAACTGAATCGTTATTGTCGTTGCGTTGCTTAAAAAACAAAAGGAGGAACGGCTCAGTATTAGGTACTAATGTCTCTTAAACGTGCAAGCTGGACTATCCGATGACACGTTTATGAGACTTTAGTGCTAATGAGTCGTTGCCTGTCCGTGTTTTTATGACAAACGCAACGTCAACGGGTCAGAAAAGCATTGGCTATAGTAAGCTAAATTGTCCATGCACATAAAAAAGAGAGAATATAAAGAAAAGGGTGAGATACCTAGACTGAATAGGTAACAAACTGTGCTGAGGATTGCTGTGTGCAATTTAATAATAGGCATTTGTGCAGCCGACAAAAATTATCACTCATCATTTTGTCAAGATGATTATGTTTTGTCGTGAAATGATGTCAGGTAAAAGTTAATTTTGCTTTTTAATAGCACTCATAAGCCTTGGTGTGATTATGATTACCAGCATTATTGTTAAAAAGTATGTATTCTATGTACCTACTATTCTAGACTATAATCTATGTCTGTGCCAAATTTCATCCAGATCTGTGCAGCCGTTCTGGCGTGCAAGAGTAACAAACATCCATCCATCCATCCACCCATTCTTACAAACTTTCGCGTTTTTCATATTAGTAGGATACGAGTATAGCACGAGTCCCATAACAGCTTAAGTCTTGTAGGTACCAGCATTATTTGAGCTGTGGTAGTCCCTAATGCCTGGTCTGCAATTGAAGTTCAACAGTTCCTGAATGCATTGTTATCCGCGTTACCGGAGTTTCTGTGTAGTGTGCGCTGTGAATCTATTATTCATTGGAGAGGGTGTCCTCACAGCTA
Organism: Peribatodes rhomboidaria; assembly: GCA_911728515.1. NCBI lineage: Eukaryota > Metazoa > Arthropoda > Insecta > Lepidoptera > Geometridae > Peribatodes > Peribatodes rhomboidaria. Next base: position 10,148,009 of record OU452172.1, read on the forward strand.
CGATGCTTAATGCATGAGCCTCGAACAATGCCGTACCCATAATGTTAAACTAGATTCATACCTGATGGTTACTATGTATTGACTGTAAAACTTACCTTTCACTACGACTACAATTGTATACGTTCGGAGTATCATTTAAAAATCCTTCTAAGTTAAACGTAAATTAATCTAAGTAAGTAAAATGTTTATTGTACAGGAACTAAATGTATGTATGTGCAAAGTTACTTTGAGAATCGGCTCAGAAAATGTAGTCGAGAAAATATGTCCCAAGATTTGCTATCTTACTTACAAATCAAATGTAAAAAAAAATTGATATGTTAACGATGTAGCATGTAGTAGCCACCTACTTACCTCGTTAAGTTATGTGTATAACATAAAACTACTTACCTCGTTAGTATAGCAAATTTTTTACGATTTAATTTAATTTTGTAAGTAAGATAGCAATTTTTTTTACGATTTTATTTTTTATTTTATTTTTAAGTAACTTTGCACACACATTTAGTTCCTCTGTAAGCATTTGCATTTCCTTCACAATTTGTGTAAGCACAAATTATTTTAGGCGTATTTGGGTTGATGTAATCGGTAAAACAACTTTACGGTCCAGGGGGCCTACCATGACATTTTATAACCATGATGGTTACGTTTGATTTTCGACCCTGCGCCACTATGGACCTTATTGCGGTCGCGCAGCGTCGAAAACAAAACGTGGCCATCATAGCAATAAGATGTCGTAGTAGGCTCCCAGTTCCGATCTTCCAAAAAAAGCTTTATTATAGGAGAGAAGATAGCAAAAAAAAAACATTCTCATTTTATCTTATTTATTTTTTAGGCGGTTGGTTGGTACTTAATAGTAATAGTAATATCACTTAAGAATGATAGATTTCAGAATTCACATAGGTTTATAATAACTTGCGTCCCACCTCTATATAATACGTCTAAATAAAACAAAATTGCTTTTTGCATCTGTCTGTCTCTAAGTTTGTATATCTACCAATAACTCCTCCTTAACTACGGATTTTGATCCGGTTTTCACGAACAGTTAGATAGATAATTGTTCAAGTGAAATCAAATGTCTTTGTTCAATTGGGTATGGAAGAAACACGTCATATATATCAGGTATAAACGTCAAAGCTATTTAAATGACTCTACCACCTTGCTCGGAAAAGAGCAACTATCTAGAAGAACTGGCAAGAAACTGAGGGGCATTTAAATTTCACGGAAGTTTTATAGGTACTGTGTGAAGCCGGGGCGGATCGCTAGTTATCTTCTCATAATATTAAGTTTCCATTCATTAATGTTAAGTCACAAACGGCACTAGAATTACTAATTTATTCATTAAATACATATTAGAATATAATGCCCCTCCCTCAGTTTTTTGCCGTTCTTCTTTTCTGAGTGGAGGCTCTTTATCTGAACAAGGCGGTCGAGTCTATTTAAAAAAACTTTGACATTCATAAGTGTATCTTTGATACCCAAATTGAATAAAATCATTTTGACTTTGACTTTGAATATAAATAAATGTGTTTAGTTTCAGTATAAACATCGCCGTTACCAGTTCGGTATCCCTTGTGGCCATTTACGACCATCAAGTAACTTCCGCATCCACACCTTTGGTTCAACAGGTTTATAACTTGCTAGTAAGGTTGGTAATATTACTGTGGTTTATGCTTTTAAACATAATCAACAGCAGATCCCTAATGTTACTGGCTGGTTAGATGGGCGACGCGTTTTGAGTATACCTAGGCAATACTAGTAATTTGTTTAATATCTGGGCAGCGCCGCGCCGTAATTTTTTTTTTTGTGTATGACTAATTATTGGTCACTGAGGCCTCTACAGCGTACCGGACGTAAGGCAAGCGCGGATTGCGCAGGGCCTTGAGAGAGTTTGGTGTTTAAAAAACTAAGGGCAACTAGCACAAAGGCACCATTAAGGTACGAACCTCGTTTTGTATCTGTTCTTATTTTGAAGTTGTGGCCCAGACTTTTTTCTATTCAACCAGTGTTAAATGTTATTAATTTTCAATATTAACATAATTCATTGTCAAAGTTAAAGTCATGCTAACTGACTGTTGTTAAAACGCTGCTAAATAGCTGAATGTCGTTGTTAAGTCGCGCAGGTCTAAGTCTAGCCATTGTGGTCTTTTGTCGACATGAAAACAAATGAGTTTTTATATTATAAAACACATCGTCACGCCTTTCCCCCGAGGGGGCTGGCAGAGGTGTAATACAACACCTACACTTCGCCAGACGATATTCAGTCCCATATGTGACAGGGAGCGAGCCTGTCGCCATTCACCGGGCTCCAGTCATGTTTAGCAGATGACATACAATACGCACAATGAACAAATTAGTGCGTCGGCGTCGGCTGGGTTTGAACCGGCTCCCTCTGACTTGAGAGGCGGGCCTTCTCCAACTAGGCTATTATCGCTTTATATGTTATGAGAACATAGTAATGGAGCACATTATTATACTACATAGAACGCCCCGCAGTATTAGCGTGGCCCGCGCCTAAATGTACAACAGTATGGTTACATAAACATATATTACAATCATTCATGAAAAAGTTTTGCTTATAGGTACTTAGTACCTGGATGGCCGAGCTTTGCTCGGTATTTTTTTTTATTTTTTAATTGTGTTTTTTGGATAATAAACAATTGATTTTAGTCTAACCTCAAAGCAAACACTCATTGACTTCGTGTTACTTAACAACGCCATCTGCTGTTGTGTAGTTAAAGCAATTAGTTGCTCACAAAAAATAGTAGTATTATTATTCGCCAATAGATGTCAGGAAGAGTCATATTTTTCAGTTGAGATTGATTATCGATAAAACACGAATAAAATGATATTTTCTAAAAATGATTCCTAGCTAGATCGATTTATCGCCCCCGAAACCCCCTATATACTAATTTGTATGAAAATCGTTGGAGCCGATTCCGAGATTCCAATTATATATATATATATATATACAAGAATTGCTCATTTAAAGGTATAAGATAATACTTGTAATTGTTTCCAACTCCACAGCTTAATCTCACGGTTGAACAGATTCTAATACAGACACATATAGCAATAAAAATACAACGCAGCAATAACGCAGAAAAGCTTTCAAGCGCTGTTCCGCAGCTCACCCGTTATTGAAACCCATCGATTTTATTACAATGCTAAATATCAATTTTCTAACCCAAAGCATTTCTGAAGAGCCATCGATCTCTCATCAATCTGACTGATAAACAGAGTGATTTATTTGGATGTGATTGAAAGACTTATCCAGCAAATGGTGCGTCACGTTGATTTATTGTTTGTTAGAATAATACGACGATATTCTCGGATGTCGCTGCCTTTGATCGTGATCACATTTCTCATAAAATAACTGGAACTCTCTGTGCAGTTTCTTTTAGTTTTCTTTGTGAATTACTTGCAATGTTATGTTGGGGATACTCTTTCTTCTTTGTGGGTACACGTCTATTTATATAGAGCAGTACTTTCAATAACAAATTATTTTTAAACTCCCGATACAAAATAGGGACGTAGGTATTCGATTTTTGAGTATCTAGCTATCTAGACTCTGTTGATTATGTTTGGGGATATTTAAAAAAAACTTCTAAGTAAAATCGAATAAGAAATTATAAAATGAATGTAAGAAAACCACGAAGGTATTAAAAAAAATTTGAAGCACTTTACCCTCAACTACAAATCAGATATATTTTGCTGTAAAATTCGATGTAAAGTGCAAGTACATATTAAAATAAACCGTGTTAGATTCTAACTCCTCTAGCAATAACGTTGTACAACCTCGGAATACTTACGCAGTGTTTTATCTTTTTCGCTCGAGTTCAAAAATTTAAAAGAAAGAAAAAGACAAAACACTGTGTAACTGTTCGCGGCTATGCAACGTTTATTGCTAAGGATACCCCCTTACAGTACAGACTACTACTTACTAGACTTCCCTCAGTGAAACGAAAAATTTTTAACTCTACTTATTTATACACATTTTTATTAATCTCGAAACGCTTAATTTTCGTAACAAATATTAAAGTGACGAAATGTGGTGTTTATGTCGCCGCCATTTAGCTTAATCAGCCGTTCAATCAGCCTGGCCTTTTTATTAAACGACGCCATTTAACTAGCTTCCTGATGATATTCAGTCATTTGATCAAATGGCTAGACAAAAATGCATGTTTGAAGGGTTGTTTCTTCAAATGGTCGGATCGTATGGCATAATTGTCATGATGTTAAGGAAATGAGTTTTAATTTGCCATACATTGTGACCACTACGAAACGCCATCAAGTAGATAAATATGTAATGTATAGGAAACCAAAAATAAATGTTCAAATATATCAACTGCCTAAAATAGCTGAAGGTCGTTTAGAGTAAATCACATTTGACTTCTTTTACAAGGTACTATTCTGTTACACAATACTGGCAAAGCATTAAAGCCTTCCCAATCGGTTCAAACGGCGCCGGCGAAGATTATGCAACTTTAATTTATTACCGACCGTTGGAGAGTTCGCTGAAAAATCAATTTCGAGTTTCTCTTGAACCACTTCGTTTTATTATTGAGTTGACAACGAGTTCTATTCGGGAAGCTGAGGTTGCTACAAGTGCTTATGTACATACAACTTATAAGTAATGTAGCGAGCAGATAAAGCTTGCTCAGCGTACACTCGCTATATAGGTAGCCCAGTGGCGAAGCTATCGGAACTATGTACACTCGGTTCTCCTTGCTCGGCAACTTACTTCCATATAGTTAGCTTCTATATAGGGTATTACAAAAACCCTGTTTTAACCGCGAGGTGCGCATCCAATATCGACTGGACGTTGCAATAATGTCAGTTTAAATTAAATTTTGACTCTAAAAATTTTGAATACCCATCGCGCTCCGTCCTCCTAAAAACGCGAATGCAGCCACTAATCGCGTCGGTTTTATTTGTAAATTGTAAGCGTCATGCCGCCACTTTCTTAGAATTTTTAATTTTAATTGACATGTTTATATAATTATTGATTGTTTTTATTGTTATTCATAATTATTCAATTGTTATAAATAAGTTCAGTTTTTAATCTTACGCATTACCTATACTTATATTAAATCGAATGTAATTTACAATGTGTGCTGTTATGGGTGTCATGCCTGAAATAAATTAATTTTGAATTTGAATTAGAATAAAAACAGCTAACATAACATAATTATTATGATACAGATTTGTTAACATTTTGTAAAATTTCTTTTTTTCTTGTGTTCTTAAACCGGTCATAACTCTTGCTATTTTTAACGTGCATTTTTTTGGTAACTTAAATTTGCACGAATACATGTGAATAAGTGGGTGTACATGCAATGCAATTATACACTAGGGTTCTTGTAGCTCTACTCGCTACTCGTTACTTGCCGGGGCGGCGCATGTCGGACAATGCCTCAGTTTTCAAGAACTAATAACATTGGTTTGGTTTCTATTGTTTTACTTTATGTACATACTAGCTACCTCGCGCGGTTTTATGCACGGTTAAAAAGTATTTTATATTTCAGCTATTCCAGATTCTAATTTATCTCCGTGCCAAATTTAAACCAGATGTGTTTAGCCGTTCTGGTGTGATTGAGTAACAAACATCCATTCAATAGCATTTAAATTACATATAATTGTTACTGCGATGCCTTTAAAAACAATTGGGTTTATTTAAATTAAATTATTAATTATTGAAATCAGTGGTGCCGTTTTCATTTAAACAGGATCTTAATCGTTCAACGGTTTTTGTTATGGAAAAGCTGAACTTACGAAGTCATAGTGCAAGTACCACCAAGCACTACCTGTGCTTACCAAATTATTAAGAACATACAAGATTGTCGTTCTATAATCTACTAGCTACGCCCCGCGGTTTCAGCCGCGGTCCCACAGGAACCGTTTAATTTTTCAGGATAAAAAGTGTAAAAAAAACCCTTCTCTGTACCCCAGACAACATGTATGCAAAATTTCAAGACGATTGGTTGAGTAGTTGAGACGTGAAAGCGTGACAAACAAACGAACAAACTTACCTTCGCATTTATTATATACTAGCTGCGCCCCGCGGTTTCACCCGCAGTTAAAAAGTATCCTATGTGCTATTCTAGACTATAATTTATCTCTATACCAAATTTCATCCAGATCTGGTCAGCCGTTCTGGCGTGAAAGAGTAACAAACATCCATCCATCCATCCATTCTTACAAACTTTCGCGTTTATAATATTAGTAGGATTAGTTATGAATAGGCATTGCCATCCTACCCGTGATCCACCTAGCAAGAGTTTAGAAGAGCTAAGTTAGAGCACTAGAGGCATTTCTTTCAATTTAATTATCTTGAGCTCACTAACGAAAGAGTCTAAAAACTTTGAGAGAGCACGGTGCTCTATTATTTAAATAATTGTATTCACAACTTGCCAGTTCGTATTACATCCAAGATTACAAGCCTTCAACTTATTCTTTGGCAGACTTTGGCGGACTTTTCTCCTTATCATTGATGTTCACATTTTCCTCCTCTGTAATCATCGGCCTAGAAAATTCTATTTGGCTCCGTAAATGTTTCTCTCTTTGTGGGTTTTTACCGGATGTTTTCTGATTTTGGCGGTTTATAATATTTTACGTGGTAATAGGCTTTGTCTGTATACAATCAATACAGCTGACAGCTGCTATGCAATCATATGTATTCCTTACCGCTATTTCGTAGAATTATTACGTTATCGTTACATAACGTATTAATAAACAAACATGTAACATTATTAAAATAACAACTATAAACCCGGCTGTAAATGTTGTATATGTTATATGTTGTATATGTCACTTTCACTATCAATACGATTTAAATGACACCACAATCCAACCAGCTGTTTAGGCTGAAGGGCGTGCCTAGGAAACCTCATACATACATACCCACATACATACACTCGAAAAACATAATCGTCTTTCTTACGCAGTCGGGTAAAAAGCACTAAATCCAAAAAAAAAAGCCAATTTCTTTCCTAACAATCCAATTTATTTTAACAATTCGGTGGAGAGCATTGCACATTGGATGTGCAGTTACGTTACATTCTGGGAAAGCACTAAACATTCTATTATAAACACTATCGAAAATCCATTTGCTGAATGTATAAAAAAAATCAGTACACAGCACAGACCTAAGATTTTTTTTGCTTCGCAAAAGACCAACGAAGCGTGGGACAGAGAAGTCTCCATCGAAATGTAAACTCCACAAGAGAGAAAGAGGTCGCCTACAAATAAAATGTTAGTCAATTTTTCTTTTGTCATTAATGACAGCGCGCCACCTGGGAACACGCGAAAATTCCTATGATTTATATTTTGACTAAAATAATTATAAATAGACTCAAAAGAGAGCAATTGTAACTAAATGCAGTTATGTCATCTTGTGAGTTTAGCAATTGTGATGTGAATCCAAGATGTAACCCACAAAATTTGTCGTTTCATGGGTAAATATGAAAATTCCATTGTGATGTTTTTGTCTAAATTTTGTCTAAAAAATAACATAAATTGGTTCCAAAAACCGATTTACCAGCGGTATGTTGTTGTCGTTTCTTCGTAACATCTATATTTCCTAGATGAAAGCAGAATTGGTGATGAAATTCAACATTAAAATATTAGTTAGTTTACGCTCGATTTTCACTAGAGATGGATAAAAAGATGACGTCATTATTATCGATAGTTTTTATCAAAGTTCATTAGGTAGGCGATGGGTGCAATACATAAACAAAGCATACATTTTTGAATCAATGCCATCAAAAGTAAATTGACATTCTTCCGAGTTTGTACTGAATGATGAGGCGTAAAACATTTTTGTATATTAAATATAAGTATGTACCTTCAATTTCTGATCATCATTTTTAATTCAATTTACACATTTTGGGTGTCTTACATCCAAGTCTAATTTAATTATATTAAATTAAATTAAATAATATATATGTAAATGATAAATAAATGTACAAAACCAATAAGATAAGTATCATTACTTATCCTAATCCGTATACGAGGAAATTTGGTCAAGGGTCACAATTCGAAGCGAATTACTAGGATAGTATTATATTGATCTTATTATTTACTTTTCTTATGTTAACTTAGATACATGGTGACACTGATATCTAACTCTTCCGCCTAGCTTAACACCCGTTTAGTGATTAATATTCATTTTAGCTCAGCAGCGGTGTTATACTTGGAACAAAAAACAACTCAATTGGTATGCGAAAGATTATATTTATCGACAAGCACCCGGAGGACCATTTTTGGTCAATCGATAAATTAATAAGTACTTTTCACAACACTAATTTACTCACGCATGCGCAAATGTTTTTTTGTATCACCATGGAATTGTCACTGTCGATCTTTTACATCCTAGATCTGTGGTACACAGTACCTATTTGCTAAGTGAACAGTTGACGATGGTAGAACAGATTGATCAAAGCGTGTTTTTTTTTCTCTAAAATAGTGATGCACACTATAATAATTATAAAACAATTATGTTTTATTCGTGCTTTTATGCCAAAAAAGTTATGCTTAACACTTGGGTCGGTCTGGTTCTACCATCGTAAGGTTTGTTTGTCCAATACAGTGAAAGTGGTGGTGCCTTTTACTTATCTACATATATTCTACATCTAAAACTTGTACCATATTATTATATTATTTATAGAAAGGACCCAATTACCTACCTACACAGTCTGATAAATAAACACACCCTTTCATCTTCAATAGCCGAAAAAACTGCCACGTCGAGGACTTTTCAGCTTTTCCCACGGCTAATTTAGTTTTGATGGAAATGACATTTACGGTCGCGGGTCTTTTCAAGTGACACGACAGATGTGATAATCTGATAAAATAATGTTGGACATTTTGAGAATGAGCCGTTTATTCCAGTTATTTTATGTCAGTATTCCATGGCTCGTGATTTACAAATTGATGTAGGAGTTGTAAAAGATGGTTTTTACACTTCATAAATTAACAGTCTTTGAAACGGAAATAGCAGTTCATGTATACAAGATGGGTTTACAGTTTTTAAACTAATTCTGATACAAAAATTTGTGACAGTAAAAATAAAATTTTGTCACAAATTATCCACTTAAGTAGATAGATACGTAATAAATTTAACATTTTAAATGTATCGTCGTATTTTGGTTACGTATTTCCTGGAATCCGTTTCATAGAATACAATATTTTTGAAGTAAATACATAACATATTGTCACGCCTTTCCCCCGAGGGGGCTGGCAGAGGTGAAATACAACACCTACACTTCGCCGGACGATATTCAGTCCCAAACGTGACAGGGGGCGAGCCTGTCGCCATACACCGGGCTCCAGTCTTGTAGCAGATGACATACAATGCGTACAAGTTCACATAATGAACAAATAGGTGCGTGCCGTCGGCTGGGTTTGAACCTGCTCCCTTTGGCTTGTGAGGCGGGCCTTCTCCAACTAGGCCATCATCGCAAGTGAATACTTACAAAAATAAATGGGTGATGCTTACATCACTAACCAACAAGATAAAAGAATTGTATTACGCACGTCGCATAAAACAAAAGGTTTACCGACCGGATCACAGGGCCTGTCCCATTCCTCATACATTTTCTATTGAATTTTCGTGCTACTCGGTTTTCGACAGAAGCTATGATAGGGCTACAGGTGGCTTCTATCAATCATCATTTCTTTTGCTATCCATCTGCGAATATTATTTACTCATACTAACTTACCGATGTTTTGCAGATTTCGAAACCAAACAGTTTAATTTGTTCAAACAGATCGCACTGCGTAAAGTAAAAATTGAAAAATGTTATTTTCGGCTTTTAAAATTACTAGCTGCGCCCCGCGGTTTCACACGTGGTCCCACGGGAACCGTTTATTTTGCGGGAAAAAAGTACCCTATGTCCTTTTCTGTATCTCAGACAACGTGTATGCAAAATTTCATGATGATCGGTTGATTGGTTAGGGCGTGAAACAAACAAACAAACTCACTTTCGCATTTATAATATTAGTTAGGATATATATTTTTTAATAAAACTGACTGACTGACCGGCTATCGAGTTGGATGAAAGTAGGCCGTGTTTCAGCGCGATAACAATGTTCAGAATTTTAACAAATTAAAAGTTGATATTTATGCTGTACTTGTAAACAAATTTTAATCAGCTTTAATTTTGCAACGAGGTTTATATGCTGTGCCGGTAGTAGGTAAATAGGTATAAGACGAAAGCTATTGGCATATAAAGTTATCTTGATTTTTCACAAGCATTTTCTTTGGAGATGAGGGTTAATGCAAATCAGCCACTCACGGCAGCCACAAGTGATCACAAGCCATAAGCAAAACTCGACGCTTTTCATACGTTTTGTAAGGACCCGCGACATACGTTTAAGCTGGTCGCGTCTGTTCAGATGAGGTCGCGGTGCATCTCTTTGCCGTTGGCCACACCGGACAAACGCAACCCACCATTTAAGGCGCGGCGAGCGACCAAAAGCCACGGCGGCTGCTTCCGCACGCCATGGTCATAGTTGCTCCTTGCTGCTGCATCAGCCATCCAGTCTCGGACTGACCATATAGTCAGGGTGGCATTCGCCACCCGGGCCCCAGCCGGCGCGGGGCCCTCTCGGACTTGGCTTGCGGGTTTTGCCGCAAGCCAGACGGTAGGTAGGTTAAGGGCTATACCCCGTCTCGGGCTCCTGACTTATGGGGGCCAGTCCACCCGGGCCCTTCCAGCTCAGTCCGACCCTGCAGCCATCATTTAGGTTCTTTGTCGCTGGCACGAATGGCTTATTTGCGCTAAACTTACATTTAACCTACTGGCTAAGAAAAGTTTCTACGTTCAGCGTAAAATATACTTAACTGAGTGAAACCACGTTTATGTGATTTCTATAAAATAGAAATCCTTTTCCGCTCACGTCGTCTTTTCACACACGGCGACGTAATTTAAGCTTTGTACGTAATACGTACTCGACTACTTATCGTAGCTGAAGTGAGACGCACGGTTTTGCGAGCGTTATTTGCTTTTATTAAGGTCGTCATAAACAATATGATATAGAGCAAGCTTTACGGAAAGCTGACGGAATAGTAAACACTAAAAGGTAGGGAAACTAGACTATTCACTATAACTCTCTGAGTGGATGTTGTTGACTGTAAACTTGTGCCAACATTGATATAAGAAACCTAAACCGTATGTGGTACCCATTCTATTATAAGTTTAGATTAAAGATCTAATTATTGACTTGCTGTGCCCCGCGGTTTTAACCGCGGTCTAACAGGAACCGTTATTTTTTTTCTTCTGGATAAAAAGTACCCTGTGTCCTTTTCTGTACCCCAGACAACGTGTATGAACTATATGCAATAATTCATGATAATCGGTTGATTAGATAGGGCGTGAAAGCGTTACAAACAAATAAACAAACTCACTTTTGCATTTATAATATTCGTTAGGATTAGTTAGGATTGGGATTAGGTTTCTTAACTGCCCTTATCTAAATTAATTAATAACTTCTTGTTATTATGTAAGTATCTCGTTAGCAAATTCAAAGCAGACACCTATATAGTACATATTTTGTATAGCTAGTTAGTTACAATTCATACTTAGACAAATTCTTATTCATGTGACTTCATAAATACTTACAAAACACTATTCCGGGCTTGTCACATTATTATAATCCGAGAACATTACCTCATATTATATTAAAAGTGTCTCTGTCGAAACATTATGGATGTTATCTTTTGTCTAAAACGGCAATAAGCGTAACAAGACGCGAGACACTTTGAATAATTAAACGAGGTACTCGTGGGTAGGCCGCCTGACATAGTCCCTATTGTTACGTTTCTCTCTGTGTTTCAAAATCCTCGTTCTAAAGTAGAATAAACCAACTCCTACCATTGACAAAGTTAAGCGCGTTAACCAAATTAAAGGAAAATTTTGACCTTTGCAGGGACATGAAAGGACGCCGAAAAGGTTTATTAGTTTTTGCCTCTTCATGGAAATCAACGAGTATTTCATTAGGCTATCACTGACGGCGGTGATGGGTGAAGTGATAACACGAGTGGCTTCCCTAATATGCTGTCGCGTCCGTGCCCTTGACCGAGTCGATAGATTTGCCAATGAATGTTTGAGTTTCGGTTAAAAGCCAATACTGTAAGCGATTAGGTAGGAACGGGGCCGTGTGGGTAGGTAGTGGCGGTGGTTTAAGGTTTCAGTCTGCGGTCGAGTGGCCGCCGCGCGCCGGCCGGGGCGCCGAGTTCGCTATCAACCCGTTTCTAGTCCAGTGAGCGCGAGACGGTGGCTCGGCCAACGATGCGTGCCGCCGTCACGGAACACCCTCCACTTAACTTCCGTTCCAGACATTGTTCAAGTTTTAGACCGTGTTGACCGACCTTCCTATTTTTCAGCTGAGTTGTATAAAAGGGCACAGCAATAACAACCCGGAAATCAAATTTCTGCTCTAGAAATTAAATGTAGAGAATTGTTGAGCTTTAAAAATGTTGTACAATTAGCTGCGCCTCGCGGTATTTATTACCCGCAGTTAAAACAACAGCCTGTATGTTAATCCAAGGCATAAGCTACCTCCATCCAAGTTTCATAAAAACCCGTCTATCCCTTTGAGCGTGAAAAAGTAGCAAATAAATGCACACACAAAATATTTCTGTGTATACCTAAGATAAAAAATTTGATCGACTGTAAAAACGATTAATGTATATATAGATTCAGCGAAGAAGCACTGAATGATTCATATCGCTCGTTCTACTAAACGATATAACTGGAAAGTACACGGATTAAGGATCCATTTTGTTTAAGTATCTAGATTATACATATTAGTTTAACGGAAAATACTGTTAGTGGCACCAAAGCGATACCATGCCATTAGATAGGTAACCATTAGTTTAGCTACCCAAATTGCCTATAAAACAAATTGAGATTAAATGATTTTCCAGTAGATTTTGATGATTTTGGGGGCTGAGCTACCCACGTCCGTAGGAGTGTACTCTATTCTGATTCCCTACACGTGGTCCCCGGGTAGTGCTAACCGGGTAGTTAACTCTGGTGGGAGGCTTCGGCCGTGGCTAGTTACCACCCACCGGACCAAGCCATGCCGTGAAATGACCTAGTCGTGTTTCGGGATGTAGTCCGGTGTAACCGTTCCGAAGACGGGTCTGAGCAGTAGCGCACTTGTAGCGCCTCACTCAACTGCCGTCTTTGTACTTCTTCACTCTACAGAACTTCAAGGCTAGAGTGAAGAAGTACCTTATAGGTCGTCGTGCTCCATCTTAGACCACAACGTCGCTTAACATCAGGCGAGTTGGTGGTCAAACGCCGACCATAAAAAAACATATACATAAATATATACATATATACATAAAAAAAAAAAAAAACTTCCTTAGTAAAATCTACTGGAAATAAACATATTAATAAATGTTTTAGCACAAGAGTGTCACTTCCGCTTGCTGTTTTTATGATATGGCATCGGCTAATTACATATTAATTCAAAATAACAACACAGGTGTTTACAACAAGCTCCTAATTAAAGGGCAGTACGAAGTATACACTTCGAGTGCCAAGGTCATACCCACAGCGCTAATGAAAACATCCTTACTAATGATAAAATTGAAAGTAACTCTGTCTGTCTGTCTGTTTGTAGGCTAAACGGCGGAACGTATCTTGAAATTTGAAAAATATTTACAGTATGTCACAAGGAAGGTTTTTGGATACTTTTTCTGAATAAATAAATCTTATTGTCATGAATTTCTGTAAATTTATAAAAAATAACGCACCGCCACAGAATATGCTCTATTAATACATAGGTCCAGAAGGATAGTCTTCATACAAAACACGATTTCAAAACGTGTCAAATTTATTTTGGTACATTAATAAAATCTTTTTTTCTATACGTGATGAACTTGCCATTAAAAGAGGTTACCCGATTTAGTTGGGTAAATTTTATAACGATCAGAGTTTAAAGAAATCACAAGACCGGAAACAAAGTATTAGGCCAGCTTAGGCCAGAGCTAAACTACACACAAAGCCTTACCCAGATCCATTCATGACACTATTCTACAAACTAATATTATAGATTGTATGTAAACCTTAACTAAAATCAGAGTAGGTACAAGGTAAGAATTTAAGTAAAAATCAAGAGTACGAGTTTGCGTTAAAATCAATAGTAAAGGGATTACTATTGATTTTAACTATTGATTTTATCTTATTTACACATAAATTTACACACTATCATTATTTACATCATACATTTAAGTTATTTTTTCGGCAATAAAATAACATTACATTTACATAAAAATAAAACTGACGCCTGCTTGTCAGGATATTTCACTGTTACGTATATTTCTTTCTTGCGAAGGTGCACTGAGCAAATTGTTATAGGGGCGACGAAGTTTTCACTAATTTTCATTTTTACTTTGTCGAATTATTTTTGTCCACTGATCGGCTAAACTGGATCCTTAAGAAACCTAAAGTTTATTAAAGGGAAAATATAAAAAACCTTGTGGCAACACTTTTTTCAGCAACTTTTCGCTCTGTTGACATTAAGAATTAATTACAATTATTAGCTTTTTAAAGCACATAAAGATATATTTAAGACTTACGGATGATATGTGACGTTGTCTTTTTTTACTGTTTTGGATATTCTGAAATTTCGGCATGAGTGGACAACACAGTTCACCATATTTATTGGTTAGTAGGGAGACGTAACCGCTACTGGATGACATCGAAGACTGACTAGTGAATTGGTTGACTTTCAGTGGTTTGGTTTACTTTTTTTGGAATCATTATTTTTGACCGATTAGGGGTCTTTACTCTATGTCTATGCGCACCGCTTACCAAATGCGTCGGACAACATCACATAATAGTACGTAGTTGGTACTAAAATAACAACCGACAGCTAAAATCAAAACTCCGCTCAAAACCAGCCAGCATTTTTTTTAATGTGGACTCTTTGGTAACGGATTATTATTCATAACTTGATAATTAGTTACAGTTTATCATAAGGAGGGTTCATGAATACTATTTTCTGAATAAACGCGAACGAAGTTGCGGGCAACAGCTAGTAATCTATAAAATAAGAAAACCCGACTTCGTATCGAGCGAATTCGATTTGAATAATGGGACCAGTCTTTACGTAAAAAGGACAAGAACGTAAATCCTTTAAAAATTTATAAATACTATTTTCAAACCGATTAATAAATGACAAAGTTACCCATGCGGCAACACACGTTAAAAAAAATAAAACCGAAATGAGAACTTCTTTGTTTAAGAAGTCGGTTGAAACGAAGCACAAAAAAAAGTTTACGTGTCGTATTAACGATGTTGGCGTTTTTCGGACCCCGGCTAAAACTTTCAAATCACCTCTGAAATGTAAGGTTTATTACTTTTTCAAAATACAAATTTTCTACGTCAAATGACATTACGAGCGCTCGACTTCGAGAAGAGAAAATAATGAAAACATCATGAACGTAAACCTACCTATATAGGTTGTAAGTTGTATGTACGTATTGTGTATGTTGCCAGTAATGTATGAAATGATGTTATAATAAGATTCCGATTCTTTGTTGGCCTTGTTGACAAAATTATATGGAAGTACATAAGTACATATGTAATAAAAGTTGACTTACCTTAATTAACAGGGCATTCCTTTGTAAAAATACATGTTTTCCAAACATTTATATATTAAAACTTGTTATTTGGACAATATCTAGTGTAATTCCGCTTTAACGTCGCATTAAGTACATCAAGGAACATGAATTTTTTATTCTAATTTTGAAATTTCATTAAATTAGTTTTTTAAAAAATTTCAAAATTAGAATAAAAAATTCATGTTCCTTGATGTACCTACTACCTATGGATATACCTGTCTATATCTATATTATCCATACCTACAATACAATACAATACAAAAACTCTTTATTGACATCAAATACAAAATAAATCTAAACTAAACACTCAAAAATATAAGCGCAATGGTCTTAGAGCTTAAGAGCGATCTTTTCCAGACTTATTTCCTACTAGCTGCGTCCTGCGGTTTCACCCGCGGTCAAAAAGTATCCTATGTGCAATTCTAGACTATAATTATCTCTGTACCAAATTTCAACCAGATCTGTTCATCCGTTCTGGCGTGAAAGAGTAACAAACATCTATCCATCCATCCATCCATACATACAAACTTTCACGTTTATAATATTAGTAGGAAGTAGGATAGTAGGAAGTCTCATCTGTGGCCCTATTCAGAGATTTGAGATTCTCATCTCACCTTTTTTCATCCTTGTTGCTCTCGTTTGAAACGTCATAGGTGTGAGAGTGACCAAGATAAAATCTCATCTCATCCGCAGGAATAGCCCCCCTGAGCGTCTTGATACAGTAAAACTGTAACGTTGTGCCCCCGTTGCGGCAATAGCGATGATGTGAATTTTCTGAATCTAATCTATTTATGATTCTCATGTTTTTAGTGTAGGCTTACTTTTACCTTCTCGGGAATCTCGTTACTTCGCGGTAAAAGCTGAGACGCGTGCGGTATTTACCTTTCTCGTAATATGTTTGTTTTGAGATCACAGCGGTAAATAAAAAGCTTCTACCTACCCTACAAGCTTCAATGAAATTTTATTATCTATGAAAGAAGAGGTATGCGAGTGCTTCTTTCTATTGATCTGTAAACTCTGCAGTGATTCTGAGTAGGAAATATTTGTTGAGAGTATAAGTATAGTATGCTATAGAGTAGGTTTAGTACTTTTATATTAAAATATGTTACCAGCAATCTGTATAGGTAATCCGGTATTCTATACAATACCTAGGTTATAATAATAATAATAATAATAATAATAATAATAATAATAATAATAATAATCGTCTGTTATGAGACTGTACATTCCGCGGAAGTGGGGAGGTCGTGGCATGTTAAATGCCAAGAACCTCCACAACCGCGAAGTGTACAGGCTCCGGAGTTTTTTCCGCAACAACGACTGTGGTATGCATTGCGATGTTGTAGCAGTTGACAAGGGCCTGACGCCGCTCTCCTTGGCAAACAAGAACTGGCGCCAACCATCGGTGCTGAGCACCGAGGACCGCAAGAACGTATGGAAGGGCAAGGAGCTGCATGGGAGGTTCTATCGGGCCTTAACAGGGCCCGATGTAGACCTCCTAGCGTCGGTGAACTGGCTACGCTTCGGTGACCTATTTGGGGAAACCGAGGGTTTTGCCTGTGCGATTGCAGATGAAGTTATCAAGACGAACAACTATCGGAAATATATCCTGAAGGACGGTACGGTCGACATTTGTCGGGCATGCCACCGTCCCGGAGAGTCACTCAGGCATATCATTTCCGGTTGTTCGCATCTTGCTAACGGCGAGTACTTGCACAGGCACAACCAAGTAGCCAGGATCATCCACCAGCAACTTGCCCTTCAATACGGTCTTGTCGAGTCCGAGGTGCCCTACTATAAGTACGCACCAGCGTCAGTTCTCGAGAATGGCCGTGCTTTGCTCTACTGGGACCGCTCTATCATCACGGACAGGACTATTGTTGCCAATAAGCCTGATATCGTGCTGGTCGACCGGCCCCAGCGCCGGGCAGTGCTCGTCGACATCACCATCCCACATGACGAGAACCTCGTGAAGGCCGAGAAGGACAAACTCAGCAAGTACCTTGACTTCACGAGCTTCCTTTGAGCTTTCACGAGTTCCTTGAGCTCACGAGGTAACCGCCATGTGGGATGTTGACTCGACGATCATTGTCCCGATAGTCGTCACGGTAAACGGTCTCATAGCGAAGAGCCTCGACCAACATCTCAAGAGGCTCTCGTTAGACGGTTGGATCAAGGGCCAGATACAAAAGGCAGTGATCCTAGACACGTGCCGTATTGTCAGGAGGTTCCTCACTCTGCAGCCCTAACCACCGGTAGCTTGGGCCTCGCCCCGCTGCCGGCGGCACCCTAGTTTTTAAGTTTTTTATAGTATTTGTTTTGTTATTCATGTATTGTAAAAAACTTAGAAAATAAGAAGAAAAATAAATATCTTATAATAATAATAATAATAATAATAATAATAATAATAATAATAATAATAATAATAATAATAATAATAATAATAATAATAATAATAATAATAATAATAATAAATAATAATAATAATAAATCATTTATTCATCGAGTATCCTAGACTCATACAAGTTTAAATTAAATAATCAGAGTAAAAGTCACATTATTATCATTATAAATTGCACCACATTAGTAATTAACAGAATAATAGAAATACATTGTGAATTAATAAACTACAATGGACGAAATTAGAATGTACAAAAATAAACAATAAAAAAAAAAATGTCAAAAATACAAGAATCAGATAATGTCATTGCAATAATTCAATTCAATTCAATAATTCCAAGTCCATATAAGTACCGAAAGTTACATTACAATAAAATAAAATGTTATGTTTATGTTTTTTTTTTTAAGTTACTAATATTCTTTAACATAATGAAATATTATGATGTAACCATAAAATGCATGCTGTGCTTCCTTGAAAAGATAGCACATTAAGTTAAAAGTACCTGGATGGCCGAGCTTTGCTCGGTATTTTTATTTTATTTTTTAATTGTGTTTTTTGGATAATAAACAATTGATTTTAGTCTAACCTCAAAGCAAACACTCTTTGACTTCGTGTTACTTAACAACGCCATCTGCTGTTGTGTCGTTAAAGCAATTAGTTGCTCACAAAAAATAGTAGTATTATTATTCGCCAATAGATGTCAGGAAGAGTCATGTTTTTCAGTTGAGATTGATTATCGATAAAACACGAATAAAATGATATTTTCTAAAAATGATTCCTAGCTAGATCGATTTATCGCCCCCGAAACCCCCTATATACTAATTTGTATGAAAATCGTTGGAGCCGATTCCGAGATTCCAATTATATATATATATATATATATATATATATACAAGAATTGCTCATTTAAAGGTATAAGATAGTTCGTGAGTTTTAATTATAAAAGTATTGATGTAGTTATCATTGAGAAGCCATAAAAAAATGTATAGAATACCTAAAACGTTATGGTAATTTTTGAAACATTATTTATTTTATACTCTCCTAGGTTTTCTATTCAGTACCCAATGCGCAGCCGCGGCAATGTGTGATAAAGAGTAGAACGGAAAGGGGAACATTTTAATTAGGGGAGGTTTCGGGTTGTCGAAGGCTAAGGCGGGAGCGAAGCGGAGGTCCCGCCTTCTAACTTATCCAACTCAAGTCGGATTTGGCCCGACAAAGGAGTTGAGCAGGAGATTTAGTTTATTATCCGCTTGCTTGCCCGTGTCAACTAGTAGTTAACAAATCGAGAATTTAGAAATGTCCATGTCAAGTAGTAGTTAACATAACCTTGAAGTCAGCTTTGCCCGTGTCAACTGGTAGTTGACATTGCATTTCACTCAGCTATGCCCATGTCAACCTGTGGTTAACATCGCTCCCGCCGTCAAAAAATCGGTTTCTACCCGTCTTTATCGCTCCAGGGCCTAATTTGTATTATTTGTCCCGTTTCTTCGTGAAATTTACCGTCCACACAACCAGTCGAGCATCCAATGAGAGAGCAAAGGTCAAGACAAAAAATAAAAACATTCCGCTTCACTTCAGTCCGAATCATACTCGATTCGGTGAGGACTGTGCAGATAAGAAATTGAAGATTCGGAGATAATCCGGTGTTAGATCTTATGACATTGTACAAGTGTTATACCTTTTTGGAATGGGGATAAAGAGTTCTTTTTGTATTTTGATTTAATTTTTCTATATCCATAAGTGTACTTATATAACAAACAAAACTGATAATCTGAGTGATTTTACTGAGTGTATGAGAACTGTTTTAGAAATATGCATATTTCTCAAATGTGGTAAATGCTATCCGCATGATTTTTATTTGTTTTCGAAGAATATAAGACTACTTATTTAGTGTTAGTTATTTTTTTTCCTAAAAGTGATATTTGTGCATTTAATAGCCTTGTTAAGTTAAGATAAAAAACGCCGCGCGGCGCCAGATATTGGTATGGAAACAAAGGCCATTTAAAAAATAAATATCTATGAACAAGTGATCATTTTTTTTTCTTATTCTATTATTTATTATATTGACAACATAATCAAAGAATAAAAACCATATGTCATCGCTTTTATTTTTGAGGTATGAACTTTTGAATTCAAGACGAGCTTCAAAACGCCCTACTTCTAAGTTCAGCACAGCATAACTCTGCACCAAAGTCGTAATTTGATAAACAAAAGATGACATTGTTTAGGTCGTTTCATAGTGAACATAAATATATAAAACACTTGACACTTTTTTAAACAAATTGAGTCACAAGAAACGATTTTGTGAAACCCGACCCGCGCGCTGACTGCGCAAAAAATGGCGGGGCAAAGTGGGGTCGTCACGTTTTTTTCGTGGGACATTTGAGATAGGCACGCGCTGAGGGCCCGGGCAAAGGCGCGTTGCGCGCGGACCCCCCATGGGCAAGCAAGCGGTTATAATATCATATTGTCTAACAGAATTGCGGTTCGCTTCACGGATTTTTGGATTTTATTTTTATATGATACGTTGTATGATATCTTATATCTTTAAATGAGCAATTCTTGTAAATATATATATATATAATTGGAATCTCGGAATCGGCTCCAACGATTTTCATACAATTTAGTATATAGGGGGTTTCGGGGGCGATAAATCGATCTAGCTAGGAATCATTTTTAGAAAATGTCATTTTTTCGTGTTTTATCGATAATCAACTTGGAAGAAAAATAACAAAAAGGAGGCGTTTGAGTAGTCTCAACTGAAAAATATGACTCTTCCTGACATCTATTGGCGAATAATAATACTATTTTTTGCTGACACAACAGCAGATGGCGTTGTGAAGTAACACGAAGTCAATGAGTGTTTGCTTTGAGGTTAGACTAAAATCAATTGTTTATTTTCCAAAAAACACAAATAAAAAAAATAAAAAAATACCGAGCAAAGCTCGGTCATCCAGGTACTGGATGATAAATATAGAACAAATCTATGTACTCTACACATTACCGGTGGGCCTGCAGGTACTGTATACATACAATCCCTGGGTAATGTATACATTACCTAGACAACGTATGTAACGGAAAAGGGTATTCAAAACATTAAAGACATTGCCTGGATGCTCCAGGTATTCAATACATTGCCTAGGTATTGTAAACAATATCTGAACCTGAATATTGTAAACAATACAGAATGCGTAACAGATATAAATAGTATACTTTATCTTATTTTATTTATTACACTGGGCAAGTCGTTTTACAGCAAAAGTAAACTAAGAACAATATTACAAAAAAAAAAATGTCGCTAACCCGTCTTCTAAGCTGACCCGTCGCATGGCCACCGTCAGTGTGATAAATAAGGTGTTGATGTGAACACAATAAAATTAAATAGAGTAAAATGGAAATAGATTCTCAAACGTAAAGGCAAGTTTACGAACTATTTTATTCACTTTGGTTTTTAGTTAAAAATAAAACCACCCGTGGTTAAAAAGTATCCTATATGCTATTCTAGACTAAATTCTATCTCTGTACCAAATTTCATCCAGATCTGTTCAGCCGTTCTGGCGTGAAAGAGTAACAAACATCCATCCATCCATCCAACCATTCTTACAAACTTTCCCGTTTATAATATTAAAAGTAGGAAGTAGGATTAAACGTGATTAAAGCGATAACAGCATAGTTGGAGTTGGAGCCCGCCTCTCAAGCCAGAGGGAGCGGGTTCAAACCCAACCGACGGCACGCATCAATTTGTTCATTGTCTGAACTAAACATATGTGCGTATTGTATGTCATCTGCTACATGACTGGAGCCCGGTGGATGGCGACAGGCTCGCCCCTTGTTACATTTTGGACTGAATATTTTCCGGCGAAGTGTAGGTGTTGTATTACACCTCTGCCAGCCCCCCAGGGGATCGTGACGACGACGATATGATTAAAAACTTAATTTCGGCGTTCATCATGATGTAGGTATCTAACAATCACACAATCAAGTCGTGTACCCGGGGCTGTAGTATTATGTACACTGTGGTCGGGCAACAAATTCACGAATTGAATAGGTTCATTAGTTGGCAGAACGTTGCGGTTGTCAGTATTTATACGAAGCATCGCTTGAATCCTTGTAACTTTTCCATTTGAGTTAAGTATTTAAATTATTTTGATTAGTTGGTACCTTTACCTCCCTACATTAATAATCTGCCCTACTTGTTTTTAAAAGGGCGGTTTTATTTATTCAAAATAGTATTAATTTAAAAGATTTATCAAGAGCATAAAGTTTTTTGGAAATAACTATCTAGAGATCAGAAAATCAAAAGTGAAAGAAATACAGGATTTTTGTAAAAAGATCGCAACGATATCGAATTACGTCGTTAAATCTTTTTTCTCGGATATTTTAAGCCAGTTTAAGAAATAAAAATGTCTCGTTTGAAACCATTTTGTAATAAAAAACTAAGTAGGCTCACGAGTTTCTCCGTTAGAAAAATACAGCGGTACCTACATAAAAATAAAGTGTGTAATGTAATTAAAATACTTAGTACAAGATGTGACTTGTCTGCTTAAGAAGAGACAAACCTCATCACATCATATTCGACATCAATTTGCTTTACTAGTAAGTAAAGCAAACTTAGTAATAAAGAAAACTTAGGTTCATACCAACTACAGTAGCCCAGTCGGGGCAGACATTTAAATAGAAAAAAATCCGGTGAGCGGTTTTTTTCAACTTTAGAGCAAAAACGGCAGTATCCAAAGTTGTGGGAAATTTAATTTCTCACAAGTTTGGTCATTAACATTTTTACGCTAGGATCAATATTTGCAGAGTTAAACTATCAAGTTTATCAAAAAAATCGTAATGGGTGGAATTTTATTTTCTTCAACTTTGGTTATCGCACTTTTTTTACTCCACGATCAATATTGAGTATAAATCCAAAACTTCCTCTACCCAATTCCATCCCAAATTCCAACCCCCTTACGTTAAAAAAAAATATCCCGGAATTTTTTCTATTTCAGGCTAGTTTTATGTCCGACTGGACTACAGAAAAAACTTTTATTTTGACATCGTAAAAACAACGAAACTCTAATTATGTTTTCTTATTAGAAAAGCATATCGTATCGCTTATAGATGAACACTAACCAGTGTTCAGAATAGCGTGCCATATTAAGTGACATTGGTTTAAATTTTGCTAATAAAAAACAGACTAATTAATTAATAATATTTTGCTAAAAATAACAGACAATCGGGGGTGTTTAAGAGTAAAGTGAATAGGTATCTCCTAGGCAAGCGTGTTACACCTTCGATCACGTCAACGCTTCCCATCAGGCGAGTCAGTGGTCAAACGCATGCTTAGTTAGTTGTAAAAAAAATAATTAAAAAGACTCCGGTTTGACATTTTGCTCTAATTGCACGGCACTACCCACGTATTATTAAGTCAGATACTCCGACTCCGCTAATTCAAATGTTGTCACAAAAATTAATCTTAAGTCACAGAAGGTAGGTATAAAATAATTCTCAATATCATGTTGCCTGGGCCGCGTCGGATGCTCGGTTCCTTCCGCGCTGCCTATTCCGGAACCTCACAGTATTCAACCTCGTCTAGATGAGGACTTTGTTTACATTACCCTAACACACCCTTTATACCTACACACCTATACGACTTCATACAGTGCGACACGGCCTTAAATGAATGTGAATGAGGACGATAGCGTGATAGGTAGGTATTGTACACAGGATAGGCTCGTGACGTACGAAAATTACAGCCAGTTGCAGAAACGTACTTTTAGAGCTGTCATTTAATAATAATCTTCCTTTAGCTTCTTGGAGAAAACAGCAGTATACTCGATTTTAATAATTCTTTAATTTTAAATATTGGAACTGTGAAACGAGGCAAACTGACACATATTTGTTTATTATAATGGAAAAATATCTGAAGTTATTTTGTGCAACATCATATAAAACGGGTTGTTCCTTATTCATCCCTCATAAACTCAATCTCTCTAAAAAATGTCAACTTAAAAAAATAATAAAATCATTAGAGTTAAGGCTAGCGTCCTCCAAAATTCCAAATGCAGATGCAGTTCGTGTGCATTCCGGTACGGTTTGCGAGGACCACTAATGTATGAAATTATATTAAAGAATCAATCACCATAGACACCAAGAAAGACACCAAAATCAATCCGTTTACAGACCGTGAGCAATAGCTGCAAATCACACAGACGGCTCGTTGACAACATTCAGCACGCACGCAGGCGTGGGACGGGTGCGTGCAGTTACAGCGCGAGTGACTCAGTATTCAACGGACTTTCTTTCTGTATGTCACACCTAATTCGTGTGCAATGCAGTCCGTGTGCGTGCAGGTGCGTGCAGTGTAGTGTACACTCTGTACGGACCGGACTGCAACCGGATATGGTGTGTTTCAGCCATAAATGATTCATTCATTACGTAATGGGGCAGATTTTTCTTTGTGCAATTGGGTGTATGACTTTAAAATTAATTTATTACAAATCTAATGACACTTTAAGCTTAGCTTAGCTTTCGAAGCTTATCTTCGAAATTAATTAACTATATACCTAGGCCCTAGAGTCTTTAAATGTAAATTCTAAATCATAAACATCCACAGCCTCCTTTATTCTACCGTTGGGTGGTTTCTCTTCTTCTCGAGGTCGATTTTATGCGAGTGAGAAAAGAAATACAATAACGTAGGTTAAATAAAAAGAAAGATAGATAGAGAGATAGAGACTTATACTTCATAGCAGATGCACGTAAAAAAGGCAGCTGTTGTTCCATCTCAATTTAATAAAGTAGGCACTTATTTTTTAAGTTACTGAGAGCTATTGTTATGAGAAGTTATAGCCCCCGTAGGTGTTTCACGCTGGTAGGCGCAGGGCCTGGAATTTATCATCATTTTTATAATCTTTGTCATTATTTTTCATTCTGTCTAGCTGTACAGTGTTGCACGGAAAGGTGGTACTAATTTGAAAGAAGCTTATTGTATTCATCATTTTTAACAATTTTCGTAGTAAAAACTGAAATCACGAAAAAAAAAAAAAAAGGAAATTACCATTCATATACAGTGAGGAAAATAGAGTTCGCGAACACACTTTGTCGAACGGCTATCATTCACGCAGGAGAATCCGAACTTACTCGTGAAAAGTGACTCCGTCTCTTTTGTTTATTTTTCCAGACAGGTTTTAGTTTTAACAGTAACAGAAAGGACACAAGATGGCATTTTGGATCATGTCGTATTTAAAACAAAGCGGGTGTTGTCTTTTCGAGTTCTCTAACTTTGAGTGATAATGAAGATAAGGTATCTTCGATACCCAGTTGAATTGTAGATTTGATTTGTTGAACATTTGATTTGTAGATCCCAGTTGCCGAAAACCTGTCAGGCCCGAAATTGGCACCGGTTACTCAACCTGACCAAGCTTATTAACTTCTGGTTGCTGTTTGCCATTACAGCACTAGATTTTACCAGCCTTAGATTGTGCAATCTAAGGCTGGTAAAATCTAGTGCTGTAAAAAAGGTAGCTTGTGCAAGCTACCTTTTTTATTAGATGCTCTATGTAACAAAAAAGGTAGCTTGTGCAAGCTACCTTTTTTATTAGATGCTCTATGTAACATTAGAGTCAAATCCGGGAGCCAAAGTGGCATGCTGGCATTGTAAGGGTGCTGGCCAGCTTCCTCGCGGTATATTACTATACCAGTTCAAAATGTCAAGTCTAGTATGAAAATTATAAAATTTTCATTTTACCCTACTAATTAATTATTAACTATACAATTTTCAGAAGTAAACGTACAATGAAATGTATGGAACAACAGCTATTTTGTTACGTATCTATTAAATATTTCGTAGCGCTCGTAGCGTGTAGTAGCTCGATTCACTGTTCGTATCCGATTACCAAAGGACATCACAGTTTGCCTTGGATGTGTGACTGCTCGTGGCATTTACAAGTGAGAGTGTCCGTGGGTGGGTCGGATGACACGTTAAATTGTAGACCCCGATCGTTTGTCTTACAACAACCAAACATCAAGATATGGCCTTCAGGCGGCCTCTATAAGTACTAGGTGTTGTATGAATAAACGACGGATATATTCCAGGATATCATTGTACTCATCATTATGACCAACTTTTATTACAGAACCAACACTGAAATCGACTACCTCGGTGGCTTAGTCGGTAGTGAACCTGCCTTCTGAGCTAGAGGGTGTGGGTTCGATTCCCACCTAGGGCAAACATTCATGTGATGAACATTTGTGTTTGTTCTATGTCTGGGTGTTAATTATCTATCTAAGTATGTATTTAAAATATATATATATATATGTATGTATATCAGTCTCTGGCCACCATAGTACAAGCTTTGCTTAGTTTGCGGTTAGACGACCATGTGTGCATGTGTCCCGAATATTATATTATATTATATTATTATCGTGAAAACAAAATCAGCTGTTCCATAACATTTCGTCCAGGTTGAATGAAATTTTTCTATGGAACAGCAACAGAAGTCTTTTTTTGCGATTTCATTGTTAGTCCTGAAATAAAAGTTTGACGTGATTACGAGTAAAATGGTATATTAAAATACGTATTCTCATCATTTAACAAAACACTCTAAATAAAACTCTGATACCAGGGCTCTAGCTATAGGTAAGTATGGTTTATTTAGACGAACTTCATATTTTTTCGCAATCTTAGGGTTGATTTCATATTAAAAATGGTTTACAATTAAGGTGGACAATGACAACAAACATCTTTCTTTCGGCTTAGTACTACCGATCCGTGTAGCATGTAGATAATCCCAGTAGAAGCTGTATTTTTGTAATAAACTGTCTTTGTTCTCCTAAGTCATATACCTAGACAAATACTACCCAGGCGTCTGCAGATATTAAGTCATGAATCCAGGTTCAGAAGCCCCATTCTACCGCAAGCGACATTATCTCTGTCTCTTTCACTCTTAAGATTTTTCCAATGTTAGAGACAGCGACCAAGCCAGTACTGCGTGCTCCAGAATAGAGCTTCTATAGGCTTATCTAACCTGCCGTTCTCTCTTTATTAATACCTACACGTAAAGCATTCAAATCTCGCTTAATTAAATTAAATAGGCAATAAACGTGATTTAGCTAGCGTATGCCGAAAGTTATTACTACAAATGTAGGTATGCCATTAGGCGTTTACCTGACGTAGGCGGCTACTCTTCCAATAATATATTAGTACGACTCAGTACGATTATAACATACAACTAATGTGAATCTAATAGTATGTAAGTATAGTAAGTAAAGATGACTAGACGTAGTATTTATTGTTGAACTGTTTATAGTTTTTCGACGGCGACAAGCTAACAGAACATAGTTGCTCGTAGCTCAGTTATGCTGAAACCGTAACGAGCTCCTCACGCTTACCCTAAAGTTGGCGCCAACGGCACTCAGCCAACGTGTGGACCCTTAAAATCACTCGCAGCTTGCTCCAGCAGCATTTTTTCAGATCCACACGCTTTGTGGACGTGGTGTGGCGTGTGGACGCCATGAACGACGTCTACGCGTTGCCAACAACGCGTAGACGTTGTTGGCGACAACTTTGGGCCAACGTGTAAAGCTGGGGGGTTACGGTTTCAGAATAACTTTTTTTTTTCTCTGTAAATGTAACTTGTCGTCAATGTAAAACTATAACATTGCGAAAAGTGTAGGTACCTAAAACGTTTTTTAGTTTGAGGGTTTATTTTTAGCTACGAGTATATAGCAAACAGAACTAAATTATATATGATGATTTATATTAACTTTGTTTAACTATTCACTATGCAGTTGGTTCATTTAGAGTTCAGAAACTCTTTTCAGACTATTGTGCAGTACTTACCTTTGTTTTCACTAGGTGTGTTGTTTATGTTTACCTAAATATACATAGATGGGGTGGGGTATACTCTTCGATTATTTTAGGTTTAACTTTGGAAAATAATTATGAAATTGACGTGGCTAAGGAAACCTATTCATTCATATTTATTCATTTTTTATGTATGCCACGACACGCAATTCAAATATATATATACATATTTAATTTCTCGAATAATTAAGTACCTAATACGTAACCTATACCTATACTTAATTATCAATTTAAAAAAAATCGTTTAATGAAAAAATAATGACATTAATGCAAAAACGTGAAAAGTCGTGACTTGGCATCACGGCCTTCTGTTTAGAAATTCAGAATCAGAATCTAGCATCCAAATCTGTAGCTTCAACCTGTAAAGCTTTCAGAGATTGAAGCGAGCAAACCTATTAATTGACCATTAACTGACAGACTATTATTAATTCACCCGCCACCTCAGAACAATCAACAACATCAATAAAATGACAATTTCAGATTGTCCATCGACAGAACAATTGAAGACAATTGACTTGAATTGGTAACAAAGTTACACGAGCGAACGCAATAATGGTTAATTAATTTATTATTAGCATAGTCTAACACCGCGGCTACATTTGTGATTTGCAATGCTATGAGTAAGTGAAGTTTGCTGGCGCTGAACGCACCATAAATTAGACGAGTAAACCTCAGATCAATGTAGAGAATAAGATGATGCACGGCGTATGATCTAAGTAAAGCCAAACCATCCAAAAACTACGCTACTGTCGTATATGTACACAACACGCACACATTAACGCAAAAAAACTGCGCTACTCGCTTGGTCATTCTTGCCTTGACATTATTTGCATTGGTATAATTTCGTGTACATAACAAATACATAGTGCATTAAAAAAGTGTGGCCAGGACTACATTTTGAGGTTCTTTTTAAGTCAATTTTGAAAAAGCCGTAACATTAGACTCTTACAAATATGTGCAGTTTTAGAATATTTAATCGACTATGGAAACGGAAAGGGCTATAGACGATGGAAACGGATATAACGGAAATGGATATACGTAGAATTTGGGAATTCATATTAGTTTTCGTGCAATTGTAAATGTTTTTCATGGCAACATTACCACGCACACAAGTTTAAACGGAAGTGGCTTCAGCAAGATATAACGCAGTGTTCCATCTTTTCCTCTAGGTTGATCTGAGACATATACCTACCTACTTGGAAATACTAGCAAAATATGCATTGTTTTTGTCTCTCCCAATAGAGCCTGCCAATGCACAAAACCAAATCTTTTTTGTTGTTGTGATAGTAATGTTCTTCAACTACACTCTGCACCGTGCAAATTGCTTTCGTTGTGATTGAAATCTTCGCAATCTATTGTAGTAAATTGATTTAGTGAGTTCAAAGCAATGTGCAGCGAACCACCGCTAATGTGCTCCAGCCTTAGTAGCGCCAATTAACCTGTCGCACAGAATATGTATATATATACTTGCTGCGGCATCTTTTGAAGTAACTAATGGCTGTCAATGAGACTATCTAACCTTGAATCTGTTCGAATATTTACTAGGTTTCTATAAGTAGATTATACCAACGTGGATATTTTATCTTATCCTATCCTACTAATATTATAAACGCGAAAGTTTGTAAGAATGGATGGATGGATGGATGTTCGTTACTCTTTCACGCCAGAACGGCAGAACAGATCTGGATGTAATTTGGCACAGAGATAGATTATAGTCTAGATTAGCACATAGGGTACTTTTTAACCCCGGGTGAAACCGCATAGGGCGCAGCTAGTATTTTTAGAGGTATAATCTGCAGTGGGTTTGGAAAGCTAGCCTTGTTTTCTTTTTTTTTACAACTAACTAGGCATGCGTTTGACCACTGACTCGCCTGATGGGAAGCGTTGCCGTGATCGAAGGTGTAACACGCTTGCCTAGGAGATACCTATTCAGTTTACTCTTAAACATGTTTTTGTTTTATTTTGTAGTTTTACTGCCTGAGATTATTTTTTTGGTGTTGTTTTATTAGATTTGCGGTTGGCCGCTGTCTCGCGTATGTTAGGCAATGATGCAGCCTACGTCAAGGGTTGACCTTAGGTTAAGTAGGTACTTACCGAAGGCCATGTTGTCAACCTTATTATTATTTTAATGCCATGGCGTGTGTATGGCGTAATATCCACACAGATACATAATAATTAATTTTAATGGGTTGTTATGAATGTCAAGATTTTTGAATAAGTAGGTATACGTGTACTCAAGCATAGGAAAGAGGTACTTACAAAAGTAAATTAATACATCTAGAAAAGAAAGAAAGAAAGATACATTTATTTTGACACACAAGACACTACAAAGACGGTACTACATCTGTGTACATCTGTGTACTTAGATAAAATAAAAATTTTGGACTATAAAAATATTCGGGACATTTTTGCACACACGATCGTCTGACCCCAAACTAAGCAAAGCTTGTACTATGAGTGCACGAGGGCGACATACATTCATGTAGTACATATATATTTAAATACATACTTAAATAGACAACACCTAAGAACCCCCCCCCCCCTCCAGATTTAGAAGGTAGGTTCACTACCAACTGAGCCACCGAGGCAGTAAAAATACACTACTTTATATTATGTTTCTCTAGTAGGTACTTATTTACATTTCTTCATACAAAGAAGGAAACTTTCAGCTCGTGACCAAAAAGGATCAGTATCGCAATCCAACGGGGCAATGCGGCCAGCATTTTGGGTACTTTGCCTACAGCTGGCAGCGGTTAATTAGATAAAGATTTTTACATTTATTAAAGTAATTGTTACTTTAAAATAGTTCGTTTTAGATTTTTTAGTTTAGTCTTATTTAAGTTTTATTGTAATTATTTTTTGTTTAATAAACGCAAACGAAGTCAATAGGAAGCAAGTTTTTTATTTTTATTATTACTAGCTGTCACCCCGCGACTTCTTATATTTATATATTTAAACTATCCTATCTCTCAAATTGGATCGAACTGCACATAGTGTGCGAATTTTATTATAATCGGTTAAGTGGTTTAGGAGTTCATTGAGGACAAACATTGTGACACGAGATTTATATAATATATAATATACAATATATAATAATATATAATATACTATAATATTTAATATATAATATACTAGCTGTCACCCCGCGACTTCGTTCGCGTTTTGAGCTATCCTATCTCTTAAGTTGGATCGAACTGCACATGGTGTGCGAATTTTATTATAATCGGTTAAGTGGTTTAGGAGTTCATTGAGGACAAACATTGTGACACGAGATTTATATATATTAAGATTTATGAATGACTAATGCTGTTGGCCACTGAGGCCTCTACAGCGTACCGGACGTAAGGGCAAGCGCGGCCTTGAGAGTAATAGGAAGGAAGTAGGTAGATACCTTCTTTATTTAACAGCGAATTTTCTAAATGAACCAGTCTATTACAGTTTCTTTAAAATTTAAATTCTCTCACCTTCAAAAGCTTTTACTCCGGACAGTACCTAACGCAGGAAGCGCAGTTTGCTCGGTGAATTTACGAAGTTTGCTGTGTACTTTCCGACCTTCAGGTCGCGTTATACTTTTCCCTAGTGTTCCAATATATAGTCAACTGGGGCAAATACGTCTGTGGGGCATTCGCGTCTTTCGATAATTACTGACAAACCCCTCACAAATTAAGCGCCACTTACATCTTTTTATATCTTTAGTTGCAATAATGTGTACAAGATGGCGTTAGTTGCCTAATTTGTGAGGGGTTTGTCAGTAATTCTCGAAAGACGCAATTGCCCCTCAGATGCATTTGCCCCAGTTAACCCTATAGGTTTAACTTCATTTAATAAACTTACATAACATAAACGACTGATACTAATTCACTAACACAGACTTGGCCAAGCGATTCGTAGAGGTGCCGGGTGTCCAGAATGCTGGCTTTTAGCGCACTGAAATTGAGCATTGCCTTATAAAGTGGTAATGCCGCCAACATTCTGGGGGCCATTCCTTTCACTAATGGTTAAAAGACCATTTTTAAGTTTTTATTTAAGTTTGTATTTAGTTTTCTAATAAAGTTTTTTTTTTAGTTAGGCTTAACTAACATCAAATATATGTTACTTATAACAGAATTAATTAAAATTATGAACATTTAGAATAAAATTAATTAAATAACTATTTAGAATGAATTATTATTAACAGAATTGTGACCACTCAACATCGTATCTAAAGAACATTCAGAGATTTACTTTGAAAAAAAATAAAACCTTGGATAGAAAAAAACTGTGACAACAGATCTCAATCCATGTTCTAGCTAAAGTATAACTAGGAATGATCATAAAAACAACTAAGTACCTAACTATAGCTAAATATTTCATATAATTCTCGCTTTCCATCCAATATTAGGATCATTCCAAGCACATTATCCCTTGATCCATAACAGATCCGTTGTTAAGGAAAACGCGCACACCCCATTTCACTATTGATATACATCCGGTATAGTGGCAGATATGTTTGCGTGTATTATCTACGCGTTACGCTTAGCTTAATCGATTCACGGTAAAGCCTGCCTCACATAGACGCGGTCTGCCAGACCGCAGGGCAGCTAGCAAACGTTCCATGAGGGCAATGAGCGTGGAAAATCATTAAATTTAGGACCGTGATTGGCACTCTCTAATCACGCTTCCGCCGCCACCGCATGCCGCGTCCACGATCCAAAACAACAAGGTCTAGCCTTTCGGGAGCAAACACGTAATGACGTCATTCGTCATTGTCATCCGTCCCTTTCGACCTTATTGTAAATAACTTATTTTAGTCTTTTGTGATTTATTTAGTTATTTTAACTTCTAGTTTTTAGTTAATAGTTTAAGTTTTCTTTAATTTTCTGTTTTTATTTTAAGTTGTGTACAAATAAATGCTTTCGGTCTTGCATTAAGAGTCCGGCGACCTAACTAACTTCGACCTAGGCGACCTAGACTAATTTCGCATTGGCTTAAGGTATTCTATAGCCATTTCGTCTAGAAGAAGAAGACGAGCGAAGGGAGCGAGTAATGATACTGACGAGCCTCTAAACTTACCTACAGAGTGACAAAGTGCAATTTCAATTTTTTTTATGACTTTTGCACTTCTGTAATCATTCTTAAGTAACTAAGAATTTCCCTTGTATTATTGATTCATTTAACAGCTAATGATATAGACAACCTCCCTATGTAATGGAATTTTTGATTTTCTTTGTCTACCTATTGAATTAATCAGTCAAAAGTGACCCCTTAAAAATGCGGCTATTTTTCATATCTCTATTTTCGCTTGAGAACGTTTTAAAAAAAAAACAAGAACATAGGGGCGGAGATATTGTTAATTTAATTGTACATGCTAAATTTCATCATAATCTAACAAACGGTTTTCAAGAAATTTGAGTAGCGCGATTGTATGGAAATTTCAGAACGTCGCGGCCCTCTTAAGCATCGATTGACGTCACTACGTGTTGCCCACGTGACCGGAATGCTATACCTGGCGGAGTATATTATTATACCGTGGCCGCGTCAATGTGGGGCTTAACCGTGAACGTATAACGGTGAATATAGCACTGATCATATCTACCTAATTCCTTAGTACCTACAGCGGCTCTTTAAACACATCGACGTCGCTTAGCTTGCTTGCAAAAGCAACTCATTGTTTATTAAAGCGATAGCTTTACCTAGTAAGGTATAGTCCAGACTATACCGACGCAAAGAAAACCAAGAGCCTGTTTAATATTCGAAAAACGTGACTATTACTCCTCTCGCATCTGTGATATCGAAATGAACGGCACATAATAGGTACACTTAATATCGTCGGAGAAGATTTTTTGTCCGTGTAAGCTTTACTTTTGCATTTACTGCTTTCAAGATAGCGCAGAGACTTGTATGCAGATTGTAGAGCACGAGATTTTTCAAGTAAACTACGCTACGTTTAAAATGTCTAGAAAGTTACATAGTACCTACTTATATCAGCATATCTTTTGTAAGCTACAAAATTCTTGGCATTGTTCGGTTTAAAGATTTATTTTCTATCCTTAGTGGATGCCGTCGTAGACAAAGCACCGAATTCTAATGTACAATGGTTATTTGTTATGCAAGGCCGCAAAGTTGTTTTTTGGCACAGTATTAAATCCTGAGCGAAGCGAGGGTTTTAAAGGTAGGTACGAAACGCCGAGTAATTTTGCTGCCGAACGAAACACAACCTTTCACCTCACTTCAGCGAGGGGAATATTGTTTTTTTTTTCATGCATGCAGTCGTGTATGCCAGTGCGATTATTCTATGGTTCGTTTTCTAAAAACTCTTTCCACGCTAGCGGATAAAGTGCGCTTTTGCACTGAGATTTCGAATGACAAACAGAATCTTACCAAGCTGTGAAGCTATGTGAGGTGAACATGTTATTTGTTTTCGCGAAATATAGGGCAAAAATAAGATTCCGCAACCGTTCTACTATCCGACCGTCTCGCTATTGGACTGTTCGTGAACAAGATAAGAATATTTTTTTACAATGGGATACCATTGTAAAAAAATATTTAAACATTATAAACTTAATATAAAATATACCGAAACCGGCGGCTACCATAGCAAAATTAATTCATAATTAATTAGGCTCCTCGGCACAACCTCTAGCACAACCCGATCTTATGATAAGTATAGGGTCAACTGGAGTAAATGCAATTACGTCTTTCGAGAATTACTGACAAACCCTCCACAAATTAAGCAACTAACACCATCTTGTACGGCTTATTGCAACTAAAGATAGAAAAGATGTAGGTGGCGCCTAGATTGAAGAGTTTGTCAGTAATTCTTGAAAGACGCAATTACTCCATAGACGCATTTGCCCCAGGTGACCCAACGTACCTACCTATATTCTTATACCCTTATCCCTATAAGTAATCACTGTTATCATGCACCGTCGCACCGCCACGGCGTGCAGGCGCAAATACGTACCGATTTCCACTAATTGCGATATTAAAGCTCTCTGTGAGTATTATTCCGTGTTTTGAACTATTTTAAACGCTCCGGGGACCACGTCACCGCATTCACTTTTGCGATTTAAATATTTTAAGATTTCTCTAGAAATTCCAATTCTCGAGTGGCGACACGTGTGCCCTGCATACTTACGTTTCTGCTTTAAATAATTATTAATGGTGTTGATAATTATCAACATCATTAATTAGTAATACGAGGAAAACTGATGCTCTGAGAATTTCATAGAACATAGATAATTAAATTATTTCTGTGACGCTTATAGTAAATTTGATTTCAAACAAGATTTATATGTGGACATGTAGGATTTACATGGCTACATACATACATACTTATACAAGGTGCTGGTTCCGGGTTTTTGTATGGAGTCTGATTTTTTTTTAATGATTCAAAGTGATGTTTTAAAAATTGTTGTTTTTGACGGGCAGAACAACATCTTTAACTTTGACTACACCCAAAACCAGCACCCTGTAAATATATAATATATCACTCTGAAATAAGTTACGTGAACTCATTAATTGTAATTAATTAATTAATTGTACACACACTATAGTCATATAGTGTACTTATATACAACTAGCTGCGCCCCGCGGTTAAAAAGTGCTATTCTAGACTACTATCTATCTCTGTGCCAAATTTCATCCAGATCTGTTCAGCCATTCTGGTGTGAAAGAGTAACAAATATCCCTCCATCCATCCATCCATCCATCCATCCATCCATCCATCCATCCATCCATCCTTACATACAAACTTTTGCGTTTATAATATTAGTAGGATCATTCATAACATTGTCTTAGTACTAGGCCCCGAAACATATCTAGGCCATCTAGTAACTGAGAATTATACTAGCCATTAAATATATAGGCGTCTGCTTCAATTGACTGGGTCCTAATAATGTAAGACTAAAACATCGAAGCTTTAAAATCTAGAGTTACTCAGTAAAGAAACTACATTGTGCACTTTATGAAAGCAAACTTAAATTAGCAGTCAGGGACAAGACAGATAGGAGTGGCCATTTTATCGTGATTCATATTTTATACGATAGGTAGGCACCTACTTAACTGTATCAACTGAAACTTGAACTTAGATGGGAGTGTTAAGTAGGGCCAGCTTGTAAAGTGTTATCACACCCAAAAACCACGGGTAGGATGCCACTGTCCAAGAAATGAGAGATAAAGAGAGATCATCGATTTTCCAACTCCATCTCTCATGCTAGTTAGTAAAGCAGTAGTTTGCCGCTCGGTGCACCTTGATATTTTATGCAGGACTAGTGCTCGGTCTGACCGTTTTACGGAGTCAGCGCCATCTAGTTTTATTTGCTTTGAGTTGAATTTCTTACCAACCAGCTATTTGCTTACCTCTGAAATATTACTAGCTCATCTATCCGCGGCTTCGCTCGCGTTTCACAGCCTGTGACGGCTATCATACCGGTGATCGTGTATCCTTCTATAATTAGTGAAAGAGTTTTTAAAATCGGACCAGAAATTTCGGAATCCCTACATACAAACTTACAAATTCACTAATGTAAAGAAAATGTAAAAAAACGTAAAAAAAAAAAGTTAAATGTAAACGAATTCTAAACCTTTTTAAAGTATTAGTATACATAGAATGCGGATTTCCCCTGGGGTCCGATAAGCCCGGTCCTAGGGCGGCCAGATTTTAGGGACGGCCAAGTCTGAGTCCGACTTAGTCCGACTCGCACACCGGGGGTTCCGTACGAACTTGTAGGTATGTTAATAACACTACACATAATAGCACTACACTACTAATAGTTATGACTTAATAATTATTATCACTAATCGGTTGCCAGTGGCTACACATGGTATATAGCCCAGGGGGCCTACCATGATGTCGTTTTATGGGGTTATTTTCAAAGTACTCCATTCTTTTGTTTAAAAAAGATAAGAGTTTCATACATTCATTCGCAAATTGCTCCACAGAATTATTATTAAAAATAATTTATTTTAAAATACTGTTTTTAGGTTTCGTTTGACTCCACGGCTATCTAAAATTATTTTTAGGTACTTCAGTATCTGTTCTCGAACTGCTCCATCGCTAACAATAGACATTTAATATTAATCGAACTAGGTTTCGTTTTACTCCATGACATGTCGAGGGGTACAGTCAGTCACAAATGCTCTGTAAATAAAATACGCTGAGTAAGTGCTGAGTAATACCATCCAATCCACACATTTACTGGGAACATAGAACAAACAAAAGCTGCAGTTTTTTTTTTCATTATTGGCAATATTGATGACCACGTATTGTAGGTCCCTCCATCTCGCGCAGTCGGGTAAAAAATGTAAGTATAAATTTATTTATTGTGTTCTTAGGTATATCACAATAAGATCTAACTATTTTTACAGACTGTGTTAATATAAATAGAGATTCGGTATTATATAAAACTTTAACTTCGTAGGTAGCACTTCTTTCATAAAAAAAAACACCGCATTTCCAGGACCTGGTGGCTCTAGTATTTATTATCAACTTAGAATTTGTTACCTTTGAAAATCAGAAGTGTTTTTGAAATACGACGTGACGATGTGTTTATGTTTGATTAATGCGAAAATCAGATTTACCAAAATTAATACAACATTTTTAATAAGAAAAACCCGGAGGAATTATAAACTGATTCCATATTTTTCAGGACTGGCAAAAAAAAGTGAATTTCGTTAAACGTGCATTCGAATATCCGTTGTCTAGGTAAAAATAACTTAGCATTATTTCATACTATTCTAACTACTTTTTATTTTTATTGAAAATAAAAAAAACTGTTATTATTACAATATTGCTAATCAATTTCTTGGGTTTTTTTTCCTCTCATACAAGGTGCTGGTTTTGGGTGTAATAATACCTAATCCAGGTGAACAAGGTGGAATAAGCCGTTTTTCTGCCCGTCAAAGTGACAGCTGAACCGTGAAAGTGAACATCAGTTTGCGAAATTCAGATAAAAAATAATCGCGTGTCTATACATTATTACTAGTCACGTGATCATTTTTGTAGGTGACTCGAGTTTTGAAAACTTGTGTTCTAACAGTTGTTTACCTTGAACGGGTAGATTACCCATAAGTTTACTACACCCAAAACCAACAACTTGTACATATACTTAAACTTTTTGCATCTGACTGTACGGCAGATTTTTGGAGTCAAATGAAACATAAAAACAGGATTTTTAAATGAAATAAAAAATGCGTGGAGTTGATTGAGAATGAATGTATGGCTTATTTAATTTTACGAAACCAGTAGCGTGTAGTACTTTGAGAATGCCATGGAGTAAATTGAAAACAAAATTATTATTAATTATTTTGATATTTTTTTCGTGGATTATTTTGAAACCTTTTCTTGGAGTAAACTGAAAATAACCCGTTTTATGTGGTTATGTTTCATGTGTGACCCCGAATCGTATCGCCGCGCAATAAGGTTCATGGTCGCGCAGCGTCGAAAACAAAACGTACCTAACCATCACGGCAACTCAGATCAACCTAGAGAAAAGATGGAACACTACATTGTATCTCGCTGAAGCCACTTTAATAAACTTGTGTGCGTGGTAATGTTGCCATGTAAAACATTTACAATTGCACGAAAACTAACATTAATTCCCAAACTCTTCGTTAGCCATTTCCGTTCCAATATACACATTATACGACCTTATTTGATTTAATATTCCAAAACTGCACATATTTGTAAGAGTATAATGTTACGGCTTTTTCAAAATTGACTTGTAAAAAATTGCACAGTTTTTAAAAAGAACCTATATATGTAGTCCTGGCCACACTTTTACAATGCACTATGAATATATTTTATGTATATGAAATTATACCATAAACGCACATAATGTCGAGGTAAGAATGACCTAACGAGTAGCGTAGTTTTTTTGCGTCAATGTGTGCGTATTGTGTACATATACGACAGTAGCGTAGTTTTTGAATGGGTTTTGGCTTCACCTAAATTCGCCGTGCGCCGTCTTATTCTCTAGGTTGATCTGAGCACGGCAATAAGATGTCACGCTTTCCATTCCATCGTGAGTAAAATATTCAAAAACAAGAACGAAGACTACCAAATGCTCAATTGACAAATTTACCGAGGCAGAACCACGGGAGGTCGCTATAGAAGCTATTTTAGCTTTATTTATTACTTGTTACGGTACGGTAATAAAATCATAATATCAATAACAATATTTCACGTGATTGGTTATAATCTATTTACTTTCCCGCTGAGAATAAAATGGAGGTCAGGAGGTTTTCCGTAGAATAGTTCACTGCTGGAATGAATTATGTTATGAACGAGTATTTTATTGAACTTTATTTGGCCTACTGTGAATACCCACGGTGCTTTAATTACGTAAATAGTAGGTAGTTATTTTTCTCATTAACAGAAACGTCTATTAAACAAAATTAAGTACGTACCTACATATCCTACCAGCTTATACTTTTTATAAGTAGGTACTTTCCTACAAATGGTCCAGATTCAAAATAGTTTTGATAACTAAGCATACTTATAAATAGAGCAGAAATCTAAAAACTAAGTCTGACAAGCCGCCGACAAAAATAGCAACTATGAAATAAACATTATTACTAAATTTATTCTCTTCTCTGTGTTGTTTGAAGTCCGCTTCCTCGATAATAACAGAACACAAATAATTAACAACTTCAAACAGGATCCCTTCGAGCTAGGGCTGTCGACGTTCGTAGAGCACCATCTTCAATTCTTCACCACCTAAAGCAATTATTCCCAAAGTGGTCTGTATCGACCCCAGGGGTCGACGATGACCTACAAGGGGTCATATTTTTCAAAAGTGCAACATAAACTACGCATGTTTTTCGGTTTTGGGTAGACCCCCTATTAGATTTGGTAGATACCGAAAACCGAAAAACCTGAGGCAAGTGGTCTATAAGACAAAAGAGTTTGGGGACCAGCCTAGAGTCTGTCCGGAAAGAGAACTGTTGTGGAACTTGCGAACGCCACTGTTCTTAATCCTTGATTTCGTTCGACGAGAGTTTATTTTGTTTTGTATGAGACGCTGAGAGAGCTGAGAGTACTACGAGCGAAAACGGGAACCGTTTTCGTCATGATAGTTCTCTTTCTGTAAAAACTAACCACCGTTCACTCGCGCCTACTCACCATTTCACGAGTGAGAATTATAGAGAAAGTATTAATTTTATATTTATATTTTTATTTTATAAACTATACAATTTATAGTCTTTTCTAGCTGGTGTCAAAATTATAAGTGTCGGGGTTAATGCGATTAACAAAATGACTCATTTAATATTGGCCTAAGTATAGAAAAGAAATAATATTTTTAAAAACGCGAGCTCGCAGCCCGATGGCTTATAAAAATATTGTAAAAGCTTTGATAGAAGTTAAAAAAATAAATCTAATTGTATCCGTAAAAAAGTACGAAAAAAGAATTAGCGACTTCCTAATATTCGCCAGTTTTCGTTTCTAACATTTGTTTTTTGCTCTATTTTTGTGCTAGTCGTATAGTCCTAAAAAAGCGCCCGAGGTTTCTCTGTATTTTATTTTAACAAAGGGTAAGTGAGTATTTTTATACCAGATGTTGTTTTGAGAGGTAGGTAGTTAATAAAGTATAATTAAAATAGTCTAACTAAACAAAATTCGCTAGGGTAGAAACAATGAAGGTGAATGTACAGCTACATCTCTACTATATTTTTGTCGTGGACAATTTAATTAGAGGAGCTTCTGGACGGGCCATATTTTTACTGCAGTACTGCATGGCCAGCAATACTGGCCTATAGCTATATTGTGACAATATTTAGAGTGTGCCCCAGCCATATAAATAGTCATACATATCTAGCATGGCTGATAAGGGCCGGGCTATAGTCGATAATTATTACCAGTATTGGCGGGGCAGTAAGTAATGATGATGCAGTCCAAGCCGATTTCGGCTAAGGCGACTAATTGCTGTTACTGGGAGGCTACTGATTGTGCGTCCTGACAAGGCTGATATATATATACCCAATTTTTGCAGTAAATGTTCGAGAACAGAAGCAATATGTGAAGACGTTATTGACGTAATTGTAGGTAATATTAGAAGGCGGTTTGCTCCTCAGTCGTTCTAGTTCTCGGGACATGAAGTATTGCACCTTAAAGGCATTTCCACACCAAACTCGCAGGCCCGGACCGGCAGGTTAGGCCGGCGGGCCGCGCTCCGCGGTGGAGCATGCCGGCACTTAATGTTCGTTCGCTTAACATCTCACTGGCTTTTAGTAGTGACGAAGGCCGCAGATGCCGTGGCCCTCGTGCCTCTGACAAGGTGGCCGGCTATTACAATTTTCTAATGCCACCGGCCTAACCCGCCGGCACCAACCCGCCGGGTAAAGCCGGCAAGCCGGCAGGCTTGGTGGTGGGATTGCCATATATAGATCCTACGAAAATTCCGTGTCGGTGATGCCATAAACCACACACGAAAAGCACTGGTCAAAGTCAAAGTCAAAATGTTTTTATTCAATTTGGGTATCAATGATACACTTATGAACGTCAAAGTTTTTTTAAATAAGCTCGACCGCCTTGTTTGGATAAGGAGCCTCTACTCAGAAGAACAGGCAAGAAACTGAGGGGCATTATTTTTTCAAAGGGAACCATATTCCCTTTGAAAAAATAATGCCCCTATAAACCTAAAATTTGGCCAAATTTCAGAAGTTCTAGGATGCAGACAACCCTAGAGTAGCGTTCCGTTACTTACGTAACCGACTTGCGAAAGCTCCGGAACCGCAGTGGCTCTGTGAAACAAACCAATATCCATGCATTGCTGCTCCAATTCTTGCCGATTTTATTGTTCCTCTACAGGCCAAGCTTCCAGAATACCGTAAAACAAATTAAATTTTGTTACTTGCAGAAGGGTTTTTTCTTCTTCTAAAGAGCTGATTGTTAGTTTTGTTTTTGAAAAAGAACATACGAATATGTACATATGTTTTGCATATAGATAGACATGATTATCAAAGAATATGTGTTGATCACATTTTTTTAATGTTTACGTCGAGCGAGCGTCAGCGTGCGAAGCGTCTCTTCAGCTTCAGCAAAAATACTTTTGTATGTCTGTCCTGCTGTCTTCCTTTACATGTCGCGTTTCTCAATTAACTAACAACACGAGCAAAATTTCACGAGAATCAAAAAAGAGTCCTGTTTTTCGGATACATGTAATCATAATTTTATTATCAATATGATTTTACCGATGATGGCTTGTGAGGTGTCGTTATGTTTGTTTTTAATAAATTCAGAGTGTTCTAAGCTACATTTTGCAGTAGAGTTTATATTTATTTATTTCCCTGTTCTAGTGTAATATAATTCGTACCACCCACACAATTGATACGCAGGTATTTTGGTAAATCAAATTTAACAATAGTATTTTTCCGACAAGAAACTAAAATTGAAAATTCATAAAATTCCATTCAGTACATTTCCATTTTATTATTTATTATTAGAATTTTTAATAATAGGATTGACGGGCGAATAAGAAAATAGTGTAGCGAAAACATCAAATAATACAAACTTGATTTTCACAACAATGCAGTCAGAAATTTTATTAAGTCTAAATTAAATGTGATTTAAAAGCTATGCATTGTTGGAGTATTTTTATCCAAAAAGTCAAATGTAAAGTAGGATAGATAATTAACGTCTAGGCGTAACTTTGGTACAGACTCCCTTGAGACAAAGCAGGGGCTCGCGACACACGGCCGAAGGGGTCTCTCCGAGCTCCTTGCTGTAGGCCTTGCAGGCAGAATTTTCACCTGCGAGAAAAGTAAAATTTTAATACTAATAATACCCTAATTCCTAACTAATAAAATAAATATTGAGTTTGAGTTGAAAAAAATGAAGTTGAGTTTGTTTGTTATGCTATCACGTTACTCAACCGGTCCTCATGACATTTTGCATAACTTTGTCAGAGGTTTAGAAAAGGCTGAAAAGGACATGGGTATATTTTATCCCGACAGAAAGTAACGATTCCTGTGAGACCGCAAGTGAAACCGCGGGGTGCAACTATAGTTACTAATAATTACAAAAATTAAACTTTTTAACAAGGTTAACACTTTGTGATCTGTCAGAGTTTCCATTGGATTTTCTTAACTATCTACAGGCTGTTACAAAAACCCTGTTGTATCCGCGTGGTGTGCATCCAGTACCGACTGGAGGATGCAATTATGCTACTTTAAATCAAATACTGACTATTAACATTTTTAACATACATAGATCGCGCTCCGCCTTCCTAAAAGCTCGAACACAGATTCGAATCGCGCAGGTTTTATTTGTAAACTATTCGCGTCGTGGCGCTCCTTTCATGGATTAAAAGCCGCCAACATTACGATACAGATTTGTTAACATTACTTATTTATTGTTAACATTACATTAATTTCAATATTTTTCTTGCATTTTTAAACCGATCATAACTCTTGCTATTTTTAACGTGCATTTTTATGGTATTTTTGTAAACCAAGTGTGCGTGTACCTGCTTATCAATTATCCAACAGGGTTTTTGTAAGTCCCTGTATGCCTAAACGCTGCATCTATAAGACGACTTTTTTTTGGTAGAAAACTTTCCTTTGAGAAAAACCAGTTATGAGCACTAAGCTTAACAATAATTATTTTGAATATAATTTTTTTGATGCCGTAAAGTATTTTACAAAAATAGCTAACATATTTATGAATATTTGACAAGCTAACTTGCTGCCTACGCATAGATATATATTTTTCCTATATCCCATAATTTCCAATTCCCTTTGCCCAACGAAAGTGCATTAATATCCAATTTTTTTTCAATATCCAACCACCGAGCTTCCCAGAAAAGGGAACATTACCTTTACCCTTACATGAGCTTATACAGAGTATTTGTAGTTTCTACCACTAAGCACTAAAATGTTGAGCTTAACTCAAATATTTTGCTTGCTTTCAAATTTGATGCTTAAGTTACTAGCTGTAGGTTTCAATTTTCTATTCCCGAGACTTTAGCACATTAGGCTGATATATCTGGAAGTATTAAGTAGAACTAAGATATAACAGATGGATAGAATCTTTATTGTTCGCTTAGTTTGTATTTGAGCAGTTAAACTAATTTAGGTTTTTTTTAAATATAGTTTGATGTATAAACATATTTTGATAATCTTTTGCGTAAGTTGATACTTACTTAAGGATATAAATAAAATAATTAAAGGAAAATGTATTTATTTGAGATTATTTATTTGATAAAATTGAAATTGTAGGCATTTTATTAAGCTGTTATGTTAAATTATGTCAATAAAACATCTATGCATCAGTAATAGCGATAAAGTTTTTTTTAAATATATATTTTTAAATCAGACCTTTTGATAAACCTACCAAATAGTATCAATGTTTACATAGATACGATATCTGGTAGATGGGTAACTACGTACATATCTCTCTCTACAGTTCCTACCTATTTTTGTTGATAACGTAGAAAATCAAGAAATCACGGATACGTACCTAATTATTCAATGACCAAAAACATTTTTTTCGTATCCTCTAGGAATAATAGCCGAAGATCGGACTATAAATAGAATGACATACAACAGAAACC
This sequence comes from Peribatodes rhomboidaria, assembly GCA_911728515.1. Classification (NCBI taxonomy): domain Eukaryota; kingdom Metazoa; phylum Arthropoda; class Insecta; order Lepidoptera; family Geometridae; genus Peribatodes; species Peribatodes rhomboidaria. The sequence goes on from OU452172.1 coordinate 10,192,426, forward strand.
TAAAGATCAATCCTTACCAAATTCACTAGGCAAATCGATCTTTACGACTTAGTCGACTTACCTATAGGGTCAACTGGGGCAAATGAGCCTCTGGGGCAATTGCGTCTTTCGAGAATTACTGACAAACCCTTCACAAATTAGGCAACTAACGCCATCTTGTACAGATTTTTGCAACTAAAGATAGAAAACACATGTAGGTGGGGCATAATTTGTGAAGGGTCAGTAATTCTCGAAAGACGCAACTGCCCCACAGACGCATTTTCCCCAGTTGACCCTTCGTGAGTAATTGAGTTAGTGAGTTGCCGTCTAAACAAAATGACAGTAGACTACTTACCAAGTAGAGTGACACAGGCAGGACAGCAGGCGCACTTGCCAGCGTGGTTTGGGCGGTATATGGAGGGCGTGCGGCAGCTGCTCTGGGCCACGGGGCTGGAGCACGGGTGCTGCTTGCAGTAGTTGCTGCCGCAGATAAGATCGGCGTACACCGCGGCCAGGGCACACGCCAACACTAACAGGATGAGGGTTGCCTTCATTCTGGAAGTTGTCAGCTTATTACTGCTTTGATCGATTGCTTAGAACACGAAACGCACAAAAGTGCTTTATTCTCTGTTTAGGCTCCCTGAAATCTATGCTTCAAAAATAAGTACCACTCTAAAACATTTAAACATAGACACCTGTTTCTATTTGAAGCTGAGCTGCCTCTATTTTGTAAGTTATATCCAAAACCCCATTCCATAAAATGCATTATTCTTTAATTTTCAGTGAAGAAAAGTCTTTTTCTCAATCGATTTTTAAAGTTTGAGCTATCTAGCGCCATAATGGGCTTTACGACCTAAAACCAATGATTCAAATTTAACGACAGGATTAAAGAGATATCGGCTACAAAACTTCATTACCTAACGTTTACTTTGCCAGAATGGCAGAGAGATATAAATTGGTGAATTCTCAAACACAATTTTATGATCCCAGACGAAATCACGCTAGAACAGCATTGGCATTCGCTGCATGTACCAACATCTGTCGCTGGATCAAATACCTATTAAAGTTCAAATACGCGATGTGGAATCAAAGCTTAGGTAGGTTTATACCTAAGTATTTTTTTGCAAAAGCTTTGCGATTGGTGCATATAAAAATAATCTAAAAAACAAATAACAGAATTTACACTCCGTTCGAAATCTAATTGATTCATCCGAGGATTGGGTAAACCGTAAATGATTAAAGCGGAATTGTGTAACAATCGGCGCCCCTACGGAACTCACTCTGAAAATTACATAATCCATATTTCATCCACCCATATAATTTGAAGGCTACCCTTAAGCCATCTGGGCATGGACGCTGTACACCAGTCTCTAAACTATTCAATACGATGTTTAGTGCGACATAAAGAAGAGATTTATTTGGTTTCATTAGCCTTCGAGGTCTAAAAGGATGTGTGAAAAACTAAGCAAAGACATTAAGACCTGCCCGTCGGCGGACCTTAGGGCATTTCGTGACGATAGCCGGGATACGTGTACAGAATAAATAATAGGTACTTAGGTTTACGTATTACAAGAACTATCTCGTATTCCACTTGGGAATTTATTCGCGATCATTCTAAATAATGGAACGGGATTGCCACTTTTCATTCGGAACTTTGAGAGTACTGTATTCGAGCATTGAATAGCGAATACTTGCAATTGTGCTTATCGTTTCAATACAGCTCGGAGTTTTTAATTGAAAGGCTTTGTGAAAAAACAAACAATAAAATAAGAATCATAATGAGTACTCAAATGGGTAGAAATAAATACGTACACGTATGAAATGTAACGAAATTTTTTTTACCTATGACGTAATTATCTACCTGTAAGCTGTAAATAAAGATTAGGAGAATTTCAGAACTACGAATAGTTAATTATTTATTTTACTTTATTTCACGAACGAAAGCTCTTAAAATGTTCTATTTATAGCATTTAATTCTTGAAGATAATTTTAATTTAGATTTTGCCAAGTTTTCTATAAGTTTTGTCTTAATCTCTAAAGTACGTTTTTACTTTAATAATTGTATTATAATATTTTGTTGAAATGAAAACACTCTGTTTACGCGCCGTTGTACTTTTACGTACGATTTTTGTCTACCTATTTGTTTTAATATTGGTTGTATGATGACTTACTTGATTTAATTTAACAGGAGGGTTTTCGTGCAAACTGATCAGTAGTTCAGGACGTAATGTTGTGGAAAGTACTAGATCCAATTATTAAGAATTGCCAAAGATAACCTCGACGTGTTTACAAGTTCACTTGCTCTCTTGATTGTTATTATCTTTTGTTATTGTCTCACTTCTTATAACTGCAATAGTTCTGCGAACTTTATTATCATCATTTGGACAAAAATGTATTAGTGAAAAATAACAAATATCTTTGGCGTTGCTAAGTGAAAATATTACAGTTAAAATAATGAATTTAGAAACAAAAGCGTTTATTATGGCTCCAAACGAAACAGTGATCGACATAATAATTATGGATTGTTATTTTATGAAACAAGACAAGATACCAAACCTATGTGATGATTACACTGTCTACAAAATCAGTGTTTCTCCATCTCTTCTTCTCTATTTAAAACAAAGTCACTTTATAATAAATAATAATATAAATAAATTCGGGACACTTCCACACACGGTCGCCTGACCCCAAACTAAGCAAAGCTTGTACTATGACTGCCAGAGACTGATATACATACTTAGATAGATATTAACACCCAGACATGGAACAAACACAAATGTTCATCACATAAATGTTTGTCCTAGGTGGGAATCGAACCCACGACCCCAAGCTCAGAAGGCAGGTTCACTACCAACTGAGCCACCGAGGCAGTCACTTTCCACGACTTTCTGTTGATATATCTGCTAACTCCTTCTAAACCACGCAACGGATTTTGATGCGGTTTCCACCATCAGTTAGTACCGTCAAAGCAGAGGCGGCGCTTATTTCTTCTTCTTCTTTGTGCTCTTCAATATTGAAGGCCGTGCTTGTCTTGAAATGTCTTCACCGAGGCGTTCACTAGCTGCTTCCACACCACTCTGTCTTCGGCTTGTCTCAGGGCAGTAGTAACGCAGAGTCCTGTAACCGCCTTTACTTGGTCGGACTATGGGGTCGGTGATCGACCCCGTAGTCTTTTGCCCTCTATCTTTCCTACAACAACCACCTTGTCGAGATTATGTGGTTGTCCCGGGCAATATGACCAAAGTAGCTCAGAACTATTTGATAGCAGATTATGGATAACCGTGACTTGACGTTGAGTTGGCTGAGAATAGAATTGTTGGTACGAGTACGTTTTGCTGTCCTTGGTATGCGGAACATTCTCCTCGAACACCACAATTCAAAGGCTTCAATCTTTTTCCTGTCTACTGCTCGTATTGACCATGACTCGGAGCCGTAAAGAAAAATCAAGAACCGTAAAGAAAAATCGAGAACACCATAGATCGCACAAGTCTCATTTTGTGTTATTAAGAGACTTTCTTATTCCTCGAAATTCTATTCAAGTTGCTTATTGCTCTTTTAGTCACTACTACTTCTACTTGTTTAATTGTTTATATTATGTATTCCTTTTCCCGATGTTTATTATCAATAACTCCTACTTGGATTTCTAAGAGTTTTTTTTTTATAACTTAATTAATATAACGAGAATTGAAAACACCCAGATTAAAAATGTCATGGAACACACACTCTGGCAGAGTATTCCACACTCTAGCGGTCCGTATAGGAAAAGAGGAACCAAAGCGTTTTGTGCGTGTTGTTGGTAAGAGTATGTCGACCATCGTTACATAGACCAAAATACTTTGCAGCCCCATACAGGCACCGATGCGGTTATTAGAATCAATATACACAAGAATACAAAATTTTGCATCGTAACTACAGAATTTACCCCGGTAGGTATAGTAAAAACACCGGTAGAGTATTTGAGGGTATTTTAGCTCTCTCAATTGTTAGAATGGGTATTGTTTAGCCGTGAAAGTTCCAACTTTGGAATGTTGTTCCTTGAAATAAGCTTTCTTCCTCATAAAAGCAAGATGGATTGGTGGAAGTTTTGATAATAAAACAAGGGGGATTGATTAATTTAATCAACAGGTTATTTTCACACGTGCAGCCATTTCTATTAGGATTTTATGTAGATTTCTTTACGTTACAGGATAGCTGTGAAATGTAGGGGGATTACTGATTTCTAATCGTAAGAATCTGTAATTAGCTCTCTGATGCTATAGTTGGACGTAAGATGTTTTAGCTGTTGATTTTCCTTAAGATACAATAATTAATTAATTATTTTTTTTTAAAAACGATGAAGTTAGAGTTGTTGAATGGGGATCGGTGATAAAAGTAGTCTGTACATATTTCAATCTATTTGTTGTCTCCGGTTGTTTGTTTTAAAAAACATCAAACAACAATCGTTAAGCCATGTCAGAGGCCTTCGGGCGGTCTAGCAACTCAGAAGAAAGTCTAGAAACTACTCGTCTACGTTTAGTTTATTTCAAATTGCACTTTTAAAATGTAGAAAAATAAAAGAAGGTAGGTAGTACCGGGTAGCTTAAAAATAAATGGAAAAAGAATGACTAAGCCACACGGGCTGAGCTGGATATAGTTGCTAGCTAGGTAGTCCGAAACTTGAAATAGAATTGTTAGAGTAGGGAACTGAAACATTTATCAAAGAAATTCTAAATTAAAATGATCTGTGAATTGAGTTTCAAAGCCATTTCAGCGCATTTTCTAGGTTTCACCACAGGTCGCAATAACAATCACCAAAGTATGAAATGGTAGCAGTGAACAAGATGGCTGATTCTCCCAACTTTACTCTTTCAGAGTTCATTTTTAGAATTCACAGTCACTAACTTATCACTCTGGGCAATGAGAACCGGAAATCCCGACGGCAAACTAAATTATCCTAAAGTGGAAGAAAAACCGGAAGCAATGTAATCAACAGAAAAGTTAGAAATTTTTGGAGTCAAGTTACTCGTATCTGTAGGTATTGTCTGTAGGTTCTGCCATTCCTGTACATACAAGAATGGCGGAACTACAAACAAGGAGATTGAGCAAAAAACTGAAAATAGTATTTTAAAAACTTTAAAAAATACAGTTTCGTTCATTGGTTGCGTTGCGAACATACTGCACCAGTAGTGGCTTACTTTCTTCAATAGAACTTGAATATGACATGTCTGTATAATACTATCTGTTTAACCCGTCGTTAAAAAGTACTTGGTTAACCTATGTGTTAAACATATCGTCACGCCTTTCCCCCGTGAGGGCTGGCAGAGGTGTAATACAACACTCACACTCCACCGGACGATAATCAGACCCAAATGTGACAGGGGGCGAGCCTGTACACATACACCGGGCTACAGTCCATGTAGATGATGACATACAATACGCACATATGTTTACACAACGAACAAATTGGTGCGTGCCGTCGGCTTGGTTTGAATCCTATGTGTTAATCCAAAACATAAGCTATATCTTTTCCGAATTTCATCCAAACCCCTCGATCCGTTTAAGCGTAAAGAAGAAATAAGCAAAAATTCTTGGACCGCCAGAAAATCAAACTGAATCCATAATTCTGATGGAAACATAAACAAAAACTCACCCTATGTCATACAATAATATCATTATTACGAAGCCAGATCCAGACACCTGTTTCTATTTGCGATCTTGATAAACGTAACCAGATACCTGCCATGTTGTAGCTCTGTTTTATGTCAATGTGCTTATGAGTAACACGTATTTTCATGTTATCAATATCTAAATTATCTTTTTTGACGTTTGAGTGACTACTCTAACCACATTGATTTCAGTGAGCTTAGTCATGTTGGTCTGTGTTATGTGAAATTTGAGACGACAGCTAATCAATCGCAAATGTAAAATAGGAAAATATCAATGCGTGTCTTGTTACCATTTAACACTGTAACAGCTGATCGGAGTTTAAGGTACAGAAATAGCCTGAAATTAATACCAAATTTTACTTCGAACGCGAACTGTTGCGAAAACTTTGTCCCTTTATCAATTAACTATAGATATTATAATACCTGACTGCCTCCGTAGATACAACACCTACAGATTCGTTACGTTAGTTAACGTTATTTCGAGACTTCGCAATCTATTACAATTGAGGGCGTGCCCAAATCAGGGCATTCCGTCGGTTTCAATCAATCAATCCCTTGCCTACGCATAACCTACCTTATTTTGCGGTTTACCTAATTATACTTAATAAGAATGCTTAAATTAACTTCTGTCGGTATACCTATATCGTACCTACCTATCATCTTTAATATATATAAATTACGTGTCACGTTGTTTGCCGCTATATACTCCTAAACTACTTAACCGATTTCAATCAAATTTGCACACCGTGTGCAGTTCGATCTAACGTAACAGATAGTAAAGCTCACATATATATATATATATATATATATATATATATATATTTACATCCTGCGTCACTTTTGGCGTCTTGCACGTTGCGCTTAGATATGACGTCCCCCAGTTCTAGTCACGTTTTTTTGCATTTCTATGCATATACTGCTTAGCCATTAGATATTCAACTGCCTAGAATATGTCATTTTCGTGTAATTTGTTTTGCAAAAATATTCTTCTTGCAGTCATGCGTAAGCATATTTGAACCCCGAGCCGTGATAATGACTTTCTTGTATCCAGCTGTATATTGATCATTGATTATCTATTGCAACGACTATTTGACGTCATTGTGTGTGCACTTGTGGAACTGCGACGTTGCCAGCATTGGTTAGACTATTTCTTTTCGCTATTCTCATAACTCGATATAGTTTCAGTCAGACGTCCGTATATTAATTAGTACTAGGCGTCCGTAGATGTATGTATTTGCTACCGGACTTTTAAATTTATTGAAGAGAACTAAGCTCAGACGGTCGATTCGTGTCTTCTTGCGCGACTTCACCATTGTTGTAATAATTGATAACATAACATATCTTCACGCCTTTCCTCCGAGGGGGCTGGCAGAGGTGTAATACAACACCCACACTTTGCCGGACGATTTTCAGTCCCAAATGTGACAGGGGCGAGCCTGTCGCCATACACCGGGCTGCTGTTATTTAGCAAATTACATACAATCCGCAAATATATTCACACCATAAACAAATTGCTGCGTGCCGTCGGCTGGGTTTGAACCCACTCCCTCTGGCTTGAGAGGCGGACCTTCTCCAACTAGGCTACCATCGCTTTATCATATTACATCACAACGCTTTATAAAATCACAAAATGCTGACAGATCCAGACGGAGATTCAAACGCCATCTTGAAAAAAGTTTTCGCCGATATCTCGGAAACTAATACTTTATGACAAAAGTTATTGAGAGATTGAGACCATTATTGTAGAGAATATTTTTTTTCTTACTATTCAATTTTTTTTTGTAACACTTACCGCTTACGATTAATAGCCCATTTAATGAATCGGTTTTTCTCTCTTATAAGAGATATCCGCCGAGACAGAAAAACGGTGCATTAAATGGACCATAAATCGTAAAAGTTAAGTTTTACAAAAAAGTTTTATACCTAGTAATAAAAATAAAATCCTACTATCCTACTAATATTATAAACGCGAAAGTTTGTAAGAATGGATGGATGGATGTTTGTTACTCTTTCACGCCATAACGGCTGAACAGATCTGGATGAAATTTGGCACAGAGATAGATTATAGTCTAAAATAGCACATAGGATACTTTTTAACCGTGGGTGTAACCGCGGGGCGCAGCTAGTAATTAATAATTTGTAAATTTAGGCAAAACATTATTGACTAATTGAGTATAGAAATTTACATTCGATACGGCGACAGCCGCACAAGAGCTGACATGTTGTTACGATATTATCCCAGTTTAATCGTTTGATACACAAAAACCGAAATTGTATTCGCTACAATAATTGTCTCAATAACTTTTTCCCTAAAGTACATAGTTTCCGAGATATCGGGCGAAAACTTTTTTTCAAACTGACGCTTGAAGAGTCATCATCGTCATCCATCTCCTCTGTCAGCATTTTGTGATTTTATGCTCAGTAAGTAAACATACTAAACATACTACAAAAACGGCTATTTTTTACTGGCCTATGGCGCCTAACGCACCGCTGTGCTGCTTAAGGAACGACATGGGAAAAGCAACTCTATGATGCACGCATAAGGTTGAACTTTTGATTTTTTAATTCAAGGTCAATTTATAGGATATGCGATAAGCAACGTTGCACTGCGTAAGCGAAGGTTGATTTTTGAAAATTTGTATTTACTGACCGCTGGCTATCGAGTCGCCCCAAATAAATCATGTCTTAGCCATTTTGAAAAATTCCAAAATAGACTTGTAAAAAATTCTAAATAATTATCGAACCTACTCACAAAATTTCAAGAGAATCGGTAAAGAAATGCGACCTGTACAGGAAGACAGTCAGACAGGATTTGCACAGAAATCCAGACATACGAAAACATTTTTGCACGAAGCAAAGACGCTTCGCTTGCTAACGCTCGCTTGGTCGATAGGTAAATGCCAAAGTAAGTTTGTTTTGCCAAAGTAACGCATTCACGCCTTAACTACCTTCTCAATCATCATGAAATTTTGCATACTTGCGAGAAGGGGTACCTACAGAAAAAGACATAACGTAAGTACCTATCATCCCGAAAAAAATAACGGTTCATGTGGAACCGTGCGTGAAACCGCGGGGCGCAGATAATAAATAAAAAAAAACTAATTATTCTAACTTCCTAATACTAACTATACCTATAATCAATGGCACAAGAAACGATACTCACAAAATAGTAATTTAAGTCAACACGAGCTGGCAACGTCGCAAAACTCTGGTGGTGGACGTCAAATACGCGGTATCGTCGTCAAATAATGTTTTGTTATATACGCCTGTTTCGATATACGCGCGCGCGCAGCGCCGCAGTGTCATCGTGGATTGGTGCGGAACCACCCGATATATAAATGCAGACATTGTATCGATTTTTTGGTGTCCACCGATATTTTTTGTACAGTTGTTTAGGACCAAGAGGACTCAAGTGCCACCGCTATGCAAAGTGGCGTCCGGTATGCGGACCTCAAATGCTGGTGGACGCTACTTTGCTACTTTGAATGCACTTTTTTCTTCAGAGGATGTCGGTTTGCTTCTGGGATAAATATATATATATATATATATATATATATAAATAATAAACGCGAACGAAGTCGCGGGGTGACAGCTAGTACATAATAGATTGACAGCCTCGGTGGTTCAGTAGGTAGTGACCCTGCTTTCTGAGCTTGTGGGCGTGGGTTCGATTCCCACCTAGGGCAAACATCTACGTGACGAACATTTGTGTTTGCTCTATGCCTGGGTATTAATTGTCTATCTAAGTATGTATTTGTAAATATATCTGTGTGTAGTCTCTGGCAGCCATAGTACAAGCTTTGCTTGGTTTGGGTCAGATTTAAAATGTCCCGAATTTATTTTTTATTTAGTTTAAACTATACTAAGTGCGCCCTCCGATTTTGGCCGCGGTTATCTGTCGCGGTTAAGTAATCTCTCATATCTGTCAAACCAAGATATAAGCTATCTCCATACCAAATTTCATCGAAATACGTCTAGTGTTACCAAAAACATTTTGCTGCGCGCGCTTTATAGTTAGGTAAATATATTAAAACATTAAATACATTGGAACATATACTTTACATTGTTTAGTAAAAGTAGGTAGATAGATAGGTACTTATACTCGTAGTAAAAATTACGTCCACGGTGATGACCACATTCTAATTATTTTTATTGGCATCCAAATTTATTTCGATGTCGCATAGTTAAATTAGAACGGCCCGGCGTTACATCAGTAGCAGTGAATTACCTACTACAGACACACATGCAAGGTTTAGGCCGAATGCATGATAATTATTAAGCTGTTGGTACTTTAGTGTAAGTAGAGCGAAAGCATTGTTAGTAATATAATTTCTTCATGTTAGCAAGATCACGGTCGCTATTGCCTACCTATATTATTATACATTTCTTATAGTAGATAGGTGATGAACGACAAATCACACTGTCACATCACACTAATATTTTATAAACTTTTTTGACTGCCTCGGTGGCTCAGTTGGTAGTGAACCTGCCTTCTGAGCTGGGGAGCGTGGGTTCGATTCCCACCTAGGACAAACATTTATGTGAGGAACATTTGTGTTTGCTCTATGTCTGGGTGTTAATATTTATCTAGTTATGTATTTAAAAATATTTAGGTATGTATATCAGTCTCTGGCAGCCATAGTACAAGCTTTGCTTAGTTTGGGGTCAGGCGACCGTGTGTGGATGTGTCCCGAATTTTTTTTTTTTTTTAAGCGAAAGTTAGGATAGATGTATGGATGTTTGTTACTCAATCACGCCAGGGGGCTATTCCTGCGCGTGAGATGAGATGAGATTTTATCTTGGACACTCTCACACCTATGACGTTTCAAACGAGAGCAACGAGGACGAGAAAAAGTGAGATGAAAATCTCAAATCTCCGAATAGGGACCCAGAACTGCTGAACGGATCTGTGGCCCTATTCGGAGATCTGAGATTTCTATCTCACATTTTTTCGTCTTTGTTGCCCTTGTTTGATACGTCATAGGTGTGAGAGTGACCAAGATAAAATCTCATCTCATCTCACGAGCAGGAATAGCCCCCCTGGATAGAATTTGGCACAAAGATTGATTAGTCCGATATAGCACATAGGTTAATTTTTAATCGCGGTTAAGCGGGTAGTACATGAATGTGATAAGTATCCCATTGCTACGCCAGGCGCTGGGGGCCTACCAAGACATCTTATTGCCACGTTTTGTTTTCGACGTTCCGCGACCATGGACTTTATTGCGCGGCGATACGCTTGGCGGTCGCGCAGCGTCGACAACAAAACGTAACTATCATGGTAGGTCCCTGGTCGAAACGCAATCTGTGCTCTATGAGCGTGTTTATTTATGTTAACAGAGCAGCTAGTTGAGTTCAGGTCTTTAAAGTCTTTAAGAGCAAGGGACTTTCAAGAATGCCTTTATGAGTAGGTGTGTTAGTAACTTTATGATTATGAACTTAGCTAGCTTAGTCAAAATGAGAATACAATCAAATATATCATGGCTCCTATACTCGCGCCTAATTAGCAAGGCTCGGCCGAAACGAGTGACGTGTGAAATGAAGATAAGCTCGGCTTGTTATTCAAATATTCGTAATTTGTTACCTACCCAATAACTGTAAACATCATTAGTGTGTTTATGTATGAAGTCTGTCTAATCAAAGCTTAATTTTGTTGCTCGTAAATAAATAAACAGATTTTCATCGCACTTAGTTGGGATAATTTCCATGAATTGCTGGATTAGAGTAACCTACTTACATAATACGTTTCACATTAATTATAAATGTGAAAATTTGTGAGTTAGTGTGAGTGTATGTTTGTTAAGTCGGCACTACGCAATACAACAGCTCAAGGATTTTTGAGATCAAATTTGGAATGGCGGTAGCTTATATCCGGGATTTACATTACATTCGTATTTTATAAAAGCTGTTGAAGTAGAGCAAGCGCACGTAGTAGGTATTACTTAATTATACCTAATTTTATTATCTACATAAGTACTTACTTTTTCTTAGGGTGCTTCTAGACGGGCCATACTTTTACTGCAATGGTGATGGCCAGCAATATTGCTAACTGTAGCCAGGCCATCATCTGCCACGCTAGAAATGTATCCTACTAATATTGTAAACGCGAAAGTTTTTAAGAATGGATGGATCGATGGATGTTTGTGACTCTTTCACGCCAGAACAGATCTGGATGAAATTTGGCACAGAAATAGATTATGGTCTAGAATAGCACATAGGATACTTTTAAACCGCGGGTGAAACCGTGGGTTGCAGCTAGTAGACTATATGACTGATCGACACTCAAAAAATTGCCAGGCTTACATTAAAAATACACAAATAATTATGATGTAGAGAAGGTGCGTGCGAAAGATTTTTTTTAATAAACTAAAATAAACCCTGCATGTAGCCATAACGTACTATACTAGAACAGTGCGAGTATATAGCTATAATAGTAATTTGATCAACAGCGTGGCACAGCTAGTAGACTATTTGACCGATCCTCTATCAAAAAATTGCCTTTTCCACAATCAAAAATTTTTTTTTTTTTTTATGTAGAACAGGTTAGTAGGTAGCAGGTAGGTAGCGTTTGACCATTAACTCGCCTGATGTTAAGCGACGTTATGGTCTAAGATGGAGCACGACGACCTATAAGGTACTTATTCACTCTAGCCTTGAAGTTTTGTAGAGTGAAGAAGTACAAAGACGGCAGTTGAGTGAGGCGCTACAAGTGCGCTACTGCTCAGACCCGTCTTCGGAACTATGATGTAGAGAAAGTGCGTGCGAAAGATTTTTTTTAATAAACTAATAAAAACCCTGTATATAGCCATAACGTACTATACTAGAACAGTGAGTATATAGCTATAATAGTAATTTGATCAAATCAATGCTCAGAGATTGAGTTACATAGCGAGCAGCAACTCGAGCGCGTACAGAATGTGGCATTCTCAATACTAGAGCAGTATACATACAAATATGCGTAGTTAGTATCATGTCACCGCAGCATTCGTGCTGAGCACTTCAAATTTGTAATTATTCCGGTTACAATTATTCCAGTTAGGACTCTCAGCTGATAAAGGAAACAATACTAATACCTGTATTTTATACTAGCACTTTTGCCTGCGGCTTTGCTCGCTTTCGTGTGTCACTCGGGGATAATGTAGCTTTCTAATGCTAGTCGTTTTTGATTTTATTCGTTACAAACATACATACATACAAATCTTTCCTCCTTAGAATGTTAGTGTAGATTGTAATTTTTTTTAGTTTGAACTATTTTTACAAACCTTGAAAAAGTCTACTAATTTCAATAAAATTGACAATAGCTAGAAGTAACAATAGCGAAAGGTTGATCTAAGTACTTACTCATCTCATATTTCGTTTTTTATGATTTTTAGGAATTTCAGTCGAACACATAATGTACTAAAACTGTAAATGAACATCGATATTGCTGTACATTTAACTAAACTAATCTTACTCTACTACTACTATTCTCTTTTCATTTCAAACTAATGAGAACAATTTTATTTTATAATTGATAAATTCAGATTTAGCCCCTCCGGTCAGTTTGGTCCACTTCCTAACTTGATCCATTTTCAAAGTTAGGTACGTACTTAGCCGTCTTACAAGCGCGCACCAAATCCAAAGAATACAAATACAAATAATTTTTTTCCAAAAAGACAATTACAATCAACCATATAAAAGTTTTATGACCATATAAGAGCTTACTTAAACGGAAATGGTTCCAGAGTTGCTTGTGGCCCTCCAATAGGAGACATGTATCGCAGAAACCAACGAATAATACTTTACTGTATTTATGTAGTACTTACTTAAATCTATTTAATATTAATCGTTTGTTATTTGTTTCTTTATCTTCTTTCAAGACAAATGTGTCTCAAAAAATCATAGTCAAATAAAAACTAGCTTAACAAACAAAATATTTTAAATTATTTTGATTAATAATAAATGCATGAATAGCCTTCTTAAACATAAATATAAAAAAGATAACTAAACAAACACCTAGTGTATCACAGGTCATAGCTTATAGAACAAAGTGCTATACGGTGTGCATAATATACAACGTGTTGTTTTGCATTCCCGCAGAATTTGTAGAGGTAGGTATACTCCACTAGCAGAGTACGAATAGGCTATGGGGCCTTAAAACTGAGAAAAAAACCAGCTGTTCCATACAAAAAGTTCGTTGATCGTCAACAAAATATATGAAACAGCTGATTTTTGAAGTTATACTTCTTTTGGTGCGATAGAGAAAAGTGATGAGAGTGAATTTATACGATGCGCGCGCACAAGACACCTAAATTCTACATCGTGAAGTTAGTTCTAGGTGGCATGAAATTTGATAACTATGTTCAAGTTGTATATTCTAGTATTTTTATATTTAGAACACGTGTTTCATAAGAGTACAATTAAACAGTGAATAAATAAATATTATTTTGGTGTTTTTATTATCCAATTTCATATACGATTGTGATAGTATTTAGTAATAATTTATTATTTATTAGTATATCTAGGTTATATATAGAGGTGAAGAAGTATAACTTCTAACGCGTGTACATAAGTACACACACTCTTTTTTTTTCCTCGATTTCAAGGCTGCTCCATAGTTAATTCGTGCTCTGCTAGTGGAGTATACATACCTCTACAAATTCTGCGGGGATACAAAACAACACGTTGTACATGTATTCCGTTACCGAAATCGAAACCGCGCCTTTGTTCGTTTGCCAATAGATCTTAACTCTACTGACTATTCTGTACTCTTTGAACTCATTTAGTTAAGAGTTTTCATCGTAAGCTAACCGTAAATAACTTTGGCAATTAGAATTTTGTTTAGTAACCTTGATATTAAAAAGCCATTATACCCAGCTAAACTTTTTGTTTCAATTTCATTGTGTAATAATGATCGGAAGCCATTAAAGGCAGTAATTACCGTTTACCGTGAAAATGGTAGTTTACGGATGAGTTGCTTTCAAAATATCTAGAGCACTGTCCTGGTTTAAAAAGCGATGATAGCCTAGTTGGAGAAGGCCTGCCTTTCAAGCCGGAGGGAGCGGGTTTGGACGCAGCCGTAGGCACCAATTTGTTAATTGTGTTAACATAAGTGCGTATTTATTGTAATCCGTTACATAACTGGAGCCTGGTGTGTGGCGACAGGCTCGCCCACTGTCACATTTGGGACTGAATATCGTCGCGCGAAGTGTGGGTGCTGTACATCTCTACCAGCCCCCTCGGGGGAAAGGCGTGACGATATGTTATGTCCTTAGTTTAATTTGAATCCAAGACTAAATAGTTTAGTTTAGAGAGACGGTTCTAAACCATTCGATGCATGTCTTTCAAAATCAGCACGTACATTGACAGTCTAAATTATATTCAGTTTTAGAGTTTTGGACGAAAGTATGTAGAGAATTTAATAAAACAAAGTTTCGCTTACCCGACCTTATTTAACATTAGCATCCCAAAGTAGATAAACACCTGGATGCGTTGCCCGAGCCTTGGAATTTTGTTCTTGAACTTTGAAGCGGATGGTAGGAAGGTACCTAAATTGCTGCATCATGATACGATAAATTACACTCGCTCGTACGAGGCTCGGCTACCAATATCTAGTTTGCATTGAAATTTACTCATGCAACGAAGCTTAGTAAGCAAACTTTCTTTAATATTAGAGCGTGACTCTTGGGTTAGGCCGTAGCCTGCTCAATAATGCGGAGCAGATGGAGACCTTCACCTTCGCATCCAACTATTGACCTGATGTCTTATGCGGTCGGCCACTGACACTCGCAGCTGTGGTATAAACTCCCATTCTAACCTCGACGTTTCAAAACTTCAAAACGTTTTCTAAGTGCCCTAGATGTGTTCGTGCTACGAATAGAATACATTTTCATGAAGACGACCTTAGCTATTTGTATAAGAAATATTTTAAAGATTTCTCTCTAGGCTTCAATCAGCGTCAGACTGATATATCGGACCCATATGGGAACAGAATTTACCTTTGTGTTTTCGTATTCTATAACCCAACAAATCTTCTTTGTTTACAGATTGGATTGCGAGTAATATATAAGGATAATGATGGTGGACAGAGCCCTCAGCTATCTCTTCTGAAAATACGCCACAAACAGTGAGTAGGCACAATAACTGTTAATGACAAAACCACACATTAATCTAAGGGAACAATTTCGGATTGTCGTCTTGCTCGGAAGTGAGACGCGCTCGTGAGTAGTCGTGAGCTTGTTGCCAGCTGCTCGATTCGCTAATTCCCTGAAACAGATGATCATAATTTCGCTGAAATACATTGTCAGATGTAAGACAATGGTTTAGTTGATTTATAGCTTAGTGACAGCTCTGAATAGGTGAGCTTTGTAAGTGGAGCGTTTTAGAACCTCTTGAAGCTAAGCACTTGACTTGTCTTGAATAAAGCTTTTGTAAGAACTGATGATGCAGGATGATATTACATCATTATTTAACCTACAAATTGTAAGCAGTTTGATCGTTTGTTTATTGCCTGGACTTCTAGAGTTCAGCAACTTCAGACCGATGTCTGATGTGGGCAGCTCCGTGTGTTTCAGGCTCGCTATGGCTCGAGGCGCGTACTTTGCCAATACGCTGTCGGCCGTAATAAATTTTTATCAAACGTATTGTTCCAGTGAGCGAGGTGTCGTCCCGGTGAGGGGGAATGGGGGGCGCGGACGACGATGAGCCGGCCGACTGGGAGGCACTCTACCGCCTACCGCTCCAGAACCTCACCTGGAACGCCACCGAGTGGGAGTCCGGGCTCTGGAACGTCACTGTGGTTAGATATTCTCAATCCAGAACTTTAATTTTTATAAAACCCTCTCTGCCTTGACCCATGCCGTGTTCTCTGGCAGAACCACCTTTTCTATTTTTTACTAAAACTATGTTGCGCCGCCCTGCGGTATTACCCGCGGTTAAAAAGTAATATTTGTGTTCATTTAGTATTAATTATAGCTACACCAATTTTTTTCAAAATGCGATCATCTCGTTCCAGCGTCAAGTAGTAGGATTTAACCTTTTAAAATAATCTTTAAAATAAACAAGCGTTTTGACTTTATTTTGTTGTAGTTACCGTTCAGTTTGACATAAGCTAGAAGTTGCCGTGAACTGACCTCCTGTCCTCAGGTGCCGAACGCCACATGGTGGGAGAGCGCCGTGCCCTTCGACTCGCCCGCCGCGCTCGTCCGCGCCGTCGGCAAGGCCGTCGTTCTCGGTCTGCTTATACTGGCTACTGTTGTAGGTCAGTGTTCTCTTAAAAAACCCCATCCATACGATACAATTTTACAACCAATTTGACTAGATTGGCAATCGAATTGTATGGTGTGGATAGGTAATATGAGATTCAAGGTACGGGGTGAACCAATGACCTTGAGACTGGTCAATCTGATTAGCCAATGAAATTGTATCGTGAAAAAGGTCTATAACAGTCTCTTTTTTAATCTAAGAAGGTGATTTGAGAAACAGTGAGTGCAATGCATTCTTGTTCTCTAGTTCTAAATAAAGGGTACCTACCTACTGGCGAATGAAATCTACAAATATGTAAAAAATCATTCCTACAAATGTTGAAATTCAAAGTATTATATATTTTATGTCTAATTAAATACGTCCAACCAATTTATGTCTGAGCACATTAATAACAAATACCTGTTGCCACCAACCGTAATCAACTCAGAAACTCGATAATGCAAGTCCATTTCGATTCCTTTTATTTAATGCCAGCCTTTTCGTTCGTCGATAGAAAACATTACTCGAATGTGCTAACGTTCTATTATGTGCTAGCCATAGAGAAAACGTATTTTTCAGCGGCTGCCGGCAATATCTCCGCATTTTCTGCAACGGGTTATTGATGGACACGTTACGGCCAACATCTATCAACTTATGATGCGATATTGCCGACATCAAACATTTTCATTGACCGGAACACGCGAGAATTTTTCAATTAAAATTTTCTAGACTAAACATGTGATGGAACGACCCGAGCCCCGGCCGTGGTCTCGTGATACGAATTAATGCATGTTTATTTTTGTACGAAAAAATGAAAAGAGAAAGCATTGCAAACACTGCATAATTTAGTTGGTTTTCTCCAGGCCGTAATTCACAGTGGACTTTTATTCCAGGAAACGTGTTCGTAATAGCCGCAATACTATTAGAGAGGCACCTGCGCAGCGCCGCCAACCACCTGATCCTGTCGCTGGCCGTGGCGGACCTGCTGGTGGCGTGCCTCGTGATGCCGCTCGGGGCCGTCTACGAGATCGCGCAGCGCTGGACGCTGGGCCCGCGCCTCTGCGACATGTGGACCTCGGGGGATGTGCTCTGCTGCACCGCTTCTATACTGCACCTCGTCGCTATCGCTTTTGATAGGTGAGATATCAAAATTACACAAGACTTATCAAAACAGTGCTGTGAATTTATTTTAAATTAAAATGTTTGTTTGAAGGTATCGGGCTGTGACCAATATTGACTACATCCATTCGCGGACACCACGGCGTTCACTCCAGATGATAGTATGCGTATGGACTGTTAGCATCGGAGTGTGCATAGCTCCGCAGTTGGGATGGAAAGATCCCGACTGGGACCGTCGAGTTTCCGAGGACCTCCGGTGTGTCGTGAGCCAGGATATCGGTTACCAAATATTCGCAACCGCGTCCTCGTTTTACGTACCAGTACTCATAATACTGATACTGTACTGGCGGATCTACCAGACCGCGAGAAAGAGAATACGTCGGCGGCGAGGTGCGACGGCGCGCGGCGGGCCTCCACCCGTGCCTGCGGGAGGCGCACTCGTGGCGGCTGGCGGCAGCGGCGGAATCGCAGCTGCCGTCGTCGCCGTCATCGGCCGCCCGCTGCCCACCATCTCCGAGACGACCACCACGGGGTTCACGAACGTGTCTTCGAACAACACGAGCCCCGAGAAGCAGTCGTGCGTAAACGGCCTCGAGGCCGACCCCCCCACCACCGGGTACGGTGCCGTCGCCGCCGCCTACTACCCTACGCTGGTGCGGAGAAAGCCGAAAGAGGCGGCGGACTCCAAAAGAGAGAGAAAAGCGGCGAAAACATTGGCAATAATAACCGGCGCGTTTGTAGCGTGCTGGCTTCCGTTCTTCGTGCTGGCGATCCTAGTGCCGACGTGTGACTGCGAGGTGAGCCCGGTGCTGATGTCGCTGTCGCTGTGGCTGGGCTACTTCAACTCAACGCTGAACCCGATCATCTACACGGTGTTCAGCCCGGAGTTCCGGCACGCCTTCCAGCGGCTGCTGTGCGGGCGCCGCGGCCGCCGCCGCCGCGCGCCCGCCCCCTAGTTCCCTAGACTTTAGACCCTCCGACTGACCGTGTCTAGTTCCAACATCACCTTGCGTTACCTTGTTACATTTTCAGAGATATATTTACACCCCTTTATTTTTTGTACGTGATTAATGTTAATAACGGAACCTGTCTAGTTAATAAATCACAAATTCTCTTTAGACCTTGGTTTTAATATCTATCTCAACTCTAAAATCTCTACGAGAAACTAAATATTAAACAAAAGGAAAATTAGGTAGTAAGTTATGGAACGTAAAGCTCTTCGCCCACATACATGCTCAGCGCTTGACCGCCTCGCAATGGTATAAATAAAAAATGAACTTAAAACTTACATAACATACTTACTTACTAGTGACTTAAAGCCCTTATTAAATCTTTTTTTAAGAGCGGGCCACCCCCAGCTAGAGCTCGCCGGCTGCTCGGTGAGTAACCATCGAATAGGTAACTCCATTTCAAATTTCACTCAAATCCATTGAGTCAATTTTTATTAAAAAAAAATTGTAGGTTCATAAACTCTACATAAGCTAAAATATAGGTATAACTGGCGAGATTAAGTAGATTCGTGTCACCAACTGTATCTTTCATGAAATAAAGGCATAAAAAGTAGCTACTAAATCAAAGACTGTCTCAAAGCTCTAAGTTTTAAAAGTATATAAAAAGAACAAGCTTTTATCCAAAACTCCTGTTCTGTATTCAATTCCCTGGAGCAGAGAAAACTTCAAGCATGAAAATGGTAAGTGGTTATTGCTGTCTGTGGACCTATGAAGTAGGGTTGGAGGCTTCTATTTGTTGCTTTAATCTCAATCTGGCCACGTTGCTTATTATGAATGTTACTGGTTGCTTCAAAAGCGCTTATAACGAAGTCGGTCTGATCTGTCGTGCGCAATTGTTAGTCTGGCTGTATGGCTCATAATTTTGCAAATATTTTCTGGTCTTTGTCTCTCTCGTTTGAAAAGTCATAGGAGTGAGACAGACCAAGATAACATCCCACGCGTAAAAAATAGAGGGCATTTTGTGTGTATCTGGCCTATTTTGTCTACCTTTCATTACACTACGATCCCTAAGTAGCTAGCCAGACTCCAGTTCGCATATCGTCACGCCTTTCCCCCCGAGGGAGCTGGCAGAGGTGTAATACAACACCCACACTTCGCCGGACGATATTCAGTCACAAATGTGACAGGGGGTGAACCTGTCGCCATACACCGGGCTCCAATCATGTAGCAGATGGCTTACAATACGCACATATGTTCACACAATGAACAAATTGGTGCGTGCCGTCGGCTGGGTTTGAACTGGGTTTGGCTTGAGAGGCGGACCTTCTCCAACTAGGCTATCATCGCTTACTCTAGTTCGCATGGTGTGATAAGTGCTTAAGTGCGTCTCTAACTTTTAAGTAAAAGCTAGAGGTCATTCACTCACTGATTAAATACGGAATTACAAAAACTACTTGATCTCTAAACCTGAAATTTGGCAGGTAGGTTGGAGCTTATAGAGAACAGACGTTAGTTGAGAAAGGATTTTGCGACAGGGCCAAATTAAGGGGATCTGCGGGTGAAACCGCATGGCACAGCTAGTTTAGTATAAACTAACTACGCTCGCGGTGACACTCGCCGTTAAAAAGTACCTAGCCTATGTGTTAATACGAATTTTAAAATCCGTCCTTCCATTTCTTGAGCGTGAAGAAGTACACACATACTCACAAATTTACGCATTTAGGTATTAATTTAAGCATAGGATAACTACCAAAATGTAGATCTAAAAGTACAAATTTATTTATAGGCACCTACTTACCTAGCCAATAAAGATAGAAGAGTGATTATAAAGAAAAACTAGCAATGCAAATGAGCAAGTAAGTAGTAGGTACTCGTTAGAGTCGTTGGGTATCCCTTCTACGAGTATCTACTTTATATGAGATGAATGCTTGATGAGGACAGTAGAGAGCTAGGTATCAAGTTCCATTCGAGGCAACTTCACAACCTTAAGTATGATGGAGAAAGCATGTTCCACTTTTCTCTTCCATTTCCTCACAGGTACGGAATTCTCGCTAGACTAGCAAAAAATTCTGGCAAAAATTCCACTACAAAAATGGCGTTACGTTAACCGTAAAACCTCAGAGTGTCATTTAACGATGGAAATGCCCATATATTTAATGTGCCATTAGATTCCCTGCTTGTCTTTATATATCTGTGGACGAACAATAACCTTTTTACTATTATTACCCAGAGATAAGTTCAGTCGTTTAGGCGTTATCATTGTCAAATAAACGATACATTTCATTAGCACTTTAGTACGGGCCATTTAAATTAAATTGTATGCTTCACAATTTATATTTTCTATTTAAAAAGTTCGTGTACTTCAACAACTCAACTGTAAAATGAACGCTTCATTTTTTCCATTCATATTATCACTTTAAATCATGCTGAAATAGGTAAAAGGTTTCGTACTTGAGCGTTCCACACAATACTTTCAGGCACGCTTTAAAGATCAATTAATTTAAACGTCCCCATTGGAACTATCGGTATCGGAGCTTGATTGCTTTCAAACAAACGACTATCGATTGCACCAAACCGCTCGTCAATTTAATGGACGAAAATAAATCAGTTTTATAACTTTATTCCCGAAAAGCCAAACAACGCAATCCATCTAAACTTTTGCGAAATAAAATAAAGCTTTTTAGGAAATACAAAAGCGTAAAGGTAAGTATTCCACGGAACATCGAATGGCGAATTCATTAGGTAAACACAAGCACATTACTGCCAATGTTTTGACAATCACAGTTACGCTCAGTTGACTTTTCTCGTTGAATGTAGCTGAATTAAGACTCATTAATTCGTTAAGCCGGGTTCACAATAAAGGCTAGCCTATTGTGCCATGCGTAATCCGGTCGACTGGCCGCCGCGCACGGTACGGGCCGGAGGCTACAACAGGCTTTTAGAAGCTTCAATCACAATGAGCTACGTGCACGTTGGAGCCTGGAGGTGGTATTAACGTCGTAGAAGTAATGCAGATGCTGCAAGGTATAAATATGACTAGTGTTAATAGATTTTTTAGTTCTGTTGTCAACATAGCATATGGTATAGACCTACAATTGAAGCGGCACTTACGAATTGTATGTTGTATGTTAAATCTTTAAATGAATTGGTGTTTGCTTTGTTGGTGTAACAATAAAAAAAATGATAGACTTTTGTCATAGGTTTATGTACATATTGTACAATAATATCTTTATTAGTAGTTTGTACAAATGCTTAGCCTAGTTGGAGAAGGGCCGCCTCTGAAGCCAGAGGGACCGGGTTCAAACCCAGCCGACAGTACGCACCAATTTGTTCATTGTGCAAACATTTGTGCGTATCGTATGTCATCTGCTAAATGACTGGAGCCCGGTGTATGGCGACAGGCTTGCCCCTGTCACATTTGGAGAGTTATGGATGAGTGTGGAATGTTAAATGACTTAACATAACATAACATATCGTCACGCCTTTCCCCCGCCGAGGGAGCTGGCAGAGGTGTAATACAACACCCACAGTTCGCTGGACGTTATTCAGTCCCAAATGTGACAGGGGGCGAGCCTGTCGCCATACACCGGGCTCCAGTCATGTAGCAGATGACATACAAAACGCACATATGTTCATACAACGAACAAATTGGTGCGTGCCGTCTCGCCTGGGTTCGTTATAGTAAATTATATTAGCACATAAGTAATCATAATATTTTATGTCTATTGAACTAACGACTCGAATGAAAATAAACTGGTGAACGTTGCCGCATCTTAAGTTAGCTATCCTTTTGTTCGAAGTTTCGGTCGAACTATTCTACTTACGGATTCCGTGTAATTTATAGGCGTCTGTGTAATCGTCCCGTTACTTCCAACTAACGGAAATGTCTGATCACCATAAATCTAGTTGAAAACTTGAAGCCGCAACTTCGCACATAAACAAAGTCAGGCTGACTTCCTTCCGCCCTGAAGTTCAACGGCGAGTTACTCGACACTATACAGGATGTTCAGGAGAATGAGAATATACGTCAGACGTATACGTAATACGTAGGTATACTGGGTATATTGAGGTTTGACGTTGAGGTTTGAACTGCAACTTAAATAACTTTCATAAATAATGATATTCATATTTTTATAATGTTCTGTTGATTAACAACGGCAATAAACAAACTTCAAAAAGATATATATTTGGACTAGCAAATACATAGATAATGTTTTTTTTAGTTTACAATCAATCTAATTTGCTAAATATTTTTCTATTTAACATATCGTCACGCCTTTCCCCTGAGCGGGCTGGCAGAGGTGCAATACAACACCCACGCTTCGCCGGACGATATTCAGTCCCAAATGTGACAGGGGGCGAGCCTGTCGCCATATACCGGGCTCCAGTCATGTAGAAGACGACATACAATATACACATATGTTCACACAATGAACAAATTACAACCTGTTTTTATTAGCCGTAGTAAGACAGAACAATAAAATCACACAAACTATACCTCCTGTATAAGGAGGCGTTTACTCTATATTATCCAATTATATTGCAACTCTCAACTATGTCTTACTCAATAATTTACTTGGGGAACAGTTCCTATCTGACGTTTATTAATGAAAATAGATTAGACGAGCATCAAATAAACTTCAGGTTGTCAGTACCAGACGAGATATTGGACAAGAAAACGGAGCGAGTGATGAATCGGAGATGAAATATTAAATATAATGTTCGAGCACCTGCTGCTTCTTTTGTTGAGATATTTTAATAAGGATCAAGCTTGCAGGACCACCAAGACGGGTCTGAGCAGTAGCGCACTTGTAGCGCCTCGCTCAACTGCCGTCTTTGTACTTCTTCACTCTACAAAACTTCAAGGCTAGAGTGAATAAGTACCTTATAGATCGTCGTGCTTCATCTTAGACCACAACGTCGCTTAACATCAGGCGAGTTGGTGGTCAAACGCCGACCTATTCTACATAAAAAAAGGATGTTTGAGTAAAGACGTTGAAAAATTTAGTTCCGTGATTTTTAAGGGATCAAGTTTTTTTCAGAATCACTTTAGGTATTACTCAACAAATATGGGCTGCAATGCATGGACGGTACGTACCTATAGCGTCTATAATACAACACGATAAAGAAAGTAAACAGTAGCTAATATAAGCAGAAAACTCCGGTAATGGTAGCGAAATCCATTCCTTTTTCTTTTTTTAAATTAATGATGCAACAAGTCACGACCATAACGAAGGAAGTTTAGCTAAAGAGGAAACATCAGCTGCCATTCCGCAGGCAATCAATCACCAGCCCTCGTTTGGCTGCGGTGCAATAACCACAAAATTAAAGAGGTAAAGTCGAGCTCCGAACTCACGCGTGGGGAAGAATGGCACAAAGTATTTATTTAGGTCAGTTTAGCTTAGGCTATCGATAAATTTCAAGACAAAAAAACGAGGTTAATTAAAGACGATCTGACGTTCTAAACTTAAGTGCACACACTTTCCCCAAATGGGTCATATAAAAATGGTAGAGTTAAGTCAAGACCACGAGTCTAACCTATGATGTGTATATGACTTTAACCATTTCTACAAACACAAAACTACGTACATTTATGAACCGAAAACACTGAGACAATTTAATAAAAACAACGACAACGTAAGTCATACTTAATTATGTGACAATAAACATCAGCACATACACCATCTCTCAAAGTATTAATTAATTATTGGCAGGCGTAACCTTCACATTCATGCGACGTACGTCACTAACTCATTTATTACAAGATACGTTTACATTAATATAAGGAGCGGGAAAGCAACAGAGGCTCCATCTAAGCGCATTACTCTTGAAGGGTGACTTCCCGCGGCCTCACCGCAGGGATCCCTTCTAAGCGAATTTACTCAGAAGCTTTATTTGCTTTCCCGATTCCTACTTGAAGAGGTTAAGGCTCCCATAAAAGTCTAGAGTAAACACTCAATGAACAGTCATCGACGTAAGTGAATACACAGATCTTAGAAATAAAATCGTATAAATACAATTATAGCATAGAGTCTCTTGATATTCAGTTAACTGAATCATTCAATCTGGTATTACGATTGCAGCCTAATTATTAACCCTTAAATATATTTACGTAGCAGGTCATTAACACCCAACGCAAAAATGACAGGGTGTTATAAGTTTGACGTTTTATGTGTGTGTGTATGTATGTGTATGTGTGTTGTTGTCTGTGGCATCGTAGCTCCCGAACGGATAAACCGATTTAGATATTTTTGAAAGGTTTTTTTGTTTAAAACGTGAGTTAGTCGGGAGCTTTCTTAGCTACGAGTATATATGTTCGATAAATCGGTGTCGGGTTTTTTTTTTAATTTTTAATTTAAGCTTGTTCTTTTCAGTTATTATTTACCCATTTTTACCACTGCAGTTGTAGTTCGATACGTCGTAAAATTTGTGCTTAAAAAACGATTTAGACAATTTTATCGTCGACTGTAGTCGTATAAGAGAATTACTGGCCTCTGTAACAGGAGTTTGTTCCACTACAATTGGATTTAATTGAACCAATTTTAAGCCTCATTTGGCCATAAGGCTTGTGATGTGATTGGGTTAGATTATGGTTGAATGACGATGTTTAGTCATGTTAAATTAAGCACTAATTAGCTTCTCTTCTGTGAACTGTGCTGTTATTTCAACATTTACCTCTTATAAAAACGTTAAACGTAACTCTTCTGAATGGCGATACAGCATTTATTATATCTTTTAAATTCTTTACTTGATTGAAAAAGACAAAACACTGTATAACTATTCCGAGGCTACGCAACGTTTATTAGTTACGGGGTTAGTATTTGCTCAGCTCCTCGCCGCAGCTGAGCGAAGCAAACTGACGATGCCACGATGCGATGTACTTAATGTGTACGCGATCCTAATTGACATTTTATTTGGTTTTGAATTAGTTGTTCACGTATTGATCGTATGAAAAAATAAATGCAAAAATAGCCCATGAATATAGCCATTTAGGACAGTTTCATTCAAACACAACACAAACTTATTGCGATATTTGCATGGGATAGCCAATTAAGACGTGGAGTATGTCGCGAACTACTTCTAAACAACGTTAGCTACCTTAGAAGTTTTATGTTTGTTGCCTCTGCCGGCAGAGAAACGCAATATGCTGAAGAAAGTGTAACTTTATGATTTCACAGGTACAGATAGATAGACCCACAATATCTTTTCAAATCCAATTTATCACGGTGAATAGTGAAGAATGTAGACTCCTCAGTGTTTTGACTCTAGTCGAGTTACCTACATCGCTAAAGCTAATTAAACTCGATGAAGACATCTCTAAGAAAGCATCAAATTGTGTCAGCTGAAACTGTATTACGCATTATAATAACCTATAATGTCACGCTTACATCTTCTTTGTTTGAGTACATTCGGGCTCATGAATAAAATATGTCTAATTACGTCGTAGTCTAATAGCGTAAAGTTTTGGTACGATAGGTGTGGCGGCGGTATTCGTATAGGTACCTACCTAACAGCAAGTTAAAGTAGCTTGGATATCTTACATTTTAGTGCTTTTTGCTCGACTATCGCAGAAGTTTAAGTATGTTGCGCTATTTCGTATGGAGAAGTAATGAAATCCGTAATACTCACAGTAAGTATTTATTATTCCAACGAATAACATAAACATAAACCTAATTTAAATAACAAATTACAAATAATAAACAGAGCTCAAGTCAGTATCCGCGGGTAAATTATCCAAAAGGCTGGCAACGTTACCTCGTTGAATAGAGATGCTAATTCTCTGACTAAGGCAAGCACTTTGGTCGTTTGATCTCTCTATCAGGCACTTTTATAGCTCATTGAAGAGTAACCATGCGCTTGTACCCCAAGGACCCAAAGGTTTTACCTAAAAGGTAGAAATATGTATCCACCACCGAGGGATTCATATTTCCGCCTCTTGTGGGTTTTCGCCGTTGCTGCTGCAGCTCCCGCTGTCCTTTTTTTTTTTATGGACAATAAGTCGGCGTTTGACCACCAACTCGCCTGATGTTAAGCGACGTTGTGGTCTAAGATGGAGCACGACGACCTATAAGGTACTTATTCACTCTAGCCTTGAAGTTTTGTAGAGTGAAGAAGTACAAAGACGGCAGTTGAGTGAGGCGCTACAAGTGCGCCACTGCTCAGACCCGTCTTCGGAACGGTTACACCGGACTACATCCCGAAACACGACTAGGTCATTTCACGGCATGGCTTGGTCCGGTGGGTGGTAACTAGCCACGGCCGAAACCTTCCACCAGAGTTTGCTACGCGGTTAACACTACCCGGGGACCACGTGTAGGGAATCAGAATAGAGTACACTCCTACGGACGTGGGTAGCTCAGCCCCCAAATGGAGGTAGATGTTACGTGAGATACCGCCAGTGTGTCGACGCATGTGGCATCTCACACCAGAGGCCTACCATGACTTCAGGGAATCAATCAAAGTCAAAAGTCAAAATGTTTTTATTCAATTTAGGTATCAAAGATACACTTATGAACGTCAAAGTTTATATTTTGTTATCGTTTTATAAAAATTGTGGGTCCATCTCGAGCATTCATGCTCACTATCGAAGGCATCTTCTTGCGGCGGCGTCGTGTGTCGGGTCGTTCTCTTCCCTCAAATATGGTTGAGGAGAGCGATGGCTGGCACATGCGTCATACTCGTGATCGGGTGCTGCTTGCGGGTCGCTGGTCTGCTCGTGGTGTACTCACAATGCAATAAGTGAAAACCTTTAACCTAACCTTAGGTTAAGACTTAATAACTAACCCCCCTCTACCTGTATTCCCCTTAAATAATAATTTAAATTTATGTTAACAAAAGTCACGGTCCCCGGAGTCCGTGGAGAGTAATTTTTAAATAAATAAAAAAAAAAACGTCAAAGTTATTTAAATAGACTCGACCGCCTTGTTCGAATAAATAGCCTCTACTCAGAAGAACAGGCAAGAAACTGAGGGGCATTATTTTTTCAAATAATAAATAAATTACAGTCTCACAAATTTTGGCTTACAACTAGGTAATATCTATAAATACTAGTGGCTACTTGACGGAAGTGGAAGGCTCCAAACATCTTTACCTTCTAAATAATTCTTAACCTTATAATAGTACCCTCTTTTCAATAATGTAGTTTTTACATGTGATTTGAATTTTCCCTCAGTGAGCCCTGTTATATTTTTCGGGATTTTATTGTAAAAACGAACAATGTACCATATGTACCATGTCATATCATTCAGCTCAAGTATGGCCGGCGCGTTGACGGTGGTAAAAGCCCTCCAAATGACATCGTGCAGAGAGGCGTGGCGGGACTGGCGGCAGCACTTTGCCGACAAGAAAGACCGTGATGTCCCTGACGGTCCAGTAAGTTCAGCATAATATTACATATAGCAGATATGTACGCTCAAGTCTCAAGGCCACTGACTTACTGTCTAGTAAGTCACGAGTAAGACTCATGAGATGTCCTAGTTAACATTTTAAAACAAAACCATAAATGATCTACTTGTTTTGAATATTTAAAAAGCATATCTAATTGCAAAATAAAAACAATATTTGATAATAAATAAAATATTCATAAACTGATTCCATTTTTTTGTTTTATTACACAAAAGTAGAAGCATACAAGTACATTAGGTAATAAGTACCTATTATAACATAGTACAAACATAATTATATAGAGAAGGTATAATATTCCAAAGTGCGCAATCATTGCCGGTACATTGAACTAATTAGCTAGATCACTCAAACATAGAAAGCCGCTTAATCCTTTGCACACACATTAGAACAAAAACCCCCATTCTCGTGAAGCGAAGGATCAATAGGTAAAAATCATGGATTTACTAACATATGGATATCGGAGCACAAAATTCACGATAAAGGTAACGTATCCTGAGTTTTTTATTTGTAAAAAGCCAGATCAGTTAAATTTAAATATTCAGGACATTTTCGCAACAAGGTCGTCTGATTCCAAAATTAGTTTGTACTATGGTTGCAAGAGACTGATATACATCCATAATATATTTTAAAATACATACTTACTTAAAAATATATTAACATAGAACATCCACAAATTTCATCACATGAATGTTTGGGTTACATTGTGTATAGAATTACGAACAAACCAAAGTCAATCCTATGTCGTCATTTGAATGCCAATTTAGTTTACAACCATTTTGATTTTCCTATCAATGACGTACGTTTTAGCACTGATTACTTGGTAGTTACTACTATTTTAATTTGAGAAGCTTTTGAGTGCTGAGCCTAAACCTATATTTATAAATCAACGGCGAAAACGGTTTGGTATCTCAATCGTCAAGGCTCATTCAGCCGTTAAGTTTTTGTGGTCGAACAATGGTTTTTCCATTCGTACATTATCGACGCAGAAACGGATGACAATAAGATATCGGCAAACCCTTTCAGATATTTCTTGCCTCTAAAGCAAGCTAAGCAAGTTATCTTTTGATAAATAGTTTCAAGTTGCAACTGGGTTATTGGCATTTTGCCACACTTCAGCGCAATTCTGTATCTCCAGCCTGTGTGCAGTGTGCAAGACACTTTTGTTGACTCAAAACTTTGCAAGTACCTACTAATTTTCTTTGCTTGTTTGTTGGATTCTAAAAGTAAATCAAAGAAAGTATGAATAGCAGAACCTCTTTAATCGGCTTAGTTTTCGACGAGTTAAGTAAGTACGAGTAGGTACATCTTCAATATCAAGCTTCTTTTTCTAAAACAGCTTCTTGAAAGCTTTGATAAAAATATGTACTTATAAATAGACAAAACACACACTATTAAAAGAAACTAAATTCGGTTCAGAGTAGACGGAGTAAAAATAAACAAGTACATAGATATAAATAGCCACGAGAAGGGCCACCTTTTGAAATCCGGAGAAATACCCAAAATCTCTAATTAGCATTAAAAAGTAAGCTATCTCGGAAACATAACTCACACGAGCAGATTAAAAACTCCATTTGTAAAGCTCTACAGTCACGTGTGACGATAAACCCTAATTGCTAAATTAATCACGTTAATAGTCGCATTACGTGTGCGCTATATGCGTAATTAAATTATTATAGCACCCATGTTCACCGCAAATGTACATACCTATAGCAACCTGTTAGACATAGTCGGGGCCAGGCTAATTGGCCGTTGATCGAACGATGATGGCACCGCTGTGTTAGTACGTACTCGCGATCGTGCATGGGAGTGGATGGATGCAATCATAGATGTGATTTTAAAAAAAAAGTTAAGATCGTGTCGTAAAACGCTAATGGCCCTACCATTAGCATTTTCCGAAGCGATGACGTTAAAACATATTATTCTAACATTTTGACTGCCCCGGTGGCTCAGTTGCTAGTGAGCCTGCCTTCTGAGTTTGGGGGCGTGGGAATCGATTCCCAGTTAGAGCAAACATTGATGTGACGACCATTTGTGTTTGATATTTGTCTGCATGGGTGTTAATATCTATTCAAGTATGTAGGTACTTATTTAAAAATATATATGTGTGTATATCAGTCTCAGTATAGCAGTCTCTGGCAGCTATAGTGCACGCTTTGCTTAGTTTGGGTTCAGACGACCGTGTGTACAAAATGTTCGGAATGTTTTTTTTAACATTTACAAAACTGATCTGCCGATTACCAGGGTTGATAAATTAACGTAAAATGTGTGTATCATGCTCGTACATACGTCGATGTTGAATTTTTAACGTTCGCACGACAAATTTACATCGTTTGGTTCGTGCAAGTGGTAGTCAATTAGGACGCCGGGATGCCTTCAACATGAGTTCCGGTTTAATTTAATTCAATTCATATATTCATTGCGTTTATGGGTAAAATAAAGGTGTGAACAAACACATATAAGCGCCATAATCCGCCTTTTGGCATACAACTATATCATACAAAAAATTTGACGTCATATATCAAAGACAAAATACAATACCACAATGTCACACAAAAAATTAAAATAAATTGTCCGTTTTGCAAAATAATTAAAATTATGAATACATACACATTTAACTAGTAGAGCCAGGTTTTGGAAATTCAGCAAACAATAGTGCAGATATACCAACTCGCATTTTTTTTTTCAAGAAAGACAGAGATCCGGACACAATTCGGATACGAAAGTATTTTTGTCGAAACCGAAGCATAGACGCTTCGATCGCTAACGCTCCTTCGGTTGATTATAAATATATACCTGAATATTGAATATATGTATATTTACAACGCTCAATTTATATAGCTCCTAATTAATATTACATTCTCACTTAGTTCCTTTACGAGAATGAATTTCTGAATGTCTCGTTCAACCCACAATACAATTATGATGAGGACCCTATATTACGTCATTAACCTGTTTAGGTCATTTTACGCCGGTATCTACGTTTAATAAAAAAATAATTAAACAAAAAAATGTAACAAAATATTATTAAAATAGTTCAACTGCAACGAGAGAAATCTGCTACGAAAGTGCTACGTGATTTGTGTGGCTCTCAGAACGGGGCTACGAACTCTATACCTACGCGACGTACGAGCTACGAGAACTTAGTTACGGTTCGTGAAACACAGATTCCAGCATTTTGATACATGTACTGCTTGTCTATAATTTGATAAATTATGTAACTATTCTTATATTTTTCAGTGTAGATACCTACTACATACTCGTACCATACCTACATATACCATAGCATACCTACATACTACTACTACATGTAATATCTGTATGAAAACGGGGTTGAAATGGTGGATGATAATTTTAGTGTAATATAAATAGTTTACTACTTAAATGAGTAATATGAGTAGTATAAAACCCAATGAGTAGGTATTCTTTTACTCACTTAATTATTTCACAGATATTTTAGTAGAGCCAGCTTTCTAGCGATATGGCTGTCTTTGTGCCTTTCTAATGTTTTCTATTCGAAGAATAAATGTTTTTGGTGGTGACGGTAAAAATGTTTTGTTAACACTCGTACTCGTACTAAATACCTACAACTCTGTATAAACGTGCCTGTTCGCAGCGATTAACGGATTCGCTGCAAGCCTCTAACACCGCAAAATGACAATTCTACGTACTTTCCTCGAATGCGGGTGCAGGTTCTATTTAATTTTAGAGGGTACCAGTAAAACTTGTACATGTAATTACAACACTGCGGTGTAGCGCGGTACTAGTTTGCGAAACGAGCGTTTTGACGGTATTTTTATGTTGTGCTTTCCGCATGGAGATGAGAACATCAAACTTTATGTTATAGCCTTGTGGGTAGTTACCGTAGACGTCAGTCTTGACTAATGGACTGTAAGACTACTTTGTTCCTGAAAAGTGGATAGAAATAGGTGTAGATATTTGAAATTAATAACAACATTTAATTTTGTAACACTGACATTGTTATTATATATTTTTTAATTTCATTAATTAGGACATTTAATTTTAAGTAACTAGAAATTTTGTTTAAAATGTAACCGTAAAGTTGCCATCTCCAAAATTTGCACGCCTCTTCAGGCATAACATTGAAGGACATATTTAAAATTGTCTACCACCAAACGCATGCTTTACCATTGTAATTGCAAAAAAAATATCTTTATCTTTATCCTTAACAAAATA
Source organism: Peribatodes rhomboidaria (assembly GCA_911728515.1). Taxonomy (NCBI): domain Eukaryota; kingdom Metazoa; phylum Arthropoda; class Insecta; order Lepidoptera; family Geometridae; genus Peribatodes; species Peribatodes rhomboidaria. The sequence continues at coordinate 10,224,941 of OU452172.1, forward strand.
GCGTCCATACCCAGAAAAATTGGTGTAGATCTTGGCCCAGTGGTGAGGCAAGCTTGGATAAACTTGAGGCTCTGTGAGCTGAAGACCTCGCAACCAATTCTCGTGAAACTTTGTAAGTATAATTATCGAACCTACTCACAAAATTCAAGAATTTCGGCTTAGAAATGCGACATGTAGAAGAAGATAGACGGACAGAAATCTGGACATATGAAAGCATTATTGCTGAAGCTCAAGCATAGACATTTCACTCGCTAACACTTGATCGGTCGACAAATAAGTTAGTTAGTTAGACGTTAGCTAGCGTCTAGATAGCTAAGTACTAATGTAGACTAATGTAGTATGTGTTTGACAGCCTCGGTGGCTCAGTTGGTAGTGAACCTGCCTTTTGAGCTTGGGGGCGTCGGTTCGATTCCCACCTAGGGCAAACATTTATGTGATGAACATTTGTGTTTGTTCTTGTGTGTGTTTGTGTCTGGGTGTTGATATGTATATAAGTATGTATTTAAAAATATCTAAGTATGTATATCAGTCTCTGGCAGCCATAGTACAAGCTTTGCTTAGTTTGGGGTCAGGCGACCGTGTGTGGTAGTGTCCCGAATTTATTTATTTATTTATTAGAGGTGTTTTAGTGAAACGCGATATTAATTATTAACTTATTTGCAAATTTTTGAAAGAATATATTATCTATCATTAAAACAAGCACCCACTGAATTTGAAAAGGTAAACGGAAAAGAAGTAAGATATGTATTGAGTCTAAAAAATAGCGCAAAATATGCTAGAAACCGGCAGATCGGAGAGGAAAACTGTTTCATCTTAATTAAAGAACTTTCTTATATTTCCCCTTCGCATTTGACCTCCCTACGGAATAGTTCGAATGTTCACTGACATTTCAACGTTGCCAAACTCGTCGGCTGCAAAATTAGTTAATGACGAAAAGTAGGGGTCTGGCGGCAACAGGTAGCTGTTAGGGAGGTAAGCAGTGATTGATCACTATGGTGTGAATAATAGAGGAAAGCAGCTCGTTAATCACTGGTCACCGGACGCCGGCGGGAGTCCGGCGTCCGGCGCGGGACAGAAACTACTGGTAAATGTCCGTTATTAACGTGTTTGACGAGATCTATAATTGGCTCTAGACTTTTATTACTTCGCGTCATTTGATACCTAGCGGGGGAAGGTGTGTAGGGTACCTACGCTGGCTTCTACGCTTGATGACGCTGAATGATGACGAAAAACTAAAAAAATTACTGACGATGGATCTAGATAGTCCATCGTCAGTATTTTTTTTTTTAGTTTTTTAAATGTTATTTTTGCTTTCTTTGCTGATATAAATAAATTACGTTTAGATTTACTTATATACTTTCCCGGAAACGGTTCTAAACATTAAAATAATATCAATAGAAATGTGAATTTCAGATGTAATAAAAATGTATCTTGATTGCAATCATGGGCGTACCCAGGGGGGGGGGGCAGGGGAGGGCAGCTGCCCCCCCTTGAAAATCTCGCAGAACATGTATGAACTCGCCTAATTACTAATTAAAGTGTAAACGGGTTATGCTATAACTTTTAAATAAACCGCGCAGTAGACACTGACAAAATGCACGATGCAATAGGGACCTTGCATCCAAATTTTAATGACATGCACAGAGGATGGCCACCGAGGGAGTTTTAGTGGGGCAATCCCCACATAACCCGGATGCACCCCAAATAACATCCGGGCATCTTTTTGAAGATTTCCCCCTCGTCAACAAAAAAAAAAGGTGTGTTTATGTAGTGTGTATGACAAAACAGCCGCGGACGAACCGACCTAAAAAATCTGACTTGCCCCCTCCTACGCCAGAAGCTGGGTACGCCCATGATTGCAATAATCTTTTCATCAAAGAAGATTAAGAAAAGCTAGAAATTCGGAGAAAACATTTGGTTCAACGTCACACACCTATAGGCTAATACAAGTAATACATGTCATCATCTAAAACCAAATAAAATAATATCCCTACTTAAAACTAAAATATTTTCCCCACTGAAATCGTATTAAAACCATTTCACAAAAGAAACCATAAAATCCTTTCGTTAACAGCAAACAACGAAGCAATAATAACGGATAACTCGTTAAGCAACGCTAATAAAAGGCTTTTAACAATGCAAATTACGGGCAGCTCCGAGTTTCATTGGCAGCATACCTATAGCGTCATAGCTATAGCACCAGTTGGTGTGTATATGTATACTTACCTCCCAGTTCTAGACAGAAACGCAATTGTAAGCCAAGCACAAGACTAGCCGGAGCCGTTTCGCAATTAAACCTTTTCAGCGGCGGCGGCTCCGGTTCAGTAGCCACGAGAACTGTATATGAATTGTGCACGAGAAATTCCTTGCAGTGCGCTCGACGCCCCCTTTTTCTCAGCGTATATGGCCTTCATACAAGAGAAAGCGGAAGCGACTTCACGCATATTTTCGATATCTGCAGGGCTATTCACAACCATTCGGAAACGTTTCCGTTCGGATTTTAGTCTGTATTCGTTTTAAACGTAATTAATTTTTCCGATCGGATTCATACTTGATTCCCTATTCCAAAATGTATAAAAGTAGACTGAGATTCGAACAATTTCAGTTTGAAATTTCTGCGATCCGATCGGAAACATTTCCGAATGACTGTGAATAGCACTGCAGATGCTATTTGGTTTTAATTTTTTCAACCAAACGTAGCCCATATTTGGAGAATTGTTTAAAATTCATATACTTAACCAATTAAAGTAAAATATAAGTACATTTACTTTTCTTGGTAACTTTCTTTAACCTTTAGGTACAGACGCGTGGTCTGGACATATATTTTAGGCCTGTGGGTCTGACGGACACTTTGGGAGTTTAAAAAGTCAAGTTACAATGTGTTGGCGAAGACGTATTCACCGCGCGCTTCTCTGCCCCTTGGGCAATCGCCCGGCACCAGACAAACACCAGAACCAGATTCTGTGGCTAAGCCTATGTAGGTATTTGTAATTTCAATTTGCCTTTTAATCGACTTCCCAGAACCAGGGTAATGTTTTTCAGATGTACGTAAATTTGTAATGTTTGCATGTGGCTTTTCTTACCCCTAAAACTGTGAAGGGTTTTACCACCAAAACCGTTCATCAAAATTTGGATTGCTTCATTTCGGGAGTTCTAAATTTTAGCAGTCATGTTTTTTTTTTTTGTTTTTTTTATAAATCTTTATAAATTTGTTCCCATCACTATCTTTTATATTTCTGAGATTAAAAGTAACCCAGTAATTTATTTTGTTGACATTAATTATTTATTTCATTTGACATTTGTAATTACTGTTTTGACATGTAGAAACTCTTGTATTTTTGACATTTATAGAACTGTGACGTGTAACTATTGGAGTTATCAATAAATTCTGATTTTTTAAAGATATTTTATCTACTGTTATTAAATCCGCTCTCTCTTGCGGCTATGGTTAGTACTACTGCTGGCTGCCGCTTTGGCTTTGCTTCAAGCCAAAGGAGTACTTACAATGACCCAGTTTCGAAGCAAAGAGAAATCTTACTTTTGAACTGATTGACAACGCGCTACATTGAATTACTGCCAAGAGAATTAACCCTAATAACCCATAACCAAATAAAATACCGGAAGCTAGTCAATTACATGTAATTAGTTTACCTACATTCCGATTTTTCCACACATTCATTATGAGCACTTCCGAAAAATATTCAATCATCGTCAAAAATCGTTACACAAGAACTCCATTGATGTATTTTGTATTGGCCATGAATACGCACTGAAAAATAATTGCTTCTACCTTTATAAAGGCCTCCTACGTAGGCAACTTGCGATACTTACAAATATATTAGAAAAGATGACTTTCACAAAGGACGGATCCATTACAGAGCCTACTCCTGGGCCGACATTCAATAACTACATCGGTAATCGATACTTCCATACATAAGATATTAATAATTCTGAGTAAGTTAATCTGAGTTTTACTTTAGAGGAAATTTAAAAGTTAGTAAGTACCTAGTAATTAAGAGGGCCGCGACGCTCTGAAATTTCCATACAAACGCGCTTCTCAAATTTCTTGAAAACCATTTGTCAGATTATGATGAAATTTAGCATGTACAATTAAATTAACTATATCTCCGCCCCTATGTTCTTGGTTTGTTTTTTTTAAATGTCCTCAAGAGAAAATAGAGCTATCAAAAATATTCGCATTTTTAAGGGGTCACTTTTGACTGATTTATTCATTAGGCAGACAAAGCAAATCAAAAATTCCATTACATAAGGAGGTTGTCTACATCATTAGCTGTTAAATGAATACATAATACAAGGAAAATTCTTAGTTATTTAAGAATGAACAGAAGTGAAAATATCATAAAAAAAAATTGACATCGCACTTTGTCACTCTGTAGGTAACTTTTAAAGGCTCATCAGTATCTTTACTTGCTCTCTTCGCTCGTCATCTTCTTCTTGACGAAAAGGTTATGGAAAATCTGAAGCCAATGCGAAGTTAGTCTAAAGTGGTCGCCGGACTCTTAATCTTTAGAGTTTAGTTTAGAAAGTAAAGCTTTGCAAAATTTCTAGAGGCACTGAATATGTAGGCAAGGAGACTACTCATTCAGTGCTTTATACCTACGCAGGTTGTATAATTACCTGTAGATAGGTTAGGTATAGTTTGAAAGTAATAGGTTCCATCAGTTCACTAGAGTCTAATTAAAACTTGTGGCTCTGTGAGCTAACCTCGTGACGTTTGTCTTACTCTACAGGTCGCATTTCTGAACTCGATTGCCTCGTGAAAATCTTGTGGGTAGGTTCGATAATTTAAAATTATTATTTTTTTTTAAGAGGGGATGTTTGGATTTTTTTTATGGCCGATATATGTTTTTTTAGACTTGAATAGGAAGACAAAGATCCGGACAGAGATCCAGATCAGACCGGAGACAGAAAACGGACATACGAAAGCATTTTTGTCGAAGCTAAAGCATAGATTAAAATATCCATATCCATTAAAATATCCTGTACTGCTTTCCGATCCTTAAACTAAGTAAGTATATTCATACCAGAAGTTACATAAATTCGTTATTTACTGGCTGCATGAAAAAATATTACCCTGAGAACCAGGATCAAGTACCTAAGATATAAAGTACAATAAGTATAGAATTTCTGAGATGAAGCTCGTTTAAAAAGTCACCAGGTTAGAACAATGAACAAGGTAACGTGAGAGGAGAGAGAAGCGCCAAGAGAAGTCAAGAAGGTTTCTAATTAGGTACCTACATGTCTGAAGTCGCCATTACGGACGGCTATTAGGTAATGGACGGCGCAGCTGGAGGGCTGTGAGCCGGCAGAAAGCTCTATGCCACAGACACAGATTTACCCCCAAAAAATACCACATAACAGTACCTGGCGATAAATATTGCACATCGACTTTTGGAAAGAGACTCGGCTTCGTAGAGCGTTATCTCTTTCGGACGACAGTTTCGTTTAGTGTGCGACAGAGATAATGCTCTACGAAGGTGAAGTCTCTTTCCAAAGGTCGATGTGCAATATTTATCGCCGAATACTGTAACTGTGTTTCGACCAAAACTCACCAAAGTTTGTAAAAAGCGCTGTTGTAACATAACATATCGCCACGTCTTTCCCCGAAGGGGCTGCAGAGGTGTACAATACCCGCAGTTCGCCGTACGATATTGATCCAAATGTGACAGGGGCGAGCCTTTCGCCATACACCGGGCTCCAGTTATGTAGCAGATGACATAAATACGCACTTATGTTCATACAATGACCAAATTAGTGCGTGCCTTCGGCTGGGTCCGAACCCGCTCCCTCTGGCTTGAGAAGCGGGCCTTCTCCAACTATATAGGCTAGCTTTTGTAGCACAGAATAAACAACAGAATTACATTGTAGATACTGAGAAAGCGCTTTTCTTCGGGTAACTTAAGCTTGAGGTAACGCCTGCTGCACCGAGCAATTTTTACAGACATGATCCGTTGCGTGTTGCGCTTTATTTGCTTTATACGGAATCTGCTAGGGGTAACCTGTGGCCACAGGTAAGACGACAGATGAGACAGATGGTGACTATCAAGCTGGGGCTATATTAGCGCGTGATAATTCATGTCGCGTTGTCGCGCTAAAATTATCGTTATCGGTTATCGGCGATGTGCTTGTCTACATTAGCGATCAACTCGTCGCCTTTCTGCGGGATTGAAGTAGGCAATAATTCGCCTGATACATCACCGAGTGACAAAGTATAACCAGCTATACTTGTCGCGATAGTCAGAATTATCGCCAAAGACTGCTAATGTAGCCGTAGCATTATGAAAAATATAATTAACGAAGGTATAAGTAAAACTCAATTTTATTTTCACGCGTCTACGTAAGAGAGAGGGTGATATTTTTCGAGTGAATGTATGTATGTAAGTATGTAAAAGGTTTCTTTAGCAAGCCCTACAACCCAAACAGCTTGATGGATTTCGACATGTGAGGTGCCATTTAAATCGTCTTGATAGAGGAAGTGTCTTAAGGTACAACATTTCAGTTATAATTATCCGGAGTGTCAAAATACATTTTGCAGTCGGGTTTTTGCTTTACTTTTTATTAATATTACCTACTTGTTATAAAAGCCCTTTTAACTTTTGCCAGATCTATCTAGGGCTTTAGGTACGTATATTTTTAACTTCACTCTCGCTTTTAGTGATACACTGAGATGGAACGTGAAAAAATATCTCATTCTTTGTATAATATTAATCACTGAAAATTATTTCGAATTGGTACCAAAACGAAAACACTCGTCAGTTTAATAAAACTTTTTAAAATAGGCCAAATTTCATTAAGTTAAATTAAGCTGTTCATTTAGAAAATACAATACAATGAAACAGAGAGTTCAGGAGAGCTTTAACACAACAATACACTTATCTACTTAGTTGTTAGCGTAACTGTATTGTAGTAGCGTAACAATGTAGCAAATAATAAACAAGAAATTGCCAAAATGTGTTCGCTCGAACAAGTAATAAGAGCGAGACCATTAATTTGGAGCGGAACTAATACAAACAACCTCACCCTGACTTAATACCTAACGACGGCGAACAAACAATCGTATATGTGATTAAATTCATAGACGACATATGGAACACCAAGCACCGGAAACTATTCAAATGAAGCACTACCTACCTCAGATCTACCTAGAGAATAAAATGGCGTACAGCATATGATCTAAGTGAAGCCAAAAACTATCCAAAAACTACGCTACTGTCGTATATGTACACAACACGCACACATTGCCGCAAAAAAACTACGCTACTCGTTTGGTCATTCTTACCTCGACATTATGTGCATTGGTTTATAGTGTAATTTCGTTTACATAAATATACAAAGTCCTTTTTTTTTTAAATAATTTATTCATGACCATGGATACTCGTCCTTCAGTCGGATTCTTAGTAATATTTTTTCCTTCAGTAACAGATGATGGGATGATGATGATGAGGTGATGATGAAGACGATGAATCCCTCCCCTTTTCCCCATTCCAGTAAAGTTATGGATACTTTACTGAAACTTTAAGTGAAGTTTTGTAGAGAACACGAAAAATCGCGTTTCGCGATGTTTGTATCATTTGCCCACACTCGTGCACGTTGACGAACCTGTAAACGTTAATAATCCACCATTATTACAATTTAACACTCGAACACACAAGTTTTAGAAAATAATACAAAAACACGACACCATCTTTTCGGTACCCGCCAAAACTCCTATACAAAGTCCATTATAAAAAGTGTGGCCAGGACTACATTTTGAGGTGTTTTTTAAAAACTGTGCAGTTTTTTTACAAGTCAATTTTGTAATAGCCGTAACATTAAACTCTTACAAATACGTGCAGTTTTATAATATTAAATCTACTAAGTTATATATTGGAACGGAAATGGCCAACGTAGAGTTTGGGAATTAATATTAGTTTTCGCGTAATTGTAACTATTTGTCATGGCAACATTACGCACACAAGTTTAAAAACGAAGTAGCTTTAGCGAGATATAACGCAGTGTTCCATCTTTTCCTCTAGGTTGAGTATCTAACTAATTCTGTACGAACACATTATAAATATTTATGAGGCACCCAAACAATTTTCAAATCAATATGTAAAGCTCAAAAAGCAGCGTAACGTGATGTAACGCGTAACTCTGAAAAGTCGATTGTAATTTCGTAATATTATTTTTTCAGACACGGGAAAATGTAATCATTTTATGTGAAAAATAGCATTAACATGCAGCGTGCGTGATATTTGTCGTTTCATGGCTTTGAAGAAATTACATATTTTAGGGATGACGAAAATGGATTCCCTTTTGTACCCAAATTGGTGAACTATTCGGTAACTTATTGTATCAATTTCTATAAAGTTACTGCTGTCGCTAACTACTGTAGAGGTACTTACCCGGATTTTAATAGCTACCTTATAGGAAGTTATATGCCTATTATAAGTATGCATGTATTTAAAACATCTAGGCTAGTCACAGGATTAAGGAGGATCAACGCTAGATCCAATGAGATTCTGAAGTATAATGAAAATTAAACAGTGGCGAAGTATTCATCCGAAATTGAATTATGAAAACTAATCTTCTATTTCTTAATGCGTACTTACTAAATATTTTTTTATAAGAATAGACGTTAAACTAATTAGTTTAGCTGAACTACTTTTTTATGATGTGTAAGATGATCTAAAAAAGGAAACTGAGTATTTGGCTTTAGATACATAATCTAGCTTGTACAAAACACGCTAGATGTCCATAGGTAGTTTAAGTATAAGTAGTAAAATCGATCACGCGTGAAAGCATGGTCTAAAATAAATAGACTATTTCAAGAGCTGAACAGACACATTCGAGACGATAAACTGGGTTTATAACACTAGTAAATAGTATCCAGCGGACATACGTGTGTACATTTCATAAAGCTGCCATATAAACATGGCGTGGTTCCCGTCCCAACACGATCCTGATTTAGATGGACGTATCTAATTAAATAACCGCCCTAAGCCTCACGGACATTTTATGTAAATTCTCGGATAGCACGACATCTAAAATTCAGTTAAAATGCCTGAATGTGGGTACACAACGTGAGGGGTAAACATACCCCTTATCGATCTCGGTGAGAAAATTTGCTCAGGACAAAGGGGTCCCAGATAATTGAACCGCTGGACAGAAGGAGCATTGATTGGACTTACCAAGGCTTACTGCGTCTCGGTAACGGACGAGACAGTCGCCGATCTATTGATGTTGGCTTTACTTTTGTACCTATACAGATTGAGATGTTTACTTAAAGGATCGGGTCGACGTGTGATGTTTGAGCCAATATTGTTTAGTTGACCCGACTTGGAAGGTAATCTCGACTAATATCTTGCTAATACTTTGAGGATATTTTTCTTTTTGCTCTGTTCTTTGACGTAGGTACTTTACTTCATGAATTGTTAAAGATTTTATAAAGGTTTTAGAATTTTATTAGATTATTTACTGATTTATATAAAGGGTTTCAGGATTTTATAAGATTGTTTAATTACTGGATTCAAAGAAAAACTTCAAATACTTAAAAAATTGAATATAGTGATTCTACAACACAATGTTACACAAATTGCAGTATTATACCAAAAAATCACTGGAACCATGTTGAAACAAGGAACATTTTGTCATGCAACGCAGCCATCAATGCGGAAGGAAAACTCAAGAAAAATATTTCTGTTCTTTTCAAGACAGGGGTGAATAATCGGGCAGGCGTGCCACACATTCGGCTTCATCATCACTTTCCATCAGTTGGGATAAGGATAAATGTTGGACATGCCCTTAATAAAACCGGCCTCGGGTGCAAAGATGTAACACTTAGACGAAGTCAAGTATTAATAAAATGTGAGCCATCTTTTATTCTCATACTAGCAGCACGCCGCAGTTTCCTTTTCACCCGCAATCCTACAGGAAACGAAGGAAAAATTTTCTCAATGCCAAATGTCATCCAAATCTGGTTAACATTTATGGAAGTTGACTGAACTTGCGTAGGAACAAACATGCGCAAGTGTGAGACTATTCGTAACACACACACCAACTTTAGTACTTATAATATTGTGATGAGATTCGAAGAACTATCATGTAAGCTTGTGCAACATTTCTGTTTGTGTACCTCTGACCTGTGTCGCCAGATAAAAAACAAAAACAAAAAGACAAATAAAAATGACATGCTTTATTACACATTTCATTTTTGTATCCGTTAACAAAACGGTATCCTTTTAGGCCTTTTGTGTACCCTTCTATTTATTAGGTTCATATAAACGTTTTTCATCGTCATGGGAAGCGATTGATGTGATCGAAAACGGTGGACAATTTCGATTGTCTCTCGCGATGAGACCGGAGGGGAAATTAAGCCATTTCGCTCAAGCGATGGTATCAAAGAGATATCGTCTATCATTGTTAGTGAAAAGCAATCAGTAGGTTTTCACGGTTACAATTTCGGTTTGTTTTCTTTCAAAAAACTAAATGACACCACTACTTTTTATTTGGGCGTCTAAATGGTATTTTTTTTTTAGGTTTTGGTGACAACTGAGGAGATAAAAATGTATGAGATACAGTGATAAGAGATTAGTCACAGCATTTTAAGAACACAAAAAAACGTTGTCACCCTCAGATATTTGTTACCGCGTCAATCTTTTTGTTATTTTTGTATTATGAAAATTGCTTTCTTTATTGTGAATATAATGAAGAACGTCAAAACAAAATAGATTACTTACACAAAAATAAGACGCAGAAAAATAATGAAAATAAAATATGAGACGAACATTTTAACGTATTTTTAAAATACGGTTAAATGCTCTACATACTATAGATAGCTTAAACGTATTTCTAAATACGTTTATAGATGAGTAAGTAAGTATGCTTAAATATACTTGAATATTTAGTGTAAAATAATGATGTCTTAAAATTTTGTATCCAGGAAGTACAATGCTTAATCGTAATCTTTTTATTCCAACCAAAGATTGTCTGGAAGAGATCGCTCTTAAGCGTTAAGACCGCCTATTGCGCCTATATTTTTGAGTGTTTGTTTAGATTTATGTTGTATTTAGTGTCAAGAAAGAGTTTTTGTATAGTATTGTACTTGTACACGGAAAAAAAAAATTAGCTGCTGTTACTAAATTTTAGTTGTAGTAGCAAAAATCCTTTCAAACTATAGGGACAGCTAAGTTTTTTGTTAGCGTAGCAAATTGTTTTTAGCTGAACGAATTTAGCTGTTGCAGCTAACAATCTTAACAATACTTAGCAGTAGTTGCTAACAATCTTAACAATAATTAGCAGTAGTTGCAAATATTATTTGCTAATATTTGCTATAGCAGCTAACGATCTTATCTATTTTTAGCTGTGGTCGCTAACAATATTAGTGATAACTACTAACAAGACTTTGCTGCAGCTGACAAGTAATTTAGTTGTGACTGTGAATTGTGTTTGTTACCTGTGCTAAGGGTTTTAGTTGCGAGACTTAATAATTTTATCTGGGGCAGCTAATAAACTTTGAAGCATGAACTATTAGTATTAGTAGTAGCAGCTAAGTTAATTTGCTATGCCATCACACCACCGTAGCTACAGCTGACAAGTAGTTTAGTTGTGGCTGTGAATTGTGTTTGTTACCTGTGCTAAGGGTTTTAGTTGCGAGACCTAATATTTTTATCTGGGGCAGCTAATAAACTTTGAAGCATGAACTATTAGTATTAGTAGTAGCAGCTAAGTTAATTTGCTATTCCATCACACCACCGTAGCTACAGCTGACAAGTAGTTTAGTTGTGACTGTGAATTGTGTTTGTTACCTGTGCTAAGGGTTTTAGTTGCGAGACCTAATATTTTTATCTGGGGCAGCTAATATACTTTGAAGCCTGAACTATTAGTATTAGTAGTAGCAGCTAAGTTTATTTGCTATTTCATTACACCACCGTAGCTGCAGCTGATAAGTAGTTTAGCTATGGCTGTGAGTAGTTTGCGGCTCATGCTAATGATTTTAGTGGCGTGTTATTAAGGCTTCTGTCTACATAAAGAATGTGACGCGAAGTGGCAGCAGATAAGGCGTGAGACTGTGCAAGTTTTAATATGTACAAGGAAATGTATAAAGCATACGCATGGCACATTTCCTTAAATTACGCACTCAATCTGTCGCTGCGTCGCATCAACGTTCGATGTGCAGAATTGCAGCTTTTAGATCACGCAACTAAATCACTTAGCACAAGTAACAAACAATTCACAGCCACAGCTATACAAACTACTTGACAAATGCAATTTGTGGTGTAATAGAATAGCTAATTAACAGAGCTGTTACTACTTACTACTAATACTTAACAATCATGCTTCAAGTATATATATGTACCTATACACATCGCATATTCGGTGAATAGAAGCTCTAACAAAAAAAAAACAATTGTTTATGAAGTTTAATAAATGCTTCTCAAAAATAATTGACAAACAAGTCTGTTGTTAAGTCTGTTGTTGTTAAACAAGTAAACAAGTTATTAAACAAGTTGACTGCATTCAGTACAAATATTAATATCCCTCCTCTAATTGATTTTAACTAATAATAAGAACACCACTTCCATTATATACTTAAATTTTTACTTAAGCCTTCAAGGCATGAAATGATTTATAAAAAATGTCAAAGGCTGTAATGTTATTAAATATCAGAAAGCACTCAGAGATTTTGTCTTCATCCGGAGAAACGGCAAACAGCTGGGGCCCAACATTCAGCCCTCGAAACTTTTCTTTTTTAGGTAATGCGACTGGATTTCGGCGGCAGACTGAAAAAAAAAACATATTAAATACATGTACCCAAGTAGTTTGGTTTTATATGGTTTTGACAGCTAAGGTAACAATAAAGCTAACGTTAAAATTTTTCATTATTCCTGAAATGATAATCAACACAGTTTCAAATATTTATAGAATTGTAGCTATAATATACTTACTTTTAAAAATTGCATCAGCCTTTGTGTCCAAACCGGGACGGTCTCCATTGCCGTTTCTTCTTCATGACTATAGCTTTTATAGGAAATAGTGTTGTCATTGCTCTAAACATTTTCACTTTTTTTCCATCTGTAAATAAAAAAAACATAGGTGGGTACTTAATAAATAAATCATCAAAACCATAAAACATTGTTGGCTTTAAATAAAAATAACATAAAACCTAAACGAGACGTGGTTGTGTGCTAACCACACACGGTTTGCCCATTTATAGATTGCTACACATCTCATATCTTCCGAACGAAAGAAGGTATGACTATGCATTTTAGCTCAAATTTTAAAGCATAATTGCTGCCATTGGCAGCAAAATTTTCAAGTCTCTGGGTCATATACTTTCCGAGTTATAAGCTAATACCTAGGTATGTGTAAGCTGAAGTTACGTCACATCAGCTGACACATGTTGAATCAACGAAACTATCAAACGTAGAGTTTTCATTTAAAGGGCCTAAATTAAAGCATGATTGCTGACATAGGCAGCAAAATTTTCAGATTCCTAGACCTCGTAGTTTCCACGTAATAATCAAAAACAGTTTTCGCGCCCAAAAATTCAAATTTTTGCTTAAAAGCGGCGTTGCCGTTCCGTGCGGTACATTATTGCAATTCAATTTGATCTTAGCGCGTATGCTACTCGACCGTGAACCTTATTGGGCAGCGATATGACTCACAAGCGCTCAGCGTCGGCAACAAAACGTAACCAAAACCATCATGGTAGACCCCCTGTACTTTGCGCGCTGATTAACTACCAGCCGATACCAGCTGATTACCGAAAGCCGTGTAACAGATTACCAAATAGTTAGTACACGCGGCGGGCGGCACGGTGCGAAACTCACTTTACGCTTTTATTACTTGTTCTATGCTTTACGGTCGTAGGTCTTTTTGGTTCACAGCGTCTAGTGATTCAAAAGAATAGGCTATTACAACAATAGGTATTGACAATTTCTGACGAAGTGATTTATCTCTTACGTAGAAACTTAGTAAGTAATCCGTGGTAGGTACTACTCGGCGTACTGACATAAAAATATAATGTTTTAAAATAAACGATGTTTCTCAGTAAAACTCTGATCGCGAGTACGAAAAAAAAAACAGGGAGTAGGTTTATACCTACTCCCTGTTTTTTTTTTCGTACTATCACGTAAGTGCCGTGTTATCACGGCACTTAGCTCATTAACAAAAATATATAAGTAATAGGTATATACTCGTACCTATTTACATACGCTCGGACTTGTAAACCTCCTCCGTTTCGTCAGTTTCCGTTCAACCGTTTTGGCCTTGGAAACGCTACAAATAGAATAGAGATAGAAGTTAGGTACCTACTATTGTTTTTAATACTTTTTAGGTTTAGGTACCCTTGCCATTGCATACCTTGCATACCTCCAATTAGAGATATCTTCTATGCTCATACGTAGGTAAGTAGGTATAGGTATTTCGCTTTTGATGACTGTCTGTATAGCGGCGCGTATACGTTATTTATACGTGTTGCGTTACCGTCAGACAGCAAACATAGTTGACCGAGCGAGCGTTAGCGAGCGAAGCGTCTGTGCTTCTTATGTTCGGATCTGTCTTTTATACAGCTCGCATTTTTTTGAAAAATAAAATCATATTACCTACCTAGATCTCCGCCATTTTGAAAAAAACCGAAACCAGCTAAAAAATTCTGAATCATTATAGAACCTGTTCACAAAATTTCACGAGATTCGGTTGAGAAATGTAGGTAACCAGTAGAAGGACAGACGCCGGCCGGCTCTTCACACTAGGCTGCGTATCATGCACTGACGTGAGACGGCAATATCTAGGTACATTTTTCCAGTCGCCTCGAATCGGAGTTGCTAGTTCACTCCGCCGCCGCCGCCACCACTTCGCACCCTACATTAAACCTTGCATATTTATAATGACCAAAACAGAATCAATTAACACATACAGAATCGTTTAAATCACAAATATACTTACTGTATTGTAGTCCTGTTTGATGCATTAAGTTTGTTGCAAAATAGAGTGATACCAGCCGATGGTAGGTACGCACCAATGACTGGAGCCGATATATAGTAACAGGATTGCCCCCTGTCAAATTTGGAACTGAATATCGTCCGGTGAAGTATGGGTGTTGTACTACACTGTACACACTTCACACTTGTTGCGCCCAACAATTTTTCTTTCTTTCTAGGAATTACCTGTAAACAGCATATATGTTAGGACTCGACAATTATTAGTGATTTAAAATGCTAAACATCAATTAGAAGTACTTATTGCAATAAGTTATAGTTACTTTCTGCATGTTTTTAAAGTGACAAATATAGTTCGCTGTCCTATTTTCGGCAACAGTTTTTCCAAAAATACTCGGTCAATAGAGGTAGGTGATGAGCTTCTATATTTTCATCTTTAAAAGCTTACGTTATTTTTTTGCAACACATGTGTTCTATAGGTACCTAAGTACTTGTGTTTCGGCCAGGGGTGCTAAGTTCACGCCAGGTTCTACCCGGCCCGGTGTACACCATGCACTGATAAAAGCACTATTAGTTCAATATAAACAATTTAAACTTTTTTAATGCGAAGTTAAAGTTTGCCGAAATTTTACGTGCGAGCAGACGCGAGTGCGCGGGACAGTCATTCACCGACAAGTCCGACAACTGACTGATTTAGCGCGTGCGATGCTCGCACGCCGAAAGGCCGGGAGTTTACGTCTCCGTCTCCCCTCACAGGTATCTCGCGGCTTTGTGGATGCCGCCGGCTTTCGTAGGTATCGTTTTCTATCTATAATGCCTACAGATATCTGGCGTAAACAACTTGCAATATAAAGGCATCAAACTTTTGGCTAATTTACAAGCTTGGCAATAGAAAGATCGCGGTTCTAAAGTGTGAATATGGGCAAAATCGGTACAACTCCATACATCAATTGCGAGATGTCAGTGCGATGCAAACCTGTACAGCCGGCTAGGTTTTTGCAGCATGCCACTTTTCTAACGGAAAATCTTATCAGTAGATAGATTACTGTATCTGGACACGCAAGCACTCATAGTAGGTAGGTATAAAAGCTCATAATAAAATAATGCAATGCAAAGTAGGTACTTACTTACTTTTGAATTTATCTTTGGGCGGCATTGTAGCCCTAGAATTCACTTCTTCTGATTTCCTTTCCACAAATGAAAAATCCTTTTTTTAACACTATAATCACTTTTTCTTCCAATTTTAACGCCGTAACGCAACCAAATTCACGTGAACACACACGTTACGATACGATACGAATTACGAAATGAAATGAAACTTTTTGTAAGTGAATATGTATATATTCATGTATTTTTAGTATTTCAAAATCGCTAAAAAACTTATCTCCACCATTTTGAAAAAAAATTAAAACTGGCTCGACAAATGAATCTATAAATATTTATAAACCTATTTATGTTTTTATCATAACAAAACATAACATATCGTCACGCCTTTCCCTTGAAGGGGCTGGCAGAGGTATAATACAACATCCACACTTCGCTGGACGACAGTCAGTCCCAAGTGTGACGGGGGGCGATCCTTTCGCCATAAACCGGGCTCCAGTCATGTCATGTTAGCAGATGACATACAATCCGCACATTGGTGTGAGGTAGGCTTTCTCAAACTAGGTTATCATAGCTTAACATTTTTTTACAAGTATACAATATACCTACCTAGGTAAAGTACCTAATAAGCGTGTTTAGCAAAATAACAGAATAACATTTCAGAATTTATAAATTCTAAGCCTCGAAGTTTAACGCCTAAGTAGTCTAATTACCTATACCTACCTGTATACCTACTTACTTACCCATGCATAGATATTTTTGTAAGAAAACTAATAAAACCAAAAACAACCGACTGCCTTGGTGGCTCAGTTGGTAGTGAACCTGCCTTTTGAGCTTGTTGGCGTGGGTTCGATTCCCACCTAGGGCAAACATTTGTGTCTGTCCTATGTCTGGGTGTTAAAATATATTTAATTATGTATTGAAAAATATCTAAGTACCTAGGTATGTAGGTATACTATGGTAAGACACTAATAACAACTAGTGGCTCTGTGAGCTGTAGACCTCGCGGCCGACATCTGTTTTCCTCTACAGGTTGCATTCCTGAACCGATTCACGTGAAATTTTGTGAGCAGGTTCGATGATTAGACAGATTTTTTTTTTAAATCTATCTAAGCAGTGAGTCTATTAACAAAATTTTAGGAAATTCCGTTTGTATCGGCCTGTGGACGAAGGCCTTTTTTTTAAGCTGAAGCATAGACGCTTTGCTCAAATGCTCGCTTGGTCGATTAAGTAAGGAACAAAAGTAATACAACAAGCACAAAGAAAACAATCAACTTACGTACGCATAAATGCATCTACGTAGGTATGAAATATTCTTGTCTTCATCAATAAAATAATGCTTAATGGTTAGTACCTACCTAAGTTAGGTTATTGTACCTACCTACCTAACAATAATAATGAGCGCAGAGATGACGCGGTGACGCGGACTGCCCTCCCGTCGTTTGTGCCCTTGCAACGCGGAAGAAATAAGTACCTACCTACGAAAAACTCACATCGCGAAGACTTATGAAGATGTACTTAACTAATTTCTCACACTTCTCTCACTACTAGCACACTACTCACACACTAGCCCAGACAGGCTAACATGAGTCGTAGTAGAGCGAGCGAGAGCTTATTTTGCTCTGCTTTCTGTTTTTCTTACGCATTTTCGCTAGTTGAATTTTAGCCGAGTTGGAGAAGGCTTGCTTCTAAACTCAAAAGGAGCCGGTTCAATTTCAGCCAAAAGAGCGCACCGATTTGTTCATTGTGTGAAAATATGTGCGTAGGTATTTAATGTCATCTGCTATATTGTATAACTAGAGCCCGGTGTACAGGCGACAGACCCCTGTCATATTTGCATATGAATATCGTTCGGCGAAGTGTAAGTGTTGTAATACACCTCTGCCAGCCCTTTCGGAGGAAAGGCGTGGCGATGTGTATTTACTATTTAAGATAACCTAGGTACATTCTGAGCTACAATTTCATTTCTTCCAATGGTTACCTACGTGTTTAGGGAGTACGAGTACTTAAATATAATGTGGGAAACAGGCTTAAAAAGTTTATAAGTAAGTAAACACTACCAGGGAGGTGTCACTCAGAAGTTTAGGTACGTTTCGCCAGCGCACTTACTGGTTCTTATCAATATAATTAATATTCAATATCTGGATAAAATTTGGCACAGATATAGCTTACGTCCTGGACATAGGCTACTTTTTCAAGGCTGAGGAGCTCAAACTCCTGCTGCGGGAGCTGCGGGAATGCTTAGATATAACGCTATAGACGACCACGGCCCCCTGAGCGCTAGCCCCTTTGGGCACCTCCCCGAGCCTATGCTCTTCCTCGCCTGTGTCGAACACCAGACAAATCGTCATCATCATCTACCTTGCTCGACCGGTGAGCGCCAGACATCCTAACTAATATTATAAATGCGAAAGTGAGTTTGTTTGTTTGTAACGCTTTCACGTCTCAACTACTCAATCAATCGTTTTGACATTTTGCATACATGTTGTCTGGGGTACTGAAAAGGACATAGGGTACTTCTCGAAAAAATAAACAGTTCCTGTGGGACCGCGGATGAAACCGCGGGGCGCAGCTAGTATCTCATAAAATTTATTTTGGTCGAATAATTAAAGTCTTAGTAGCAGTTACAAATTCAATTACTACTTACTTATTTTTAAAGTAAAACAATTGATACGTTCGGTTACATATAAACGTGGGATAGCTATTTAACTTAGTTGCTACTACTAAATTCTATGCCACTAATTAAATTGCTGCCTTACAAAAAGGAAATTAATCACGCAACTAAGTAGTTTTGTTACAGTATGAAACCAAATTTATAACCACAGTTAAAACTCTTGTGAGGTGCAGCTAAATATTAATTCACTAAGACAGCTATCATACTTTGCTACAACAACATACCTACTAAAACATATCTTCATCATCTTTACATAATGATATGTCTCACACAATGCTATTAGATCACAACATTAGGAACAGCACAAAATATCCCGCTTGCCGTCTAAAATTTCACATACGACATGGAAATAACTGTAATAGAAAAGACTGGTTAATGTAGATAATGTCAATTAGCAATAGCAGGTAAATAATTTATCTTAAAGTAGTTAAAATATTTTGCTCTGATAGCTAATTGAAACATTCGAATTTGTTTTGTTTATATAGATAACAAATTTAGTAAACTCAGTTAAGTAATTTGTAGTAACTGCAACTTGAGTGTGATTCTCCTAGCAAAATTTTATTTTGAATAGTAGCTAAGCAGTCTTTGTCGTAGTCAACAAAACTTTGCCAGTGTTTCGAAGATATTCGGTGCAGCAGCTAAGACATAGGCAGCAAAACAGATTTAGTTGCCACAACTAAACCATTTTTTTCCGTGTAGGATCTAGGTACCTACTGTTACTTATTCTGGTGTTTCCAGTCTGTGTTCCGGTGACGCAGGAAGCCAAAAATACAGATTTAACTGAATGACATTAGAGGAGCACGGCACACACCCTCTCCACGTATTCCTGAGCTAATATTTATTTAGTCAGCCACTTGCGTACCCCACTCGACTCTCTTGATTGGCTACGTTTTGTGCTCCTTACCCGAGGGCACAGAATACCTAATAGGGCCAAGGGTCCGAGTCAGAAAGGAGCCATATCATTACCACTTTATATGAGTCCGTTCCCCTACCGCACCAGCCCGCTCGTAAAAAAATCAGCAACGCGTGCATTTTTACTTCATTTTTGCTAAAGTGCGGTTTTTATATGAAATCTGTTATAAAGCAAAACCCGCTGAAAATTCCGACTGATATGCAAAACCTTGAGAGCCTTTTATAATGTGAAACGTAGTTACAACCGTTAAATCTATTACAGAAAAACTGACATGTGCACCTACAGAGCAATCTACGCGATAAAATATCATCAGCCATTTTATCAATCAATTTATGAAGATACCGTAGGATAATCGCTTTAATCTTGATATATTGCACAGTGATCTAGCAATTTATCGGCCCATTGGGTAAAGGATTATGAGTGCAAAACGTACTTATTCATAAATTACCATATGAAAGGAAATCCATACACGTGTTCTTGACCATCTAGGTGTGTTACAGAGCTGTTATAGGGAACAGGTAGAATATTTATTTATTTCTTTTTAATAAATAAATTTGATTTGATTTGAATTTACACACATTAAAATATAACATTTCAGAATGAGATCTAAAGCGTATATTTACAACTTATTCTAACTTAACTAAATATAAAGTCAAAGTCAAAATGTTTTTATTCAATTTAGGTATCAACGTCAAAGTTTTTTTAAATAGACTCGACCGCCTTGTTCGGATAGAGAGCCTCTACTCAGAAGAACAGGCAAGAAACTGAGGGGCATTCGAAATAAACTTACTAACTTACATGATATCACAGATTATTATACAAATGAAAGATAACTAGGTAATTACTAACAACATATTTATTATTATATAGGTATAAAAATTAGAGTATGAAATATCCAACAGACAAAAAAATAACAAAAAATTAAACGTGTATCTACCTAGTTGTGCTTATTATCTCCCACTACCTTGCTATACAATTTGCACTTTACACTTTTTACTTTACACTGCAGTGTGGCCCATCTATCTGCAAATGTATCTAGTTGGGGCAATGTTGACGCGATCTCGTTGAGGTTTTTTCTGTGCCCGGTACATATACTATACATAGGATTAATTAATATTGATGCTATTTAATATAACCAGTGACGCTGAAGACTTAAGTCAAAGTTCATGAATACAAATTGTATATGGGCGCCAATCGCTATTTCATCTAAGTGAATAGCCCCGAATGCCCGAACGGTCTACTCTGTACAATCTGAGCGAGTCCCAGCCGCCGCCGCGATTTAGTTAGAATTACAAATCTCCTAATTAAGATGTGGCTTGTCAAGGCACGCAGTGCCAAAACTTGCGCAAACTTGCTTAAGAGCTACATGCATATTTATTGAAAGAGATACTATAGCTGCATACTTTTGTGCTTGAAAATAAAGATGCGGGAATAACGCGCACAGTTCTAGGTAGATTGGTTACGGCACGACAATCGAATAGATTTCTAATTGAAAAAGAACTATAAATCTTTTCAAAATGTTGGCTTCCGAAATTAAAGATGTGATTGCATTATACAATTAGCATGTGATGATATTTTATAAAACCGAACGAGTCAAAAAATAAAATGTTTTTTTTTTCAAATACGAGTAAGCAAAACATTGTATCGTAAGTCATGTTACTACTACTAACGTATCGTATTCGAATTTTATTTCAAAAACAAACTCAAAACATAAAAGTAGAAGCAATATTTATTGAAACCATCGAACGTGCATTTGAAAGACGACTGTACCTAGATTTGTAGTCACCGATATTCAATACACGTCCGCAATCTCTTTTGCGATGGAGGGCCGCGACGGAATCCAAATAACGTATTCAATGTTATAAATAATATAGCCGCGAGATCATCCAACATGACAGCACCCAGCCGCCTTATCTTAATGTTTTATGTCATATCATATACTTACCACCCACCACCAGACTCTATTAACTTCGACTTAATTGAATTTAGCGCGAGAATTGCGTCACTAACTTTAGTCTATTGTGTTTCCAAATACTCTAACCGTTGACTGAGCATGGTTCCAAAGAAAATACCATCACTACTTATTTATCTTTGCAAATAATGCAAATACAATATCAGATGCATCCAAAATAAAATCTGAAGCCAGAGTAGCTCCAATATTTTTCCTTAAGGATGGAGGAGTTGCAATAAAATGGAAATGTCAAGACTGAATCGATACCGGTTTTTTTTTTTTTTTTTTTTTTTTTTTTTTTTTTTTTTTTTTTTTTTTATGAATGACTAATGCTGTTGGCCACTGAGGCCTCTACAGCGTACCGGACGTAAGGCAAGCGCGGAGGGCGCAGGACCTTAATGGACTTTAGTTATTTAAAGCTAAGGGCGACTGGCACAAGGGCACCACTAAGGTACGGACCTCGGCTTGGACCGTCGCCGGGGGGGGGGAGTCGATTTGCCCAGGCAACCCAGAGGGGGTTTGCGCTTGAGCCCTATTAGGTTTATCTGTTTGACTATTTGGAGAGAATCTAACCGATCTTCTAACAGATCCTGGGAGTCTTCGACCTCGCCGGCGAGGTCGGTGTTTTGTTATCGTGTTCCTTTGGTAACCGGCGCCTATACCAAAAACTGCAAACTTCCTGTTGCGGGGAGCTGTCGGGTCGGCCGACCCCAGCGCAGCCGCCGTGGCGACTGCGATGGGGTCGTCCGGGTCGCCGAAGATGTCTCTAGGGCGTCTACGGAGAGGGCGGGGGGCAGCGGCGTCTACTGCTGAGTAGTCCGCCGTGCGAACGACTAGAGGATTTGAATGGTGGGAGGCCCTATCAAAGTATCTGCGCGAAGTGAATTTAAAGTACTGCCGAATGGAGGGGAGCTCTACATCGCAGTGCAAGTCGGAGTTTCGCTGGAACCAGCTGGCTCCGACCGCTCTGCGAATAAATCTATTCTGGACGGCCTGGAGCTTGTCCAGGTCGAAGCCAGACGCGTGGGCAAACACTACGGAGGCGTAGGTCATAACGGGGCGGATGCAAATTTTGTACAATATCACCTTATTTCTAAGGGATAGCTTACTACGATCGTTGAGGAGGGGGGCGAGTCGGCTTAAAAAGAAAACCGCTCGATTCCTAACTGTCCGGATGTGCCTCGAGAAGGTGAGTCGACGATCGAGGGTCACGCCAAGATACTTGGTCGAGTTCACCCAGGGGATGGGCCTATCGTGCAGCATGAGCTGCTGCCGGATAGGCCATTTGTTGGGGTGAAAGCACACAGCTGCGCTTTTGTCCGGATTGACCGAGATTGCCCACTTCTCAAACCAGTCGCCTAAGCGGCGCAGGGCTTGTTGAAGCGTGCGGAAAGAGATGGACTGATTCCACCCTCTTATAAAGAGGGCAGTATCGTCCGCGAAAAGCGCAAGCTCTACCTTCGGATGACGTGGAATGTCATGCGTGTAGAGGGAGAACAGAACGGGGGCCAGCGCTGACCCCTGAGGGACGCCAGCGCCGATGGGGTGGGGAGCCGAGCGGGTGCCGTCGACGCGATAGCGAAAGTTTCGATCAGTCAGATAGTCATGTATTATGAGTACAAGACCATCCGGGAACCCGAGCTGGTATAACTTGTATACCAGCCCGCTGTGCCAGACTTTATCGAACGCTTTCGCCACGTCGAGGAACACCGCAAGGGTGGACTGACATTTGGGCGTGACCTGGGTGAAGCCGTGGTAGGGTTTCCGATTGAAACCCTCTAGGATGTGCTCCGTGATGCGGTGCACCTGCTGGACGCACGAGTGTCTGGCTCGAAAGCCGAACTGCTCGTCGGGGAGGAGATTGTTATCTCGGATGTGGGACCAAATACGCTTCAGAAGGATGCGCTCGTAAATCTTACCTAAGGTACTGAGGAGACTGATGGGGCGGTAGCTAGAGGGCTCTGACGCCTTCTTGCCGGGCTTGTGAATGCCGATGACGTCGGCAGACTTCCAAGCGTCGGGGAAGGTGCAGTTGGCCAAGGCGGCATTGAAGATGCTGACGAGGAGGTTGATCAGAAAGACGGGGAAGTGCTTAATCACTCTATTGCTGACGCCGTCTGCACCTGGGGCCTTCTTGGTTTGGAGACCCTTGATGATCGACTCTACCTCCGACACAGAGACCGGCTCTGTGGGTTCGAGGGCGGGACGGGCTGTGAACTCGGCGACTTCCTCTTCCACCATATCTAGGTGGTCGGGGTCGACGCGCTCGAGACTGGGGCTGCATTGCCTTTCGAGGCTTTCGGCAAGGCACTCGGCCTTTTCGTCGTCCTCGAAGGCAAGCGTGTCGTTCGGACGAGACAGGGGGGGAATATTAGATGACTTGCTGCCCTTCAGCGATCTTACCATCTTCCAGTATGCCTGGTGAGATGGTCTGATCTCCGAGAGCAGGGTGTCCCACCTCTGATTGCGGAGTTCACTCATGCGGTTCTTTACGGCACGCTCGTAATACCGCAGAGTGGCTCTGTTCTCTTCGGTGCGACACCAGTCGTATGCCCTAGTGGCCGCGTGTTTCGCTCTCAACAGCTCCCTCGCATCCTCGGGCAGGGCCCAGCGTTGGTCGCCCTCGGCTGGGACCTGCTTCGAGGCTTCGCCAACGGCTTTACGAAGGTGACTGTTGAGAGCGTCTATGGAAAGAGCGATATCGTCGGGGGTCGCGATATCGTCTGGTATTCTATCTAAATCGGGTGAACTGGTAGCTTTTAGGCTTTCGCCCAAGAGCTCCCAGTTCACCACGGTCTTTGTCGGCGGAGTTCTGTTGCTCGGGTCGGGACCCAGCAGCATCAGAACAGGCCTATGGTCCGAGTCAAGCTCGTGTAGCACCTCCAAAGAACGCAACTGGAGTGTTACGCCCTTTAGGAGTGCTAGGTCGAGAATGTCCGGCCTGTAGTTGAGATTACTGCTAAAGTAAGTCGGGGAGCTGGGGGGGATGATATCAAAATTTAGCGTATCCGAGAATGAGTACAGAAGGTGCCCATTCCGGTTGTTCGCGTTGCAGCCCCACATCACGTGCTTGCCGTTAAAGTCGCCGGCCAGAATGACCGAGCTACCGAGAGCGAGAAGCGCTTCGAGGTCCTCTTTGAGGAGAGTCTTGCTACCCGAGTGGTAACAAGACGCTATTATGATGGACTGATGACCGGTCATCGCAAGACGGCAACAGGAAGCTTCCAGATTGACTAACGGGGGAGTGGGTATGGGTGTGCAGTGCAGAGACCTTTTGTAATAGATCAGAGTACCGCCCAGGGGGGCGGCGAGTCTGTCATTACGAACCATCAAGTAGTTTGCAACCCTGGGGTTCCTCTTGCTTGGTTTCAGAAAGGTCTCGTTGATCAACATGATGTCGACCTGATGGGTCGTTAGAAAGTGGTGGATGAGATCCCGCTGATCTCTGGCATCGGTGTGGATGCCGTTGGCATTAAACCACGCCAACGCCAATGAATGGGGCTTAACCTTAGTGGGTGTGCAATCCATTAAGGTTATTGGGAGAGGACGCGGGGGGCGAAGCGCTTCATAGCGCTGAAGAGGTTGCCGTGAGTCATCATGATGTCCAATAGGGCATCAGGATGCTCGCGGACCTCCTGGGCTACGGCACGGACCTCGTCGAGGTCGAATGCCGAGGCTATCTCTGCCAGCAAGAGCAGATCCGCCTTCAGGCCATAGGGGCCCTGGGCGGGTTTGAAGGGTGAGGGCGGGGGGGTTGGACGGCTCTGGGCAGGCGCGCGGGCGCTGCTGGCCGGAGCTGGGGCCGCCTTCGGTTGGACCAGGGACGAGGGCCTGGTCCAAGCATTGGTGGCGGGTAGGGGAGCGTCGATGAACTTCGGCGCAGGGGTCTTGGCGCTGACGCCATGGGGACGGGTTGGGCGACGGGGCGCAGGGGTCCTCTTCGCCCCGGCCGCAGCCTTTGGGGCTTTGGGGCAACCACGATAGTTCGCGGTGTGCCCCTGAGTCCCGCAGAGCACGCAACTAGGAGGATTAGGATCCCCCTTGACCCGCTTGCACAGCGCGGTGCTGTGCTCGCCCGCGCACTTGACGCATCGGTACGCCGCTTCGCAGAAGCGGGCGGCGTGCCCGTACAGTTGGCAGCGGTGGCACTGACCGGGTATGCCTCTCCGCCTGGGAGCCTCGACTTTCAGGCCGGAGAGGTTGAGGACTCTTTCTATCCGAAAGATCCCCTTCCCCTCCTCCGTGCGGTCGAGGATGACCAGCACAAGGTCTATCGGGGCCTTCGTCCGTCCGTTGGTCATCCGATGGACCTGCTGGACCGGGAGGCCTTGGGCAAGGAGATCGTCACGGACGAGCTCCGTGTCGATCTCCTTAGGGATACCGCGCAGTACTACGCGGAGCACTTTTTCCTCTTCCAGCGGATACGCGTGAAATTGGACCGCGTGTTCCCTAAGAGAGCGGGTGGCCTGACGATAGTCGTCAGACGTGGGGACTGTGACGGAGATGCCGTCCGTGTGGCTCTTGCCGGAGAACGTCACGCCGTTTGTCGTGAGGATCGTGACCACCTCCTGCCAGCGGTGGCGGTCCCGAACGACGAAGGGGCGGGGGGGCTTTCCCACCCTGGGCGCGGGAGGCGCGTCCATGGCGGTGGGCGGGAGAGAGGGGCATGCAGTCGGGCATGCGGCCTTTGACGGGGGCGGAGGGGAGCCGGCGGCGGAAGCGGGCCGCTTCGTCCCCTTGTTGGCGACGACGGTGAAGCCGTCGTCGCCGCCACTGACGATGTCCATCTCCTCCGTAGAGGTATGGGTGGGTGCGACCGTCAGAGCGAGTCGCGGCGAGCGGGAACGCGAACGCGAGCGCGAGCGCGGCGCCACCGTACGCGATCGCACGCGGCTTGAGCGTGCCACGCCTGGGGAACGCTTCGCCGCGGGCGACCGGCTCTTAGCGGCGGCGGCGGCGGGAGTCGGGGCGGCCGGCGGCCCTCTGAGGGAGGGCGCCAACTTAATGGTAGCCTTAGGGGCCGGGGCAGGGGCAACGATCTTCTTCGCGGCGGCCTGAGGGGCGCGGACGAGGGGGGACTTTGCCTTAGGGGCGCGGGCGGGGGGGGACTTTGCCTTAGGGGCGCGGGCGGGGGAAGGCTTGGCCTTAGGGGCCTTGGCTTGCAGAGAGGCTGCAAACCTAACCGGATTCGTGACGAACTCCTGAAGGGAGCTCGGGTTGGCGCGCAAATGGGCCCGGATGGAGGTACCTAGGGCGGCAAGTGCCGCCCCGAAGTCCACTTCCGGCCCCATCGTCGCGAATAAATCGCGATCGCCGGGGGAGGAGGTCCCCGGCTGGGTGCGGGCCGCGGGCATCACCCTGCCGGGTTTAGGCAGGGTGGTGTGTGCCTAATTCGTTCCCTAATGTGTGCCAACTGCCAGTCTTATTGTGCAGTTGGTGAGTACCTAACACAGGGCCCTAGCTGCCCCGGGGGAGAGACAGGGACTCCGGCGAACCGGCCGTCCGAGCCAAACACGCACCCGAGGAATCGGAGGGGAGGCGGAAGGGTGGGAGGGAGATGCTTGGCGTCGGCGAGGGGCGACCCCAAGGCCGGTGGTGCCAAGCCCAACCGGATTCCGTTTTTCCCCTGAGCAGGGGAAAAACGAGCGCTCCGGGTCCACGCTCCTAACAGCGATCGGCTTCGTTGGCACCGTTATGCGTGTCCACCGTCGACCACAATTGTGGATTTGATAGACGTGAGGAGAGGTGAGCGGGCGGCGGTCGGGCCCGCCGGCCCAGCTTTGGCGCGAGTCCCGCACTTAGGTCACTCGAATCGCGTGTAGTATGCGAAACTAAACACACTACACGGATAAGGCGCCCCGGTGCCGGACTCGAGAACACACTCGACGCACGGTGACGTCACTACGCGACTCGTAACTGATTCACCGAGCGGCTCTGTGAACAGAATCGGACGGCGGTAAGCACTTAGTCACTCTAATGCACACTAACTGACCTGCAGTCCGCTACGCTGATGCGTGGGACTCCTATCTGAAGGATCCTGAGCGGGCACTGAATTTAAAAAAACTATAACGGAAATTTCCGTGAAGCGGAAAAAAAACGGAAAGAGACGACTGCGCGGCACGACGGTCAGGAGCACTATGAATCGATACCGGATACAAGAAAGCTTTTTAGGGTTCTGTATATTGGTAGCGCGCGTCATGTAACACCCTCGTTAGCGTGATGGATAGCGAGGAGCCAGAGCGCCAGAATCACGCCAGCTGTCACCAGATCAAATTGGGCGATATCTTTGTTGGAATCTTGCAGTGTCGGGTGATAGCTTTGTCACTATTCGATATCAAACACTTGTTTAGTTGGGGTCTTTGACAAAAACAACAATATAAATTGCGGTGTTTACAAATAACAATAGGAAAAGTTTCTTCTGAATCAACGAGCTCCATTTTAGGTCACATCATCTCATACCATCAGATGAGATTATTTTTTTATGATTGAATGGGCCCAGTTTTGACCACAACACACCTGATAGAAAGTGATGCGCTGATAGAGCGCGCTTACCCATGAGGTGCCTATTCACTCTTGTCTTGAAGAGACCCAGGTTGTATCTATTGCTGGGTAACACCGAGGCAGGAAGTGCGTTCCACTCCTTGGCAGTTCAGACAGGTGGGTTGGGTCTTTATAAAGTAAATCGATGTCCAATTAGAAAACTTACTTTACGTCTAATCAAACGTCCTGATGTAAGTAACTTTGCTGCGGGTAGGTCAAAAGGTAACGAGTATTAGAGAACTTCATGAAATATTCAAGATACTCCACCGCACCCCAAAACTTTCACAAATAAAGGGAAAAAAATAAATGAAGTGGCTTCCTTTATTCAACAAGAAATGCGACGTGACAGAAATAAAATCCG
This sequence comes from Peribatodes rhomboidaria, assembly GCA_911728515.1. Taxonomy (NCBI): domain Eukaryota; kingdom Metazoa; phylum Arthropoda; class Insecta; order Lepidoptera; family Geometridae; genus Peribatodes; species Peribatodes rhomboidaria. The sequence continues at coordinate 10,253,426 of OU452172.1, forward strand.
TTGAATGAAACTGAAATCGTATTCGACGGTTCATAAACAAGTCTTCGCACTTAAACGGTTTTATTAAAATACTTTCCGCTAAGAAAATTGCTTGCATGTTTTGAAATTGAAGCAAATTAGATAAGCTCAAGAAGGATCATGCGAACACGATTCTACCTCGTTTTAATTAGAAAGGATTACACAGTACATTGTTACGAAAATCAGTGTAGCATCACAGAATAGACGCTTAGATGTACTCATTGTACTCATCTTATGAATACACTATTATTGAACCTTGAGTCAAAATCGAAGTTTTACTCTTTCATAAAGTGGTTCATGTATAAATTGTACACCCTTAGAATATACTTACCTTGAATAATGTATAAAAAATAAACTGATGCAGCACTTTTCACTAAATAAATTAAAAAGATAATGATATTAAATTTATTTCGTACTCCATAATACTTAGTTGTATATTGCGTTTGTAGAAACAAGCACTAACCCAAATGAGTTTGGCATTAAACGTTTTAAGCAAAATGTTTTCTTTTACGATAAATTAATTTTGTACGCTAGACAACCAAGTTTTCATAAGTCCATAAATTCTTGATGGATCGATACGAAATGCTGAGCATTTGACGCTGCAACTTTCTCTAGAGTTATTTATTTGGAAACGATGAGAAACTTATTTGGAAGGCAACTTTGTAAGATTGAAAGAAGTATTTTGTTTTAACCGTTAAGACTTTCGTTTGTAACTAAGTAGGTATTAAATTTAACACTGATTTTGCACCAAAATCTTCAAGCAACATGGCGCACTCTACTTGAGAAGTAAGTGTATTATACTGTGAAGCAACCATTAATTCCTGTCGCTTTATTAAGTCTAGAAAGGAAGTAGCGATTTGCTACAATGTTGTGTCGTGCATGTAATAAAGCAGAGTATTCACGACATCACGGCAGAGTGAAAATTTGCCGCTTTCTCTTACTTCCAAAGGCTTTATAATTATTTTACGCCTAAGCGAGAGCGTGGAAAATGAGCCGCCATCTGCGGTTAATTGCAGTTATTCGAGGGCGCAAATGAGCTGCCGTGCCGCCCGCCCCGATCTCGACACCAAGCAATGGCGCGTTTCATGGCTGCCAGTGATATTGTTAAACCAGCATCATTTTTTTATATTTTCGACCAATTAGCTTGGTCATTTACTTTTAAATGGAATTGGTTGGTACATTATTCTGCGTTTTGTTAAGCGTTGCGTTTTAAATGATATGGCATTTCCCCTTTTACATACGTTCAGTTATTAGTGAAGATGATAACGTTTTAGATTATGATCCCTTTTCATGGTTTTCACTTTACTGCATGCCATTGACGTACTAAGACGAAATGATAAACGCGATCCTCAACCATACCCCAATCTACCTATATTAAGTAACGAAACTTTACACATAGATACTATTTTTTTTTTTACTTTGAACCATATGAAAAATACGGCATCTTTGGACCAATGACGGCTCTTCATAAACTTACCTACATATCTCTCTGAATATAACCAACTCCTCCATGTATCCCACATGGTGGTAGGAGCCAGACTTTCTTACTTCACTTCTCTTCACGCTATCCTCCGCATCGTCCCTATCCAATATTAAACTATGATTTGCTATGAAGCGATGATAGACTAGTTGGAGAAGGCCCGCCTCGCAAGCCAGAAAGAGCGGGTCCAAACCCAGCCGACGCCGACGGCACGCACCAATTCGTTCATTGTGTGAACATATGTGCGTATTGTATGTCATCTGCTACATGACTGGAGCCCGGTGTATGGCGACAGGCTCGCCCCCTGTCACGTTTGGGACTAAATATCGTCCGGTGAAGTTGTGAGTGTTGTATTACACCTCTGCCAGTCCCTTCGGAGAAAGGCGTAACGATATGTTGCTATGAAGCTTACACATTACTATGCATGGTCGAATCCTCAAAAGTATATTTCATGTCGCGGGTTGCGGCTGGTTCAAATGGCGCGTCATTGGTATAATTGCAGTTAATTCACGGCGCAAATGAGCCGACACGCGACGCGGCGCGGAGCGGCCGCTGCCAGTCGGCGCGCCTTCCCACACACTTTTTATCAGGAGAACGGTTCGTTTACTTTTTAGAGCAGGAAGTAAATATATTTCAGAAATAATTACATTTTTAATTCGCTGGTGGCTATAGCGCAATGTTTGATATTATAACACGATTGAAGTCGGTTTTTAGATCTGCTTATCATCCAGTTAAAATTCAATACTCAAAATTATTCAAATTACTTAATTGAATAATTAATTTCTATTTTTAATGATAACTTAAAGGAATACAGCAGATAATAACTACACTAACGATTGTTTCCTTTAGTTGTACTTTGATAAATGAAATGAAAAACATTTCACGGGCCAAAAAAATAACAGCCAACTGTTAGGTTCTATATGAACAAAATGGTTGACGCAACCCTAGTAAATGACGTACCTGTCACGCTCACTAGTATGAAAAAGTTGGCCTGTCACTTTTCGTTCATAAAAAGTACGGAACTCTCTCTAGAACCACATCTACTCTAGCTGTCTTCAAAACAAATATTTTCAAAGATGATATCGTAAAAACGATGGCTTTATAACCTCGAGTGTAATATCGTCGAGCGACGTTGCATGATGGATGATCACAGTCGACTGCCGACAGCCCGGGACAAGTCTTTTGGAAGATATTCGACTGACAATATCAGGAAATTTAAGACTTAGCTTATATAGCGACTATAAAACTATGGCATAGCTAATATTATTATGATATCCTAACTAATATTATTATGTGAAAGCGAGTTTGTTTGTTTATTTGTTTGCTGTTTGTTTTAACGTATCATGAAATTTTGCACCCATGTTATCAGGGGTACTTACAGAAAAAGACTAGAATACTTTTTGTAAAATAAAAAAAACGGTTACTGCGAAACCGCGGGTCAAAACCGCAGGGCGCAGCTAGTATGGATAAAATCATGTCACTTTCCATTCTCATCACATCACAATAAATACTGAATATTGATTTATGTATGATAGGAACCCCGCCAGCTGTTTAACCCGTGTGGCTAATTTCTCAGAAAGCGTAGGAACCTGTGTATGTACGAGTATGTCAGTCTTTTACTATTGAAAAAGGCTATGGAACTCTTAAAAGCACGTTTATGTTTTGCTTTATCGTTGTGAAAAAGGGAAACAAACAAACAAAGAAACACAGTTTCACTTTTATAATTTACTAGCTGTTACCCGCGACTTCGTTCGTGATTATTCAGAAAATAGTAAAAACCTTCCTCGGGAAATACTGTAAGTAACTGTGTTTTTCTGTCTCTTTGTTTGTTCGATGTTCCCGACTTTATACCTAGCTACCTTCCTAATATGTGTAGAATATGAGTAGAAATTATTGTAATAATAGAAGTTTTCTTGTATTTTGTTTTATGCATTTTAACTAAAGAGGTCCGTGTACCGACTAATGCAACATTCAGTCCATCAATAAGTACATTATATTTTATTCAGTTTTTCAGGGCCATTGCAAATTACTACAACGCTGAACATTCAAAGAGTCAATTTTATTTCAAGTTCAATGCCAATTTATGTATAACCTTTTCTGATAACTTTGACTCACGAGGGATAGAGCTCGGTAGTAGGCATTATTTATTTAAGTGGGTGTAGTGGCTTTGCATGTTTTTCGAAATATTGAAATTTACGTGCATTAAGTTGACGTGACCATCGACCTTTGATATTTAACCACAGAAGCACTTTGACACCTAAACACTTGAAAATAAAGTATCTTTGTCTTTACTTACATCGTACTTTATACTCACCATTATTCAGAATATTTAATCTAAGTATAAGATCTTTGTGGCTGCTCAAGATAATGGAGTTCGTTCATCATACCAATTGAAAATGACATAGCTGACATTAGGCTTCGTCCTAACTAAGTTAACTGTGAGTGGCTGACAGCTTAGTTAGGACAAAGCCTTATACAAAACATAATTTTTAAGCCTTTCAGGCGGGTGATTGGGAGGTCTGGAGGTGAGATGGAGAAGAAGACAGAAGGGGGACAGCATAGGTTAATAAAAAAAAAGATTACTTGCATAGAGGCAAAAACCAGAAAATGGTACACATTTAAGTCTTAACACAAGTGTAATTAGATTTAACAATAAATAATAAATAGATAATAAGGACACTTGCACACACGCGGTCGTCTGACCCCAAACTGAGCAAAGCTTGTACTATAGCTACCAGAGATTGATATAAACACACACATATAAATATACATATATTTTAAATACATAGGTACTTAAATAGATAAATACACCCAAATACAGAACAAACACAAATGTTTGCCCTAGGTGGGAATCGAACCCACGCCCCCAAGCTCAGGTTCACTACCAACTGAGCCACCGAGGCAGTCAAAAACAACATGCCAGACCTTTAATACAATTATTTCGATGGAATATCACAGCCCTTATTTGCCTAATAACTAATTCAGTTAGTGACTGCGTTAACTAGCGAATAAATAAATCGCTCTAGGAAAATCGATAGCTATAGTTGGGACACATAAGGCCATGGCTTCGAATTATATTGAAGCAGGTCCGTAAGCAGGGACGCAGGCCTGGTTCGGTTAAACTGTCCCCAATGCCGCATTAGGTAGGCGACACGCTTAGTTGCAAGCTGCTTTATAAATATGTAAATCCTACCCATCTTCCTGTAATAACCAGACCCTGTTATTAAATAATAAAGTGTGATGGGGATTTAGTTGATCAGTCTTAACCAACCTGCTCTTCCTAGCCCTAACTTATCCCTAGCAACTTGCCTGTTAAGTTTACGAGTACATTATTATCATCGACCTCCACACAAAGCGAGGTGAAGCGTTGGACGGAATAATAGCACGGAACACGCAACCTTAACATTTGGGAGGCATTATCTCTCAAACGAGGAAATAGTTATGGACCAATATCGCAAAATAATTGTAAGTTTTGTTTGCCTGACTGTAAGCAATAGATGAAAATGAACCGGTTATCAGAACCGGAACCATCCGGAAGTTTAATAACTCCCTTCGTCTTAATATACGAAGTTTGCGAAACATTCTTTTATGGCGGATTTTATTGCCACTTTTCCATTCTTTTAGATACCTAACTAAGTAAATCGTGTGTTCAGCAGGTAAATGAGCGCTGTTTATGTCTTTATTGGCTACATTATATTTTGTCACTTTTTGTTGGAAGTTGAGAAAGACATTAGTTTGTGAGCATATTTTATAGCAGCAAGCTTGTATGAAAATGTGTTAACAAACCTTTTCATCAGAGAGATACGGAGACAACAAGATTACAAAAGTGCCTCCCTTATAAGCTGTTTTCCAGGACATACGGTTCAGTATTGTCTCGCAAGGAGGGAATAAAAAGTGGAGCTACGTGTCGGCGTGGACCAAGCAAGGGCCCTTTAATTAGGGACTCGTCCTCCGAGCTCTTAAATTACGACCCGCGTCACACGCGACGCCTTCCTGGGATCAACGGTCTGCTTTTTAATTTTCTCTTCCTTGATTTTTGGCCTGTCCACTCGACGTTTTGTTTTGGGTGTTATTTACATTGTAGAAACTGTTAATTTTACATACATACATACATATAGTCACGCCTTTTTCACGTAAGGGTAGGCAGAGACCACTTCTACCGACTTGCTACGATCCAGGCACACATCTTTCGCTTCTTAAAGCTACTTCCATGAGTCCCTTCATACATGCTTGTCGGTTACGGGTACTCCTGACCTGGCCTTTTTTCATATTGCTAATTTTACCGAGAATAAAAGGAAATTAATGTTAATTCAATGTTTAAACTATTTAACATTTTTACCACATTACGTTGGCTGTTTCAGTGGGAAGAAGTAGAAACATATTCAAGTAAACACAGACTCATTTAATAAAAAAGTTTCAAAATTGCAAAATGGTATAATGTCTGAATAATAAAATATTTTTACACGTATTTACGCTACGCCATTTCTATTTACAACTGTTACGGTGTAAAGTATTTGTTGACTGTTCAACGTTCATGTTTATCAAATACATTTGAGAGCGTACTACGGCAATTCATTTCGCTTCACGCTGCATATTAATTAATTAAACATGTGACAGCAATTCAATGCACATTAATTTTAAATGGCATCACACCTGTTCATTATGAAAGCTAGCTTCAATATTTGAATAGCTCTGTTAAAAGTTTAAGAGAGTCAAATTGTCTTTGCATTTTTAGTGACTGCGATAAAAAATTGAAATGGTAGCCATTTCAATTTTTTGACTAACACTATATTCCTATATTTATAGAATATAGTATACTCGTAATTGTGCTTGATCACCGTCTCATCATCACACCAATACCTATTTTAGCACTCGGCACTTGCAGCTTAAATGCAGTTTCATAAAATAGTTTCCAAGCTTTCGGCCTACGAGTATTTTGTTCATACATTTCTCACCGGTGATCCGACATCCATTGTTTTAATATCTTTGAATCACATTATTAATTTCCCTGAGACGAAAATAATTGAAAACCTGTAACGAAACCCTTGAAATAATCGACAATGGCATTTGACATTCTCTCCCCAAACTTAATTATTACGATGGAGAGCGTCTAATGCAAAACGCCGCCGCGTTTCATGTGATTAGTTTACGGCTTGAAATGTCACGTATGAAAATAGATAATTGAATAGATGCGACGCAGAGTACCCCTTATAGATGCCGCATCACATTTTTATGTCGACAACAACCATCGACATGAAAAAATTATTGGGTAAAAACGTGCCAGATTTAATAAAAGTGTTGGCTGTTATAGGTATGAACTGAGGCAAAGCTTTCGGATTTGACGTCAAGATCTCACGCCTAACTGCGCTTTGACATTGCTAGTAAATTTGTTTTACCTACATTTTGTTATTAGGCCGATGCGTACGCCCTAATCGTCCTGGAATCTATAAGAGTAATCAGTGAGATCCTCGCATCGCTTGTATGATATATATACTCGTACAATGTGTGCATACATTATATTGAGCATCGACTAAACTAAGATACCTGCATCATACGAGAGAGTTCATCTGAATTGCAAATGAAGTTCGTCTCCGATGCGCGACGCAACTACGGCAAGGTATTTTGAACAGCGAAACTGCAACTTTGCAAGTTTGTTAAAAATGAGTTTCTGAAAAGTTTTCTTGCGCTTCAAATTGAATAGGAATAAAGTTTGCATTGAGGAACCTTTGCACTGATCTACAAGAAATTATCTTAAGAGGGCCGCGACGCTCTGAAATTTCCATACATACGCGCTACTTAAATTTCTTGAGAACCATTTGTCAGATTATTATGAAATTTAGCATTTACAATTAAATTAACAAAATCTCCGCCCTATGTTCTTGGTTTTTTTAAAAAACATTCTCAAGTGATAATAGAGCTATGAAAAAAATCCACATTTTAAGGGGTCACTTTTGACTGATTTATTCAATAGGTAGACAAAGCAAATCAAAAATTCCATTACATAGGGAGGCTGTCTACATCATTAGCTGTTAAATGAATCCATAATACAATGGAAATTCTCAATTATTTAAGAATGATTACAGAAGTGCAAAAGTCATTAAAAATTGAAATTGCACTTTGTCACTCTGTAGGTAACTTTAGAGGCTCGTCAGTATCATTACTCGCTCTCTTCGCTCGTCTTCTTCTTCTAGACGAAATGGCTATAGAATACCTTAAGCCAATGCGAAGTTAGTCGCATAGGTCGAAGTTAGTTAGGTCGCCGGACTCTTAAGCTTCAAGTGATCACAATTAAGTTGATACTCGTAAGTGATTTTTTGGTAAGAAAGTACTTTATGTTAGTCTCCAGTAATGATGTTTCCATGGTTTTAGCTGCTATCTAAGAATCATTCTGTTTACTAAATTTCATCCAAATGCGTTGAGCCACTTCAGCGTGTTTTAAGAACATACATACCTACACAAACCCTTACATTCTTTCACTCATTCACAGTCGCTCGCATTTACTTATTTAAAACATTTTGATGTGAGCCGTGAGTCAGTTTCATTTTTAGTTCTGTTTTCTTATTATAATACCTACAAAATTCTATAAATAAATGTAATTGCTTGTTTCGTAATGCTACGCCAGCGTAGCCGCGACGTAGGCAACGATCGCGTAGCGGCGAAAGAGTGTGATTTATGCCTACGCTACGTACTAGCAATCGTAGCTTGTGTAAAACACAACTAGTAAAACTTTTTCAAAGGAGAATGAACTGTACTTATGCTCGGACAAAGAACTTGGATATGTTTAGTTTGTAGACCTGTTTTATATGCGCTAGTTGTAGTACTATAAATCACAACTTAAACATTTCTGTTTATAAATATTTTCGTATTACGTTACATTTAATGTTGCACTTGATGTCTGCTGTAATTGCTTATTTGAGTATTTATTTGCTTTTACTATTGTGCATAAATTGTGCACAATAGTAAAGCATGAACATATTGTGTTGTGTCAACATTGTGCATTGTGTTGTTGCCAATTTTGAATCCCTAGTCGATCCTTAATGTGGTTAGGTGCGTAAATCAATATATCAATAAAAATACGTCAGTTTTTGAGTAAGCCAGTGTATATTCTCTCTCTCTCTCTCTTTTTGCAATACACGTCTGCTAGACCCTTCGGGAAGCGGAGTGACGATGTTGTGTTATGGATTTTTAGGATACTTTTCATTTTTTAAATAAACAACAGTTACGTAGGGCATCGAAAGAAACTGCCGGAAGCAGCTAGTTATCTTTATGGATAGGACTGTCTACAATACCAAAAATTGATTCTCTTCTGTATCGGTGTGATAAATGTTGTACTTCCTTTCAGTAAATGTTTGTACCTATTATTATTACTAGCTGAAGACTTCGCAGCCGACGTCTGTCTTCCTATACAGGTCGCATTTCTCAACCGATTCTCGTGAAATTTTCGCGAATACCTCATAAATGGCGGAGTTTTTTGTCATTATCTCCGCCATTTAAAAAAATTTCCTATGGACAAAAAAAACTATAATAATATGATTATCAAACCTACTCACAAAAAAGAGAATCGGTTAAAACCGATTCTCTTGAAATTTTATTAAAACGCGACCTATAGACGAAGACACAGATCCAGACAGAGTTCGGACATACGAAAGCATTTTTGTAAAAGCTGAAGCATAGACGCTTCTCTCGTTAACGCTCTCGGTCGAAAAGGCAATTGAAAGTTAGACGTTATACTTGGTAATAACGTCTGTTCAAAAGATTAAAGAGTAAAGCCATAAAATAATTGGATCGAGAATACTGATGATTGATGTATGACCTACCTGCGCCTCGAAAAGATTGATCATTTTACGTCGGCAGAGCTGTTCTATAATAATAGGTTTTTTTCACTCACGTCAGCTATATACGTCAAGTTAATTTTTACGTTATATCTGACTCAAGGTACTGACTCAAGGTAAGGTAGGCATTTAGAACTGTGAGGTAGCTCACAGTTCTAAATGCCTACAGGCAATGCCACTCGCGGTCACCCATACAAAGTCTAGACCGTATCGAATGTTGCTTAACCTCCGTGATCAGTGTACGAATACTTACTAAAGTTTGACCACTGTTTTGATTTGATTTTGATTTGAAAGTTAAGCTACGTTGAGAGCTTCTAATTAAATTCCAATTGGAATTTCATAAAAGTTGTACTTGCTGCTAATTCATCGAAATTTTGTTGTGCCTACATTCTATTTAAAAAGTTTAAAAAAGTTTTCTTAGCGAACCAACAACAAAAATTAGGCAGGATGTAGGTATAGCTATAAATAATTTGTTTGTGAGCGTAGAATTCTCCACAAAGAAGACTCATAAATTCATGATTTGAGTTTCAGGCTTTTCTAAACGGAGAAACTAGGTATGACCGCGGCAGCCGCATTGTTTAACTAACGAACAATAAGAGATAATTATACGAGAAATTAAGACGAAGTCGTTTCCACAATACCGCTCAATTATATCTCGTGAACTGCGATTTTACCTGACTGCGCAAGACGAAAGGCTGTGTTTTTCAATTGTATGTACCTATGTGAGATGTATGTATGTATTTATGAGGTTTCTTTGGCACGCCCTACAGCCCAAAAACAGCTTGATGGATTTTTACATGTGAGGTGTCATTTTAATCGTCTTGTCTCTCAAGCCAGAGGGAGCGGGTTCGAACCCTGCCGACGGCACGCACCAATTTGTTCATTGTGTGAACATATGAGCGTATTGTATGTCATCTGCTACATGCATGACTGGAGCCCGGTGTATGGCAACAGGCTCGCCCCCTGTCACATTTGGGACTAAATAGCGTCCGGCGATATTTATGTATGTTACCGGAAATGTATGAAATCTAGTAATTGTGTACAAATCCTAGGAAATTTATACAATTCCGAAGCTATTCAGGAAATGTGTAAAATATTGTTTCAAAAACTATTTAATACATAAATGTCCTAGGAAATGTGTAAAATTCCTAGGAATTGTATATAATTCCAATATCGGTTTAGGAAATGTATGAAAATAATGCTCTCTGTAATAAAACACGTTATTCAAATGAGAATAATCATTTTTATTAAAGCACTCGTGGAGACAACAACGTTCGCGTTACAATCATATAATAAAATATAATAATCTTCATATTATCTTACTAATTAAAGCTTCGAAAATCAACTATCTAGAAAGTTTTAAAATGTATTTATCATAAAATCTACATATATTATTCTTATAAAGTGAAACTTTCGTTTGGTAAGTCATCAGTCTCTTATTTAAGTAATTATAAATGTCACAATATTAAAGTTAGTCTTTATATTAATGTAATACTATGTTAAATGTAAACTAGTCAGTCCATATGGCTATTTATTTTTTCAAGGTAAGCTGGAATGGCACTTGGAAGTACACAAAAATTTATTTTTATAGCACCGACATCTTGCAAAGGCACTTTTTAAATCCTTGACCAGTTCCAGTGGATTGTAGGTTAGCAACTGACCGTGGTGCCATTTCCGTACTCGGTACATCCTCTGCATTAAGAAGACCTATTGCTATCTCAAATATTTTACATTTCCGATTACTATTTAGGAAATGTATAAATTTCCTAGGAAATGTGTCTAATTTATTTTGTTTTACACATTTCCATGCGATTTTAGGAATTATATACAATTCCTAGGAATTGTATACAATGACGGATTACATACATTTCCGGTAACATATACATATGTTAGTGGAAGTGACTTAGAGTACAACATTTTGCAGCTGCAGGACTTCAATTAGTTTGTCAACAGAACTAGTATATAGGTAGGTAAAATCAGGACACTTTTTCGGGTGTTTTGTACTAGACTAAAAATATTCTTAGTTCGAAAAATCTTTTATGTATTTATTCACTTCAAGTTTGATGATAACGTAGGCGTGTAGGTTTCCCGAGCTTTTTGACTCTGTAAAGAGAAGTGGTTGATTAAAAACAAGTCTTTCATATTATTCCTCGGCACGCAACATCAAACAACTTTGTCAACCAGTAATGTGTGTGATTCCAAAATTAATTTCGCGTCGAGAGTTTTTGGGAGCAAATTATTGAGCCTGCTCAAACTTGTTTGAAATTGACGGGATCGTTGAAGTATCAGTTGAGGAAATCTCCTAAAATAATTTTGACATAAGAGCAATGTTTGCCTTCTTCGGAGTACTTTTCTTTGGAATTTCTTTATAATTTTCTTCAGAAAGCGGTCCCATATATCTATACGTCAAATTTTTAACCAACTTCAAAAAAGGAGGTTATTTTTTTTTTATTTAAAAATTAGTCTTCACGGTCTCCGGGGACCGTGACCTTTGTTAACATAAATCTTAATTATTATTTACAGGTAGAGGGGGGTTTGTTATTAAGTCTTAATGTAAGGTTAAGTTCAAGGTTATCAGGTTTTACTTATTGCATTGTGAGCACACCACGAGCAGACCAGCGACCCGCAAGCAGCACCCGATCACTAGTATGACGCATGTGCCAGCCATCGCTCTCCTCAACCATATTTGAGGGAAGAGAACGACACACGACGCCCCCGCAAGAAGGTGCCTTCGATAGTGAGCATGAGTGCTCGAGATGTACCCACAATTTCTATAAAACGCGAAATTATTACATTTTTTATTATCATAACATCATGGCCTCCTCCCGACTTAGAGCCTCCATCACCACCGCGTTCCGATCTCTGATGGCCATCTGCAGATTGTATTCCTTGATGGTTTTCGGAGACGCAGCCGATACTCGCCGTAAAAACCGGCTGATGGCATCGTCTTCGATGTCATCGGCGTAGTAGGTGAAAAAGGAGAAGGTTCTCAATTTGACTGTATTTTTTTTGTATGTATGTTACGTGATCATTCCGCCAATTATGAATCGATTTTGATGATTCCTCTTTTTGTCTATTAGATCATACTTTCCATATGAATTTTATCGAATTCAGTCAAGCAGTTTTAAAAAAATCAACAACAGTCTAAAGGTTGTTTACTAAATCGATTTATCCATTGTGCTAAAATAGAGCAATGTCTCGAACATCGCAATGCGCTACAACATGCTTTACATTTGACATTATCATTATTTAACTAAATTTACGTTAATTAAAAATAATTACGTAGTAGTATAATTAAGTAGGTACTCCTGAAATAACCAAGCGGAATATATTAGCTACGGGACCTTCAACTGCCAGAAAAAACCGCTCGCTGTAGATTTGAAGGACCATTCGAGTTTACGATTAGTTAGTTCGACAGTTCGGCCACAAATTCGTTTGGCCGGCGACCGAGGACCGGCGGCGAACATTGGAGCCCAAACATCGAATACCTAACCGGAATAGATTACTATTCCCGGATCGTTCCAACTTTTAATGCGAGGCTGTTATTAAAATTTAAATTTATATCGCTTCCGTCCAAAGCAGACTTGTCCTGAAGACTTGGAGCCTTCCTATTGTTGAAAACAATTAGAACTTTTTTCTCGCAAAGTCGTGGACGAGGGGTTTTGTCTGCGAACGACTAATTTGTGGGGGAAATTAATGAGAGTACTATATTTTATCTTAAGATTAGTATTGTTGCTTCTCGATTGTTTTTATTGCAACAAATGTTACGCCCTGAGGTTACGCCTTCAATTAATCTTTTTTGTAAGAGTTTTTATTTCTGTGACTTTCAGTAACAAAAAGCTGTAACTTTTTATGAATGTACTAGCTGCGCCCCGCGGTTTCACCCGCAGTTAAAAAGTGCTATTCTAGACTATAATCTATCTCTGTGCCAAATTTCATCCCGATCTGTTCAGCCGTTCTGGCGTGACAGAGTAAGAAACATCCATCCATCCATCCATCCATCCATCCATCCATCCCTCCATCCATCCATCCATTCTTACAAACTTTCGCGTTTATAATATTAGTAGGATGCTCTACATGGAAGTTATTTTTCATATATGCTCTACACACATGGAAAAAACTTAATCGAATGGTAATAGAGTATTGTCGTCTAAAGAAAAATAAGAATCAGTGTTAAATTTTATCTAAAACATCGAAAAATATTATCAAACATAAAATTTAAAAAAAAATTGTTCATTAATTATAAACATTATTCAATTTATCGTAAAAACTAGCTGCTTGCCATATTTTTTATGATTATTGATAAACGTACTCAAATATACCTGGAGAATGATGCCATAACAAGTACTCGTGTCTTAAGCCTTGAATATTCGCCAAATGCGTCTATTCAACTCGTCGTTGTGAAGAAGCTACGGACCCTACCGATATGAAAAAAATATCACCAATAAGATCATTCTGTTACCTATTAATTAGTCTAATTAAAATATTATATTACTTACTAGATTGCGAGTAAAAAAATATTAAATGAACGTTGTTTTCGTTCTCATGGCGTGCAATACCGTGCTTACGGAGATTACGTTACTATATATTTTTACACCTTCGGATAGGAAATTAAAAATATGATTGATCGTCCTTTTACCATATTTTTAGAGCTAAAATTGAGTTAGTTTAGTAATATTTTGTGTTATTTTGAAGTATTTCGTCAGATCACGTGACCACTGACACCCGCGAGCTCCTTTGCGGGGGACGGGCCAGTCGGCGCTAGCGCCTCACGAAGGAGGGACGTACTCGCCTTGCCGAAAAATATTTTCGCATTTTTTTTCTATTTGTACGTAAATCATCAATTAAACAGTGCTTAATTATCCAGAGACAATCAAAAAAAGTAGTTTTTCAAGACATTTGATAAGTTTTTAGTGACTTTACTACTAGTGAAAATATTTGGACAATAATTGATCGCGTTGTGAGTAGAGGGTACAGAAGGTTGATCCGATGAAAATGGGAGATGTCACCAAGGCAGCTAGGCGTAAGAAAAAAATTGGACTCCAACTAGCTAAGTGGTAAGTACCTACCTACCTATTAATATTTAATTACCACATAAATATTTTTACCCGTTTGTTCTTATTGTGTAGACTGAAGTGACTAACCCTAGTGTCTGAGTTTTTAGTGGCATATGATTCGGTCTGACGTTTGTTTTCCTGATAAAAATAATAGAAAACGACAGGCGTGTCCTCCGACCTATGTTAACTCTCAGGGCTTCACCGTCCATTACACCTTATTGCGATGATTGTTGGATTTACCCGCCGACGCTGTGCGACCATGAACCTTATTTTGCTGTGATACGAGCCGCGGTCGCGCAGCGTCGTGCTGTACTACAATCATCACGCCACGGTATGGGCCCCATTGTACATGTTGCTCATGATAATTATCCAAGTGCAAGACTTGTCAGAACTGTGTTTTTGTTTTGTTATGTACAAATGTACCTTTATGTGTCATATTTGTACATTGCACAGGGTTATCGGTATAGGGTGTACTAAGCCAAACGGGGGTCATTGTACTCTTCATTATAAACAACGATTACTTTTTAAACTTTTTTATTTGTAAATTAAATCGGGGAAAAAAGCATCTGCTTACATTTTGTCGACGATCGATGAGCTTTTTGTATGAAACAGCTGTTTTTTTTTCTCGTGATTTCATTTGATTCAATTATTCACAAAAATTATACTAAGGTCAATATACCTAAGCCATTTCAAATTGAAGCTGTGGCATACTTGCTGATGCCCCAACACCTAGTTAATAACATAGAAATGGGGAGTATTCTATAGTTAATAATAATAAATAATCCTTCTTGAACAATCGGGTAAAAATAAAATAATGATAATTATTATGTGTACTTACGATGTCAATATCGGAAAGCGGTCGTTGCGTGCGAACGGTGTAAATGACTAATACTAATTTTTGTTTTTGGTATAGCACATTTCCTAAACTAACCTACCTAAACTAGAAAGAATCATATTTTTATGTTATAGCTGACCAACCACGGTCCGCAATACATTATTATTTTTAGCAGTGTATTGAGCATATTTTTCTAACTAGGTTTGTTAACCTACTTCAAAAATTAGGACGCACTCAATTACATTGTATAAATTTTACTAAATGTTTGTTGCAGCATAACTTCGTTATTTACTCATTTATTTTTTATTTGAAAGAATATGCTTACTAACACTCTGATCAGTCACTTTGATCAAAATAAAGTATTTTTTAGTAAAAAATTGTATTCAATACAAAAAGTCAAGCATTTGCATTCAGAAAGTAGTGTTCCGAGTCATGGCCATTGAATTCGATAGAAAAGTTATTGTTAGCAACACATACAAAAGAATGCAGTCTATGGTCTGCTGTGTGACGTTTTGCGAGCGAACTGTCAAAGGAATGTATTGAATGAATGGATGAATGAATGTAGCGTAAGGAATGAAGGAGTAGCGCCTGAGTCGCCCGCCCCGTCCAACCGGCACTTTTTGGCTAGACCACGGAAGAGGACGGATCTCGTTGTTTTTCATTGGTGTCCATTCGATTCATACTGAAATTGCCTACAAATTGTACATGGTTTGGATTATTGGAGGTATTAGTTGTTTACATTTGCATTAGGGTGGTTTTGAATACCGTCTCTTCAGAAATAGTTTACATCAGAAGTGAGATGTAGTTTTCTCGCGCCATAAAAGAAATAGAAATACATCGATAAAGGTATCAAGGCAAAAGATACCGGAATTATTTTTAGCAAATCGTGTAATGTTATTATGTCTGGCAACTAACTTCATTAGATTAGCAGTACTAGATAAAACGACAAGCGTGGATGAAAAGCCTCATGGAAGTAGAAGAAGCGAAAGATGTATGCCAGGATCGTAGCAAGTGAAGAGAAGTGGTATCTGCCTACCCTTAAGGGAAACAGGCGTGACTATATATATGTAGATGACCTGAAAGACGGCTATAGGCACTCACCAGAATAGAAGTAGTGAGTTGAAGCAGTGACTTCCTAAGACTAAAGGAATGATCTGGACCAGGCACTACTTCGGATTAAGGGAGTGAGCTAAAATAGCTGAACAGTAAGTGAATTAGTAGCTGATAGATGACCTGAGAGGTTGCTATAGGCACTCGCCAGAATAGTGGTAGTGAGCTGAAGCAGTGACTTCCTAAGACTAAAGGAATGATCTGGACCAGGCACTACTTCGGATTAAGGGAGTGAGCTAAAATAGCAGTCGTACAGGGAATTTCTAAGCCTAAATATGTATCAGCTTTGGTTTAGATGGTCAGTACTATTATAAAAAAAAGATACATTGCAGAACTATTGAGAAACCTAAAAGACCTTTTTTTCGGTGTTATGATTGATCATGAAGTTAATGAATGAGATAACTAGTTACAGAGTGGTAGAAATTCCCAAGTCTAAAGAAATCAAATGATGAAAAGGTTGCAACTGAAGTTCTATCTATTTAGGACATCATGAGTCATGATAGGCCGAGCTTAAAGATTTTAACAGCCTTTAAAATCATGTGTGTGTTGACAGATACGTAATTCATGTGCAGAGTTGGAACCAATATAAGAAGCGTGCCTGAGGGCATGCACGGCGCAGGAGGGCCGTGTTAGCAACACATACAAAAGAATGCAGTCTATGGTCTGCTGTGTGACGTTTTGCGAGCGAACTGTCAAAGGAATGTATTGAATGAATGGATGAATGAATGTAGCGTAAGGAATGAAGGAGTAGCGCCTGAGTCGCCCGCCCCGTCCAACCGGCACTTTTTGGCTAGACCACGGAAGAGGACGGATCTCGTTGTTTTTCATTGGTGTCCATTCGATTCATACTGAAATTTCCTACAAATTGTACATGGTTTGGATTATTGGAGGTATTAGTTGTTTACATTTGCATTAGGGTGGTTTTGAATACCGTCTCTTCAGAAATAGTTTACATTATTACATTTTCTTACAACAATAACCGAGCGAGAGATCGTTAGCGAGCGAAGCGTCTATGCTTCAGATTCGACGAAAATGCTTTCGTATGTCCGAATTCCGTCTGGATTTCTGTCCGGATCTCTGTCCAGACCTGTCTTAATCTACATTTCTTAACCTATTCTCTTGAAACTTTGTGAGTAAGTCCGATATTTAAAAAGAATTTTCATGTCTAGGCGGTTATTGGAAATTTTTCAATATGGCAGAGATGTGATTTAAAAAAAGATAAATCTCCGCATAATTGGTAAATTTTCAAAAAAACCTTTTTGACGAGATCACCAGCTCACAGAGTCACTATTGTATGTATTGTTATTTATTTATATTTATTATATACAACAATTTCTTTGGTAACTGATACCAACCTGCATCTAGTCTTAATAGTTATTTTAACTTAGTCTCTATTGCATGAAGACTAGATTAATAATATATTTTAAACTGGGATTATAGATTGGTAATTGTTTTATATTTTATGATATCATGGAAAGAGACAAACGAGACGCTTTGAGTAATATGAATATTGTGTAATTAATATCTTTAAATTGCTCTATTTCATTTTTTCAGAAACAGAGAACAACGAAATTATCAAATTTTAAACACAAGCGTTCAGCCAACAACAAATGCGAGTACTGAACTAAGGTGAGTTAAAAGACATTTAACATCTTATATTATTAGGGTGACAAGCATAGTGCATAGTCAGAGCTATGCCAAATGAAAATGCTATTGCTGAAGTTGTCGTATGTCCGGCGTCCAGCGTCTGATTGCACGGATGTCCGATTGTTTTCCTCTACAGATCGCATTTCTCAACCGATATTTGTGAAATTTTGTAAATTTAGGTTTTATTTAAAATAGCGGAGATATGTAATTTGTGAGACGTTGCTCATAGAGCCACTACTTGTAATCAGAGTGGCGCTGAACTGCTATGGGCATGCGTGACGCCAGTACAACCATTCACTCAGCGAGCGCAAAGCGCGAGTGAAGAAATTCCGTTTCAGTTAATAAAAATACTAAAAACTTATCCTATATTTTTATCTACAGATGCCTAGTTCAAAATCAGCCGAAGGGTATCAGAGCATCCGAGGAACAGGGACTTTTTCACCTTCGAATAAACTGGTAATCTTTTTTATTTTTTTGTGTACACAATGTACATAAATAAATTATTGATACGAGCGTTGGGACTTAGTATGGTTGCAAATTAATTATCATTTAATATTGTTTTTAGGAACAACAATATCAGTCTTCATTGCCGAATCTCATCGTCGAAGAAGAAGCAGAACAAGAACAGAAAGACAAAAGTTATTAGCGTATTATAACATTAGCTTCTTCTTCGTAAAATTGAAGGAAATATCAAGACACAATGGATTTGGTTGCGACAAACAATCGATAGACTTGATTGGAGAAAAGCAAACAGGTCTTGCTTCTAAATTCACCTTTTTGTGAATAAAGAGTAACAATAGTAGATTATGTACCGCGGGCACAAAGCAGTGCCTTACGTCGCGGGCGGCTTATTGTACCCTGAGCGTAACGAGGGAATCTAGAGTTAACTCCCGAATGCAGCAAGGGAAGATGAGTCCTGAGGGCAGCGAGGGGTTCAAGCCGCCCAAGACAAAAACACTGCTTTAGCGAATCCTCTTCTAAAAATACTGTCTAATATTATACTCTCTCATAACTAATAAAAAGGTACTAGTAAGGTACAGTCTTTTATTTTAAATTTCGTGCAGCTCGTGGAGCACGTGCTCGTATTTTTTTCTTGGTAGCTAGTTCAATTTTCAAATAAACTCTTCTTACAGTGCTTATTCTGAGTTTTCATTCAATGTTAACCTCTTTGCTCGGAAACTCCCAACTACAAGCTTCGCTCGAATTTATGTTTCATCTATAAAACCAACATTTGAGTTTCATGTGTTAGATTAAGGATGTGCTAATCTGAGCGATTACTGCCTTCAAAGCATTTGATTTATTGATATTTTTTGAATCTCGGTTTATTTTGATTATTTTTTTGGTGTTTGCTAAAATCTAAGCACTATACATGTATTTCAGCTACAAAAGGTTTTTCAATATCCAATCTAAGACCCCTTTAGTCCAGCTATAGAGGATTTTTTTTCTATATTAACTACTAGCTGTTGCTCACGATTTCGTACGCGTAGATAAAAAAAAGCTCGTTCCGTTAGTTTCTTGTATTTCTCATTCACTCGAGGAGGTATTATAGCGCGGGCCGTATGCGAGCCCACTAATGGAGCCAATAGTGTAATTATTAACGCACACGCGTTTCATGTGACGTTTTTCATCACACATGCGAGGAGAAAAAACACAGACTTATTATTAAATTAGTCATTAGCATTAGTCAATACATTTTTCTGAAAATGTATGCGCATTTTGCTGCTTTTCCTTTTTCTTATCACTTATCAAAATTTTCCTAGGCAAAATAATAGCGAATACTTTGTTTAAATTATCATACCTAATTAATTGTCAATATTTTGATAAAAAAATAATGTTTATTTACTGTTATTACGTAGTTATGATACTTGAAGTCAAGAATTTAAGAAAAGTAAAAAAAAACTTCTGTTGATTTATTTTAAAAAAAGTCTAGTTTAGTTACTAGTGCGATAATGGTAAAGTAACAGCACACGTGCTTAATAGCTCGGATTATGAGCTAAAACTGATGTAATAAAGTCCTTTTTACGAGCGAGAGTGATGAAAAAGATATTAAACACAAACGCGTTTTTAACTTCAAGTAGGAACATTTCAGCAAAATCAGGCAAGAAACTATCGAGATAATAATGAGGTTGTAAGTTCTAGGTCCACTATATTTTCAACAATTTTAGTCATTTTTATACTACCTACTGATTATCTAAAACAGATTAGTACTACCAACTCGTAGAATACATTTTTAAAGCGGGCCGTCGATTGAACAGCTCTGCTAGTCCTAGTAAATATGTTTTTTGTTATGAGAATTTTGAAATGTTGTAAGCATTGGTTTAGGATAGGTTGAGTGATTTATCCCTGGTACCGGAGTTCTTAGGATGCCCATCAGGAGCCCTATTCTTACGAAAGATATTTTCTGATCAATGTCTCTCTCGTTTTAAAAGTCATAGTGAGAGTGACCAAGAAACATCTTACGCGTCAAGAATAGCCCTCCAGAGCTATTCTTACGATATTATATTATTTCCCCTATTCCTACGCACGAGATATGTTTTGGTCAATGTCTCTCTCGTTTGAAAAATCATAAAAGTGAGAGAGACCAAGATAATATCTCACACTTCAGAGAGTCCGTGGTCTACGATTGTTTTTTTAGATTTTACACGCACGACCAAAGGGAATCAAAACCTTTAGATGCGGGATATTTGTGAGTACATACTTAATCTACCTATACTTATAAACAAACTACCGCGCTCATGCTGCTTAAAAGGCTCAAGTCTTTAAAACGCCGTTGGCTTCAAATAATTTAGTAACAAAACATTACAATAAAGCATAACATCACAGAGGGCATTCATTTTTAGGCAAAAATATTTTTTTCACGGTGTTTCGTCTGAATTTGTTTAGTCTTTGAGAAATGCTAGCTCAATGTTCAAAAGCTTCGAGCGTTGATCACTAGAGGCGCTAAAACCAACTGAGCGTCGAATTCCAAATGTCATTGGCGCATCTTAACCTCTTAACAAAAAAGTTATTACTGTATGAATCCGAACCCGTGCGGTAAGCACGCCTGCGTTATCATTGGAACCTACGCACCCGGATCTTTACAAAGTATGTGTGCTGTTTTAGCGTTCGCGCAAGGGTAGGATTTAAACAGCAATAACTTTTTCGTTTGGGCATCTAGAGTACTCATTTTAGAGTCATTCTCCAGGTAATATTGAGTACTTTTTACTGACGGAGCATACCACCATGGACCTGTCATTGTTTTTTTTTTAAGAAGAAATAAACTTATTTATTTTATCAATATAAATTTACCAAAACCAAGTAATGGTAAGCATGATAAAAAAAAATTAGGTTTGCGGGTATAACTGAACTATGTTTTATAGAAAGCAAGGAAGTGCTTCTGTTATTTTAAATCCCCGACGCAAAAACAACGGGGTGTTATAAGTTGGATGTGTCTGTTGTGTGAGTGTGTCTATCTGTGACATCCAAGCTCTATAACGGATAAACCGATTTCAATTTTTTTTTGTTAACGGTGATATAGTGGGAATCGTTCTTAGCTTGTCGGGGGGTTCTTAAATTTTAAATTGTAAAAGATAACTATGTTTCTGTTTAACTGTATTCTGGCGAAATCCAACCATTTGCGGATCCGACAAATTGCTTATAAATGGCGACATGTAGAGGAAGACAGCCTGGACAGACGCCGGACAAGCGAAACCATTTTAAAGTGAAACTTGTAATGCGACTCCCAACAAAGTTGCGTTAAACGTTTAACGCTCCTGGGGAGGGGAATAGAAATAGACAGAGCGAGAGTGAATGCGTGGCACTCGAACGCATGCGCGTAGTAAGAAAGATACACAGAAGTTTCACTTCTTCTGCGCGGAGCGACTCTACGCAAAATTTTTTTTTCTGAAGCTGAAGCATAGATTCTTCGCTCGCAGTCAAAGCTATGTTAATAGCACAATGTTAAATTCACAACGTTTCACAACTCAAATACGTAATTTTATGAAAAATCTGTCATAAAGCGGGTGTCCACCCTGAAAGATCTTGGCGTGACATTTGATCACGGTCTTACTTTCAATGATCATGTTGAAACCACAACAAAAGAGTTCTACCAGCGTCTTGGCTTTTTATTACGTAATGCGAAAGATTTCCGTGCTCCCGAGGTTCTTAGGCTGCTGTTCACTGCCCTGGTTAAGAGTAAGCTAAAATCAGGTGCGTGTGTCTGGAACCATTACCGCGACACACACATCTTGCCTCTTGAGAAGGTACTAAAAGCCTTATTGAGAAATGTCTGTAAAAAATGTTTGGATATTGAAAAATGAAAAATGAAAATGTTTATTAGCTGCAATATACATACTACACATAAGAAAAATACACATAAATTATAAAACTTGGTAGTAACATAACATGCAGAGGAGTTTTAAAAAAAGAGGTAAATAAACAACAGTTTCCTCATTAGGCAAAGCCTGTGTCGAGGAATCCTGTTAGCAATAAGTGTTTATACATATAATGATCCTCTGTCGACATAAAGATGTTACAAAAAAAGGAAAAAAGCTAACATAGACAAGTTACAAATTAATAAATATATATATATATATCCTACAATAACAATGAGTGCATAAGAAACTATAATAATAAAAGTGATTTATGAACGAATGGTATTACAAATTATAAATATAGCATAAAAGTTGAAACATACATTTGACAACATAAAATGTTGGATTAACATACCCATACATAATAATTACAATAATTTTCTAAATTTAACATATAACTTTCAATAAAAACTCTGTTTCGTCGTATGTTAATGAAGCTATCCATTTATATATTACGGATTTTGCCTCCATCACACTTTTATTTTGAATATTATCTATTAATTCTTTATCCCACCGTTTTTTCTTCTTGACCATTTGGGTTTTATTTCCTTGGAAACCAGAAGATTAAATGACCTTTTTAAGACAGGCTGTAAACTATTAAGAAGAGCTTTAGATTCCCTGGAGCCTGCAAAATCGAATGTGTACTTTTTATGTACCTGACGAGAACACCCGCCATAGACCCAAGTTTTTCTGCTGAGGCTGGTCACACAGCACACAGCATCGGAAATTTAACCCGATGCAGAGCGCCATGCGTGACCTCAACGCGTTCGTTAGGAACGCGATCGTTAGGATCCGAATTGTGGCATTTTTAGTGACAAGTGGCTTAGCATAGTAAATTTACTGTTGACATTTTGTAAATCCTAAAAACTAAAGCTTATTACTTAAAATCGAATTTGACATTTTGTACCTAATTATTAATTTATTAAGTTTTGTCTTAATTCAATGATAATGTAGACACTCTTAGATTACGAGTATAATCCTACTCTTATATTTTGACATTTATAATTACTTAAATGCGTTCATATAAAAAAAATATAAATATATAAATCAACAGTTAATTAACAAAGTTGTTTTTACGATGATAGTCTTTCTTATGAACCTTACCCAAGTTAGCTTTTAGGTACTACCTATATTATCCAAGTAACAAACCAAAATCCGAGACAGACAAAAATAATTTCTGGGACACGACATGCCTGATTGATTTCATTGTTCTCGCAACGATACCGCAAATAACTATCATTCTTTCTACATATCCATAGTTTGTTTCTGACTGAGACGACGCTTAGACCATTTATTTAAATGAAATGAGAAAGCAGACAACAAGAGCACTTAATTCAAAATGACTCAAACTTGGCATTATCAGCCTGAAACTTTAACAAAGTTCCAATAACAATAATTGTACCATTCGTCACAGCTATTGTCTCTCGAGTTAAAGGTTCAACTGTGTTTTTATTTTCTCCACCGATACTTAGCAAGTGACGAAGTTTTGTTTTAACTTGGAAACTCATTACCCAACTGTCAGCCGTCCGAAGTGGTTGAACAGCCAACTTGAACTCAGGTCTAAAAGTTGGAGCAATGACTGACAGACGGCTTCCAAGTTCGACCCTGCTTGACGGCTCGGCTACGCCGTAGCAGTGTTTGCCGTAGCGCTACGAGCACGTAGCAAGAAACTTTGCTTCTTATGTACTTAGATATATTGTGTTTATCTGTGATAAACAATCTTTATTTTTGCTTAATAGTGACATAGTAAAATAGATTATAATTAAGCAAAAAAAAAAACACATGCAAGTAAAACTTTGGGCGCATCTACAAAAATAATAACCAAATATTGACCTAACAAAATAATCAAAACAAACGACCTTATCTTTCCTGACTGTTTACCAAAAAATGGCATTACTATTATGAAATTTTCACTCAACTTTTCGTCTCCGCATTTAATTACGAAGAGCTGTTTACTTTTACGGTTGTGTCAGAGATAAAGTTCCTTTTAAAAAAGCTATCGCAAAGGTTTCCTGAATAACAATGTAGATAAAAGAATAGGTAAACGCGAAAATAAACCGCAGGCATTCAGGTCCGTTGAGGCTGTAACGCGAGATACAAGAAAAACGTTTTACAATGGGCCTCGTGTTTCCGAGTAGGACGAAATCTCTTATCTTAGGACTCGGGTGCCGTCACACGCTCGCTCACACTTACAGAATAAGCGTGTCATGTACACAAATAGGCACATACAGCACTATAGCTGCGTCTCTCGTTCCGAAATAAATAGTTATTTTTTTAGAATAAGTTCTTATTCTTAGTCGAGATGGGGGCGACGAGTCCTGGGAGTATTCGGAGATTTGAGAATCTCATCTCACATTTTATCGTCCTTGTTGCTCTCATTTGAAACGTCATAGGTGTGAGAGTGACCAAGATAAAATCTCATCTCATCTCACGCGCAAGAATAGCCCCCCTGCACTGACGTCTCGCTTGGACCGTTAGCATAAGTTGTACTTGTAGAATAAGTTGTTTTTTGGCGCGAATATTTGTATTGAAACCTGAGCAAACGAAGGAGTCTAATAGGATTAAACCACGAGCGAAGCGAATAAGTTCAAATAAAGAATCCTGAGCGCAGCGAAGATTCCAAATGTAAGAGACGCCGAATAACTTTGCTGCCGAGCGGAACACACAGCTTTTCACCTCACTACAACGCAACGAGGAGAGTTGTGTTTTTTTCTTTCATGCAGTCGTGCTGGCCAATTCGATTATTCTAAGGTTCGAATTTTAAAAACTCTTTCCCCACTAACGGATAAAACGCACTTTTGCGAAAAGATTTCGAATGATATAGGTACATAATATTTCCGAGCTTGTATTTGTTATGGAAGGCTGCAATGTTGTTTTTTGGCGCGAGTACTTGTTTGAGCTTAGCGAGGGTTTAAAAATGACGACACGCCGAATAACTTTGCTGCTGAGCAAAACACACAACTTTTCACCTCACTACAGCGAGAAAAATGCTCGGTGCAAGAAAACAGCTTAAATGTTATTAAATTATTGTTTATTTATTTAAAAAAGTAAAATGACCACAATTGGTAATGTTGAAAGTTATTTTTTTTTAACTGAGGCACTTTGTCACTTCAAATTCAGATTCAGATTATTTATTGCCATAAGCCTTACAATACACATGATGTTTCAAAACACAATATTGCATTAGGTACATAGTTCAAAGGACCCCGTCACACCGGGCACAGCAACTTAGAAGAGTTGAGTATGGTTATTGAAAATTGGAATTGTAATATTATTATTTTCGCAGTCGTTATAATACATATATTTATTTTTAGAATATTTTATCAAAAGTCATTTAGTCTATTTATTTCTAAAATTAAATTGCATGGTTTTCATTTAAATATTCGTCAGTAGTATGGTAAGCTTTGTCAGCAAGACAAGAGACAGTTGTAGAGATTTATATAGACACTTGTGTATTATTACTTAGGTACTTAAATTATTTGGCAAATTTGAAGAACATCAGTCAATTTCGTTTGATTCCATTATGAATGTTGGAGACAGACGGATTTTCTAAACTGACTGAACTGAACTTCTGACGTGAATATTCGTCACGAATCACGAAGTTCCTACAAATATTGGTCTTCGTGTTTGATAAGTTAACCAACAGCAGCTTTTCTGAATGCTTTTCGTTCAAGATACGTGAGTTCATTAGTCCGGCACGCCCCACTAATGCCAATAATGAAGACAACCTGAAACGCAAAGGAAGAAAAGTTTAAGTAGTTTTACAGCTGATAAGTAAGTAGTACATACCATGATTAAAAAAACAAGGGTCTGGGATCAAACACGTAATGACGTCACTCGTCATCGTCATCCATCTCTTTCGAACTACATAATAGTAAATTACTTATTTCGGTCTTGTTTAAGCATCGATTGACGTCACTACGTGTTGCCCACGTTTTTTTTTTTAATTTTTTTTATGTACAATAAGTCGGCGTTTGACCACCAACTCGCCTGATATTAAGCGACGTTGTGGTCTAAGATGGAGCACGACGACCTATAAGGTACTTATTCACAATAGCCTTGAAGTTTTTTAGAGTGAAGAAGTACAAAGACGGCAGTTGAGTGAGGTGCTACAAGTGCGCTACTGCTCAGACCCGTCTTCGGAACGGTTACACCGGACTACATCCCGAAACACGACTAGGTCATTTCACGGCATGGCTTGGTCCGGTGGGTGGTAACTAGCCACGTCCGAAGCCTCCCACCAGAGTTTGCTACCCGGTTAGCACTACCCGGGGACCACGTGTAGGGAATCAGAATAGAGTACACTCCTACGGACGTGGGTAACTCAGCCCTGTCCCCCGTGACAGGAATGCTATGCTGGCGGGGTATATTTTATTATACCATGGTACCTACATACTTTTATATGAAAGTTTGTGATTTCGCTTTAAAAAAGCGAAACACTTACTTTTGTAGCAAAAAATTCGGAATCGGGCGCTTCGTTGAGATACTGTTCAATGTGAAGTGGTGAAGTTCCTAGATTTTTTCGGTTTGTGGCCACTTAGCTGTTTTAAAAACGCCAATAGTTTAGAATATTTTTCTATGTGTGTATCATTTTATGTTTTAGTGGATTTTAGCATTAAGAACGCTCCATAGAGTGCTTGACTTCCTTGTTTTAAGATAGTTCAATAAAGTATAGCATTCTAAGTAACCTCCGAAAACGTTTTCTCGCCTTTATAATGTCCAAAATAAAGACATGAAATGAAAGTGATTTTTCCCCCCTATTAGGGAAATTTGGCGCCGCACGTTTTGTACATTTGCCATTTTTTTTTATTAACCTGGTCGTGCAGACTGCGATTATGCTAAAGATGAGTTTGGCGCACTGACATTAATGCAATTTCAGTAGATGGCGCTATCTCAGATCAACCTAAAGGAAAAGATGGAACACTGCGTTATATCTCGCTGAAGCCACTTCTTTATTAAACTTGTGTGCGTGGTAATGTTGCCATGAAAAACATTTACAATTTCACGTAAGCTACTATTAATTCCCAAACTCTACGTAAGCCATTTCTGTTCCAATTTACAACCTTAGTACATTTAATATTCTAAAACTGCACGTATTTGTAAGAGTTTAATGTTAAGGCTTTTTCAAAATTGACTTGTAGAAAAACTGCACAGTTTTAAAAATAACCTCAATATGTAGTCTTGGCCACACTTTTATAATGCACTATGTTTATTTATGTATACGAAATTATATCATAAACCAATTCAAATAATATCAAGTTAAGAATGACCAAGCGAGTAGCGTAGTTTTTTTGCGTCAATGTGTGCGTGTTCTGTACATATGCAACAGTAGCGTAGGTTTTGGGTGGTTTTTGGCTTCACCTTAATCATCCGCTGTGCGCTTTCTTATTCTCTAGGTTGATCCGAGGGCGCTATAGAAAATTATTGAAAGGTTCGAATTTTGAAAACTCTTTCCACGCTAGCGGCTTTGGCTAGCGGATAAAATGCACTTTTGCACTCAGATTTCGAAGGATAAATAGAATCTTTACGAGTTTGTGAATAGTAAAAGTAATTTGTTATTTATAAACCACTTTCGTACCATATTTTATCTGTTCGCGTTGTTCCAAATCCGTTGAGCAGTATTAGTGTGAAGAAGAAACAAATACACATAACACACTTTTCCATGTATAATTTACTATTTTTTTTTTATTGGCAACTGGATACAAAGTCCTTAATGCCTAACTTAATAATTGTCATGTCTGATAATTATGATGATGAGATGATAAAGGAGAGAGGGTGGTGAAAGTTGAGATGAATCCCTCCCCTTTTCCAATTTCAGTAAAGCCCGAGATACCTACTTTACTGAAACTTTAAGTCGAGTTTTGTAGAGAACACGAAAAGTAGCATTTCCTAATGTTTGTATCATTTGCCCACACTCGTGCATGTTAACGAATCAGCAAAGGTTAATAATCCACAATTATTACACTTTAACACTCGAAGAATCACAAGTTTTGGAAAATAATACAAAAGTACCTGGATGACCGAGCTTTGCTCGGTATTTTTTTTTTATTGTGTTTTTTGTAAAATAAACAATTGATTTTAGTCTAACCTCAAAGCAAACACTCCTTGACTTCGTGTTACTTAACAACGCCATCTGCTGTTGTGTCGTTAAAGCAATTAGTTGCTCACAAAAAATAGTATTATTATTCGCCAATAGATGTCAGGAAGAGTCATATTTTTCAGTTGAGACTACTCAAACGCCTCCTTTTTGTTATTTTTCTCCCAAGTTTATGTTTAAGTTGATTATCGATAAAACACGAATAAAATGACATTTTCCAAAAATGATTCCCCCCCGAAACCCCCTATATACTAAATTGTATGAAAATCGTTGGAGCCGATTCCGAGATTCCAATTATATATATATATATACAAGAATTGCTCATTTATAACGACACCATCTTTTCGGTTCTCGCCAAAAACTTTCTATAATTTACTAGCTCACGCGGTGTTACCAGCAGTTAAAAAGCCTATGTGCAATTCCAGATTTCGAGAGATTTGTTATTTAGACTGCCTCGGTGGCTCAGTTGGTAGTTAACCTGCCTTCTGAGCTTGGGGGCGTGGGTTCGATTCCCACTTAGAGCAAACATTTGTGTGATGAACATTTGTGTTTGTTCTATGTCTGGGTGTTAATATGTATTTAAGTATGTATTTAAAAATATTTAAGTATGTATATCAGTCCCTGGCAGCCATAGTACAAGCTTTGCTTAGTTTGGGGTCAGGCGACCGTGTGTGGAAGTGTCCCCAATTTATTTATTATCTCAATGCCTTCATCCAGATCCGTTCAGCTGTTCGACGTGATTGAGTAACAAACATCCATCCATCCATACAAACTTTCGCATTTAAGTGTGATGTAATTTTGTAGTACCTACTTTATTACAATACTTGAATTTTGACAAAAAAAATTGCTAGCAAAATTTTTAGAGTTTTACCGTTTTTCTAAATTTAGATATACTGCGTTTTTGCAAAGGAAAAAATAGAGCAAAATGTTTCGGAGCCCACAGCAGACAGCCATAACGTTAGACACATGCCACACACATTCACGAATATCTGCTGAATGAGCGGTGTTATCGGCAAGGGCAATCTCATTTAGACAACTATTGGGACATGGATAAGGTATTCTCGTATATTACACTTATCTAAACGGGCAAAATAAAACATCGCGATCAAAGATGTATACACACTTTATTTAGCAGAAATGTGCATTGAATAAGAAGAGCTTATCTTAAGAATAAGTTGCAAATTAAATAGGTATGTATGTAATAAAATAGGCAGGTAAGTACTAACTTTTGCATTTTTAGTAGACTAACTATTTAACTTATTTTTTACAGAGAACCAATTAAATACCTACATACCTATTTGTGTGAAACTAAATGAATGAAGACATATCTGCCTAACTACATAACTTTTCTCTTCATTTATTTAGTTTCAGAGATGTTTCTAGAAATAACTAATATCCAATAAAGTCGCCGTGGTTAAATGTAGCATACCGCGCCGGGCGTCGCTATTAGTTATTCTAAGCACGCGCTGCGCTCAGCACTCAGGCGAATGACCAGACGTTTCTTAACCAAATTATATACAAATAACATTATTGTACATGCAACAGCTGGGAGAACTTCAGCTGTACTCACGAAACTCGATAACAAAAGCTTTCATATTTTTTGTAGTCCTAATCTATTGAATCAAGAAAGGAGCCTACCACAATGTTTGCGCTATTCAGTGTACAAATACTTAATAACAAATGTCGCTTGAATTCTTTTTTTTTTTTTTAATTTATCGGAAACGTTTCCAAATGATTGTAAATATGAGTACAGGTGGTATTTCTCAACCGATTCTTGTTTTCACTAGGTTCGATAGTTGCCTGCCTAATAGACTGCCTCGGTGGCTTAGTTGGTGGTGAACCTGCCTTCTGAGCTTGGGGGCGTGGGTTTGATTTGCACCTAGGGCAAACATTTATGTGATGAATATTTGTGTGTGTTAAAGTGTGTAATTTAAAAATATAAATGTACGAGTATGTACATCATTATCTGGCAGCCATATTAAGCCAACCTTTGCTTAGTTTAGCGTGCGAAAATGTCCTGAATTTATTTATTATATTATAATACAAAACCACTAGTAACAATAAAGCTTACTAACACATTTGACTATTCGTGTAGTCACATGTTTATTTATGTGAGAGTGAGCATCTGCGTTTTCTGCGTAATGTGCATACGGCCTTGTCTCGCAGCCGGCTCGGTGCGTACGCGCATCTTACAACGCAGCAGTCGGAGAGTGTTCTCCCAATATCGAGTTTGCTCTTCCACAGCGCCTTGACGAGAACTTATTGATCTTTGCTCCTGTAAAAATTAAGAAAATTTTGTAACTTGGTAATTTAGAAACTTAGAGAAAGATTAGAATTTTTGTGGCTACTTTGCCATGGAAACTGGCATACAGTTCCTATGGCAAATGTTCGAACCCAATTACGAAAGCATTATTGACCGTAATAAATGTACCTACAAGTAGGTGCTTACCTATACCTACTTGAAATAGATAAACGAATGTGCCCGCGATATAACACGGGCTTGTAGTACCTATTGATTAGAATATCATAAGTGCCGACTGTGTCCTGCGATTAGCGGCTAAAACAACGATAGGTATTTGTACCTAAATAGGTTATTGGTATTTTTATGCTTTGAACAGAAAATTATGAACGTGCTCAGTCTTATACCAAATTTCCTCGGCATCTTGGACTCGATGAAAAAAGCATAATGACAATTTGAGCGCTTTTCAAATTGTAGACACCTACATACAGTTTGGCATACTTACTTGAAAATATAATTATATCTACCTACTCAGAGTTTAGGGTCTTAAGAAAAACCAATTCAAAAAGTAAACCGAACAATCCCTCCGAAGAATGAAACAGAGAACTCGCAATTTAATTTTGACCCCGGAAAGGATTATATTACCGGATTATACTTGCCTCTTCCAAATTTTTTACAATTTGTTCCAAGTCGGCGACTTTTTTCTTCAAAGCTTCCATCTTGGACGGCTTCCGAGGGGATTGCATAGAATTTTTCATTTCAAACATAACGACTTCTTGCAAACTTTCCGCTTTTGTTATTTTTTGGCGCAAGTTTTTCCACTCGTCCTCTTTGCTATTCAACTGGTCATTCAGATCCTTTACTTGATTTTTGATAGGTTCCATTTGTGAGGTTATATTTATGGAGGTGGCTTCGTAAACTCGCTTCTTTTGTTCGTATTGTTGTTGGACAGTTTGGAACTCCTCCTTTACGGGTTTGATTTTGTCGGCGAGAGGTTGAATCTCTTGACGGACTTGAGACAACTTTTGAGCTGTTTGGGCAACCAACTGTGAATAACAATTTCACCTTACTCCACAGAACAGTAATACCTACCAAAAACTTCGCACAGGACCCTTAAAAAAGGTTCGCAAGTCTGACAGTCGGCAGTGGATTGAGGTCTACGAGATCTATTTCCGATAGAACGTAAATTATTTAGTATGTTTACGCAGGCATGAGTGAGAAAAACCATGTGGGTTTTATTTCACCATTCTTAGCACACTCATAAATAATATAGCATATCAATATGTACGAGTAAGTATCTAGACACTATTTTACGATCCACTTATCGCAATGTTTGTTTTCTGTGTAGACAGTAGATAAGAGCCAGCCTATATTAAACGCCATCCAACTATCAGACCTAAGGCTCGTTCAGACTACCCCGGTTTTGCATAATTGTTCAACTATAACCTCGTACGTGTTGTCCTTGTGTCGCACCGCCTTGTTGCTGTTGGTTATTGTCCTAACGTAAATTTACATAATTATTCTATGTTTCTTTAATAGGTAGGTACGAGGTACACAAAGTTACTAACCTGAGACAAGTCATGCAAAGATTTCTTGGCTAGATCGGCCGTCTTATCGTGATCCTTCTCCATTGCGTCCATTTCGTCTATTTTTAGTTTCTTATGGTTTACCAAAGCCATTTCCACTGTGGGGTCAGCCGTACTCAGGATTTGAATTGTTCTAGCTAGTATTCCAGCTTCAACCTGTTTCCATTCAGAAGAGATTTTTTCACACAAAGTAGGTATGTTTTTTTTTATTTTTTAGATCAAACTTGACTAGAATACATAAATCTCTGTCGTGTGTGTGTCAACGACTACTAAATTAACAAGTTTAAATAATTTAAAAACCAAAACCCGACCGTCTAAAAACAGAAACGATGTTAACGAGCAGTTACAAGTAGAGCTCCGCACATAATGTGCGCTCAAACTACCCAGGGTTCAACTTAAATTGGTTGCTAACAAGAATTGTTTTTTTTTTGTCTTTTGCGTGCGATGATTATGGTTTATAATGCTCTAAAAATTAAGACAAATGGAACGACACCTCAGATTTCAAAATCATTGAGATCAGACGACTGATTTAGAAATGTAAATTCATTATAATACCTACAATGGCTGTAACTTAACACGAACAGAAAATTTACGAGTACATACTTACAAACATACTTACACTCGAAAAACATTGACTAGTACTCTGTTTATACAGTCGGTCGGTCAGTTTAAAATCAATCCACGCCTGATCCAAATATTGTAAATTTATTTAATCATAGACGTATAGAAAATAAAATCTTCTCCCAAAGCGTGGAGTCTATCATTACAATATATAACTAAAATAAAAAGTCATCACGAGAATGCAATGCTTGCCTTGAATGTTGAGTGATTAGCTCTTTGCCGCTTGTAGATGGTGCTCTTTGTTCGCAATGAATTAACGTACTTCTTTAGTTCTTCACCCCTGAGCACTGTGTCTCCGAGGAGCTGTCTGACCTGTTAAATAAATAAGAGATAAGACGAAAGCGAATCATTTTACACGGCTTCTTGTTTTGGGATATCGTATAACAAAGGTAGAGCCTAAATTGAAACGGGAGCTGTGCAAACGCTAAGAATCATCGCAACTTGTAAGCCTATGCCATTGTGATGCCGTCGTACAACTTATCTTTGAAAAATCCCAGTGAAATGCTTTAATGAAAAGGAAAATTAATTTGCATTCTATTACTTTGTCGGCTTCCTAATGAACGACTTGACAATTAATTCAATTTCTTTTAAGCGTCTTTGTTTATAGCCTTTTTTCCTGAAACTATTTATCAACGTCACTTCATTAATCTTTGCGCGACAATGCAACGCAATCGGAGCGCAAAAATATTCATTACAATAAATCAGATAAAAGAATTTCTTTGGACATAAATCTGAGAGAGACGGCGCATTATCTAGAGTTCAATCTCGCGCTCCCGGACATAATGACCGATTTATTTGAAATGAAAAATGTTTTATCTGATTTCCATGACCCGCCAAGAAACATTCCGACATCGGGCCCATTTCGATTCCGTCAACGTTGACCATCACTGCCTTCCGCTCTTCAAGTGCGAAAATAAATCTATTTTTAACGAACAAGAAAGACCCGAACCATTTTTCTGACTGGGGGAAATGAAAACGCAGGTATAAAGGACATTACTGACGATACTTTATAATGTAAATATGGTAAAAGTTTAATGTCTCGTAGGTATCTTTTAATATCCGAGAACAACATATGAGGTAAGAATATTAATCATCCTCGCTAATTCCTTCAAAAGGCATTTTCGTAATTCTCTGTGATATTTACTTTAGTCCTACACTTTAGTTAGATAAAATATGCTACATTGACCACCGGTGTTTGTCGCGACAAACACCAACCTATACTAAAAGAAGCATGAAAAATAAAGGAAGGAGATTCAAAACATTTTATTAGAGCACGAACAATTTGCTCTATTTTATCCGCTGACTTCACCAAATTCAGTCCGCTCTAATAGTCTTCCAATAGCTTTGATGGCGATAAACCCGTGCCAGCAAAGCTTCACTGCTCAAACGTCGAAGAGATAGCAGCGGTCAAAAGCGACTTGGATTTGCCCTAGTTTTCCGCTGACCAAACACACTGTTACACGAAGATACATGTAACTGTATTTGATGGTAACGGTGCAATAAAGCGTTCGCCAAGCAGCTTTAGCGAAGGGAGCAGTCGGCAAATCGCAGCGCTAATAACGCCGACGTCGCATTACGTGCAGGGCGCGCCAATAGCAACAACACAACATGGAACGTGACACGACTCCACTACGCCGGATGATATTTGTATTGTCCGCTGTTTTTAATTTAACAGTGTCACAAAAGCTCGTGGAATTAATTTGGAGGACGGCACGAAGTTGTAATATCATTTGTTTCAATTACTATCACGCAGTAGGTGGGTTTGAAGCGTGAGAAAAAAAAAGGGAAATTATTGTGATTTAGCTGCTTTTTTCGACCCCTTAGATGACTTTATATATCGTTCAAAGACTACGAAAGCGAGTTTCTCACCGTGTAGTTACATACCTACCTATGTAGGCTAGGTAGGTAATTTGTTAAGGATAATCTGTACTCTGCACCTACCTACTTAAAACATCGATTTTGCTTTTAGTCTGCGTAGGTAGATACGGTATTAGGCATAGATTATAACTACCGAGTCGGCTATTCGACAGTGCATTTGCCCAAAGCGGTAAATCGCTGGGATACGCAATATCGGAATTATGGAAAACAGATTGCACGGCCAGCTTTGCGGCTAGATAAATTACCTACTATTTTAGATTCATGGTTTAATAATGGCAAAACCTTTATCTATAACGCTTATACGAGTATAGTCAACGAAAAAGTTTGTTTAAAAAATAGCAAGACGAACACTACCTGCGATTGTAAATCCGCCAGCGTACCCTCATATTCCTTCAGTGATGCAGCTAATTCATGAACTTTGGCTGCACTAGAGTCCTTATTCCTTCTGATGACAGCAGCTTGCTGACGAAAAGGTGCCAGTTTGTCCTCCTGCGGCCCAGATGAGGCTAACTTCCTTTGCACCAATTGCTCCATTTCTCCGTTAACTACGGCGATCTAGACATGTAGTCAACAGATAAGAGTCAAACCCGCAAATCAAAGGCACATTTATAATTAGCACAGTTCAATCACATAATTTTTCTACCAGTAAAAAGTAAGTCCTTCTTGCGAATACGGGAAGACCTTTTAAATAACGAGTTTAGGTATGTAAAGGTACGACGGAGTTCCACTGGGAGACGCGATCAGAAAATAAATTAAAGAAGCTGTTGTGTGCTTTTATTTTAGGTCTATATCTACATTTATATTCTACTTTGAAGTGTATTAGAAAAAGTCTCTTGGGCCGAAACTAAAGGAGATCATACCCGCAAGCAATTTGTTCGCTAAATAAATTCAGCTGAGACACTAGAGAGTGAAATGGCCGTCTCTATGTTATTTGCTTACCTTATCCTGCACGGCGAGGAGGTCGGACCGGGTCGGGTGTTGTTCCGTAGCGATCATCTGCATAATATTCAATTCCTTTTGCAAATGTGAACTTTCTTGCGGCAGTTTCTCCTTAACAAGGTAGCTGTTCAACTAAAATAAAACTACTCGGTGAGAGCGTGTTTCAAACGACAATGTAACAAGCTCAGTTTAAAACTTAAATTGTTTCCAACCTGAATTTCTTCTTTCAAGTGTTTTATGACGTCGTTTACGTTTCGTGGAGCTGCACTTTGACCGTGTATAACGTTGAGGTATCTTTTTAACTGGTCCGAGGCCAGTTTGAGTTGCGATTGTTGAGTTTCGTACTACAAAGTGGAGAAACAAGATTACCACAATGAAGCGCAAAGTTTGCCTACTTAAAATGCGCTGTTTGAATTCGCGATCAAGTTTACCTGATTCTCCAACTCCTTAGCTTTTTCCTGTTGGAGCCTCAGAGCTCTACTGACGCTTAAAAGTTCCTCTTTATTACTCACGTCTACGAGATTTATCTGAACATTTTCTAGCCGCTTGATCACTGAAACACAAGTCACGTAGAGCGAATAATTGCCCATATCGTGGCGCGCATCCGAAATCGGTTTCAAGGTTGGAAATTTTAAGTGAGTGCTTAAATTCAGATGTCAAAACTTGTAATTACCGGAGTTGGGAAGAAATTTTACATAGAAAATCGCCTTTGTTAATGAGTGTTGTTTGGAGAGTCGTTATAGCTAAATACTTACCGATGTCTCTCTCGACCGCCATCTCCATGATGTCATTAATAATTTCCGAGGCGTTCTCTTTCTGTAGGATTCTGGTCCGTTTGTGCACGTCTTTGAACTCGTTTATCAAGTTTTGGTACAAGTCGAGTAAGTCTTGGACGGTGTTGTTGCTGGCTACGTCGCTTGGGATATCAGGAATTTTCAAGTACCTACAAGTATCTTAGGTAAGTACATTTAGGCAATTTCATAACTGCCAATTAAATAATAGGCGTCTAGGCATGAAATAAGTCTTCGCTACTGGAGCAGCTGTAACAGCGTCTCAGAGTTTAAAGCTTCTGTATTTCCAGGAATTTGATTGTTCACATATGTGCTAGCAAATGAAAATAGAGAATGCGTACTACGCGAGACGTCTTTAAAAAACTTCTCGAAGAACATGAAAAAAATCACGATAGCTACTCCGTAGCAAGTAGTGCGCACCTCTGCTCGTAGAATATCCTATGCCACCGTTCTTGCTGTCTCAATCCCCATGACAAATCGTATGATCGCTCGCCTTACACTTTCATGCTTTACGTAATCTATTAAACCACCATAGCATACCTAAACGATGACCCTCGAGAAAAAATAAAAACAAACAGCTTTTTGACGGCGTGTTTATCATTTTGCCGAGAGGCCGGGCGGGAACCCTCCGTAACATTAGGGCCAAGTCGTAAAAGTTATTGCTCACGTACAGCTGCTGTTGATCCCTATTTCCTAATTTCCCAAGTTCATTCGTAATTTCAGAGTCGTAACGAACTATTGTCGTTTAACTACTTCACGAATCGATTGGTGAAACAATTAGCGAATTGTTTAAAAGTACTTAGGACTCCATTAAAATTGATTATTCAATAGGTACCCAATTGAATTAATTGCGACAGTGGAATAAATAATGCAGCTGTTAGCTACTGTGTCAACAAGGATTGTAATCTATTTACTAGGCGTGGTGCGGGTGACAGAGGCATTTATTTATTTTACCCACGTTTTAGCTCAATTTTACAATTTTTGTGTAAGATTATTTTTATTTTTGTAAACCTACTACAGTTGTTTATCAATGGTTCCGTGTTTTAAAATTGTGATAAATATGTTAGTTGCTACTGAAATTGTACATAAGTCACGATTTAAGTTAAGAGTCGTGTCAAGTCTCACTATCTTTCGAAACAATAGCCGTTTCGAAAGACAGTAAGAATTGTATGCCACAAAAGTCGCACTATGTATTTTTTTATCTACTTATTAGTGATGTTTATTTTTAAACAGTTTTAAAATATTTATATTATATTTATTTCGTCTATTTATTAGTATTTATTTATTTATTATTATCATTATTTTTATTTATATAGGTACTTATGTTATTATTATCTCATTATTTTTTACGTCTTGTACAATTGTTTAATAACATTCAAGGCCTCTATTTTTAAAATGTTTCTATCCATACAGGTTCCCTGAAAGAGATCGCTTTGTGCGATAAGGCCGCCAATTAAAAACTTAGTTAAGCCTTATTTAAGTACTATTGTAATTATTTTATGTTTTTAATAAAGAGTTGTTGTTGTTGTTGATATTTCAATCGCTGTAACTTTCAACTCTTAAAAAGAAAAGAGTGATAAAGAACGATTTGTCCAATGTATAAATAAAAACTCCGCCAGGTATAGCATTCAGCAACACGTACCTAGTGACGTCAGTCGATGCTTAGGCAAGACCGAATTAGGTCATTTACAACAAGTTCGAAAGAGACTGATGACGATTACGACATTACTGTTTGCTGAATGCTAGACCTCGTTATTTTGGATCATGGATTTGTATAATAAATTAATGTCACAATTTATGCTCTCGCCTTTCCCCCAAGAGGCTGGTAGAGGTATAGTACAACACCCACACTTCACCGGACTATATTCAGTCCCAAATGTGACAGAGGGCGAGCATGGATGTCGCCATACACCAGCTCCAGTTATGTCTAATTTCAGTACAATTGAAATATATCACTCCTACAATGAAAATAGCCTAATGGAAAAATCTATGTAAAATTATCAATACCGAATTAGCGTTTTTTTTTTTTACAGAAAAATACGTAACCGGTAGGTAAACATGCCAACAAAAAACTCAAAACTTTAGGCGTAGTTACTATGCTTTGTAGCTAGCATTATATAGGCAGAGGTGTATTGCTCGCCATTTACCACCAGAACGCAGCGTCTTCAATATCCTTAAGTATACTTATCTGCTTAAAACAACATCTCCTTTCAGTTTTCACATGACATTGTGGGTGCAATTAATTACACCAATCTCTACTACTACTCGTAACTACATACCAGAACTAAAACAACTGAAACAATCTTCGTAAAATTCAGCGCAAAGTAATGCAATACTTTCATCGTCATTGCACACCTCGAAAATATAAATTAAGAATATAGGTAGGTATCTAGTTAAACTAACATTTAACCATTTGGCAGTATCTTATTGCTTAAAGTGGTTTCTTCCAGACACCCTTTTAATGATTAGGACAGAAAGAAATATAAATACGGTACATAGTAAATTAAGCGTGCGGCGACCACTTTAGACTAACTTCGCATTGGCATAAGGTATTCTATAGCCATTTCGTCTAGAAGAAGACTACGACTGAAGAGAACAAGTAATGATACTGACGAGCCTCTAAAGTTACCTACAGAGTGACAGAGTACAATTTTAGTTTTTTTTATTACTTTTGCACTTCTGTAATCATTCTTAAATAACTAAGAATTCCCCTTGTATTACGGATTCATTTAAAACCTAATAATGATGTATAAAAGCTCCCTGTGTAAAGGGATTTCTGATTGGCTTTGTCTGTCTATTGAATAAATCAGTCAAAAGTGACCCCTTAAAAATGTGCATATTTTTCATAGCTCTATTTTCTCTTGAGGACGTTTTTTTAAAAAAACCAAGAACATAGGGGCGGAGATATAGTTCATTTGATTGTACATGCTAAATTTCATCATCATCTGACAAATGGTTTCCAAGAAATTTGACAAGTGCGTTTGTATGGAAATTTCAGAGCGTAGCGGGACTCTTAATTAGGGTATATAGGGATATGCCATGGTATAATAGTAAACTCCGCCAGTTATAGCGTTCCAAGACCGGAATTCGAGAGACTAGACGATGACGATGATGAGATGACGTAGCCGTGTGTCAACTTTCGGAACCTTGTTTTTTTTTATCATAGTATAGGTAGGTATACTTCTATTAGCCCTGAAAATACAGAACACTAGAAAAGAACTGATTGATTGACTGATTGAAAGCTAACACTTCTTTTTACTTTTAGCCTTCAATCAGATATGGGTTTCAGCACTTACTTGGCCAGGTACGCCGTGTTCTTAACCTGGTCCTTGTTGGTGAGCAGCCAGTGGAGCACATGGTGTATGGTGCGCGCGTCCCCCGCCAGCAGCTGCGCTCGGAACCTGGACGGCTCCACGCCCGTCGGGGGGCGATACTTCACGCTACCCAGCATCTCCAGCAGGCTTACCGATACTGTCTCCGAGTCGTCTTCATTTATATCTAACTGTAGCGGGTAATGGAGTTAGGTATTTAAGTAAAAGTTAGGTTTAAGTATAAGTCGACTGCCTCGGTAGCTCAGTTGGTAGTGAACCTGCCTTCTGAGCTTGGGGGCGTGGGTTCGATTCCCACCTAGGGCAAACTTTTATGCGATGAACATTTGTGTTTGTTCTATGTCTGGGTGTTAATATGTATTTCAGTATGTATTTAAAAATATCTAAGTATGTATATCAGTCTCTGGCAGCCATATTACAAGCTTTGCTTAGTTTGGGGTCAGGCGACCGTGTGTAGAAGTGTCCCGAATTTATTTAATATTTATTATTTAAGTAAAAGTTTTAGTTAAAATAAAACTAAAATCAAGCATCAAATGACTAGACTGTCCCCGATTAATAGGTTTTAATTTTTTTTATTGAATACTCGCTGCGCCCCGCGGTTTCACCCACGGTTGAAAAGTATCCTATGTGCTATTTATTCTAAACTATTTTATCTCTGTGCCAAATTTCTTTAAAATATGTTCAGCCGGTCTGGCGTGAAAAAGTAACAAACATCCATCCATTATAACAAACTTTCGCGTTTATAATATTAGTAGGATTAGTAGGAAGTAGGATAAGCATGACGCAACTCATAGTTGTATTGTTACTAGTAATAGCAGCTTGTAACCTATGGGCAAGTAATTAAAACTTCAATTATTTTCTTTGTTTTTATGAAACAATAAAAAGTAGGTAAGTACCTACCTATCTTTATCTGTAACATCAGCTTCGGTACAATAGCTCTCTTATGGTAGTAGACGATACCTAAATAACGAGATAGTGCGCTAAGGTGAGACTTATACTCAGCATATAACATATCGTCACGCCTTTCCCCAGAGGGAGCTGGCAGAGGTGTAATACAACACCCACACTTCGCCGGACGATATTCAGTCCCAAATGTGACAGGGGGCGAACCTGTCGCCATACACCGGGCTCCAGTCATATAGCAGATGACATACAATACGCACATATGATCACACAATGAACAAATTGGTGCGTGCCATCGGCTGGGTTCGAACCCGCTCCCTCCGGCTTGAGAGGCGGACCTTCTCCCAACTAGGCTGCCATCGCTTTTTTTATACTCAGCAGTGGATGGAAAATAGTTGACGATGATGAGCAAATTACCTACTAAGTTAAAAGCATAGCTATGTAATAAGGAGTATTAAGTAAAAACAACTGCAGCTGAGGGCATGCCATATTCTATACCAATGTGTTGATAATTTCTACGCTGTAGATATTGAAGGTGGGTTAGGTGCGTAGGTAAGTATATCTACTTATTTATTGTTTCAATAAATAACGCAACAGATACATGCAATTTAGTCTCTAATATTAGGAAGCCATGTCTTACCTTTTCTCCAGCATTGAAATTAACAAGAAGGTCTACTAAAAGCTGCAGTAGTTGTTTTTCGTTCAAGGAGTCGAATTTTATCAGATCGTAGTTTCTTCCCAACGTGGCATTTAGCTCCTTCACTATGTATTTCATTTGCTCCGTCATTGTGGTCACAATACGCTCGTGTAGAGTTAAATATTGAAACTTTTAGAATTTATTTTCTTCAACACTATAGTGTAAAAATGCTTTTGTTTACAGTGGTTTCCTTGACAGTAGGTACAACATGACAGATGCGGTTGCTGTAGCAACCACGATGACAACTCCTAATTTTTTGACCAGGACCAGTCTATCATCTTCCAAAAAAACAAGGTCTGCTACACCTTGTTTTTCCAGGAGCAAACACGTATGACGTCACTCGTAATTGTCATCCTATCCTACTAATCCTACTAATATTATAAACGCGAAAGTTTGTAAGAATGGATGTTTGTTACTCTTTCACGCCAGAACGGCTGAACAGATCTGGATGAAATTTGGCACAGAAATAGATTATAGTCTAGAATAACATATAGGATACTTTTTAACCGCGGGTGAAACCGCGGGACGCAGCTAGTTATTAAATATTTGTACATGACTGTATGACTATTTGTAAATGACTTATTTCGGTCTAATTGACGTCACTTCCTGTTGCCCACGTGACCGGAATGCTATACCTGGCGGAGTATTATATTAGTATACCGTGAACCAGTCATAGTAATGGGGATATTCCCAGGGGTATAGGGGATATTCTGTGCGACTAGTGAAAATAGCAGTATCATCATCATAATCAATGATCCTTCGATTCTAGATTTTGATCAGGAGGGCTATTCCTGCGCGTGAGATGAGATGAGATTTTATCTTGGTCACTCTCACACCTATGACGTTTCAAACGAGAGCAACAAGGACGAAAAAAGATGAGATGAAAATCTCAAATCTCTGAATAGGGCCACTGACCAGCCTTATTCTAACCACTCGAGATATTTTTAGGTCATTGTCTCTCTTGTTTGAAAAGTCATAGGAGTGAGAGTGACCAAGAAACATCTCAAGCGTCAACAATAGGGAGCCAGGATCCTTATGAACAGCATTTCAAAAAAAAGTTAAGTGACTACGCCCTCAGTCCAGAGTAAACATTGTCCAGTCATCATTGGATATTTGATTGCAGTTATTGTGCCTTAAATATTGGCATAAGTAGAATTATTCTACCACCTATGAGGAAGCTGTAGTTGCGCACACCTTATAAGTCTGTGTACCTGCCCATAAATTATCCAACAGGGTTTTCGCAACTCCCTGTATACATTTCTAGCATGGCTGACGATGGCAGTTCTACAAGGCTACAGTCGGCAATATTGTCAGTTACGCCGGGCCCGTATTTCAATCAAAAATATGGGCCGTCTAGGAGCGCCCTAACTAAGTATTTTCATACTTAGAGGATCTAATAAAACTTGAAAATAAAATTCAAAACTTTTGTGAATAAATTATATTTCTGATATTTATTATTATACAATCATAGCTTTGTTGTAATCGTCAAAAATCTCAACAAGTTGCCCTTACAGACTACACAATTTGTGCCTATCTCTGCATTATACCAAGTTAACTCCTCAGGTAGAAGCCACATCTCACAGCTCATTAGGGTGCGTTTCCAGGAGGCGGAGCTCAGTGGAGCGGAGCACTAATTATAATTCACTAGCAACCCGCTCTGGCTTCGCACGGCACCGTAAAAAAATGTGTAACTGATGGTGAAAACCGTATAAAAACCCGTTGCGTGAAACCTGCGTATTCAGGCTAGAGTAGGTATTTAAATCTCGCACGGTCCTCTAGTTAACATACTACATATGTATTTTGCTTTTACTGTGTCAGCGGTGAGTGAATTGACTAATCACATGTTTCATTTAAGCACCGCTGAGCTCTGCTCCGCTCCTCTCCGCTTTAGTGGAAATGCACCCTTTTAAAAACGTCTCTTTTACACATTGATTGTTTTCCATGAGTTTGACAAACCAATATAACAAATCCTGAGCCTAGCACATCTTATAGAAATCTCATTTCAATTATCTTGAACTTTGTGTCGCTCTCTGTAACGAGAGCATTGTAAGATTGAATTAAGTATGCTATAAGATATGGTAGGCGGCTCTTTGAAATAATATCACTGAATACAATATAAATTGCAAGGTTTCTGTACACATGCCAATGATACATTAAAGTACAGATCAACTGCATACGATGCGTTAAAAAAATATAAGATTACGATGCTACTAATATTGTTTTATCAAAAAGTGTAATTTTCATATAATTCTCATCATATTTCTTATTAGTATTTTCTGATTATTTTTTTGTTTTAATGCAAAAGTTATGCCATTTTGTAGCACCATTAACTAACTAAATCAGACAGCACTATTATGATCTGCGTCTCTTTTCATTTAAATATGTGAGAAAAGGATAGAGACCAAAATGTCTTTCATAGGTACAGAATATGGTACAAAAGGCCAATATTTTGAAACAAACATCGCAGCAGTTGCTTGATACTTAGCAACGTGTACAAAAAGCTTAATTGTGAGCCCAAATTAATTTCTTTAACAAAACATCAATGGCATATAAAACTATCTAGCACCAATCTCAATAACCTAACATTAGTTAAAACTAAACCAACAACTGGTATACAAACAGAATCGATTTTGAAAACAGTTACTATGGGCTGCCTCGCGTATCCTAAGGGTCTCCGTCGACTTACAAGATCAATGCCCGACTGCCTAATAATGGTATTAATAAAAAATTAACCTAATACTTAGTAGCAAAAAGTCCGTTTTAGATCGTCTTTTAGGGCCACCTACTTTCAGCGCCGTCAGCAGCTCGACGAGTCGATCTAAATAATACTCTATGTCACAAAATATTAAGGTTAATTTTCGTTTATACCATTGCAAGGCGGTCAGGCGCTGATCTTGTGAGTCGACGGTGAACTTAACTCAATTACATTATCAAATTCAACGCTACTTACATACTATGGCATGCACCATTATTTTATTCAGACCCTATGTTAGTAACAACTATTCAATATCCAAATCCAAGTGTTTGAAGATTAAAACGCAAGACAAACGGATCGTTAACTAATTTGGTAATAATCTATGCAGTGTTCTTTTTGGCAAACTTGAATGATCAACCTCTATATAATACTCATATATGAATGATCGACTTTTTCATCGATCTATAAACACGTGGATCTCGGGTCGGAACTTAAAAATGGAAAGTTAAGTACAACAAAACAAACTTAATAGAAGATTAACAAGGGATTTCGAATCCTTACATGAAAAAAACTGTTACTAGCTAAATAAAACATTGTTATGGTGGCATAAAATTTCAATAAAAAATATTTTACAATGTCGGTATTTCGACTCATGTATCCAATATTAATTAGAGTATTTTTAGGACAC
Source organism: Peribatodes rhomboidaria (assembly GCA_911728515.1). Taxonomy (NCBI): domain Eukaryota; kingdom Metazoa; phylum Arthropoda; class Insecta; order Lepidoptera; family Geometridae; genus Peribatodes; species Peribatodes rhomboidaria. Next base: position 10,298,220 of record OU452172.1, read on the forward strand.
TTTATGTGAATTTTAAGCTAGATCCTTCATCCATGTGTTTGTTTATCGATGGTTATTCATTACGAATTACACTAAATCAGATTGATTATTATCATAAATAATTTGTACTCTGCTAAATTAATGGAAAATTCAATTATTTACAATGACATTACACATTAATCACTTAACAAATAACATAAGACGTCACTTATGCAAAAATGAGATTTAGAAAATCTGAAATGATTATTATTTTTCATAATAAAAGCACCTACAAAAACTAGAGTTAAGTCTCACTATTTTACCTAAACACTAATTCAATATATTCATTAAATATTAAATTACAACCCTTACAAAATAATACTACAGACTTTTATGACAGGATTTTTTTTCTACTATAGAAAAACGAATACAATCGACAATCACAATAATTAAAATAAGTATCGAAATAACAAATAAAATTAACTAATAATTCGTGTGATGATTTCTCGTTTCGATAAAACGTTTTCGGTCTCGATATTTTAAGTTATATTTACTTTATAATTAACCTAATAGTTTATGAAAACTACTAAACGGACCGCTGAGTGAAGTTCGTCGGTACGGTTTGGTCCTACTTATAATCTCTCTATGCTCGGAGCGGAAGCACTGTTGCTCCTCCTTTAGGAATGTCTACGATAGAAAGACAGAAGAAAACTACCACCGCGCCGGGCGGTCGCCGTTAAAGCTGCACTTTTTAAATCGAATAGGTGTCGCGACCGCACCGGCCTCGCGTTCGTTTCGTTTCAGCGCCAATAGGGCCCGATAAATGCAAACAAATAACAAAATAAAAAAATAATAGAAAAACAAGTCATGAAATAAAAATAAAACAAACAATACAAAATCGTAATCATCAATTAAAAACAGGGTATTTTTTCATCGCACCAATTAATAATCCACCGAAAAGAGAAATGAGGATACGCCGGGAGCGTTCAGTACAAAAGTTCCGACTAGGGCTCGTCTAGAGGAGACCGCCCTTGCGGCCGAAGAGCAGGCTCAGTGTTCCGAAGGAGGGCGGGGCTGCGTGGGCCGCGGGCGGCGGGGAGGCCACCGTGCCCAGGTCGGCGCGCGGGCGGGGGGCGCGGCCCCGCCGCCGCGCGCCCCCCGCCCCGCCACCCCCCGCCCCGTCCAGCGCGCCCGAGCCCGGCAGCGCCGGCACGCCCAGCGGGGACTCCTCGCGCCGCTCGGCCGCCGGCGCCGCGGGCGAGCGCAGCGTGCGCTTCAGGCACGTCAGCTGCTCCATGGGGCTGCGGTGCACCAGCCCCGTGTACAGCGAGCCCGGCGTCTGCAGCGCGAGCGGCGCGGGCGAGCCCTCGCCGGCGGGCGAGCCGGCGCCCAGGTGCCGCCGCCGCAGGATGCTCGTGCCCGAGGCGATGAGCGCGTGCAGCGAGGGCGGCGCGTCGCCGGGCCGGGGCGTGGCCGGCGGGGACGAGTCCGGCGAGCCGAGCAGCGGCGAGTTGGCCGGCGTGGCGGTGGGCGACCAGTGCGCGCGCGCCGGCGCCGCCAGCGAGTCGCGGCGCGAGCGCACCGGCGACACGGCGGCCGAGGAGCGGCGCGAGGTGCGGCGCGAGCTCCACGCCGAGCCCAGCACGGACGCGGCCAGCGAGCTGGCCCCGCTGGCGCACGCGGACGCGCTCGCCGACGAGCACACGCTGCCCGTGAGCGACACGCTGCCGTCGTTCGGGTGCAGCACCGTGCTGTCGACCGAGTCCACGCTTTACAAACAAATTGGACGGTGCATGCTCCGTGCTTCACATTCACTAATGATGCTACAAGCGTGCTGGGTGATGAATGCATGGGGTCTAATGATACAGCGAATAAACTAAGAGTAAGTTATTCAGAAATGTAAATTATGGATTGGTGAGGAAACAAAATGAAGTTCCCAAATACAGAACAGAATAGAATTTCCCAAAAACTCCCCTATATAAAAAAGTAGGATCACACCAAACCGAAACGCAGCTCTCAAACTAAAACATGCATAACAATCAGTCAAGTAATTTGTCTTACACACTACCACTAACCCCAGTCACATTTTTATTTATTGATCATAGAACATTATACAAGAAAAAACTGATACAAAACATGCCAAATATTTATCATAATATCAGCCGGGGACGTCCAGTCTTCCACTGCTGGACAAAGGCCTTCAATGGTCTCCACAACGATCGGTTTGAACTGCTCGCATCCAGAGGCTTCCCTCGACCCTCACATCTCTTAAATATTAGTCATGCGAAAATGTGTCTACAAGGTGCGTGCGGCATGCATGGTAGAGATTACCCACAGAACGTCAAGAAGGCCAAATAGTCAATAACGTAAAATGTCGCAGATACGTAAATTGTCCAACATGCGGAAAGTCAAACTCGCAGTGAAAGCAAGGATGCCTATTTGCGAAAACTTGGTAGTCCTTTGACAAAAAATCAGATTTTAGAATTTGTTGATAACTCCTATAGTTCTACGTCAACATAACATTATGTATGTTTGACTTTTAGCATTCACGACGTTCTGGGGATATTTCCATGTAGGGTGATAAATACCATAATCCAAAACAAACAAGGTCTAGTATTCCGAGAGCCAACTCGTGAAGACTTCACTCGTCATTCGTCTCTTTCTAACTATGTGTGAATGACGTATTTCGGTCTTATGATTTATAAAACGGGAATTACTTAATTATTAAAAATAATTATTATTACTTAATTAATTGCACGCTGTGCTTTCTTTAAAAGATAACACATTAAGTTAAAATAGTTCGTAAGTTTAAATTATAAAAGTATTGATGTAGTTATCATTGCGAAGCCATAATAATTAAAAAAATATATATATATTACTCACGTACGATTTAGCCGATTGTTCCGACTACAGTTTCAACCGCATTCGGCGGTCTTCAACAAGGCGAGTGCGCTCGCGCGGCTGTGTCTCGCATAGCAAACTATAGTCGGAATAATCAACTAAATCGTACGTGAGTAATTCCCGTTTCATAAATCATAGTGTGTGAAAACCACGTCAGTTTCCATTATAAAATTGCGGTCTTGCTTAAGCATCGATTGCCCACGTAAGCATTTCTGACTCAGAATGCTATACCTGGCGGAGTATATTATTATACCATGATAAATACCTGTTAGTGAAGGTGTATATGTGTCCAGCGGTGGGCAGGCGCGGCATGTCGTCGTCCTCTTCAACGTCAGACAGCCTGTAGGTGCGCAGCCCGAGTGCCGCGGCGGAACGCGCGCCGCGGACTCCCACGCCTTCTTGATCCTCCAGCAAACCTGACCACGAACAATATTACAAGTCCGGCGACCACTTTAGACTAACTTCGCATTCGAAGACTACGAGCGAAGAGAGCAAGTAATGATACTGACGAGTGCCTCTAAAGTTACCTACAGAGTGATAAAGTGAAATTTCAATTTTTATGACTTTTGTACTTCTGTAATCATTCTTAAATAACTAAGAATTTCCCTTGTATTATGGATTCATTTAAAAGCTAATGATGTATACAGCCTCCCTATGTATAAAGGGATTTTTGATTTGTTTTGTCTATCTATTGAATAAATCAGTCAAAAGTGACCCCTTACAAATGCGGATATTTTTCATAGCTCTATTTTCTCTTGAGAACGTTTTTTAAAAAAAACAAGAACATAGGGGCGGAGATGTAGTTTATTTAATTGTACATGCTAAGTTTCATCATAATCTGACAAATGGTTTCCAAGAAATTTGACAAGCGCGTTTGTATGGAAATTTCAGAGCGTCGCGGGACCCTTAACATATTATTATGTTGGGTCAACTGGGCCAAATGCGCCAATGAGGCAATTGCGTCTTTCAAGAATTACTGACAAACCCTTCACAAATTAGGCGCCACCTACATCTTTTTCTATATTTAGTTGCAATAATCTGTGCATTCATTCAGAAAAAATTGTAGATATCAAAAAACTTTCCTCATGATATGCTGTAACTAATTATCAAATTTAATCAAGATCCGCTCAGCAGTCTAACCGTGAAAAGTCTACTAACAGACAGACAGACAGACAGATATAATTACTTTCGATTTTATAATATTAGTAAGTATGGATGAGTGGGTAGTCTGTAAAAATCCGTGGTGTTGTGTACATACCTGACATGTTCGGTTTAGCGAGCTGTGCCCAGGTGTGTAGCGTGAGCGAGCCCTCTAAAGGCTTCACGATCTGCAGCTTGTGAGGGACCCGGAACCGCGCCAGGCCGCCGCCAGCGCCCGCGCCCCATACGGCACTCTCCTCGCTTATTTCGCGATCTGAAACGATAAACAATCATATTTATTTTATTAAGGCGCCTTCATGGCACGATATTTCACCCACACACACGTTTACTAAGTCGCTTCATTTAGAGCTGAAAATCATTTATCATATTGGATGGTAAAATGAGATCGGCGCGTTTTTTTTTTGCCGTTTTTATGGTATTCGTCATAACAGGGACACAAATAAAAATAAATTGCGCGGTTAAGCTTTAGATAACTAACCTGGCTATCTAATAATCGAAAAAAAATGTGTAATCGCTGAAAATTTAGAGAACTACGTTCCAATAGATTTTTGAGAAGATACTTTTTGTGTGTTTTTTTTGTAATTGATTTGATTTTCAAAAAAATTGGTTGCCTGTCAAGTCAGTATACGGGCGAAAGTTTTACGTGACAACGACTTTTTATGTCTGTCTCTCTCGCTCTTAGGCGGGCTAACCTCGCGGGCGTGCCTCTCACTCGCTCTCATTGTGAGCGCATAACGTGAGCGGAGCGTAACGCAGTTTCTTGAAGTGTCACCCGGCAAACCAATTTATAAGACGTTGTCACGTCAAAATGTTTTTCGGTTAAACTGGAGTTGGTTGTTTCTTCTACCAGCTGTATTTTTCTGTACCTGATCATCATAATTCTTCATATCAAACTAGGCGCATACAAAATACTTGTTTTTTGGTGACTCCGTGTAATACGGGGCCGCTCTTATAAGCTTCAATTTTTTGTTGTTACTACAATGAAATACAATTTCAGAAGTCAACTTTATCTTATTTTTAGGCTAAGAACTCACGACGCGATTTCCGCGGAGACGGTCGCAGGACCAGGCTGGGGCGCCGCTAAAACATGCGGTGTCGTGAGTGAGACTATTTTTACATTAAAATAGCGGTTCCGTAACCGCGGTAGGCGAGAGTGAAAACCGCTCCGCGAGTTTTTAGCCAAATTGTCGTATCAAAACGAAACTTTGCATGTAAATCGGATGACAAAACTATAATTTCGGAGTGTTTAGGAGCTGATCTGCTGATGGATATGGATGCAGGAGGTAGAAATTGTGTTTTGTAGATTTATATATTTTACAAGCTGCACCCTGCGGTTTCACCCGCGGTTAAAAAGTATCCTATGCTAATCTTGACCATAACCTATCTCTGTACCAAATATCATACAGATCTGTTTAGCCGTTCTGGCGTGAAAGAAAAACAAGCATCCATCGATCCATCCATTCTTACAAACTTTCGCGTTTATAATATTAGTAGGTTTCTTTTATTTTTTAGCAACACCACCACCGCTACACCACTGCACAACATTACCTGCATGCCGCCTGTACCGCAGCACGTGTGAGGCAGCTAGCGAGGCGCGGCGCGAGTTGATCTCCTGCGGCGTGAGGCGACGAAGCGCCGCCGCCAGCTCCGCCGCGCCCGGCGCGCCCGGCACGCCCACGCCACAACCGCCACTGAACAATACAAAAAATTGGTTGTCTGTAAAGTCGGTTTACTGACGATAGTTGAACGTGACAACGTGCTCACTGAAGTAGGAGAGAGACGGATGTCGAACGCTGCCGAACGCAAAGGCCGATTGCGCTTCTTTGTCGCTCGTTCCGCGCTCTCGCTTGCACTTCAAGCCTTACATGGAACGCCTCAGAGCGAGGTAACGCCGCATTTTTTCGTGCGTGCAGCCGGCTCTATCGAACGTTGTCACGTCAAAACATTGCATCAGTCATGATCCAAAACACAGAGTTGTAGCATTCCGGGAGCAAACACGTAATGACGTCACTCGTCATCGTCATCCGTCTCTTTCGAACTATTTGTGACTTAATTCAGTCTTGCTTCAGCATCGATTGACGTCACTACGTGTTGGGCACGTAACCGGAAAGCTAGACCTGGCGGAGTATATTATTATACCATGGTATCAGTCACTCGTAAATATCGGCGGGTACATCTGTTCCTATCAAGGTTTCCCTCCTGCAGAGATAGCACGAGCCGGAAACAAGTTGCACGTTTTTATTTGTGCTTAGATGAGACAAAGTTAAAATACGGATTATCTCTTTCTCGCGGGACATAAACCGTGGAAAGACAATTTGTCCACGGCTCACGCTAGCCATGCTAAATATTTACAATATAGGGATAATAGGGATAAAAGGAAAGAACGTTCATTTAGACATAATGGCATCAAAACAAGTATGCTTCATTTTCGACCGCGTTATCGCCTATGTGTGTGATTGAGGATGTGTGAGTGAGAGTGAGTAAGCGAGTGAGGGTGTCTGAGTGAGGGTGTGTGAGTAAAGGATGTTTGGTTAGGGTGAGGGTATTTGGTAAGGGTGAGGGTATTTGGTTAGGGTGAGGGTGTTTGGTTAGGGTGAGGGTGTCTGGCTATGAAGCCGGCCGAGCAGCACGACGCGCACGCCACCGTCTCGAACAGTACCTAGAGTCTGTACTCACGGGTAGAGGTCGTCGGAGTCTACGTCGGAGCAGTCGTCGAGGAAGGAGTCTGAGAGCGGGCGCGGCGCGCGGAGCGGCGGCGGCCCGTCCGGCGCGTCCGAGCCGGGCAGCGAGGGGCCCGAGCCGCCCGACCAGCGCGACGCGCACGCCACCGTCTCGAACAGTACCTAGAGTCTGTACTCACGGGTAGAGGTCGTCGGAGTCTACGTCGGAGCAGTCGTCGAGGAAGGAGTCTGAGAGCGGGCGCGGCGCGCGGAGCGGCGGCGGCCCGTCCGGCGCGTCCGAGCCGGGCAGCGAGGGGCCCGAGCCGCCCGACCAGCGCGACGCGCACGCCACCGTCTCGAACAGTACCTAGAGTCTGTACTCACGGGTAGAGGTCGTCGGAGTCTACGTCGGAGCAGTCGTCGAGGAAGGAGTCTGAGAGCGGGCGCGGCGCGCGGAGCGGCGGCGGCCCGTCCGGCGCGTCCGAGCCGGGCAGCGAGGGGCCCGAGCCGCCCGACCAGCGCGACGCGCACGCCACCGTCTCGAACAGTACCTAGAGTCTGTACTCACGGGTAGAGGTCGTCGGAGTCTACGTCGGAGCAGTCGTCGAGGAAGGAGTCTGAGAGCGGGCGCGGCGCGCGGAGCGGCGGCGGCCCGTCCGGCGCGTCCGAGCCGGGCAGCGAGGGGCCCGAGCCGCCCGACCAGCGCGACGCGCACGCCACCGTCTCGAACACCTTCTGCATGCTCGAGCTGCCAGGCAAACCATTCATATACTATACTGATCATATCAATTCGGGACATTTTGCACACGCGGTTGCTTTACCCTAAACCAACCAAAGCTTGTACTATAGAAAAAATTGAAATTGCACTTTGTCACTCTGTAGTTACCTAATAATCTGTAGTTACTTATTAATCTAATTTTTTCTATAGTACAAGCTTAGAGGCTTTAGAGGCTCGTCAGTACCATTACTTGCTTTCTTCGCTCGTCTTCTTCTTCTAGACGAAATGGCTATAGAATACCTTAAGCCAATGCAAAGTTAGTCTAGGTCGCATAGGTCGAAGTTAGTTAGGTCGCCGGACTCTTAAATAGACACCTAGACATAGAACAAACACAAATTATTTTTCTGTCACCTTTCATGATGATCGTCAAAGTTAGGATTGACTGGTAATGGGAATCGACTTCATTTTCGACGACATACAAACTGCCGGAACCAAGCCAGCGACGACGGCCGAGTGGCATGAGGCCACACTGGGTTAAGTCATGCTTGGCATGAGGCAGCGCTCGGCATGAGGCCACGCTCGGCATAAACCCAAGCTCGGCATGAAGCCTCACTTGCGCACCCACCACCTACCACAAATTTAACTCACTGTGCGAGCGGGTCGCCGATACCGGAATCCAGGCTGAGCTCTGAATACACGGACGAGTGCATTTCTCTGTGCAAGCTTGCTGGCAGTAGACCGGCGGCGGCGGCCACGCTCGGCATGAGACCGCGCGTCGGCTCATTGCGCTTGCGCAACTGACGCAGTTGCTCCTGCGCTTCTGATAAATGTGCCGCGATCTCCGCATAGCGCTCCTGGAACATACGAATAAATCAGTTTTAAAAGAATTGACTTGAATGATAGGCTTACCAAATCATGCATGACTTTGTGTATCCTGCTTTTGTACGTACAATCTTAAGTTACAGCCAAGGAGAATTATAATAATTTATATTTAAAAAAAAAAACTTCCCGTCAGGCCATCATCCATAAAAACAATTTTTAGACTTTTTTGTTGATATTTTAAAAACTGCTTGACCGATTTTGATAAAATGTATTTGGGAGCACCTCTAAAGTATGATCTCCCAAACAAAAAAAAAACATTAAAATCGATTCACAATTCACGAAGCAATCGTGTAACATACGCAAAAAAAAAACATACAGTCGAACTGAAGACCATCTCTTTTTTTAAAGTCGGTTAAAACATAATTATACACGCGTGGTTAAACCTTCTTGGTCTTAGTCATCTTGTCACTATACAATAAAGGAAAAAAGTATATTTCTGCGTGGTAACAGAAACTTTAAATTCTAAGCTGTACTGTAACACTAATAACGCATTTTGCAGAACAAGACATTTAGCCGGGTAAGACAATATTTGAGTATTGTATTTATGTTAGACGTGGTCTTATTGAAATAGACATGATTTTAACAAACATAAAATAATAGGAAAACGTGACTCATTAACCAAAGAATGAGAGAGAAACATCGAGAACAACTGACGGATACACAAAGCCATTTATCGCTTTTTCGCATTTTTCAGTCTATGGCCTTTAAAGTGTGCTGACTTTTGACGGTCAGGCGTATCCGCAAGTCCACGAATTAGTATTTAGTGGCGATAAGGCTTATCTTGTTTGCTTGCAAATGTTTTTTACGAAGTTATGTTCATATTCTGATTAGATACAATCGAAGAAGTAATAAACTTAAGACAACTTGACTTGACACAACAATCGACAAAATGTTTTTAAGCCTTTCACAGGTGGTGCGACGAATTTGGCGATGGTTTACCACTTGAGTTGCGAGCGCAATCCAGGTTCATTCCATTTTCATGTTATCCATATCCATTACTAGATATGTTTTATTGAGTGAGTCCCTTGTAATGATAGCGCAGTATACTAAAAGCATTGACAATCTCAAATGCGTTGAATAGAATAGTTCCTTAACAATTTTAGTTAGAAAATGAATTAAGGATGCTCCTATAATGGACTCGTCAAAACGTAGGTAAGTTACAAAATACAAGTTACAATAAGTTACAAAAGCATTTGGTAATATTATTAGTATTACCAAAAGCAGAAGAATTACAAGAAAAAGAAAAGAAAGATACATTTATTTTGACACACAAGACACTACAAAGATACAATCCATAAGATCGAAACACAGATGAAAGATACAGAGCTATCATTGTAGTGTAAAGTGCGTCAAAAAAGGTCAGTGCTCAGGAATAATGCTGAAAATTTCTTCTCAGCGCTGAAAACATGAGATTCGTGTCAGAAACTAGTTTCGTTTGCATCACATAATGACTGGAGGGCCTTACTTTTATATTTCCCCTTAATCCAAGAAACAAAGTCACGCCAAATCATACAAGTTACCGAATAACAAATGAATGGCCTACTTTCGCAACTAGTACCTAATTGAAAGCCGGCAATGAAACCGGTCAAGGTTAATTTGACACGTAAACATTGTGATTTGTTATCAGTCATTAACTTTTGTATGGTAACAAAAGTAATTACTTTGTATCGTTACAGAGTTACATAAGCAACAGGTGTGCTATAAATCATTGGATATCCTTCCTACGCACAAAAATTAGGTTTTTGTTTCATTGAATTTAAAAGGTTCATTTTTATAGTTACGGATCACGGAGTTATTTCAAGCTTTGCCAATAATCATGAACAGGACACAATAGAATTTGATTAGCTATTATCATATTTGAAGATCTACATTTCTACAATCACAATAAAACACTCGAACAAACCAATTTAAACAATAAACTGTTAGACGTCCTCAAGAGCAGTCACAACAAAACGAAACACGATAAGAACTGATAAGGAATATTACCTTGTAATCGGCCAACTCCGCGGCGAGAGCATTTTGATTATCCTTTGTTATTTCTAATATCCGCAACGTGTGTTCGTGTTCCGTTGTTAACTGTAATAGACAGAGAGGGAATTAGTATTCAAAACACACATGAGTAGTGCGAGTGCGAGCGGAAAGGCATGGACAAAGGAATTCAAACCCCATATTAGGATGTGATTTTATGCCAAGCATAAAAAGAGAAGGCACTAGTTTCTTGCTGCAAAACGTTTTTGCATTGCTGAGACAATCCAGTTTCAACCCCCTAATGTGTGGGCTTTAACTATAGAATTTGCATTTGCACTACAAAATATAAATTCTGCGGTATTTTGCTGCTTTCTAACTTTTAAGATTGGCGAATAGTTAAGGAGACTTCCGTTCATCCTTCCAGATTTTTATGCCAAACCAGATTGCCTTCTTACGATTCTTACTGCGTGTACCTGTCGTATTTATTACAACGGATGACTGAAGGAACTGGCAAGTGTCTACGACCTACGTAACATCCAGACAGTTATACGTAATGCCTTCACGTAAGAACTCTAAAATAGGATTTACTGTTTTAATCCAATTGATGTAGGCACTACATTTTATTTGATCCGCTTTAGGAGCAAGGCCAGACAGTGCGTAAGCGATCACTATGTGGGATAAGCAGGCATTAGTCAGGACCGATTGAGTACAATAAAAACTCATTGATTAGATTACCTTTATATCAGATATATGAGCAAGGCAATTAGATAATTTAAATCAATGTTTGTGTTATGCTGCACTCACACTTTCACCATACTGACATCAATAACTTTGACATTCGGCTCAAAGATATTGTGTATTATGAATATTAGATCATTTAAACATATGAGTACCAATTACGGCTAATATGTGTATATTGTTGTGTACAGCATTACCTTTTACTTCTAACTAAATCTACAGATTTAATAATTAGAATTTTGTTTACATAACACAATGTAGACAATAAAGATGTATATTAAAATGAATTTAGGTACATCTTTGGAATTTACTTAGGAATTTTATCTCCGAACAAAGTAGGTATAGATAATCCTACTAATATTATAAACGCGAAAGTTTGTAAGAATGGATGGATAGATGGATGTTTGTTACTCTTTCACGCCAATACGGCTGAACAAATCTGGATGAAATTTGGCACAAGATGGATTATAGTTTAGAATAGCACATAGGATACTTTTTAACCGCAGGTGAAACCGCGGGGCACATCTAGTTATAAATATATTCACCTGTTGGAAGTTTCTCTCATTGGCCGTGAGTCTGACATTTGCCGCATCTAGCTGGTTTTGCAGATCAACTGATCGGTGTCTTTCTTCTAAAAGCTCGGCACCAAGTACGCTAGCTTCGGTGTTTGCACTGGCTATATAGAAAAATCATATATTAATAAAACAGTAAGATCGTTGAGGACAGGTAAAAGCGACATTGTCTCATAATTCATGTTCCAAAAAAAAAAACAACAAGAAACGCTATCTTTCCACTTTTATTCTGCATAGGCTAGACTGATGAACGCTCTACCCGAGTGGATGTTCTCGGATAGTTACGATCTGAGTGTTTTAAAAATGTCCATGTTTACTAAAGTTGAGAAAGTAACAAGTAAAGCCAATTAAGATAATGGACTTCATCAATGACTGTCGTAGCTAGGAGAAAGTACTGATGTCAGGTAAACAAACAGTACACAGCATTGATATTTTTTTAGAAAACTAGCGTGGGCTGAACTAACGGACTGGTATACAATAAAAGACTAGCTTGAAAACTAAAGATGTAACGTAACATAAAATAATACATTCACACATACTTATTTTTGCAGACAAACTAAATTTCACGTACAGTATTTATTTCATTCAATACAAAACAATCACTTTGGATTGATGACGAACTGAATACAAGCATTCAATTTGAATGGAATTTTCAAGTAGCAGTCTTCATCAACCCAATATGATTTAATTTTGACAATGTTCAGAAAGTTGATTTACGATTAATGCGATTTAAATTTAATCTATTTTTAGGCACCAATAAAAATGCTAATTGCTAAAGGTCGTTTTATTCAAAAAAGGTCTTCGTATTTCATGGATGTCTTCAGTTTTCGTACGACGATGAGGGGCTAGTTGGAACAAGTATGGTCTGACAGGGTGTGAAACCTATAAAAAACACGCTGCTAGGCCACCTTGTCCCACCATGCCCAACATTCAAATTTTCAAGTCTTGCTGCTTCATTTTTCGGTTCGCGCAGTGTGTTGTCGTAGTTCTAACTTAATCTAACCTATCCAGAGCTATTTATGTTCGTGACTCTCTTCGACATATTTATCACAAGTATCAAAGAAGTTAACAATTGAAAAAGTTATTTTATAATCAAAATTATAGAAAAAGCATGGTAAAAATAATAAATAATTGTCATATCACTAATGTGATTTCAACTGTTTATCAATACTGGTATGTAAACTGATGTTATTAAAGCTCAAACGCTGGTATAACATTTATATGTTCGATCCAAAGAAGCTTATCTACACTAATAATATTATTAAGAGGAAAGATTTGTAATCTTAGTCTGTTTGTAGTAAATGAACTCAAAACTACTGGTCCGATTTCAAAAAAAATTTAAACATTAGAAATATACCCTGGGCGACATAGGCTATCAAACGCTAAGGAAGCCGCAAAAAGAGCTAGTATAAAATAAAATGAACACGGATCAGTATGTCACATGTATCTTATTTGCAATAAGCAGAATTAATAAGAAAATATTACAAGTATTTCGATCAAGCATGACGCACCCATCAAAGCACGCCGCTGACGTCAACCGATGAAAACGACTGCATAGAGTACTAATAAGCCCGAGACTATCTGTCTCCGGCTTATTATATCACTCTACAGCCATATCTTGAGCCCAAAAATAGCACACACTTTCATACAGTAGTTTTTCAATATTGTCAATATCTAAATTTGTTGAAAGGATTTAAAAGTTTAGCAACACAAAAAGCACATGGTGTCTTATCGCAGGAAATACATGAAATTGACTGGTATCATATAAATCTTATTATATTAATTAATTTGATTACACATAAGTAAGGAGTGTGAAACTTATAAATAACACGTTGCTAGGCTACTTTGTCCACCTCTTCAATTTTCAAGTCTTGGCGCTTCTTTTTTTTCCGAGATGTATCACCTGCGTTGAAACATTCCGCTGACGTCAACCGATGAAAACGACTGCATAGAGAAATAATAAGCCCGAGACTTTATCTGTCTCCGGCTTATTATATCACTCTACAGCCATGTCTTGAGTTCAAAAAATAGCACACACATTCACACAATAGTTTTCAATTTTGTCAATATCTAAATTTGTTGAAAGAATTTTAAAATTTAGCAACACAAAAAGCACGTGGTGTTCTATCGCAGAAAGTATGTCAAATTGACTGGTATCATATAATACTTATTATCTTCATTAATTTAATTTAACATTAGGAGTGTAAAACTTATAAATAACACGTTGCTAGGCTACTTTGTCCACCTCTTCAATTTTCAAGTCTTGGCGCTTCTTCTTTTTCCGAGATGTATCACCTGCATTGAAACATTCCGCTGACGTCAACCGATGAAAACGACTGCATAGAGAAATAATAAGCCCGAGACTTTATCTGTCTCCGGCTTATTATATCACTCTACAGCCATGTCTTAAGTCCAAAAATAGCACACACTTTCATACAATAGTTTTCAATTTGTCAAAACTTAAATTTGTTGAAAGTATTTAAAAGTTTAGCAACACCAAAAGCACATGGTGTCTTATCGCAGAAAGTATATCAAATTGACTGAAATCATATAAATCTTATTATATTCATTAATTTGATAACACATAATTATAAGGAGTGTGAAACTTATAAATAGCACGTTACTAGGCTACTTTGTCCAACTCTTCAATTTTCAAGTCTGGGCGCTTCTTTTTTTTCGAGATGTATCACCTGCGTTAAAACATTCCGCTGACGTCAACCGATGAGAACGACTGCATAGAGAAATAATAAACCCGAGACTTTCTGTCTCCGGCTTATTATATCACTATACAGCCATATCTTGATCCCAAAAATAGCAGACACTTTCAGACAATAGTTTTCAATTTTGTCAATAGCTAAATTTGTTGAAAGAATTTTAAAGTTTAGCAACACAAAAAGCACGTGGTGTTCTATCGCAGAAAGTATGTTAAATTGACTGGTATCATATAATACTTATTATCTTCTTTAATTTAATTTAACATTAGGAGTGTAAAACTTATAAATAACACGTTGCTAGGCTACTTTGTCCAACTCTTCAATTTTCAAGTCTTAGCGCTTCTTTTTTTTTCGAGATGTATCACCTGCGTTGAAACATTCCGCTGACGTCAACCGATGAAAACGACTGCATAGTGAAATAATAAGCCCGAGACCTTATCTGTCTCCGGCTTATTATATCACTCTACAGCCATGTTGTGAGTCCAAAAAGTAGCACACACATTCACACCATAGTTTATCAATTTTGTCAATATTTAAATTTGTTGAAAGAATTTTTAAGTTTAGCAACACAAAAACAAGTGGTGTTGTGTTCTATCGCAGAAAGTACGAATTGACTGGTATCATTTAATACTTTTATCTTTATTAATTTAATTTAACATAAGGAGTGTAAAACTTATTAACAACACGCTACTAGGCTACTTTGTCCAACTCTTCAATTTTCAAGTCTTGGCGCTTCTTTTTTTTTCGAGATGTATCACCTGCGTTGAAACATTCCGCTGACGTCAACCGATGAAAACGACTGCATAGAGAAATAATAAGCCCGAGACTTTCTGTCTCCGGCTTATTATATCACTCTACAGCCATGTCTTGAGTACAAAAAGTAGCACACACATTCACACCATAGTTTATCAATTTTGTCAATATTTAAATTTGTTGAAAGAATTTTTAAGTTTAGCACCACAAAAAGCACGTGGTGTTCTATCGCAGAAAGTATGTCAAATTGACTGGTATCATATAATACTTATTGTCTTCGTTAATTTAATTTAACATTAGGAGTGTAAAACTTATGAATAACATGTTGCTAGGCTACTTTGTCCAACTCTTCAATTTTCAAGTCTTGGCGCTTCTTTTTTTTTCGAGATGTATCACCTGCGTTGAAACATTCCGCTGACGTCAACCGATGAAAACGACTTCATAGAGAAATAATAAGCCCGAGACCTTATCTGTCTCCGGCTTATTATATCACTCTACAGCCATGTCATGAGTCCAAAAAATAGCACACACATTCACACAATGGTTTATCTATTTTGTCAATATTTAAATTTGGTGAACGGATTTAAAAGTTTAGCAACACAAAAAGCACGTGGTGTTCCATCGCAGGAAGTACGTCAAATTGACTGGTATCATATAATACTTATTATCTTCATTAATTTAATTTAACATTAGGAGTGTAAAACTTATTAATAACACGCTACTAGGCTACTTTGTCCAACTCTTCAATTTTCAAGTCTTGACGTTTCTTTTTTTTTCGAGATGCATCACCTGCGTTGAAACATTCCGCTGACGTCAACCGATGAAAACGACTGCATAGAGAAATAATAAGCCCGAGACTTTCTGTCTCCGGCTTATTATATCACTCTACAGCCATGTCTTGAGTCCAAAAAGTAGCACACACATTCACACCATAGTTTATCAATTTTGTCAATATTTAAATTTGTTGAAAGAATTTTTAAGTTTAGCAACACAAAAACAAGTGGTGTTGTGTTCTATCGCAGAAAGTACGAATTGACTGGTATCATTTAATACTTTTATCTTTATTAATTTAATTTAACATAAGGAGTGTAAGACTTATTAATAACACATTGCTAGGCTGCATTGTCCAACTCTCCAATTTTCAAGTCCTGGCGCTTCTTTTTTTTTTGAGATGTATCACCTGCGTTGAAACATTCCGCTGACGTCAACCGATGAAAACGACTGCATAGAGAAATAATAAGCCCGAGACTTTCTGTCTCCGGCTTATTATATCACTCTACAGCCATATCTTGAGCCCAAAAATAGCACACACTTTCACACAATAGTTTTCAATTTTGTCAATATCTAAATTTGTTGAAAGAATTTTAAAGTTTAGCAACACAAAAAGCACGTGGTGTTCTATCGCAGAAAGTATGTCAAATTGACTGGTATCATATAATACTTATTGTCTTCATTAATTTAATTTAACACTAGGAGTGTAAAACTTATAAATAACACGTTGCTAGGCTACTTTGTCCAACTCTTCAATTTTCAAGTCTTGGCGCTTCTTTTTTTTTTGAGATGTATCACCTGCGTTGAAACATTCCGCTGACGTCAACCGATGAAAACGACTGCATAGAGAAATAATAAGCCCGAGACCTTATCTGTCTCCGGCTTATTATATCACTCTACAGCCATGTCTTGAGTCCAAAAAATAGCACACACATTCACACAATGTTTTATCTATTTTGTCAATATTTAAATTTGTTGAATGGATTTAAAAGTTTAGCAACACAAAAAGCACGTGGTGTTCCATCGCAGGAAGTATGTCAAATTGACTGGTATCATATAATACTTATTATCTTCATTAATTTAATTTAACATTAGGAGTGTACAACTTATTAATAACACGCTACTAGGCTACTTTGTCCAACTCTTCAATTTTCAAGTCTTGGCGCTTCTTTTTTTCGAGATGTATCACCTGCGTTGAAACATTCCGCTGACGTCAACCGATGAAAACGACTGCATAGAGAAATAATAAGCCCGAGACTTTCTGTCTCCGGCTTATTATTTCACTCTACAGCCATGTCTTGAGTACAAAAATAGCACATAATTTCACACAATAGTTTTCAGTTTTGACAAAATTTAAATTTGTTGAAAGAATTTTAAAGTTTAGCAACACAAAAAGCACGTGGTGTTTTATCGCAGAAAGTATGTCAAATTGATTGGTATCATATAAGACTAATTATCTTCATTAATTTAATTTAACAGTACCTGGATGGCCGAGCTTTGCTCGGTATTTTTTATATTTTTTTATTGTGTTTTTTGGATAATAAACAATTGATTTTAGTCTAACCTCAAAGCAAACACTCATTGACTTCGTGTTACTTAACAACGTCATCTGCTGTTGTGTCGTTAAAGCAATTACTCGTAGTTGCTCACAAAAAATTGTATTATTGTTCGCCAATAGATGTCAGGAAGAGTCATATTTTTCAGTTGAGATTGATTATCGATAAAACACGAATAAAATTACATTTTCTAAAAATGATTCCTAGCTAGATCGATTTATCGCCCCCGAAACCCCCTATATACTAAATTGTATGAATATCGTTGGAGCCGATTCCGAGATTCCAATTATATATATATATATATATATATACAAGAATTGCTCATTTAAAGATATAAGATTAGGAGTGTAAAACTTATTAATAACACTCTACTAGGCTACTTTGTCCAACTCTTCAATTTTCAAGTCTTGGCGCTTCTTTTTTTTTCGAGATGTATCACCTGCGTTGAAACATTCCGCTGACGTCAACCGATGAAAACGACTGCATAGAGAAATAATAAGCCCGAGACTTTCTGTCTCCGGCTTATTATATCACTCTACAGCCATGTCTTGAGTACAAAATTAGCACACACATTCACACAATGGTTTATCTATTTTGTCAATATTAAATTTGGTGAACGGATTTAAAAGTTTAGCAACACAAAAAGCACGTGGTGTTCCATTACAGGAAGTATGTCAAATTGACTGGTATCATATAATACTTATTATCTTCATTAATTTAATTTAACATTAGGAGTGTAAAACTTATTAATAACACGCTACTAGGCTACTTTGTCCAACTCTTCAATTTTCAAGTCTTGGCGCTTCTTTTTTTTCGAGATGTATCACCTGCGTTGAAACATTCCGCTGACGTCAACCGATGAAAACGACTGCATAGAGAAATAATAAGCCCGAGACCTTATCTGTCTCCGGCTTATTATATCACTCTACAGCCATGTCTTGAGTCCAAAAAATAGCACACACATTCACACAATGGTTTATCTATTTTGTCAATATTAAATTTGGTGAACGGATTTAAAAGTTTAGCAACACCAAAAGCACGTGGTGTTCCATCACAGGAAGTATGTCAAATTGACTGGTATCATATAATACTTATTATCTTCATTAATTTAATTTAACATTAGGAGTGTAAAACTTATTAATAACACGCTACTTGGCTACTTTGTCCAACTCTTCAATTTTCAAGTCTTGGCGCCTCTTTTTTTTTCGAGATGCATCACCTGCGTTGAAACATTCCGCTGACGCCAACCGATGAAAACGACTGCATAGAGAAATAATAAGCCCGAGACTTTCTGTCTCCGGCTTATTATATCACTCTACAGCCATGTCTTGAGTCCAAAAGTAGCACACACATTCACACCATAGTTTATCAATTTTGTCAATATTTAAATTTGTTGAAAGAATTTTTAAGTTTAGCACCACAAAAAGCACGTGGTGTTCTATCGCAGAAAGTATGTCAAATTGACTGGTATCATATAATACTTATTGTCTTCATTAATTTAATTTAACATTAGGAGTGTAAAACTTATGAATAACATGTTGCTAGGCTACTTTGTCCAACTCTTCAATTTTCAAGTCTTGGCGCTTCTTTTTTTTTTGAGATGTATCACCTGCGTTGAAACATTCCGCTGACGTCAACCGATGAAAACGACTGCATAGAGAAATAATAAGCCCGAGACCTTATCTGTCTCCGGCTTATTATATCACTCTACAGCCATGTCTTGAGTCCAAAAAATAGCACACACATTCACACAATGGTTTATCTATTTTGTCAATATTTAAATTTGTTGAACGGATTTAAAAGTTTAGCAACACAAAAAGCACGTGGTGTTCCATCGCAGGAAGTATGTCAAATTGACTGGTATCATTATAATACTTATTATCTTCATTAATTTAATTTAACATTAGGAGTGTAAAACTTATTAATAACACGCTACTAGGCTACTTTGTCCAACTCTTCAATTTTCAAGTCTTGGCGCCTCTTTTTTCGAGATGTATCACCTGCGTTGAAACATTCCGCTGACGTCAACCGATGAAAACGACTGCATAGAGAAATAATAAGCCCGAGACTTTCTGTCTCCGGCTTATTATATCACTCTACAGCCATGTCTTGAGTCCAAAAAATAGCACACACTTTCACAAAATACTAGTTTATTAATTATATCAATAATGAAATTTGTTGCAAGTAACAAAAATTTTAGCAACACAAAACTACATGGCATTTTGTCGCAGGTAGTATATCAAATCGACTGGTATCATATAAATCTTATTATATTTATTAATTTAAATACACATAAGGAGTGTGAAGCCTATACATAGAAAGTACGTTGCTATGTTAGCTTGTCCAACTCTCTAATTTTCAAGTCTTGACCCTTTTTTTATTTTCGCGATGTATCACCTGCGTTGAAACATTCCGCTGACGTCAAACGATGAAAACAACTGCATAGAGAAATAATAAGCCCGAGACTTTATCTGTCTCCCGCTCATTATATCACTCTACAGCCATATCTTGAGTCCAAAAAATAGGACACACATTCACATAGCAAATAGTTCATTATTTTTTTAAATTTGTTGAAAGTCTTAAAAAATATAGTTAAATAAAATTCACATGTTATTTTATCGTAGGAAGTCCATAAAATTGACGGGTATATAAATCTTATTATTCTTATAATAAGTTATGCCATAAGGATACAGAACGGAATGATAAGCGTAATTTTATCTAAAATAACTACGATAGGTGGTGCAATTAGCGCAGTGATGAAGCGATAACTAAATACTCGGTAGATTGTCTATAGCCGCGCGCCATACGAGGTATGCATTTTAACGTATTGTATAATTTCGATAATTCTAGAAGCATAATATTGATATTATTAATATTTCTAAGGGCCGATTTTTCAATGGTCAGATAAACAAACAAATAGTGTTTATTGAACTGATAGCTAATTATTCTGTTTTTCAATGGTCAGGTATCATTTACTCGACAAATAACTCATCTATCTGAGGTATAACTTTATTTGTCGGTGGAACGGCCAGATAGCAGTTTATTCTATGGAATAAATTGTTGAGACTGTCTAAATGATGGTCTTATGGGTTGTCACTGTAAAAAAAGATTGATATTTCCGACACGCAGAAACTAAAATTAAATTAATTTTAATAAAAAAAAAACTATCATGAACAAACTACATGAGCTATACTACCATAGCCAAACCAGCCGACGACTTTTGCACAGATTAGTAATACAGTGACGTTTAGACTAAAACTGACAAGACAGTGAAGTGAAAAGTGAAAATTCGAAGTCCTTTTCTAACGCGTGGATATTTTATAGTTTTGTTTCAACTGTCTGAAGTTAGCTTTTATACACACTGAATAAATGGTCAGATAGTTATTCCCAATTTAAAATTGTATTGAAAAACCGAACACCGTTTATGAGTCGAATAAACAGATTAATAAAGTTATTGGCTCGGTAGTTATTAGGCGAATAAAGTAAGGATTGAAAAATCGGCCCTTAATCCTCAATCAAATCCTTAATCTCCAATGTGCTTTTAAAAGCAACGATACATACCTTGGCAACGTGACATTTTATCTATGCAATAAACACTATGTACACTGAAAAAACAGATCGGTTAATTTTACCAAAATTATTTCGGTTGAATTTTTTTTGTTTAAATTTACAAGGAAATTGTTTATTTAACAAAAGCTTACTAAAACATACGTGTTCAAACTAACAAATCTCATTTTGTTATTCTTACTATTCCCTAGTGGTTACAATGAAAAAAATTACATGTTGAAGTAACAAAACTAAATTGTTTAATTTTTCTTTTGTTAATAAAACTATTTTTCTTAGTAAAGATTATCAAAATTCTTTTTAGTTTAACCAAACAAATAGATTTAGTTAAAATAACTAAAAACATAGTTAGAGTAACTATAGAGTATAGTCAAAATAAAGAAATAATTTTGATAAAATCAACTATACAACTTTCATAAACCGAAGCGAACATATTTGTTAGTAGTAACAAAACGTTACAGTTTGAAACAACAATGTTTTTGGTTACTAATATCTAGGTTAAATTTACCGGATATAAGCTGAATTCAACATTTTTTCCTTCATTAAAGTAACAAAAACTTTTTAGTTCCATTAAACATGTAACCTTAGTAAAAGAAACCAAAAACACCGTTTAGATCAACCATAGAATATACTCAAAATTAAGAAATATTTGTGGAGAAATCAACTATACAACTTTATTAAACTGAACCTAACATATTTTTTAGCAGGAACAAAACGTCACAGTTTGAAACAACACTAATTTTGTTTGCCAATATCCTTGTTAAATTTGCCAAGTAGAGACTAAATTCAACAGTTATTTCTTATTAAAATAACAAAGAAACTTTGGTTCAATTAAACATACAAAGTAAGTCTAAGAAACTAAACAAATTGTTTAGATCAACTATAGAGTATAGTCGAAGTTAAGAAATCACTTTTCTGAAATCAACATTACACATGTAATAAACCGAAGCGAACACATTTGTTAGAAGGAACAAAACGTTACAGTTTAAAACAACAATATTTCTGGTTACTAATATCTAGCTTAAATTTACCGAATACAGGTTACATTCAACATTTTTTTCTTCTTTAAAATAACAAAGACTTATTAGTTCAATGAAACACATAAATTTAGGAAAAGGAACAAAGAACATCGTTTAATTCAACCTTAGAATATAATCGAAATTCAGAAATCGTTTTGATGAATTCAACTGTACAACTTTATTAAACTGAACCTAACATATTTACTAGAAGGAACAAAACGTTACAGTTTGAAAGAATAATATTTTTGGGTCTAGATCTAGATTGAATTTACCAGATGCCGGCTAAATTCAATTTTTCATCTTCTATAAAATAACATTTTAGTCAATTATACAGGTAAACTAAGTTATAAAAAACCAAAAACATCGTTTAGATCAACCATAGAATATAATCAAATCAAGAAATCTTTTTGATGAAACCTACAATGCAACTTTATTAAACTGAACCTAACATATTTGTTATACGGAACGAAACGTTACAGTTTGAAACAACACTTATTTTGGTTGTCAATATCTCGGTTAAATTTGCCGGATTCAGACTAAATTCAACAGTATAAAACTTCTTTTAACTTCTTTAAAATCACAAAGACACTTTAGTTCAAATAATCATTCAAACATGGTAAGAAAAACCAAACAAATCGTTTAGATCAACAATAGAGTATAGTCAACGTTAAGAAATCACTTTGATGAAAACAACAATACAACTTTATTAAACTGAACCTAACATATTTGTTAGAATGATCGAAACGTTACAGTTTAAAGCAACACTTATTTTGGTTGCCAATATCTTGGTTAAATTTGCCGGATGCAGACTAAATTCAACAGTTATTTCTTCTTTAAAATAACAAAGACATTTTAGTTCACATTAACATACAAACTTAGTAAAAGAAACCAAACATATCGTTTTGATCAACTATAGAATATAGTCGAAGTTAAGAAATCAACTGGATAAAATCAACAATGCAACTTTAATAAATTGAAGCAAACATATATGTTAGAAGTTACAAAACGTTACAGTTTGAAACAACACTAATCTTGGTTTCTAATATCCTTGTAAAATTTGCCAGGTACAGACTAAATTCAACAGTTATTTCTAGTTTTAATATAATAAAGACACTTTAGTTCAATTAAACATACAAACTAAAAGAAATTAAAAGAAACCAAACACGTCGTTAAGATCAAATATAGAGTATAGTCAAAGTAGTCATATAAGTTAATGTAACGTTACATACTTAGTTAAAATATAACCAGTGGACAATTAAGACGCTCGCAACGATGTCTCATTTGTCAAATTATGATGAGTAGTTTAAAAGTTACGAGGTAATAGATGAACGTACTTTACATACTTAGACTTTTGGTTAGGGGTCTAAGAAAACATATATATCGATCAAAAATATAACCACATATATTACTTTGCCATATTCGGGTAATAAACAGGCCAACTTTTAACGTGATGGATAGCTAAGTTCATTGGTTACATAATTATCACATCTAACTCTTATGGTGGTGGTGGTAGTATGGTTCATTTATCGATGGCGTCAGAATTGCGCGAGGAGTTTTCCGTTCTGTCTCAGTCGAACCTAATATTATAGGTGCAAAAGTTAAGATGCATAGATGTTTATTACTCAAGCCAAAGCGGCTGAACGGATCTGAATGAAATTTGTCACGAAGGTAGATTTTAGTCTGGAATAGCACATTGGCTACTTTTTTGACCGCAGGTAGCACCACGGAACGCAGCTAGTGGATACAAAGTTTTTCAGTCGATCACTATAGTTATATACGTATAGGTAAACGTATATCAAAATTTGAAATATTTAAATAAAAATAATAATGTACTTTTCACGAATTACTTTTAATTCAAACATAATAAGAAATAATAACTACTTCCCTACACACAAAAATCTTTTAAATGAGGTTAAAAAAATTAAAGCCATATTGAATTGCCTACAAGTAAAAAAATATCATTAAAATTATGTTCATTACTCAGGTAAGTAGGTTAGAAGTATTTCAAAAATATAGAAGTTAAAATACGCGTTAACTTGTAATTTTTATTATATTTCGGCTTTCGACTACCTCGGTGGCTCAGTTGGCTCCACTTGCCTTCTGAGCTTAGGGGCATGGGTTCGATTCCCACCTAGGGCAAACATTAATGTGACAAACATTTGTGTTTGTTCCATGTCTGGGTGTTAATATTTATTTAAATATTTAAATGTATGTATATCAGTCTCTAGAAGCCATAGTACAAGCTTTGCTTAGTTCAGGGTCAGGCGACCGCTCGTAAAAAAAATTAAATAGGTATACCTATACCTAAGTTTACACAATTTATTAAAAGTATCCGTTGACGTTAGTGCATTTTATCACTAAGTATTTAGAAGGAAATAAAATGTTTGAAGGCTTAGTACTGGTGCAGGTCTGATCATAGTGTATTACCCTACTAAGAAATACCATAATCATATGTAGGTATATTATTATGATATTGCTATGCTATGCTGTGTTACTACAAAATATTAATAACATTACAAATTACATTCAGATCCTAAATAAATAGGTACGCATCGTACGCATAATACAATTATGTTGGTTAACTACTAGGGAAATTTTGTTAAAATAACAAAATAATTTTGTACGCTATGGACAGGTTGAAACCTGTTTACGCCGCGTCCGTCACGCGCCGAGAGTTTTGTTTAGTCAGTTGCTCGCTTATGTGCCGGTGTTGCCAATTTCATAGTGTTGCTTAAAACGTCGGGTAAATTTATTAAGGCTTGAAAACTTAATTTCTCGATTGTAAAATTGTTGATAAATAACGATTAAACAGTGATTTTGTATGTTGCACCCTCAGATCAAATAAAGAGTAAACACAGAGCTCTGCTCTCTCTGGAGTGAGGCCGTTAAGCATGGGTGCGTGGGCCAGTGCAGCCATAATAATTGAAATTAAACCAAAATAACAAATATAACGTTACCAATTTAAATAAATTTATAACGTACGATATCGATCTGTCGATGAAAAGTAGTGGCGCAAGTGGAAAAGAAAGAAAATGTCGAGCCATGGTATCGTGATAATTATGTGTGTGCTAAATTGTGCACGTTGCGCGGAAAGGCAAAGTTTTTAAACGACCTCGACATCGTCTTTCCTTTTTTAAATTTAAATTTCAGGTTGAACCCGTTGAGCTTTTGATTAGTTAAATAAGTAAGTAGGTTGATAACTTAATTGACCGACTGGCGTGAACTAATTCATGCCGATCTGGTCAACGGTATTCGAACAAACATACAAACACACACACAACGCCGATTTGTCCCCCAGTGGGCTCGTGGACCGTTGCTTCGCTCGTTCAATGATCGCTGTTGTTGGGTGTGAGATCTAACTGGTTTAATACATAACTAATGTATTAAAATTAATTAGAATACTAACATCAGAATATTGCATATTGGCTAAAAAAATATGAAAATACAAGGTTAACTAGTAAAATTATTGCAATATCAGCTATATTTGTTACAAGATCTAATTTACTAATCAAAACTAGCAGTTAAGCGTTTTAGCGGTTTTTTTTTTATCTAAAAGGTAAATAAAAATAGTTCAAGCTGCAACTTTCCAGTCCAGTTTTGTTTTTTATATTAATTTATAATTTACTATTAATCAACTTAAAAATGATTTATTTGCTCAGGTAATTTCTTGTAATTTCTGATTTAGTTTCGGACTTTATCTTCTTTGACTACTGCTGGTAACACTAGTTCAGCAACTATCGTCGCGTGCGCTGCGGTCGTTTGGTTTACCGATTGCCATCCACATCCGCCCGCTTCCTCATTTCGTGAAAAACCGCACTGAGGCAACAACGTGTCCGCACTTATATTTCGAATATTAAAGTTTGTTTTCAATTGAACTATTTTGTACGTGAAGTGAAGTAAAAAAGTGCTATTAGAGGCAACGATCGCGTCCACACTTCGATTTCATATGATTTAATATGTTTTAAGTGAAGTACTATAACAGCCGTTAATAAAGTCAAAAAATTGAAGATCTACAAACCTGGGCGTTTACACGCATTAAAAATATTCTGCGGTAAGTAGTTTTGAATTGAGTTTTTTTTAGTAGCAGTTTATTAATAGATTACTTTAAAATAATTCAAAACTTACATAATTGCACCTATCATTTATCAATAGTAGAAAGTTTTTCTAAAGTTGATAGTGGTAAGCTGAGATTGTGACCTAAAGTGAGACTTCGTTGTCCGTTTTGGCTGAGCGTCAGTTGGTTTCTTGTATGATTTTAAATTAATTAATCTTCAAATTTTTCAGAAAACACTACAAGAACATCGTGGATGGACGGCCTGAGTGATGTAGTACTTAAAATCTGAGGAGCCGAATAAAAATAAAATTAGGACATAAAAAATAACATCGAAAAAATAAAGACGATGCATTCAGTAAGTACCTAATTTGTAATAACCTTTTTTAACAGACTTCATAAGAGGAGGAAGTTCTCAATTCGTCGTTATCTTTTTTTGTAGGTATGTTCCGATTCCTCGAAGACGCTTGAACAGATTTAGAAAATTCTTTTTTTATTTCAAAGTTTCGAGGTGGTCCCAATAAAATTTTATCAAAATCGGTTGAGAAGTTAATAAAAAAATAATAAAAATTAAAATTCGATATTTTTCCATGTCACATATTCGCACTTAAAATTGTATTCGCATGAACTACTTAATTATATTGTAGATTTCATCAAAAATACTTCTTAGGCTATGCGCTAAACCTCGCAAGGGGCACGACAAGCTTTGTTTTGAAAAATATTATGAGAAGCGCTATACTGCATGGGTGCGTGAGGCAGCGGTACTCATAAAATTTTTCAAAATAGACAAGTGAACGTGCACCCACGCGATGTTTAGTGAATGGTCGTAACTTTGACTGTATTCATCTAAACGATATTTTTTGTTTCTTTTATGAAGTTATGGACTAAAGTGTTTTAGTATTTTTAAAGAAGAAATAATGTTAAACTGCACTGTGCACCAATGAACTTTTCATTCGTGGAAAAGTTTATGTGCATATAAATTTGACACGTGCTCTTACTGTCAAGGATAACATCGTGCGAAAACCGACATGTCCTAGACGAATAATTCGTAAGACATGTGTCATCCACCAACTCGCAATGATGATGATTGATAACCAAAACGATTGTTTTTTGAAATTATAATATTTTGTTATTGTAACAAATACTTTAGGTTTAGTTTACTAAAATTGTGTTGTAACTTTAAATAATACGAAACTGTGATGCAAGTAATAGCCTCTTTTAATGTTTTTTTTACTTCCAGATTGAAATTGACTTTTGTAATATAAATGAAGACATAAATTTGAAGTTGTTTGAAAAGTGAGATACTGGATGATGGGAATACAAATGAAGACAATTTTAAGTTGCAGTTCAAATAACATAGTGAGAGTAAGTACTCATTTGAACTAAGAACATTTTTTGCATAAGGCCAATTGGTAATGTGATATGGTCCGAATGTCTGTACCTACTTAACTAACCATGAAATGAAAATATAAAATTCTATTGTTAACTAGTGGGCAATTTATATATTGAAGGTTGACAACCTAACTTCAACCGATACCTCTGCTAATTTCACATTGATTATTTTATTAAACTTAAATATGTAGAAAAGAATTTTGATGTATTTCTATTGTACCTACTATTTTTAGTGAGCCCTTGCAGTCTATTTGAAGGCGGTACAACAGCAAGAGAAATATAACCAAGAGCGCAATATCGTTTTATAATCACCATCATCATCAGCCCGTAATCGCCTACTGCTGAGCATAGACCTCTTATATCGTATGCCACTCATCCTGGTCCTGTACCAATCATTTATAATATTGTTTGTAATTTGTTGCAGATATTCGAGACTTTGATGTTTGCAGTACTTTAGCATGCAAAATGAACATCACAAATATTGACTGCTGACGAGAAAAAATACAATAAAGTACCTATTGCCGTCTCGACAAGCTTTTATAACACATGTCGAAGTAAGTTAATATTTGAATATTTGTGTACTTGTTGTATGTAATATAGGCATTCAATTATGTAGTTTATTGGTCTCAAATTCTTGAAATATTGGTTAAAAGTGTAATATTGATGTTGAAGTATGACTGTCTCGATAGCTCAGTTGGTGATAAACCTGTATTTTGCGCTTAGGCGTGTGGAACCGATTCCCCCTAGGACAAACATTCATGTAATAAACATTTTTGTTTGTTTTATATCTGGTTGTTAGGTATCTGTTTAAGTATGTTTCCCAAAATATATGAAGAATAATGTATGTAATGTATGTTCATTAGTCTCTAGCAGCCATAATGCAAGCTTTTCTTAATTTGGGGTCGGACGACCGCGACCGTGTGTGTTATAATGTCTCAAATATTTATTTATTGGTATTATTATTTATTAAAGTTTTATTTTGTTTTAGAATTATGCTGACATAGAAGAAGAATAATAATTGAAGAATAGACATACGAGTAAGTCGTACAACAAAAAAGGATTGACTTGCCAGCCTATGAGTTTAAGCATTGGTACACTTACAGAGCTTGAAGCAATCCATATGGTGGTCGACATGAAGTACTTCATCAACAAAAGTAATTGACATTTGCTTTAAATGTTTTATGGTTTTGAATGTTGCGTACCCGAAAGAATGATGGTATCCTAGAATACGTCCGTCGTTCAAAAATACACTCTATACAGTTGAAATGTATGAAGTTCTGCAAAAGGTGCACGAAAGTGACGTCTTTCTTAGAATTCCATACATTATGATTTAGGCTAGATATAAATAAATGGGCTTCACTAAATATGATTTGTATAATTATGTGATTTTCATTAATACCTATTTAGTTTTTTTTAGAAAATAAAATTACTTATTTGTGAATTCATTCTATCATTTTGTACTCATTAATTTTAAAATAGTCAAAAGACTACCTAGTTAGTATACTTTGTCTCCTGATACCACAACTATACATGATTAATAATAATAAATTGGTTTTTATTTGTTCGTTTATTGGTAAAATCAGCTTACTGGGTAGTCTTATAACGATATTTGTTGGATTTATTAACTATTATTATTTATTAACGTTACTATTGTCACTTTTAAAACAGAGATCATTGTATTATCAACATAAATAGTTAAATGGAAATATTTAACAATAAGTTCTTTTTTGTTATGTATTAATACCTACCTAGTTTTTGTAGAAACTATTTTGCCTAACTAATATTGTCTATTGAAGTGACAACGCTTTAGACGTGTTGTGCTGGAGATATGTGTTCGGTTTATGACGGGGTTTCTGTTAAAACCACTTGTAAAACGGTTAAATTACTGCTTAAAAATACTAGGGAACTGTTATAATAAACAGTTTCCCTAGTATTTTTTACCAGTGATTTAACCGTTTCACAAGTGGTTTTAACAGAAATCTCGTTATAAATCCAACAAATATTCCAAGTACACCTTACTTTTAGCGTTGTTACTTCAACATACAATAGTGGTTATAATAAATAGCTTTCCTAGTATTTCTAACCAGTAATATAACCGATTTATGAGTTATTTCAACAGAAACGACATAATAAATCCAACAAATATTATTAGTACACCTTACCTTTAGCGTTGTTACTTCTACATACAATAATAGTAATAACAAACAGCTTTCCTGGTACTTCTAACCAGTAATTTAACCGATTTATGAGTGGTTTTAACAGAAACCCCGTCATAAATCCAACAAATATTATTAGTAGACCTAACGTTTAGCGTTGCTACTTCTACATACAATAATAGTAACAACAAACAGCTTTCCTAGTATTTCTAACCAGAAATTTAACTGATTTATGAGTGGTATTAACAGAAACCCCCTCATAAATACAACAAATATTACAAGTACAACTTACTTTTAGCGTTGTTACTTCAACATACAATAGTGGTTATAATAAATAGCTTTTCTAGTATTTCTAACCAGTAATATAACCGATTTATGAGTTATTTCAACAGAAACGACATAATAAATCCAACAAATATTATTAGTACACCTTACCTTTAGCGTTGCTACTTCTACATACAATAATAGTAACAACAAACAGCTTTCCTAGTATTTCTAACAAGCAATTTAACCGATTTATGAGTGGTTTTAACAGAAACCCCGTAATAAATCCAACAAATATTATTAGTAGACCTAACCTTTAGCGTTGATACTTCAACATACAATAATAGTAATAACAAACAGCTTTCCTGGTACATCTAACCAGTAATTTAACCGATTTATGAGTGGTTTTAACAGAAACCCCGTCATAAATCCAATAAATATTACTAGTACACATCACCTTTAGCGTTGCTACTTCAACATACAAAAATAGTAATTACAAACAACTTTCCTAGTATTTCTAACGAGTAATTTAACCGATTTATGAGTGATTTTAACAGAAATCCGTAATAAATCCAACATATATTATTAGTACACCTTAACTTTAGCGTTACTACTTCAACACACAATAATGGTTATAACAAACAGCTATCCCAGTATTTCTAACCAGTAATTTAACCGATTATTCATTGTAAAATAAAACAAATAGGAAACATTTAATATAACAAAATACGATTTTGTTACAGTAACCAAAGCCATTTCTACAAAATAAGAATAGGTCATCGGAACTAATCTGAATTTGTTGTTCTCCGCAAAAAAAATTGTGATTACAACGATAAAACTGTTTATTTCATCAATTTATTGGTTGCTGTAACAATTTTTAAATGATGCATTAACAAATTGAAGTCTGTCGCTATAACAAAATTCTCAGTTATCCCTATTTCGACATGTAATATTTGTTAGAGTTTTGTTGACCCAACAATTAATTTCTCTCAGTGTATGCTGTTATTACTAATTGTAGACAGGATGGTTGAATCGTATCAGGAGAAATGCTGTTACTTGGGAGTAGTGGGAAGACAGTTTGTTTTATTAAAAAAACTGTTTCAAAAACAATTATTTCCCTACTTCGATTTTCAGGCTAGCTGATGGCTAAAATAATTTGTTAATAATCATAGATAGGTATAGATAAAAATGAATAATTTTATTTAATACACGTGACTAAAACTAGAAATAACGCTAAAACGTTATCACAGGATGACTAGAAGAAATTTCAGCACTAAAAGGTACTGTACCTTATCATGCTAAAGCTAATATTTACTATCGAAGCTATCAAAGAAAATGCTAAAGCCATTTTTAGTTAACTACGTGTTTATATACAAAACGTACATTAGTTACGATACTGGGTACTATATTAGGTACTGCTATTTTACTAATGGAGTACTATAAATAGAGTACAGTAGTAACTATCAATCTTGTGAATGAAAATAACATTTAAAACTTTCACATACATTTGTAACCATAGTACTTCATTTAACGCCGCGGGACTCAGTTTATTTATAATAAACTATCAGAATAAGTATCAGAATAAAATATCAGATTTATAATAAACTAAATAAATGCGCGAGTCAAGAGTATGTAACCGACGAGCGTGTATCAAACGACTCATGTAAGTAGAAGAAGCGAAAGACGCCAAAATCGTAGCAAGTGGAGAGAAGTGGTCTCTGCCTTCCCCTACGTGAGGCGTGATATTTGTGTGTATTGTTGGGCGATTCGCACAAGAACGGACATAGAGAGTAATGGTTTGCTATCGGCATTGCACTACGCGGTGCGGTGCGGTACGCGCGGTAGAAGCATGGACGCCGTTGAAAGATGAAGTGTTTGAAGCCTACAATATATATACAAACACTTTTAACAAGTATTTGTGGTAAGTATATATTTTTTAGTTTCACAACGGTTGGAGGGTCCACCTCTAACAGTATGTAAAAGCGGGTCACCATGCTGCAGTAAATGGAGTGTCCTCGTGTTATGTACTTACCGAGCTGGTGGGCGATGTCCCTGAGCAGGCGCGCCTCGGCCTCCTCCGCGCAGTCCGCGCCGGCGGCGAGTCGCTGCGCCTCCTCTCGCAGCGCGCGGTTCTCCCGCTCCAGGGCGCCGGTGCGCTTGCGCAGCAGGAGCGCGCTCGCCGCCTCCTGCTCCTCAGGGGAACTGACCTCCTCTGTGTCATTTGTTAGCACCTGCCAGGGAAAAACAGGCAATAGCCCCAGTTAGAAATCTGTTTGGAATGAGAACTATCGATGCAAAAACGGACATTGAAGTCTCAAACAAAACAATTCTCGTCGTTCTCTTTCCGAACAGTCTCTATGAAGGATTTCTAGACAGATTATTTACTTACTAAACTAAAATTTAACTATAATTGTTGTTACTGTTTATGAGACAAGGACATCAATAATTTTAGCAAGTGTGGATAAGTCAATTGAACCTTCGAAATTTGGCATTCTATCTACATAATTATGTATATGTAAACGATTTTTTAAAGTAACGAAGACAGTTTAACAGCAAAAAACAAAGTTATGAAGCTTTATAACGATTATAACATTATGACTGATGGCTGCAGTAGCAAAGGAAACAGCGGTTGACGACAATACTACTATGTGTGTTTGAAACATAGTCAGAATGATCCGATTGTCATAAGTTATGATGTGTGAGTGGCACCCGTAATCACGTAGAACCTACCTCTTCAATACCTTTTATTATTAGAACAAAACCACATTTTTTTTAATTTATCAAAAAGCTTGCGTTCCCATCCACGCGCTAACCCGCCTAATGATAGTCAATTATTTTTTCAGTTTCATGTTTCCTTGAATTTTTTTTATACACCAATAAGTCTTACAAACTGCATCAAAGATTTAGAACCATTCATCAAAAGCAAGAGAGGATGAGGAGAAGCGAAGCGCTTCTATACTTAGCTAAATTTACAACATAAAACTCCAAATAGATTTTGAAACTCATCATATTTCTTTGCGCCTAAAACGAACGAGGAAATTATGGCTCACCTCCATTCGGTCATTAGTTCGCGGCCGGAAACTGGAGGCCTTTCAACGCCCTGATATAGCTGTAGGTAAAATTTCCTGCAGCAAATTATGCGTGTATAGTAAATTGTAACAAAAGCAGTTTCCATCATTCATGTTTAGTTCCCAGACGTTGTACAATGTAGGTAATCTCATGAAACAGTGTTACAAAGTACTACGTATTTTACTTAATGCAACTTATGCCACGCACTAAATTCAATCGCTCTTGTAGCGTGGTCAGGTTTAGCTGCTTAAGCTGTCGTCAACAATGTATTGTCAAAATATAAAGACTCCGCCTTGCGTGAGTAGGTCCTTGCTAATCTTACCTGCAGCCGGTCAGTCAGGTCGACACTCATCGCAGCGCGCAGTTCGCTGCCAAGTTAGCTGACGCGCGTTTTTAGTCTGCCTTGCGTAGTAAATAGTTTCTTGCTCATTTTACCTGGAGTAGATCGGTCTTCCCATTGATTTCGTGACTCATCGCGGCGCGCAGCTCTCACTGTAGCTCGCTGACGCGCGTCTCGAGTCTGACCTGCGTAGTGAGCAGTTCCTTGCTAATCTTACCTGCAGTAGATCAGTCTTCGCGCTGAGATCGTGCCGTAGCTGCGTGACGAGGTCGCGCGCGGCGCGCAGCTCACTCTCTAGCTCGCTGACGCGTGTCTCGAGTCTGCCCTGCGTAGTGAGCAGTTCCTTGCCGATGCGCGCTGTCAACTCCAAGTCCTTCTCTTTCTGTCAACGGACAGGACTTTTTACTACCAACCCTTCCTCAAATCTATCTTTAGAACTACTTATCCGTGTCCTTACTTTACCTCGATTTATGTCTATTAATATTTGACCAAAGACCTTGAAGAAAAAGTACGTTTGTATATGGTTGGTAGCCAACCCTGAAGTCGAAATTTTAATGCATATCTTCAGGAAATATCGACTAAATCATATTTTAAGAATTTAATCGCCGCTATAAGGTTATGATAAGGTTTGGTAAACTTGGGTATTGATTGGTGGGTAAGTAATTATTTCTTTTGGAAAATGGTATAATCAGCGTTGAATTGTGATTGCGAATATCAATTACCATTGTCATAAACAACGAAAACAAAATAATGGCCGATGGTCTTTGTGATTAGGATAATTAGAGTGATATCTAGATCTGTGAGAAAATTTGGGAAAGATTGATATCGATAATTTACCTTCGATCAGATATACATATATACTTAGATATCAAGTCTCAATACGAAAAATGGCACCTCGAAAACAAGACTTAGCTCAAGTGTAAGCCTTGTTTCGTTGTCACTCGCTCTGTGATCGCGTCGGTGTCACGACGCCTACTTCCACGTCGTGACACCGACGCTAAAAACACCTATGCAAATTTCATCAACATTATTGCAGAACGATAAAACTTAGATTCGAATGAAGTTGTACATATGTGTATTTGATTATTTTGAATAGAACGTTAAGTATCGATGTGGTGCCACTTTTTTAGTGTGACACGACATCTATGTATAAATGATCGAAGTAATTTACTAATTAATTTGAATAGAAGACATCATTAAAACTAATAAACGAAAGCTTAAAGTGTTTATATTATAACAAGCGTAAATTAAATATAAGCAATATAATGACGTTGATACTACAGCACCATTTCCTAACTAAATCTGACAGCTCTAAAATAGTTGTCATCTTTATCTCACACATTAAAATAAAATGAGAAGCAGATATTTTTTGTTCAGTCAATTTAGTTAAGAGAATGATGAACCTACAGCAGAATTGGCACCAAAATGCGAGCAAATAAAACTTACTTCTTCTAAGAGCCTTGTAACCGCTTCGATGTCATTGTAGGTCTTTGTCATTTGGCTCACCCTGTTGCTGCATAGAACTGAAAACAAATCAACTAATATAGAAACTAACAAAACCTTTTTTCTTGGAATTGAAACACAGAAATGAATGCAAATAATGCTAAGGAATTATTGGGTAGCAGATACTAAAACAGTGTCGCAACTTCAGTGCGAAATATGATACGGAATTGATCTGAATTTTCTGGTTTGTGGCAATGTGAAATATTCGCGTCTTGGCACATTGATAGATCCCTAATGTTCGAGCTCATTGATAAGAAGGCACGATCACAAATATTTGTTTGTACACAACAACTGAACAAAAGGACAGATAAATATAAGATAAAAACATTTTAGTCCAATAGGTGTTTAGGTAAATATTTAAATATACACACGATATTTTCAATTTAATCATTACTTAATGATATGATTTCTAATCATGATATATGACAATTTATATTTGTGCAAATAATTATAGAAAGTACTAGTACGCTTGGGTTAACAATATTTTATTTTATCCGAGACTCGTTCAGTGGGGTTAATATAAGTTTTGATAGTTACGTTAACTTTTTTCGTTTTGGAAGACAACATTATATTACTATCGCGCTAAATTAAATTATTCGCGACTGTCATATGGGTCAAGCAGTCATTACATTTTCCAATTTGCAGTACACTAGGTGAGCTAGCGTGCTAAATTTGGAAGGTATACTTGCAGTTAGACAGCTAGCAATCCCATTTTTTTCTATCGCACGGGCACTGCCACGCTATGTTGGCATTCTGTAAATTGGACTGTGTGGACACAATTCAGAAAGCGCCCTACCGTAATAGTATTTCATGTCAACTGAATTTTCGAGCTAAAATCAGAGCTTGCGCGAGGTTCGTGTTTCTGAAATGACACGAAAGATAACGATGAACGATCTCTCGTTTGACCTACATTTTATCTCCAGTGTCATTTTCTTTTCAGCACGGCTCTAAGGATATATCTTTGAAAATCAGACATGACTCGTGGTGTACTCACAATGCAATAAGTAAAGCTGATAACCTTTAACCTAACCTTAGATTAAGACTTAATAACTAACCCCGCTCTACCTGTATTCCCCTTAAATAATGATTAAAGATTTATGTTACCAAAAGTCAAGGTCTCCGGAGTCCGTGGAGTGTAATTTTTAAATAAAAAAAACAGACATGCTGGTTCTGTTAATAGTTTGCGGAAAACGAAATCTTTGGTAGGTACAATGTTTTATTCGATCGAGTAAAATAAGAGGTTTGTTGATAAAAAAAAAATATGTTTATAAAGGATCATGATAAATGTAGCTTTCGGTGTGGTAAAGAGTTATTTTGATATTGCTCCCATAAATGGATTTGCATTTTATTACCTGATAGCCTCAATACGTTTCGTGGTTTATTTGGAAAGCGTCGATCTGTACCTGTACCGCATATTTTTATAATATTTGAAAAGATGGTCTTGAAACAGACAATAAGAAATATACTGCAGACGTGATTCAAATGCACAGAATTTTCCTTATTATATTTTCTAGGTCTTTGTTCTAATTTAGGTATATTAATAAATATTCGGGACATTTGAACACACAGTCGTCTGACCCCAAACTAAGCAAAGCTTGTACTATGGCGGCCAGAGACTGATATACATACACATATACTTTTAAATACATACTTAAATAGATATTAACACCCAGACATAGAACAAACACAATTGTTCATCACATGAATGTTTGTCCTAGGTGGGAATCGAACCCACGCCCCCTAGCTCAGAAGGCAGGTTCACTACCAACTGAGCCACCGAGGCAGTCACGAATTAAATTTTTCAGTAATGAAATTTTGGTATAAGTATTAGTAAATACAGTACTTATCTCCTTCAAATCGTGTGAGTAAATATAATATAACGACGCTTAAATTGTGCAAAACTAATGTATTGTGACCGCAATATGGGAGTGAGTACAAAAGCAAACACAGTAAGTACCATTTTTTGTAAAAAAAAAAAAAAAATTACATACCACTCTGACAGAATTGTTTAGTGGCTGACTTATCCTTCAAGACGTATTTATCACCTACTGGTTCACTCTGAACAAAACATGCAGTCATTTTCAATAACACATAAATAACTCGCGTCCATAGTTAACGTAAACGAGCTAGTAGTTGCACAAAACAATGGTCAATTTTCAATAAAGCACTAGCTCAAATCACAATATCGTAAAACGACGATTATTGAAGAGCACACAGGCTTGAATAGAGTTCGCAGCCGGCTCACCTCGAGCGCTGATAAGATACGATAGGAAGGTAATAGTGTGAAAATTATTTACTAATCGTTACGCGCGTAGCCAGATTACAGCAGAGTTACAAGATACTGACCTGGGAAAATGTCATCTAAATTCGGCCTCGGGGCGTTCATCGAACCTATTTAGAATTTCGCAGCACAACACTGTAACATTATTCTGTACGTAAGTATGTGACTTCGCGGAACGGTTGAATGGTCGGATTGTATCAATAAATGTTAGCCGGGTCGCGGGCGACAAATCGACGGATACGGCCGCGGACCAGCCGATCGAGTTAGTGACTGCGATGTGGAGAGTACCCACCACGCAACCAACCCGCTCGCGCCGCTTCTACGGAGGACAGCAAAACAAAACCGTTCTATTGTATACGCCTGTGGGAAAGACTATTACAAAAGACAACAAACGCATCGACTATTTTTATGTAGACGTGATTACCTTTTTTGTGTAAATATCGACAATGTGTATCGACACATTGTTACGATGGATTTCGAATCGAATCAAGCGTTAAAACATGTAAAGCGGGTTACACAAATTGTTCGGGTTGTTAATTTTGTTATATCATTCGTTTTGTAACGCATACAAAATTAACAACGAAGCTAATTTGGCACCATCGGAATCCGAATGAAAATTTAAACATAATGCTATAACAGCAAGGTAATTACGGTAATTAGTAAATTACGTTACGTTAAGAGACTGCGCTTTCCAGAGCAAAAACATTATGGGAAAACATCGCAATAATGGTTGCATTGAATGCGGCAGATATGCGTGTTCCCACTCTTACCTAACATTACTATTACAACGGATATTGATTGTGCTCGTGGTTACGTCTCTCACACGAAGAAAGACTTTCATAGTTTTTGTGAATTATGTTTCCCGTAACAGCTTTACCTTAGACCTACTGGGAATATTCTGTAACATCTACTATACATGAGCAACAAAGTATAACAATGTAGGAACTACTCTGAAATAGATATACGAAGAATTTTGTCTAAATTCTCCCCCCAGCCAAGAATATTAACAAAATAGTATGGTCATGGTTAGTCAATTAGAGCAGGTAATATGTTGGCTGATAAGCAGATCATGTTAATTTTATCAATGACAGTGAATGCGACAAGCATGGCGTGGCTGAAATGAAAACGAACGCCAGAAGAGCGGAAAAGCGAGGATACGGTTAGCTAGAATCTGAATCTGCGGCTAGCGATGATGAGGCACGAACCGGAGCCGTCGGGATCGTGGCATACCTCTATCAAGTAGCAAGTTCCGGATGACGCGAAAGTAGAGCCGGCCGAATCTATCCCTCGCGATGTGATAGAGGAAGTCCGGGTACTCGCCGAGGCACTCCCGGAGTTCTGCGTTAGGAAGCTGGCTCAGCTCGTGGAAGAGCTCGGGATCGAAGCCGGGCGGCGGCGAGGCGCGCGACGGGCCCGCGCACCCCGCGCCCGAGCCGGCACACCCCTCCGCCGTGACGCGCCCTGCCCGCGACCATCGGCTCCGCCCGACTCAAGACACCGATCTTCCTCCGCCCGTGAACACCAACACTTCTGGCACGTACTGTCCACTATCCCTTAAATATCCTATTCACAACTTATCCACAAAAACGTTCCGCATGAACTGGACTGACGGAACATTTTACACTTGGCTATACGTTTTTGTTGACGTAAAGTAACACCTGTAAAATCGTGCCGAACACTCATTTAAGGATGTAATGGAACGCTTCTGTCGAGCAGGACTGAGATCGATACAGGTACCTACACATTGTAGGTAAGCAGCCAACCGCAGCATGCTCGGGTGGCCAAGCGAGATGTTTAAATTAACTCTCTTATGAAATTGGCAATAATGTGTGAAACACGAGCCGTAGACGCAGACACGGCTAACTTTGAAACTCGCTGTGATAATAACGAGTAAGTACGTATTTAGTTAAAATGCGACACGTCAAATGCAAATCTATGGTTTATTGTTAATATGCTTATGAAGGTTAACGCTTGAGGTTATTACGTCATCATATGCTATAAAAATGACAGTTAAACCGCATCACGAATGAGTTGAGTGAAAATATCATAATCAGCATGAAACCAAGAAACCGATGATGCCAGTATTATTGAAAGGTCTTAAAGAAGTCAAAGAAAATAACAGAATTAACTGATGGCATGAACGATATCGTGGGCATTTTCGATTTATGACTATCAGCCAAATTGTGATGGGTCATATTGATTAGCTTGAAATAACTTTATGACGTCGCACATAGGCGTGGGGAAGTGGATTGCTCGGCCTCAGAACTAGGTCATCCACATCAGACTAACCGCAAAATAGTAGGCGAAGCAACTAGAACACTGGATACCTAACCCAGAATAAACGAAGGTAAGGTTTAATTTAAGAACAACAGAATCAAATTAAAAATGGATGAGGCGCAAACGTGAATTTGAAGGGTATTTCTTATGGAGAAAACGTTTGCTTCGTTAATTGCTAGAGAGAACAATGTAAAATTACCCTCGTTTTCAGTAACAAGAAATACAGCGACGAAGCTAATCAAATAAACTGAATGATTTGAAAACTCAATTTACTTGAAC
This sequence comes from Peribatodes rhomboidaria, assembly GCA_911728515.1. Lineage (NCBI taxonomy): Eukaryota > Metazoa > Arthropoda > Insecta > Lepidoptera > Geometridae > Peribatodes > Peribatodes rhomboidaria. The sequence goes on from OU452172.1 coordinate 10,337,767, forward strand.
CAATTGAAAAGAGGATTTATATTTTATAATTTATGTTAACACAAACTTTACTTCAAGACAATAGCCTGACAACCGCCCGTGTCTAATGTAAATGTAGATCTATCCATTAACCGTGAGCTCAGCTTCAATAGATTGTTAATCACCATCATTAGGTTTCACGAGCATATTTTCACGGTCAAACTGGAGAAAAAAGCACAGTATTTGACGTAATTGCACGGCAGCCTCAACAGACGCATTCAATGTTATGATCGTTCAAGGAATTGAAACTTTAACAGAAATAAGCCGAACGTTACGGGGAAAGATCCAGTTATTCACGGCCAGACATTTATTTTTAGAAGAGAGTCGATTGTTCAAGGCTTGCCAGTTGAACCACGACGGAGCGTCATACGGCAAGAGTTTCCTACTTATGTTGAAATGCTGTTCGCGGGGCGGGTTCGAAGGCCCAAATCAACCTAGAGAATGAGATGGCGCACAGCGTATGATCTAAGTGAATCTAAAAACCATCCAAAAACTACGCTACTGTCGTATAGGTACACAACGCTCACACATTGACGCAAAAAAACTACGCTACTCGCTTGGTCATTCTTACCTCGACCTTTTTTTCATTGGTTTATGATATAATTTCATGTACTTAAATATATATACATAGTGCATTATAAAAGTATGGCCAGGACTACATTTTGAGGTTCTATTTAAAAACTGTGCAAATTTTTACAAGTCAATTTTGAATAAGCCGTAACAATTAACTCTTACGAATACATATGTGCAGTTTTAAAATATTAAATCTCCTAAGGTTTTATATTGGATCGGAAATGGCTAACGTAGAGTTTGGGAATTAATATTAGTTTTCGTGCAATTGTAAATGTTACAACATTACCACGCACACACATTGAAAAAGAAGTGGCTTCAGCGAGATTCAGTGTTCCATCTTTTCCTCTAGATTGATCTGAGCTCGAAGGTCGTCGCGCACGTGATACACCAACTGATGTCGACAGCTAACCTTAAAGCTTCAGACGACCTACAAGAGATTATCCTCTAGTTGCTCCTAAATGTCCTTACATAAAATGGAAGTGTCTACAAAAATATTAGCGAGTCAAATGCAAGGATTCATAAAAAATACAATGTTTCCGTAATCTTGCTAGTAATCTACGAAGCCTCATTACGTTTTTCACGTTTCATTACAAAGTAAACATGTAATTCATGAGAACAGCTTATTTAGTCTTCAGAGAATCTGACGTTAGCATAATTTTGTTGATGGAATCGTTTACCTTCATCTGCTGATTAGTTAAATTTTTTTTCACGTTTTACTTTATGCTGAAGAGTTTTGATATTTACGAAAAATTTAAAACAAAAAAAAAATTAATTATTGTTTAAAATGATCGTAAGTACAAATATTTTAGTTTACCTTCCACGAATGCATCATATTATTGTTTATTTTTGTTCCTTTATATTTCTAGTCGACCGAGCTAGCGCCAGCGACTGAAGATCTATGCTACAGCTTCGACAAAAATGCTTTCGTATATCCGATTTATGTCCGGATATATGTCCAGATTTCTGTCCGGATCTTTGTCAGCCTCAGGTCGCATTTTTAAAACGATTCTCTTGAAAATTTGTGATTTGGTACGACTAATACACAGAATATTATTTTATTCAATTAAAATTCAATTATGTGCTATTCTAGACTATAATCTATCTCTGTGCCAAATTTCATCCTGATCTGTTCAGTCGTTCTGGCATGAAAGAGTAACAAACATCCATCCATCCATTCTTACAAACTTTCGCGTTTATAATATTAGTAGGAGTGGGAAGAAGGATACAAAAAATCATGTTTCCGCTATTTTGAAAAAAATCCAAAAACTGACTAAAAAGTCAGTATAAAAAGTCTGTATAATTATCGAATCTGCTCACAAAATTTTACGAGAATCAGTTCAGGAATGCGATCTGTAGAAAAAGGCAAACGTCAGCCGCGAGTCTAGTCAAGTTGCCGATAGATGTCATGACGACAGCCTTGACTGTGTGCATGCATGAATAAACATTTTTACGTCACGATATCATGTTTGTAACGAACCGAATTGATAACTAAAAGTAGGTATCTACAATGTCGGTTAAGTAGTGAATGAAGCGTGACGATACTTCTCGTAGTATGATTACTAGACCGTATAACAATTACTATCAGAACTCTTGCTTATAAAAAATATGCTAAAGGAGATTCAACCGGATTAGAAACAGCATCATTTCCTTGATCACAAGCCCCCTACTAATAACCAATTGCTTTTATTAAACCCCTACAATTCTACTAACCAATTGTTTTAAAATTGTTAATGAATTTCCTCAAATTGACACCTTTTGTAAGCCAGAAATGTCAAAAATAGACAATTCATTAAGAATTGCTTATTCGATTCAACCGGATTAGAAACAGCATCATTTCCTTGATCACAGCCCCCCAATTCTACTAACCAATTGTTTCAAAATTGTTACTGAATTTCCTCAAATTGACACCTTTTGTGAGCCAGAAGTGTCAAAAACAGACAATTAATTAACAACTCAAAACAATTGCTTAGTAGAATCGAAGCCCAAGATCTCTAGTAAACGCAGTCTACTACTATGAAACATAAGTATAAAACTGAGATCGATAGAAGCATTGCATTACACATTCAATGAAGCGTAAGACATAAGATTTTTGTCTGCAACTCTAATAGAATATTTATAAGGCTATCATTCTCGTCTACAACAATACCTTACACAGTTCACAATAAACGAAAGTAGGTTACACGAAACACATGATGAAATTTCGACCCTGTCCGTACACAGTACGCTGTCCGTAAATAGTTTACTGATCAAAGATAGGCAAACACTTCAGACGTAAATAGTCTTCCGGCGAACGAAACAACACTAGAAACGACGCAAACCCACAGTTCCGATAGAAATTAAATCATAAAACTACTACACAAATGTTTGTGATGTTTGTGATATGAGCGACAGCATGAAATTCACTTTAACCGCTGAAACGGACAAAACAACCTTTATCTCAAGACGGGGGCGATTTCTTTTAGTAACGGTTCCAGTGTTTGAGGCCAGTGGTAATAAACTTTCACGATCAAGTGCAGGCGGCTGCAGAATAGTTAGCACGCGAATTGCACGATCGCTAGCACGAGCAGTGGCCACCGCACGGCACATGTGAGCGCTTAGGACCGAATCGCGGCGCGCCGGTCAACGCGACCACTTCCGACGATACCATACCGATAACTAAGGAACGAGCTAAATCGCTCCGTCAACTCGCACGCTTGATAGCTTGATACGCCGATAGTGTACGCCGATTCGTTACTCATTAACATTTTTTATTCATGATTGAGTGCGATTCAACGGCATCTGCATTATTGAAGGCTACGCTTATGATACGGCTCGAAGTATAACATCGGTGATAAGATAACATTTTCAGGCTCACTCCCAACGACCACCACGGAAACGGCCACCAGTGGTGGTCGTTAGGACTATATTTTAATTTTTGTCCTTACTGTCGCTTGTGGGGCTCGTTAGGATTAAGGATTATTTTGTATATTTATTTATTTTTGTGCTACCGGCCACCACCAAACTGTCACTACTGGTGAAAACTACAGTCAAACCGATAGGACTCTAACATGAAAACCCAACTTTTTGATTAATTTTTACACTGTAACACAGCTTAACTATTTAATAACATTATAATGACAACACGCTAAAAAAAAAATTTTATTACCCAACGAGCCCCATTGGTGGAAGTTGGGACAAAAATTAAAACTTTGTTCTAACGACCGCCACTGGTGGCTATTTTGGTGGTGGCCGTTGGGAGCAAACCCGTTTTCACTGTTAAGTAGGTACCTATATACTAAGTGAATCAAGTAAGCAAATTTTAATTAATATTCGGATGTATTTTATAACAATTAAAAAAAAAGAGAATTACTAGGTGCATCACAATTATATAAGGAGCAAAGCTTAAAAAACCGATTTCCCGTCATCTGAATTGGATTTTATAAACAATTTTTAGACTTTTGTAAATATTTTAAAAACAGCTTGACCGATTTCGTTAAAATGTATATGGGACACCTCTAAAGTATGATCAACCAAACAAGAAAATAATCATCAAAATTGATTCATAATAAGCGGAATGATCGCGAACATTCAGACGATCATCACCTCCTACTTTTTCAAAGCCGGTTAAATAAATAAAGCAAAAGAATATCACGAATGACATGACTGAGTGTACAAGTAGATTTGTAAAGCTCTTCTGTTTTACGACACGCAAGCCTGAAAGCATTTTCTAATTATTATAATGTAGGGGCGTTTCTATGATGCAGTCATTATTCTGGGCTTGTCAAGTAAAATATAAATAACGCTATAATATAACTATGTTTAAGTATTTACGTAGGTACAACACCTCGATTATGTGCATAATAATAGCCTTAGACAAGTTTGCTTAGTTTCAGCCTTTCACTTGTCTTGTTTAGCGGATTACGCCCCAGGCGACAGTGGCAAATATATAATACGTTATTCATAAAACAAGCATAATTATTCAAACAAAATAATTAATCTCAGTACTTTCCATGGGCGTACCCAGAATTTTTAGGGGTGGGGCAGACAGAAGAAAATGTAATCGAAAAGTAAGATAGTAGAGATTTAACAAGTAACATTATTAAAAGAAAAACAAAAACCCGGCTGCAAAATGTTGACACCTCACATGTCGAAATCCATCAAGCTGTTTAGGCTGTAGGGCGTAGCAAAGAAACCTCGTACATATGTACATGCATACGTATATACATACATACATCCCACATACATTCATAACATACACTCGAAAAATATGACCCTCCTTGCGCAGTCGGGTAAAAATGCTTTTTATTTACTTAGTGATCTTTATATTTCAATAATATTAAGCTACGAGAGTTCTGTCTAAATTGACCGCAATCGTTTTTTTTATCCTAAATGTGGAGCTTCGAGTTAGGGGTTAGGTGGGGCAGATGCCCCTCTTAACTCACCGTAGGTACGCCCATGGTACTTTCCATGACAACTTTAAGTCAACATCTGATATAATCTTAGAAGCAATAATTATTATGAAGCAAATACTCCTGGTATCATAACGTAAAAGAGCAGAGTCTACTTTTACGCAAGATTTACTCTTCTTTGGCATACGACCTAATAGATCTGGGGGCTATTCCTACACGTGAGATGAGATTTTATCTTGGTCACTCTCACACCTATGACGTTTCAAACGAGAGCAACAAGGATGAAAAAAGGTGAGATAAAAATCTCAAATCTCCGAATAGGGCCCCTGGCAAGAAGACGCCGTTTAAAATTATATCGATAGCAAAGAAACCTTGAAGAATGTTGATCGGTGAAAGAACGAAACAACTAAATAAGTAACATATGTACAGCAAATTAATACAGCTAACAGTTATTGTTTTCAGAATACCTGTATGTACAAGGACCATAGGTACATACTCGTAATAAAAAAGTACAAAAACTTATGGGTAATATCGATTTAAATCTGGTTTTGCCATACATAAAACAGTTTTAATCGAGATTATTGACTGAGCGTTGTGTTAGCATGCGGGCCTGAATTGAAAAAGTATTAAAATTTTCAATTAGCTGCCTACTATTGGTTGGTTGGTGTCATATCTCTTCTTATGCACAGATAGTTATCCCATTCTGGGGATATTTGTACCGCAACCTGTAAAACTTGATATCCACGTAAGCTAAGTCCATCGACCTAACTACGGTATCCCGCACTAGCATGTTGCCATGTTTCTGCTTTGGCAACAACCGCATCACTCAGTGTACTGACTTTAGACAACTTAATGCCTAGCCGGTGGAGGCTACAACGAAACTTGGTTCGTTACGCATGATGGTTCAGCTATACTTTATTTCCTACTTCGTAGTGAGCGCAATGATCTATTTATTGCACTGTCTGAACTATTTGCAAATAAATAATTCAGGCAAATGGCAATTTAAGCGTACAATTTCGATGGAACGAATCGACTAACTCGATCGAGCATTCGGCGTTCGATTCGAATCAGGGGGGCTATTCCTACGCGTGAGATGAGATGAGATTTTAACTTGGTCACTCTCACACCTATGACTATTCAAACGAGAGCAACAAAGACGAAAAATGGTGAGATGAAAATCTCAAATCTCCGAATAGAGTCCCAGAGCACAGATGGCGAGAAGCCGACGCTATCGCCATTTTCGAGCGAAGGGTTCGCAAGGACGCCGTCATGGGACAGACATGGCATTTAGCGAGAAAATGAAAGTTCAAAACAATGTAGAGATTGTATGCCGAGTGAAGGCAAAGTCAAAGATGTCGAAATATGGTGAACTGCTTTGAAAATGTTACGAAATAGCACTGCTAAAGGACCTATTTGAGTAACACTTCCTGTACAACGTTGCTAGAATTCTTGAATGAACATTGAATGTTTTACAATGTTTAAGGGCTGTTACAACAGAGGCCTTTATAAAAGTTTAAAATTACATCAGCCTAAAAGCAACTAAGTACCTATATAATTATTACTAGTTCTAATAATTACTAAAGCGTAAATTGCGAACACAAGAATAATTGTAAACATAATAAAATATGTATAAACAATATGCGATATTTGATAAAATCGATTTACGACTTAGCCACTATAGTAAGTAGATATATAAAATACTTGACGCAATACATACGATAACTGTTACAAAGAAAGAAATAATATTGCAATTACATAAATATCTTGCTATTAATTAAGATTATCCAATAATGTTTTACATAAACAATGAATATAATGTTCTCACGGTCAAAATAAAGATCTGGTATACAGCTGTTGCTGCGACGCGTCCCTCCGGCACGATCGATGGCGCACACAGGGCGGGTTTTACCCTTCAAAAATCTTTACAGATTTACATGTTTTACGTGTTCTTAATAAAATCTAAGTGAAAACGCGAAATGCTTTATGAGTTTAAGGTGAAAATCAAGAGAGGACACGTATGAATCGGACAACGTGGTGAAAAGGTAGTGCAGCGGTGCACCTTTCTATGTTTAGAGCCGGGGCGTTTTGGTGGCGCGTCGCGTCTGCGGCGCAGCTTGGACGCGTCGCGGTGTGGTGTCGCGTCGGTATCGATCGAGTCGCGGCGGAGGCGGGCGGGCGCGGCGGGCGCGAAGGGCACGCGTGTCGCGTGGTTACCGGCGAGACCGGCACTGTGGATGGGGTCGGCTCGCGCGTGCGCACTCCGCCTTACCCGCAACACCGCCGTGCTACCGACCGGAGTCTGGACCACTCGTATAGCTATACGTCTGTCTGCGTCTTATGTATAGTATACGTCACTCTACCAATGCGGTTGGCTCTAAATATGCTCCACGGTTATAAAAGGCCTCATAAATAAATTTTAATGATAATTAGCATAAGGTCAATGACAAGTACGAGATACGTTTTCGCGATAACGTCATCGCCGTTTTTGCTATAAGCACGAGCCTATTTTCCATAACCACAGAACGTTCGTTTACGCTCTGTCGTGTTTACCGACTTAACAATCAGAAAATCCAGAAAATGCCTTAAGCTTTTCACTTTAATTCCGACTTTTCATCTAATCGCGTTCGCTACTTTGTAGCTAAATCTTTATGAAGAAATCCAAATTCAATTCGGATTGTTTTTAGCAAAGGCTGAAAATAAACAATTATATGAAGAATATTTTGAGAAGTATTTATTGAGGTCTCTGCCTTAAGAACGCAATGAGGTAAGTAACACGCCAGACCGGTAGACCCTGAACGTCATAAAACCTTGTCGATAACTGTCTCACTGCGTTGACAGCCAATCTAAATTATGAGCAGTTCACGTTTTATAAGAATTAGTCATAGCTAATAGCTATTTTCAGAAACTAATAACAAGTCGGGTTAAAAATGTGCCAAGAATAACAAGCTACCTTTTATCCGCAATTCCGCATACAATATTGTTATACTTACGATAAGTAGAAACGTAGTTCCGGCTTACACAGAGTTACACAGCACGACGGTATTAAACAGTAAGGAACCCATGGTATTCAAAATCCTGAACAACTATTACTATGGCACCAAACTTGGAATCGCAAAAAAAACCAGACGTTCCACAATTTCCATTTAGGGCAAACATACGAATGTTTGCCCTAGGTAAACTTAATGTAAACTTCCTCCGTTTCGTCGGTTAAAAATGTATATATGTATGTATATCATCTCTGGCAGGTATTGTACAGCTTTGCTCAGTTTGGGGTCAGGGACCGTGTGTGCAAATGTCCTTAATATTTATTATTATTTTCATTTTTTTTGCGCGTAAATTGATGAACATTTTTCAATGCAGTAGTCCTTTTTTTTAACGGTTTCAGGTTTGGTCTCTTAGTAAACATTAATACATAGTGCATCTCTAAACGATTGACACACTTTAGAATGTCATTGTACTCATTATGATAAACTTTTACTATGGGACAACCCTAAAATAAATTTAAAACAGCCGTTTCATACATTTGTTGACGATCAATAATCTTTTTGCATGGAACAACTTTTTTTTTAAATTTATTTTAGGGTTGCCCCATACTAAAAATTTGACATAATAGTGAGTACAATGATATTCTAGAATATATCGGTCGTTTGAATATCCACCCTATTTAAATCGATCATAACAAGACCAATGCTAATTTAACTATTATAGACAGACATGCATACTCACGGAAGTAATTGAGAGTCTCCCTGATCTGGTCAGGTGTTAGTGCGAGGTCGCTGGAGCTCACTGGTAGCGCCGGCGAAGGGATGAACCAGTCCTGATTCTCGTACCCTAAAAACAAACAACACAAATTATCATTCATTCATCTACCATTGAAGAGCGTTGCTTAAGTCAGCGGAGTAAAGGAGAACTGCCCAGGCTTGGCAGTCTACTGCTAGTATCGCCATCTTGTCTGGCACGACATGACAAATTACAGTACACTAAATTACAATAAAAATGCAATTTAACACATTGCAATGGGTCGACCAGCAAAATGACATATTTTCTTAAAGCTCACAAGTATTATCTATAAGTTAAACCACAGCGACTTATCTTAATTTACCAAGTGACGGTTGATAAAATTATGTAGTGCATCAAATACGCTTCTTTGGTCAAGTCAGTCAGTTTGAAAAGAAATTGTAGCGCTATTTGATGTAAAACTAACAAACATTTGTGGAATTTAAAATAACTACCAGCTGTAATACTGCGGCAGGGCTGGACGATTTTGTTAATAAACTTAAATTGATGGGCCGGCGTCGTCGGTGTAGAATTCCCGTGACGTCATCATCACGGGAACGCTAATGATTCACTCCCCAACTGCTTTGTAACCGGTTCGCGCTTACTACAGCCGCGCCCCGCACCCCAACACTGATCGATTTGTATAACGCCAGGACAGGCTCAGCAACATTCAACTCAATTTAAATCGGAATACTTTCGTTTTCATTCCTCTACTCTTTTGCATGTGGCATTCACGATTACTCATTTAGTTTTATGATGGTTACGTTTATGTTATTAAATTACAAAATAACTGCGTTTAGTACCGAGACTAAAGACTTAGAAGCCGTTAAAGTTTTTCTTCATTATGCAATCTGTCGCTATCTGATTTCTGTCGTAAACGGTGACCGCGATGGGTTGAGTGCGTTATTTCCGTGGTATCTCTGATCATTAATGCGTGCATTCCAGCGGCCTAGAGGTGTTCTAAGACTCGGGTGACAGATGGGCCGCATCAGAATGTCAGACACCGGTCGCAGTCGCACTCGCGGCCCGCGGCCGATGACTCGCGCGATGAGACACCATTATTTATAGCGCCAAGACGGCGCCTGCGCCGGAAACCGTACCTCGAACACTTACTGGGACGGAACAACCGATATAGAACTCCAGAAACTGCAGTCGGCTCTACCGTGAAAAAATTAATTTACACATCATTGTACAAGGCAAAGGATCTGATACCGCTTGGTACAGAACTAAGGCCGGTGGCACTGACGAAGAGATGCCTAAGCCTTATGTTTAGATGTATACCTATATGTGGGATAAAGAAGGCTGTGGATGATGATTGATGATACAAATTATTAAAAAATCAACAGACTATAATCCCGTACATTCTACTTGGACCGCACTTTAATAGCGACCGTATTCAGTAATGAGCCTGTCAGCATTGTAAATAATTACTTGAGAAAGTATTCAATCACACATCACGTAACTGTAGTGATAGTATGATCGCGGATAATCAAAATCTATGAAACTTTTATGCTAATGTGGCTATTGCCCCGTCTGCCCGCTGTCTGTGTTCAATAAACCGAAAAAAAAAATACTTGCGGTTACGAAACACCAAGAAATGCACCAGTATCACGGCGCAGTTATTGCAACTTGCTTTCTAGGAAACAAATCATCGGAAGGCCAATAGACGGATAAAGGCCGGCGTTGCATGTCACAGAGATCACCTTGAAATTGTACACGATTCTGCTGAATCAAGTTCAGTTTGCATGACACGACGTTCTCACAAAATCTGAGAGCAATTGATGTCGAGAAAAACAAGTGTCCCTCTTACGGTACAACATACTCGACCAGTGAAGAGCAACTGTACATAAAATTAAAGCTGCCGTTATTGATGGCAGGTAATTAGGTGACATGTGCATCAGTTTTTTACGATGTGTTAATGTAAACGCAACCACTAACGACTACTAAAAGTGTAGTGAATATTAATAGAGTTAAGGTAGCGGATAATGTTGAAAGATAGCATCAGCAACAGTCAATTAATTACAATCAAAAATACATTATTTTGTGCAAATTTTACTACTGATTTGTGATGCCCTTAGAAGACTGTAAAGCAAATTACCTGTCTCGTGCTTTAATACACTTAAGAATGCGATTTGTATATTTATAGGACCAATGACGTCAGTGTCCTGTTTTGGGCTGTTGCCAAAATTACCACAAGTTCCGATCCTAAGTACGAATATTATCAACATAAGTTTTGCCAAAAATATGCTTTGCAATGTGAAAAACGATACAAAACACGTTAGTGAAACATGAACGTTGCATAAAAAACAGACGTACATGAATGACGGTTGTTAAGCCAAGACAAACAGTCTCGTGATAATTATACCCTCAATTATCAAGATAGCGCATGCATATCTGATTCTCAATTAGGTATTTGCAGAAAGAGGCTGCGCTCCACTTTTGGAACATTGACCTAGCGTATGTGATTTACGAACGACAAAAACAGAACTAGGACAAGAAATGAGTGCTCTCATTCCCCATTTTAAAATTACGTGTTTTCTTTCTTGTTATTTTCGTTTACTCAATTGTAGCTTTGCATCGTAACATACCGGAGAAAACTAGAAATTTACGAAGAAACGATTAGACTCCGCGCAGGTTTTGCGAAGGGCTAAGGTAGATTTTAGCGACTTTCTTGTACATTACATTGTAATACGGATACGTCGCCCCTGGGCTATACTTTGTGCCGCATTAAAGCGGTACCACGTTGTGCCTTTCGCTGATAGTGATATCGCAGGCCAATTTTAGCAAAAGGTCGTCAGTGTCATAGCCAAAGTTTTTGTTCCCGCTCGGATAACGTAGCAGATTAGCATTTATATTCTTGGTAGAAATTACCTGATAATGAGGTTAGTTGAGAACCTTTGCCTCCATTACGTCATGGAAACGCACATTAATATAATATTAATAGACCGCATCCTCACTTTCCATCAGGTATGTTGCGGTCAAACGTGGGCCCATTCAATCATTAAAAAAAAAATATGATAATCTACAGTTTTTTTTAAACCTTCATTGTCCCACTGGGTAAAGGTCTCCCCCAGTTTTTTTTACTAATATTAAAAAATCAATCAAAAAAATCTTGACAAAAATTTAAAATTAGGTACAGTATTTCACGAGGAAGGTTTTCGGTTTTTGGATCCCATTTTCTGAGTAAACGCGAACGAAGTCGCGGGTAACAGCTAGTTGTAAATAAAGAAAAAAAGTCACATGATTATTACAGCTATCAGACATCTACAAGCAAATTCTATTAAATATTTAGAAGTTCGAATCAAGACGCTTTCAAACCATAGTTTCATTTTGTAAGTACGTCATTTAGCTTGCATTTTTTTAAGTTGTCTCAAAGACGTAAATACTAGTTAAAATGATTTAACGTTGTGATATTTTTTACGAAAACTACAAACATTTACGACAACAATAGAATGATAAATAGTCGAAACAATGAATCATAATTCTCACATCGTAGTATTCGATTGACGGTGAGCGAAAAGCCATGTTTAGATAGTTAACGTTTTAAAGAGTTTACGTACAACGCATTAAACTCTCTAATGTTAATCAAAATATTATGCAAGTGCGTAAATTGAGTTTAACTTTTATAAAATAAGTAGGAAATAAAGGTAATACCTCCAAATTGTGTGAGGCTGTCGGCTCGGAGGCGATACTTTGGTATGTGTTCTTGAAGGAGGCTGACGATTTCCACCTCGGGCACTTCCTCGCTATTGCACACTTCTGTAGACAAAAGAACACGTAAATAAACGAAGGGAATATTTTTAGCTTCTAGTACAGACAAATATTGGGTCTATACAATCGAACATCGTGCCTACATCGTGCACCTGATCACACTAATGATTCTTTATTCAGGTGTGCAACAAAGGCTTATTTAAAGTCAAAAGAATGAAAATAAGGAAAAGGAATGTACCCTAATACATAACATACCGGTTAGTTTTAATTAGTTGGAACTTGGAAAGCAACAAGCTAGAATGGAATGTCGTGACTGGTGTAGTGAACCTGAGCGCAATGCAGTTAGAACGTAGCCCGTACAGCTTCACAGGGCGTCTACATTCCTTATTTAGTATGGAAACAGCAGACAGAATCGATAGTGGCACCCCTCTCCTCTTTCCCTTTCCCGGCGCGGCGGATGACCGCGCCAATGAGGGCATGCACTCCGGGAATTCTCCCCCGTCAGTAAACTGCAGTACTAGCACGCACCACGATTTGAGCTATCCAACCTTATCACAATGCATTCGGGTTCAGTTTACAGGGTAGGTACTTCCCCTAGCGATAGACACTGCAGTCATAATGCCCGATCTCGACGATATGATGGGGTTCCTTTGTTTACGAGTTGCGCGAATTCAAAGCGGCATTACAAAACAAGGAAAGACAACTTGATTGGTAACCAGAACGAACGAATGAATAATTATAACTTTAAAATTTGTGTTTACTCGTACATCTTTTTTTCTATCTTGGCCGATAGGATGAATGGAAAAGCATAAACAGTTTCACAATTAAACCAATCACAAATAATTCGAAAAACGATAAAATCCTACTAATATTATAAACGCGAAAGTTTGTAAGAATGGATGGATGGATGGATGGATGTTTGTTACTCTTTCACGCCAGAACGGCTGAACAGATCTGGACGAAATTTGGCACAGAGATAGATTATAGTCTAGAATAGCACATACGATACTTTTTAACTGAGGTTGAAACCGCGGGGCGCAGCTAGTCAATTACTAATTTTACTAAAGGTTTACTATTCGTAGTACCGGACGATAGTCATTCGCTAGTCCCACTATTTGACGAAGATCGTCTTTTATATTCAAGTAGAGGAATAATCCCTAATACGACGATTCTTATAAAGATTTTGATATTGATATTGATATATCAATTTTGCAAATACTAATATATTTTCGTTCACACGATGCAACAACACAAATCTCAAACAATGGCGATGAGAATCCGTAATACTTATGTACCTATTATCCTAACTAATATTATAAGCGCAAAAAAGTGAGTTTGTTTGTTACGCTTTCACGCCTTAACTAATCAACCGATGTTCATGAAATTTTGTATACACGTTGTCAGGGGTATAGAAAAGGACATAGGGTTCTTTTTATCCCGAAAAAATGAAAGTTCCTGTAAGACCGCGGGTGGAACTGCGTGTGTAACCGCGGGGCGCGCTTGTATACATATATTTTCAAACCGTGTATTTAGCATGATAGAAGAAAGTTTAGTTTATTGAGCTTTTGAACATAAAATACTATGAGTAAGTACATTCACAAGTATGTTGTTTTCTCTGAACTGTTGAAGAGGCTAAACAATGAAGACGTAGGATGCTGTATAAACTATCTCAGCTACGATGCACGCCTCTCTTTGTCTTGATGAAAAATTCGCACTTCACAGAAATGAGAATGTTTATCTAATCGAAGAATATCGATTCATATTTCCAAGATTTTCTGTTTATTTTAACCGATTTCGTTCTTCATTTTATTCGGGTTGAGTAGTGGACAGTGAGCATCTGAGCAAACATTGAGTTGAGTCACTGTACAATTCCAAGAAATATCTAAAGAGCGCAAGTTAATTATCTGCAGATGTTCACAGCGAGAATGTTGTCTTTAAATGGTTGAGAAACTAATATGCAATGCATTTACATTAAGCCATTTTAAAACGTTGACCGGTTTCTCCTGCAGCGGTACCGATCTACGTGATGACGAGATTGCTTTCTACCAACCAGTTTTGGCCCTGATTAATGATAACGAATTGAATAACAATTTATTTAATGTTTTTTTAAGGGCTCGTTCAGATCTGGCGAATGCGCCGTTTGAGAATCGCCTGCGAGCCGCGAGTGCGCTGCACGCGTGCAGTTGCTTTGCTATTGTTTGCCTGTTTGGCGAGCTTTTTAAACGCAATATACAGCAAGAAATATTGCCGTATTGCACACGCAGAGCGCGCGCAGCTCGCAACCGGCGCCTTCGCCAGATCTGGATAGGCCCTAAGAAAAAATACAGTATAGAACAGTAGCAGTGATATGATGATTTTTCGGTAGAGTGCGTATTGTACATTGTAACGTATTCAATACATTTATTTTAGAATATCCGTTGGATACCATCCAATGGATATTGTTGGTTATGTAAATAACTTCACAGAAGAATAATTTTAAATTTCATGAACAGTATAACTATATTCTTACAATTATTTAATTTTGTGCTAGTCTCTGCCACATAAATTTTCATAATTTTAGTAAACATTTAGCAAATATCTATGATAAATATAAGTCAAGCGCTCAGTCTGAAGATGCCACAGTGAAGATCCAACTAACCTTAATCTAAGAGAAAAGGTGACATAACATAGCTTCGAAGTAGAAAAACAAAAGTACAAAATTTCACGAGAATTGGAGAAATGCTATCAGTAAAGGAGAACAGCTGGACAGACGCCCGCCAGACGGACGGGTGGACAAACACAAAAGCTTTTTTGCCAAAGCTTTTGCAAAAATGCTTCGCTCGCTGACGCTTAGGTACTCGGTCAAAAAATTACAAATAACATACCTAAGCACTCAACAGCTTCATAAAAATTTAAAAGCTTTCTCTCAAATAAAGACACTAGTGCATGCATATACCCATATAATGTACCTACACTATCTTATCAAGTAACATTAGCGAGCAGCGGAAAAATACGGATTCGCCGACAGACTGCAATTAATTGCAAGTAAAAACAATCTACAATGGAAAACAGTAGAATCGAACAAAATCGATTTTATTGGAGAAACTCTCAGGGAATGAAAGCTGCAGCCACATTTCCATTCAATGGTAGTGCATAAACTTTACAACTGAGCGATGTGTCTCGCATAGACATACAAACTGCTTCAATTAGCGTTCGAGTGGTAATTCGTAAACATTGGCGTCGTCTTCATTAGACTAACGACCAGTGCACATCAGATTAGCAAGGCTAGAAAGCGACGTAACACTAACTCTCGGTTCAATCTAATGCATGCATGCATAATGAGCTCCTTTGCATCGGAGCTTTGACTGATTGATGATACATTTGACTTGTAACAAGTATGAAGTAAAGGCAATTTAAGGTGCCAATGTTGATCCACCTTTCTATAGTCAAAAGTTTTATGGTTAACCAATGAAAGTTGTTATTCACTCAGAATTCCCGTCTGACTCACCATCGCTCCAAGCCAGGAGCAAGTCCTGGCGCTTCTCGTGCAAAGCGTCGCGGCGCCGCGGCCGCGGCCGTTTGATCCTCTCGCTCATAGTCTTACACATAAACAAAACACCAAAGTTCCCGCATCACTTCAAGCAAACGTCACATCACAACAAACAATATTACGGAAACACTTTTCACAGTAAGGTCTGCGGACGTGCACTGTGTAACGAACGAACTTGTAATCAACAGATATAATTTGCGTTTAGATACCAGATAAAGCATGGATGTCGTCAGAAAAGCCGATAACGGCTAGCTAAACCTATCACTTGTAGCTGGCGGCAATGATGCCAAAGAGAATATAAACCACCGTCTAACCGTTGGAAAAATAGGAAATGAATGAACTCTAGCATTTTTTTTTTTAAATAACATGCAGTCAAAACATTAACATTTATAAATCTCTTATTCATGACGATGATAATGAGGGAGAGGGTGATGGTAAATGAGATGTATCCCTCCTATTTCAGTAAAGCCGTGAATACTTTACTGAAACTTTCAAGTCAAGTTTTGTAGAGAACACGAAAAGTCACGCTTCCTAATGTTTGTATGATTTGCCCACACTCGTGCACATTTACGAACCGGTGAAGGTTAATGATCCACAAGTATTACACTTTAACACTCGAAGAATCATAAGTTTTAGAAAACAATACAAAATTATGACGCAACATTTTCGGTTTCCGCTAAAACTCCTGAATTCTACCGATGGAAGACGAGATTTCTATGTTCTAAGCACATATCATTTAGACAGACGTTATTTTCCGAACAAGGTGTTAGAATCATATTTATAACTTTGACGTTAATAAAATTTATATTTGATACCCAATTCATTAAAGACATTTGATGTGATTTGAAAATCGTTTTAATTGGATGTCATCTGCTACATGCCTGGAGCCAGGTGTATGGCGACCGGCTCGCCATCTGTCACATTTGGGACTGAATATCGTCCGGCGAAGCGTGTGTGTTGTATTACACATCTGCCAGCCCCCTAGGGGGAAAGGCATGACGATATGTGAAAAACCGTCGTAATAACAATGGATGAGCAAACACTTTAGAGCATTGTTCTAATTTTATGGTCAACTGAGGCAAATGTGTCTGTGGGGCAATTGTGTCTTTAGATAATTACTGATAAACCCTTCACAAATTAGGCGCCACCTACATCTTTTTTCTATGTTTGGTTGCAATAATCTATACAAGATGGCGTTAGTTGCCTAATTTGTGAAGGGTTTGTCAGTAACTCTCGAAAGACGCAATTGCCCTACAGACGCATTTGCCCCGGTTCACCCTATATGATAATGGTGAATGAGATGGTGGTGGTGAGGTGGTGGTGGTGTTTATGTTTCTTTCTTACTACTTCACGCTAAAACGAATCAACTAATTGACATAAAATTTTATATTAAGTGTCTCATATTTTGTACTAGCACTAACTTTATATCGAAAAAAATACTTTCTTACTTACTTATAACATAAGTGTGACTGTGATGTGATATGACAATCACTACGAGCATGGTAAGATAGTATGATGATATACTCCGCCAGGTTTAGCATTCCGGTTACGTGGGCAACACGTAGTGACGTCAATCGAATATAAGCAAGACCGAAATAAGTAATTTACAAATAGTTCGAAAGAGACGGATGACGATGACGAGTGACGTCATTACGTGTTTGCTCCCTGAATGCTAGACCTTGTTTTTTTGGATCATGGTAACATGGTAACTCAGTTGTAGGATTGGTAAACGTGGCATCTGCATATGCTTTGATAATCTTTAATAAAAATACTGAAAATGAGAGGGTGTTCATATAACTTTTATTTAACTTGAACATATGTGACTGTTGTACAGTGCACAACCCATGTCAAAATACTAATTCAGTTTACATAGAAAACAAGGTACAAATGAATAAAACCAACGTCACCTACGTATCGTCTGCCTACTTTGCGTCATATTCTATGAATAGTGTTTGAAAATATTTTGCTTTTAAGCATTTTAGCTAAGACACTATTTCTAAACGTAGGCTTTGTCCTGATTAAGCTAATTGTGAGCGGTTGACTGTCCGCTGGCTGACTCTGAATTGCGTATTTGGCAAACTCAACGAACTGTATCAAATGAAATGCCAGTTTTTTTTTTAAAGGAGCGAACTGCATGCAAACCGTTTCGCTCAGTAAGGACGAAACTTTACTTTATCACGTCATTGGCTTAGTAACATCTAATGGATGATAACGACATATTTTGCGTTCGATCGATTTTATCAACGATTGGTTACTCGATTGGTTGTAACCAATCGTTGGTTGTAACCAATATGGTCGTTAATGAATAATCGAAACTGACTTATAGGTATATGTCGTCACGCCTTTCCTCCGAAGGAGGTGGCAGAGGTGTACAGCACCCTCACTTCGCCGGACTATATTTAGTTCGAAATGTGACAGGAGGCGAGCCTGTCGCCATACATCGGGATCCAGTTACATAGCAGACGACATTAAATACGCACATATGTTCACACAGTGAACAAATTGGTGCGTGCCTTCGGTTGGGTTCGAACCCGCTCCCTCTGGCTTGAGAGGCGAGTCTTCTGCGACTAGGCTATCATCGCTTGAATATCAAAACTGACAGAATGAAATACTTTAACATTAAAAACTTCAAAACAATGCATGTAATCGACCTTCAGCTGCAGTTGCAAGTTAAAAGATTATATTTTTATCATAGACAATCAATTTTTACAATCTGTAATTCTTTGATATCGTCTCGACAAGTAAAAGTACGTAAATATTACTTTACACGTAGCATAGAGCAGATCACTAATAGGTATAAGTCCACTAATACCACGACCTCAGTTAATTAACTTTTGCATTAGATTTTGCATTCCATTGATCCATTAAATGGCGCCTTTCTTTTCTTACGACTCATTCACGAACGATTCTATTATAAATCGTTTATCTCTCTTCAATATCACGGTTGCAAAATAACGTTTGTAACTATTTGTTAGGAGAACTTTTAGTTAGTTACTCTTAGTTTCGATGGAACCAATTCAATTATGTAGAGTTGCGTCACATGACAACTATATCTTAATACCGTTTAGAAGCTGATTATCACGATTACGTAGGTACATGGTTTGTCTAGTATAGTTTCCAAAAACCAAGTGCGAGTTGGACTCGCGCACGAAGGGTTCCGAACCATTATCTGTAAAAACGGCAAAAAAGTCATGTCTGTTGTATGGGAGCCCCCTTAAATATTTATTTTATTGTTTTTTAGTATCTGTTGTTAGAGCGGCAACATAAATACTCGTACATCATCTGGGAAAATTACAACTGCCTAACTATCAAGATTCATGAGATACATAAGGGACAAAAAGACAGACGGAGACAGGCGGAATCTTAGTAATAGGTTAGTAGGTTTTACCCTTGGGGTACGGAACCCTAATAAACTACCAGACTAAAATCAGTAAACATTTTTTATGCACAAGCTGCGCCCCGCGGTTTCAGAAAAAGTATCCTATGTGCTATTCTAGACTATAATCTATCTCTGAGCCAAATTTCATTCAGATCTGTTAAGCCGTTCTGGCATGAAAGAGTAACAAACATACATCCATCCATTCTACAAACTTTCGCGTTTACAATATTAGTAGGATTTTCCTTATTTGGGTCCTATCCAACTACACAGTATTGTGTAAACTAACTGAGATAACCCAAAAAAAGCCGTACGTTAGACGATCCCTGTAAATAGACTGGAGCGAGGCCACACGCACAGTTCGCCTGTGGAGGCGGGACGGTCGACGCACTCATTCGGTTTACCAATAAAAATAAGGATGTCGTCAACGTGTTGGCAATGTTCGCATCAACGCCATAGCGGGGTCACCTCAGCAGCGGGCTGCCCCGTTTGGCTTGGGTCTTCTGCGACCTTGCGTCGATAGCAAGGGCCATATTAAGAGAGCCGCGACGCTCTGAAATTTCCATACAAACGCGCTTCTCAAATTTCTTGAAAACCATTTGTCAGATTATGATGAAATTTAGCATGTACAATTAAATTAACAATATCTCCGCCCCTATGTTTTTGGTTTTTTTTTAAAAACGTTCTAAAGCAAAAATAGAGCTATGAAAAATATCCGTATTTGTAAGGGGTCACTTTTGACTGATTTATTCAATAGATAGACAAAGCAAATCAAAAATCTCTTTACATAGAGAGCTTGTCTATATCATTAGCTTTTAAATGAATCCACAATACAAGTGACATTCTTAGTTATTTAAGAATGATTTGAGAAGTGCAAAAGTCATAAAAAAATCCACTTTGTCACTCTGTATGTAACTTTAAAGACTCGTTAGTATCTTTACTTGCTCTCTTCGCTCGTCATCTTCTTCTAGACGAAATGGCTATGGAAAACCTTACGTCAATGCGAAGTTAGTTTAAAGTGGTCGCCGGACTCTTAACTATAATTACGGGAAATAATTCGAGTATTCCCCACCAGGTTACGCATTGACCATACAGCGCGAGCATTGAGTTGGGCGGTAGAGCCACCAGCGCATTTTCTACGCCTAACTGATGTCCTCTCATGAAAAATTGAGGTCCCCGTGTTTGGACACTTTGACGCATAAGTTGGTCGTGATTCGTGTATATGGTATCAGAAGGCCGCGTTTACATGTGACCAATGAGTTGTTGACGCTCGATTTAAATGTCATCTCATGAGTCATGCTATTGGCCCATCCATATGCACCAACCAACATGTGCGCGGTTGTGTAAACTTTAAAGAAATATGTATGTACTACCAAAATGCTGTGTTATGTAAGCCTATTATTTCGCCCGGCATGTTCATTCATATGACGTGACCGTTGATAGATTAATTAGGTATTTTTCCTTGGCATCGGTCATTTGCTTTTGATTCGATTCACTTTTAGTTTTTATGTATTGATATCGGCGAGACATTACGATTGAAAGCACAAAGGAAAGATTGATTAAAAAGATAATTTTTAAATGATCTCTTTATCTAACAAGAACATTGCAGCTGTACTTTTACTTTCGATTTGAAATGAAACTAAATGTATATTTAAAAGCTTGAGTACTTGCTCAGAATTGAATTAATCATCTTTTGATAACATTATCCAAGACAATTTAACGATTACATTTATCGGAAAGACTTACATTTTACGTAAGGTGGCATGTTTCAAGATTTTCAGGTAAAACATGATTAAAACTTGCATTTTAGTAGGTTAGTACCGTCACCTTTTCACTTATTTACTTGAAACTTTTTTGCAATAGGTTTACATAAAGCGCATAATGTTTACATAAGATTTTGAATGTTGCAATGCTTGGCTCGAGTCATTTAGAAAACAGTTTTGTACATTTACAAAATACTGACTCTGTTAATGGAAAGGAGACAAACTGCACGTTATTGTGAGGTATTATATGAACATGCCATTCAAGAATGTCATGAAAAAAATACCTTTCATTGCTTATCTGTTGTACAAAATTGAAGACTCAGGCGGCAACCTGGCGAACAAACGAATTGATGATACACTTATGTAACAACATCATCGATTCAGTACCTCATAATCATAAAACAAAAAGTTTGATTCACGGCTTGTTGACATGCGAGCACTGTTCAATAAAACAGCTTCCGTTAACAGTTTCTGATTTAGGATAAAATTCTTTGAACGGTTAGGTAACTTAAAATTTAATTTTTGTGACTCATCGTTTATGCAATATTGGGTTTATACGTTTATGAAGGGCATCTTTCGCAATGTTTACATGAGGATTGTGATTTTTTTTAAGTTCAGTCAAGCGTGAGCGCGGGGTACACGCAAGTTAGAGCGTTTGGAAGTAAGCGCGGCGCTACACTGAAAATGCTCGCGCGCCGCCCGCCCAGGCAAGAATAGCTGCAGTCTGGCAACCAGCCAATCACACGCTGCCGCGGACTACTCACCCCATTCATAAACCTCTGGCTTTAGAACCTTCAACTCTTCTGACTGAATCGGAATTGCATGTTGGCAACTACAATATTTTTATTGTAAGTTACTTGTCTTGTACTTCAGTGAAATACCCACTTCGCATGGCGAAGGTAGATAAGAACTGAATTGATTTCCAGGTTTCAGTTTTGTTAAATTTTCACATTGATATCCTAATTGTTGTTATGATGATTACTGAAAGGAAAATTTGGCATGTGCTGTACTTATTAGCGTTTAATTAGCATATTGCAATCCTTTGATTCGAAGTTTATTTTTCTATGTTACAATGGTCATTAAGTCTGAAGGCCTTTTTAACGATTTTTGTTCCATGACAAACAACAAAGGCTACAGTACGATTAGACCAACGGTAGCGTTCAGTTGTTTTGTTTTTTTTTTTTTTTTATTAATTGGTAATTTAAAATAACTTAAAACATTTATCATTTTTCTCTGACAAAATAGGTCAGCCTATCCAAATCTGAAACAATGTGGGTGGAGCAGATTGAATATGTTGTGTGAGGAATTGAAGATCCATTTAATTTTCCAGAATACTGAAATTCAATCCGCATTGTTGTATAACATTGTTCTGTTCCAATTTGAACTCTATCTGTGTCAATGGGATGATCGCAACCGAATAAATAGTGGAAGAGGCCAACAGCCTGTTCCAAGTCACTTGGTTGCTAAACAGATGTTTGTGTTTTTAAGTCTGAAAATTTTCTTACAGAGCTATTACAATCATCCATTATCTAGGTACTAGCATGAAACATAAACAACAGGAACTAAGCATAGGAAGTAGAGCACTTTAATATGTGCCGTTTTTATAAAGGAAATTGAGAACATCGAATTCATTAGTTAAGTTTTATTTTGGTGTTATGCACCTGGATCAGATCACCTGCAGACTAGCAAGCGCGCAACGACTTCTCATTATATAGCGCGACTTCTCTTTCTATAGCGCGACTTCTCTTTCTATAGCGCGACATAGCGTAAACGTAACAAGCCTACATATACGAGTAAATAAGTATTCGCCAGTCCAGTTTATGAGTTGATGAATATTGTCGCGGCGTGCATATTAGCTCGTCTGAATTCCTTAAGTCCGTAAAGTGGACATGCATCTAGATGATTCACAGGTAAAGTCCGGAACAGAAGGTAGATATGGGCTCACCAGTTAGTGTGGCGACGTTTCGTGTTGCGCGCGGTGCTAGCGAGGGCACGCGAACCACATCCTGGAGGGCCGCCAGCTTGACGAACTGCCCTGCAAACAAACGGAGAAATTATCCAACTAGATCAGCAATCGTAACATACTTAGGCCTAGACAGTGGACGATTACAAGCCGATGATGACCATACATTCTGGACCAATACTGATTGACCGCGCAGCCGACCAACTGATCCACAGAAGATGAGAGAGCGCCTTAGAGGCCTTCGACAACCTGATCAACAGAAGATGACAGAGAGTGCCTTGAAGCCTTTTAGGCCGTAAGAAACATAGGTTGCAGCGTGATGTTAGTTCCGAAATAATCACAGACACTTGAGAATACGTCATTGAATAATGACTCACTGAATACATACTAAAATATAAGGTGCCTGATCAAAGTTCATGTTTTAGCATGTTTGTTTCTTACAAGGTTGTATGTAAGTGAGATGTGTATTTTGTATGTTCCAAATGTTCTTATACAAACTTCTGTCTCAATGGTTTGTCCAACTCTGGGTTGCAAGGTATCCTTAGATTCATCTTTATATCCAAAGGTTTTTTTACTAATACTAATATTGACAAAACTTGCTTCAATGTAATTCAATGTTAAAAAGAGATTCATAGTAAAAAGAAATTGTACATGCAAAAAAACAATAAAAATTATGTATGATTAAATAACTTAAGCTATAAAATGCTCAGTAATAAAAGTGTACTTACAAGATCAATTTTGATAACACCCACGCAAAGTTACTAAAACCTGCAACAATATTTTAGACATTTTACAAACTGTGTAAACTAAATTGGTGTTACATTCACTTGACACAATACACTCAAGGTAAAATACAAAGTGACCTAATTATACCTAAAACCCCACTTGGTGAAAAATACAATGAATATGTTGGTGCCCTATTTTAGTCAATTAGTTTTACTGTGTTGTCACTAATGTGAGCCTAATATCATTAAATGAAAAGCGGCTCTACATATTTGTTTGTTTGTTACTTTTTACAATTAAAAAGCTGAACTGATGTTGACTAATTCGCCATAAATTGTCATCAGGACTATTTAAATATATTGCAAGAATGCGTATTTACAAATTATACCTTGTGGGGACGCCAATGACGTCGCAGACCTCACTGAGATTGGGTAGGTATATTTTGGAGATCAAATTCGTACCGTGAAATTAAAATGTATCTGAGCAGAATGCGTAGGCTTGACTGAGATTGGGTTTACTTTGTAGTAGGCAACTTAAGAAAATGCAGTACAAATTATACCCGATCTCAACCACACTTGGGCATGATTTTAAGTTAAAACTTAGTAAATCGAAACTCTAAATAGTTTCAATAATAAATTATTACTTGTATTGCTACCTTGGGTGATTAAATACGTTTTTAAGCTTGCAATACAAGTTGTTTTTTTTTTCATGTTGATACAGCTTTAAGATATATTTACACATTTTTAATTAACGCCGCCTATGTGAGTGTCGTACATTTAGCTCAAATTTCTTATTCTCTTTTTTTTAAATTAGTTAGGCCTGTACGAGTAATGTAATGCGTTTATGAGGTAAAATTGTAAAAAACTTTTTATGTCCGAATCAAACTTGCAGGTTGTTAATAAAAATCAGGCATCAAGGCTAGCCACTTGGTATATATTAACACAAATTCTTTTGTTATTTTATTGAAACAGATAATTTATTTTTACACAGTATAAATATTTATGGTAGTATAGTCACAAATATAAATTAAAAATTTTTTAAATCCTAACACCATCATTTTCATCAAACATAGCTGAGCACACTCCAACTAATCCAAAAAATCAATATCAGAATCAATTCACACATCAAACTTATTAACACTCCATCGTTTTGGCGTCAAGGGGTTAAAAAGTACAATTATTACAAAAAAAAAGCTAAGTTAACAAGCACCTTAAAGCATCAGATGTAACTGAATTTTGCACAAATCTTATCCTAATTTAAATAGTCCAACCTACACTTACATCAACAGATATCCATAATCGGGTATATTTTGTAGTAATAAAAGAATAATTTATTTAGCTGCAGGAATATTGACACAACCAAATATAATTTTAAAATATCCATAAAAAAAATTTAGTCCTTCAACTATGATTGACTTCGGCTATTGTATTAGTAATCAAATTATCCTCAACAACTGCAGTAACACTAACAACAGTGATTGATCCAGAAGTGAAATAAACTCCTGTTTTACTATTGAAACAATAATGCATCTATACATGTACCTTGATAAAAAATTACAACAAAATTCAAGGCATTGTTACTTGTGCTATGAAGTTGCATTCAATTGCCACTTAAAAACACATGAAATAACATATCATCACACCTTTCCCCCAAAGGGGCTGGTAGAGGTGTACAACACCCAGACTTCGCCAGACGATATTTAGTCCCAAATGTGACAGGGGCTGAGCCTGTCGCCATACACCGGGCTCCAGTTATGTAGCAGACATTATGATAAAACATTAAAAATTGCATGTATGTTCACACAATGAACAAATTGGTGTGTGCCTTTGGCTGGGTCGAAATCCGATCCCTCTGGTTTGAGAGGCAAGTCTTCTCTGACTAGGCTATCATTGCTTTAAAACACACAATTCAATTTAATTCAGTTACTTGTCCTATTCATTACTATGAGTGTTCCAACCCACAGGGTAAAGAAAAAGTAAAGCTAGTAGCTGTCATGTCAATGTACTGAGAAAGGACATACTTAGCAATTACATTATGTATGTAATGTTTGTGAATTTGGGGGTAACAGTATGTAATCTGGTAGTGTTTTATGGATCTCCTTAAAATATTTGTGTACAACAGTATGATTTTAGTATAACACCTATTAATAAATAGTATAAAACAAAGTCACTTTCCACATCTGTCCCTCTTTCTATTTGTGTGTTTGTTAATAACTTTTAAACTGGAATTAATTTTGGTGTGGTTTTCACCATCAGATTGATAATTTTTCACAGAAGGTTTTTAGGTATGTTTTATGTACCGGGGCAGGTCTCTAGTTATAAATTAACATAATCAATACATAACAATCAAAACTTCATAATGAAGCCTATGGCTATATACCAGAAATTATGTTTGTAAAGGGTGAAAATGAATCCTACAAAGTGATAGACGCTATAACATACATTCAGATCTGTTGGGTTGCCTGACTATGCTGATTAAGAGACTAAAGTCTCACAGATTTTAAAGGAAATATAAGTAAGCAATCATATTTTTAACATTGTGTGGAATGGGTGGTCATTGAGAAGTTTCTATATTTGCGATGGCAGCCTAGTTGGGAGAAGGTCCGCCTCTGAGCCAAGCCAGAGGGAGCAGGTTTGAACCCAGCCGACGGCAAGCACCAATTTGTTTATTGTGTGATCATTTACGCATATATTATGTCATCTGCTACATGACTGGAGCCCGTGTATGGCGACAGGCTCGCCCCCTGTCACATTTCGGACTGAATATCGTCCGGCAAAATGTGGGTGTTGTATTACACCTCTGCCAGCCTTCTTGGGGGAAAGGCGTGACGATATGTTATGCTATATATGCTACACACAGCTACAAATTGTTCACCAGAAAACCAACTCATTATCACGCATGTTAGGAAATAATTATTGTGTAGTAATTAAATATTACCTGTGAAGGTTTAATTTTAACATTCACAGTCTGTTTAATTCAAGATTAGGTAAGCCATTTAAGACAGAAACTTATATGTTTCTTACTAAGAACTCAAGTAAGTTTTACTGACTGAATATTTTTTTGTTTTAATAATAGATTTACACTTTATTTTCGGTTACAGAACGTGTTGATAGGCCTAAGATAAACATGAAGTCATGAATGGTCATGGTCCAAAGATAGTGTTTGTAGTTTATTCACAGAAAGGGATGTAAATGATTATAACTTACTGTCATCTTAATTTACATCATAGCTGCAACAACTGTGACCTTGCTGATCAAAATCTTAGAACTCCTTAATCCATAACTATGGGATTTCACCAAAACGATAACTTAAAATGTTTGACGATATACCACTTAAACGCTTTTATAACTCACTAACTCAAAAACACATAATTGCACTATTCCGTAAGCATAAGGTAAGCCAGAATGTAGGCAGAAACCAAATAAATTAATATTGCTCGCGTTATCGTTAATTTTTGCCTCACATCGCCTTTCGCCTCTCGGGGGAAACCTCTTTGTACGACCACAATTATGTCCAGCCCAAATCAGCCCAATTTTGTACAGCCCATTTTGTACACTAACTTTGCTTTATGTTGCAGTGGTCGCAATAAATGAGTGGATGAACATACAGGAATTAGGTACATATAAATGAACAAAACAAATAACAGTCAAGTTTATATTTTCGATTAGATGTAGGTTAGCTAGGTACTGAAATTAATCAATGTCATGTCATGCATCAATGTAACATGTTAATTTAATGCAATATTCTACCAATTTACTAGCTTTAACTTAGCTGCCACTAAAGAACAGTTTACTTAGCCACCACTAATGGTTTATTCAGCAACCACCATAAAGGAAAAAATTAAGGGGGGGCACCACCAGCTCCTGGCTTCGTCAATTAGACCATTATTGCACTGCACTAATTCCAATCTGATAATCAGATATCCGAATTGATAATTGGTTTAGTGCCTTCTGATAGCCGGATCAGCCAATCGGAAGAAAATAACCAGTGGGGCTATCCCTACACGTGAGATGAGATGAGATTTTATCTTGGTCACTCTCACATCTACGACGTTTCAAACGAGAGCAACAAGGACGAAAATGGCGAGATGAAAATCTCATATCTCCGAATAGGGCCCCAGACGTTTATTTCCTGCCTCATTACTGCGGAGTTTGTGCTCGTTGCAGGTTTCAATCAGCACACCACGTTGCCAACAATTAGTGCAGTAAAGGTCTGGGACCCTATTCGGAGATTTGAAATTCTCATCTCACTTTCTTTCGTCCTTGTTGCTCTCATTTAAAACGAGAGCAACAAGGATAAAAAAAAGTGAGATGAAAATATCAAATCTCCGAATAGGGTCCCTGATAATAGAGCCAGGGGCTGGTGGTAGCTTTTATTAAGACGTTGTCACGTTAAACTTTCGTCTGTAAACCAACTTTACAGACAATTAATTTTTCATGTAAACTTTGCATGACATGACATCACAGAAATTTTTTACACGACTGAAGTTTTGTTAGAAAGAAATAGATGGACGTAAATATTTCAAAATACGTAACTATCACAAAGTATTAATTACTCAAAATACTATAGGGGTTTTATATTTCATTTAACTAATTACTTTGACTGAACGAAGTTCTCCACTGGACTACCATGATAAAGTTTAAAAATAAAATACCAAAAGCTACGTCAGCGCCATAATTAAAGAACTAAACTGAGCACTGACAATGCATAATGGAAAACTGCTCATAGGCTGCTTCATACAAATATATTTAATGCATAATGAAATTGTACAGGCTTCTTTTTAAAAACCCTTATATAAGTATTTATATTTATTTATTAAAATAATTTAAATCCTAGTAATATGGTTACCATTCCCAGAAATAGGATTGTAATCACGGCAGTTAAAATTAAAACTACTCCAAGGATCAATCCTGAAAAAAAAAACACAAATTAACATCATTCACTACTTAAATATTTTTATTAGACGTAAAAAAACTGATACCAATCTTACCTTCAAACATAATAATGACCATCACAATGCAAGAAACAGCAATTAATATTAATATTGACGCTGTTAAAATGCTAAGAAGTATTATCGTCAAACATGTAATTAGCAAAGTTGATGTTAAGGGCCTTTCCAGAATCGCGGTAAATAATCTCTGGGCTGTTTTATCGATTTTACAAGATATTCCACCAAAACTCCTTAAAAATGGACCTAAAACAAGTCAAAGTAAGTCATAAATCAAAAACCAACTGCAAAAAAAGAACAAAGGAAATATGGCAAACATCGAAATTTGCAATGTGCCATATCTTGAGTTATGATAAATACGTAAACTTTTTTCGTTTTCGTTTGGCTCTATACGTGTCAGTTAAGTGACTGGCCGAAAAGTTGAGAAACTAAGCTAAATGGATGGAGCCAACAAAAAGAAAATAGTTTACGCTAACCATCAAAACTCATGGTAAGGGTAGCTACAGAAAACAATATCACAAGGCTGCACATCAAACAAGAAGAAAGTATAGGTACTTACTTGCAATAATAAATAATATATAATAAATTTTTAACTAGTGACCCGCTCTGGCTTCGCATGCTACCTATTAAAACGCATCAAAATCCAGTTGCGAAGGTAATTTAGTAGTTAGCCGTTGATACAGACAGGGGGATGAAAAGAAGCGGAAAGCGACTTTGTTTTAGAGAGACAGAGAAGAAGCGACAAACTGAATTTTATTTTTATTTTTTACTTACGTCTTCAAACTTACCTAAAGAGATTTTGATGAATATTATAAATGCATTTTCTATGTTTATCTCCATGTCGATCGGCAAATTGTCGGGAAAATATTGTAATGAAATTCTCAGCTAAAGACCCAACTCCAAGAGAAGCTAAATTATACCGTAAATTACATAAAGATGATATAGCTAGATAAAAGACCGAATCGCAAATATCACCACAGATTCCACAAAATAACTATTATTAAGTTTCCGATCATGTTTTGTTCAGCACGATAAATGTGCTATGTTTGTACACATAAAAAGGATTGTACAAAACTAAAGCGAACTTTGTCGCCTAACTATAGTTCGTTAAACATAGCTTGATTCGTGGACGAGCCATCACGGTGACATATTTGTCATACATCAAATAAACATAGCTTAATTCGAATAAGATTAAGAATCATTTATTGCAGAAATGTGTACAAAGATCTTTATTTATGTATCTAATATGTGTAAATATGTAAATATGGGTGACAAACATTTCATCTTGATCCCGCAAATCAAGCTATGTTTAACGAACTATTGTGCGCACAATCAGTAAAACCATTGCTCCGTCTACGGGCACAGCCAATCTAAAGCCATTGGAAAACTAAAATGTCAAAATCAGGGCCTCGTTTGCTCTGTGCGAGTGCAGATTTAATTTAATTTATTTTTACGCATAAGGTTTACATTCTCATCTTGTCTGATTAAAATAATATTTTTTGACATTTAAAATAAATAAAAGATACGTATTTTCACTTTTTCCAGCCCAACGCAGTGGTACGCGGTAACGTAGTGATATTTAATAGTGTGTATCTCATAAGACTCATAACAATATACTCCACCAGGTACAGCGTTCCAAGGCAAAAAGATCACGTGAGTGACACACCCTGACGTCAAACGAAGCATAAACTCTATCGGAATATGTAAACACCTATTTATAAAATTCAGGAGAGAAGATGACGCACTGACGTAGTAGGGTATCAAATCTCAGAAAACTAGATCTTGTTTTTTGAATGATGAATTTTAAATGTGAAGCCATGACACAGTACCGCCAGACATGGCCGTACAAAACGTGCTGTACAAAATTGGGCCGAATGGCCGGGCAAAATATTATTCGTAGAAAGAAAAGGGCTGTTTTCGCGTAATCACACTCATTGTTTGGAGTTTCAGCGGGACGCATTGGCATGATTTGTGCTGCCTCTTGGCATTGCCAAAAGAATAAAAAAAAGTATTGATGTGACAGTTATCATGCCATCAAAGCTAAAAAGTTATTGTCATTTGTCAGAATGTCAAAAAATAAAAATACCGCCAAGGCGCTAATGAAATTACCGCGGTAACCGCGTATTTCATTGGTTTGGTGTGTTGTGGAAATATCCTTTGTTTAATAAATCCACAGATTTCCAATTACAGTAATTAAATCAAATCAAGTACAACTAATTAAAGTAAATTGACTAGACTGTAAGTATGGTAAGTACTACATTTTAATTTTGTAAGTGTACAGTACTTTTATTAATAAAAGTTATGTCGTTTTTAACTTTTTTACTCCACAGTTTTAGCTTGCATACAATTGAAAATCTCAATGTATGACCAATGCAATACTCCAACACTAGAGCTTAGAAAAAAAAAACCAAAATTATGTCATATATTAATCCCGCATATCTAGTCACTCCACTGATCTCAGATTATGGAAAGAAACGTGAAAAAAAATGTGAACTGATTTCTATTACGTCTATCTAAACTTAGTCTTGTATGAATATACTCACGCATATCGTCACGCCTTTTCCCCGAGGGGGCTGGCAAAGGTGTAATATAACGCCCATACTTCGCCGGACGATATTCAGTCCCAAATGTAACAGGGGGCGAGCCTGTCGCCATACACCGGGCTCCAGTTATGTAGCAGATGACCTACAATACTCACAAATGTTCATCTATTGAACAAATTGTTTGAAAACAAATGAACAATTGAATGAATGTACTCATTGTGCAATAAATTCCAAATTATTGTTTCCAGGTCGGGAGTCATGATGAAAACATGTTATCAGACATGTTGCCTATCTACTATACCAGACTGTTCCCTCAGAATATATTCTGTCGCTGGCTGAGTTGTGGTAGCGCACCACAACCTCTTTCCAACAGGGAGCTATCATTCACTCTGGCTGATGATGTGTACTTAAGATATCTCTCCATAACTAACCAGAAGGAACTACAAACGCTTTTGCAGAAGAAATGCCCCTATAAGTTGGACATTGGGGCTGTTTACAATACTAAGTAAGTACCTATAGTCTAACCTTGTATGGTGCTATGGATGTAAAAGTTGTCTTATTGGAAGAACTTTTCTAGCAAATGTTTAGACATGTTTTAGACGTTTAGGAAATTTCAGCCGGGAGCCTGAGCTTCCAGTATAGGAAAACATGAAAAAGAAACCATATCTTAGTGGCTCGGCTAGGTACCATCCTGGTTGTAGTTGTCTATTGTGAAACCAGCAAATCTGTCTCTATTAGTTACCATTTAAATTGTATAACTAATTTTCTAGCCTATACATACTTACTTACCTTCCAGGCCATCCATCGGTCGTCATGATGCAGTAG
This sequence comes from Peribatodes rhomboidaria, assembly GCA_911728515.1. Lineage (NCBI taxonomy): Eukaryota > Metazoa > Arthropoda > Insecta > Lepidoptera > Geometridae > Peribatodes > Peribatodes rhomboidaria. The sequence goes on from OU452172.1 coordinate 10,369,904, forward strand.
TGCTGTCCCGAGAGCTGGTATTTGACATAGATCTCACAGATTATGACGAAGTACGAACATGCTGCCAGGAAGCCAAGGTGTGTGCAAAGTGCTGGAAGTTTATGGTCATTGCTTGTGAGATCATTGACAAATCCTTGAAAGGTACTTTTTGTAGTAACTTTTTACTGATTGTTTAAAAGTAATTGAATTTTACTGGGTAGTTAATTATTATTGTAGTAGTTTAAAATAAGGCTATCTGGAATATTCTTTACAGGTTCTATGTGACAGTATGCTTAAAAATACCATTCAATTAAAAGTTTTGAGCACCTCCTAGATAGGTAGGTAGGTACTAGGTATTCAATAGTTTTAAGTTTATTGTATATTCACACAATAATTCTCTCAGTCAATTTAAAACTATTCTCCCATAGTACATATTTATATATGTCGCCACCTACTAAACTAATCGGCCGTTCAATTATACGGCTGTTCTGGCTTCTTGATGATATTCAGTCATTCAATCAAACAGCTAGACAAAATGACTTTGATCGACACCGTGACTACTTGCCTAGCCCAGTAATTTGATTAGGTGAGGTTTCGCATTGTTATAAAAAATAACCATGAGCAAAGGCCTGCCTTTGAAAATTGAAATCACATGTAAAAACTACATTAATGAAGAGAGGGTATTAAAAGGTTAAGAATTATTTAGAAGATACATATGTCTGGAGCCTTCCACTTCCGCCAAGTAGCCTAGTACTAGTTACCTAGTTGTATGCCAAAATTTGTGAGACTCTAATTTATTTATTGTTTGAAAAAATAATGCCCCTCAGTTTCTTGCCTGTTCTTCTGAGTAGAGGCTCTTTATTCGAACAAGGAGGTCGAGTCTATTTAAATAATTTTGACGTTCAAAAGTGTATCTATAAAACCAAAATTGAATAAAAACATTTTGACTTTGACTTACAGCTAGATATTATTCAGGAAGCTAGTTGAACTGTGCTGTCTAGTAAAATGGCGAGCCCGTTAATTGAACAGCTGATTATGCAAGTTGGCTGCAACATAATATTTATTTATTTTTTTCCATAGGGATGGTAGAAGTCTTAATCCATGCTCTTTTCAAATTACAGAAGACTTTGGCTTCCAAAGCATCCTATGGGTATTCTCTGGGAGACGAGGCATCCATTGCTGGGTGTCAGACTATGAAGCCAGGACCCTGGACAGCCCAGGAAGAGGGGCAGTAGCAGATTACCTGTGCCTCATCACTGGAGGTGACAACCAAAACAAGAAAGTGCATTTGGGAAGTGACCACTTACATTCTAGTATCAAGTAGGTATTTTATTTTTGAAATAAGTAGTACTAGCGACCCGCCCCGGCTTCGCACGGGTGCAATGCTGATTCTAAATACACTACAGAAAAACTGTGAACGTTGTATATAAAAACATAGCAGCCCGCTCTGGCTTCGCACGGGTATAACATACGAGTATATAGGCTATCACTCACTGAAAAAATGATTAAAATCGATCCAGTAGTTTTGATTTATTCATTACTGCCCGTGGCCCGCACGCGTTAAATTTGGAGTAAAACAATCCCCCTTTCCCTATACCATGAACATTTCCTGCTATCTTTTAAATATCTAAATTTATACCTACAATGTATTCAAGCTATGTAATTGGATAAGGATTAATGCTGTATTGGTTAAAATCGCTTTGAAAATTAGCCATTATTTGTCACAAAAATTAAATGACAAAAAAATGTTATTGTGGGATATCCATAAGAGATAGACATAATTATACCATCGCGGAGTTTTCTGTAGACCTTTTCAATGTGTACAATTAATTGGTAGGTACATTATTTTGATAAATCTTATAGGGTTCGGCCTGCGTTTGCAATGTAAGCGGAAAAATTGGTAATTAAGAGTCCGGCGACCTAATTAATTTCAACCTAGGCTAACTTCGCATTGGCTTAAGGTATTCTATCGCCATTTCGTCTAGAAGAAGAAGACGAGTGAAGAGAGCGAGTAATGATACTGACGAGCCTCTAAAGTTACCTACAGAGTGACAAAGTGCAATTTCAATTTTTTTTATGACTTTTGCACTACTGTAATCATTCTTAAGTAACTAAGAATTTCCCTGGTATTATTGATTCATTTAACAGCTAATGATGTAGACAACCTCCCTATGTAATGGAATTTTTGATTTGCTTTGTCTACCTATTGAATAAATCAGTCAAAAGTGACCCCTTATAATGCGGATATTTGTCATAGCTCTATTTTAGCTTGAGAATGTTTTAAAAAAACCAAGAACATAGGGGCGCAGATATTGTTAATTTAATTGTACATGCTAAATTTCATCATAATCTGACAAACGGTTTTCAAGAAATTTGAGTAGTGCGTTTGTATGGAAATTTCAGAACGTCGCGGCCCTCTTAATGACATCACATTAGAAACCTCAAAAACAACAGTATTTCTCCAATATTTAATGGATGTTATTATACATATAATCCTTCCTCTTGAATCACTCTATCTATTAAAAAAAACCGTATCAAAATCAGTTGCGTAGTTTTAAAGATTTAAGCATACAAAGGGACATAGGGACAGGGAAAGCGACTTTGTTTTATACTATGTAGTGATGATGCAGTAAGTTGATAAACGACATGACAATGCTGTAGTCGCCACCTATTGTATCGAGTACTTCCAATGTTGCGAGTGTGATACTGCCTAAATAAGAGCTCACCCGCGTGGTACAGGGTATTGGAGTGGTACGTGGAGGTAGTGCGTCAAAGAAAATCGAGGTAGGAAGGAACACACGGCATGCCCCAGCGCCGGCTCCTCTTAGACGTCTTACCCCTGCAGCTCTTTACCGCGCGGGCGAGGACTCCTTTATAAGTGGTACCACTACACTTTTAATCCTGTTTTGGCTCTTACTCTTGGAACATTATTCTTCAATATAAGTAGGTACTAAAGCTACCGTAGTATGTAGGCAGTGAATAGTGATCACTGCCATCTTCTGCAGACCTTGCAAATGCAACGCGCCAACGGTATGTCGACCCATTTTATCGAGATAGGTATGTTTACACGGATCCTGGTCACGTTCTCACACGACAATACATTAAAAAAAAACCCGACACCGATTTCATCAAACGTAGCTAAGAACACTCCCAATTAATATACCTTTCAAACAAAAAAAAAAAACAAAATAAGTATTATTGATAACTCCTATAGTTACACGTCACAGTTGAATATTTATTATTAAAAACGTGACATTCGTTTACAATAATGTGAACCATAATAATTAAGTCAAAAATATAAAAATAATTCATTAATGTCATTATACAGTTAAGTAAGTATAGTAAAAAAAGCAAATATTATTTATAGCTATTATTGTACAAAAAATAATAATTCAAAAATCTCATAGTTTAAAATAAGCTTCAATGCCATAAAACATATTTTCTAGTAACCAAGCTCTCATCTTGGTTTTGAAGCACGCGGTAGAAGGCGCATCCCGAACGGAAGTTGGTATACGGTAATAGACCACCGGCCCTAAAATATACACTGACCTCTTCGATTTGGCGACACGATGTGAGGGGGTTACCAGTTGGTCATTCTTTTTATTACTACGTAAATTGAACGTACTATGGACGTATTTTTCAACGTAGGGTCGTTGAAAAATATCTAGGTGTATATGGGTGAATAGGGCTACCTGGTAAACGAGCTCACACGGCAGAGGTAATATCTGAAGCTCCCGAAACAGCTCCACTCATGAGACGTCGTCCTAAACCCCGCGTATGGCACGTATGGCTCACTTCTGTATGATAAATGCCCTATTACGATCGGCAGCACGGCCCCACAGCTCCAACCCGTACCTGATGTTACTGTGGACGGTCACGAAGTAGCAGGAGCGCACGACGTTGCGGGTGGCGGTGCTGGCGAGCCGCCGGAGCGCGAAACACGAGCGGCTCAGCTTTCCGCACAGCTCGTCTATGTATTTCTCTCACGTCAGCGCGCCGTCGATTGTGAAACCTAGAAGCTCCTAGAAGGGAGCAACGATGCTACAGACAGACACGTCAAATTAACACCCTGTCCTTTTTGCGTCAGCGGTTTAAAAGTGGTGTTAATATCTATTTAAGTATGTATTTAAAAATATGTATGTATATCAGTCTCTGGCAGCCATAGTACAAGCTTTGGTTGAGTTTGGGGTCAGGCGACCGTGTGTGGATGTGTCCCGAATTTATTTATATGTATTTATTTTATTTATTTAAAGTGACGAGGCAAATTTTGTCGTGCGGCCAGGTTAAGCCTTTTGTTTCTATTTTGATAGTTTTGTTTATTGTGCCTACTATTGTGTTTCAGGAGAGCTCTCGCAGTTATAGATAAGTTCTTCGAAGACTTGCTACAAGACCAAGAATTCTTTTCAACAAAAGAAAGACTGAATAAGTTACTGAAAATGGTACCAGATGAAGGATTGAGGTCACAACTTGAAAAAGTGCTGGAGAAAATGCATGACTCATCGTTAGAAAGATGGAACACATTTGTACAGACATATGAATCCTATTGTAGAGAAGTAGGTATTTCATAATTGCTCCCATTCCGTTTTGAATGAAAACTTTTACCTTAAGCCGGTGGTGCACTAGGCGCACGTTTAAGTGAGGCCACGAGGCGCATATTAGATGCGTGGCTACGTTTGTATGACAACGTGGGTCTACTGCCACTGCAGCACACACAACGCATAGATATCAACTCACGACTATGTGCAATACAGGAATTTTAAAACATACCCCAGGCGTCGTTTCCCGCAGTGAAGTTACGCATGCTTCCGTGCGTGTATCGCGTTCATAACTGCATGGGCATCATATACGAGCAAACCACGCATGTAGCAATGATTTTATTAATCTCGTATTCACGCGTAGCGTATTTGTGAGTTGCAGTGGACGTTAAACCGCTGGTCCACTGCGGCGCACGTTTGGCACGACCACGCGGCCCATTTTAGCTGCGTGTCTTCGTTTGTTTGAAAATGTGGGCCTACGTTTCCACTGCAGCACTGAATATTAACACACAACTCTATGTATAACTGTAGCGCAGAACAGTTTTGAATCTTAGGCCAGGTATCGCTTCCGCCCGTCGCACTTCCCGAAGTGTAGCTACGCATGCTTCCGTGTACCGCGCGCATAGCGTTGACAGCGTTGAGATGCGTGGGTTGCCTTATTCGGGCAATTCACGCGTGTAGCAATGACGACATTAACCTAGTATTCATACGTAGCGTGTTCGTGTGTTGCAGTGGACGCTATTACATACATTTTCTTGCAAAGCGAAGCTGGACACGTGCGTACTCTCTTCGTGCGTCGCGGTGGGCCAGCGGCTTTATCACATACATGTTCTTACAAAGTGAAGCTAGACACGTGCTTATGCTCTCCGTGCGCAATGGGCTAGCGTCTTTAGTCCCACAGTATTCTATTGACGCTATTTCCTAAGCTTATTACTGAAATTTTAAAACCAATTTTGCTATAAAAGGTTTACAAAGTTCCTCTATTTGTTTCCAGAACGGAAATGCTGGCCGAAAATTAAAGTATTTAGTTGAAGAGATCAAAATCCAATACTGCTATCCTAGACTCGACGTCAACGTAACAAAAGGGTTCAACCACTTACTGAAATCTCCCTTCAGTATACATCCCAAGACGGGAAAAGTTTCTATTGTTTTCAAACCTGGTAATGCGAAAAGTATGAAGTTGGAAGAAGTGCCAACAATCTATAGCTTGTTAGATGACAGAGCGCCAGATAATGCTCAGCACCAGGCCAATATGAGAACAGCTGTGAAGAATTTCCAAGAAGTGGTATTTTCGCTGGAGAAGACAGAGGCGATTAGAAGAAGGAATGATGCTAGTATGTATATCAAGTTGGTAACTACTAATCTTGCTTCTAAGGTGATTTGTCTTGCTCAAGACGCGAAATTAAAATTTCAAACAGAGAGAGACTAGAGATAGACTTTAGAGATAGACTGGGTAACTAATTTAAGCAATAATGGAATTTGCGTTGCAGCCATCGTAGATCATTTACTATATTTACCATACGATATTTTGCAGAGATATTGAACAGTAATAATAGTAAATAAATATTCGAGACATTTCCAGCTAAATCAGCCTTCTGGCTGGCCCCAAACTAAGCAAAGCTTGTACAATGGCTGCCGCAAACTGATACACATACATTTATGTTTTTAATACCAACTTAAATAAATATCAACATAGAATCAACATCACCCAAACATAGAACAAACACAAATGTTCATCACATAAATGTTTGCCCTAGGTGGGAATTGAACCCACACTCTCAAACTCAGAAGGCAGGTACACTACCAATTGAGCCACCAAGGCAGACAATTTAGCAAATTGCATAAAGTCTAATAAGCAAATTAACCACCGATAAACTGATGATCTAAGCTTATGTAAGTAATGCATATTTTTCAAATAACGGGTAAAATCGTCTAAGAAAATCGAAAATTCCATTATCATGTACAACAGTTACCTGATCTAGCTACAAAACAAAAAAAAACTTCAAAATTTAATCTTTGCGCCATGAGCGAGACATGAGCCCTGAACTAATTTTATTATTTAAGTAAATATTTTCGTATCTAAGATGAAACATACATAGGTACATTTCTTGCGTATCAATACCGGAAACTGGGGTTAAGACTATGACCTGCATGGTGGCAGAGACCAATGACGACAGCGTTTCTTGGCGATTTTGATATTTTTCACTTCTCTTGCTCAAAAAGTCTATCATTGTAATGTACCAGAGCAAAGATAAAATAGCATATTTTGCTCTAGAGGAAAAAGATGTTTTTTCTTTTAAAAATAGAACTAAAAGCGTCGACCTCTTCGGTAGAATGAGCATATTACGTGGCGACTACAGTATTTTTAACTAGCTGTGCCCTGCGGTTTCACCCGCGGTTAAAAAGTATCCTATGTGCTATTCTAGACTTTAACCTATCTCTGTGCCAAATTTCATCCAGATCTGTTTTCAGCCGTTCTGGCGTGAAAGAGTAACAAACATCCATCCATCCATTCTTACAAACTTTCGCGTTTATAATATTAGTAGGATATTGGATTGGATAATTTTATTTCCCCGCAATCGAAGTGAAAAGTAGTAACACTCGGTGCTAATAAGCCATTATAATTCGGTTTCTACATATTTAAAGCGAGGGAGTAAAACTACCTCATATAATTATGTATAATAGGTTATTTTACTCCTTGTAAAACAATCTACTATTTTTAATATCTGGGATCAGAATAGTTACTACTTGCAAGGCTACAGTGTACAATGTGATAGATGTCCTTACAAAATATAAGTATCAATTTATTTTTACTTGTTTCTGTTTTCAGATATATCAATTGATTTCTGAAGTCTGAAGAATGTGCTTTGTCCGAATTGCCATGAAGGGTAACACTTTTGCAAGACTATAAGTAATTATTTTTCTAAGAAAACAGTGATTAAATACTATTAGTAAATACTATTATGTTTGGTTTAATGATCCAATAAAAATAATTTCATAAATTAAAATATTTTATTTGTCATTTATCTTATAAATTAGCAGCAATGCCCACACCACAGCAGTGCAAACTTCATACAAAACAATATATTATTTTATCTTTAACTTATAGAATGTTATTTTACTCAACTTATTGCAAAGGCAAGGAAATCACAAGCTGAGCTATCGAGGTAGAATCAATTAATGCTGAGTTATGATACGATATATTGCTCTACCAATAACACGACATAAATCGGTGGTAAAGTTACCAAATAAGTACCTATATTGTGAATTGAGATTACAAAATATTATATTATGCGTAAATAATTAATCAGATGTCCACATCTGCTATTCGAATGTCTCGAGTTTATTGCTATTTGTATTTGCCAATAGGCTATTTATACCCTTGAGCTTATAGTGCTTCATAGGCGGAGCATACCTCGAACAAGTGACTCGCAGGCAAAAAGCCACAATATTTAGTCGCAGCTTGCATCATAATTATTTGAACAAGCTTCGAGAAGCGTTCAAGAGAATATTCGATGTTTATATAGAGCAGCTCAGGGCTACGTTAAGGAAATCTTCAAATCCGATGGTAACCGTGCCGTTTTGTTGCGTGTCTCGGACTTTGAAAGCCTCCGTGAAACGCTGCACTTGTACACACAACACGATGAAGCTGTCCACAGATATCTTGCCCTCTTTGTCGCATCTCTTAGAGAGGAAGTTTATAAACTCTGGAGAGAACCGGAATCCCATTTGTTCTAAGGCTGAAAGGAACAAACAGTAAAATAAATATTATTCTTAAGGCGGCGAGTTGCGACCGGAAGACGCCATGGTAATAACATGTAGTTCTGAGTTCTGATAACAACATCTAATAAGAGCTTTTAAGTTTCTCGTTTTGCTGAGAATGAGAATATATTTACCTTCTCAATGTGGTATGTTTTCTAGTATAAAACTTTGTATTGTATTAAGGGGAAATGTTGCGACATAGCGAAAAAATTGAATTTAAAACTTTTTTTGACGCTAGACCGGGTAACTAAATTAAGTAAAAATAATATGTCCCAAATATTTCTTAATAATTAGGTTTATTGACAAATATGCACCTGATTTCGAAAATCAGGCGCGTGCCTATATTTGTTTAATATGTCTGTGAATAAATAGGAAATAGTCAAGATGCTCTTAAATTCCATTATATCATGTACAATAGTTACCCAGTCTAGATTTTTTGAAATTTGAATTTAAAATTAAAATTTCGCGTCATAAGCGAGTCGTTGTCCCTTAATGATAGACGAAATTTGGTTAAATAAAGAGCTTGATAGAAGGATAAAGAGTTAATTTCGTATTCATAATAATTGTTAACTAGTTAATTAACCCCGGTTTCGCTTCTATGGCACTCGACGATTGTATAGCTTTCTATTAGTGAAAGAATATATTTTTTGGATAAATGGACGGACATTACATCCTACATTTAGGTACAAACTTTACTCTTTAATTTATAAAACATACAAGCTGCGCCCCGCGGTTTCACCCGCGGTTAAAAAGTATCCTATGTGCTATTCTAGACTATAATCTATCTCTGTGCCAAATTTCATCCAGATCTGTTCAGCCGTTCTGGCGTGAAAGAGTAACAAACATCCATCCATCCATACATAGAAACTTTCGCGTTTATAATATTAGTAGGATTAGTGAGCACTGGGTGAATCCCCGTGTTACCTTTAGCAAGCTCCTGTTCATCGATGTGTCCTGACTGGTCCAAGTCGTAGGTTTTGAACACGGCGAGCCATTGGTTGATGTATGTGTAAAGTTTATCGAATTCCTCGAGATTGATGTGACCCGAGCGATCCTTATCGAACATGCCTATAAACAGAAACACGTGTAAGACTAAATAATGGCACACATAATCATAGTGTGCAATAAGAACGTGCCAAAGAATAGATATTAGTTAGTAAAGTAATGCATATTGTTATCAACTAGCCCAACTAGGTAATCTAGATAAGTGCAAGCATGCAGAGCTCTTATACACAAGTTTATCAAGTGATTAAGGTTGATGGTCTACACTACTATCTTATTTAATTTACGCAAGTCCAATAAGATTCTTACCAATCATCAAGCTGCAGGCAGTTTCTGAGAATGTTTGGCCCTGAGCGTTTACTAGGGCCGATTTTAATTCAGTTGCGCTTATAAATCCGGACCTATCTTTGTCGACCGCTTGGAACCACTGCTGCACTTGCGGTGCGATGGCGCCACCGGCTCCTATTGATGGGTAGGGTCCGTGCCCTATTTCCAACTGTTCTGGCGCTCCTGCCCCAGGCGGCGCTTGGCCCGGTTGGCCATACGGGCCTGGCTGACCTCCGTAGGGAGGCTGTCCGTATGGCCCTTGACCTGGACCTCCATACCCTGGCTGTAATGAGCAAAATACGAAAATATAAATGTTATTTTTTATTGCTTACGGTATTTACTTCCTTTGTTGCTTATGTCATTTTAGTTTGCTACCGCTATTTGGAGACTAGGAAAGACGACTGAAACACCGTATTTATTTCTTGGACAAATTTATTCGATAATGTATAAATAGTTACCATATTTACATAAGGTGTAGGTAAGTATTATTATAAACAATACAAAACTGCATACTTTCTATGCTATATAGATACACTGGATTATCTCATAAAATTAAGGCATATATTACCCATTCTGCATTACAATTTTAGTCTGTTTTTTTTTTATCAAATCTAGATTACTTTGGTCCAACTGGCGGGCGTAAGAATATCCTAAGGGCGCTCGTGGATGGGCCCCATTATTTTATTGTAATTCTGGCCCGGCAATATAGCGACAACATTTTGAGTGAGGCTCAGCCATTTTCATTCATACATTTCTAGCATGGCTGATGATGGCTGGGCTGCAGTCGGCAATATTGCCATTATTGCAGGTGAAATATGGCCGGCTAGAAGCACCCTAGAAACAAGAGGGTGTTTCTGAAAAGCGACCCTTATTAAATACTGCATTTGTGCCAGCTCCGTCTATGACAGTGTAGGGGACCTCGCCATATTTTTTACATCCGTTGACAATTTCGCGCAATTTATCACGTAATTTACGCGCAGTAATAGCCCAATGCACCTCTCATTCAACATGTAGTATCAGATAATCTTTATGCCAGCGCCATCACCAGTTGTACTAGGTACCAGTAGGTACCTACATAATACATTTAATTTTTTCATAAAACAGCAATATACTCATATCATTATAACATGTTAATATATCTAAGGCAACACTTTATTGTTAGATTGATACTACAACTGACTACAATAATTAATATCTAGGTATGTAGTTTGTTATTTTGTTAATTTAGGTGAGTACTTGAATTTGATCAATATGGTCAGAAAGTACTTTGTCGGATTGCGATTTCTTTAAATGTGTGCTTTATTTAATGATAAACTATAGTTCCTTGAAATATCAACAGAGAAAATATAAAATTTTCGGAAAAGATTAATGTAGCTTAGGCCAACACAATGCTATTTTGTTCAGTATAGTCGTAAAGAAAAATAATTAGTAAATTTATGTATATTTTAAAATTTACTGCCATAAGAGGTAAAAATTGCTAATTAGGCCAGAAGTAGTGTACCAAATGAGTTCCATAAATCCAGATTCACAAATGAGCATAACACAAATTAAATATTTATGCTATACATCTGTTTTATCAATACCTAGGTATATTTATAATTACACAAATAATATATTATTTTTATATGTATTAAGCAACAAGTTATGCCTAAGTTTGGATTACCTCCAGTTTTTTTTATAGATCAAGATCTTATTAGGAGATAATTAGGTGTTATTTTTTGGAATAATAGCAATAATATGAAAAGCTGTCATTGTTTAGATCTTCAGGATCACTACATTCCCCAAATAAAATAAAAGATAAAAAAATGTTTTTACAGATTGCATCTTCACAGAAATGTTGTTTCTAATTCTCTATAAGACTTTCCTATTTCTTGTAGGTTTTAAAAAGACTTCTCAAAACTAACTGTTTTGTATGTATGTATATTGTCAACCAGTTATATATAATCATAGTTGTATAGATAATTTACTATTCACTTAGGAGGTTATGTTAAAAAATATAAGAATTTACAACTTAAAAAATATCTTACCTAATATTATTGTACAATACTTAACATAGGCATAGGTATTTAACAATAGAAGCTACCATAAAATCACAAACGTATGGTGGTGGTACATACTTCACAGAATTTTCCATAAATTCTTGTATCATAGTGTCAGTGGTGTCTATTCCGTTGTACTACATATTCTATAATTAAACAAAACTGACAGCTGTAAAATTCCCTGGCCCACTTTTCAACTCAAATTGTGAGAAAAGAATAGCAACAATTCTAGAGTTGTCTAATTTTGTGAAGAAAATGGTACAAAGAATTGACACCATTGTTAACAAAGTAAATTATTGCCTAGAGGTATTTCATATCATGAAAAAAAATAACAATAAACATAGGTACTATTAACTTACACTTAATGACATTCAGTCTTTTATATCAAAACCAATACTGGCAAGTTTGTTTGTTACATTTTGTACTAAGAAATCAATTCTATATGTGCCTTTCACTAACTACTGTATAATGCTTATTTATTTTTAATACATATTGTTGCCGGCATTTAATGTCAATTACATTCAACAAAATTATAAAACAAGCAATTTCGAAATTGCCATACATATTAATATTAGAATATAAATACTAGTACATAATATAGTTGCCTTGTAATGAAAATCTTGTAAAAATTACAGTCGAAATTACAATATAATAATTATCCTTACACAACTATAAATGTTACTCTTTGTTAAAAATTAAGCCATCTATTCATGAGAATGAAGACCTTTTGAAAATTACCAAAAAAACAGAGATAAAAAGCTTTAAGTAGTTAAAATATAATTCTTTTTTAATTTCTGCAACTGCCAAATGATATCATTGCAATAAGAAAGTAATTAGTGAAAGTGCAATAGAACTTTCCACTTATTTGTCTACAGGATTCATTGAAACATTCTAAAACTAAACATTACTACTGTGACTAGAAAAACTATAAGTAGCTGGTGTTACAGATGTATTTACACACACTTGAATAGATGGCTTGAAAGAGGATGGGAGAAGCTTGTGTGCTTCTGGCCCAGGGGAGTAACTTCGGCACACTGCACTCTCAAAATGAACCGGTTCACTTCTATCTGAGGGCACACCATCAAAACTTGTTTGTTTGGCAGAGTCACCAGTCCCACTATCTTTGCATGATGAATGCTCAGATAGATTGTCCGGAAAAACTTGAGGCGATTCACTATCACTATGCACTACTTGTGTCATTTTTATACTTTCGGCGGGAAAAGTATGCACAGCACCTGCCATTCGTCTTCTTGTGTGATAAATGATTATCACCCAAATGATAGAAGTCCCCACTGCACAACACACAACTGTTATTATTATAATACCCGTCATATCTTGCTCATTAACCAGTATGGCTACTGGTGGCAACACACGCAGTTCAATCATATCCTTCTTTGTGCCTAGCTCGTTAGTTATTTCACATTCGTAAGTCCCTGCATCACTAGCTTCAGCTCCAATTATGACCAGTAATTGATCATCACCAGTCAAGTAGTGTCGCTCTGAGAGGGTAATAGGTGTTCCATCTTTTGACCACTTGAGAACAGGCTTAGGTGAGCCTGATATCATGCATTGTAATACAACAGAGCCACCACTTGTTACTTCCTTGTTTTCCATGACCCTTACGAAAGATGGCTCTTGTAATACTGTCAATGAAGAGTTTGCTATGATGGTCCCAGCTGGATTTTTAGCTGCACAACTATATACGCCCATATCAGTAGTTTTTGCATCAACTATGAAGAATAGATGATCACTAGGCATCACATTCATTCTTCTCTCTCTAGCAGCAGGGAAATCAACACCTCCATCTTTTTTCCAGGATATTTCTGGAGTTGGGTCACCAGAAGCAGCACAGATAAGTTTTACTGTATCACCAGTTTTAACTGTTATATTTGTAGGTATCTGAGTGAATCGAGGAAAAGTGACAATGTTTACTTTAGCTTTCGAAGAATATGTTGTGCCAAAATTATTACTGACAACACATTGGTATTTTCCTGAATCAGCATGGGTCACATTAGGTATAACTAAAACAGATGTAGCTCGTGGTTGTCCATTAGCTATAGTAATATTTTCGTAAACAACAGGGGTACTTATATTGCCATTGTTCTTTCTCCACAGAAAAGTCATGTTATTGAATGGATTTGATGTGGCAGAACAGATCAGGTTTGCAGAACGGCCTTTAATAGCAAGATGAGTTTTGGGATGCACAACCACTTTAGGTTTAGGGGAGTCACCACAGTTGTCTTCTTTTAGCTTTGTGATAGATGTACCTCTCACTTCAGCCGGATAAAGACAATTAGCTTTTATGAATTTATGTTCAGATTTCTCTCTCATCCATTTAACAATCCACAAGATGTTACAATCACAGAGGAGCGCTGAAGAATTAAGATGAAGCCTTCTCAATTTTGGCATTGATTCAAAGGCATGTTGTTGTATTGATGTGATATTGTTTCCATTCAAATCCAACTCATATAAATTGATTAAGCCTTCAAAAGCCCTCGAGTTTATTGATTTTATGTGATTTGCAGCTAAACTGAATGTTAACAAGTTGTGTAATTTAGAAAAGGGTCCTGACATGTCTTCCACGGTCCATGATATTTTGTTATTATTGAGATTTAAGGTCTGCAGTTCCACCAGATAACTGAAAGCTTCTTGTGAGACAGAAGAAATTTTGTTATTACTCAGATTGAGAGTCCTTAGATTGTTTAGGTATTGGAAAGTTCGTCCTTCTATTTCCATCAGATAATTGTGAGATAAATCCAGTACTTCAAGATTTCTACAGAGTTCCCAGCTTCCAGGGTCTATTGTTGATATCAAGTTGTTCGACAGGGACAATGTTACCAGAGACTCTAGCCCATACATCCATCCTTTAGAAATACTCTTTATTTTGTTATGATCTAATTGTAATAAATTAACAGACTTGAAACCAAAGAAGGCACCATCAGTCAAGTTTTCTATATAATTATATTTCAGTTTCATAGTTGTTAAGTTAGATAATCCTTGAAAAAGTAGTCCAGTTATGTTAGTTAACTTATTGTTACACAGTTCTAGTATTCTCAGATTAGACTGGTACTTGAATAGGTGGGCAGGTAGAGATTTTATTTCATTTTTGTTCAGTTTCAATACTTCTAAATTAGTCAAATTATTTAGAGCTCCCTCTTGAATAACACTTATGTGGTTGCTGATAATATTGAGTATTCTGATTGAGCTATTTTCGGGAAACTTTCCAGTGACCATAGAAGGAATGTTATTTCTATTCAGGCTTAGTTCATGTAATCCTTCATGTTTCAGTAAGTTAGGTATATCATGCAATAGATTTTTGTCCAATTTTAACTTCTTCAAGTTAGATAGTTTATCAAAGTTATCCGTAGCATTCTCGTTCAGTCTATTGCGGCTGAGATCTAATAGTTCCACCCACTTAGGAATTTTTGGCACGGACATGAAATTGTTTTTCGAACAATCAATGTACTTTTCGAGACAGGCACATTTTTGTGGGCACTCGAAGCTCTCTGCATTTGTATAATGGTATGTCATGAGTAATATCGATAAAAACAATAACAAATAGGAGTCTCCCATTTTCATGCATTGGTGTCGATGTCCTTTTGGTACATTTATCAAGCAAATAGCTCGTTCTCCTTACATAATTTCACGTTAAATAACAACACACGTAAAGTTTATCCTAAAAGCACTACACATGTAGTCACTACGTGCATAATTTGCATTTTATTTAATACAACAATCAAATTGAAAATAGTCGCAACATATCTACGGCACTGCGTTGCGTTCATCCGCCATTTTATTTTAACCGTAGTGTTACCAGTTGCGTAAATTAAAACCATACTCGTTGGTAAACATTTTTTTTGAGTAATGAGATTGAGTTTGAAATGCGTGTGCGTACGAATCCGTGAAAGTTAGTATTAAATTGAAATGCGTATGCAATAAGCATCTGCGCTGAAAAAGTTAAACCTTTTCAGCGTGGAACGGATGCGTATTGCATACGCATTTCAATTTAAAACTAGTGTTATCTTTGGAATAAATGTTGAATTTAGCACATAAGTGTAGTTAGTCCCTCAGGCTTCTACATAATTATATGGTATGATCTAACGCCTGATTATGCGGAAAATTTAGCTAGAAAAATTAATTAATATACATACTTTTTTGTAATTAAAACATTTTACGAAAGTGGTTTAGATTCAGATTATTGTGACTAAAGCGGGTTGAAACAATATAATTGGGCAACACTTTTAAACATCGTTCATTGATCGTCACTTGATCGTTCATGGCACAGAAAATAAAGAACGTCTTTAACGTAGTCTCGTAGACAGAGAATGAACTCTGCAGCCCTATTGAGGTTAGAGTTGCTTCTTGATCACTATCACCACAGAACAATATTGCTTTAGTTTTTATTCTGAGACTATTACTCCTATGACTTTTATAACGAGAGAGAAAATGACAAAAAATATATCTCGATTTGAATAATCCCGTCTACGTTCTTTAGGCACTCTAATCTGTGGCCCTATTCGGAGATTTGAGATTTTCATCTCACCTTTTTTCGTCCTTGTTGCTCTCGTTTGAAACGTCATAGGCGTGAGCGTGACGAAGATAAAATCTCATCTCATCTCAAGGTGAGATGAAAATCTCAAATCTCCGAATAGGGCCACTGGCGCGTGAGATATTAACTCGGGTCACTCTCACTCTTACAACTTTTTTAACGAGACAGACAACTATTAATTGAAATAATATCTCACACCGCAGAGTAGTTTCATTCTTCATAGTTTGTAAGTGCCACAGATCTGAACTTAGGATCTGATTTTTTTTTCTGATTTGCAATATCTCTGTGAGCTATAGACCTCGCGGCAGACGTCTGTCCTTCTCTACAGGTCGCATTGAACAATGTTCACTCATTTGAATTTTTAGCTTCTTTTATTCTAAAAAATTAAAAATCGTGTGCAAGAATTTTTTCGATAAGTACTACCTACGTCAATTAGTTCCCGAGATAGGGAATTGTGTGGAAAGCGCATGGCTCGAATTTCAACCGGCAGATGCTCGCTGCGGGTGACGTCATAGTACAACGGTCGCGCAGTGCGTAGCTCGCTCCGGTACGTTACGCAAATATTATTTGAAATGTCAAATCCAAATACAAGAAAGTCATGCGTTGTGCCAAAATGTAAGAGCACGACCACCAATGCACCGGAGAAGTTATTTTTTGTGGTTCCAAAAGACGTTCAAACGCGAAAGAAATGGATATCGGCTATAAAGAGGTTTGATCCATTTGGAGCTAACAGCACAGTATACTGTTGTGAAGATCATTTTGACGTAAGTACAATGACAATATACTAGGTAAATGTATGCATAAAATAATAGATACTTTGCAATAGGTAGGTACCTGCTTGTAGTTTTTTTTAATTAAGTAAGTACCTAAATGTGTCACAGACTTCCTATACAGTAGCAGACCAAACATTAACACCCTTAGCAATAAACGTCGTGTAACCTCGGAATAGTTAGACAGTGTTTTGTCTTTCTTTCTTTGAAATTTTTGAACTCGATCGAGAAAGACAAAAGACTGTGTAGCTATTCCGAGGCTGTACAACGTTTATTGCTAAAGGGGTAAGTATTTAGCAGCGTGGTAGGAAAACACAGATTTTTTTATCATACATTTTGAAGCTTATGCGGGGCCGCATTAAGAATGTAGGTTTTTGGTATTGGAAGTATTAGTATTATTACTAAGTATTCTACTGTATTGGAAGTCTGTGAGGTGTGTACATAATAATGAGACCTAAATCACAGATTAGGTACTAAGTATGCGGTAACAGATCCATCACTTCCCTACAATACGACAAATACCTACGGGCACTTGTGTGTTTGATTAAACAAAATGGTGTACTTATACATATATATTTAAACATACCTATGTACTAAAAATGTTTTTTTTAGTACATAGGTATATAGGTTAAAAGTGTTTTTTCCGTTTCCGGCTGTCGAACAGTTCGCTGCGTAAAGAGAAGTCTCGTAATTTTAATTCCAAAAAAGTGTTCAAAGTGCACCACAAGACACGGCATATCACAAATTTACACAGTGGAAGCTCACTAAATCGGATTAAACAGTGATCACAAACAATCTCGAGGAGAGAAGACTGGAAAATACGTGAGAAAGCTAAGACGTATTTTGAGGTTGGAATCCATTTTGGCGGCCATATCACTTTGATTGATCCAGATTGATTGAATTGAGTGATCACTTGACACATTTGACAGTGACATACCGCTCTCAACTATTGACATCTGACATTCAGTTGCTACCAACATACTAATAATTTACGAGTCTAAGCTGTTTGCGATCAATAATGGATCCTCAATTTCAACTACTTTGGAATAAAATGAAGGAGGAAATGAACCAACAAACAGCTGCTATAACTCAAAATATGGCTACAACTATGGATGAAAAACTAAAACCTCTTATAGAAGACATAGCTGGCCTAAAACTAGAGGTTGAAACTTTGAAAAACAAAACTCAACACTTGGAAAGACAATCAAGGAAAAACAATCTAATAATTCATGGGGTCCAAGAAACCGAAACAAATTTCTCTGATTTACTGAATAGTGTCATCACAGCCCTGAACACGGTTAGTCAGAAAGCAGACATAGACCCTTGGGACAGATGGGAGATGAGCAACATTCAAAGAATAGGAAAGAAAAACAATGGTAAAACGAGACCCATATGTGTGACGCTAACCTTGTATTGGCGGAAAATTGAACTCTTAAGAAATAAAAAATATCTACCAGAAAAAATCTACATAACCGAAGACTATCCCAAAGATGTTTTAATAAAAAGAAAAGAATTAAAAAACAAATTACAAGAAGAGATAGAAAAAGGAAAGGAAGGATTCATCTCGTACGATCGATTAATAATTAGAGAAAAAATAGACAAGAGGAAGCGGTCGCCCACACCAAACGCCGAGACTAAGAAGGTTATCAACAAGCCTAAAATGAGTAGAGTCAACCAATTCGACAAAACGAGATCGTTCTCGTTTAGCGGCACAAGCAGTAAGAATTAGCAATTACAACACACCAGCTGCAAACGAAAAACTAAAACGTCACAAACAAAAACTAACAAACCAACAAAGAAAGGTCCCACCCAGGCTGGTCACCTTGGGACGTCAGACCATCACCCTCTAGAAGACGAACAGCAAGCATTTACACCTGAATACTCATCAAATACATCAAAAAGAAACAAAAATAAACTAACAATAGCAACCCTTAATGCAAGAACAGTCCGAACAGACGACAGACTAGCGGAACTGGAACATGCACTAGAAGTTATAAACTGGGATATTATAGGGCTAAGCGAAACTAGGCGACTAGGTGAAGAAGTGAGAGAGTATAACGACTATATCTTCTACTATAAAGGAGAAACTAAGGGACTACATGGTGTAGGATTCATTGTCAAAAAACATCTAAAGAAGTCCATCATACAATTTACAAGCAAATCAGAAAGAATTGCCATCCTAGACTTGACTCTTCAAAACAGTAAAGAACCCTGGTCTATAATACAAATATATGCGCCCACAGAGCAAGCAAGTGAAGAGGAGAAGAACATTTTTTACACATCATTGCAAGAAACTATTGAAGAAGCAAACAAAAACAAGATTGTGATGGGAGACTTCAATAGTCAAATAGGTAACCAACAAGATGGAGAAATCAACACCATTGGTCTTTTTAGCCAAGGCAAGCGAAATAAAAATGGACAAAAACTCGTCGACCTTGCTTTAGAATGCAACTTAAGAATAATGAACACATACTACAAGAAAGATTTAAAAAGAAGATGGACATGGATCTCACCAGATGGGAAATATAGAAATGAAATAGACTTCATCCTAACCAACACCCCCGGTCTCTTTAATGATGTTGGTATAGTCAATCGACTGAACTTTAGTACAAATCACAGGATGGTCAGAGCTACTCTAGAAATTTCCAAAAAAAGGAAAACAAGGAAACACATAAGGAACACAACAGATCAACTAGCTATCCCGATTCCAGACAGCATCTGTAATGCAGTTAAAGGAAAAATAGAGAAAACTGAAATAAGCGATTCGGTTCAAGAAAAATACAACAAACTAGAAACAATTTTAACAAACATAGGAAAAGAACTGACTAGCATAACAAATAACACCAAAAAAGATAAAATAGGGAATGAAGCGAGAACTCTGATACAAGACAGGAAAGAACTGTTTACCGATAGGAAAAACAACATTAAAAAGATAGAAACCTTAAGTAAAAGAATTACAGCAAGTATACGAAAGCACAGGAAAGAAACTCGTCTTAATAAAATCCAGTCAGAAATTGAAAAAACAGGAGGACTAAAAAGAGCACTGAAAAAACTTAGGGATCACTCTTCGTGGGTACCGAAAATGAAGGGAAAAAATAAAGATAAAAAAGAATATGTAACAACAAAAAGAACATTGATTAGCAAAATTGCTACAGACTTCTACAAAAATCTGTATAGCTCACCGGAAGTATCAGAAATAGTGAAAAACTCAAGCGAAGAAGAAGAAATCTCACACATACTAGAAAGTGAAACCAGAAAAGCCCTGCTATCACAAAAAAATTATCAAGCCCCCGGTGAAGATAGAATATCCAATGAATTACTAAAAGGAACACTAGATGTAATACTTAAACCACTAACTAGCCTATTTAATGAGATCCTTGACAGTGAAATTATTCCAGAACAGTGGACGAAGTCGACCATAATTTTGATACACAAAAAGGGAGATAAAGATAAAATAGATAATTATAGACCAATAAGTATAATGACAAATTTATACAAAATATTTTCAAAAATCATCTTAGGCAGGCTCACTAAACAACTAGACGAAGAACAACCACGGGAACAGGCGGGTTTCAGAGCTGACTACTCAACAGTTGACCACATACTTGTGGTAAAACAAATTGTAGAAAAATATAACGAATACAAAAAACCATACTATATTTCCTTTGTCGACTACAACAAAGCGTTCGATTCCTTGTCTCATAGCTACATATATAAAGCCTTATCAAATCAAGGAATAGAAAATAAATACATCAGAATTATAAAAGAAATATATAGTAACAGCACTGCAAAAGTACAATTGGAAAGAATTGGAGAAGAATTTAAAATCCAAAAGGGGGTCAGGCAAGGGGACCCTCTGTCCCCCAAACTTTTTTCAGCTGTGCTAGAGGAAATTTTCAGAAATCTAGATTGGGAGAGGTTAGGAATAAATATAAATGGATGTAAACTAACCCACCTAAGATTTGCGGACGACCTGGTGCTGTTTGCCGAAGATCCTGACACTCTACAAGGAATGCTTAAAGAACTAGCAACAGAGAGCAGAAAAGCAGGTCTCACAATGAATACCTCCAAGACAAAGGTTATGACAAATAGGCAGAAACAAAACATTGAAGTAAGCAACCAAGTGATAGAATATGTGGACGAATATGTGTATTTGGGACAAATAATCGCACCAAACTCACAGATGGATAAAGAACTGCAAAGACGAATAAACAACACCTGGGCCAGATACTGGTCACTAAAAGAGATCCTGAAAAATAAAGAAATCCCAATGCCAGCCAAGCGAAAAGTGTTCAACATGTGTATTCTACCAATACTTACTTACGGATGCCAAACCTGGAGCCTAACAAAAGCTCACAGCCAGAAACTTAAGGTATGCCAACAAGGGATGGAGAGAAGCATGTTACACATTAAGCTGAAGGATAAGTGGAGACTGACCAAAATTAGAAAGGCGACAGGAGTAACAGATGTCTCAAGGAAGATCAAAAGACTAAAATGGCGGTGGACGGGACATGTGATCAGATCCTCTAAGGAAAAATGGACCAAAGAGGTCATGTCCTGGTACCCCAGAAATGGGAAAAGATCAAGGGGACGACCACAGAGAAGGTGGGAGGACGATCTGCCAAAAGGATGGCGCAGAATAGCCAGAGATAGAGAGGAGTGGCGACATCTAGAGGAGGCCTATGTCCAGAAAGGACAACCTGATTCTGAAGCTGGTGTTATTTGAAATTATAGATTAAGTATTTTTTTATTTTATTTTATTTTTGTAACAACAGAAATTTGTAAAAAAAAAACAAAAAATCAGTGAATAAAGGCTATTTTTATTTTATTTATTATTTTTATGTACTAAAAATAATGTTACTTATACAACTGATTTGTGTTATCCTTTATTTATTGTAAAAGTACTAACAAATATTAGTCTTTCTATACTTGCCTGTGCCTGCTGCTCCACGCGCGTTGAAATGTAACTTGTAGTATTTTTTTTGTTTCAGATTGAGCATGATATGGAGAACTATATTAAATATAAACTGGTTGGTGGCAAAATTAAACTAAAAAAGGGTATAGTTCCTCACAAATTTAAATGCCAAAAAGAAAATAATGATGAACCCGAGAGACCTGCAGTAAAAAAAGGTAATGACGAAGAACCCATACCTTCGACATCAGATGCACGTGAAAACCCTGAAGAAGTATTTGTTGCTTGCTGTGAAGACGAAACAGTAATAGAAGATCCATTTAGTTTTGGAAAGGATGATCAATATTTGGAAATATCAAAAAAACATAAGGCGGTGCAAGTAAACCTTAAAAATAACGGAGTCCATAAATCAACAATAACTGAAGAAAAATATTTTAAGAAAGATAGGAAAACAACTTCTCATATAAAATCAGGCACAATATCAGTTTGTACTATGACCGACCCATAGTTTCCTGATCAAGGGTCAAATAGTTCAGATACGGATAATTCAGAATGCGAATCACAAAGTACAATGAAATAGTGCAAAGTACCTAGGTACTACTGCGGCCGCGCGCATAGATGACACATGTAACCGGGCCGCCGCGCGACAATACTTCCTGGGCGGGCGGAAGAGCGTTGTATTACTATGACGTCACGCAAAGGCGGCGCGTCCGCGCGGCAAATTAAATATTTACAGTAGTTTTATATGCCTAAAAAATCTTAACGAGAACGATGATAGCCTAGTTGGAGAAGGCCCGCCTCTCAGAGGGAGCCTAGTCAGAGGGAGTGGGATCGAACCCAGCTGACGGCACGCACCAATTTTTTCATTGTGCGTATTGTCATTCATCTGCTACATGACTGGAGCCTGGTGTACAGGCTCGCACCTTGTCACATTTGGGCCTGAATATCTTCGAAGTGTGGGTGTTGTACAACACCTCTGCCAGCCCCTTCGGGGGAAAGGCGTGTCAATAACTTATGTTATAAAATCCTTACTAATTGGTCCTTTGAATAGAAATAAAAACTAGTGTTTAAGTAAATTTAAAAGCTCACTGTGACAAACTTTCAAGCGATTTTGCATTCTTCATTATTGTGACATGTCAAAATTTGTTTTTTTTTTTTAAATTGGGGAAAAAAAGAAAGTTACTCAACAAAAATATTTTAAATAAATATGTAATCTGTAGAGGAAGACAGAAATCCAGACAGAATTTGGACTTACAAAAGCGTTTTTTTCGAAACATAGATAACACTTCTCTCACCAACGCTTGCTCAGTCAAAAAATGTCTTACTTTTTGTATGGACTTTGTAAGGGTTGTGCATTTAGCCCGTATCACAAAATATTAATTTTACATGGTAATTTTAAAGTATACTCGCTATGTTACTCCTTATTAAAAAGTATCCAGTGTAATACTGGGAATTAGCATTGTCCATTCCAAATTTGATTCAAATCCATCTATCCATTTAAGTGTGAAGAAATAACAAACTAACACACATATGTTTGTTTAGAAAATAGTATCAGTACACCTTCCTCATATTGTAACTCAAGATCTATTAAGCCATTTAGCTGTGAAAAGCCTTTAAACACACAGATAGACAGAGTACTTTTTGATTTTATAATATTAAGTATGAATTACAGTGGAAATATTGATTTTCTCATTAAACTTTTGGCTATGGACAAGAGAGACAGGTTTTCAAAGTTTTATTGTGTCTTTCGATTCACTTAGAGCAAAGTACTATTGTGGGTCGAATGACACAATAAGTCATAGACCTTGTTCATCAAATTGTACAAGCTTTGTATTACAATTGTTATCCCTTAAAAGCATTTCTGATAACATTCTATCAATAGGTTTCTTGTTGTTTATCCTATAACAACAACCATCAAATCATGTCAGAGACTTTTATGCGAATTAAAACACTCTCGACAACCCAAGCTGGCCAATTTACCTTGCTTACTTTGTGTATTGGCATTGGAGAGTTGCGGCACACTTCACAGCCACTATTAAGACTAGTTACAACAAACTAATTCAATCCTAATAATAAATAGGATGGTACTTACATTGTATGCCATTAGAACTGCTTAATTTTCTAGTCTGAAGGATCTGAAAATGATTTGAATACAAATTCAGTATCTTTACACATGTTAACTTTGGTCATTCCAGCTCCTAGATGATTAGAAGTAAACTTGGCTCAAAGTTACTACATAATAGATTCCTTAGTAGTCGCAGCGGCGAATATCTGCTTTATTCCTGAAGATTAATGCATAGATGTCTGTCAGCCTTCCTCCAATAATTTGTATAGGTATGAATTTCATGGTTTATTTCCTTAGCTTTAAAAATCTTTGTTACTTATATCATTTACGTTTACTGTGTGATACCTTTGTCTAATAACACTGTTATACGAATTTTGCATACCTTCTAGTTTGTTTTAGGTATGATGTAGTATAGTGCATATAAAAAAATTGGGCTAAGCTAAACCATAGTATAATTTGTAGGGCTGTAGGTTATACTTACAGCTCAGTTATTGCTAGAACACAATAAGATGTTGTATCCACTATAGCAAATAAAACTTTTTAAATTAAATTTATTTAAAATTGTTTGAATTAACGTGGATTAATCGTCAAAACAAAACGAAAGCAAAGTTACAATTCAAATAAAAAATAAATTGAAATTCAAAGTTTTAATTAATAGTGTTGCCAGAGCTTGTTTTCCGAATTCCGAAAATAAAATAAATTTGAGTTTTTCTTATCGGTCTATTTGGTTGCATTGCCTAATAATAACAATAAAATGTACCTACAAAGTGCACGAGCAAACGGCTAGTTCGAAAATTAAGCGATAGGCTTTGTACTTTCGTGCGCGAGTGTACTTATGCGTAAACACACCCCGTCTATTTTCTTCCAGCGTTCTTTTTACATGATGCAAACTATTTTAAAATATGCTCCGCCAGTTAATAAAGCTCCGAGTAAAGTTCTGAGTCAAAAATGGTCTTGTGGGTAACAGTGACGTCAATCAATACTTGAGCAAGACTAAAGTAAGTCATTAACAACAAGTTTGAAAGAGACGTTTATGTTTATAAAAAAAACTTTAAAATGAAAGTTAGTACACACTTGCAGGTATTTTCGATGTCGTGTAGAAGTAGAAGAAAACTACCCGGACCCATGTAGATAAATCGTTTTGGCAACACCTAAGCGAACTTTTTTTAAATTTGAATGACATTTACCTAAGATTGACTTTGACTTTAGATTTTTGATGAAATAGTGACAGCGAATGAACAAATCGAAAAAAAAAGTACCAATGTCATTGATGACTAAAAGTCATTCATCTTTGGCATTGTCATCTCAGTCATCTGACAACACGTCATTTCAATTCAATTTTTCTCCACTCGCTCACTCGTTCGATTTCTATTTTGCTTTGCTCGCAGCTTCAGATAAAATTTTAGTATTTTTTTGCGTGTGTATGCATTTCACAATTGTTTAGTGTGTACTGATTCCACTGGTTTTTGTTAATTTGATTTTTCACAATGGATACCTACGAAAGTGTTATACTTGTTAAAAATGAGGTTTTTGTGTTTAAAATACCCCCAAAGACTTCTAATCGAGGATACAGGTAGGGTATTTAGAACTCATGTAATGTTATTGTTTATTCGTATCAGTCCTTCTAAAAGGTGGGCGTTTTCAGGGCGGCAGATTGGAACTTACAGGAACCACAGTGGACGGGGCGTATGAGACTTGTAGCCAAGGGAGAAGAGCTAATTATGAAGTTAGAGGACAAAGCTTCAGGAGAATTATTTGCCAAATGTCCTATTGATAAATATCCTGGTGTGGCTCTTGAGTCCGTCACCGACAGCTCACGTTACTTCGTCGTAAAGATTCAGGATGATAATGGTGAGAAAATAGTGTTTTAACAGTCAACTGCAAATACCTTTTCTAACTTTCTCTTTAGTTCATTAATTAGTTTATTAAGTATTTGTTATACATAAGCTCATTTGGTATGACGATGACCTTCAAATCATAAGATTATTAAAATTAAACACACACAGTAAGGTATTCAAGGTTTGGAGGAGGCCTCTGCCACATGGCAAACTGACAAGCAAAAGTGGAAAAAAGAACAATTTACGAAAAATAAAGAAATATTGTCTTGTTCTAAGGCTATAATAAAGGTATTTCAGGTAATCAATTTATTGTGAAATTGTAGGGCGCAGTGCTTACATAGGATTAGGCTTTGGAGACAGGTCAGACTCATTTGATCTCAATGTCGCCCTTCAAGACCACTTCAAATGGCTCCGGAAAGAGCAGGAAGGAGAAGGAGCACCACCACAGCAACTAGACCTCGGGTTCAAGGACGGAGAAACCATAAAAATCAACATGAAGATTACTGTGAGTTACCACCATAATTCTTTATGCATAGATACTTGAAAATAATTGAAGCTTGAGTATTCCAAACTGTATTTCAGTATTGTAAATATACTACATGATGTTTGTCAATTTCAGAAGTTTGTATGTAAGGCTGGATGTTTACTAATGTGTCATATTTACTTAAGTATT
This sequence comes from Peribatodes rhomboidaria, assembly GCA_911728515.1. Taxonomy (NCBI): domain Eukaryota; kingdom Metazoa; phylum Arthropoda; class Insecta; order Lepidoptera; family Geometridae; genus Peribatodes; species Peribatodes rhomboidaria. The sequence continues at coordinate 10,396,355 of OU452172.1, forward strand.
GATACAAGTTTTTGTTGGAATAACTTGTTTGGCTCCATTTCACAAAACAGCTGTCAATGTTGCCACATAATTTTAACCTTAAGAAAATATTCATCTTATTTTCATTTTTAGTCATTCCGAGTAGCTTATTCTACCTTTCTTCTATACTACTCCTAACAATAATAACTTTCTGCTTCTTAGCATAGTTCTTGCTACATATCTGGTACATAACTATGCAGTTTTTTTCGTTTTTCAGAAAAAAGATGGTAGTGAAGGGAGTAAGCCTAGGCGCGGTGTGGGAGCAGGTGGCGTGGGATGCCTATTGCCGCCTCCGCCGGGCGCGGGCACTTCGCGACTCCCGCCGCCTCCGTCTCCACAGCACGCGCCGTCGCCTGCTGCTGCAGCTCCTAATGCCACCAACTCGGAATGGGGAGACTTCAACTCTGCTAGGTAAATTATATTCCTTTTACTGTAGCTTGGTGGGGATCACACCCGCATTCATTTCGTTTGTTGCCTAATTACACAGTTATTTATGATTCTGGCTTACATATTGTTGTGATATTTAGGGTGCTGGAGTTTCAAGTCATGATTTATAAATTGTGGCAACTTTCATGGGTGAAAAGCAATGATTTGTCCAAAGATATTTGCACCATGAAAATAGTATAATAATAATTTTTATCTTATCACCATGGAGAATGTATTTGAATTATGATTTTATGATATCGGAATTAGTCACATACAATTAAATTGGTTATTCTGACTATCGTTTCAACCGCGTTCAGCAATCTTTATTAAAGGTGCACTTGTACATGAGTAATTCCCATATCATAAAATCATAATGTGTAAAAACCATGTCAGTTTCCATAGTAAAATGTATGAATTTAGAGAAAGAGGTTGTTAGAGGGATTGTAATTGTTCTTCAAAAGTGATGGGTTAATTTTGAAGACCTTTTTCATTGTAGTTATGGTCAGCAAAGTTCGATAAAAACTGTCCATTGGTTTTAAGTTATAAGCTTGTATTAGTTAGAGTTTTGAAATTAAATTTTAAAAATTCCAAAATGTAATTTAAAAAGCATGCACAGAAATTTATTCTTATCGAAGTTAGTTAATCCTACTTTCCTACTAATATTATAAACGCGAAAGTTTGTATGTATGGATGAATGGATGGATTGATGGATGGATGGATGTATGTTTGTTACTCTTTCACGCCAGAACGGCTGAACAGATCTGAATGAAATTTGGCACAGAGTTACATTATAGTCTAGAATAGCACATAGGATACTTTTTAACCACGGGTGAAACCGCGGGGCGCTGCTAGTTTTAAATGAATTGTAGAATTCACTTCAAATATCAGTAATTGTATCCATTGTAATAGGGCTATGGACATGCAGGGCTTCAATTGCATTGAAATAAAGTTTTTGTATATTATATTTTTAAACCCATGACATACTACAATTTTTGTAACTAAAATGTAATTTAGCTTGCAAAATTTATCATCCACATATTTTTTTTTAGCAAAAATTTCTTAAATATTTCTATGGTTCTACCTTACTTTTAGTTTGGAAATTTTTGACTCTAATTTGTGTCTTGCTATATTTGTGTGTGTGTGTGTGTACGTGTGTGTGTGGGCTAGTTTTTAGACCTGTAATGTTATTAATTTGTGTTTATGTCTTATTTCCAGTGCATCAAGTCAGAAACCTACGACGCCAGCCAACCAACAAAACTGGGTCCAATTCTAAAACATCTGATTATGAACATTGTGATTTGGTGTCTGCTATGTGAGCCTGTGTGAGTTGCACAATACATTAGATTACTCTCTATAGATTCCACACTTAGGCCTCGACTTATTCCACGTCCTGAACGAGACCTTAGTGCTCGTTTAGAGAAACACGGGGCGTTGCTTGACCCGTGCAGCGTCACTTCGCGTGGGCAAATCAAACATATGCAAATAAATGTTTTAATTTGTTTTGTTTTTGTCGCGAGACGCGACGTTGCACACGCTGCGTATCGCCGTGCATTTCCCTGAACAAGCCCTTAGGACCAACGAAGCGAACCAGGATGCCTAGCATGCGCAACGTAACAACGGTATGTCGACTCTTTTTAACGAGACAGACGTATGTTTACACATAGCCTTGTCACGTTCTCACACGACGAAAAGTGACGAGAAATTTTGACGCGCGCACATGCTAGGCCTGCATGCCTCGAACAAAATACACTTACAATTGCAATTTATCTGGTTCATTGCTAGGTGTAGTTAGGTATTTCAAAATAGCTAATAAAAACGCTTGTCTTAGTCCCAGAGGCCCATGCTTTTATCATTGAAGCAGTTTTGTTGAAACAAAGATCTCATAATGCGGTATCTATAGGGAGTAATCAGTGCACAATACTTAAAGAATACTTAATGGTGTGGGACTATTATAATGTTGCTGTCATTTACCATTATGCATGAATGATTATAATGAATTATCGTGAGTCATTATGGAATAGTGTGTTGTACTTGGTTATGTTGCAGGGAATCCAGCTGTGATTCATAGTTGGAATTACCTCTGTGCTAGGTGAGACATTAAATGAAGTGTAGACTGAAAAGTAAAAACTTTAAACGCTTCTTCAGGCTACTGTACTATATTACCATCGCAGCAAAGATTTGGCTAAAATGTTACATGCAGCAGAATGCGCGCGAATATTGTACAAACGCGCTAACCGCGTCGAGCGCCACTGCCGGTCGTTCAAAGTTTGTCGTTTGAATTTACACTGTACCGCACACGATATAGAGTTCACATTTAAACTAGTAGTGGTTTGGCTTTCACGGTTTGGCGGCGCGGCGGTGTGCTAGTCGCGTGAAAGTAATAAAAATGTCCGGTTTACTTTTGATGTCGAGACTGTGTATAAATAAATGAAATATTATGTCGATAAATCAACATGGAATTTTAGATAAGTACTTATTTACGTTGCGGAAGAGTTCATTTTCCATTAATAGTGTGTGAACAGTCTGGGAAATGTTACTGCAAATTAACACTCAATTATGTAGTTCTTATATAAGAGACTTTGTATAAAATCACACCATTCTATTATCGTACCAGTAAGAAAGATGTAATTTTTTTTCGTATTTTATGTATAGTTTTTCATTTAAAATGGTCACATTGATTTTTACTTTTTTTTGATGTCGTGGAGAGCGAGGCTTATTTATAAATAATTACTTAATTATACAGCAAGCACTGACTTATTGACAACCTTAGGTGTCTAATCTTGTAGAATAAGTTAAGGTATACTTATGAGAAAAATACTTGCCAGTCGAGTAGTAATTATGTTATTCCACTTCACCATTTTCGCTTCGTAGGTCAGATTAGATACCAGATCACAATAAAAATGCAATAAATATTTATCATAGAAATATTTACGTATCTGTATATGTTGTAACACTTGTATAATAATATATTTAGGCTAGGAATACATGGACAGATCGGCGTAGTCAAAAGTGACCTCATCTTGATAATAAACAACAGAGTAACTTTATTAAAAGTCTACATTTTGTATCGATCTAGATCTGGGCCTTTGAAGAAAAAAATAAGGATGGAACTTCCCTTAAATTCAAACTGAGGCACCGAAAAGGCGGCAACGTAAGTGATTTGAGTGTCGCATTGCACGGCTTACTATAGTCTGACTGGTTGAAAGCCTAGCTTACTATGCTCCAATTGGGTGTAAGTCTAGTTTACTATGCTCTGATTGGCTTAAGTCAAGCTTACTTGGCTGTTATTGATTGAATAAGTCAATTAGAGAGTTGAAAATTCCGTATCTCAGTTTGTGTTGCCGCCTTTTTTTTATTCTTTGTGGCCTCGGTTATTACATTTTACAAGAAATGGAATTGCTCTGGTGCATGATAAAGCCATATGTTTGTGTGAAACTTTGGCAGCTGTGATACAAGTAATGCTACGCATATCTTTGCATAACGATAATGCGCTTTATTAGTCAGTGAAACTTGTGATATAATAATAATGATTGTTACCGTAATAAAGTACAACGAATTGTTAAAACAGTCACAGTCCCGTATTCCGTGAGACGTACATATTTTATTGGTTTACGCCAAACATTGACTAGCTGTTAATGAATAGTCACTATCACTAGTGATTCCCAGTCGGTCGTGCGTTCCTAGCCTTAGAATTAGTTAAAGTTTCGGCTCTACGTATTGTTGATGTATATTGTTGAAAAGATGCATGTCATAGACAAGTTCTATGTAAATAGTTATAGTCTTAGAAGGAAGTGTTAGCGGTTGGTGTACCTAAACTAAGAGGCGTAAATGGCACCCTGAGTTACTATTAAAAACAAAACAAAATCGAGCGTATGCTCCCTTGCTGTAATTTTCTTTTCACAGAATCTCGGTATATCAAAGCTATCGAATTTGATTGATTGATGCAATAGAATCAACTTTGTTTATAATATGATCGATTGTGTTATAATTATGTAAAATAAATAGCGCGACACCAAGTCGATCATCAAGACCAAGTTAAATTAAAAAAATTGCTCAAGGGTGGTCTGTCTTACCAGCGACCATAATTCCGGGTTGCCTTTACGTCTTATATTTCTTATTGTAGATAAAGTTACCTTAAATAATTTCGACTGTGTCTAGTGTATCTAGACAAAGTATTAAGAATTTAGGGACTTTTTCTCGACGTTAAAACAAAAATATATCACATACATTTTGGCTTAGTTAAAAGCAAGTAGATCTGTATTTTGGCGTTCTTGGGAGATGTACAAAATAAATAATAATTTAACAGCATGTACTTTGTTTATTTAAATCGTCATATCGTCACGCCTTTCCCCCGAGAGAGTTAGCAGAGGTGTAATATAACCACACCCACACTTCGCCGGGCGAAGTCCCAAATGTTGCGGGGCGCAAGCCCGTCGCCATGCACCAGGCTCCAGTCATGTAGCAGATGACATACAATTCGCACACATGTTCACATAACGAAAAAATTGGTGCGTGCCGCCGGCTGGTTTTGAACCCGCTCCCTCTGGCTTGAGAAGCGGGCCTTCTCCAACTAGGCTATCATCGCTTTATTTAAATATGTACTTAGCACCTGAGTTTGCACGAAGTACGGAAAAAGTACGTTGTTTGGCAACCAACTTGTTAAAATCATTAAGGCTTGAGACTAGTTTTCACCCCACTTTACGCACGCGTAAACGTTTAAAATGGCGCTAACTATCGCCATGGCGTTGTTTTACAAATTGTTGGTTCAACGTACGTTAAAAATAACGATTAAGGTAAACTGTGCTTTGACCACAGGTTAGCGCCATTTTTAATATCAAACAGCTTAGATAGCTTTGTTAACCAATTTTTATGTGGGTCCTTAAGGGTTCCGCGACGCTCTGAATGTCCTGTACAAAAGCGCTTGTCAAAATTCTTGAAAACCATTCGTCAGATTGTGATGAAATTTGGCATATGTACCTACTATTAAATGAACTATATTTCCGCCCCTGTGAACTCGTTTTTTTAAAAAAAAAGTCCTCAAAAGATAATACAGTTCTGAAGAATATCAGAATTTGTCACTTTTGACTGATTTATTTGATAGATAGATAAAGCAATTCAAAAATCCCTTTACATAGGGAGGTTGCCTACATCATTAGCTTGGAAATAAATCCATAATACAATAGACATTTTTAGTTATTTAATAATGATTAAAGAAGTGCAAAAGTCATAAAAAATTATTGAAATTGCATTTTGTCACTCTGTAGATAACTTTAAAGGCTCTCTTCGCTCGTCGTCTTCCTAAAGATGAAATGGTAATAGAAAACCTCGAGCCAACGCGAAGTTAGTCTAAAGTGGTCGCTGGACCCTTAATGTAACAACGCTTTGTATTTTACAGTTGTTAAACATTTTACACACTTAATCGTTATTATTTGGCTTAAGTCCGAATGTAACTAACGTTTTGAAACATCAGTCAGCCCTGATTTTTCTCAGCGGTTATAGGGTCAAATGAATGATTTACCAAGCCAAATTCACGCTTGTGTATTTACTTACGGAATTTTGCACGCACTAAAGTCGCCTTACCCTGAATAGACAAAATATACCCTCTTAGCAATAAACGCTGTATAGCCTCGGAAAAGTTATACGGTGTTTTGTCTTTTACTTTCTTCAAAATTTTTGAATTCGATTGAAAAAGACAAAAGATTGTAACTAGTCCGAGAGCCCGAGTATAGAACCCGAGTATAGAGTATTGATAAGGAGGATAGACTGCTTCCATTCAATAACCATTTCGAAAAAGCTATTCAATAGTACCCCGAAGTTCTTCTTTGACACAGGGATTTACGAAAAGTATCAGTCGGGAGGTTATTTTAGCCGACCTTTCGTAGGCATGTGTTTTTTGTGCCGTGAAATTGAAGTTGTCGCGGCGCGGATTTTTTGAAGATTTGCTTTTTGGCTTAATGCTGGAATATGGTGAAGTTGGTCCTCAAGTAGGTATTTACTATTAATACATTTCAAACTATTACGTATTTGTCTGTGAACTATTATACTCAAACCTAAACGTAGATAAGCCTACTAAGATGTCTGGGATAGGAGTGCCTTAATAACTTAAAATCGATACGTAGTTGGTAGGTACAGCATCTGGTTTGCTATTGCCGAGCTATTAAGTTCTGTAATACCCAGGGCCGGATTTAGGGAAGGGCAGGCGGAGCCAAGCCCGGGGCCTCCATAAGAGAGGGCCCCCACAATAGAGACTAAAAAAAAGTGTACTTAAAAAGATTTTCACTTGAAAACCTACTTGTACAAGTATGAGTTAAATAATTAAATTTGTTTCTGGCCAAACATTAATGACTGATTTTTCATTTTTTTCGAGTAATAATTAGAGGCCTACACTTTTTACCCTGGGGCCTCCACACTTCTAAATCCGGCCCTGGTAACGCCTAAGATGTTTTGTTACGACACAGAAGTTCCATTATCGGGGATTAACGCATGAGAAGCGACAAGGGCGCGGCGCATTTTAATCGAAGGGCGAATTAGGTGAATGAATATTTAGGTGACACTTAAGATGGAGATCAATCTTATAAAGACGGGTATATTTGGGTCGCAATTTCCTACACAGGTAAGCGTACCTGGGTGCAGATGCTAATCTAAACAATTGATGAATGTATGAATAGTAGACATCTCAGATCAACCTAGAGAGTAAGATGGCGCACGGCGTATGATCTAGGTGAAGCCAAAAACCATCCAAAAACTACGCTACTGTCGTATAGGTACACAACGCTGACACATTGACACAAAAAAAACTACGCTACTCGCTAGGTCATTCTTACCTCGACATTATGTACATTGGTTAATGATATAATTTCGTATACTTAAATAAACATAGTGCATGGCCAGGACTACATTTTGAAGTTCTTTTCAAAAACTGTGCAGTTATTTTACAAGTTAATTTCGAAAAAGCCGTAACATTAAACTCTTACAAATATGTGTAGGTCTAAAATATGAAATCTCCTAAGGTTGTATATTGGAACGGAAATGGCTAAAGTAGAGTTTGGGAATTAATACCAGTTTTCGTGCAATTGTAAATGTTTTTCATGGCAACATTACCACGCACACACATTGAAAAAGAAGTGGCTTCAGCGAGATATAACGCAGTGTTCCATCTTTTCCTCTAGATTGATCTGAGAATGGACATAGCTAACTTATTCTAATGAAATATTTTTGTTAGTGTGACGTTTGCTCGCCTATGCAGTGAGATAGGCAGACTGCAGTAGTTCTCGACACGGGTCAACCTAGTGACGACTACTTCGCAAGGCTTACTGTTTTTTGCTCTCTTATTGGCTAACGTAATGATCATTTACCACGCTAGATATAGTTTTACTGAATTAGATTTTTTGTATCTTTTGTTTGTAATTAAGTGTATGTAAATAAAATAAATAAATAAAATAGACAACACCAAATGGGAAAATACAAATGAAATGAAAATGTTTATTAGCTGCAATATACATACCTACTACACATAAGAAAAATACACATAAATTATAAAACTTACTATACAGTAAGTATTTAGTGTCTACTTTTTTCAAGATTCATGAGATAGTTAGGTACGCTTTAATAAATGATTTGTCCAGATGGACTGAAAAAAAATTACACGCGTAAAAAAAAAAAACACCCAACTGTTAGGTTCTTATATGAACAAAATGTATGACACAACCCTAGTAAAAGATGTACCTGTCATGAACACTAGTGTAAAAAAGTTGGCTTGTCACTTTTCGTGTCGTTGTCACTTATAAACAGTATGGAACTAGACACACTCTAGACACATGGGTACTCGTAGGAAATACGTAATTAGGTACGAGTATACTTTTTTTTTGCATTAGGTATACCCTGATAAGTTAATAAGGTAAGGGAAAAGATTCAAGATTCATTTATTTGTGAGAACATGGTTTAGTATACAACATACAGGATAGCATACAGATCTTAAAATATGTTAGTAGGTACACATGTCCTGGCCTGGTGCGGCATACAAATAATAATTTAAAATGTCAGAGCTAATGAATATAATAATTAATAATTGAGTTAAAGGTATTTCATGTCAGAGTATTTTACAAAAGTCAGGTTGAACATAATGCATCAAATTTCCTGTCATCTAAAAAGTCAGTATAATTGTGTAGTAACACTTTTCAAGTATTAATATTTTCAATTTCTTTTTAAACATAACACTATTTAATTCCTTAATCGGTCGTGGTATTTTATTAAAAATTATGGGGGCCATACAAAAATTACAAAATACACTTTTGGCCATAAGTGCCGTTTTAGATTTTCTTACACATTGTCTAGTATTATCCCGTCTATTACGTATATTTACATCTGCCAGCCGTGTAAATAAGTCTGGATTTGCTTTTACATATGTTGCAATTTCGAGTATATATAGAGTAGATGGTAGAGTTAAGATCTTGTATTTTAGAAAATAAGACTGACAGCTGTCTGTCTTTTTTAGGTGAAACATGGCTCTAATGCATCGTTTTTGGGCTTTGAAAACAATTTCTCTATCAGTGGAGTTTCCCCAGAATATAATGCCATAGCTATTCCCCAGAATATAATGCCATAGCTGATACGACCATACCGTAGTATGCCGTTATCAGGGATTGATGTGGCAAGCTTACCTGACCTGCTATTTGTGACCAAGCTCATTTTGGGCAACCCTAGGCCCGATATGATCTTGGTGGGTCCCAAATACCTAGCACTGGTTTGGTAGAAATCGAAGTAAATACTATGTAGCAATACCGTAACTATATATTAGTAAGTACTAGGTATGAATCCAGATTAAACTGCCAGTAAAACATCTGAGCATTGAAAATATTAAATAACGAAGCTATGCTGACTTTCGTTTACTCGAATGTAGGTCACTGGTTTTGGAGATAAGGTACCAATAGGTACTATATTGGTTTTAACCTTTAGTTGCCGTAATGTTCTATGAAACGAAAGCTTGAAGATCATATTTTCAATAACTTTTCAATTTGGTGTAGGACATACCTACTTAGGTACCGTTATTTACAGAAATAAAACATTAACCACGATAATAGGTAGGTATATTTGCAGATAGGACTCAAAACCATCAGATTAGATAATAAATGATAATAAATAAGAAGGTATTTATAATTAATACTAGCTGCGCCCCGCGGTGTTACTTGTGGTAAAAAAGTAACCTAAGTACCTACATATGTGTTAGGTATTGTAAATCTACCCCTGTGCTAAATTTCATCCAGATTTGTTCGGCCGTTCTGGCGTGATTAACTCCATCCATCCAAACTTTCGCTTAATGAGGAGAAAAAATCTAATGATGTTCGGTGTTGATGGAACTACATACAGAAGTAAGTACTCGTAGTACCTACATAATATGTAACTACATAATAGCTATCAATACCTACGTGACGAAAGTTTGTTCGATGGTTGCTGAGGTATGCTAAACGATTAGGTACCTACCCTAATTTACCTACATAAAATAAGCAGGTACAAGATTTGATAAAAAATCTGAGTAAAGATTATAGTACCCACCTACATAACATATCGTCACGCCTTTCCCCCGAGGGGGCTGGCAGAGGTGTAATACAACACCCACACTTCGCCGGATGATCTTCAGTTCCAAATGTGACAGGGGGCGAGCCTATCGCCAAACACCGGGCTCCAATCGTGTAGCAGATGTTCATATAATGAACAAAACAATACGCACAAATGTTCATATAATGAACAAAACGGTGCGTGCCGTTGGCTGGGCTTGAACTCGCTCCCTCTGGCTTGAGAGGCGGGCCTTCTCCAACTAGGCTATCATCGCTTCAATATTTATAAGTACCTACCTACCCTACTCATTCATGTATAAGTACCTACCCTATATTTATAAGTACCCTACCTAAATACTTATTAATACACTTAATAGTAAGTAGGTACTTAATAATAAATAATAAATTCAGGACACTTCCACACACGGTCGCCTGACCCCAAACTAAACAAAGCTTGTAGACACTATGGCTGCCAGAGACTGATATATGTTTAGGTTTAAAGACATTTATTCTCATTAAAGATTATTACATCACTTACATGAGAATACATCGTATTAGTAAATTAGGTAGTTCGTCGTCACACAAAATCTTAAATATAGGTAAAAACAATTTAGTAAACAAAACAACACAATACTATTCTTAACAATAACAAGAACAGTGTATGAAAACCAAACAAGCATCACTTACGAGTATAGTTTAAGATACGAAAACTAGGAAATACTCTTTTAACTTCCTGGCTACCATCATCAAGTCAGCTCCTAAATATGAACTACGTAATACACAATAACATTCATTAAACAAACATACAAAGTTTCATTTCGACACGATATGTACATACTTAGATATTTTTAAATACATACATAAATAGATATGAACATGCAGACATAGAAAACATTAATGTTCATCACATGAATGTTTGCCTTAGGTGATGGGAATCGAACCCACGCCCCCACGCTCAGAAGGCAGGTTCACTACCAACTAGCCACCGAGGCAGCCAAACTAGTAGGTAGGTATAATGTTTATTTAATAAACATCTACAATAGCTTCATAAAAGGACGTGTTTGAAAATCATTAGTGCCTACCTACCCTAATACCAGCCACACACTCTTAGCTCGTAAACCAAACGTTAGCTACCGAAGCTTCAGGGCTGCTATTTATTTCTGCAAGACATCAATCATAGCGCGTGAGGTGGGACCGAGCTTGACAGGCCTAAAGCGGAAATATCGCTAATGTTGCCACTTATCGGCGTGACTCCCAAATATAACAGTCCCCCACACAACTTTACCGAACAAAATACTAACAGGGAGGTTCCCTTTCACGTCTATTCAGCTATTAGTTTATAAAAAAGTTTAGACACGTACGCGGGGTGGGCGGGAAAAAGGGTAGCTTTCGCGGGTGTTAATCTCAGTCCCTGTCAGTTTTTGTTTGATTTTACAAATCGATTTACCTACCTTTTTTCTCTTTATTTTTATGTAATAGTATATTTATTTAACCATAGCAGGTACTTATTTAACCTGCCTATAAGAGAGTGGGATATTGTGGCTTAGGTGCGACAGCCTAGAGATTGCTCAATAGAGCAATCTCTAGGCTGTCTAGGCTGTGGTGTAGGTTAAATAAGTACCTATATCTAGGCCCTAATATAATAATATTAGGGCCTAGATATAGGTATAAAGGTCATTTGCTGGCGTAAATTGGACGTCTTTGCTACCGATTTTTAATGAGTATTTAAATTCAAATTCAAAATGTTTTAATGCAGAGGCAAGGGTTGGTATAGATTACCTCCTCATAGTAATCCTTCTATAGTCTCACCGTGCTCTAGCAAAAGGGCATGTTTTTTTAAAATAATTTGATTATATTAAGTACTTACATTACATTATATTATTACATTCATTCAATATCATAGTAAAAATTAAAAAAAAATATATTACATCATATCAACATGTCTGTTAGGAATTCATTGACGGAATCATAAGTTTTGGCAATTAATAAGTTGTTAAGCCTAAATTTGGAAATGGAAACATTATTTATTTCCTTTATACTTAGCGGTACTTTATTGTAGATAGTACTACAAACGTTTAAGTAGCGGTTCTGTGATATGGTTCACGTAGTCTACTTTTATGTCTCTTACTTAATAGGGTCTCATAATTACTTAATTTTTTCTTGACAATTAGAGCTGATTCAAAAATATAAATAGAAAATATATATAATATAATATATATAATAGAAGGAAGAGTCAAAAGTTTCAGCTTTTTGAAATATGGTTTACAAGAGTCTCTTCGCTTCAATCCACATATTGCACGAATGCATTTTTTTTAGCTACCATGATAAGCACTCAATAACGTTTTCTCATTCGCTATTTTCCGTAGCATGTTTAATGCATATGAAAATTAACTTAAATAGGTATACGAGTACATAGCCAACTGTATTACCTAGCGTATCCTTAAATAAATTTTATAGTTACTATATGGCTCGAGACCTTCGAGTAGAACCTAGAAAGAATACTAAACTCCCCCATTCACGGTATATTGCGTCGTAAACAGAGAGTGCTGACGGAACCACGGAATTGCCGACAACTTACCAATACTATGTCGTAACAAGTAAGGTTCCTGTGAATTCTGCACATCGAACTAAATATTATTGGTTTTCTCTCTTATTTAACCAGGTTCCTATAAGAGGTAGGTACACCTAAAAGTTGGCGCTATGCAGTCTAATAATAATCCGTAAGTATTTGTTAACGTATTTTAGAAAGTACATCAAAACACAGTTTTAAAGCTTAAAAGTCACAAGACTTTAAAAAGTTGGTCGAAAACGAACGATTTCGCTACTTATTAAGAAGTCAGGGTTTTTGGTTGGTTTTCCTTATTCATTTTCATTATAGGTAATGTATTCATAGTGGCTGATCTACATAGCCCTACGTCGATAGTACGTTTTACCCGGGCGAGCTTCTGTGTCCTGTGTACGGTGAAGCAATTATGGTCTACCTCTATTGGGTGCAACAAAATCGATTGAGTCTCAATATGGTTAGTGGTTGGCTATTGCAGTAGGTGACGTACGTAACGGTCCTGTGTCTGTACTATGCTAACAGAACCATCTATTCAAACTAATTTATAAGCAAGTGCGAGTTTACCATTTCCAGGATGAAAAACGAAACTAGGACTACCATGCTACGTAAATACTATTACTAGGAACTATAAACAAAACAAAGATGTTCCATAGAAAAATGTCTTTCAGACACTTCGAACAGATTAATAGAATGTGCAGAACCTCTGATTTTTTAATTGCAATTTCAGCGTATCCTCCAAATTTGAGTACATAAAGATACGTAAATTTTAATTCAATTAGAGTGTAGGTAGACTACTTACTCCGATTTTGTTTACAGTGCAATCAATTTCAATAAAGAGCGATTGAATTTGCCCGCGGACATAGCAATTACATTTAGGTAGGTACGCGAGTGGAAAAGCTTTTGTGGATCCATCCACCCGTATTGGTCAACGCGAGTAAGTCCTATTTGTTCCATGGAAAATGCGCTCGCTGACGGGGCGTAACACTACGTACTCGCTATTGTACTTGTACTGTCGTCCATTACAAAAATGAAAGCTCGAGCCAAAGCTCTGAGCAGTATGGGCGTTTTGAAAATATCTAAAAACTGATATTTCATTTGCGCAATAATTATTTAAAGATTAAAAATTGAAATACTTTACTCAAAAAACTCATTTTTGAGTAAAGTATTTTTTTTGACAATCAACCAATTTTGACAACCTTGTTTGAGCAAAGTCGACCTTGCCGTTCTGTTTCAAGGAGCGGCCGGCAAAGTGTTGCTGGTCGCTCTAACAGGCCGGCAAAACATTGCCGGCCGCTATTTTGACTTTTCAACGTTTTAAAAAAACTAAATGCAAAAAGATTCTATATAAAACACAGCTGTTTGTATATAAAGAGATAGGTACAAAAAAAATATTCCATATTTGGCTGTATAGTTCCAACTACCATTGCTAAAAAAAAAAAACAAAGAAGTAACACCGGAAAGTCGGTGTTGAGTAACTGTACTTTTCATAATTGTCATTTTAATTAAATTTCTAGTTAATTAATACATATTTTATTTAAACTATTTGCTGGTTTTATTTAGGTTAGGTACTTGCATTATACAAGCACTACAAGCCTTGGCCCACTACGACTGCTTCGCTGGTCACGCTATGATTGCCTCGAGCTAGCCTAGCTACGCTCTAGACCTTCCAGCTTGGCCATCATTGCAGCCCTTGCTGTCCTCGCTGTAAAGGCCTCGACCTACGGCCTCGGCCTTTATCTCAGCTCGTCCAGTGCTGCACGCTGACTGCGTGTCGGCTGTGTCGGCCTGGAGATGCGCTACGCTGCGCTGTCGGCCATCATCAGCGCGACCAGCAAAGTAGTCATTATAGACCGCGGCAGTAATGTACTATAATACATAGAACAGAACATATGTACATACTAGCTACCGCGCTAGCTAGCTAGGTGTAAGAGCGATTTAGCGATGCTCAAACGATTTTTCACTACGACCTTACTGCCAATGATTATAATGTGTCTATGTGTCGAGCTCCGCATCTGTATTACACCGAGGGGTATCTAACAACATTTTCCGTAAACTGTCAGCGGGTGGCCGCGCTGTTACTAGATTAATGGCCAAATGTAATTTCCAAGTCACTTGTTATACCGACTTTGTTTACTTAAAACTATTTATGAAGCACTAGTTGTTACCCGCGACCTTTATCGCGTTTATTCAGAAAATAGTTTCCTAAAACCTTCCTCGCGAAATTCAGTAACTAGGTAATTATCAGCACGTTCAGCCCTTAAGCCGTTTAAAGCCTACAAACAGACAGACTGACAGTTATTTTCGGTTTTATAATATTAGTATGGATTTATAAGAACTCGAGTGGTAAAACTATTTATCACTCGAGTTTTTTGTTCTTTGCTTAGCTTACAGTGTTCCTTTTCTCAATTTGGGTACATTTTTGTATGATCAGGGTCATTGAAACTTTTATTTTTCTGTCAGTAACTTCTTTTCTGTTTGCGAATTTTCTAAAGTCTACAAAAGTTTTTTTTACTTCGCTAAGTAGGTTTTAATTAGTATAGTAAGTAAGCTTTAATTAGTCATGGTCTTAGATGGAGACTGTTAGTAAGCTATCTTTTTTACATAGAAAATGCATTACAGTTATAAAAGTAAGTAAGTAGGTACTTAAATTAGTAGGAAGGTACTTTAATAAGCATTACTTAAAAGTAATGCTTATTAAAGTAAGTCTAAAGACTAGTATAACCCTCGCTGTTCAAAATCTACAAAGAAATGAGACCCCCAAAGAACTCGCTCATTTACAACGAGAAAGTAAACCGGATTAATTAACCTTTTGATTCAATTCCGCTGATTTTAATTCCAAAGTCTGCAGTTTTGCTCGTAAATAGGAAGGGTAAAGAACGGAATCCGAGACATCCACAATTTCACAATTCAACGGGCGACGTACCTACGATCGATCCCCTTTGTTAGGTTTATGCAAGGTAGACGGATTTCGTTGCAAATCTAGCTAGGCACAGTCCGACCTATTGAAACTTTGAATCCAGTTCTATTGACGTGGAGAATTCAATTGGCATTGATTTAGATTTCTACTCTGAACATTTTTTTTAGTTAGTTTTTGCAATCTAGGCTCAGATCAATCTAGGGGAGAAGATGGTACACTGCGTTATATCTCGCTGAAGCCACTTCTTTTTCAATGTATGTGCGTTGTAATGTTGCCCTGAAAAACATTTACAATTGCACGAACACCAATATTAATTCCCAAACTCTACGTTAGCCATTTCTGTTCCAATATACAACCTTAGTAGATTTAATATTCCAAAACTGCCCATATTTGTAATGTTACGGCTTTTTCAAAATTGACTTGTAAAAAAACCGCACAGTTTTAAAAAAAACCTCAAATGTAGTCCTGGCCACACTTGTATAATGCACTATGTATATTTAAGTACACGAAATTATACCATAAACCATACATGTACATACAATATAACTCTGCAAATATTGATCCTAGCGTAAAAATAATCATGACCAAACTTGTGAGAAATTAAATTTCCAATAACTTCGGATAATGCCATTTTTGCTCTAAAGTTGAAAATTAACGAGTTATTTCAGAAAAACGAAAACATTGAACTTTAAAACAAGATGGCGGCGAACCCTTTACCGGGATTAGTTAGAAATCGAGATTTATAATTCCAACCACCTCCCCTCCCCTCCCCAAAAAATCGCTCCCCGGAATTTTTTCTATTTCAGGCTAGTTTTATGTCTGCCCCGACTGGACTAATCAACTGAGCAACCGAGGCAGTCATCTACTTGCCTGCAAGTTGTCAAAAAAATAAATTCTTACTTAATTCTATTTCTAACTATCCTAACTAATATTATAAAAACGTTCTAACTATAACAATAACAGTAACAACTAAAGTGAGTTGGTTTGTTCGTTAGTTTCTACTTTCTTGCCGATCTTTCAGTTTCTACTCAACCGATTATCATGAAATAAAAAACCAGAATTTATTGATAAGGGTCCCGCGACGCTCTGAAATTTCCATACAAACGCGCTTGTCAAATTCATTGGAAACCATTTGTCAGATTATGATGAAATTTAGCATGTACAATTAAATGAAGTATATCTCCGCCCCTATGTTTTTGGTTTTTGTTAAAAACGTCCTCAAGAGAAAATAGAGCTTGAAAAACATCCGCATTTGTAAGGGGTCACTTTTGACTAATTTATTCAATAGATAGACAAAGCAAATCAAAAATCTCTTTACATAGGGAGCTTGTCTAAATCATTAGCTTTTAAATGAATCCATAATACAAGGGAAATTCTGAGTTACTTAAGAATAATTGATGATTTGAATGATGATTACAGAAGTGCAAAAGTAATGAAAAAAATGAAATTGCACTTTGTCACTCTGTAGGTAGGCTCGGTAACTCGGCTGGGCAGCGTTCGGAAAATTGCGTAGCATCTTCTCGTCCGACATACCTCAGTGCCTCAAGTCGAAAGTGTTCGACCAGTGTGTGTTACCAGTGATGACTTATGGCACTGAAACGTGGTCTCTCACTATGGGCCTTATAAATAAGCTTCTAGTAGCCCAACGAGCTATGGAGAGGGCTATGCTCGGAGTCTCTCTGCGAGATCGAATCAGGAATGAGGAGATCCGTAGACGAACCAAAGTTTACGACATAGCCCAGAGGATTGGCAAGTTGAAATGGCAGTGGGCAGGGCACATAGCACGAAGGACTGATGACCGATGGGGTCGAAAGGTCCTCGAATGGAGACCACGTTCCGGCAAGCGCAGCGTAGGACGTCCACCCACAAGGTGGACAGATGACCTTGTCAAGACCGCAGGATCGCGCTGGATGCAGGCCGCTACCAACCGGTCTTATTGGAGGTCTATGGGGGAGGCCTATGTCCAGCAGTGGACGTCCTATGGCTGATGGATGACTCTGTAGGTAACTTTAGAGGCTCGTCAGTATCATTACTTGCTCTCTTCACTCGTAGTCTTCTTCTAGTCGAAATGGCTATAAAAAACCGTAAGCCAATGCGAAGTTAGTCTAAAGTGGTCGCGCAACTCTTAGTCATAAAGTTACACATCACAGTTGCATATTTATTTTTGAATATTTAAATATTGATGAATTTTTGCATGGATAAGGACAAATGATACCTTTCACCCAGAAAAATTTACGGTGCCCGTGGGACCGCGGGTGAAAGCGCGGGGCGCGGCTAGGCTATTTATATATATTTTTTGATTAAATTTTACACTTTAACTGATCTTACAAACTATATATAAATAGGTACAAGAAAATAAATAAATCGAGTGGAAATTTTACCAGTTTGTTTACTTGTAATACACTTATTTTTCTTGTTACAACAATCTGCTTAAGACAAGCTCGCGTACTCTTATCAAAAATGATAGGTACCTAAATATTATACCTTCGTCGGCTAGCTGCCTTCCTTTCAACGTGTAGGTACTTCGTAGAAAATACTTTTTACTCTTACTTGTTCTTATTACTCATGTGTCAAAGCAACTTGGTACCTATGACACACGAATAGAGCAAAAAAACTAAGTTACAGTACATTTCAATAGGTGTTTATGTAGTGCTAGTCGGTGTTTTAAAACGTAAGTATGTTTTGCCCAGCACAAAAACAGAGAAAAACATATTTACAAAATATTGTTTTGTTACAAATCTTAGACCTTTGGTTAGAAGGTCTAAGTTACACATTATAACATCAAACCATTTCTCCTCTGCGTGTTTTTAGACGTCGTGTTATAAGTTTAACGTGTCTGTGTGTCTGTTTGTGTTTGTGTGTGTGTGTGTGTTTGTGTGTGGCATCGTAGCTCCTGAACGGATGAACCGATTTTGATTTAATTTTTTTGTTTTAAAGGTGAATTAGTCGGAGTGTTCTTAGCTATGTTTGATAGAATTCGGTGTCGGGGGTTTTACATTTTTTAAATTTTGTATGGAATTATAGGGCAATTATAATTTCTCTAAGTATAGCAGTAGGTTAGAACAGAACTCGCGAAGGAGACAGCAGATTCAAGTACACCATGAAAAACTGCCATGGGGGTACCCAAGAGAGGGCAAGAAGAATCAAATAAATAGTAATAAAAATTTAACTGTTGTTTTTTGGTGATTAAACTAAACTTTTACTTTCTGTCTTTTATTTCACCTTTATAGTTTTAGATTAGCATACACTTAGGTAATTTCAAATAATTTTCGCCACAATGTTTGTCGCTGCAGTGTAATTCGCCCTGGTGGAATTCGCTTCAAAGACTTTTCGCTCCAGCGTACCACGCTAAAAGTTTTTCGCCACAACGACCTGTCGCTACAACGTCATTCGAAACTACGTACGGGAACCCAAGGTCTCAAAGCATCTGCCCCACCCTGGTACCTAACTCGTAGCTCAGAATTTAGGTTATCCGAGTAAAAAAAGTAAGTACAGTTTTAGGCCCATCCCTAAAAAAATATTTACTTCTGCTCCACCACCAACCAAAATCTGGGTGCGCCCAATTAAACAGCTGTAATTAACCGATAAATGATGCCATATTGTTTAACATATATGATGATCTATGTGTAAAATAAACATATCCTACTAATATTATAAACGCGAAAGTTTGTAAGAATGGGTGGATGGATGGATGGATGTTTGTTACTCTTTCACGCTAGAACAGCTAAACAGATCTGGATGAAATTTGGCACAGAGATAGATTATAGTCTAGAATAGCACATAGGACTTTTTAACCGCGGGTGAAACCGCGGGGAGCAGCTAGTATTGCATATATACATGATATTCATGGTGTACATACTAGTTATTTGACCCGTAATTGTCTATCTACTACCATATATTCTGTGTCGAAACTAAATAATGGTTTGTCATCTCTCGTCCTGGCGGTAATTATAACGGATAAAATAAACATGTATGCCTATTATTTGTTAACATTGCTAATTGAAATGTAACTAAGGACGTAAGTATGTCAATTTTGTTCTATTGTTACTCTATTACACTAATCACCAAATCTATTAACACAATGTAATTATTAGTATCTAGTTAAATTTCGGGAGCACTTAATATGTTTTTTAAAAACTAAAATAAAACTAGAGAAGTAGTGTTGCCGATTTGGAGGCAAGGAATATAATAATGAAAACTTAAAACTAGAGCCCAAAGGCAGACTTACAACTAGGCCGGTGGTCCGGCTGCGAGAATGCCGACTCGGCGCTGATAAGGCTCGCACCGGTGCGGCCGCGTCTAGACGCTGACGAAGGCATTCCCGACTCTTAGTCTAAGCAAGTAGGGGCAGGGGGATGCATAACTCCTCCATCCCTAAGAGAGAAATTATCGGAATGTTCGATTGGAGAACTTTTCCGGTAATTTCGTAAAACATGAATTATATTTTTGCGAAAAACATATAGAAGACTTACACATATGCTTAATACTAGAAAGCCGGAAATGGCGTAAACTAAAACACTATTAGAGTCCATTTCTCTTTTGGGTTCAAACACT
Source organism: Peribatodes rhomboidaria (assembly GCA_911728515.1). Taxonomy (NCBI): domain Eukaryota; kingdom Metazoa; phylum Arthropoda; class Insecta; order Lepidoptera; family Geometridae; genus Peribatodes; species Peribatodes rhomboidaria. Next base: position 10,416,387 of record OU452172.1, read on the forward strand.
TCACTGTTTTTTAACACAAATGACAAATACTTTAGGTCGTCGAGGTTTGTATCGCGTATGTTAAGTGTAGGTGCACTTGATAGATTTGTATTCGTCTGGAATGCTGGAAGGCTGATAACGGGTAACGGAGTCACGGCGTCTGTCTCTGTGTAGATCTGGTGGTGATACAGCTTCATCCCGTTGATCTCGAGGTCACATGGCTCGTCAAGGGTAATTACGTATGTTCCGTGCACCGGATATTTGTAAGTGTCTTCGGTGCATATTTTGGTAAGTATTGTCTCTTTTCTGGTAAAGAGTATCCAACTGTCATAGTTGATCTTCTGGAGTTTTACATCTTCCACGTAGACAGGGTGCTGCTTACAGCAGCTGAGGTCGCCGTCGTATCGGAGGAGTTGCTCCTCGCAGGTAGGCCCATTGTTTAAGGCCCTGTTGTCACTGTTGCATAAAAATTGGTCTCCGGCGGCGAGTGGTCGACACGGTGTTGAAATCGGCTGGTATTTCAACCCTTTCGCCAATAGGTAGGGGTAGGTAGGAACTATCGCTAGGGTTTGGTTGTCTTTGGAAATGGGAACAGTGTACATTTTATAATAGTTATATGTATAATTATCAGTTATCGGTACCTCCATTATAAATGTGACCTGGTTTTTCTTTACAAATGATTTTACTGAAATAGTTTCTTCTATCTTAACTAAATTCGATTCGTTAGGAGTATAAACTAGGTTTCCTGTTCTAGCTATTAATTGTAGGTGATACAATAATTCAGTAGAGTTTACAATTGACGGATGTAATATCGAGTTCCTACTTAATGCTATAGCGGTCTCAATTTCACTTAACTTAATAAATATCGTGCGGAAGTTGTGCATGAATAAATTATACATATTTAATATATATGAGGATATAATTAAGTTATTACCCTTAACAACAGTTTCTTTAAGAGCAGTTTCTAGATTTTTCATACGTGCGTCAAGAGTTAAGGTATCTTGACGGATTAATTCGGTTACGTTTATAAGGCTGTCTATCATTTTGGAAATAACAATGATTTTCTTTGAGTTAATTATTTGGTCTTTAGTTGTTTCTGATATTATTTTATCATATTTAATGGCGTCGTCATGGTCTAAATTTCCTGTTATTATTTTAATCATGGAACCTAGGGGGTTAATTATCCCTCGCTTTGAACGTTGGGGAATTAGTTGATGAAATTTGTTTAGTGTTATGTCTCGCAGGTGCTCTGCGTGCATAAGTGCGCTGACGAAATCATGGGGAAGAATTTTGTTACGGGAAATTAAATTTTGAAATTCTGAAAATTTGGTTATAACTACTTTCAAGTCGGTATACACATTATCTAATCTGACAGTTTTTAAAATGGTCCAATTATCGAGCTGAATGTATGCTTGTCCTTCCTTGACTGGTAAGATTCCCGGGTTTTCCCTAAGACATCGCAGATGAAGTGCGACTGTCGCTGGTGTCGCTATCAACAGGAACCACCACCTGTGGAGGACGTTTTATGTTTTTTATTGGCGCACTTGTTTTCTTTTTCTCCGTCTCTACTTTGATCGGAACAATGTTCTTTTCTATGTTTCCTATTACTTTTGCCTTTTTGTACCTCGCCTTGTCTTTGCTTTTTCTTTTATTTATGTCTTTTACGTAAACCGTTTCTCCGTGAGGAAATTCCTTGTCTTTTTCTCCTTCTCGTTTTTCCCTAACTTTATTCTTTTTTGTTGCCATATTTTTCGCCAAATATTTGTATAAGAATTTTGTACGCTTTTCGTGGTCTTTAACTAACTGTTGGGTGTATACTTTCTGAAACTCTACGTTGAAGGGGTTGTCGGAGTCTGTGTGTCCAAAGACTACTTCAAATGGTGTTAGCCCTGTGGCTGTATGTATAGTATGGTTGTATGCCATAATCGAGTATGTCATAATTGATGCGGCGTCTGTGCATTTCTGTTCGTACTTAGCTAATCTATATATTTCAATAAGGGTCGAATGGAACCGCTCGATGAGTCCCATTGAGTTAGGGTTGTTAACCGTACCTATGTGACGTTCTATTTTATGTAGGCTAAGGAAATCCTTTTTTTTTTTTTTTTTTTTTTTTTTTTCACCTTGGGAAAATCCTTTATGGATACCACCAACAGCCCCGGGGCGGGCACAGAGTGGTTATGTGGGAATCCCGCCACTGACGGCCTACCCACTAAAAACCCAAGGGTGTTCCACCTCGACGCAGAATGTCGGGACAACGGGAACTACTCTCAGACACGACCGCGGCCCCGACAGCGCCAGCCCCTGCGGGCACCTCCTCGAGCCTACGCTCTTCCTCACCATGACGATGTATCGAACACTAAACACATCGTCATCATCCACCTCGGGGACCAACTCAGCCGATGGGCGTGAAACAGCACCCGTGTCTAACGCCCTTGGTCCCTATGCGACGGGTCAGGTAAGTGGCCCCGCCGCCTACCACTTTGGCTGCAGAGGGCACTCAGAATGGAGCGCCGTTGCACCACATTCGAGTTCCCCCGCTGCCCCACCTCGACCGCACCACATTCACGTAGCCTCCTTTAAAACCTACGAAGGATCCCACCCAGCTAGCGGCCCTCAGCCACTCCAGCGGGGACACCGGGAGGTGCCACCCCACAGCTAGCAGTCCTAAGCCACTCCAGCAGAGACTTCCCGACCCAAAGGATGTCTCCCACAGCTAGCGGTCCTAGGCCACTCCAGCGGGTGACACACCGGGGCCCCCCTCAGCTAGCAGCCTCAAGCAGGCCACTCCAACGTGGTCCCCAACGAGGTCCTCCAGAGTCCTACGCGGAATGCAGGAACGGCCACGCCTCGTCCGCCTCTCACACCGGCCACGGAGGACAGTAAGAGTGGTGTAACACCACACCGTGCTCTTTTTCCTCAGCAGCCCCATCCCGTCGAGGCCGCGGCAGGCAGAGAAAAACGCCCTTCCTCCCGCGGTCTCCACCCCTCGGTTGCAGTGCCACCCAATCCACACTGCAGCCCGCCTCAGTTACGGCAGTGCCGCAACCTACCTTGGCCGCTTTTTCTACAAAGGCTTTCAGGAGAAAGCCCCGAGAAAAGCGGCCCCACCTCGGATTCCTCTTGGCTTCACCGTGGCTGATCAGGCCACGGCTACTGAGCCCCCCCGCCACGACAAGGCGGGAACCCTCGGGGGAGAGGCTAAGGAAATCCTTCATTAACTCGTTGTTAAACTCCATTCCCGGATCTGAACTAATTTTCTTGGGGATTCCGTAGAAGGAAAAGTATTTCATGAGAGCTCTCACAACTTCAGGGGTAGATTTGTTAGGAATTTCCATGGCTTGTCCTAGTTTGCTGAAAGCGTCTATGAGGGTGAGATAATATTTGCCTTCTATGGTGAATAAGTCCATAAAAAGTTCCTGAAAAGGGGCATCCTGTGTCTGGGTGAGTTGTAGGAAGGGTTTAATCGGTTTTCTATCGTATTTCATTTTTCTGCATGCGTCACAGGAGTTAATAATGGCTGAGGTAGTTTCTTCCATTTTGTTCCAGAAGTAACTTCTTCTTAGTCTTACCAGTGTCTCTTTGATTCCTCTGTGGCACGTCTTTCCTTGGTGATATTTTAGAACTATTTCTTTCTGCTCATTCTCATCTTCCACGTATACTACTCGTTCTGTACACTCGTAGAGTTTTATCGTGTCTTTCTTGAATAAGGAAATTACTATATTACTAAATTGTCGGCGATGTTGATTTTCTTCAAAATAAATAAAATACTTTATTTTGGGTCTTATGTACTCCTTGAGAAATTCTTTGACTAATTCTGGATTGTTTGTGGGAAGAAAAACTTCTAAAATTTTATGTTTGTTGTGGGAAATATCCTTAACTTGAGTTTCATTTTTAAACCATGAAAATACGAGAATTTGATTCGGCTTGGTGTCGATAGCTTCATGTAATATGGGTATTCCAGTTGATTCTAAGTCGTCTGTTGAATGGATAGTCTGCGTTTTGCTGCTTCCAGATGCAGAAGGAATGATTGGTCTTTCAATTGAGAGTTCAGGAAGTTCTGCTGTGTCTGTGTCTGAATCCGATATTGTGATAGAGCTAGCGGACGTTGTGGAAGAGTTACTTCTTTGGAGTTCTCTAATTTTCTTTTTCTGTTTCTTCTTGTTTTGGTCTACGTTTACTGCCATTGAGTTTCCTTCTTCTTCTTCTAAGACGTTGAGCTTAATTCTGCTTAAGGCATCTGCATTTGTATTCTGTTTGCCGTTTTTGTAGATAATTGTTTTGTTTTGGGGGCTGAGCTACCCACGTCCGTAGGAGTGTACTCCATTAGATTCCCTACACGTGGTCCCCGGGTAGTGCTAACCAGGTAGCAAACTCTGGTGGGAGGCTTCGGCCGTGGCTAGTTACCACCCACCGGACCAAGCCATGCCGTGAAATGACCTAGTCGTGTTTCGGGATGTAGTCCGGTGTAACCGTTCCGAAGACGGGTCTGAGCAGTGGCGCACTTGTAGTGCCTCACTCAACTGCCGTCTTTGTACTTGTTCACTCTACAAAACTTCAAGGCTAGAGTGAATGAGTACCTTATAGGTCGTCGTGCTCCATCTTAGACCACAACGTCGCTTAACATCAGGCGAGTTAGTGGTCAAACGCCGACCTATTCTACATAAAAAAAAAAAAAAAAAAAAAAAAAATTTCAAAGTCGAAGTCCTGAAGGCGTAGTCTCCAGCGTGTGAGCTTACTGTTTGGGTCCTTAAGGGAGTTCAACCATGCTAGGGGTCGGTGATCAGTGTATATATAGAATTTTTTTCCATAGAGATATGGTCGGAAGTGTTTTGTTGCCCAGATAATGGCCAACAGTTCTTTTTCTATTGTACTGTATCTAAACTCTGTGTCGCTCAGGGTTCTACTTGCGTATGCTATTGGTTTATCGCTGCCAACTTGTCCTTGAGAGAGTACGGCTCCTAGGGCTACGTTGGAAGCATCAGTGGTTAGAATGAATGGCTTTTCAAAGTCGGGGTATTGTAAGAGCGGTGCGTGAGTGAGTAGCTCTTTACATTTATTAAAAGCGTCGATGTAATTTTGATCAATTATAATTCTATTTCGTTTTTTTAAACAGGCTGTTAGAGGCTGGGTAATTTTTGCGAAATTCGGAATAAAGCGTCGGTAATAACCTACTAGTCCGAGGAAACTTTTAATTTCCGTGGTAGTTTTTGGGATCGGGAAATTTAACACTGCTTCTATCTTGTCGTTATTAGGTTTTAGTCCGTCTCTTGTAATTGTGTGTCCAAGATATAGCACTTCTTTTCGTAAGAATTCTGATTTATCTAACTGTATTTTCAGGTTGGTCTGTCTGAGTCGGTCAAAAACTAGACGTAGTTTTTGGATATGTTCTTCTAGACTGGATGAGAAGATGATGACGTCATCCAAGTACACCATGCAATGTAGCCCTTGCAGTCCACGAAGAACATGGTCCATAGTTCGCTGGAAAGTAGCGGGGGCTGTTTTCAAGCCAAATGGCATTCTTAGAAATTCGAAATGTCCGTTTTGAGTACTGAAAGCAGTCTTTTGTCTGTCTTCTTCTTCAACTTCTATCTGGTGATAGCCACTTGCTAAATCTATTGTTGTGAAGTAAGCACTTTTTCCTAGTTTGTCAAGTAAGTCGTTTATATTTGGTAGGGGGTATTTATCGTCTATCGTTATCTCGTTAAGGCGTCTGTAATCAACGACCATTCTGTATTTTCTTTCTCCTGACGCATCTAATTTCTTGGGTACTAAGTGGACTGGGGCATTCCAAGGGGAATGAGATTCCTGAATTACGTTATCTTGTAACATTTTTGTTACTTGACGGTTTATTTCTTGGGCTTGTGTCGGGGCTAGTCTATATGGTCTTACATAGATTGGGTCTTCATTCTTAGTCCGTATATTATGTTTAACTTGGTTTGTAAAGGTCAGCGGTAGTTGTTCGCAATGGAAGATGTTTTTGTATTCTTTGCAGAGTTTGAAGATTTTCTCTTTTTCTTCTTTATTCATGTGGTCTAGTCTAATTTTCTTTAGGTTTTCTTCTAATATTTTCTCTATTTCTATTCCGCGATTGTTTGTAGTAAGGTTAATATTATACTTCGCTTCCGGGTGGTAATTAACCACTTTTAAGGGTTGCTTCACTGTTATTTTCACTGGTTCGTTTGAGGTGTTTTGGATAACTGTGGTAGCGTATCCGTTAACGCAGTTTACTAAGGCGCTGGGCATACGTACGCCAGGGCCGAATTTTCTGTAGTCAAGTATTGCGTTGCCTGAATATTGGTCTATGGGTAGTTTCACGCGTTTTTCAGTTCGGGCTTGAATTTTCACTTCGTAATTTAAATTTTTATTTATAATTGGAATAATGGTAGTATTTGTTTTCAGAACCGAATTTTTCAAATCTATAACTGCATGCAATTGTTCTAATAGGTCGTTTCCTATTAATCCGTCATAGCGTTGGTCGACGTCATAGACGTAAAATTTATGGTACTCGTTGCTTTGGAAAGTCGGTAAAAGCGGAATTTCTATGACCTCACTGTGGTTGCTTGATGCGTGCGTGCTAACTACTTGGAAGGGTTCATGCCGGAGGTGGTAATAGAAAAACTCGTAAGCTTTTCGGGGGCTTATGAACGAGCGCGTACTCCCGGTGTCTATCATCAGTTTTGCGTCTATTTCAGGTATATAAATATGGGGTAGTTTCAAAGTGGGGTCGCAATTCAGTTCTATGGTCTCTGCTCCGTAGAGGCCGGTGTATGAAAATTTTCCAGGGATTCCTGAAGGGTTTCCATTTGTGGCATGTCTGTATATGCTTCAGCTTCAGTTTCGTACGCGTCTTCAGCTACCTCGTACATGTCGGGGTTGTAGCCGTAGAAGTCTTCGTAGCCTGTCGTGTCGTAGATCTCGTTCACCTTGAATCCTTCTCGCGGTTTCAGTGCTGTCCTCATTGTCGCATCGGACGCTTGTAGATGCGGAGGGTTGATTTGGGGTAATTTGGGTCTGTAGCCCATCGGCTGCTGTTGTGTCATCCCTTGAAGGGGTTGTTGGGTGAAATTAGGCCTGTAGCCCGTTGGCTGCTGTCCAGTGCCAAACTGTGGGCGGTAACCGAGTTGAGGTTGGTAACCGAGTTGAGGGCGGTAACCGAATTGAGGGCGGTAACCGAATGGTTGTATTGGAGCCTGCGGCTTAGTTAATGTAGGTTGATTTCCAAAAATTTTAGGTGTGGCGTTTGGTATTAATGACGTTGGTTTAAATGAGGGCTGGTTTGGGTTAATCCCAAATTTAAATCCTTGAGGAGGGTTTTGTTGCGTGGTTTGTTTAAATGTGGCATTATGGCTATGGTTACTATTACGGGCGTCGTAAATTCGCCTACGCATATTATATTGATCGGAAAAGTTTACCTCTTCTAAAACTACGCTAAGGGCGTCTTCTAGGGTCGCGGGTGATTTAAGTCTGACTATTCTTACCATGTCCTCTGGTAAATTATACAGAAAAACGTTGAGTGATGTATTATTGTATATAATTGCTTTAGCCCGTTTGAGTTCTACGTCGCTTAACATGTTTACTTTAGACATCAGTAATGAACGGACGCTCTGGATACGGTTGCAGAATTCTAGATAACTTTCGTTGGATTTGATTTTTATTGATTCTAGTTCTATTGCAATACATTGTTCACTACGTGGGTCTCCGAAGTGTTGTTTTAGAAGTTCTTTTAATTGGCTCCACGACTCTATGTCCTCCCTTTCCGAAAGTAGAGCCGCTGCCTTATCATTTAATCGGCTAGTTACTGATTGGAATACATATAGATTTTGTGCAGCGTCTCCTCTGTACCTGTTTATTACATACTCGCTTTTTCTGATATATAAATTTAAATGGGTCTTATCCCCACCAAAAATAGGGATAAGGTTTAAAATTTCGCGGGGGATTGCAGTTATTTGTTCCATTGTATAGATATGTAGTACACAGGTATGAAAAAACACGAGACAATTACAATATGCTTATTAAAATTAAAATATGTACGTTATTAACTAACCTAAATTAACACTTATTTAGTATTTAAAATTTTTAATTGATTTTGAAATTAAAATTTAAATGTTTTACTTATTTTTAGAGCACAAGAAATTGAATTGTAAATTTCCTTGTTAATTACACTAATTCACTTAAAAATTTAATCGATTTTAAGATTAAAATTTTGAATTTTAAAGTAAAACTTAAAGTAAGAGGCACACTAAATAGAGTTTTATATCTAGTCACCTAGGTCACGTTATATCAAAAGAAGACTTATTTCGATAATAACAATTTTCTTGGAGGGTAGGGAATTGGCAAGGATGGCGAAAAGTTGTACTCACCAGCCGACCGCTTCCATACCGGTGTCCCGTTCTCTTCAACTTATTTATTTGGTTCGTGGGATAACTGTTCGGCACTTTACCTAAATAGGCAAACCGCACTTTGCCGTACTAACACGGAAGCTCAGTTATAAGCGTATATAACCGCACTAGTTTAGCCAGTTATCCTACCGGCTGCGCCAGTTAAATTTCGGGAGCACTTAATATGTTTTTTAAAAACTAAAATAAAACTAGAGAAGTAGTGTTGCCGATTTGGAGGCAAGGAATATAATAATGAAAACTTAAAACTAGAGCCCAAAGGCAGACTTACAACTAGGCCGGTGGTCCGGCTGCGAGAATGCCGACTCGGCGCTGATAAGGCTCGCACCGGTGCGGCCGCGTCTAGACGCTGACGAAGGCATTCCCGACTCTTAGTCTAAGCAAGTAGGGGCAGGGGGATGCATAACTATCTACTAGCTGCGCCCCGCAGTTTCACTCGCGGTTGAAAAGTACTAATGTGCTCTTCCAGACTATAATCTATCCCTAAGCCAAATTCCATCCAGATCTTTTCAGCCGGCTTAGCGTGATTAAGTAACAAACAATCCAACCTTTTGCTTTTGTAATATTAGTGTGATACAGTAATGATTATGAAAATAAATATTGGAAATTCACTTGTTTTTTGCTACCTATCTGATTGGCTAATAAGTTACCTAACTCTTCTTTAGTGCTTATAATTTTGACAGTTACAATTATTACGTAAGTCATAACGTAAAAAAGTGCAAAAAATAGTCTTGAAATATAATTTATAAAACGTGACGCTGGCGTCACTCATTCACTACACTGCTTCGTGACGCTTGCCTCGAGCTGTAATCACAGCAAACAATAGCAAAAGTAATTACTCACACCACAGGGTCTTTTCTCTGTAACGTGTTTAAGAATGTTTCAAATCTTAGATATAAATTTTTTTATCATTACTACGAGCGCTAAGCCATGTCATGTCATGTCTTTTGTAGGCCGCCTAGAAACTCTGAAACAAAGGCTAACTCAGCATTAAAAAACTTACCTACTTATTTATCACTAGCTGTGCCTCGCGGTTTCACCCGCGGTCCCACATGAACCGTTTATTTTTTCGGTATAAAAAGTACCTTATGTCCTTTTCTGTATCTCAGACAACGTGTTTGCAAAATTTCATGGTTATCGGTTGATTGGTTGGGGCGTGAAAGCGTTACAAACAAACAAACAAATAAACGAACAAACTCACTTTCGCATTTATAATATTAGTTATATATTATAATATAGTAATATATTATTATAATATAGTATTAAAATAACCTAATATAGTATTATATTAGGATTTTGCTTGACTTGAAAAGATGGTAAGGATGAGTCGAAATCCCTGTATGTAGTAATGGCATTAATTATACAAAATAAAAACCGGTCAAGTGCGAGTCGGACTCGCGCACTGAGGATTCAGTACAAACCTGTGGGTTTATAATTGATTTTGTTACAGCTTAAAGGTATTATAGACCTGATTAATACCTCTACGCGTTCATGAGGAAAGGGGTAGTAAGTTTAAAATAATCATTTTTATTTTTGATGTAACTAAAAAATTATGCTCTTCGCAATTTTTCCTTTATGTGTGCTATAAGGGTTCCGTTTTTTCCTTTTGAGGTACGGAACCCTAAAAACCATTTGTTCTCAATTCTACTAGTTTTTTTCGATTGACAACTTGCAGTTCTGGTTCAAATGATATATTCCGATCACAGTCCACAGAACACCTGTCGTACAATTTGCAATCAATCACAATGTCACGTCGCGTCGCTGCCCCGGGGATGTGATTGCAAAAACAAACGTCCGACCGAATCTTTTACATCAAACTGTTTTACTAGGATAACACAAATGTTTACCTTGATAACACATGAAAAGGTCCTGAGATTGTGTACCACAACGGAATAAAAGAAAAGTATTTTTTTAAATTTTGTCATACAAACTTTCGAAAAAAGAGTTTTGTAATCTGTTGCCTGAATTGTAAAAATAATAATTTCGGGACTTTTTTCACACACGGTCATTTGACCCCAAACTAAGCAAAGCTATGGCAACCAGAGACTGAAATACATACATTTTTTTCTACATACTTAAATAGAAATTAACACCTAGACATAGAACAAACATAAATGTTCATCACATAAATGTTTGTCCTAGGTGGGAATCGAACCCACGTCCTCAAGCTCAGAAGGCAGGTTCACTATCAAGTGAGCCACCGAGGCAGTCTGAATAAGATAACGACACGGTTAAAAAATAAAAAGGAAAGGAGTAGGTAAACCTAGAGTAGGTTTAAAGTCATCACTAACGCGAATAAAGTCGTATAGGAAACAGACATACAGAAAAGTTGTCAAACAAATTTTATTTAAGCTCGAAATACATTATCATTTACGTCATGAGCAGAGGTCAAACGTCTGACTTGTCAAACTATTGAAAATGTGCTAGGTTTTCTAAAGCGAAAAATAAATGCAGGGTAGCTACGACGCGCGGCGTAGCGCTAACCAACGCTCGTAGCAACGTAGCAATCGAGAAAATTGCATTTTACGCCTCGCATACCAAAGGGCGTACTACGTTGTACCGTGGCGTAGCAACCTCGTGACACTACAATGTTTTTTTCTATCGTACGATAAAATTTAATCTGCTTATCTATTCCTACGCTCTATAAAAGGTCATTTCGATATTAATCGCGCTAGATTTAATGGGAGCGTCAATATTGAGCGATATTATCAGATAGAATGTTTGTTGACTCAGCTCTGTCGACTGAACGGAATTAGATGAGTAGATTGCACCTTTATTAAAAGCATAGTTTGTTTTGTCAAAATTGGAAAACCGTGGATTACCGTAGATGTGTTGCAAGAAACGAGCCGCAGAATAACCCTCTTACGTAGAGATTATTTTCTCTGAACATTCTCCCCGCTTTGTGCCAAAGTTAATTTTACATCTAATCCCGTTGTAATTCTTTATCTTTCATATTTACTCAAAGCTTATCGTATGTAATCTTTCATTAAGGTAACGTTACGGGTTTTACATTAAAATGTTCTTTCAAGACACACGTTTGTAAAAACAAGTTGAGTCTGTGATAGCTATTTTTAGTTATGGTTTTGGTTTTATGGTAGACTAGGCGTTTGACCACGCTTAAGGTAAGAACTGTTGGGTTAGCTGCGCCCCGCGGTTTCACCAGCGATCCCACAGGAACCGTTTATTTTTTCGGGGTTAAAGTATGTCCTTTTCTGTACCCCAGACAACGTGTATGCAAAATTTCACGATGATCGGTTGATTAGTTAGGGCGTGGTGAAAACGTTAAAAACAAACAAACAAACGAACAAACTCATTTTCGCATTTATAATATTAGTTAGGATTAATACCATAATTATTGCGATCATAGTAGATCATTTACCTACTATATTTACGATACGAAATTAAAAAACAAAAAACAGCAGGTGATTCACCAGAAGCTCTAATAAACAGACTTACCGATAAACTGACGATTGAAGCCTATTCGAATAATCAGCGTTTGAGCTCGAACAAGTAACAAACAAACACAGACATACTCACACAAACAAAATTTCGCATTAACAAGTAGGATTAATTATTTCCATTCTGCAGATATCGGGTTTTCCGAGAGCTGGAGGTACTGAAAATATTGACTTCTTGCTGATGAAAGATAATTGCGAGCCTTCTAATTAGAGTTTGCAAAATAATTCAGCTCTTCAGCACAGCCGCACATTTGTAAGTATGCAGGTGTATTCTACGCTCATGAGTCTTCGTTAGATCTTTTAATTAAACGCTTCCATTTAATTTAGCAGAGATTTCGTAAGGATTTGTATATTTATTACTTTTTAAAGTATAGGTATGTAAATGTATTTAGTCCTTAGTAGTCATGGTTTAGAAAAGAGATTGATCTAAGTGATAATATTCCTCTAGAAATTTGAATCTGTAGTACATACTATATTTACATAGTAGTACATACTATTTTACATATTACAGTTATAACATATCGCCACGCCTTTCCCCCGAGGGGGCTGGCAGAGGTGTAATACAACACCCACACTTTGCCGGACGATATTCAGTCCCAGATGTGACAGGGGGCGAGCCTGTCGCCAGCGAGCCTGTCGCCATACACCGGGCTCCAGTCATGTAGCAGATGAAATACAATACGCACATATGCTCACACAATGAACAAATTGGTGCGTGCCGTCGGCTGGGTTCGAAGTTCGAACCCGCTCCCTCTGGCTTGAGAGGCGGGCCTTCTCCCAACTAGGCTGCCATCGCTTATAATATACTAAATAACTGTAAGTATGTGTTTGTCTATAATTATTTGGTTTTTAATGAAGAGTCATCTGTATAAGTAAGTCTGATATCCCAACTCGTATCCCAATTAACCAGTCATCACTGAACGGTTGAAATTACAGAGAAGTACCTACTTTATTTTAAACGCATGGTAGGTAAATGCCTACTAGAAATAAACACACACAGCGACAGAAGCCAGATGACTACAGACTAGTTAATTGTAACCAGTTAAATGGCAAATCACATTCCGCCTGGTAATAAAACGATAGGTAAGCTTAGAAAATGTCAGGTTCCTAAATAACTAAGTATACGTACATTTATGAACAATATTTGAACGAATCCAGCTTACGAAACTTCCGCTATGAAACTCTACCGCTCTTTAAGTTCTCGACACAATTATTACTTGATCTCCTCTATAGGTATCGGTAACAGGGTGAGTTTCCCCGTGAAGGCTCACGGTAGCTGGGCAGCAGCGGCAAATTACGCCGACCTACATACAGCGTGCGCTGGCTGCCAAACTTTTAACACTAGGATAAAGTTTTAATAGAATTATCTATTTACTGTGGGAAGAAGAAGACGAATTAGTGCTCTGGACTGTGATCTTCTCTGGCCTCGTTTGATTTCGTTTCAGTATGCAGGCTTATACTTACCTACTAAAATTATCTGAGTATGTTTTCATGTCACAAAATAGGAGAAAACAATAACAATTTTAGAGCTGACTTTAAATTAGCTGCGTTCTCTTTAAACAGAATTTATTATAATTTGTACGTATGTACCTACATTGCTTGTAAATTCGAATTTTATGACGTTGCAAACGGAGTCAAGAAAAAAGTCACACACGTGTTTTACCGTTCTCCATGGACGCTAGTTTGTAGATATAAAGCTCAGTTTGAGAAACACTGTGTCACGTCATTACTTACTTTATCACGCTGTCGACGTCGTTATGTAATACCTACTGCCATACAACCTCGTATGTTTAAAAACTGCACATGAGAAATGTATGACTGCCTTTCAACGTAATGAACGGAGATTGCCAACTTGCTACTATACAGGGTTATTTTTAATTTATCTGAAACCTCTCGAAGGCAGCTTTCCTACATAATACTTGCTAGGTACGATATATTCAATATGGAATTGAATACTAAGTATATAACTATTAATATAAAATGCTTCTTTACAAAAATCAAAGTTAGTTTTCTATATGTTAATATGGAAAGTCGCGCAGTTTCAGCTGAAATAGAATATGGGGCCTGGACGAAGCTTAGAAGTTGACACTTTTCCTAAAAAATATAATAGGCTAACGTTCTTTTAAACCAATCGAATGCAAAAAGTAAAAATAAAAATGCTACAAATGTTAAGGATAATGTAGGGAAGCTGTCTGCGAGAGACCGTAAGTAAATTAAAAATAACCTTGTATAATCTGTACGCCGACTAAGTAGGATGTATTTAGTCTGCGTACGTTATTTTGTGTACAATTTTTATACTTGATGGTACAGCGTTCTCAACTTTTATTACCTACCGGTAGAACTTTTTGATTGCTCGATGTACTTGATACAGATTACAGTCCAGATTTCTTATTTTCCGAGTTTAGATTGGATCATATTTGTTTTAGAAGCCTTCAAAACTCATACGATCTCTTTTAAGGATAATTTGGTTTAGTTTAACGGTTTACTATTTTATGGACTCTATACGCACCAAAATCACGGGTACCCGCCAAAAGCTCATTGGCAACGACTCCCTTGTCCAGACCAAACTTCAAAGTCTAGATCTACTCGTAGTTGCTAGTCTAGGTCGGTTTTTTATCGGATACATTTCGGGGAGTGTGCATCTAGTTTGCATGACCTTATTCTCTCTATAGCCCGTTCTTCTATAAAACAACCAAGGGTACAAAAAAGCGACATCGTTAAATGGTCGACATACCAATAACACGTACGAAACGCTTTGGTTCCTCATTTCTTATACAAACCGCTAGAGTGTGGAATATTCTGCCAGAGTCTGTGATCCCTGACACTTATAATCTGGGTGTCTTTAAGTCTCGAGTGAATCGGTTTCTTCTAGGCAAGCGTGCTCCATCGTAGGCCGCATCACTGCTTATCATCAGGCATGTTGGCAGCCAAACGCAAGCCTATTAAGCAATGACCATCATTGCTATTAAGTAATAAAAAAATAATCAATACGGTGGTTATCATGTTGGCTGGCTGTCTCGGCGTGTCGTGATTTTGGGAAGTAAACTCATTTACTGTTTGTAATCCAACTTGTTAACATTATTTACCTTAAGTAAGTGTATCTCCATAAATAAATGCAATTAGCGCCTAGTCACACGCATCGAAAACTAGTTAATTATCTTTATATAGTTTGAACCCATTAAGACTCATTAGTTTTTTTTTTTGAAAAAATATTTGCAGACCTCCTTCTCTTTTTTTAAAATTATTAAGTTAATTCATACTCAAATCCACTATCAATAAAGTATCCTTTAGTTTACTAAAGTTTTCTAAATATTTACTCTTCGACGTTAATTTCGCAATCAACTTTTGATTGATCGACAGTTGATGAAAAGGCGAGGTTCGCAAAGAGCCTCTAGTTAAGACTTTAATAAACGTAGGCATCGTTATACCGTCTTGATTCCAGCCCCGAGTCATAGACCGAGCTGTAATTACCAGTTTTATAGTTACGGAAACTGGGAAAATTCTTATAAAATATTTTTAAGCGTGCCTGCCTTTAGAACACGTGCCACGGGTACTATGTTATTTTTTCTTTATATTTTAACCAACCGCTTCATAATAATTGTTTGGAATTACACACACATAATTATATAGCAGATAAGATAATAGACATTATCTAGTTTGAACTCAAACGGTTTTAATTCTGAATGTTTAGGATATTTATAGCATAGCCTAACACACCCACACTAGCACACCCTAAGGTTCAGAAAAGTAAAGTTTAAAGTCAATTACCAAAGATGTGAAGGGTGGCGTAAGATTTATTAAGGAGTGGCTAATTATATTATGCTGTAATCTGAGAATATCTGCAAGTATTTAAAACTTACCTTAATTGCATCCACAGCTCACGCTTAGCAGCCGTTCCGGTTCCCGTTGAAATGTAAAATGATTACTACCTCACCTATTAATTTCACCTACGAAAATATTTTTGTAATCGATGGCGGGCTAAGTATGTAACTGAATTGCAAGAGGAACACAAATAGCGTACTCACAGCAAACCACTGCAGAATGAAGATTTGGTACCACTAATGGTTTAGGCTATGGGTTCTCCCCACCAGTGCATTGGAAATTGGAAAGATGATTCTCCACAACTATGTATATGACCCGACGTTGTCATTGAGTTCTATTACTAGAGAAGCTACGAGTATCACAAGGAACGGTCGTGTTCCACTCTGTTAGCTTAAACTAAAGTTTGAAACAATATTTGGTAGCCTAACCACACCCACGAAATGCTAGAACGTTGCTAGAAAGCAAATGCATGATGCAACCGTAGTGACCGCTAAATAATTTGTTTGAATTAAATTTTGAGATGATTTTTTTACTTTTTCTTAATCTCTGCACTTCGAAGTATGACTAGAATTATTAGTACAATGCTGCAACACACATTACAATCATTTTTTCAATCATTTTTAAAAAATTACAAATAAAAAGGAAATTTTAATTAGGGTCACTAGCCACCGCGGTAGGATACCCTGAGTGGCGGTAGCTAGTAAACTTCCTGGGAACATTTTTTTTTTTATCAATTAGGTACATTATTTTACAGATTTACGTTAATTTACATATTCAACACACGAAGGCATTTTAGTGCATTTCAAGTTTTTGTTTACTTATAAGCAAACACGACTTGGGCGCTTAAGAGCTAGTGATGAGTTAAGTGCAGTTGGAGAGCCATACTTCAACCCATGATAAATAATAGACTCAGCCAGGAATAGCATTCAGAAACACGTAATGACGTCAATCGATGCTTAAGCAAGATCGAAATAAGCTATTTACAACAAGTTCGAAAGAGACGGATGATGATGACGCCATTATGTGCTTGCTGAATACTAGACCTTGTTTTTTTGGATCGTGCTTGAACCGAACAGAGTAGTGATTTGCGGTGTCTTCTCTATACGTAGTAATAACAACTCATTGGACGTGATACGCAGTATTTTGTATTTTTCATGGGTATTTATTACGAAGATATTATTGCAAATTATCTAAAAATAGTTTAATTAATCCATTTGGCAAGCCTTGGCCGTTTTATAATAAATGCATTACCTATTTATTTATCTTCAAACACATTTTAGACGTACAGAGCTTGAAATAGTGTCGTTTATTTAGTTTAACTTTATAACTTCCGTTGTGCTCAGTACATTTGCGTGATTCGTCGGCCTTGTCGTTTTAATTAAAATTAATATTGTCTTGATTTTTAGATCGTTTGCAATTTCAATATTCTTATTTATTTAATTTAGTCGGAGACGATCCAAAGACTTCAAAGGAAATTTTACTATCCTTATTTTTACTGGGCTCTATTTTAGGTCATGGTGGATCAGTACTTCTGTACCTACACCTTTGTAATAAGTATAATAGTAACTACATAGCTACCTACTTAACTCTCTCGCTGTAG
Organism: Peribatodes rhomboidaria; assembly: GCA_911728515.1. Lineage (NCBI taxonomy): Eukaryota > Metazoa > Arthropoda > Insecta > Lepidoptera > Geometridae > Peribatodes > Peribatodes rhomboidaria. Next base: position 10,433,642 of record OU452172.1, read on the forward strand.
TTTTTGTTTTTAGGAAGCTAAGGTATAATGCAAACAACACTTTAACATCGATTTGTCTTTATTAAACTTTATGGTAACTATACTTTGTACTACAAGATAAAGATTCAATATGTACAAAATATTCTTATAACGTTACGCTTAAACACTCATAACGTGTAGTAAAATAGTTTAGATTTCAATTAAAGATACAGAATTGAATGAAATAAAAACAAATGAGAATTTAGGCACTGCGCTTTTTAACGTCATATCACATTCTTGGCCTATACACAAGTAGGTACACCACGATTATAGATCAATATAATCATTATACTAGTAAGCGTCTCCATTCTTATAACAATTTTATTATTATTAAAAGAAAAACAAATAAACAGTACATATTCAAAAAGACGGAAGTATATAAACGCATTTATATAAACAGATAAGGATTACACAGATGTTTCAGAAAATCGTATCAGCTGCCTGTTTGTGTCAGTAATAACATTCGGTGTAATCATTGAGTTAGCATGTACTACGTCCTGGATATGGCAACTCTCTTTGTGCAATGTTCTATTTAAATTAATTTATCTTACTCAGTCACTCGCTAGACGCTCGAGTAGGTCATGTGTTCTGCTATAACACTGTGTTCTGCTATAATTATAATGCGTATAAAACATACTAGAGCGTGTGCTACGAGAAACTCCTTTCATGCTGTTCTATGTGAATTAGTTTTGGTTTTCTAGCGAGTGACACATGCGCTACTATTAAAAGAGACATTTTCATGTACCGTGTCATTTCTAGTACGTAGTACATCATAGCTCAATGGATATAATACCGATTTTTCTTTGTTTTTTCGTACATTAAAAGTACTTGTCTGTGTCAGTATAATAGCATTAGGTAGCAGTATTTTGCTTTTACTGACAAAGTCGGTACAGCGGAGTATATTTCGTCAGGGCGCACAAACTGGGGCAAGCTTTCAGAGCTTATTTCTTGAAAATAGACTGAAAGTTCAAGTTACTTGTATCTGTTATTCTGAATCATCAAGTATTTTCCTTGCAGCTGGATTGCACACGATTTTGATTTTTAAAGTTATAAGTAAAAGCCAAATATCAGAACTATAGTAAAACATTCAGTTGCTTATGTAAAACAACAATATTGCTTACTTGTAAAATATGTTAAACAGATTTATTACAAGATAATGTCTAATCTTACAACTATAATTGCGCGTTGTTTGCAATGACAAAGATTTTGTTTTAGTATTTTCTATTCTCAACAACAGGAAGTCAGGTTTGGTTTTAAAATTCCAATGTAACATTGAGATACTCAAGATTAAGTATTGTTATGATTATACGATTAAGATGTTTTAATTATGCATTTTGGACGTTTCAGGGGTATGAAAGACTCTAGATCGATGTAAATTACGGGATCCAAGAGGGAGGGACAGCTTAAGAGATTAAAAAAAAAAAAGGTATTAAATGACCTCAAGGAAATGGTCCCTATTATAAACAATATGATGAATGTTATTGTTCTACACATTTGGCAGCAATCAGGTTATTCTAAGTGCCCACTTAAATTTATTGCTAATTATAGATACTCAATAATCAATATTGATACAAAACACAAAGGAGAATCGGTGAACTATATTACGCAAAAAAATATTTTCATAAAATCTTCGTCCTTTGGCACAAGGGTTTGTAGTCTTTTCCGAGAAAGATAATTAATTTATCTTTTGTGTGATTGTTTCGTTTTGAGATTGGAAGTTATATTGAAGGAAGACTATGATGTCAATTAGGTGTAACTATATTTACATTACACAATGGTAAGTATGTGAGATCAGAGAATAATGGTTATTATAACTAAATAAATACTTATATTTATTAATTATTATGCTACAAATGGGTAGGTATTTTTACTCAGGTAGATACCTAAATGAAGATGTAGTATATTTCTGAAATAACTTGTTTGTAGGTATTGTCTTAAACAAGCCTAACTAAATCCGGTAGATTTATAAAATATTTACACTAAAAACGTAAATACATAAACACTTGTTCCACTTAATTCATAATTATGTAACATTTAGAAACACGATATTTTTAATCAAGTAGACATGTAAGACTTCTATTTAATCATAATTCCTACGTCGATTTATTTAAAAAGGTAACTAATCATTACATAATATTAATAAATATTCTAAGTATACTCTTAAATTTCACTTTTATTGTGCAGAACACGACAGTTACTTGTAACAAGTTCCTTTAACTTGACAGTAATAAACGTAACAAAATAATTTTTACCTCTAAGGTCTTTGAAGATAAATTAATTTACTACATTCATAATCCCATTTTTCCTTTTATAGCACTCACTCATTTTATGGCAACATTGACTAGAAAAAATATCCACACAGAAATAGCTCAACGCTTCAGCATTTCCAAAATTGATATGTACAATTTATTCATTGTATTTGTTAACCTAACAAATATTCTGATAAAACACGTCGAAATACAATAGCCTTCGTTGAGTGGAAAGTAGAAACGAAGTTAATACACTTACGAGATAAGTAAGCGAAATTAAGGAATACTATCAGCGATAACGGTAACTGAGCATGTTATCCAAATGGAATTAACTGTTGATGTTGAACTTGAGGCTCCGCGAGCTCGGGTGCGAGGTTTTGTTCGCGAGCAGCCGCTCCGAAGCCTCGTTCAGGTCACTGGTGGAGTGCCGGCTCCTTTTCATGATGGTGATTTTCGTCTCCGCATCGAGTAATTTCTGCGTTTCAGGTTGAACGTCGAGGTCCTTGGCGCTGCCGCTGAGGCTTCGAGTGGGTTCGAAGCGTTCGCTCGTCGTGCTGGAAGGAGTTTGGCTGCCGTTTTCCGACTCGACGATTTGCTCGAGCACGCTGGGGCGGCGACCTCGAGTGTCGTAGTAGTCCACGGTGGGCACGGCCACAGGTGTCAGGTTGGCCATGGGGTCTAGCCCCAGGAGCAGCATGACAGTCGCAGGGTGCTCCATGATGTACTGCGTCACGCAGTGGAGGAATGGTTCGGTTTGTGTGCTACGATGCGCCTTGCGACGCTCCGGCGTCATTGGCCGCTCGTTCTGTTAAGAAAATTTTAACATACATAACATTTCGTCACGCCTTTCCCCCGAAGAGGCTGGCAGAGATGTATTTAACACTCACACTTCGCAGGACGATATTCAGTCCCAAATGCAAAATCAAGTAAGAAAATTATGTGTTCAAAATATTAGGTGTGTTACTACATATTATTGTATTACTATATTAATATGTATTGTATCATTATATTATACTACGTGTATTGTTTGTTACGGACAGACCTTTGGTTATACGATCTAAGGTTACGCACTATGTTTTGGTTCATGTAACATTTATGTACGTATTTTAAGTGTAAGATTTATGTATCCAGATTCAATCTAATTTGATTAAGATGTCATAGAAAGCAATTAAATATATACATTATAAGCCGAAGCTCTGGTATTCTTACCTGATCCCAACAAAAGACATCCGGTGGATGACTACAGCTCCTGGCGAGCTGGTTGGGCGGAGTGTTCCACTGGAGGTTTGGGTTGGAATGTGCTGCGTGCCACCCGCTCGGGGCTGTCATTTCTTGCAATGCTTGGATGGCGTGCCGCACCTTACAATCATAATTATGCTACTATAGAATAGAAATGTTAGATTGGTAAGTTTAATTATTATTTTAAGGCCGATTCTAGAAAAAAAAGAGGCAACACGAGTCACGTGCCCAAAGCGCCAAACTTGAAGGGGCGCCCTGTTATGATATAAGACAAATTAATACTTTTATGAATTTTGGGACATTTTGCACACTGGGACATTTTCCTGAAAAAGCTAAAGCTCTCCTAAGCAAAGCTTGTGCTATGGCTGCCAGAGACTGAAATACATACATATTTTAAATACATACTTAATTAGATATTTACACCCAGATATAGTACAAACAGAAATGTTGATGATATGAATGTTTGCCCTAGGCGGGAATCTAACCCACGCCAATAAGATCAGAAGACAGGTTCACTACAAACTGAGCTAACGAAGCAGTCAACCAACACTAACCAATACTAATCGAAAAGGGGTCAAATCTAGATCGAGACACCACGTTAAATTTTTGGCCTAAATCGCAAATATAAATCCGGGCCAAGCTAATAGTGAAGGTATCGTTGACTAATTGAGACATAACTACCCCGAGCATATCAGCATATATCCTTAAGCAAATTGAATTAAGTTTGATTGTTCGACACACAAATTAAAAGCAGGTTTGTTCGAGTTTTACCCACAAATTGGCAGCGCTGACGTTTCATAGAGCTCGGGTATTGACGGCTTTCACTCTACCATCTCTAACGTTTGTAATTTCAGCGCTCTGAGCAACAATCAACCAACTTTATGGAGGAAACCGAGAGTTTCAGTCAAAACTAGCGAATTTGCTGAAGGATCAGTAATTAAGCAATATACCTAACAAAACATTTAAGCATAACTTTACTACTAGATTTACAATATTTTAACTTATAGTAACTTGACAATATTTTTTGATTAGATCTATTAAATTGTTATTTTGTAATTTTGTTTCGCATTTTATTGGTTTTGCTTATCTGATTTTTGGTTGTAGTTACTTTATATTAGGTCCTTACGTATGAAATTGGCGTTTTGTACGGGAGGAATAAAAAGTCGATTTTTTTTTGTAAAATATATTTAATTAATCAAAGTATGCACCGTTGTTATCTATGCACTTTTGCCATCTTATGGGTAGTTCATTGATCCCTTTACTATAAAAACCATGGGGGCGAGAATCAATAAACTCTTTGAAGGCGGTTTGGACTGCTGCATCGGAGTGGAATTTTTTTCCTTGTAAGAAGTTGTCCAAATTCCGGAAGAAATGGTAATCTGTTGGAGCAAGGTCCGGGGAGTACGGTGGATGTCGCAGACATTCCAATTGTAGCTCAGCTAACTTAGTGGTTGTTTGTTGTGCAGTGTGTGGTCTTGCGTTGTCGTGAAGCAGCAGTGGCCTAGAGCGATTGACCAATCTCGGTTGTTTAACAGCTAGTTCTTCCTTCATGGTTTGCAGTTGCTGACAATAGATATCTGCCGTAATCGTTTGGCCAGATTTAAGAAAGCTGTAGTGAACGACACCGGCGCTAGTCCACCAAACACTTACAAGTAACTTTTTCTGAGTCAATTTTCGTTTAGGGCAGGATTTGGCTGGGTCTCCAGGGTTCAGCCATTGCGATGAGCGCTTTCGATTATCGTACAATATCCACTTTTCATCACAAGTAATGATTCGATTTAAAATCCCTTCATTATTGTGTCGGTTGAGCAAAGTAACACAACAGGCGACCCGTGTTTGCAAGTTCGATTCACTCAATTCATGAGGTACCCATCGTTCGAGTTTTTTTACTTTCCCGATTTGCTTCAAGTGGATTAATACAGTTTTGTCACTTACCCCGAAGCCTGCTGCTATCTCTGAAGTGCTTTGTGATGGATCCGCTTCCATAATAGCCTTTAATTCTTCGTTTTTCACTTTGATCTCCGGCCGTCCACGGGGTTGGTTCTTAAGGTCGAAATTTCCAGAACGAAAACGTTGAAACCAAAAACGTACCATGCTGTCTTTAGCGACACCAGCGCCGTACACATCATTAATTCTTCGAGCTGTTTCTGCAGCACTGGTGCCACGGTAGAACTCGTACTCGTAAATATACCGATATTTCATGTTTTCCATTGCGCGGTAATAAGCGACGCCAAAGAAAAAATAATGAGGAAAATAACAAATGAATGACTGTATTCCAAAGAAAAAAAAACCAGCTAAATGAATTTATTAATTTGAATTTCGAATTCTTAACCAAAGAGGAGATATTTCAGATCAAATTGATCGGTACGACAAAACGCTAATTTCATACGTAAGGACCTAATATTTGTTTTCTGATAAAAACTCATTCAATTCTAAAAATGGACGTTCCTATATTATTACATCTAATCTTATTTCAGTTCATTTTTAATCCCGCATTAACCCGTAAATAAAATAAAAACGTGCGTATTTTCGTTTTATCAGCGTGATATCATATCTTAATAAGGAATCCTTGTCGTGACAAATGGGTCAACACTTTATGGCGTGCCAATGACATCAATGTTTAACTTGGACCTGAAATACTCAAATTATAATCTGACCATTCTTTGCTGAAGCACGTTTTATCGAATGATTTATGGTCATTTCTTTTTAAGGGTCCAAAATCTGCAAAGGTACCCATTTCTCGTTAATAAATGCGTCTAATTTGACAGATGTTGTTTTTTTATTTTCTAGAATCATAGGTCTATGATTAACTATTCAACTAGTAATTTTTTGTTATCGTCGTGTGTTTTTTTCTGTTTCTTTAGCAAAAAATAAGTCAAAATGTAGTGTAGCAGCTACGACGTAGTGCTTACGTCACTCGTAGCTCGACGTAGCAACAAAGGCAAGTTGATCCCCGTGATCCGATTGACATAAATTTGGACATAGTTTTATGCAAAACTTTTCTGAAATAATTTTAATTACAACTTGGTTGGAAGAATGAAACCTAAGCAACTCCTTATGATTGACGTTCGATCGGCCGATAATGAAAATGATACCAATGAATGGGTCAAGTTTGATGAAAGAGCTGTTTGAATTCTATAGAATGGATATCGTCCCGTGACAAGATGACAGCTATTATTTGTGTAGTCCCAGAGGTCTTGACTCATCTTGGTCGCTACATCGAGTTCATTTAGAACAACTAGAAAACAATTAGTGATAATTAGTTTAGTTAATTGCTACTTACTTCCATGCTCAAGGCTGCCACATCGTGATGCAAGCTAGAGACTTGCGTATCCAGTCTCTCCACCGAAGACCGCGTGTTGTGCACTTCTAGGTTTAGCCCTTCCAGAGAATCTGATCGGTGTAATTTGGGAGTCGCCACCGAGCGCTGCCGCTCTATCCTCTCACGGAGCTCCTTGTGAGATATTCGTTGCTGTCCATCTGACCTACGAGTATAAACAATTTCATAGTATGCTTAAAACAGTGGACCTTAATCAACTTTTCATGCCAAAATTAAACGGAATTGAGAAATATTAAATTAGAAAGCAAAGTAGGATGTCGAAAATAACTTATTAACCTTTTCAAAAACCCTTAAAAGTTATCAATGAAGATAAAGTAGCCTGTAGTCTGTTTAAAAAGTTTTAACGTCTTGAATATCTAATGGCTCCGTCGAGACTTTCGTTTTGTTATTTGAAAAATTATAAAAGAAAACTCCAGTGTTGACTTAAATGAAGTTAATTTATGAAGTGGGTCACAAAAAATATTCCTTGTCGTATTTTTGCAAAATTTCAAGGGTTTCCTAATGAATAATTTAACAACATTATAATAGTATTGGTAACGCGACTTCTGAGCTGCAAACAACTTGGACTTTACGGAATTAATGGACCTCCATAATTCATTTCTGTGACAAAGAGACAAGAGGCTATTTCTCTCTACTATACTTACTATGAAAGGACCTTTGTCCGTCTTATCTAGTATTCTGATTTATCTTGCCCGAAATTATTTACTGTCTTAAGGTTTACACGTACCTGAATTTGGCATGACGAGGACTATTAGTATTGGAACCGGGCAACTTTTTCGGAGATGGCGCGTGCTCGTCTCCCGCATTTTCATCGTCCTCCGATATGGAAGGCAGCGTCAGCGATGGATGTCCATTTCCATCAGACTCTTGCTCGGCTTCGTAGCCTTCTCTCAGGTTGTAGGTCAAGTCGTGCTGTATGTCGTGAATGAACTCTTGCTGGTACTCAGGATAGAGACGTAATGCTTCGGCCAAGCCCCCCATGTGAACACATTTCAAGTCGCAGTACGTCAGCGCCTGAACACGGAATTATGCAAATGAAGCTATCAACGATATGATATTAGGGAAGGATGGAGATACACTGCGATTGCGAGAAACCATTTATCATTAAAATAGCATTTGGATGTAATTGGTGCATCCGCGATAAAGTCAAGAGCGTACATGTGGCAAATTTTCGTTTGCGATGTCTACCGATCCATTTTGTTTTATTACAATGAAGCCCAGTCACGTTTTTTTGTATAAGACACGGCCCACCTGTAGATTTGTGATAGATACGCATCCGGACACAGAAGCACTTGTTTCAATATATTGTAAGTAAACTAAGACAGACCTTAAAAAGGTATAAAGTAGTAAAATAAGCGAATATTTGTGTTATGTTGATATGTAAGTTACACCTAGATGAGAGCATAAATCCAGTAATATTCTGTCTGGAAGGTAAAGTCAAGAGCAAGAAGGCTCAAAGTTCTGCCGCAGTGTGCCTTCATCCTAGTTAAACGCGCGAATGAATACATTATTAGTATAGGTACCTTAACATCGCTGCTGGATTTGACGACGACGTCAGGATTATTGCCTTGGGAGTTGCCGGTGCCGTTATACGCTTGTAAATGGGTATTCATATCGCATCCCACCAAATCTCCTTTGCCTGTTTAATAGAGCAGCGTTTAGTAAAATTGAAATCGTAATAATTTAGACTCGTTTTTATAGGTAGTCCGTAGCAAGTGAATAAGTGCAAGAGCTTGCACCGTAAGCTTAATAAAAGTTCAGGTTAGGGATATCTTTTTAAGAAAATCGGCTGCCATTTGAACTTGGTAGTACTAGTATCCTTACTACTTGTTCCTTAATCTTGTTTTTTTACGTATACATATACATATCCTCTACGTAACGAAACAACATTAACACAAAATTGCCGGTAGAGAGGTAAGTGCTCATAAATCACGATTATTTATTGGTTATGACAGAAACGACAGTATTAACGCCAGTTATTCAATTTAATAGGTGTTTATCAGATCCAGTCGATTTACTTCGCTGGCGACGACACAGAGGCTTTAGCTTCGATTTATCTGTAGACTCCAGGGAGTGTAATCTTGTCTATGCAGGCAACACGATCAGAATCTCAGCTCAAATAATTCAGTAGAGTATTCTCTCGTGTATCGATTTCCGATAGCTTTACTAAAGCTTGTTTTGATTTTTGAAAAGTATACCTAATTTTGTGGAAACGATTTCAATACGACTCGGCCGTAACATCGAGACGGACAAAAATATTTTTTTCACAATAACCCTCGTATGAATAGCATATTCCAATACGATTTCGTCACATGATATATTTCTAATACAGAATTCAATTATCCGTACTACATAAGGCATATGGTGCGTTAAACAAGAAAAAGGAAAAATCATGTATTTTCTGAATATTTCTCCGAACTTAAAGCAGATAATACGCAGTAAGTTCTTTTTCTCTATAACATAGGTGGCAAACAAGATGGCTGCCTGATATTAAGTATTCAACGTCACCTACAATAATAACATATCGTCGTCACGGCTTTCCCCCGAGGGGGCTGGCAGACGTGTTATGCAACACCCACATTTCACCGAACGATATTCAGTCTCAAATGTGACAGGGGGCGAGCCTGTCGCCATACACCGGGCTCCAGTCATGTAGCAGATGACATACAACACAACCTATAATAATATCTTTCTTCTTAAAATATATAAATTACGTGCCACGTTGTTTGTCCGCTATAGACTCCTAAACTACTTAACCGATTTCAATCAAATTTGCACACAGTGTGCAGTTCGATCTAACTTAACAGATAGGATAGCTCACATATATATAAATATATAATAAACGCGAACGAAGTCGCGGGGTGACAGCTAGTATAATACTAATATATAATAAACAAACTACAATACCAGGGGCATCAAAAATACGCTGGCTCTATTGACAGGCCTTTTGTATTAGATAAAAATACATAAGTACCTAAATGTATACCATAATAGAAAAGTTAAGCTCCTAAATATGTGTAGTTAATAAAATTACTAAGTACGTAAATAGCTGGAGCGCTCAGTTGGTATATCCTCGTAGTTGCAACGCTGTTACGCGAATAGTTGAGTAAACAACTCTCATCTAGTTAGCCGGTCCGTCGCACCAACCTCTGTCTGACACGCGTGTAATCAAAATCAATACGAAGTGTACGCTTGTTACTGCTCAGTGATTTGTTTTTCGTACGCTACCTATTTATGATAAGATAAGATAGTTGAGAACAATGGATCGTCACGTAATCATAGCTTAGTACATGTTGGTAGGTAGTAGAAAACAAAAGCCAGTAAAACTTGTTTGTGATAAAAATCATTCATTAGTCCATAAACGCAACCGTCCGCGTAATGAAAAAGCCACGTCAAGAGTATAATGTAACACGTTTGGCGACTTCAAAGAACAGCTGTGAAAAACATGGGGAAAATACACCCTTGCGTTGGAGTTGTTACTTGTTTTTGATCTCAGTTCGGAATTTAATCACACTGAGGATCAAAGCTTGCTTTTGTTGTGCACCTTCTATCTCTTAAAGAAAGTTCGGTTTGTAAAACTCACCAAGTATAGCGACGACCATATCGTTCTGCATGACTTCCATTGACCCGTTGCATATGTAGTAAATGTAGGTAAGCGCGTCTCCCTTGTGCACTAAATATTCTCCGGGGGCGCAGAAGTTGTTCCGTATATGCAGCGATAACAGCTTGAGGCAGCCTTGAGAGGCCGACTCGAATATCGGAAGAGACAATATTTCCCGGTGCAAATGTAACGACACATCGCCTCTCAGCTCTTCGGGGAATTCCTTCAGTGTCTAAAAATAACAAACTGAAATAGTCTTGTAAACACACACTTCAGTGGAGCTACCTTGCGCTAACGTGAGTCGCATCAGTGCATCCGGTTTATTTTAGATAGATAAAAGATGGCCTTAATATATCTAAAAAAAAAAGGTTTACAAGAATAATGAAGGCATAATAAAAGATTATCTTTATGAGAGAAAAATGTGGCCAGCAAAGATTTTGGGAGATTAAATTTTATCGCATTATATTTCGTTTTCAGTCCATTTAGCTCAGCTGAGTTTGTAACTTCAAAGGGCGGGTCTATCGTTCTGCCAAATCTGTGATCTGAGGGTTTATGCCTCTCTAATGATGCGTATTTGTTTCAAATGGCAACTTTAAACTATTTATGCTAGTAGGTTATTCGCAATGACAAGAGCAACTAGCTGGAACGACTGTGAAATTTATTATTACTTTATTACGGTTTAAGTATAGATTGGCAAAATATTGACTACCTATATATGTATATACCTAGTGCTTTATACTAATTTATAGTTATAAGCCTACAGTTTTATTGGCATTTAAAAAAAAACACGCTCTAAACAAAACACATTTTTATTAAATAAATAGTGAATTTGTACTGTTTGCTGGGATAGAGCCTATAACAAAAGAAAGCCTATTTAGATTATGTAGATTACTTGCTGCCTCCCGTGGTGTTACCAGCGGTTAAAAGTAGTTTTATTCAAATCCTTGCATCCGTTTGCGCGTGAAGAAGTAACAAACAAACAAACACACAAACACATTCTCGCGTTTTAAATTATAAACTAAGAAGGATTATTTCGATAGGATATGAGTTTAGTTGGGAAAAAAATCCATGATGCATAAATTTAAATAACATGTACCTACTGTGTATACTTACTGTGTGTGTACATAATGTGTAAAACTGCTCGTTCGGACAAAAATACATTTTAATTTGTGAGAGCTGGTTCTAAATAAATGTAAAAGATTAGGGTTAAAATTATGGGAGCAGATTATCTAAAGCTTATTTTATGGATAATTTTATTATCATTATTCTTGATTTCACGTTTCGTTCGTAAGCATTTAGATAACACTTCGAAATCCATTTAGAAACATTTTACTGCTTCATGCCTGCTACTTCATACGATCATTGAAGAAATTAATTAAATAGATGTCATGGTAAATTTACATTTTAGATCGAGTCCTTATAATATATTTTCTTATAAATATTATACTCATAACCCTTTCACACTTCTTACTTATAAATGTAAGTAGATTTTTATTGAAGTCGAGTTTCAGTGAAGGCGGAATATGAAATGAAATTGCGGACTCATGAGACTTTTCATTCCATGAGAGAAACGTGATGAAATGCCACATTATGCCTACGTATTTACGTAGCCTACGTACGTAATGCAATGCTTTGAGAGACTCGCTTAAAGTCGTAGGCAGCGCTAGTGGAACCGGAAACATTTCGGTCACCCTTGACCTACGGGTTTACTCGAATGTAATGAACGTCAGCATAATTTTATTGATGCAATGTTTCAGCGTCAGAGTTGTTGTATTATTTGCGTAGGAAATTCCTATCGAATTTCCTTTAGAAAATCGACACAGTTTTGACGCAATGGTTTTAATAAAAAACTGACGTCAGTTTTTTATTTTTATTTTATTACTTAGTTGACTAATGTTCATAAAATAGAAATAGTAAAAATAAAACAGAGATCTTCATAGTGAAGAGAACTTGACGCTATGGTAGACTATGGTAGGCAAGGGGCCACTGGCCAGAATAGTTAGTTACTACCATGCATAAATACGTATTATTCATGTTTACATACCAAAATTTTACTAACCTCATGGATATCAATGCCATGATTGAGGGACCACATCGTTTGGAAGTAATCCTGCATCCTTTGCTTCAGCTCCTTTGGCACTTGGTTTAGTGTGAGAAAATCCTTCAAGTCACGCCACTTGCTCTGGTACATCGATCGACGAGAGTACATTCTTTGGATAATGGCCGTTACGTTACCGAAAACAACAGCGTGCATCAGAGCTAAAACAAGAAACAGGCACCTACTTAATACTACGTTCGAGTCAAAATCTCTGTAAATGTATTTACCAAGCTACAGCTTTATTAGTACAAGCTTTGCTTAGTTTGGGGTCAGGCGACCGTGTGTGGAAGTGTCCCAAATTATAAAAAAGAATTATACCATGACTTTTCATAGAAAACATAGATGCGTGACTCATTCTTAGTCTCATTCGGCTATGCCGAGTCTAGCGATGCGCTTTGCTTCTGCGATGTTGCTGACCAAAATATGTTCGGTAAAATACTCACTTCCTGTAGGATAACATACGAGTATATACAAAGACATATTTTCGTATAGTTTAATAAGTTTCAGATATTTTTTAAATAACTTAATTAAGTAATGTATTAGTAAGTTAATTATAGTTTTTAGTTTCATTGTACATTTTATAAGCTGTGTACGGTCATAATTGGACTATAGGTTCAAATTTTATATATTTAATTTAATTTGGTACCTACATGTGTAGCCTATAGTCTGTTACCGAACCATTTCAAATAAAATAAAAAAATAAAATAAAGAATACAAACGCGTAGCGCAGCTTCAGTATTTCTATAAATCGTTAAAATTAATTGTGCTTATTAACAAAATGAATAGATTTATACTAAAAGTGGGACGTATGTAGGAACTCATTAGCATGAATATAATACACAAGCCTCAAATTCTTAAGCCTCTTACTACAGAAAATATTTGCCATTCATAAATCTGAGGCTTCAACTAAAAGGTTCTTTCAAAATAATGATCAATTAGCGATACTTTGTTCGAGTTGAATCCCTATTAATCGGTATCGGCATCTAGATAAGCACACTTGAATTGGAGGTCGTTACCCACCGACGAGTTCGAAACATTCTAGGAAATAGTTATACGAACTGGAATCGTGTTTCGCAAACTCGAGCGATAAGTATTATAACTTCGCGAACTTATCGCCCGTCTGTGGAGATGTTGCTGAATATTTATCGCGGTGAAAAGCTAACAATCTGTTATTTAAGCTCATTAGGATTGAAGAAAGAGTACTCTACTTGCTTGCTAATAATCTAACGTAAGTATGTACGCATGTAATTTTATTAAAAACAGACAAGTACGACCTCACAAAGGGTGGTATATCATGATTAATTTTAATGTTAAATTTTAATTAAAATCAGCCTATGTAGACGCTAGGTACGAGTAAGTACTTAATAATCTAATCAGTATACAACGATCTGCCTAACACTAGACTTGGTTCCGTGGCTTCTTTAGATTTTATTTTACCCAAAACAAGGTTAAGTGGTTCGTTGTACTCAAACCACAAAATCTCTTCCATATAGCTAGCTATTAAGCCCCGAACAAAGCCAATCCTGTCTAATTAGCCCGCTCAATGTATATATAGGTAGATACAGTTCAAAAAAGGACGCGATATTCCGCCATCTTTTCATGAAGGCTATAAAGAGTTGGCATAAAGGCAACGCTAGTAATAAGAGGCGCTAAAAGTACAGAACGGTGTTAGATTATGTTTATACTATCCGGAAGCTAGGGTAAAAACCGAGTTAAGTAGGCCTTTATGTATGGAAATCGACACTAGAGACTGAAAATAATGTAAGCATACGCCTTACGCCTTTCCCCCAAAATTGCTGGCAGAGGTGTAAAACACCCACACTTAACCGGACGATATTCAGTCCTAAATGTGACAGGGGGCGAGCCTGTCGCCATACACCGGGCTCCAGTCATGTAGCAGATGACATATAGTACGCACATACTCGTATGTTCACACAAAGAACAAATTGGTTCTTGCCGTCGGCTGGGTCCAAACGCGCTCCCTCTGGCTTAAGAGGCGGGCCTTCTCCGGCTAGGCTATCATCGCTTAGAGAAGAAAAGAATGCAGACAGATGGTAATGCTTTGGTAAAGGTAAAGTGCGGATTATGTCAACAAAATGTTCTAGGCTAAGAATGACCTATCTCATTCAATCAACGTCTAGATGTTTTGAAAGCGATGAAGTTTATCTTATAAGCGATCTAGCTGTAATGTTTTATCGTACTTACCTCCTATTAGCATAGTAATGATACTGAATATCTTCTCTGGCAGCGTGTTTGCTGAGACGTTACCAAAGCCGACGCTCGTCAGCGAAGAGCACGTGAAGTAGAGAGCCGTTACGTAGCTCTCGCTGTGAGATATATTGATTATCGGCACTTTTAGCCTCTCCGCTAGGTTGTTTATCCAGCCTGGAAGCAAATTCGATTTAAGAGTCACGGCCAATAATGTTTACAAATAAACAGTATCTAATTTTGTTCTGTTAGTTTGGAATCGAAAATGTTAATAATGTTCCATTTCGCTTGAGTGGTGAATGGGATCCAGCGCTTTCAGTGGTGAAAGCTGAAAGGGTTTTATCGGGAATAAATTAAACGTGATAGGTATGGTTGGGTGAGTTAAATATTTTTTTAGCTTTTAATGTTTTAAAACCGTTTTTCTTTAAATTTTTCAAATCATGATTTTACGCACAAAAAATGTTCGTGTTTTCGTGAAATCCAAAAAAAAAAACTCATCTAATTTCAATACAATACAATAAAAGAATTCGTACAATAACATGTCTACACACAATATGACAAGTAAGTAAACGAAGTTTGCCGGGTCAGTTTTTTTTTTTAAATGATTTTGAAAAATTTACAAAAACTCTGACTCGGCAAAAAACATCTGCTCATAAAATTACACGACAATCGGTTGAGGAATGCGAACTGTACGGGAGAACAGACGCCGGTCAAGAGGTCTCCAGCTCATATAGCGACTAGTAAATTAATTAACATTTTTTTTTTTTCGAAAATGTAGCATTGTAAAATGCCTAAATTTCCTAAATGCAATAAAACCGCTAAACCGCAAGCGGATCCGCGAATCATACCTATCTGGTAAAGTATTTTTACCTTACAAATATTTGGTCACGCAGCCTGCTGGATATTGCAGCTGCCAACTCGATGAATATCGCTCGTGGGGAAACGTAAATCGTGCATGACAGGTTTTTATTGAAAAAGGAAAATAGGTTGTAGGATTTCCCGTAAATTTGAAACAGACGTTAAAATTCAAATACAAAATGCTTTATATTTATATACCATACAAAACGAGTATTTCTTTATTTCACATGCAGCATTAACCACGGATTAATATTTACAAAATGAAAACCTGCCCAGTTATTAATTACTTGAAAGCACCTACTCTAAAGAAGGTAAACTAATTTACGCTAAACCAATTTCGTACCAATTACCTAAGTAGGCAATTTCTACAAGTACTCAATCTCTATCTCAACTTTACATTAACAAAAACGGTATTTAATTTCCAGCTTTCAATAAAATGTAATTAAATTTTCAAGGCCTCGCCAATATTGAAACGGCGTAAACAAATTTCGTGAATGAAAATGTTCAAACTTGGTTATTTGATAAAAGAAATTGGCGTCACGGAAATCGAGAGTAAATCTCAACGATCGGCCAAGAATTGAGTTTATCGGTCCATGTAAAATATTTACATAATTAAAGAAACGGGATGCAGCAGGTGGCTTTTCCTAAATATAACGTACATATTTACGGTACACTTTTCAAGTGTTTTTCATCAAAGGATTTCCATCAATTAAATCGTTATAAAACACCACTACGGTGATTTTAGAGTTATTTACTTGCAGGTTCTTTTTAATTCGTGGCGTATTGAAGATAGAATTCTAACTGGGAACATGGGTGTTGGTTACCTTACCGATTCTAACTTTAGATTAAGAATAATAACTAACCCCGTTCTACCTGTATTCCCCTTAAATAATAATTAAAGATTTATGTTAACAAAAGTCACGGTACCCGGAGTCCGTGGAGTGTAATTTAAAAAAAAAAAACCTTACCGATTTATTTTACATTAAAAGTACGTACAAAAATAAATTCTGCAAGATTCAATGAACTCTATCGTTTATTGATAACACGCATGTTATCAAATACTAACACATCTGCCTGCCTGCTTTGCTTGCGTTTGGCCTGTGGCTATGTGTGATTGTGTATGTACAAGTACATTGTGCAAGTTTCTATTGGTAATGTTTTTTTAATTAGTCCAGTAGTTCCGTAGAAAACCCTATAAAAACTTTATTTTTTTATGTCCTTAGGGACATAATTTTTTATTTTAATTCTCAAATTAGTAAGTATATTTAATATTTATTTAGCCTTACTTATTATTATTTTTCTTTAGCACACACCCCTGTTCATGCTTTCAGGTTGTCTGGAAGAGATCGTTCCTAAGCGATAAAACTGCCCATTGCGCCTTTATATTTGACTGTTTAGTTTAGATTTATTTGTATATGGTGTCAATAAAGAGTTTTTGTATTGTATTGTATTTTATAAAAAAAATAAACTTAAAAAGCTGAAACTAATCTAAAAGCCCTTTTGGTAGATGGAGAAGTGGCCAGAATACAGGCAGCATAATATGATGCAGCACAGCGTGCTAATTTTTTGGCCCAAGTAGGCGCTAACATTCCAGTCATACCCTTTATAATATCAGTATAGACCTAGGTAACTACCTACCTAAATCCCAGTTCTCATCCTGGTGTATCTCGATCTCTTTGTCAGCTATGATGAACCAGATGCAAGCGAGCCAGTGCGCCAGCAGAGTGAAGGAGAGCATCAACAGCGTGAGTATGAGAGCCGAGTACTGTGCGTACCGATCCATTTTCTGCATGAGGCGGGCCAGCCGCAGCAGCCGGGTTAGCTTGACTAGGTGAACGTTACCGTGCGTTGATTCCTGTGAACAGTATGCTAGTGGTAGAAGATTTGCAAGCTGTTTGGAATGACCTAAGCATTTAAATAGTACACAGGTATAGATAGACATATCATTATAAGCTTGTACTAAAGTTGTTAATATTATGTAATTAGTTACGCCAGCTGTATGACTAGCCATCAGTCACACGTCTTCCTAAATTATTAAAATAATAGCCTTATTCTTTAGGCGCCGTCATAGCACGATTTTTCACCCACACACACACACACGTTTACTAAGCCGCTTCATGTAGAGTTGAAAATCGTATATCATAATTGATAGTAAAATGAGAAAGGCGCCTAGAAATATTTTTTTTTGTCGTTTGTATTAGTATTAGTCGTAATAAGAACACATTTAAGAATAAGTTGCTCGGTTAAACTTTAGAGAACTAATCTGGCTATTTAATGGTCGAAAAGAATTTGGTATAATCGCTGAAAATTTAGAGTACCGATAGTTTTTTTAAGAAGATACTTTTTGTGATTTTCTTTTCAAAATAAGAATGATTTTGAAAATTGTTTCTTCGGTTAAACTTGAGTTGGTTGTTTTTTCTATCAGCTGTATTTTTTGCACCTGATCATCATAATTCTTCATATCAAACTCAGCTCAAATAAAATACTTGTTTTTGGTGATTTCGTGTAAGACGGGGCCTTACATAATATTTAAGTATTAAAAAAATAAGTATGAAAAAGTACCTGTAAAAATGTTACCCAAATAGGTATAAAAAAAGCCTAGCTCTATTATCATTACTTCCTTATCAAACTTGATCGTGATCGGGTTATTCGTGACACCAATAAGTAAGTAGAGCTGTATACAGATACTATTTCAATTGTAGATTAATTTTGGTGTGATGAGGAAGCGACCGTGTTTAAATGTGGGCAAAAATCGGCAAACAAAAGTTGACTCGCGTGACACTTGTATACCTACTTTGTTTACGTGAAAACCTCAACCACAGACCACAGCCCGCATTCACTGTGGTTTCGAAAGCGCTAAAGTTTAAAATTAATTAGTGGTCGTCGTAGTTGTGTTACCGCGCTATCCTCTGTGTATGTATACCTCACGCTTTAGCCCGAAGCGTAAAACGGATCTCACCGCTAACGAATATATTAGGACCTGTTAAAATAGAAACGTAACTAACAAAAACGGTATACGTACATCTATAGCCCGATAGATCTAGCCGAAAGTTTTCTTTAAGTGTACGCAAGCGAAAAGCTATATTTTAATTTTTCAAGGACAGAAAAATAACGACTATGCTAAATTTGAATTCGAACCTGTAAGCACCGTGAGGGCCACTTCCTTTCGCTTTGATTTTTAAAGGGGGTGGACTCGAGATGTCCCATTATGGTATACTTACCTACTTTCAATTACATCAATGAATGAAGGACAAATGTAGCATAAACCTTTAAAAAGGTTGTTCCGGAAACACAAATTGATATAAGCAAGAAAAATCTTTTTCAAACCTTTTTATGGACTATACCCGGATTTCCGTTAATTGCTGTCGTGGTATTTCCTTGAATGTCCCTCCTATGCAAGAAAAAACGTTTCCTTTTTCTTCCATACAGGGTTACTTGGTAGCTTATGTAGGAGAAACCCTTTTCTTTTCCTCCCATACAGGGTTAGTTGGTAGCTTACCTTACTATAGACGTCCGAGGCGTAAAGTAGATCGAATGGCAGAGCGGCCAAGAGGTCCACCACGAACCACGAACGGATATAATTAAGAGCGATCAGCTTTGAATCCGACACCACTTCGCCTTTTTTGCTCACAAACGTCGTGCGGAAATTGAGCACTATATCTGAAAAGTACACTACATGTTAATTCAGTTGAGCGCAGTTTACGAGAAAACGCTAAATGGATGGCACATAAAGCTTAGTGGATTTAAGGCAGAGAACCTTTTAATTTAACTCACGCGTCAACTTCGCTCAAAGAGAATCGTAATGAAGGTACGACTTCTAGAAACTGTTTGAACTAAGTTTCGTTTAGTCTAATTAAAACTAATAGACTATTTTAATTAAACTCAGTTTAACTGTAAGATCAACAATCCATTCAACGGCTTAATCTCATAAGTTCGTGGAGCAAAATCTTTGTGTTTTAGTTTTTATTACTTAATAGGCTTGCGTTTGGCCGGCAACATGCCTGATGATAAGCAGTGATGCGGCCTACGATGGAGCACGCTAGCCTAAAAGAAACCGATTCACTCGAGACTTGAAGACATCCAGATTATAAGTGTCAGGGAACACACACTCTGACAGAGTATTCCACACTAGCGGTCCGTATGAGAAATAAGGAACCAAAGCGTTTCGTGCATGTTGTAGGTATGTCGACCATAAAATGCCGCTTTTTTGTACTCTTGGTTGTTTTACAGAAGAACGGGCTAGGGAGAATAAGGTCATGCAAACTAGATGCGCACTCCCCGAAATGTATCCGATAAAAACCGATAGACTAGCAACCTATATAGCGATAGACTAGCTTTGAAAGAATTGAGTTAAATAATAATATGCGCTACACTTTTGCACACAAGATAAGCAAATCTTGTACTTGGCAGTCAGAGCTAGTGTATGTATACATACATATAATTCTTACGTTTTTAAATACAGACTTAGATATTAACATTTACACCCAGACACACAACACAAATGCTCATCACATGAGTGTTTGCCTAGGTCTGAATTAAACACACCGTTACGTTAACATACGTTGGTAGCGAATCTACCTTCTAAGTTTAAAAGGCTAAGCTACCAACTGAGCCACCAACGCAGTCATAATGGTAACAAGATAGGTAACAAATGCAGCTTAACGATATTTTATGGATGCTGTAGGACTATAGGAAATGTTAATTTGATAAATGTTGTGTTGGACAGTTCCGTACCTATGATAAAGAGAGCCTCCACCACCACGTCACTGGTGACGCTGATCCTCGGATGGCCCTCATCGACAAAACTGGCATTGTATGGGACTACAACGGCGACATAGAACGTCGCAATCAGAATGAGCCAGTCCCAAAACGTTTTGAAGACGCCGTAATGTGATATTATTAGCCTTGATTTTTTTATTGCTGAAGTTTTGTATTCCGGGAGCGGTGGATCGGACGAGTGTAAAAGGTTCTGAAAATATTAAAAGTTCTTAAATGAGGTACCTCGGTGAATAAAACGCATTCAAAAATGAATAAAATAAACTGACTTGAAATTACCTTTTTATAATGATTTTAATTGGGTTTACGTTTGACCACAACGCACCAGAATCAGGTAAATTTGTTTTTTTTTTTAACATTCTGAATTTTCTATTTTTAAAGATATTAAAACTTGCATACCTTAAGATTAATTATTGAGGATTATGGCTCTCGATACTTATTTTGCCATCGATTGTCTAGAAAATCGTTCTAAATATCATTTTATTTAATTATTTAGGCAAAAACACAGAAGCAAATAAAAACCCAGAAAATACAACAACAACATGTACATGAG
This sequence comes from Peribatodes rhomboidaria, assembly GCA_911728515.1. NCBI lineage: Eukaryota > Metazoa > Arthropoda > Insecta > Lepidoptera > Geometridae > Peribatodes > Peribatodes rhomboidaria. The sequence continues at coordinate 10,454,582 of OU452172.1, forward strand.
ATAGGTAGAGGTAATATAGAGACTAAAAAGTGTAAAATCATGTGTACTAAGTTAGTCTTACGTTGTTAAGTTTTAGTTTAGACTTCATTTTATCCGGTTTATAGTGTCCCGAAAGCTGGTACAATACAGCCCGCGAGCGGCGCCTGCCCATGTTGGCGGGCGAGGGCGCTTCGGGGTCAAGATTGCCATTCGGGTCTGGAAGTAGGCAACTAGATTCAGCTCGGAACCGGGCGCCCAACAGAGCCGCTGCGGGTACAAATGGGGATAACGCTAGAGTGACCACGCCAGCCGAAGGCCGCACCGCGGCTCCTGCGTGCACAAACCACCCTGTTAAACACTAATACTACACATACCGCAGAGAGAGAGAACAGCCAGTAGCCAGGTTAAATCCCTTCTAAAATATCTACATCTCGCAAGATACAATCTATACCTAGATACAGCAGGAATCTCTATAGATACCTAAAAAATTTATTAAATTTGAAAATTATTCGAAGAAATCCTGGCTACGAGCGTAATAGAGCAAATGCCACAAAATATTCCATGAAATGAAATTTCTTAAATGGATGGGATAAATGGACAATTAATCAAGTCCTTGTGAAAAATTGCTTTCTGTAATTTTTTATCATGTTATATCCAAATTCAAAGAACTCGCTAAAGCTGTGTTGAAAATGCTCGAATGTGATTTACTTGCTCTGTCCGAATATCAAAACAAGACATTGTTTAAAATGAAAGATTTAGTAAGCATTTGCTCATATTTTTGATGCCAATTATGAACTTGACTAATCATTGTTACATACTTTTAATGTTCAATAAGTATTCGTCTAATTAACCAAAACAAAAAAAAACATAATTAGCATCAAGTAAATACAAAAATGTCGCCAGACATAATATTAAGCTTACATGAAGCGACATAATATTAAAAAATAAATAATTAATGATTCTACATAAGTACAATAACAATACACAGGGCTGGTTTTTTCCACAGGAAATATTTTTTGTCAAATGAGAGCGAGAGTCTACGTTTCTTATTTAACTATGCACGGAGAGAAATCTACTAAGGAAGTGCAGTGGCAGACCATTAGGTATAAGTAAGTCATAAGTATAGGTCATATCTATGATCTAAGATTTTTTTGTCGTAGTTAGGAGGTGAGGACAATATTCGATTATGGTTTTATGATTAATAAAAAATAAGCATGCTGCGTTTTCCCGACTAGTTTGCTACACAGAAAAAAAATAAGGAAATGAGTGCATTTTTGATATTAATCTAATATGTAACTAAAGCTACTATGCACATAAAAATTACTCACATGCATCTACTATTTTACATGCTATCAAAATCTTGAGTAAATTTGAATCAAATCTTGAGTAAAGCATTGTGTAAACTTCTGCAAAATTGGATGAAAAGATAAAAATTGCAGACAAAAATTAAACCAACTTTTAGCTACAGCTTCGGCTAAGACATCGTAACTGGCGACATAAAAACGCCTATAGAGAAGAAATGTACAGGGTGGTTTAGCTTTATATCTATAGAATAGACAAAATAACAAATACAATTACCTACTACGTAAAAAGAGACAATGAACTAAGTAAGTATATTTATAGCTACCTAAAGAGAAAGGTGTCTTATTTTGTAAATGTATGATTTTACTTGAGATTGATATGATTGTATGAGAAAATATTTATGGTGAATTATGAGAGAATTATTAATTAATTTTTAACTGGTTGCACAACGCGCTCAAAGTATTTTCTGTGTTTTTTAAACAGAACGCAGAAGTCCCGAGTGCTTATTTAAAGTTCATGTCGTGTTACCCCACTTTAAAGTTTTACCTGTTCTACCCATTATATTCCCTTTGGGTCCTTCGCAAACAAGACCTCTCATAACAAGTAACGTGTTTGGTTACGTATTAGATTACTCGAAGTAAATCAATTGTGCGTATCAATTTAGTGTATGCGTAGTGTTTGCTGTCGCTATCTACTCAGACTTATTGCCTGTCTAGCTACGGACTAATTTGTTCAACTCTAGATAATAGATAGAACAAGACAAACAGTCGCAGGAACTTTACCGTGCGGTGATGGTCGCAACTCGTTAGCAATCGGGAGCTACAGGAGCTCAGCCTAACGCTATCAACATTATAGGTGTACCTATAGCACTAAAAAAACGTGCTCATTATGGGTTAGGGCTTAGAACAAATGCACAATGATTGATATTGTTAGTAAACAATTGATTAGTTCTACGGAATTCCTCTAGGCAAGACTACGTTATATTTACTTTGCGGTAATTGGGTAGCTATCATTTTCAATGTTAAATATCGTAAGTCATCAACGGAATGGTACTCACCACTGTCAAACTCCTCGTTAGTGTTCATGGCGGCCATCTTGGTGTTGGTGATATCCTTAAAAGAGGCGAGGAACAAAACCACCTCTCGTTTTTCATTTTTAATTGGGACAATGTCGAGAAGACACCAGAACGGCGAGCCTGAAAATTCACTGACCGTAAATAACATTTAATTAATATACGTTCATCCATTACGCTCGGGAGATCAAAGAAGTATGTTTTAAACTCTCCGTTTCACAATGGTCTCGGAAATGTTATGCGGACATTATCCTGGAAGTACTCCTTGATGCAGGGTTGTATCGAGTCGTTCCCAGGGGCATTAAACGTCTAGTGACGACGTACAGCTGGGTGCTTCTAAAAGTTTAATTTTGTCGAATGGAATCGTAAAACCCTTATTGGTTTTTGTTTACGATTGTGGCATGGCCGATGTTTTGCAGAGCTCTACTCTGAATCATTGAGCTATTCAGATTGGAGTACATCTGTTTACACAGATTTAAGTAGAGCTAAATTACAACGGACTCTTGAGAATTAAAAACATGATAATTTATGGGTGGCTGCTTTCGTTAAGGCTTTGTCTAGCAGTGGACGTATTTCGCTTCAGGCGATGAAGATGGATTGATAAAGCTTACACACCAATGCACTCTCCTAAAAACCTAAACAGTAACCTTGTAAACTTATACCAAACAAACAAAGAAGTTTTCTATTACAAACAGAAACAAATACTTACACGCACAGGTGTATTTGCTCAACGTCTATGTACCTACCTACTTACACAAGGATTTATTTTGTTTTCTATTTGGTATTTGACACTCGGTAACTGGGAAAACATGGGTAAAACACAGTAGCAGAAAATGAATAAGTGACGGAGAAAAGCTTATATAAAAATAACGATTGGTAGAGATACCACAACTTCACAATCCTTGCTAAAACGACTTAATACTACTACTAGGTATTCTTTCAAAACGTTAACGTTGAAGATCTACTAACAGCAGCATTGACTTTCACAAAGAGTAAGGCATGGTTTACACAAAGCCAGTGGGCTGGCGTCACAGACAAGCTAGCGCTAGCTCGGGCCGTGTTATTTGACGAGGCCAGTCATTGCTAGATGTTTCTTGTGGCGTGCACATAAAATATTTAACGTTAACAAAAAATAGTTCAGGACTACGCGAGGGCTGCGGGGGACGCTAGCGGAGGCCACTGTCTTGATAAATAGACGCTCTATTCACGCCAGCGCTGGCAGCAAGCTCTGGCTTGACTTGAAAAACCGTTTATACGAGGCCAACACCAAGCCAGCGCTAGTTCCGTATAACCAGACCTTAATTTAGCATAGAATACAGGTCAAAAGTATTCGCTGCTGGAGAGGACAAGCAATTCAGCCGGCAAACTAATTATAGCTATATGCGCAGTTTGAAGCCCACCTCGTATTTAAAGTGGCAGCTCACAGAGGCGATGTAATCGGGAGACGCTGTTTGAATGAACACGGAAGCCGAAGCAGTAGGTGTATTGCAAAGAGAAAGCCTTGATGTATGTACCAAAAAGGAATAAGAAAATGATAAAATAATCAACGTGTACAAATTGTTGCCCAAAATTGATCAATTTAAGGATTTTTCCTTATGAAACAACCTGGTTTGAAGTTTAAACCAGTTTTAAATCGAGATTCATGCATGACTGACCTTCGTTTTAGAATACGGCTCTTAATACATGATAATTATGACTCTTATGACTCTTATGGGTCATAATGGGATAGTAGCTATGTCTCAGCCAACTAGCTTAATTAGCCGCATAATTAGCAGCCTATATTTGGCAAAATGATTTGTATCGACAATGTTGACTGCCAGTCATTTAAAGGGGAGAGGTTGTGGGTTGTTGTAAAAAAGTTACCACGAAGGCTAAGGTGAAAGCTTAGTTTCGCTTTGTTCCCGCCTTAGCCTTCTAACCTAACTAATCCAAGTTGGATTTACTCTGATAAAGAAATCGGCAATGGGAGGTTTCAGATTATAATATGATGTGATATATAATATGACATTATTGAGGCGTCCAACCTAACTTTATTTAAGACTAAACTGAAAAGCTGGCTGATTAGTCAAGCGTTCTATGACATAGAAAAAGAATTCTTAATACGGAAAATGATATCCTAGGATACCTAATTTATTAAATTGAATATTATTTTTATTTTATGACATTTACTATATGAATTCAATTAATTTTTTATTATTACGATTGTAAATTAATTGATTTTTAGGCTTTGACGTGTACTAATCGTATAAATAAATGAGTATGAGTATGTCTATCTGAATTGCGGTTTCTTTAACAGATTTTCGGATTTTATTTTTATCATAATTAATTCAAAACACATTTCTTCGGTCGAAATTAGTGGTTGTTGTCAAATCACCTCATTACTACATGAATGGCCTAAGCATCAGCCAGCCAGTTTACTAAATGTTGTATTAGACGCTAGGCCTGAAAATCGTTCGGGAAGCTAGTTGAACGGCGCCGTTTAGTAAAAAGGCTAACTGTTAATTGAATGGCCGATCAATCAAGTTGTCTATGCGACAGCTATACGGTCTTGTGAAAGCAGTCCGATCTTACCTTTATCATGACTACTCAGCTTTATTCTGTTTTCGTGCTCTGTCACAGGAAGACCAGGACAATAAGACGTTCAATTCACATTCAATTTGCTACATATGCCATTGCACTGTTGCAGTGCAAAGTGTAGCAAATTGAATGTTGAATATTCCTAGCTGTTTTAGGTTTACTCATGGGTATAATAAATTATGTACCCTATATACCTACGATAAAGGCCAATTAAGTGGATATTTATAAAAGGCAAACCCCTCAAAGTAGGACATATTAGTCGCGCTTGAAATGCTTGTAGAAATAGTTCCTGCAGTATATACTCGTAGTGACGACAAAAATACTTTATCGACTGACAAATCACATGGAAGCAACACAGGAGCCATTTGTAAGCACTTGTTTGACGTTTCTGCCAAAATATACCGAAGTGCTTTGGTTTGGGGCTTTCAATGTGTGCGATTTACAACGAGCAAGCCGTTGAATACGACGATCTGACGATTAATACGACTGCCACTGCCACGCTCGCACATGAGAAACGATTTCCGTGTTACGTATTACCATCCAATAGCTATGCCTATATAACATACAGCGGAGTGTGACGATTGGATGCTCTAGACTTATAGGACGTAAGATTAGTTCATGCTCCCCTTATTAGGTATGGGGAGAAAGATTCTTAACTTTTTTTTTGGTTTTCTCTTGACTTTTGCAGTGACGCGCTGCACAGCGTTATTTAGCACGTACTCGTCACAAACTAATCTCATCCTAAGCACTGAAATGCGACCCACTACTCACCATTCTTTTTATAAAATATGAGTTCCAACTTGAGCTCCGATTTAGTATCGAGCGCTGCATCGATCTCCTTCCGATGCTCATCTCTGGTGTCCACTCCGTGAAGAAACTTGCACGCGCAGCCTTTCTGCATGATGTGGGCTCTGGTCCAGCCAGTCAGCTCCACAAATCCGTCGGAGCAGTACACGATTGGGTACGCGGGCACTTGAGCGTTGCCCAACACGAAGTTGCTATCTGCAGACAAAAAAAAATTGGTTGTCTGTAAAGTCGGTTTACGGACGATAGTTAACGTGACAACGTCATAACAAAACATTGATGAAATCTCTTCTCCTAGGAAGCATAGGCCAATCGAGTAGAGAGATAGATGCGGCGCAAGCCGAACTCTCAAGCCGATCGTGCCTTTCGCTCGCTCGTGTAGCGCTCTCGCTCCGATAGACCGAGCGTAACGGGACAATGAGTCATCCTTTTTCGTGCGTGCAGCTGGCGTTTATAGGTAATATATAAACGTGCATTTTATAGGTAATAATGCAAAAAATAGAAACACTTCGGTTTTTGCGCAAATGAGCAAATTTTTTCAGCATAATTCCTATGCAATTTAAACCAGAAGGTTAATTCACTTTATAGGTCATTCGCTTTAATTGGTGACCGCTTAGATGAGAAAGAATCCGTAAAAGCTGTTTAATTAGTCAGATATTTTAAGGATCCCGCGACACTCTGAAATTTCCATACAGACGCGCTTGTCAAATTTCTTGGAAACCATTTGTCAGATTATGAGGAAATTTGGCATGTACAATTAAATTAACTATATCTCTGTCCCTATGTTCTTGTTTTTTTTTTAAATCGTCCTCTTTAGAAAATAGAGCTATGAAAAATATCCCCGTTTTTAAGGGGTCACTTTTGACTTATTTATTCAACAGATAGACAAAGCAAATCAAAAATCCCTTTACATAGAGAGGTTGCCTACATCATTAGCTTTTAAATGAATCCATAATACAAGAGAAACTCTTAGTTATTTAAAAATGATTACAGAAGTGCAAAAGTCATAAAAAAATTGAAATTGTACTTTGTCACTCTGTAGGTAACTTTAGAGGCTCGTCAGTATCATTACTTGCTCTCTTTGCTCGTCGTCTTCTTCTGGACGAAATCAATATAGAATACCTTAAGCCAATGCGAAGTTAGTCTAAAGTGGTCGCCGGACTCTCAACCATAACAGTTGACAATTTATCACAGATTGTAAGCAAGATGTAGAAACCCGTTTAGGTAGAGCCGAAGTTTATCATAACAAATTAATTATGCCCAATAGTTATTTGATAAGCAAGGCTGCAAAGTTTTTTTGGCGCGAGTTTTTGCATTGAATCTTGAGCGTAGCGAAGGTTTCAAAAGTACGAGCAATAATTTTGCTGCCGAGCGAAATACCTCACTACCGCGAGGAAAATTGTTTTTTTTTCCATGCAGTCGTGCTGGCCAGTGTGATTGTTCTGTGGTTCGAATTTTGAAAACTCTTTCCACGCTAGCGGATAAAATGCACTTTTGCACTCGGATTTCGAATGACAAACAGAATTTTTCTGAGCTTATGAGGTAAAAAAAATCATGAAATGAAACCCGTTGGGTAGAGAACAAGAAACAAAGAAACGTAGAGAAGGTGTCTGCAAGAAGTTTTTGGTTCATTAAAAATTACTCTATGTATCCTAACCTATCATCCTAGCTTACTAACTTTTAATGTGATAAATGCGAAAGTCAGTTTGTTCGTTTGCGAGAAGCGATGATAGCCTAGTTGGAGAAGGCCCGCCTCTCAAGCAAAGGGAGCGAGTTCGATTGCAGCCGACGGCACGCACTAATTTGTTCATTTGTGAACATATTTTGGGCGTTTTTATGTCATATGACAGGCTCACTCTCTGTCACATTTGGGACTGAAAATCGTTCGGCGAAGTGGGGGTGTTGTATTACACCTCTGCCAACCTTTTCGGGGGTAAGGCGTGACGATATGTTATGTTCTAGGGGGTACAGAAAAGGACATAGGTTACTTCTTATTCCGAAAGAATTACAGTTCCTTCCTGTGTGACCTAGTGTGAAATCGTAGGTCGCAGCTAATAAAAAAAATATCAGACGGATCTACGAGTACATTGCAAATGTACATTGCACAGACAAAAGTCTCTAATTTAGTTGCACAATTGAAATGCATTTTCTCTTTATGTATATTTAAGCAACCAACACTTTACCAAATTTAAATTCCACAGCACGTAATCAAGTCTTATTCAGAAAGATGTAGCTAAGCATCATTAAAATGTCAGAACATAAGACACAAACTTGAAGCACATATTATCATAAATGTGGAATTGTGGAAATCAGGTTACTAGATAGATTAGCGGGTAACATTAGCATATAATTGAATTTGTGTCGACAACAGGCTCAGCTTTGTTCGTAAGTGTAAATGTTGGAGTTTCAGCACGTTTCAGTTTCAGTACCATTGGTACGCTAGATAAGGAGAAAGTTTCAGCTGCCTCTGTACATGACTACATGGCCGTGACGTGTGAAACGATTACAATGTTCATATTCAGAACAACTGCTTACTTAGAGTGAATGAATTGAAATAAATGGATATGGTATACTTATAATTGAACATCTGGAACATTTTTTTTTAATAACAAACTAGGCATGCGTTTAACCACTGACTCGCCTGATGGGAAGCGTTGCCGTGATCGAAGGTGTAACACGCTTGCCTAGGAGATACTCGTACCTATTCAAGTTATTAACTAAAAAGGTTTTGTGATCATTTAACAACTCCAAATATTTAATAAAAATTTAGTTTCAACTTAAAGATAGTTTCAACTTCCAACTGAGTATGTTTACTTGGACAATTTTTTTTAAATTATGGTTTCTTATGGTAATATTATTAATAGGACAGCCAGTGCAATCACTCTACTCATTTTTCAGTACACATTGCTCAGTTGTCTTCTCTTGAATATGACTTCACATCCCTAAGCCCGGGCTTCTGAGAGCAGCAGGAAATATCAAAGCAGTATTCCCCCAGCTACAGGACCTAATATTATGAAGGTACCAATACTGGCAAATATAAGAGTATATAGATTCTAATTCTAATATTTATAATTTAAGGTTTCCAAGGGATCCATCCAACAATGGAAACTGCTCAGCTCTCTACGCACATGTTGTACTTATTTCCAAATATGGGATCTGTAATTTAGTAGGCTTCACAATAACGGCTCTCCGAACCTTCGGCCTGAGTACGGGTTCTACTAAATTATGTACGGTTTATGTCCATTATGCCCTTTATATTTATTTTTGCCAACATATTATCGATCTTATTGTGGGCTCTAAAAGTTGTAACGGAAAGTTCTAGTTTAACCTTTTCGTTCACAAACTTGTGGTAAAGCTGCTTTGACTTAAATGTGCTTTATCTATTTTTGACAATGGCTATGAATAAGAGTAATGAAAAGTTTTAAGGGCGATAGCGAAAAGCTGTTTCTTTTTATGTAAAATGGATTTAACTATGTACGTAGGTATCTTATTTGTCAGAGTCTTCAAATTATCCAACAACAGAGTCGTGAATTGTTTCAGCGAACACTGGAATTAGCTCGTGAAATGATGTCGCTACTCGAGATTACTGAGTTTGTAGTTGGTACTACGGCAGTAGGTATTTACAGGCGAAGTTTTGATTGCTCTAGCCACCCGTCGGCGACTGCACCCTACCCTGGCTAGACTGTGAGCATTTAATTTAAGAACTTTGCTCGTAGCCTCAACATCTATAGGACTTCCGACCCTATTTTATTGTAACAGAAAACTCTTCCATTATTAAGATATCACCCGCGGCGGCTGCTAGGGAACTTTAGAAACAATAAGGTTCTGAGAGAGAATACAATGCTACTTGAATTACGCAACGATCACTTTTGAGTTTGTTCTTACTTGTAGGTGCGAATTGACGTATTCTATTATGTCTTACTAGCTGCGCCCCGCGGTTTCGCCCGCGGTTAAATAGTACCCTATGGGCTATTCTAGACTATAATCTATCTCTGTGCCAAATTACATCTAGATCTGTTCAGCCGTTCTGGCGTGAAAGAGTAACAAACATTCATCCATCCATTCTTACACACTTTCGCTATTATAATATTAGTAGGATATACTCGTGTTTTGATAGATCGTTAAAAATCAATACTAACATAACATATCGTCACGCCTTTCCCTCGAAGCGGCTGGCAGAGGAGTAATACAATACCCACACTTCGCCGGACGAAATTAAGTCCCAAATGTGACAAGGTGCGAGCCTGTCGCCAATATCAATATTAGTGCTAAAAATCCCGAAAGTTAAATATTTATAGCACTTGTATTGGGAAATATGCTGCCATTTAAGGTCACAGCCTGTGGTCGTTACGCCAAACCAAACTGAGCCCGATGAAAAGAAAACAAAGAACATTAACAAGAAACATTGTCGATAATATTTCTAACTTACATTACGCGGGGCGGTCGTATAAAAACGCGAGACTTTTGTGTCGATATTCCGTGAAATATCGAGTACATTAATTTTGTCCTTTCTGATTCAGTTTAGACGGCCGCGGAACTTGATCCCTTAGTAAAAAAGTAAGATTGATGAGGAGGCGGGTTACAGTTTGTTGCTGAGACTAAATCCAACACCCCTTTAGATAAATACTACTTTACGGTATCAGAAACGCGCAAGTAGCTCTCTGTCTCTCTATATATTCCTATTTTGGGATTCTTATATCAAATAGAACAAATTCATGCACATCTAATGTAAGAAATACTCTTGTTTACACATTTTTTTAAGGTTACCTTAAAATAAAAAACCGGCCAAGTGCAAGTCGGGCTTGCGCACGAAGGGTTCCGTATAATTACCTATAAAAACAGCAAAAAATCATGTCTGTTGTATGGCAGCCTCCTTAAATATTAATTCTATTTTGTTTTTAGTATTTGTTGTTATAGCGGCAACAGAAATACGAGATAATCTGTGAAAACTTCAATTATTTAACTATCACTGTTCATGAGATACAGCCTGGTGACAGACGGACAGAGACAGACAGACGGACGCACAGCGGATTCGAGTCTTAGTAATAGGGTCCCGTTTTGCCCTTTGGGCACGGAACCCTTAAACGACTGCGCTAACGTGAGACGAGTTAATTAATAAATTGCACTGACAGTAATTTATTATTGCAATTTCCGATTTCCAGGTGATTAAATTGATGAAAATTGATATTTTTCGTACAATAATTTCGTTAACAGGAATTAGCTGCGAAATATATACCTATACCGGTTATAATTATGGTCCGCGGGGAACCTTTTCAAGACGATTCGATAGACTATAAACTATGAATATAAAGAAATTTACTTAGGAAACTGCATAATGATGATGGCTATAGAGGTTTTTGTTGTAAAAAAAAACGCGGAATAGCTCGAAAACTATGTAAAGCCGCTGTACGCAGCCAGCTACCCTTTATTTGCCTACTCGCGACGACGTATCGTTGAGTACTCTCTCACTATGAACGTGGAGGTAAATACTCGAACCTTATTCAGAGTCACGAAACTCTTTTCAGCAGAGTTTTCTCTCATATTCGCTGGAATGTAATTGGATAGGTAGGTAAATTCTCTTTTCAAACTTAACGTATGTAATATGAAATTTCGATTTATTAGTAGATCCTATGTACATAAGTTTTTCAATTTGTAGGATGCGAAAATCAATTTGTTCAACTAACGGAATATATCGGATTCAAAAATAACTACTGTGAGTTTATTTTAAGTTGGGTAGGAGTTGAACTCAATAGGTAGATTTGTTTATGTCAGGTTTCCTTATATTTCATATCAAATCGTCACGCCTTTCCCCGAGGTGCATAACACCCACACTTCGCCCGACGATATTCAGTCCCAAATGTGACACCCCTGTCACATTTGCGAGTCTGTCGTCATACACCGGGCTCCAGTTACGTAGCAGATGACATTAAATACGCACATATCTTCACATATGTCCAAATTGGAGCGTGCCTTCGGTTGGAATCGAACCCGCTCCCTCTGGCTTGAGAGGCTAGCCTTCTCCGACTCGGCTATCATATAGTAATCGCAAAACAACCATTAACTACTTGAAATACTTTTTCACAGTAGTTGTTTTATTCAATCAGATTGTCATTTTCCGATCCTGTCTCATTATTAAAAATAAACTATATTCTTACCTATACTTAAGTAGCTGATTTCTTCAGTGTCTTTTTTTTCAATAAAACAATATTCGATCAATCAATCAAGTTTTTTGGCTTAACAATTATTTTTACTTGCGTAACCTAATTGTTTTATTACCTAAAAGTTTTAATCTTTAAAACTAAGCAGCGTGCAATTTCAATATTTATAAAATTCCTATAAAGTTTGAAATATCAGTTTAATTGTTTAAATTTAATGTTTTTGTTTTTAACAGTATAAAGTAAGTGAGCTCTAGTATAATAAATCTTCAAATACTTATCAAGTCCCAATGCTTCACGTGAGACACAAACAATCCGACATGTTGAAGCTCGTAATTCTTGTCATGGATTAGAGAAGAGTTACGATTTGACGAGAAAATCCACCTTTTATTTGTTGGGACATGATGCGTTATTGGGGTGGATTTCAATATGAAAGCGAGGGTATGAGAACACACAGGCGTTTGACGACAGATTTCATCTAGAAAGTAGGTTCTTAGTAGGATAGTAGGTTGCTGGGATAAGTATCGGATATCACGAAACCATATTTTATTAGCTTTAGTTATGACAGACAAGCTGCGCCTCTCGGTTTTACCCGCGGTTAAAAAGTCATCCATCCTTACAAACTTACGCGTTTATAATATAAGTACATATAATATTAGGTCCTTACGTATGAAATCGGCGTTTTGTACGGGAGGAATAAAAAGTCGATTTTTTTTTTGTAAAATATATTTAATTAATCAAAGTATGCACCGTTGTTATCTATGCACTTTTGCCATCTTATGGGTAGTTCATTGATCCCTTTACTATAAAAACCATGGGGGCGAGAATCAATTAACTCTTTGAAGGCGGTTTGGACTGCTTCATCGGAGTGGAATTTTTTTCCTTGTAAGAAGTTGTCCAAATTCCGGAAGAAATGGTAATCTGTTGGAGCAAGGTCCGGGGAGTACGGTGGATGTCGCAGACATTCCAATTGTAGCTCAGCTAACTTAGTGGTTGTTTGTTGTGCAGTGTGTGGTCTTGCGTTGTCGTGAAGCAGCAGTGGCCTAGAGCGATTGACCAATCTCGGTTGTTTAACAGATAGTTCTTCCTTCATGGTTTGCAGTTGCTGACAATAGATATCTGCCGTAATCGTTTGGCCAGATTTAAGAAAGCTGTATAACAAAAGCTGTATAGAAAAAATATCCACTTTTCATCACAAGTAATGATTCGATTTAAAATCCCTTCATTATTGTGTCGGTTGAGCAAAGTAACACAACAGGCGACCCGTGTTTGCAAGTTCGATTCACTCAATTCATGAGGTACCCATCGTTCGAGTTTTTTTACTTTCCCGATTTGCTTCAAGTGGATTAATACAGTTTTGTCACTTACCCCGAAGCCTGCTGCTATCTCTGAAGTGCTTTGTGATGGATCCGCTTCCACAATAGCCTTTAATTCTTCGTTTTTCACTTTGATCTCCGGCCGTCCACAGGGTTGGTTCTTAAGGTCGAAATTTCCAGAACGAAAACGTTGAAACCAAAAACGTACCATGCTGTCTTTAGCGACACCAGCGCCGTACACATCATTAATTCTTCGAGCTGTTTCTGCAGCACTGGTGCCACGGTAGAACTCGTACTCGTAAATATACCGATATTTCATGTTTTCCATTGCGCGGTAATAAGCGACGCCAAAGAAAAAATAATGAGGAAAATAACAAATGAATGACTGTATTCCAAAGAAAAAAAAACCAGCTAAATGAATTTATTAATTTGAATTTCGAATTCTTAACCAAAGAGGAGATATTTCAGATCAAATTGATCAGTACGACAAAACGCTAATTTCCTACGTAAGGACATATATAAATATAAATATAATATTATAAATCATTGTTGTTATTTATTATTGTCGTAATAGAAAGACATCGTCGCTTTAGATCCGATTACTATACAGTAAAATAAATTAAATTAAATTCGGGCCACTTTCACACACGGTCGTCTGACCCCAAACTAAGCAAAGCTTGTACTATGGCTGCCAAAGACTGATAAACAAACTTAGATATTTTAATACATACTTAAATAGATATCAACACCCAGACATAGAACAAACACAAATGTTCATCACATGAATCTTTGCCCTAGGTGGGAATCGAACCGACGCCCCCAAGCTCAGAAGGCAGGTTCACTACCAACTGAACCACCGAGGCAGTAATACAGTGTTTCTTTAAACGACTACATACCTACCTGTGGTCTGCAAAAAACATGAGTGCAAATTCGTCAAGAGCTAACTTGTGTTGTGATTATGAACATCAATCATAAAATTTATTAATAGGCGATGATAGCCTAGTTGGAGAAGGCCCGCTTCTCAAGCCAGAGGGAGCGGGTTCGAAGTAGTTCGAACCCGACGACCAGACGACGGCAGGCACCAACTTGTTCATTGTGTGAATAAATGTGCGTATTGTAAGGTAGGTAAGGCTTAAAAGGCCCAGCCGGAAATAAGGCCCACCTTCCAAAAAAGCCAGATAATATAGAGTAATTCATTCAATAATTGATGCACACATAGAAATCGCTTACACAGAGAGCTGGCAACGTCGCTCCGTTTTGTGCGCGTCGCCATCTTGTCAGTAGCGTTCGAACAGTTTAAGTGGGTGGTTGCGGATGCGCTTCTTAATATTTTTTATTTTCAATCCTCGCACATTTTTAGCCAGTTTCACAATTAATTCTGCTTTTTTACATATTTTGATGTGATCAGAAGAAATCGAACTGTAGGAGGAAAGGTAAGGGTTTATATTTCTGTCTATTTTTACATCAGATTGTTGAAACTGACTATAAAAACTGTACTACAGCTTATAAGGCCCCCATCTGTAGGTAGTAACAAGGCCCGGGCCTTGTTTGAAGTATGTCTTTTGATGATCTTCTATAAAAAAAAAAACATTTACTATATTTTTATTCTAAAATTTATACTATGAAAAAAGGCGTTAATCAAAAACCAAAAATTTAATAATTAAGAATAATAATTAATTATTTAAAAATTCCAATTAGGATATTACCATCCCAAGGTAATAAAAAAACATAGTTTAAATTGCTATTACTATTATGTTTTTCAATGAATCATTGGTTATTGCTTTGAATCACTGTCAAGTCAATTGGTTTTAGCTCTTTTATTAAAAAATATTTATTCATTTAGGATGTCGTCTCCACCGGTGAAGAAAAAACGGGGCCTTTGGTCAGAGGACAGTTTGATGGCAGCAATGGCTGCTGTAATGAATGGTAATTTGACGCAACGTCAAGCGGCTAACCTACACAAAATACCACGTAGAACTCTACGAAATCATCTAACATCTGGCAAAACCACTAAAAAAATTGGAAGAGACCCAATATTATCAAACTCACAAGAGAAGAGTTTAGTGGAGAGGATCATAAAATTTTCTAAAATAGGGATGCCATTAACGCCACAAGTTATACGTACACAGGCTTACAAATTTTGTGAGAAGCAAGGAATTCAAAACAATTTTAACAAGCAAACCCGTAGAGCAGGCCGGGACTGGCTAAAAATGTTTCTGAAGCGCAACCCAAATGTATCAAAGCGCAAGGCTCAGTTTATGAACCCAGCGAGAGCGAAAAAAATGAATAAACCCATAGTACGACAACATTTTCAAGAAGTGAAAAAGTTATATGATGAACTCGACATTCCCAATCACCCAGAAAGAGTTTACAACATGGATGAGAAAGGATGTCGACTTACAATCCATCATCAGCAGACAGTTTTAGCAGAAAAAGGTAATTGCAGGGTTCACATGGTGGCACAAGAACATGCCGAAAATGTTACCATTGCAGCTTGCGTGAATGCAGCAGGAAACGCCATTCCTCCTATGATTGTTTTCAAAGGAAAACGTCTTAAACAAGAATTTATTATAATATTTTATTTTTTTATTATAATAATTCACCAGTTCCAGGGCCTTCTGGAATTCGTAAGCCCATTACACATTCCACTTCAGATTCTTCTTCGTCACGATCATCTCCGAATATTGAAGATTTTATTAATCAACAAAACAGACGAACCATGATATACTTCCTGATATAGTATATCATGGTTTTCATCTTCGGAATCACTGTAAGGGTCGTAAATGGTAGCTCGTCTGTTTTGTTGATTAATAAAATCTTCAATATTCGGAGATGATCGTGACGAAGAAGAATCTGAAGTGGAATGTGTAATGGGCTTACGAATTCCAGAAGGCCCTGGAACTGGTGAATAAAATTCTAGTTTTTTTTTGGACGGGCCAACACTTTCCTCGTTTTCTGATTCCAGCGATGAACTATAGTCCACTAAGCGCCTTTGGAGAGACAGTTCAGATACAGCTGGTGCTGGGATTATACTTTGAGTACACTCCCTTGTCGAGATTTCTTGTGAAATATTTGGTACAGACGGTGAGACCACGTTATTTTGCAAATCAGTGTTAACTAAGTCTTCAGCATCGGTTGCGTCCGTGTCTAAATAGTTTTCAATGAGACGTTGGGCATTCGCGCCAGAATCAGTGTGAATCATATTGGGTGGGTTTGGGTCAAGATTTTCTGTTAATAAAGATGGTGCGTAGGCATCTTCGGGTATTACATTCGGGTCAAAGGGAAACAGCCCGGTTGCTTTGAAACCATTTATTATATTTTCTGGGCCTAAGCTTTTTGCCCAAACATTGGTAAATATTGAATTAAAGCGTGCTTTATTAATTTTTTTGGTTGGGTTGTGGTACATAAACTTAGTTACTTCTTGGTCCCAATAATTTTCAAAGGATTTATTTACAGATTTATCCAACGGCTGCAATTCGTGGGTGGTATTTGACGGCAAGCAATAAAGAATAATGTCATTTTTTTCAGCTACATCCACTATGTCGTAGTCTAAATGAATTATAAAGGCCAAAGAATCGTGAAAGATTTATTTTTGGAAAAACAAAAAAATACAAACAAAAGAGAAAATATTAAAGATATAAAAGATTGTACATCTAAAGTAAAAGCTCAAAATAACATGTCAGGAAATAAGAAGAAAGAAACAACTAAACAGGATAATAAGAAAACTGAGCACCAAAAGAAACTGTTTAAGCGTAAAGTGGCAAAGAAGAAAATTACAACAGATTTGAATGATAAATGGTTTTGTCATGGGTGTAAATTAGAAAAAGAAGAAGATATGAGAAGATGCAAAAAATGTTTTAAATGGTACCATGAGGAATGCGTAGGACTGACCAAAGACGATGATGAAGCTTTCTTTTGCCCCGATTGTCTGTAAATATTCTAAATTTAAATTATTTTTAAGTATAAGTTAAGGTAATTTTGTTGATCTCGTTAATAAGGCTAATTTGAAAACAGGTTCCTTGTAATAAATAAGAAAATAGCAAATTTATTAAAATAACTAGCTACTAACAATATAAGCCTAAAATAAACCAAACAAAAATAACAAATTACAAATAATAAACAGAGCTCAAGTCAGTATCCGCGGGTAAAGTACCCAAAAGGCTGGCAACGTTACCTCGCTGAATAGCAATGCTAATTCGCTGACCGAGGTAAGCACCAGCCCTTTGGTCGTTTGTTCTCTCTATCAGCCGCTTTGACAGCTCATTGAAGAGCAACCATGCGCTTGGACCCCAAGGGCCCAAAGTTTCTACCCCAAAAGGCAGAAATATGTATCCATCACCGAGGGATTCATATTTCCGCCTCTTGAGGGTTTCCGCCGATGTTGCCGCCGCTCCCGCCGTCCTGGAGGTAGATGATACATGGGATGCCGCCAGTGTGTCGACGCATGTGGCATCCCACACCAGTGGCCTACCATGACTCCAGGGAATCAATGTCATTCCGTCAGGTCTCTTACCATCGTCGCGTGCGATACCGTTCGGCTCAAGTATGGCCGGCACGTTGACGGTGGTAAGAGCCCTCCGAATGACATCGTTCAGAGAGGCGTGTCGGGACTGGCGGCCAGCGCTTTGGCGGCAAGAAAGACCGTGATGTCCCTGACGGTCCACGGATGCTCCACAATGGCAATGATGGGGCTCGTTTGTATTAGCCCCAATTCGCAGGCTGACAGAGAGAGCAAACGTACTGTTATCGAGTAGCGTCCCAATGTTTCTGGATGGTAAAGTTTGAAGCCAGAACCCCGATTCCCGCTTTGCAGAGGCTAGAAGACGAGCACGATCGAATGGTGAAGTAGTTAAACTTATAAGGTCGTTTTGAATTTTTTTGTTTATGGGCTCGTCCCAAAGCCTCTGCAAATGAGGTTTTTCGGGGAGGCTTTCTCCAGGGCAAGCTGTTGTCCAAGCGTTCGTAGCCTCGGTCATAAGATTGGTGTCACTGTGCCCTAAAGATTTAACCAATATTTTTGTAAGCAATTTTCTGGTGCTGTAGACCGAAGATAAAAAAGCCGGGAGAGAAACACTCGAAATTTTGCGGATACCCAAACCACCAAACCGGATAGGAAGGGAAGCTTGGGTCCAGGAAGATTCAGACATTGGACAATTTAGAATTTTTATAAGGATATTTTTCAAAGAATTGTCAAGAGTTGACAAAAGATCACTAAATGTCCACAAAGGGCTGCATCTTAATACATAAGTTAATTTAGGGACAAAAAGGCAGTACCGAATGATGAAGAAAGCCATGTGTGAATGGATAATGGAAAGGCGGTCGAATGATTCTTCAAATTTTGTTTTTTGTTCTGATATGAATGAGGGAAATGAGTCTGTGAATATCGGAGCACCCAACAAGCGGAGTGAATGCTTGTCAAGAATTTTGATATTTGGGGCTACAACATTAAATTTTTCTATAATTTCATTTCTGGCCGGCGAAGGGACTGTATCAGAGATAAAAAGCTCACATTTAGAGAAGTTTAATTCTAAGCCAATAGAATCAAACTTCTCAGTGAGGATTTTTAAATCTGCTAATACAGTCTCCGAGTCGCCGCCGAGAGTGCCGTCGTCCAGATACCACATGTTTAATTTTGATGAGAGTGAAGAAATAATGGGATGAATCGCAAGGCTGAATATGGCAGGACCAAGAGGATCGCCCTGTTGACAGCCAGTGGCCGAAAGAATACGCTGACTTTAATAAATAGCTAATAAATACTCAGTCATTCAGATTTTATAACAATATTATTGTAGTTTTGAATTATGTGTGATGTTTGTAGACTGTGTTAAAAAAGTTTTTTTTTTTAAAATCATTTAGTGTAATAAAGCCCACAGAAATGTTGGTTGCAAGAAAAAATATGAACGATTTGATTTATTTTTTGTTAAATATTTTATGTTGCTTGAGTTGTACACAAGAAAGATTTTAATTTATTTTTAGTTTCATGTTGTGCAGTAAGATGGAAGATTTTTAATTTCTTAAGTTTAATAAAGCCCAAGGCCATATTTTTTCTTAAAAATAAGTAAATTCTTCTGATGTAAGATACAAAATGTTATTTTATGTAAATATTTAAAATTTTAAACTATTTAACTCTGTTATTTATCTCAGAATGTTAATTTCTTTAGCGGGCCTTAATATCCCGATACCGTTTAATAAGGCCCAAAACGGCTGTTTTAAAAATGTTCGATATTTTCAAAATCTTGTTTCATTTTACTCTTTCATACGTATTTATGATTACGTAAACAAATAAAGAGTTTATATTAAATAAGTTTTCTTAATGGCGTCATTCTTTGTCAATATATTTGACTTTTAATAAAGGTGGGCCTTAAATACCTTCTCTACCTTATGTCATCTGCTACATGACTGGAGCCCGGTGTAAGGCTCGCCCTCTGTCACATTTGGGACTGAATATCGTCCGGCGAAGTGTGGGTGTTGTATTACACCTCTGCCAGCCCCCTCGGGGGAAAGGCGTGACGATATGTTAAAATTTATTAATAAAATAAATAAAAAAGTTAGAAGAAATTCATAAACATTATGACAAGAAAAAGGGGCCACAAGCGCCCAAACTAGCATATTTTGATCACAATTTAAGCAATTAACTCAATTTATACACAAGTTTGCGAAAATTGTTTTGCATTGATAGATTGTTTACGTAGCCCGAGAGCCTACGCTCAACTTCGAATAAACTTTAGGTACTCCTAAAATATAACTAAGTATTCACCTCTTTAATTAAAATACCTTGCTAAGCTACCTGTCTTCAGACGGTTAACATAATGTAAATGTAACTGTAAGTAATTAAATACCAATCTTCCAAGTTCCCTCGATTAATCTCGACTTAGGGCAATGAATAAATTATCCTATTTCTATTGTTAAACTTATTTTCTTACTAGTCTGAGAAAATCTACTTTGTTTATAAAGTTTCGGATTCCAATCTTAATTCTAACATCCGTCTGGCCGGAAATGTTTTAGAAAGCTGATTCATCAGACTGTAAAATTCTCATTAAGAGATTTAAAACCAATTTTCTCCTGATACTGAAGTTTGTGTTCGACAAAGTTGAGTCCGTAACTTACTGTGAAAGGTCTCAATCCTGAAGCTCCGTAGTGCTTTTGAGCAGTTTAAAAAAAAATTAGGGTTTTATTTTATTAAAAAGTAGAACATTTTTCCCCTAAAGATTGTATAGAGAGAGGTATTTAGGAGAAGTAGAAAGTAAAGTAAAGAGTGCTATTTATAACAAACATTACAAACACATTAAATTAAAAATATTTTTAATTCCGCAAATGAATAACAAAACAGATGCCTTTCATTTGCTTTGTTTTTAATTTTGTGTATGGTCTTTCATAACAAGAAGTCTTGGGAAAAAGTTTTGTTTGAAAAAAAAGAAGACATTGAGCAAGTTGATTGAATCAGGCGTTACTTTGCGGAAGTTCATCTTCAAACTTGTTATTTGGACAATATCTAGTGTAATTCCGCTTTAACGTCGCATTAAGTAAGTACATCAAGGAATATGAATTTGTTATTCTAATTTTAATTTTGAAATTTTTAAAAAAACTAATTTAATGAAATTTACTAATTAAATGACGTTAAAGCGGAATTACACTAGATATTGTCCAAATAACAAGTTAGACATTGAGCTCTTGACCAGCCGCAACATATGCATAGGTTTGGAGTTTTTGGCGGGAACAGAAAAGGTGTTGTCATAGTTTTGTATTTTTCAAAACTTTGTGATTCTTCGAGTAAAGTGTAATAATGGTGGATTCTTTATCGGTTCATTAACGTGCACGAGTGTGGGAAAATTATACAAACACTGCGAAACTTGACTTCTCGTGTTCTTTACAAAAATCTAAAATATTTACTGAAATGGGGTAAGGGGAGGGATTCACCATCCATCATTCATCATCATCATCACTCCATCATCTGTAAAATACTATATCAACTTGACACTGGCAAATGCACATGATGCGCGACGCCAAATTCTCTGGATAAGAGAGCAAAAAAAAAAATAAGCATAGGTTATTTGCGCATACTTATAGTTTGTTACTTGTAGTCTTTCATGCAGTAAACACTCCTCTAATATGGCTCCGTACTAAAATAGTAAAAAGTTACCTTATGGTGAGACTCCGATATATCTGTCTGTATGTCAACGCCGGTTATCTCAGAAACTATAAAAGCTCGCGACTTAAAATTTGGCACATGTCTAGATAACGTTGTGGCTAAAAGGTGTGGAAAAAAAAAAAAACAAATAGAACGTCTTTTGTAAATGGGGTCTGAAAAGAGGGTTATTTTTGACTTTGTCACAATAATATTTTTAAAAAACTTGTTTGGCGCAGACCGTTCTCCGTCTCCGTGAACTATTTAATTCTTAGCTAGCTTTTCATTTTCCAGCATTTTTCCAAGAAAAGAATATGCTAGTTTTTAGTATAACTTATTAATAATCTACACATTTTGTAATAAGTAAGTAAATATTTTGTAGAAAAAGATTGTAGGTACTTCACAGATTTTACAGGTTTTACGATTTGCTTTACACGTAATTTACTTTTGAGTAACACGAGACAAATAAGACAGAAAACGTCTTGGGAGCAAGGCAAGCTTGTTACATCTCCCTGAGGCGAGAAACGAAGGCTACACCGTCCTTCGCAAGGGCTTCTATTATAGTAATTTCTTTATCTCCATCACGTGTCTCGCAGCTCACAGTACAATAAGTCTTGTTACCTTCTTAAAACAATGAAGAAATACAAGAAAAACGCAGATTTTGATCTCTTCTATCTTTCACACACTCACAAATTGTCCTTGACTCGTCAAAGTGCTAAATCCAATCTCATCGTTTTCTTTGATCGTACAAAAACAGTCTCTCTTTTTTAGACCTCTATATCCCGATGCTCTTACTGGGTTCTTCCACTGGTACGAGCCAGATGTTCTATGCTTAACGCAAAGCTGACTTTAAATGTATAGAAAACAGCCGCCTTGCTACTAAATTTTGCTAAAATTTACATACTTCGAATTTGTTTTACATACTTCTTTCTGTATTTAAATTGTGCTTTTTCAAAACTATTCCCACTAAGCAGCAAGCCCTACAAACCTTTTAACAAAATGGAGGTATTATTTTCAGACTACAGTTTGAAGCGCAGTTTCCTTTACAAAACCTTATTCAAACAAAAGTGTAGCGGCAATTTCTTAAACGCCCCAGTTCTAACGTCCTCAAGCTCACACGCGATTCTTTTATAACAGAGTCAGATGGCGAGCCGTCTAATAATAGAACTCTTTAACTTAAGCTGGTACTATTACCCTCAGGAAAAGTAATTTTGACTTAATTTGAGCTGTTTCGTGAACTAGGTATTAGTCTGTAGAGAAACCGTTGTCTGGAAATGCTTGTGATTAATTGTTTTTGTGTAACTTTTTAGAGCTGTAGCTAAATTTTCAAGTGGTTTTTCAAGTAGAGGAATAGGTTAGGTAGGTAAATAGTTTAAAACAAAAGTTTTTGGATTTCGTAAACGAATAAGTTGTATGTTTCTTCTTGACGAAGTCAAACCTATTTTAGAGTTTCACAATAAAAACAAACAATTCCGAGTATGTATTTTAAAGAGTATATAAAGTCATAATCACATATTTTAGTAATAACCAAGGCCAGGCCATGTACAGTGAGTCATGTGATTTCTCAAAAGTCAGTCAAACACTTGAACGGTCAAATCATCATACACAAATAAATGACATAAAATTAAAAAAAAAAAAAAATCGGGACACTTTCACACACGGTCGCCTGACCCCAACTTAGCAAAGCTTGTACTTTGGCTGCCAGAGACTGATTAACATACTTAGATATTTTTAAATACATCCTTTAATAGATTTTAACACCCAGACATAGAACAAACACGAATGTTCATCACATGAATGTTTGCCCTACGTGGGAATCGAACCCACGCCCTCTCGCTCAGAAGGCAGGTTCACTACCAACTGAGCCACCGAGGCGGTCATGCGAGATGTCATGCAAGTTTGTTACTGCGATTCATTAAACCTCGTCAGGAGGAAATAGTTATAGACTAGTGGTTATTGAATAAGATTCCCAAGGTTTGCTGTTACCAAGGGCCATTGTTAGTATACTAAAACACGCACAAACAGAAATAACTTTACAGCAGTCATCACTACATGTGCACGCACTGCAAACGAAACCGCAACTATTTTTATCGACTAACGTGCGATTATAGTTTGACCAAGCTGGTTAAAATTGGTATTCATTCCAATTATCATTCATTTCATTTATCCTATCCTACTAATATTATAAACGCGAAAGTTTGTAAGAATGAAATGAATGTAAAAATGAAATTTGACACAGAGATAGATTATAGTCTAGAATAGCACATAGGATATTTTTTTAACGGCGGGTGAAATCGCGAGGCGCAGCTAGTCTATTATACAAAAAAAAGTGGAGTTATTTTATGCCCTTGTATGTTTTTGTCATTATTGTGTATGTGTTATTATTATCAATAAATTCTAGACCATCTTAATAAAACCATCTTATTTATGGCTGTCTTCTAATTTCCTTAGTTTTGCCTTGGAAATAATTAATTTGCCTGTAATGTAGATGATTATCGGCCTTATCCCGCTGAGTGTGTATCCTCAGGGGCAATGAAAGGAATTATTATTTCCACGTATCCCCTTCCCATACTGATATTTTCGACGTAAGTACGCCTAGTAATCTCTTTACTGGCGTTTTACCTACACCAACGTGATCAAGCTGTACGGTCAATGCGCTTGCCGTTTCCGACCGCACCAGAAATAGCTGTTAATTGAAACAGACGCCAATTCTGAGATATAATGTGCAATCAAATTATCCACTTCAGCTGGACGATGCACATTGCGCATGCATATGACGATGACGCCTGAACGAAGCTTAAGAAACTATCATTATGTAGGAAAACACCAATATTTTTCAATCATTCACGGGTTCAAACCCAGCCGACGACGGCACGCACCAATTTGTTAATTTTGTGAATATATGTGCGTATTGTATGTCATCTGCTACATGACTGGAGCCTGGTGTATGGCGACAGGCTCGCCCCCTGTCACGTTTTGGACTGAATATCGTCCGGCGAATTGTGGGTATTGTATTACACCTCTGCCAGCCCCTTCGGGGGAAAGGCGTGACGATATGTTTATTAATTCACAATTTAAGAGCGTTGCTCTTGTCGGTTAATGTTCGCAATGCCCGGGCTTGGCTTCTCTGTCAATGTTTTTACCTCCTTGTACTACATGACATCTGTTCACCCTATTATTTGATCTAGAAATATTACGAAACTCTTTGTTAACTAAACTGTAACTGCACGATCTCCACTAATTTGGTCGACATGCGAGTATCATTAGTTTTAGAAAACAACAGACTTAAATTTTGTCCTACTATCTGAATAAATAGGTATTTGGACTTAAGAAAAGCAGACTTAGGAGTTAAATTGCCAAACACTTTTGTATCCAAAAAATAATTTATAACGTCTTACATAATAATCGCCCTATTATTGGTTTTGCGAAAGATAATTGCAATGTCATAAATCTTGCGAAAGACTTAAACGATAGGCAATAAAACAAGCTAGGTACCTAAGCAGATATCTTCTTTAGAAATTATCTATTCCATAGGTAGACTAAGCTTTCCTAACCATTTTATGTATGCATTGATAGAATTATTGATATCCCCACGGAATGTTATTAATACATGATGAGCAACTGACTGCCTCGGTGGCTCAGTTAGTAGTGAACCTGCCTTCTGAGCTTGGGGGCGTGGGTTCGATTCCCATCTAGTGCAAACATTTATGTGGTGAACAATTGTGTTTGTTCCATGTCTGGGTGTTAAATTTAATATATATTTGAGTATGTATTTAAATATTTATATGTAAGTATGTTTATCAGTCTCTGGAAGTCAAAGTACAAGTTTTGCTTAGTTTGGGGTCAGGCGACCGTGTGTGGAAATGTCCTAAGTTTATTTATTTTTAGCTGCGCCCCGCGGTTTACCCGCGATAAAAAAGTAATGTGCTATTCTAGACGATAATCTATTTCTGTGCCAAATTTCATCCAGATCTGTTCAGCCGTTCTGGTGTGAAAGAATAACATCCATCCATCCATCCATCCATCCATCCATTTATTCTTACAAACTTTCGCGTTTATAATATTAGTAGGATTTAAATCCATGAATCAAAATGTAAGTAATTATTTTCCGAAATTATTTTCATTCCTTTTCCTACATCCGTTAAACATGTCTACCACGGTTTCCTCTAAGCGGTGATTCTAAATCCTTACAGGAAGAAATCTTGCGATTGCTTTTTGAATACACAGATTAAAGGCCCACGAGTTTGTCGAGAGCCTTTTCGTGGCGAAATTCGTCAGCAATTATTGTTGAAGTGGAGACATGAATGAATGGTTTTCTTTTCACGCGGTAAATAAACTTACCTACTCGTAGATTTTAATGAAATTCCACGCGAAATTGAAATTGCATGAGAACTTAGGAATAGTTGAGACACTAGCTTTCAGTTAGAAATTATTGCTCTGAGAAAGTGTTGTAAATGTTCCGTAGTTCTCCAGAAATACTTATTAAAATGTATGTTTATTGCCCGTCGTACTTCTGACAACTTGAGTAGTAGGTAAAGTAATATGTATTGTCGTACTGCCAGTAGTTTCATTACCAATTTTTACCCGTCTTACTGACCAATGACCAACCACCCTATACAATATTATAAGTTACAAGTTTCAAAATCCTAGCGAGCGAATGTTCACTCAGAACTATTTTGGACTACATAAAACATTTATAATATCGTCACGCTTTTCCCCCGAAGGGGCTGGCAGGGGTGTACAACACCCACACTTTGCCGGACGCCAGTCCCAAATGTGACAGGGGGCGAGCCTGTCGCCATAGTAATACGCCGGCCTCCAGTTTCGTACCAGATGACATTAAATATACGCACTTATTCACACAATTAACAAATTGGTGCATGCCGTCCGTCGTCTGGGTTTGAACCCGCTCCCTCTGGCTTGAGAAGCGGGCATTCTCCAAATAGGCTATCATCGCCTATTAATAAATTGTATGATCCGATATTCATAATGACAACACAAGTTACCTCTTGAAGAATTTGCACTCATGGTTTTTGCAAAGTCTTCGGCTGAGTCCCTCTGGCTTGAGAGGCGAGCCTTTTCCTAAAATACTCTGCCATTCAGAATACATAAAAAAGAACGCATACAAAATAAATTTAAATAATAATATAATGTGCATTATATAATGTAGGACTATATTCGTTCGGCAACTTTCAGCGAAAACCTGTTACAAAATGCTCCCGATTTTAGTTTTAGTAGGTACGGCTCGACTCCTAAACACAATAATACAACACCATTTGTAACCCTACAACAGCCAGGTACATTCTACTAATGTCGGGATTGTCGGGTCAAAGCAATTTTTATTCGTCACGCCTCGTAAAACTGTAATTTGCACCTGAGACCCTTTAACCTTTAACCAGTGGTTTGGGGTAACAGGCCTCGACACATTTTAATTTGACTCAAAATTATAGCGATGTCAAGCTTTGAAATTACTCAGTAAAAAAATTTATTTTGGACTTGTACATAATTTTGCGTCGTACGTAAGTACTTGCTATTGCTAGGCAAAGCTCGGTAAGGACGTACCTCCTTAATATAACTACTACCTTACTTAGACCGGTCACTCTTGTCTCAAAGTATAAATTAAATTTTGTAATTTTCATTGCATTTTTGTGATGAGCTCTGAAACCTATCGCTCTGATCCTTTAGCAATAGACGGAAGGGGGTTTTCACGTTGAAAGGCCTCGATAAACAACGAGCTTTAAATCTTATGTTCCCATGAAAAAATATTTAAAAAAAAATAGAAGAATTCTCAAACAATAAGAAAGTGAACCGAGCATACGTAAAACAAAGTTAAACAAATTCCAGAAACAAAAACAAATTCAATACAATACAATACAATACAATACAAAAACTCTTTATTGACACCAAATACAAATAAATCTAAACTAAACACTCAAAAATAAAGGCGCAAAGGGCGCCTTTTCAATCAAATTCAATCACAAACCATAGATAATACTAATTTAGGTAAATCGTGGTAAAAAACAAATCGGGTTTATACAACCCTTTCTAACCGATTTCAAAAAAGGAGTAGGTTCTCAATTCGACTGTTTACTTTATTTTTTTTTATAGACGAGAAGAAAATAATGGAAAGGGCTAAACCGCACTATACTAAGTTGATATACAAATAGTAACATTGATCGTAGTTATGAAATAAAAAAAAACCTTACCTCACATATTTAATTCTTTATTTTTTTGGTGCTGTGTAACTTTTAAATTTTCGAGTTTTGTACACAAACTTGTTTTTAATTAACTTTGTGACGGACTCATCCCTTGGCTATTAACTATTAATATCCTTCACACGTTGGCGTCGGGTTTAAACTCCAGTGTAAATAGTTAATGCGCGAAAAATCCCTAGAATTTATTTTTTTACGATGTATTTATACCTGAAAATAAATTGGAGCTGGTTTTCATTCAATTCAATTTTGTTATTTATCTGCAGCATTTACTTGTTTATTTTTGTGACACTTTACATTAATACATTTATTTATTACAAATAATTCAAACAGTCAACAAAAATAAAATAAAAACTTTTTTTTGCCTTGACGGAAACGTTTGCCTTGTTGCTTGTACATAATATTTACATCGATAAATAAACAATAATAAAAAATAAATAAATAGATAATGTAATAAATCACCACCAGTAGGCAGGCATAACATTTAAAAGTCTTAACGAAACTCAAGGATCTCTTTAAACGCATTAGAAGTCTTCGACCACTTTTGTATTGCTTTGTTCTAAAGCTTCTAATGAAAAAAGTCTAACATTACATAGATACCTACTATTTTTGTCATTATATAAGCGATAACAGTCGAGTCGAATAGAAGAGTCGAGTTGGAGAAGACTCGCCTCTCAAGCCATAGGGAGCGATTTCGAACCCAGCCGACGGCACGCACCAATTTGTTCATTGTGTGAAAATATGTGCGTGTTGTATGTCATCTGCTACATGACTGGAGCCCGGTGTTTGGCGATAGGCGCGCCACCTGTCACATTTGGGACTGAATATCGTCCGGTGAAGTGTGGGTGTTGTAATGCACCTCTGCCAGCCACTTCGGGAAATGTTATACCATATACTTATAAGGTCCTATTTATACAGAGCACCTTATAAATATTCATTCACTATTATATTTACCTACGAATAATTTTATTTTCTTTGCCCGTCCGTAAGATGGGGCAAGCTACGTGCGGCTAGAATATTTCTTACCCTGTTGCCCGTTGTTTATTTTAGTGCGCTTCCAAAACATGGTTCCGTCGGGGATAATAATAATAACTTAGTCCCTTAGCTATTATGGAAACACTGAAACGACGAGGGGGATGTCAACACTTCCGTAGCGCATTTAAAATTCAACGAGGATGACTTTTATTTTTAAGCGGCCTCTTTGGATATTAATATAGATAAGTGGCCTTAAGTCAAAGTTCGCTAAACATAGCTTAATTCGCGGGAAAATGAATTCAGGATGACAAATTGGTCATACATCAAATGAAATTTGGACATTTTTATAGTCGTAAAAATGTAATCTTGATGGGGCTGTGCCACGAATCAAGCTCTATGTTTAACAACTTATAGAGTAGTGCATTTATTTTCTGAGCTGATATTCTTTTCAAATAGTTGAACTTTGGAAGTATGTATTAAATTATGTGGATGTAGAATTTTTGTAGCATGAAGTCTCGCGTAGCGCGCCTCTACGGATTCTCGTGAAGCCCGTAGCACCGGACCTGTAGCGGGGCTACGTAAAGAGCGCGCAGGTCTTTAGTTTTGTTAGTACTTAGTACGGGATTTTGTCTGTGTTGGTAAGGTTTTCAAATTTTTACACATAGCAATGTTTGCATTCCTTTCTCTACAACAGTGAATATTTGTACAGACGACAAAAAGTGTAATAGTAGATTGTATCACAAGGGATGAAAGTCATCTTTTGCACACGATGTGGTTTGACGGACGACAGAAGCGAGGGCGCCTAATATCGAGGGTGCAATAGATAAATTTACCCGACTTTAATACTTTACTTTTCATTTATAAAGCGAGGAAACTGAAAAAAAAGAAGAACGTCTTATTTGGGGAAGGTTTCTTTTTCTAGCTTTCGCGCGATTTTTTTAAAGTTTCAAATAGACGTAGTAAGTATGTATTTTAATACATTTACCTCTTTGGTAAGTACTATTTGCATCGTGATTCACTGTTCTTTATTCAAATTACTTTTCAATACTCATAAGTTACGTATGGTATTATGTTACAGTATTTAACCTTTTGAACTTGTTCCTCTGGGGGTGTTTGAACGGAAAAGTTCAACTTTCAATTGTATTCTTGGTGTGGATTACTTTCAGAGCAATAGGAATTAAAAAATGTACTTACGCGTGCCATCGAACCGCGTGGCGATGGTATCGAGGAAGGTGTTCTGGGGCGCGAGCAGCCCCTTGCGCACGGGCATCCCCTCCCGCCGCGCACCCCGCGCACTTCTCCCACACCCTGCAACAACGCAATTAACAAACTGAGCACTAGTAGTTTACCTCATACTGTGACTTCGTATCTCCTGTTTGTTCACAACTCTTTCCCGATTTTGTTTATCCTTTCCTATCCTACTAATATTATAAACGCGAAAGTTTGTATGTACGGATGGATGGATGTGTGTTTGTTACTCTTTCACGCCAGAACGGCTGAACAGATCTAGATGAAATTTGGCACAGAGAAAGATTATAGTCTAGAATAGCACAAAGGATACTTTTTAACCGCGGGTGAAACCGCAGGACGCAGCTAGTTTAAAATATTTTTTTCTAATTCCAAACAAAATTTTATTATTCCTGAAACAGTTAATGTGACGCAAATAGGCTCAACAGAACTTATATATAATCGCTGATACCACAATCGTGTTTGCAGCAAGATGAAACCGCAACCAAAACTATTTTAATGTAACTAGGTACCTACTGAAAATGACCAACAGGCCTATGATATCCGTATTCATTGGTTCCGACTTGAAAACAACTGGATTGTGGTTATCGGTAAACTCAGGCGCCTCCGGGGAATTCGACCGTTTCACTGATTTCATTGATTTTGTGCGGTTTGGAGAACTTCCTAGCGATATCAACAACTCTATAGCTAGGTTATTGATATTATACATACCTACATGTTTATAGATTCGCTAACCTTACAAAGTTATCCGTATCCTACAGAAACAGTAAATTTTCCGGGATATGAAGTAAATTTGTATTATGTGGAAAGCCACCCACAAAATAGCTACGGTATAACGCGTGACGATTTGTTATGTATGATAAGCTACCTCCAGGGCAAAATTCATTTAACTGCGACACGTGTATTATAACAAACTCTGAAAGCCTTAACAATAATAAGCCTGTCGCACTGTAAACACTACGAAGCTGAGCTCCAAAACAAACACACAAACTTTCGCGTTCGTAAATTAGAGTGAAGTCATGTGTCACCATAGGAGTATCAAAGATTTATAACGCAATAGATCTTTTCCAACTAGGCCATCCAAAGTGTAGAGTTTGTTGGAGGAATGATAAACAGACACCCTTTATGACAGATATTATTTGTGGGTACAAAGAAACACCCGCAGCTAAAGTCACTCCCCAAAGCCATTCCTGTAAAAAGTTTTTCTCGTTGAAGACTGAACTTGTATTACAATGCTTTTATTTCTTTTCTTCTCGGAATGTATTAAAGTTTTTATTAAACATAGCGTATTGCGAATTTCAGGATAAAATGATTTATCTTTTTAATTTAATTTCTGTTATCCGAGTTTTTGTTCGATTAAACGTTTTGGTTTAAGCATTGTGTTTGGAAAATAGTTGTTCTCTCATGACCTTATTCCTTTTGTAGCTCATCCATTATTCTCCAAGTTATTGTACCTACTTTATATAGAGATATATCGATTTAATATCTTAACTTTAAAAATAACTTATAGAGCAGTAGATCGTGTGGATGCTGAAAACCTTATTCACAAGCGTTCGATAAACCAATAGCTTTAAATTATCTGTCAACTTATCACCAACGAACGGGAAGTGTCAAAAGACAAACCATTTCCATGCCCTTCGTGTCCAATACAATAACGATTTCGGGATGTTAGTGGGACTTCCCCGCTTCTAGAATGTTTGCGGAAGCACGTGATAATTGCTTTTACGCAACAATGCGGAAGAGATGCGCCTCCCTAGTGGCGGGTCCTAACAGCATGCTGGTCGCGCTCGCCGACAGGCTGAACTGTCCTCACATAGCTCACAGTTGCAAATTACACGTTGTCGCTGTGAATCCCGTGTGATTGTCAGCAGTGGGCTCAATTTTAGTGAATGACTTCTAGTTATTTTTTTTTATATTTAGTGATGTGACTGACTATTTTATTTTATTTTAATATGAATCTTTGTAAGTAATTTGAAATAAATGAATTTAATTTAATTTGAACTTTATGTAACAGCACTTAACACGTAAATAGTACTTTCGCCAACGACTGTGCTCGCGTTTCATAGCCTTTGTCACTCAGGGAAAATGTAGCTTTCCAATGGTGAAAGAATTTATGAAATCGGACAAGTAGTTTTAGAGTTTATTCGAAAACATACAAAAAACAAAAATTCAAAAATGCAAATCTTTCATCTTCATAATATTTTATAAAAAGTGTAGATGATAATAAAACGCTTTTAAACAAGACCTTTAGTACTTACATTGATGTTTAGAATTAAAGAAAACTAACATGATTTTTTTTGTTAGTTTTAATTCGTTTTTTAATTTTTTGGACGTAGAACTGAAGTTTGTCGCCACTATATTGTCATAGGCTTTAATTTATTTAGTTAGACCCTGACTACCGGAAAACCTTTTCCACCAAAACCGGAATATCGTAAATTTGAAATACCGGAAACGTGTATTTTCAACTTGTGAGTCGTTCCTGCAGAGTTCACCCATTCATTTGCTGATTTGTAACCCATTTACGTGATTCACGCCTGTTGCATTTATTGGGTGCTAAATACTTTTCAGGTATAAAAGGGGTTTTTCGTTTCAAAGAATTTATTTATACAAAGTAGGTACTTTTAGGAAGTAATTATTTCTATTTACTATGGTTGTAATCGATGAGTAAGAGTTGTGTGACTGGAATGAGTGTGAGAATAACAAAAGTCTGCAACTTGTCTATTAAACCCAACGCTGAAAAACTAAAACATATCCTGCCTCGGTGGCTCAGTAGGTAGTTAATTTGCCTGAACTTGGGGACGTGGGTTCGATTCCCACCTAGAGCAAACATTTATGTGATGAACATTTGTGTTTGTTCTATGTCTGGATGTTGAAATCTATTTAAGTATGTATTTAAAATTATACATATATGTGTGTTTATCAGTGTCTGATAGCCATAGTACAAGCTTAGCTTAGTTTGGGGTCAGACGACCGTGTGTGCAAAATGCCCCAAATATTTATTATTTTATTATATATCTGAAGTGGTAAGTACGCAGTGGTCAACGCAACTGCACTTTAAAATTTGACCTAATTTAAACTAGACAATCGGACCAGCTATCTTACCGCAACTTTTTACCTTTTTTTTGTAATTATTTATTTCGTAAAATATATACATTTTAAAACACAAAGTATTGAAAAACTTAATAGTTTGTATGAATACCCTTATCGCTACACGCTACAATTCTTAATGCAAACTAAACTACCTTAAAAAAAAACTTCCTAACCTTACAACTACTACCTTCTATAAATTATTGACCTTATATAAACTAATTATTAGGTAGTAATTTATTTATATCTATATCTACACGAGTAAGCATCTATTTATCGCAGTTCATTATTCTACCTCATTTTACAAGAACAAACAAAAAAAAACCTGAAAAAACAGTAGTCTGTTATCCAAGGTATAACCGATCAAAATCCAAAGTATAAATATCTCTATTCTATACGTTCTATATCTATATGATACAAATTACACTGCACGTGTTTCGTAGGCGTTTGAAGGGGCTTGTCTTGACATATTGCTAACAATTTGCTTGCTAATGAAACATGATAATAATTAATGAATCCACATGCCCACTTAACATTAATCGCAGCTAATTTCTAAAGTGAAACACGAGGATTCTGTAAACGCAACTTCTACCATTCAAATACGCCTTTGATCCGAAAATGAGCTCAGCAAGCCGTTTGATGTGTTAATTTCCAAATTGATTAAATAACTCATTAATAAACATAGAATAAAGCGCCGGGACTAAGTTGATTGCCTGATTTTATTTCCTTAATAAGCTCAGATTTAATTAACAGCCCGTAAATCTATATGTACCTATAATTACCTGACTGTATAAGGTTGACCCATAAACCCGGAGACGTGAATGGCTGCAGCCTTTCTACCTTCTCGTAATTTTTTTATGTTTCATAAATAATACGTAACAGTAAATATGAATTAATGGTTTTCCGAGGTTAGGTGTATACTATATTACTCCTTTTAGCATCCATGTTCTTTTGCTTGACATAAACAAGCCGTGTTGATTTTGTAGGCTAGCCAAGGCAATAATTTTGACCATAAATCCATTATTATGGTTCTAGTAATTTATTAATAACGCTGTTATTGCTTCGTAAAAATTATAGGTTTGATACCTGCTTGATGTCTGTACATTTGTAGAATTAAATAGAATGAAGGTTAGAGTTTATTATTGTTATTAAAATATTTCAGTCTTGTCTGAGACTGATAGCAAAACAGAGTAGACTGATCCTAGAGACAAAGAAAGAAAACACATTTTGTTTTCTTAGATATATTTCTAGCGTAGAAATATGTTTTTTGTTTTTAGTTGGTAGAGCTAATAGAACTTCAACTACAGTCACGAGGTCAGAAATTAAACGTCCAATACAAGAATGGCATTTTGATTAAAAATATATCAATATACCACAACACATGCAGATTCGCTTTACGGGCGGAATCCACACAGTCCACAGAATGATACCTACAAGTGGTATAAATAAACGATGGAGTTTTAAAATAACTTAACGTGTTTTGTAATGGTTAAGAAGTTCGTGCTGAGTTTAGTTTAGATGTGAAGGACGAGGAAACCATACACATCAGGGTTACATTCAATGTTGTTGTTACTAAGCCAAAAGGACAACACTCTAGGTACTAACTATTAGAACATTACCCTTATTTTTAGGGTATCGTTGGACGCAGTGTGGTAATAAAAATTACTAATGATTCTTATTCTGTAAACAACTTTTAGTATCCTCCAATCGCCAAAACAATTGTATGTTTTTTTATTGTATTCTGCCACACTCAACTGTCGTCTTTGAACTTATTCACAATTTTATTGCTATAGAGTGCCTTATGGGTCGTCGTGCTCCATCTTAGACCACAACGTCGCTTAACATCAGGCGAGTTGGTGGTCAAACGCCGACCTTTTCTACATTAAAAAAAAATGAGAGAAAATAAAACTAGATTGTTATCCGTTGCTTTAGACTCGCAAACTTTAGCTTCGGTTGATCAACTAAAACTCAAATGGCAGTTATCTCTAACTAAACAACTATCCCAATCCAAACTCAGTGACAAATTCCGTGAAATGAAACATTTTCTCTACCACCCAACTACCGTCCCACCTTCGTTTAATTAACCTGCAGCTCGGAACAAGGCAGAAATTTCAGTAACTCTCGGAACAAACTAGAGTAACTGGAATACCTAGATTTCTCCGTGATTAACTAAGAACTGCGTTTTAACTGAATTTCTGAAATATTCTGAACAGTTTCGTTAATTTATAGTTCATAACGAAGCTGCTCTTTTGAGAGTATGTTAACTGGTAAACTTAATATTCTAATGGGCACATCTACGATAGTGTATACGTTATCGTAGATGTGCACATGGGATGGATGCAAACTTAAATATTGAAAGTTATTACTGTGTTACTAAGTTATTATTTATGAGCTCTCAGTGAAGGTCAACTCTAAGTTTCTATCTAGATAGGTGTTTACAAATGTTAAACTTAGTCCATCCCGTTTTCATAATAATTGTAAATTTTTATATTTTTTTATTGCTTAATAAGCTTGCGTTTAGCCGCCAACATGCCTGATGATAAGCAGTGATGCGGCCTACGATGGAGCACGCTTGCCTAGAAGAAACCGATTCACTTGAGACTTGAAGACACACAGATTATAAGTGTCAGGGAACACTCTGGCAGAGTATTCCACACTCTAGCGATCCGTATGAGAAATGAGGAACCAAAACGTTTCGTGCGTATTGTAGGTATGTCGACCATAAAACGATGCAGCTTTTTTAATTATATATTGATATTGTGAAATGTTAAAAAGTCTTTTAGTAGGAGATACGTAGAAGAACGATCCTCACTCAAGTGTTTACTCAATGAGATGTGTTTTATATGAAACTGAGTATGCAAAATAACATTTTGGAAGTGGGTTGTCTGAAGACGTGACTTGAGAAGGATCGGCAACCAAACATTTTCACAATCATAGCTTTTTCATAGCTTCGATTGGTATTTAATTTGGTAAGTAATCAAGTGGGTGCAGCTTGCGAAAAAAAACAGTTTTCAAAACTTAGGCAACCCATTCCCAAAATGTTATTTGGTATTGTGAACTTAGTACAGTTGGATCCGTACGTACTTTAGGGATCCGTACCCAAAGGGTAATCCGTCTCCGTCGTAACTCCGCTGTCTGTACGTCTGTATGTCTGTCTGTCCGTCTGTCTGTCACCAGGCTGTATCTTATCAACCGTGATAGTTAGACAGTTGATACTTAGAACTTAGTAATGTTACATTACATTTTTCATATAAAACTCATATCATTGAGTTAACACTTGGGTAAGGATCGTTCTTCTATGTATCTTAGATTATCTCTAAAAATATCTAGCTCTATAGATAAATATCTCTGGACATATTTACAGCATAAAAGAATAATTCAACTTGCTACTTTATTACTGAAATCACGCCTCATCACCAACGCATTGAATTTTTAAGGCTATATCGAGACCCGCCGTAAATAAACTACTTGATTCGTGATATTCTGCTACAGAGTGCTGTCAAAGCACCGTTCGATTACTTAGTGGAAATAATCAGAGCATGAATTTCAGTAAAATTCATCCTGTCTGGCTGCACACGACCGCTATATCCAATTAATTATACCACTGTAATAGCCAATATAATATGGCGATACTTGAGCCAAAGCGGCGAGCGAGTATCTACGATTTGCATATGATTATCATATAAATGGGTAGATACTTAAATACCTATATTTATAGGAGCATTGGGATCATTTATTTTATTAATATTGGTAGCACCCGCTATCCTACTGGAACTGTTAACTTCAGCGGGATAAAAGTATTATTTTAGGCTATAGAATAACACATTTATTGGACTGCCTCGCTGGCTCAGTGACTGCCTCGGTGGCTCAGTTGGTAGTTAACCTGCCTTCTGAGCTTGGGGACGTGGGTTCGATTCCCACCTAGGGCAAACATTTATGCGATGAACATTTGTGTTTGTTCTATGTCTGAGTGTAAATATCTACTTAAGTATGTATTTAAAAATATACATGTATATATATCAGACTCTGGCAGCCATAGTACAAGCTTTGCTTAGTTTGGGGTCAGACGACCGTGTGTGTAAGTGTCCTGGTATTTATTTATATCTAGGATAGGTTAATGGTATCTCTATTACAAATTACATTCAAGTTCGTTTAGTCGTTTTAGCGTAAAAGTTAGCAACACACACACGCTCACAGCTCACAACTCACAACTTTCGAATTTTAAAATATGAGAGCCATGGCCACGAAATATAAGAATTGCCTAAGGCCTTCCT
This sequence comes from Peribatodes rhomboidaria, assembly GCA_911728515.1. NCBI lineage: Eukaryota > Metazoa > Arthropoda > Insecta > Lepidoptera > Geometridae > Peribatodes > Peribatodes rhomboidaria. The sequence goes on from OU452172.1 coordinate 10,491,708, forward strand.
TAACTAATTTAATCTCTACCTAGCTAGAACTAAACTAAACTTAAATGTTTTAACTTGAATCTTATGCCCATTCATTATGAGGATCTTAACTTTATGTGCCCGATAAGCGAATATTTCGCTAGGAGTATTTAAAAACTAGGCAAGGAGTTAGGCAAGTTTCATATTTAGTGCAAGTGACCATTAGAGTAAGATAAATGTGATATTGAGTAGTATATTTGTGCCATTCATTGGTCGTGCTTATGAAGATGGTTTCTGGTATCAGTAAGTAACCTAATTATACAGCGTTATTGGTACCTAACCAAAGACCTCTTAAGGGTTCATTGTACTCATAAATATGATTAACTTATGGGGCTCCATAAGTTAATCATATCCAACTCCAACTACTCCGAAATCGCGAAAAAAAAATCAGCTGTTCCATACATTTTGTCTCAGGTGATTGAACTTTTTGTATGGAACAGCGGTTTTTTTTTCGCGATTACAGTATTGGCTTCATAGTAAAAGTTGTTCGTATTGATGAGTACAATAAACCCTTAAGACCCTTAACTTTCTATATTTACTTTATATATTTCTATATTTTGATATTTGACATCTTACTGTATTATTATTTTGTATTATTTTATTTTATTGTTATGTAACTTTCTGTACTTATATGGACTTGGATTCTGAATTAAATAAATTGAATTGAATTAAGAGGTTTTTGATGAGTTACCTATACCTAACCCTGTAGGTATAGCAAGCGAATCGTTGGGTTTTTATTGAATTTCAGATTCCACGTTGTTTGCACGTTTGATATGAACATTATTAACTAACTATTGTTTTACGGGTTTTTTTTATTATATGTGCTTGAAAATAACAGAGATACCTACTCGATTGCAAACAGTAGATATGCTCTACGATACGTGATATCTTTTCTTATCAAATGATTACAGACCCCTAATACTCTTATTAATATGTCTGCAACCTATCTTACAGAAACTGTTAACTTTCCGATTTACAAAGTACATAACATAATTGTGTAAACCGTTCCGTGAACTAGCAACAAATATACAGCGTGAAAGAGTAAAAAACATACTTACTCTCGTAGAGTATAATATCCGATCGTAGTACAATATCTTATCTTATATCTTTAAATGAGCAATTCTTGTAAATATATAATTGGAATCTCGGGAATCGGCTCCAACGATTCATTTCATACAATTTAGTATATAGGGGGTTTCGGGGGCGATAAATCGATCTAGCTAGGAATCATTTTTAGAAAATGTCATTTTCTTCGTGTTTTATCGATAATCAACTTGGAAGAAAAATAACAAAAAGGAGGCGTTTGAGTAGTCTCAACTGAAAAATATGACAGTTCCTGACATCTATTGGCGAATAATAATACAATTTTTTGTGAGCAACTAATTGCTTTAACGACACAATAGCAGATGGCGTTGTTAAGTAACACGAAGTCAATGAGTGTTGGCTTTGAGGTTAGACTAAAATCAAAGGTACTATACATATAATATGAAAAAGTGAGTCTTTGTTCATTTTCTTTGTTTCTTTGTAACGCTTTCACGTCTGAACTACTCAACCGATCGTCTTAAAATTTTGCATACATGTTGTTTAGGGTACAGAAAAGGACATAGGGTACTTTTTATCCCGGAAAAATCAACGGTTCCTGTGGGACCGTGGGTGAAACCACGGGTCGCAGCTAGTTATAGAATAAACGGCCAACATAGCCATCACCTTAATTAGATAATTTAGGGCTACAATAATTATAATTATACTAATCAGTGTAGCAGACGGATTCAGCTGCCTACTTGGCAATATAAGGCAAAGGCCGCATTGAGGATTATGCCTCTAGAGTCGTAAGCTTTCTTACGGAATCACGTTCTTACGGAATGTATCTATATTATTAAATAAATAAAGGTATATTGCAAGCTCCTTAATCCCAAGGATTACCCGCGCCCTCATTTTGCTAAGAGAAACAAAACCAATTAATTTTCTACGTAACAAGCAAGCGAAATAAATCTCGACAAAACAAATATTTAATTGTAAAATTCTGTTTAAAAGCAATCGGAAGTAATCGCTTAGCAGGGCGACGTATAAATAAACACATAATAATTCTTTGTACAAGACCAAGCCCATTCCAGCCAGAGATGGCTGCGTTCAAAACAAAATTCGAATTCAGTTTTATTTGCGTTAAGGTGCAGAGGTCTTACCACGAGTTTTGGTAATTAACGAAAACTTTTTTCGCGATTGTTTGGTTCTATACATTTAGCCTAGTTCCTCAATGTTTCCGCCAGGGGCGATTAATTGAAATGTGTGGAGACAAACGAAAATGAAAAAGGTTTTTTTAATGATTAAATGGGCCCACGTTTGACCACAAAACACCTGATAGTGACGATGGGGTCTAAGATGGAGCACGCTTGCCCATGAGGTGCCGTCTCACTCTTGTCTTAAAGAGACCCAGGTTGTATCTATTGCTGGGGAACACCGAGGCAGGAAGTAAGTTTTCGTAACTATCCAAAGTTACGAAAACTTACTCATCACGGTAAGCCCCCAGATAGACGTGCTCATTTTTAGCTTGAAATCATGCCCATTGGTGAGCAATTGCTATTCAGTGGTTTGCGTGCTAAAGTGTTGCTTGCTAGTATCTAGCACGTTAAGTAGGTACGAGCATGCTCAAAAATCATCCATGGTTTAATTTAAGATTTTTTAACGTTTATTTGTTTGTTTTATATCCTTTGGTTTAGCAGAGCGTGCTACTTTTTAAGCATGTCTATCTGTACCTTAACAGTTGATCTTCTTTATACCGTCTGCAATCTACCTTTAGAATATAACATGCGTTCTTGTTCTTCATTTATTCACATCTATTTTCGACCTATATCATATCTGTGGCCTATATCTGTGACGACGATATCAAAAATTAAGAAAAGAAACAACTGCAACGAAAAACTGTTTGTTTATAAATAGATGTTTGGTTTTGTCAAATCAAACTGAAAATGGACACTATTACGGATCAAAGATCAAGGGTCACATCACAGGGTAAGGTCATAGCCCCAAGTAACATCAACACAGACGTGAATTACTTCATGTTAGTAGGTAATACGAGTACCTTCGGGTCGATCTTTGACCGGGTCCTAAAACTCAGCCCTTGCTCACTGTCGTGTAAAACATCCCTTTCTGCAGCTGTGCGCTTACATGAATGGTAATATAATATTAAGAGAAATAAGAGAACCTCATTCCTTTTATCACTATGCATACATATATAAATAGGAAGTTTATAATAATTGTTTTTTTTAGATTAGTATAATATCGAATAATTTGTACTTATGAATTTTTAGAATGTACCTTTGTCTATGTATGATCAAAATACCACCGTTTTATAATGCAGTACTTTATTTTAACCTGTTTTTTTTTAAATCAGAAACATTAACAAAATTTTCCGAAGTGAAACATTATTATTAGGTTTACCTGATTGCCCTTAAGATGTTTTTATTTTATATTCTTAATATCTTAAAGGCAATAAGGAAACTGTTGCTCGTTTTAGACTGAGAACCATTCATCAAGAAAGCAAACAGAAAAAATATTCCTTTCAGATAAATCTGAATTTCCTCGAAGAATTCCAGTAGCTTGCACAAAAGTGTTCACGTACCGACAACACACGTAGTAAAAATAGGCGCGTTCCATACCATGCTATTGTTTGGTTCTCCAATCCGTTATGCATGTAAACAAGCCCTTACGTCGCCCGCGCCGGTTCGTCGGAGAGCATGCCTGGCTGAAGAGTAATGGTATAAATAGAGTGCGTTCACTGCAGCAATGTAGGATGTATGATGAAGCTAACGCATTGTTATGTTTACACGTAACGTTATAACTCAATTGCAACAGAGAAAAAAGCACTTTATGTCTGTTTAAAATGCTATAAGTCGTCTTAACAAATAAGCTGAAAACTATTTTGAAACTTTACTCCTTTAGTTTATTTGTAAAAGAAAAGCTTTTGTGTTAGTTCCGACTGTAATTAAAATCCTCCTCATTTTTTCCCCGCGTTCATTGTAAGTGCTCACGTAAAGTTTTCTTTCCAGCCGCAGCACCTATGTTCGCCAATTACAAAATTATATCATAAACCAAGCTAAGGAACGGGCGATTAAACGTCGCTCCTTGTCGAGGGTATATCAAACCTCTGTTTACATTATCGCCACGCTTTGTAGCTCTTTGCTATCACCCCTTTGATCTTAGATTGAAGTTGCGACGCTCACTGATCTATAGAACTGTAGGTCAGATAGATACATTGTGCGAAATAGAGATCGATTGTGCTACAGCGTTATTTTTACATCAAACAATGAGGAAATTCTCAAGATGAGTCTCGTCAATATTCATCACAAATGTTTGTTGTTACAAGTCTTACTTGTATTCTCTCTCGTTACAAAACGTTACCCGAATGTGTCGGTAAAACAAAGGTATTCTAAATGGATTCTACGAGATTTTCTACTGTTACCTTTTTGGGTAAGTCAGCTACCTAACAACACGAATATTTGCAAACAAATTTTTGAGGCGGAAAACGGATTTTTTTTCGTCTAAATATTTTTATTGGCATAACGATTGTTGTAAATTAAAAATTCCAAACTCTGACTAGAATGATTCGGAGCAAGAATCCGTGGATTATTAACAAACATGATTGGTATAGTAATTTTCACGATTTAACCTAGCGGTTAAATTTTATGTTTGGTGTTCTCCCATATTTCATTTTTAGCGTGTGGGCAATAGGTAGGTTGGAAAACATTTTCAAGTTGGGATACTGACCCTTATCCTACAAAGGGTCGGTTAGGGCTGTTAGAGGCATCAACAAGTTGTCTGTGGTCGGAAGACATGAGGCTGACCCCGATCGATTGTCTGACCATCAGGCCCGCACCTAGGATCAAACGAACGTTAGGTTTATTACAATTAGGTAGGTAGAGTACGTACTTGAGCAGAGACTCAGCAACAAACAAATATATAGTTTCTTAGATAAAAATATATTATATTGTCTCAGTACTTAACTTTACTGCTCAAGCCAGTTGATTATTATATTTGGACAGCGGAAAATTCACGCACAGTATCTCTGTTTGCACATCAGTCTGGTTTATATTTTTAACAGTTTTATATTGGCAATCTTTACATACTATCTATGTGCGGTACGGTACTTATAAAATAAAAGTAGACGGTAGAAATAAAACATAGACTTGGAATGTCTTGGGTTGACCACAAAAAACAACCCTCGAATTCGGGACTGCTGACCGTTAAATTACGTACGAACGCGTTCAATATCCTTTCGGGTACGGCGTCGGAGATTTGTGGTACAAAACAGTTCGCCGTTGAGTAGCGCAAATTGAATTTTACCTACACGAATTTGCGAAGCTTCTGAAAAAAAGATTTGGGCGTGAAAAGGCCTTCAAGCAAGGAACCATTGGATTTTCAAACTAAGCTGGTTAGTAGGTTGCTCAGACTATAATTTATTTCCCTTTGAAATCTGAATATGGATTTATTGTTAACATCAAGTGATAGAATGTAAAAAATGTCGTATTCGTACTACCTTTTAGTAGTACTACGGGTAGGTACTACCATATTCGAGATTATGGATGTACCTACCTATATATACCCAAGAACTTGTATCTCGATGATTGCAGGTTGCTTAACTTGCTTTTATGTTTTTTTTTCTGTGTGTTTTGTGATACACATAGTATCTTTCTTATGTACTTTACCTTAAAGTGTTTTGACCTGTATTGAGACACCGGAAGGTACCAAGTTTCCGTAGTACAGTACCAAGTATACCGAGCAGCAACATTATTATTTCAAACGTATGTACAATGATTCAGTTTAGAACACAACGAACACATGTTTGCTGTTTGTTGGCCGTACACAGATTAGCGACAAGTCCAAGCACCGTATTTCCAGCGCCCTGTCAGGGAAGAGAAATTTATATGCCGTTATAAGTGAAATATTTGTGTTAACGCGATTGGCTAGATTTATTTTTGGTTTGTACCTACTCGTCAGATCTACGTGCAGTGTACGAGATGTGTAGTTTGACCGCTGCTGTTAAGTGTTTCCGGGTTTCTTATATAATGAGCTGCCCTGATGCTACAGCTACATTGTCAAAGTTGTTATTTTTGGACTGAAGAAATTCTCATTAATCTTCATCATTATATTAAAATGGCATTACTCCGTTCATCATTTGTTTTTTGACGGCGTTAATTGATTAATTACCTGCTTAATTAAGTGTTAATTCTTGACACAAAGTTAAACCAAAAAAACGTTAGAATGGAAACCATTACTTACCAGCATATGAGAATACAAATATTTTTTAGATTATCAAAAAATAAAACGCTAATTAGCTATTTTCTTATTATTTGAGGTCATAATTAAAAGCATTCGAATTGAGCATAATAATAGACTAACCTTGTCTTTATCTTTACTTCTTTTAAATAACTGAAAGTAATATTTGGTTCGTACAATATAAAGTTCCTAACCTACAGATTATTGAATTGTAGAGTATTGAAATGCTATCCAATATACGGAAACGCATTGAATTGTTTGGTAGTAAAATAGGACTGCATTTTCTATTCAAAGATTTCTAAAATAGCTTTTCGTGGTAAGTATTTTATTTGTATTCATTCCTAAGCCTAGCTCTCGACAACACTGCTCGCTCGAGCGAAGAAATAAATGTGAGTTTTGCAAAAATATTCATACCCTTTGCAATCGGTGTATTTTTGTGATCTTTCGTAATATTTAGCATAGAATTCAAGAAAGGCGTGAGATAAGTACTTTTACTTATCTAGTCTAAAACAAAGAAAATAACTTATTAAGAACAGTTTTTTTTTATTTTTACACCACTGTGCAAGATTTAGGGTTATATTTTTCGAGTGTATGTGTGTATGTATGTTTGTATGAGGTTTCTATAAAACGCCCTATAGCCTAAACAGCTTGATGGATTTCGACATGTGAGGTGGTGTCATTTGAATCGTCTTGAAGTGACATTTTGCATATAGTTTTTTGTTTATTCTTTTAATAACATTAAAAGAAAAAGAAAATAAAACTAACTTAACAACATTTAACTTTTGTCATTGAGGTGTGACAAGTAGGTACACCCGTACCCATGTGACCCCTGGATCTTTACAATCCCTCGACCAGTTCTGACTGATACTACACCTATTGAACAATTATATGGAAATCGTATGAACAAGCTGCCTGCAAAAAAATGAATAGGTACGTAAGTTATCATCAAACAACCATGCACGCAAACATCGATTGGTCCTAGATTTGAGGTTTTCGCTTCGTTCAAATATTCCCAAGCAGGCAGGAGAAAGAATAAAGCGAGCATAAAGTGAACGAAGACTGTTCGTCAAATGACATTATTATTCTGACAAAAATGGTACTGTTTCCTGAAGTGCCTACTTCTCGTGAAACTTCCAAAACAAGCGTTGTTTGTGCTCATATTTCTCAAAACAAGAGCAAAAGTTATAGCGTCATTTGCAAATGTAACTGGCGCGTGGATTCGTCTCTCCATGCTACTAACAACGAAGTTTTTTGACACCTTTACATTATGTATGAACGACATTTCACATGAAAGAGCTCCTGTCTCTAGTAGCAGAGTAGCTGAGTATCCTTAGGCACCGTTCTAACTAATCATCGATTGTACGACCAGACGTATCACATTTTTTTTAAAATGTAGAATAAGTCGGCGTTTGACTACCAACTCGCCTGATGTTAAGCGACGTTGTGGTCTAAGATGGAGCACGACGACCCATAAGGTGTTTATAGTGAATAAGTAGCCTAGCCTTGAAGTTTTGTAGAGTAAAGAAGTACAAAGACGGCAGTTGAGTGAGGCGCTACACACGGAAAAAAATGGTTTAGTTGTGGCAACTAAATCTGTTTTGCTGCCTATGTCTTAGCTACTGCACCGAATATCTTCGAAACACTGGCAAAGTTTTGTATACTACGACAAAGACTGCTTAGCTACTATTCAAAATAAAATTTTGCTAGGAGAATCACACTCAAGTTGCAGTTACTACAAATTACTTAACTGAGTTTACTAAATTTGTTATCTATATAAACAAAACAAATTCGAATGTTTCAATTAGCTATCAGAGCAAAATATTTTAACTACTTTAGGATAAATTATTTACCTGCTATTGCTAATTGACATTATCTACATTAACCAGTCTTTTCTATTACAGTTATTTCCATGTCGTATGTGAAATTTTAGACGGCAAGCGGGATATTTTGTGCTGTTCCTAATGTTGTGATCTAATAGCATTGTATGAGACATATCATTATGTAAAGATGATGAAGATATGTTTTAGTAGGTATGTTGTTGTAGCAAAGTATGATAGCTGTCTTAGTGAATTAATATTTAGCTGCACCTCACAAGAGTTTTAACTGTGGTTATAAATTTGGTTTCATACTGTAACAAAACTACTTAGTTGCGTGATTTATTTTCGTTTTTGTAAGGCAGCAATTTAATTAGTGGCATAGAAGTTAGTAGTAGCAACTAAGTTAAATAGCTATCCCACGTTTATATGTAACTGAACGTATCAATTGTTTTACTTTAAAAATAAGTAAGTAGTAATTGAATTTGTAACTGCTACTAAGACTTTAATTATGCGACCAAAATAAATTTTATGAGATACTAGCTGCGCCCCGCGGTTTCACCCGCGGTCCCACAGGAACTGTTTATTTTTTCGGGAAGTACCCTATGTCCTTTTCAGTACCCAAGACATCATGTATGCAAAATGTCAAAACGATTGGTTGAGTAGTTGAGACGTGAAAGCGTTACAAAGAAACAAACGAACAAACTCACTTTCGCATTTATAATATTAGTTAGGATGTCTGGTGCTCACCGGTCGAGCAAGGTAGATGATGATGACGATTTGTCTGGTGTTCGATAGGCGAGGAAGAGCATGTGCTCGGGGAGGTGCCCAAAGGGGCTAGCGCTCAGGGGGCCGTGGTCGTCTATGAGAGCGTTCCCGCAGCTCCGATATTTTGCGCCGAGGTTTTAGCGGATATGCTGCCAGTAGCGGGCTTCCCACATATCTACCCGGCCTGATTCCAGGGTCGGTAGGTAAAAGATATTCCCTAGGCAAACTTGCGTGACAGATCACCACGTTCAATTCGCGTTCGGTTTTAAACAGCTCTATCTATCTATCTGTGCCAAATTTTTTCCAGATATTGAATATTGATTATATTGATAAGAACCAGTAAGTGCGCTGGCGAAACGTACCTAAACTTCGGAGTGACACCTCCCTGGTAGTGTTTACTTGGGTACTTATAAACATTTTAAGCCTGTTTCCCACATTATATTTAAGTACTCGTACTCCCTAAACACTTAGGTAACCATTGGAAGAAATGAAATTGTAGCTCAGAATGTACCTAGGTTATCTTAAATAGTAAATACACATCGCCACGCCTTTCCTCCGAAAGGGCTGGCAGAGATGTATTACAACACTTACACTTCGCCGAACGATATTCATTTGCAAATATGACAGGGGTCTGTCGCCATACACCGGCCTCTAGTTATATAATATAGGTAGCAGATGACATTAAATACCTACGCACATAAATTTTCACACAATGAACAAATTGGTGCGCTCTTTTGGCTGAAATCGAACCGGCTCCTTCTGAGTTTAGAAGCAAGCCTTCTCCAACTCAGTTAAAATTCAACTAGCGAAAATGCATAAGAAAAACAGATAGCAGAGCAAAATAAGCTCTCGCTCGCTCTACTACGACTCATATTAGCCTGTCTGGGCTAGTGTGTGAGTAGTGTGCTAGTAGTAAGAGAAGTGTGAGAAATTAGTTACATCTTCATAAGTCTTCGCGATGTGAGCTTTTCGTAGGTAGGTACCTACTTATTTCTTCCGCGTTGCAAGGGCACAAACGACGGGAGGGCAGTCCGCGTCACCGCGTCATCTCTGCGCTCATTATTATTGTTAGGTAGGTAGGTACAATAACCTAACTTAGGTAGGTACTAACCATAAAGCATTATTTTATTGATGAAGACAAGAATATTTCATACCTACGTAGATGCATTTATGCGTACGTAAGTTGATTGTTTTCTTTGAGCTTGTACTTATTACTTTTGTTCCTTACTTAATCGACCAAGCGAGCATTTGAGCAAAGCGTCTATCCTTCAGCTTAAAAAAAATGCCTTCCTCCACAGGCCGATACAAACGGAATTAAAATTTTGTTAGTAGACTCACTACTTGTCATATATGTCTGTACATGTCGGCCGCGAGTTCTACAGCTCACAGAGCCACTAGTTGTTATTAGTGTCTTACCATAGTATACCTACATACCTACTTAGATATTTTCAATACATAATTAAATATATTTTAACACCCAGACATAGGACAGACACAAATGCTCATCACATAAATGTTTGCCCTAGGTGGGAATCGAACCCACGCCAACAAGCTCAAAAGGCAGATTCACTACCAACTGAGCCACCGAGGCAGTCGGTTGCTTTTGGTTTTATTGGTTTTCTTACAAAAATATCTATGCATGGGTAAGTAAGTAGGTATACAGGTAGGTATACTCGTAGGTAATTAGACTACTTAAGCGTTAAATTTCGAGGCTTAGAATTTATAAATTCTGAAATGTTACTCTGTTAACATTACTGGCCTCATGTCTGCCATGCATGGTGTAAACTTCAATGTGCCTGCCTACCTGACAAGTGACTTATGTAGTTATCTAATGCGGGACCTACATAATGAGTACCTATATCCATCATCGCTATAGTTGTGCGACACACAACATTTAGGTAGCTACCTACCTACCTGTGAAGTTAGTAATACTAAGTAATTCATAATTGGTAGGTGCCGGAACTGAACCATACATATACCTACCTACGTAGGCACAAGTACGTATAGACGCACACAATTTGTTTACCTACCTAACTAGAACAGAATACGTTTTTCTGTACCTACCGCGGTTTCGATAGATAGGTAGATAGGTACCTACTTCTGATCCATGTCTAAGATTTTGCTAAACACGCTTATTAGGTACTTTACCTAGATAGGTATATTGTATACTTGTAAAAAAAATGATAAGCTATGATAACCTAGTTTGAGAAAGCCCACCTCACACCAATGTGCGGATTTTATGTCATCTGCTTTATACCTACATGACATGACTGGAGCCCGGTTTATGGCGAAAGGATCGCCTCCTGTCACACTTGGGACTGACTGTCGTCCATCGAAGTGTGGATGTTGTATTATACCTCTGCCAGCCCCTTCAAGGGAAAGGCGTGACGATATGTTATGTTTTGTTATGATAAAAACATAAATAGGTTGATAAATATTTATAGATTCATTTGTCGAGCCAGTTTTAATTTTTTTTCAAAATGGTGGAGATATTTTTTTTGAGCGATTTTGAAATACTAAAAATACACGAATAAATACATATTCACTTACAAAAAGTTTCATTTCATTTCGTAATTCGTATCGTATCGTAACGTGTGTGTCCACGTGTAAACTTGGAAGAAAAAGTGATTAAAGTGTTAAAAAAAGGATTTTTCATTTGTGGAAAGGAAATCAGGAGAAGTGAATTCTAGGGCTACAATGCCGCCCAAAGATAAATTCAAAAGTAAGTAAGAACCTACAGACTTTGCATTGCATCATCTTATTATGAGCTTTTATACCTACCTACTATGAGTGCTTGCGTGTCCAGATACAGTAATCTATCTACTGATAAGATTTTCCGTTAGAAAAGTGGCATGCTGCAAAAACCTAGCCGGCTGTACAGGTTTGCATCGAACTGACATCTCGCAATTGATGTATGGAGTTGTGCCGATTTTGCCCATATTCACACTTTAGAACCGCGATCTTTCTATTGCCAAGCTTGTAAATTAGCCAAAAGTTTGATGCCTTTATATTGCAAGTTGTTTACGCCAGATATCTGTAGACATTATAGATAGAAAACGATACCTACAAAAGCCGGCGGCATCCACAAAGCCGCGAGATACCTGTGAGGGGGGAGGGAGACGTAAACTCCCGCCTTTCGGCGTGCGAGCATCGCACGCGCTAAATCAGTCAGTTGTCGGACTTGTCGGTGAACGACTGTCCCGCGCTCTCGCGTCCGCTCTCACGTAAAATTTCGGCAAACTTTAACTTCGCATTAAAAAAGTTTAAATTGTTTATAGTGAACTAATAGTGCTATTATCAGTGCATGGTGTACACCGGGTCTAGTGGCGTGGAGTGTCCAAGGTGAGTAGTAGGCTTTCGTTATCGTCTGTAGAGCCGAAAGAGAACCTGGCGTGAACTTGGCGTAACTTACTTGTGTTTCGGCCAGGGGTGGCCTAAACACAAGTACTTACCTACAGAACACATGTGTTGCTAAAAAATAACGTAAGCTTTATTTTTACAGATGAAAATATAGAAGCTCATCACCTACCTCTATTGACCGAGTATTTTTGGAAAAACTGTTGCCGAAAATAGGACAGCGAACTATAGGTATTTGTCACTTTAAAAACATGCAGAAAGTAACTATAACTTATTGCAATAAGTACTTCTAATTGATGTTTAGCATTTTAAATCACTAATAATTGTCGAGGAGTCCTAACATATATGCTGTTTACAGGTAAATCCTAGAAAGAAAGAAAAATTGTTGGGCGCAACAAGTGTGAAGTGTGTACAGTGTAGTACAACACCCATACTTCACCGGACGATATTCAGTTCCAAATTTGACAGGGGGCAATCCTGTTACTATATATCGGCTTCAGTCATTGGTGCGTACCATCGGCTGGTATCACTCTATTTTGCAACAAACAGGACTACAATACAGTAAGTACGAGTATATTTAAGGTTTAAGTATATGCAAGGTTATTATAATGTAGGGTGCGAAGTGGCGGCGGCGGCGGCGGAGTGAACTAGCAACTCCGATTCGAGGCGACTGGAAAAATGTACCTAGATATTGCTGTCTCTGTTGCGTAAGTGGATACGCATTATACGCAGCCTAGTGTGAAGAGGTGCGGTGGTGTGCGTGCGCCCCTATACATACAGTATAGTCATTCATAGCGAAATATAACTACTAAAATATAAGACACTAAAGTCTATCTCTGTCTGAAAAATGCTCAAATACTTTTGACGTCATTGAAAAATGAACCATATCACCATATTCTAAAATCCAATATCGTATAATATCAAGGCGCCGCCGACTTCTCTGTTGAAAATATACCTACCTACTACCTATTTTGTACTCGTATTTTATGCTATAGTTGCTTGTTCATTTGTCAATGATGTAAAAAAATTCTCGAGCATTTTTCCGTTCGGTACTAATTTAGTTCTAAAGTAGGTAGGTACTAAACCAACTAACTGACCAAGCGAAGCGGTCTCTCAATAAACTTAGATGAATCGGCTTTTTTATACTTACACCTACTTAGCTAGTGGCTCTGGGAGCTAAGACTTTGCGGCCGGCCTCTGTCCTTCTACTGGTTACATTTCTCAGCCGAATTTCGTGAAATTTTGTGAACAGGTTCGATAATTATTCAGAACTTTTTAGCTGTCAGGTTTCGGTTTTTTTCAATATGGCGGAGATCTAGGTAGGTATATGATTTTATTTTTCTACGTATGAGCGTAGACGATATCTCTAATTGTAGGTATGCAAGGTATGCAATGGCAAGGATACCTAACCCTAAAAAGTATTAAAAACAATAGTAGGTACCTAACTTCTATCTCTCTATTCTATTTGTAGCGTTTCCAAGGCCAAAACGGTTGAACGGAAACCGACGAAACGGAGGAGGTTTACAAGTCCAAGCGTATGTAAATAGGTATATACCTATTACTTATATATTTTTGATAATGAGCTAAGTGCCGTGTTATACCTACTCCCTGTTTTTTTTTCGTACTCGCGATCAGAGTTTTACTGATGAACATCGTTTATTTTAAAACATAATTTGTTTATGTCAGTACGCCGAGTAGTACCTACCACGGATTACTTACTAAGTTTCTACGTAAGAGATAAATCACTTCGTCAGAAATTGTCAATACCTATTGTTGTAATAGCCTATTCTTTTGAATCACTAGACGCTGTGAACCAAAAAGACACCTAACCTACGACCGTAAAGCATAGAACAAGTAATAATAGCGTAAAGTGAGTTTCGCACCGTGCCGCCCGCCGCGTGTACTAACTATTTGGTAATCTGTTACACGGCTTTCGGTAATCAGCTGAGACCGGACGCCCGCGATGGACGGGCGGTTGGTAGGTAATCACCGCGCAAAGTACAGGGGGTCTACCATGATGGTTTTGGTTGCGTTTTGTTGCCGACGCTGAGCGCCTGTAAGTCATATCCCTGCCCAATAAGGTACACGGTCGAGTAGCATACGCGCTAAGATCAAATTGAATTGCAATAATGTACCGCACGGAACGGCAACGCCGCTTTTAAGCAAAAATTTGAATTTTTGGGCGCGAAAACTGTTTTTTGATTATTACGTGGAAACTACGAGGTCTAGGAATCTGAAAATTTTGCTGCCTATGGCAGCAATCATGCTTTAATTTTTGCCTTTTAAATGAAAACTCTACGTTTGATAGTTTCGTCGATTCAACATGTGTCAGCTGAAGTGACGTAACTTCAGCTTACACATAGGTATTAGCTTATAACTCGGAAAGTATATAACCCAGAGACTTAAAATTTTGCTGCCAATGGCAGCAATTATGCTTTAAAATTTGAGCTAAAATGCATAGTCATACCTTCTTTCGTTTAGAATATATGAGATGAGTAGCGTTAGCGAGAGTAGTGGTTAGCACACAACCACATCTCGTTTAGGTTTTATGTTATTTTTATTTATATTTATTTAAATGTTTTATGGTTTTGATGATTTATTTATTAAGTACTCACCTATATTTTTTTTATTTACAGGTGGAAAAAAAAGGGAAAATGTTTAGAGCAATGACAACACTATTTTCTATAAAAGCTATAGTCATGAAGAAGAAACGGCAATGGAGACCGTCCCGGTTTGGACACAAAGGATGATGCAATTTTTAAAAGTAAGTATATTTAGCTGCAATTCTATAAATATTTGAACCTGTGTTGATTATCATTTCAGGAATAATGAAAAATTTTAACGTTAGCTTTATTGTTACCTTAGCTGTCAAAACCATATAAAACCAAACTACTTGCGTACATGTATTTAATATGTTTTTTTTTTCAGTCTGCCGCCGAAATCCAGTCGCAATACTTAAAACAGAAAAGTTTCGAGGACTGAATGTTGGGCCCCAGCTGTTTGCCGTTTCTCCGGATGAAGACAAAAATCTCTGAGTGCTTTCTGATATTTAATAACATTAGAGCCTTTGACATTTTTTAAAAATCATTTCATGCCTTGAAGGCTTAAGTAAAAATTTAAGTATGTAATGGAAGTAGTGTTTTTATTATTAGTTAAAATCAATTAGAGGAGAGATATTAATATTTGTACTGAATGCAGTCAACTTACTTGTTTAACAACAACAGACTTAACAACAGACTTGTTTGTCAATTATTTTTGAGAAGCATTTATTAAACCTCATAAACAATTGTTTGTTTTTGTTAGAGCTATTTACCGAATATGCGATGTGTATAGGTACATATATATATACTTGAAGCATGATTGTTAAGTATTAGTAGTAAGTAGTAACAGCTCTGTTAATTAGCTATTCTATTACACCACAAATTGCATTTGTCAAGTAGTTTGTATAGCTGTGGCTGTGAATTGTTTGTTACTTGTGCTAAGTGATTTAGTTGCGTGATCTAAAAACTGCAATTCTGCACATCGAACGTTGATGCGACGCGGCGATAGATTGAGTGCGTAATTTAAGGAAATGTATAAAAAATGTGCCATGCGTATGCTTTATACATTTCCTTGTACATATTAAAGCTTGCACAGTCTCACGCCTTATCTGCTGCCACTTCGCGTCACATTCGTTGTGTAGACAGAAACCTTAATAACACGCCACTAAAATCTTTAGCATGAGCCGCAAACTACTCATAGCCATAGCTAAACTACTTATCAGCTGCAGCTACGGTGGTGTAATGGAATAGCAAATAAACTTAACTGCTACTACTAATACTAATAGTTCATGCTTCAAAGTATATTAGCTGCCCCAGATAAAAATATTAGGTCTTGCAACTAAAACCCTTAGCACAGGTAACAAACACAATTCACAGTCACAACTAAACTACTTGTCAGCTGTAGCTAAGGTAGTGTGATGGAATAGCAAATTAACTTAGCTGCTACTACTAATACTAATAGTTCATGCTTCAAAGTTTATTAGCTGCCCCAGATAAAAATATTAGGTCTCGCAACTAAAACCCTTAGCACAGGTAACAAACACAATTCACAGTCACAACTAAACTACTTGTCAGCTGTAGCTACGGTCGTGTGATGGAATAGCAAATTAACTTAGCTGCTACTACTAATACTAATAGTTCATGCTTCTAAGTTTATTAGCTGCCCCAGATAAAAATATTAGGTCTCGCAACTAAAACCCTTAGCACATGTAACAAACACAATTCACAGTCACAGCTAAACTACTTGTCAGCTGCAGCAAAGTCTTGTTAGTAGTTATCGCTAATATTGGTAGCGACTACAGCTAAAAATGGATAAGATCGTTAGCTGCTATAGCAAATTTTAGCAAATAATACTTGCAACTACTGCTAATTATTGTTAAGATTGTTAGCAACTACTGCTAAGTATTGTTAAGATTGTTAGCTGCAACAGCTAAATTCGTTCAGCTAAAAACAATTTGCTACGCTAACAAAAAACTTAGCTGTCCCTATAGTTTGAAAGGATTTTTGCTACTACAACTAAAATTTAGTAACAGCAGCTAATTTTTTTTTTCCGTGCAAGTGCGCTACTGCTCAAACCCGGCTTCGGAACGGTTACACTGGACTACATCCTGAAACACGACTAGGTCATTTCACGGCATGGCTTGGTCCGGTGGGTGGTAACTAGCCACGGCCGAAGCCTCCGACCAGAGGTTGCTACCCGGTTAGCATTACCCGGGGACCACGTGAAGGGAATCAGAATACAGTACACTCCTAACGACGTGGGTAGCTCAGCCTTATTGTATGAATTCTGAATATCTATCACATTCATTGTTTTGGTCTGGGTCTGGGTCTAATAACGGATCTCTGAGTTCTCTGACCGCCTATGCGAAGTCCACTGGCGACCCATTGGCCGCCACCGCAGGCCGCGTCTCAAACATTTTGCAAACTGATCGCGATCATTAGGGGCCGTGACTGTCTAGGAGACTCCCAATAACGTCCGCGGTCCGTTTGCAAAATGTTTGAAAATAACTATTGCAACAAAATCTCATCGTTTGTTCGAGCGAGCGATAGCCAATTAGGACTCCGCCTTACTTCGATTCATCGTCGCATCAGTTGTCAGAGACGTCACGTCACGTTACTTTGAAAACGAAATAACTGAAACATCAAAATAGAATGTTCGAGGAGCTTTGTCTAAAGTTGTTGAGTCGACAAAACTTTTTCCATATCAGTCGCGTGTTTTCACCATCTGTTTGAGTTTCAAGTGGACTTGTAAGTTCGTATGAATATTGAAGTAAAATGAGGAACTTATTTATTGAATTTTGTTCAAGGGCTCCACTAAGGTGCCCCATTTATTGGATGCTCTACTCAATTGATCAACTATTGAGGTCAGGAGAGGTCTCCGATACTTTTTCTTTCGCAATTTGTGTTATGGCTCAATGGAGGTGAAAATATAAAAATTGGGTAATTCGACGTCGTAAAAACCTTCGTCATACTAACATCAATTTAAAAGTTTGTGAATGCATTAGCGTATGGATCGATCCTCATTCATTCATTCTTTTTTTCTAAAATTATATAATATTTATCTGCTGTTTTTTGTAAGGCAACTTTGTTCAGATTTTACTGTTTATATAACCTAGCTATAAGATAACTATAGATTTATACATTAGCTTAACTCGTGCTCAGAACCCCAAGACACAGGCCTTTGGTCTACTTTGGTATTCACTGGCTTTGTAATATTATAGATATAATTCTTTGGAAATAAATATATTATTATTATTATTCAAGATATTTATTTTTCTTCTTAACTTCTAAGTTTTTTACAATACATGAATATAAAAACAAAAACTATAAAAACTTAAAAACTAGGGTGCCGCCGGCAGCGGGGCGAGGCCCAAGCTACCGGTGGTTAGGGCTGCAGAGTGAGGAACCTCCTGACCATACGGCACGTGTCTAGGATCACTGCCTTTTGTATCTGGCCCTTGATCCAACCGTCTAACGAGAGCCTCTTGAGATGTTGGTCGAGGCTCTTCGCTATTATTATTATTATTATTATCTATCTACATATAAACCTTCATTTTTGTTACTATTTTCCGCTGAAACCTAACCTAACCTGGATTTGAGTGAAATTAGGAACGGAGAAAGATTATACCCTAGATCAGCGGTCTGCAACCTTTTGGCAGGCAAGAGCCGCACAGTGCCAAAATAAGCAAGAGACTGGCCGCACTTGTTCAAAAAATGTTCTATAGGTTTCTATCTATACAAATTTTACCATAGGTATCTATTTATTTATGTAGGTATTATCTGATCTCTAAAAATCAATGCTTATCTGTCTCTGGTAGCTATAGTAAAAGCCTTGCTTAGTTTGGGGCTAGACGACGTGTAAGCAAAATGTCCCGATTTTTATTTATTTTCAAAACACTCGCGGGCCGCTATGAGGAGGGCCGAGAGCCGCATGTGGCCCGCGGGCCGCGGGTTGCCGACCGCTGCCCTGGATTATTCACAGGATACTTCTTATTAAGTACATATAATACATATATGGACTACTTTGAAAGTAGAAATAGTAGAGAAGAAGAAGAGAAGTGCAAATTTTACCTAGTACAAGAGTACTAGGTAAAATTTGCGTTTCTGGTAGGATAATGTACCTACAGCGTAACGCATCAAGAAAAGTTTTAAGAAAACATCCATAATTCCGCATGTAAGTATATTGTATAATGCAGCCTGAAAAGCTTGATGACATTTTTTTAACAATCATACACTTTTATGTACTTACTTAATACATTCTATTATGTTCAGTTGATATCTTGTTATCTTGTCCAACTTAATTCGGATATGGTACGGCATAATTTTAACAGGCGTAAATATTCTCGAGAGAGCAACAATTTTTGGTTGATGGCACCTCATTAAAGTAAGGTAAGGTCTTCCCCATTCCCCCTCTGGTTTCCCGTTGACCCCACAGCCTCCCGTTTCAATTTACTTGTAAAAATTAAATATTTATGTCCATTTAGAAGCGCGCCAGGTCCAGCCTTCCGTTAAGCTGTTTCGCATAAATCAGTTAAAGAAATGACGAATTCTAGTTGGCGTTAAATCACGTTCATTTTTATATTAGGGCTTCCTCATTTAATATTCGTCCGTCAACTTGGTAAGAATAAGAATACCTCGTTGTGTAGACAGACAGGTGTGACGACATTATTGCGTTCATTTTGAACCTCAGCTGTTGGTCGATCTTTGAAACGAATGATAAAATCACACTAATATTAAATAGGCGAAAGCTTGTGAGTGTGTAAGTGTGTGTGTTTGTTACTTCTTGATGCTCAAAGGGATGAGCGGACTTTTATAAAATTTGGTATCGAGGTAGGTTATACCCTGGATTAGCACATGGCTACTTTTTAACCGCGGGGCGCATCTAGTCAAGTATAAAATCCTCCGACACCGTTCCTGAAACGTAGCTAAGCACTTTTCCGACTAATTCACCCTTTAAATAAAAAAACAAAATCAAAATTGGTTCATCCGTTACGATGCCACAAATAGACACACACAGACCCTATAACAGCCCGTCCTTTTTGCGTTGGGGGTTAAATAAAGGTGTTAAAGATTTTACTGGACAGAGAACAAATATCAATTTAGTATTGCAAACAAATTGTAGAGCATTTTTCAATTTTTTTTAAATGTAGTGAATCTAGATTTTCGGTTTAGAACTAACCATAAGGGTAAGTAAGTGGGGAGATACCTTTCGAGACAAGATCGTCTAAGCTACTTTGTTTTACAGTTTCAATCAATACCACGTCAAACATAATTAAAAAGTCTTGATCTCAATTTAAGACTAAAAGCTTTAAAAAGTTACTCTTGAGTTATTGAATTAAGTATATTTACTTACCGGGTAGGATCAAAATGTTCTATTAGCCAACAGAACGACCACGTTATTTGTGGAGGTGAGCGAGGGAGAGAGAGCCACTACAGTATTTTCTGCATGAACCTGACAGCTATCCTTCTAACATTTTTAGTTCCTAAATTTGATAATCTCGACAGATTATGTTGCTGGCACTTTATATTATTACAGTAATAATAATCTTTATACGTGTCTCTTTATTTACTTTATCTTGCCATAAAGCTTGGAAAGACTGCTGTAATTGTAAATTACACAAGTTTCTACTTTAGATCAAGAAATTAAGGGTCCGGCGAACACTTTAGACTAATATCACATTGGCTTAAGGTTTTCTATTGCCATTTCGTCTAGAAAGAGACGACGAGCAAAGAGAGCAAGTAAAGATACTGATCAGCCTCTAAAGTTATCCACGGAGTGACAAATTGCAATTTAAGTCTATTTTTATAAGTTTCGCGTGTCCTAATCATTCTTAAATAACTAGGAATGTCCCTTGTATTATGGAGATATTAAAAAGTTAACGATGTAGGCAACCTCCCTATGTGAAGGGATTTTTTATTTGCATTGTCTATTTCATAGATAAATCAGTCAAAGCAACCCCTTACAAATGCGGATATTTTTCATAGCTCTATTTTCTCTTGAGGACTTTTTTTTAAACCAATAACATAGGGGCAGTGATAAAGTTCATTTGATTGTAAGTATATGCCAAATTTCGTCATAAACTGACGAGTAGTTTCAAAGAAATTTGACAAGCGCGTTTTTACGGAAAATTTAGAACGTCGCGTAACCCTTAAAAACTAGAATATAACGTATGGATTCCTACTATAAAAAAAAAACAGCTGAGCGTTTTTTTTTTAAATTTGGATTCCTAAAGTAGAGAGAGTTCCTAAATAATGATTATGGTCACGAATTATTTTGGCGGTAATTTTTTGAAAAATTTAGTTAGTACAGTGTATCAGCGTGCTTACACCATAAAAGAGTAAGTATAGGTGTTTGAGTATTTGGTAGTGTGACATCAGCACACATAGGTAGACGCACCCAGGTGGTTGGAGCGCCGCGTTTTCTATTAAAAACTTGTATTGATTCAGCTCCAAAAGCTTACACGATACACGTATCGGAACATAAAATAGTTTACAGCTTCGAACAAAATGTTCATCTGCCATTGTTTACACAAATGTGGACATTTAGGAGTTTGTGCTATTTCTATTTTAATCGATCTCAAGGCCGGGTAGTTGGTAACACTGCGTAAGCGCTGCCAACATCACAAACGGTGACAGATCTTATACCTACTGTCAGGTCGAGATCAAAGAAATCTCTAGAAAGCTTTAGGTGGCGATAAAATGATTGTTTTGTTTTCTGACGCCGTTCCACTAAGTTTTATTCGCATCTAAAGTAAAGCATCGATTTAGGTTAGGTACCTATTTCGAAGACATTATCCTGGGTGTGTCTCATATCGAAAACAACGTCTTGAAAATCTGTTTTGGCATTTGCGTAAGCAATTTAAACTTTTCGTACTTACCTTATGCAAATGATATCGATTTGGCTTTAGGCTCGTCTATAGGTGAATGTGTAAATAATAAGGTAGGCACTTCGAGCACTTATTGAGCTCACGGTTCAAATGTTTGAATTCAAACTTTTACTTTGCTCCCCGTTTATTTAAGTTTAATCTCCTTCAAGTAAACTCTATCTATATCACACTTAAGTAACACCGCTGCTTTAAAAAAAATGACTTCATCTTTTTATAAGACCATTCGTTTGTATGATCATTTTTTTTAAGTATGTAAGTATGTACGAAGACAAACTGTTTTACTAACTTCATAGTGTGTTGTTATGTAGATAATGTATGTGTGATTATAGTGAATTATGTACATAATATCTTCTAGGTATATCCAAGGAATAATACCTAATACAATGTTTTGTTTTTTTTTTGATTGAGTTAAAAATTTAAAAAGAAAAAGACTAAACACTGTGGAACTACACCGAGGCTACACAATGTTTATTATGTAAATATGTTACCGGCAATCTGTATAATTCAGGTATTCTATACAATACCTAGGCAATTTATGGAATACCTGGGGCATCCTGCAATGAATAAAATAATATGAATATTATTGTCCGTTACATACTTTGCCTAGGTAATGCATATGTTACGGGCAATTTGATAAGACTGGTCACTATGAATAATGACCGGTCTGGCAATGGGCAATGGCTGGTCTGCTAATAGGCAAAATTACTTGAAACGACAACGTTGCCTAGCCTTTTTTTAACAACAACACTTAAGGTTTCAGGTTGTTATAATAAATATCCATAATCCTAACCTTACTAATCTAAGTCAAATTTGCTCTGATAGAGGTGTCGGGCAGGAAAGATGGTCTTGATCATTATTTATTATAATGACCGGTCCATATTAATACTACCCGGTTAATCAAGTTGCCCGTAACATATATGTATTTATTTCCTAGAGATTGAATACAGTACCTGCATGTCCGCCGGCAATGTGCAAAGTACATAAATAGATTTGGTCTATGGAATAGAGTGATTATTTGACAAAATACTAGTTTTGACCCAAGAAATGTGTTTTTAATTAATTATGATAAAAATAAAATCCGAAAATCCGTGAAACGAACCGAAATTCTGATAGACATGTTATTATATTAACCTAAAACATTTCCTGCCCAACTCGTATTTCAACAGTGCCGTTTAGTAAGAAGGCTAGACTACTAATATTATTGAACGGCTAATTAAGCTAGTTGACTGCGACATAGACACCGTAAGGACCGTACCGCCTTCCCCTTGTCTGCCCGCACGTGTTACCCTTCCCCGCTCTCGTAAATTAAAACATATGACGAGGAAACTCGGGTAAGGCAGAGCCGTTGCAACCCACTTCTGATGACGGGAAAGTCGGGATGGCCGAGGTGTCGTGACTGTTTTCTGACCCGTGAACTCGTCATCACGGGTATCTATGGTAGGCGTTAAGACTTCAGGACCGTTGAAATAAATGGACTGCAGTGTTGACTTTACATTATTTTAATATTGCAAACATTTAGATTTCTTAATAAGTGAAGGATTACAACAATAATTAGCGATTTAGAGTAATGGGTTTGCAAAGGACCATTGCGTGCGACCGCCTTCAACCAAGTCAAGTGAGTGAATCATTGACAGACATGACGTTTGCCCAAAATCCCAACTCCATTCGGTGTTAACCGCTATATATTACCATAGAACAAATCGACTTATCGTCAAAAATCCCAGAACAACGCTCGAAATAAACTGGTTTTCTTTATCTAATGATGTCACGCACCTTCATATACGATAAAATATTCGAATATTCAATTATTGATTGGTAGCTGAAACATGAAGTTATTTCTCTGTAAAAAACCTAATTAATCGAATTCCATCAGTCATAATAAAAGGAAAACCTGCTGCTGCGTTTTAATTGAACCCATTTCACCTCTTCCGCAATGCTGAAGATCTGAAATGGGTTTTTAAATGATACCATTTGTGTGCCTAATTGAAACTCAATATTCCAATATGACGAAAATGGTAATGATTAATTCTGTACGATTCGATATAAGAACTGCGAAGTAACTCATAAAAAGAAACAAATTAAAGAACCAATCATTTTCACGTTCACGTTCAGTATGGTGTGTGTTTCTGACTCATTTGGAAGTTAGATAAAAATCGATTGCAATATTATGGTCCAGACCTTTCAGTAACAAAGATAAAAACAAAGAAGATTAAGAAAATATAGTAACGTGGTAAAAAAAAACGTTAATAATGAGAGCTGCGTCCAGACGTATACATTTCGTAACGCAACACGAAATCAAAATAGGTATACTAAGTAGGCAAATTCCAATGAGTATTGTCTTTTCCCAATAAGTACACAAACGACACATTCTATGTGCTTAATTGCGGATGCCACTATTGCAGGTTTTAGGAACAAACACAAAGAGCTTTACAGTTTATTCACTTTTTCATTGTTGAAACGCTGCAGTGAGGTAGGTTTCTACCTATACTTTTATGCACGCAAGCTGTTCGTTTACGTTGGACCGTTACGTTGGACTTTGTGACGTTCTTCGTTTGCTTTGTTGTTTTCTAGAATGTGCTGTTGACTTAAATGTGAATGAATGTGCTATTGAAAATTGCTGTGTGAATAGCTTTGATTGGTGTATTTAAAATTAAGTATATCTTTTTTATTTGTTAAGCACTGAGGTTTGTTTCTTTTCATACTCGTAAGTATATCATAACTTGTAATATCGATTGGGTAGAGCTTTAACTGACTCTGATCTAACTTAGCGTCACATATATACCTACGTAGTAGTAGGTACCTACGCATAGTATAATAATATACTCCGTCAGGTATAGCGTTCTCCAAGACACTGGTTGTGCCAAGCAATTGTACAAAAGGGAAGTCATGCGTTATTCGACAAAAAAAATGTCACGTGGGCGACAGGCATTTACGTCAATTGATGCATAAGCAAGACCGGAATAAGTGATTTACAACAAGTTTGAGAGAGACGATGATGGTGACGATTTACTAGTGACTTAATTGGGTGTCAACTCCCGCTACGCTAGACCTTGACCTAGACAATCTTTTTATTCGAAAAAGAACACTTAAGAAAATAAAAAAAGCTTAAGTTCATCTTAAGAGAAATAAGGGCGTTTACCATTTAAGTTTCTAACCAAAGTAAGTTACAACATGTTGAGCTATTTCAGTACCTAGAACTAGCTCGAAACTCTTAATAATGCTATTAATTTAGTTTGCAATTTGCTCGTATTATTCCACGAGTCAAAGCGGGCGCAACGGAGTTTCAGTAAATTACATTGTAATAAGAGACTAATGTGAATAAGTTCGATTAAAATTTCAATTAGACTTGCATTTAAAGTCTTTCCATAAAACAAATTGTTTATAATATACTTACATTGAATAATGACGCTGGGGCCGGTCTTGAAATATGGCTTCTTTATTGCCTATCGTAAGGCTCTTAATAAAAAGTAAAACTGAAAACTTTCTAATACAAAACAAGCACAGCATTAACTATAGACAAGTACTTGCTCTTCAATAATTTACCCAGCTTCAGCTTATAAATAACTTCACACTTTAACTTGGCCTTCATTCAAGCTGCTTAAGATTTTTCAAGTAAAGTTAAGGAACACTTTAAACTTTAAATCCTGGATTGGATTTTCTTAAAAGAGCAGCTCTACCACTTTTGAATCGCTATTTCAGCATCTTACCTCTATCAAAGCTTGTTTATGGAATCTAATAATCCTTATTATAATTGAATAGGGATATAAATCGTTTATCGTAGATCCCTGTTCCCGAACAAATGGCGGCTTATCGAGTCATCGAGATAGCGAGTCCTCTCATTAGAAATTGGCACAAAGCCCATCACTACTTGTTACACAAAAGCTAGTAATAGGTATTATTCGTGGCTTTTTGTTGAAAGATTCAATCTGCGATCGTAAATCAGCGGCTTAGGAACTTGCTAAGTAAAGGTAAGTTAATAATAATAATAATAATAATAATAATTAATCTTTCGTTACTTTGAAATCCACTAGGTAAAATAAGTATTTGTAGTGTGAGTCAGTTTGGGGAAGTGCCTACTCCCTACTGACCACACTTCTGTCAATTTATACTAACTAGCAGTAGCGTGCAAACATTACTGTGTTTCGGATTAAAGGGCAATGATTCCAGTGAAATTACAAGGCCCTTACCGTAACTTTTAATCGTATCGAAAACTTTTTTCGTTTTCGTTGGGCTCCATACATTTAAATAAAGCGCCCCTGGCGGAACCGTGAAAGAACTGAATTAAATGTATGGAACCAAACGAAAACGAAAAAAGTTTTCGTTAACTATCAAAACTCGCGGTAAGCCCTCAGGTAAAATAGAAATTAAATATCCCTACCTAAAATTTTAATTAAATATCTCAGAGTGACGAGCTTAAAGTTTCGTGCAGGTTTTTGAACTGTTAAAGTTCAAATTCCAAGGTACGGCTGTTACGACAAGCGTGACGACTACCATCTGGCAAGTGACTTGCTCGTCTCGTCACTCATTTACATAAAAATAAGAAAACATGAGAGTATTTGCCGCCCCGCTGACTGCTAAATTTCATTTCGAAGATCTTTGAAATTCTTCAATTGTTAATCAGCTCTGAGATTGAATGATGTCAGATTGTGTGGGACGGTTTGGTACTTTAGCGATTTTATGCATTTCATTACTGTCGAGCTGAGTGCCACCTCTTTATTTGGAGGGCAATTAAGCTAAATTTACCGTGTGGCCTAAATCAGGCGAGTGAAGCCAACGACCAAAGTTATTCCCATACGACAGTCTAATATTAGGTGCCTCACGGCTTAATTGAGTATGAGTAATGGGTTACCCATACAAAAATACATTATTACTTGTCTTTTTAACCAATATTTTGTATGATATACAGGGAGTTACGAAAACCCTGTTGAATAATAGGTTGGGCAAGTACACACACTTAAAAGAATTCATGCAAAAATACCAAAAAAATGCACGGTAATAATAGCAATAGTTATGTCCGGGTTAGGAACGCAAGTAAAAAAAAGAAAAAAATTAACAAATGTTAACATATCTGTATCATATGTTGGTGGCTTTTATTCTAAAAAAGTAGCGCCACGACGCGAATAGTTTACAAATAAAACCGACGCGATTAGTGTCTGCGTTCGCGCTTTTAGGAGGGCGGAACGCGATGTGTTAATTTTTAATAGTCAATATTAAGTTTAAAGTGGCATAACTGCATCCTTCAATCGATACTGGATGCACACCTCGCGGATACAACAGGGTTTTTGTAACATTCTGTATATATGATAGAAGACATCTTTATGACCATCGTCATCTGCTTTCACTACATTCTTAGAGTTCCGCGTGCGTTACCTCAATTTTCATAAAATCTTGAATGAAAACTATTTTCAGGGCTTTTCCGTGATACTGGTTGCCATAACTTCGATATTTTACTTTCGTCCTAACGTTTGGCGAAGACATCAATCAATCTCTTTGATTTATTTACGTTAATGCGAAGTCGAATTTAACTCGCCGTGAACGTCTACGTACCTCTGGATGTTTTACGCGTTTCTAATTATCGATTTCGCTTAATATTACCTATTTTTGGAGAATCTAGAACGAGTTACATCTGTTTTAAAGCAAACTTGCAGTCGTGAAATGTTTTACCGGGTTGAAAGAACGTTTATTGCCATCGGAAATCACTCAGTTTAAATGTTAAACAGTCTGCTCTGTCAGGCCGCCTGGTGCGTCTTGTTCCACAAAAATATGTAAATAGTAGGTAAATTACACACGACATGACCGTCTTTGATGGTATTTATAGAATAGACGTAGAATCTAGATGGGGCGAATAAACTAATAAAGTTAATAGTGATGATAGATTATGACCAAATTTTTGGTCACATTTTTGGCGTAGTGCCAATCTTCCTATCTGTTGTGATATCATCGAAGTTGTAACAGATGCACATGCTTGAATGTAGGGTAAACTGCAGAAGTGGGGAATATGAAAAAAGTTTTGTATCCTACACTTGCGATAGTTGATTGAATCAGGCGTTACTTTGCGGAAGTTCATCTTCAAAATTGTTACTTGAACTAAGTAATATCTAGTGTAATTCCTTGATGTACTTAATGCGACGTTAAAGCGGAATTACACTAGATATTAGTTCAAGTAACAATTCCTACACTTGCCTATATACCTACCTATACAGTATAGATATTTAACTTTTAACGTGATGTGGGTAACTACGAGTAAGTAGTTACATGTTGTAATTTATCTAACAAGACTTCGGTATCGCGGATATTAACAAACAGAGTTGGCTTACGTTGAAATTCTTAACTTCCAATCTAGTGGATGCCACTAGGCTTTGTGAGCCGACGACCTGGCGGCCGGCGTCTGTCCACCACCACAGGTGACATTTCTCAACCGATTCTCGTGATATTTTGTGAGAAAGTATGATAATTACATAGCTTTTTTCCCGTTTTTGGAGTTTATTTTTTAATGGCAGAGATAGGTATAGTTTTTTTGATTTATTTGATAGATTTTCCGTAAAAAAAAAAGCGATGGCAGCCTAGTCGGGAGAAGGCCCGCCTCTCAAGCCAGACGGAGTGGGTTCGAACCCTGCCGACGGCACGCATCAATTTGTTCATTTTGTGAGCATGTGTGCGTATTGTATGTCATCCGCTACATGATTGAAGCCCGGTGTATGACGACAGGCTCGCGCCCTGTCACATTTGGGACTGAATATCGTCCGGCGAAGTGTGGGTGTTGTATTACACTTCTGCCAGCCCCTTCGGGGGAAAGGCGTGACGATATATGTTTTCCGCAAAATGTTCAAGAGAATCAGTTGTGAAATGCGACCTGTACAGGAAGACAGACGGACAGAAATCCGGACATGCGAAAGCATGTTTGCCGAAACTGAAGCATAGACGCTTTGCTCGTAAACGCTCGCTCGGCCGATGACGATTGGACCAATAAATCGGATGCTCTTCCAGCGCTGCATACTGGAAGCTGGACTGGATTGAAATGTTTACCATCGTCAAATAACGATCTTGAATTAGCTTTTTTTTGTGGTACTTATTATTCTAGAAATTTTATTTAAAATAACTAACGGAAAACGTGCTAGCTACTATATTATAGTAGGTATTTATATACTACGTAATTTATTTACGTAAGCCAAATATCTCGTAGATCCCGTAGGAATTATGTGACAGATTGTGTATATTTGCCCAGCTTCTAGACCGAGGGCCGTAATCTTATTACCTACATAGCTTATCACGCTTCGGTCATGCTCATGACACAGACATAATAAAATTAAATATAAAATAAGATAATAAATATGTAGT
Source organism: Peribatodes rhomboidaria (assembly GCA_911728515.1). NCBI lineage: Eukaryota > Metazoa > Arthropoda > Insecta > Lepidoptera > Geometridae > Peribatodes > Peribatodes rhomboidaria. Next base: position 10,520,703 of record OU452172.1, read on the forward strand.
GAACAGATAGGCTTATATGTATTTAGGTATCTTAAGAATGAAAAAAAGATATTATAGATACGCGTTTTAGTGTAAAACGAGCCGCCTTATAACATAGTTTTTAAAACACCAACTTTTCAATAAATTTTCGTATTTTGGTCATTAGATAAATTAAACTGCGCACTGTCTTCAAAAAAATTGTGCACCTATATTTGTTAAGCTGGTATTAAACGAAAGAGTTGTGACAAAACAATGAAATATTTTGAAGGTTTTAGAAATACGATCGGTATTTCTTAAAACTTCAAAATGTTTAATTTATATGATACTAGCTGCGCTTCGCGGTTTCACCCGCGGCTAAAAAGTATCATATGTGCTATTCTAGACTAGTCTATCTCTGTGCCAAATTTCATCAAGATCTGTTCAGCCGTTCTGGCGTGAAAGAGTAACAAACACCCATCCATCCATCCATTCTTACAAACTTTCGCGTTTATAATATTAGTAGGATTCCTTCTAATACCAAAAACGAATAATAATAATAATAATAATATAATAATAATATATTTATTTCCAAAGAATTATATCTATAATATTACAAAGCCAGTGAACCCCAAAGTAGACCAAAGGCCTGTGTCTTGGGGTTCTGAGCACGAGTTAAGCTAATGTATAATCTATAGTTATCTTATAGCTAGGTTATATAAACAGTAAAATCTGAACAAAGTTGCCTTACAAAAAAACAGCAGATAAATATTATACAATTTTAGAAAGAAAGAATGAATGAATGAGGAGGATTTGAAACATAATTACAGAACTGAGGTTAAATGAAAAAAATTTTAGGTGTATTATATGTGTGTTGTGTGTAAAGTGTGTGACTGTGTGATACTATAAGTGAGCAAAAGCGTAAATGTGTAAGTGATTATGTATAAATGTATCAGATGTAGAAAGATTTGTACAACAGGAGTTTCTCAGTGTTTTCATATGTAAGTGTTAGGAGCCATTTACTAACAACTCGTTTACATATAGACGTATTACAACCTAATATAGCACATTTTCTACATACGTTGTTGTATGTGTTTGGGTGGGAAAAATCAGGGCTTCTAAAACCCAGCAGAGAGCAGTAATTAGGAGTAGGCATTCTGAAGACCCGTCGAGCCATCAAGCAATCGTAATCTTCTCGATTTTGAAGAGCTTTGTGGGCTTTAACTGTGGCATTTAGAATGAAGAGTTGCCGCACCCGAAGAACTTTGAACTTTTCATAAATAAGATCTGTGGAGTATCGGAATGGATAATTCAGTATAACCTTAATTAGCGTTCGCTGAGCTATTTCTGCCTTTTTCATGTAAGTCTTGCAGGTGCCACCCCAAACAGAAACGCAATACTGTAGTATAGATTGGCATAAAGCTAAATATACTTGTCTAATAATATCGAAAGGGGTACAATCTCTAAGCCTTTTCATTATGAAAATTAATCTTCTCATTCGATTGGAGAGAGCTACAATGTGATCAAAGTAGTTCAGGCGCTCATCAATCATGACTCCCAAGTATTTTATGGAGCTGGTGCGTTCTATAGGATTGCAAGCACACCCAGAGTTATTGGAAGATCCAAAGTGTGAACAGGTATGAATTTTTAGAACAAGATCTTTAGGTGGGCATCCTATACAGGTTTTTGAGAAGGTAACGTATTTTGTTTTCTTGACATTAAGTGTTAGTAGGTTTTCATCCAGCAGCAACGCAACATAAGCCAGACCTTTCTCGGCAAGGCAGTATACTCGGTTCCAGCTTTTCTCATGAAACAAAATTACAGTATCATCAGCATATGTTATTATTTGAGCATTATCAAGAGAGCAATTAACAATATCATTAATATATGTAATAAAGAGCGTAGGACCGAGAATACTGCCCTGTGGAACACCATAGCTGATATTTAAGTCACTGCTGACATGACAACCCACTTTCACATATTGTGTGCGATTACTTAAGTAGCACGTGAACCATTTTAAAGCCACACCTCTTATACCCATGGATTCCATCTTCTTGAGAAGTAGGCCCACCGATACCGTGTCAAACGCCTTTGCCAAATCTAGAAATACGGCGAGACATTTGTCACCCGCCTCCACATTAGACGAAACTTGGTACCATGCCAATGGTATAACTTATACCTACATTTTTCGGAAATAGGAATAGAATGGAAGAATTAATCTATTCTTTTCGGATTAAATTATTAGGCATGATAGTAATATCAGTACCAGTTACCAAAATCGTATCTAGATAAATGCAGCAGCATTGAATGCTATCATCACCTGCTACATGACTGGAGCCCGGTGTATGGCGACAGGCTCGCCCCCTGTCACATTTGGGACTAAAAATCGTCCGGCGAAGTGTGGGTGTTTTATTACACCTCTGCCAGCCCCCTCGGAGGAAAGGCGTGACGATATAATTATTGAAACATAACTACCAAAACCCCATCTAAATAAACTCAGCAGCATTGAGCCATAGGTAACAATGGCTCTATTATCATTTGCACTGAATCATCTTAGTTTAACTGCGATTAGCATAAAGCGTTGTTGATCCGTTGTGTTATCTGTACTCATCACCATGGCATCATTGGGGCTACGCAATCCTATATATATCCGTAAATCTTACCTTGAACGAGTGATAAAACGTTTATCTTTACAGCTTTATTATAACGACTGATTATGATTTGTTGATTTCGGCCGGAAAACAGATTTTTCTCATCTTTCCATGCCTACATAATGATGTAAATAGAATAAAAATATTACCGATTAATTTTATTCAGGCAGCGTGCTGCATTGTGTGGCAGCTTAGTGTACGGGTGGCAGACAATATGTTTCTCTTGGTGAACCTCAGATCAATCTAGAGGTAGAGATGGAACACTGCGTTATATCTCGCTGAAGCCATTTCTTTTTCAATGTGTGTGCGTGGTAATGTTGCCATGAAAAACATTTACAATTGCACGAAAACTAATATTAATTCCCAAAACTCTACGTTAGCCATTTCCGTTGCAATATACAACCTTAGTAGATTTAATATTCTAAAACTACACATATTTGTAAGAGGTAAATGTTACGGCTTTTTTTAAATTGACTTGTAAAAAAACTGCACAGTTTTTAAAAAGAACCTCAAAATGTAGTCCTGTCCACACTTTTATAATGCACTATGTATATTTTAGTACACGAAACTATACCATAAACCAATGCACATAATGTCGAGGTAAGAATGACCAAGCGAGTAGAGTAGTTTTTTGCGTCAATGTGTGTTGTGTACATATACGACAGTAGCGTAGTTTTTGGATGGTATTTGGCTTCACTTAGATCATACGCCGTGCGCCATCTTATTCTCTAGATTTATCTGAGCGGTGAACTAACTTAAGGTGTATGGTAAGGCACGGCGGCTGTCTCGCTCGCTCGCGGCACTATTATATTCGAACTATTATATTTTTGCCTCTATCAATGCATTGAAAACAGTATTACAAAGTACGAGTATTTAGAAATACGTTCTATAATTTTTTATCTAGTATGATAGTGTCGCGAGTGAGCGAGACAGCTGCCGCGCCTTTCCATATACCTTAAGTAAACATTTACGAAATTTGAATTGAATACCAAACGTTCTCTATCTTTTGCTGTACGCCCAGTTTTGTCGATGACAGAGATCATTTTTTTTTATGTAGAATAGGTCGGCGTTTGACCACCAACTCGCCTGATGTTAAGCAACGTTGTGGTCTAAGATGGAGCACGACGACCTATAAGGTACATACTTATTCACTCTAAGTTTTGTAGAGTGAAGAAGCACAAAGACGGCAGTTGAGTGAGGCGCTACAAGTGCGCTAACTGCTCAGACCCGTCTTCGGAACGGTTACACCGGACTACATCCCGAAACACGACTAGGTCATTTCACGGCATGGCTTGGTCCGGTGGGTGGTAACTAGCCACGGCCGAAGCCTCCCACCAGAGTTTGCTACCTAAATAGTGTTGTTGCAACACTCTAATTGAAGTTTTTCGCAAAAATAAATAGAAGTGGGTGCGCATTTTATAGCATTGAACCTTTGTCTATTGGCATATAGAGAGAAGAGCATAGAGCATCATTAGGTATTAAAAATAATGCCGTTATGAAATATTAACAAGTTTGTTGCTGCTATGAGTGCCTCTCCATTTAATCCTTTTATGAAAACAGCTCTATTCCATTAGATTACATTACAAAAGCGATCACGAACGCAAAACAATAGCTCGGCATTTTGACCTACTGGTTTGAATTTCTATTAATTAAGCTTCTTTTGACGCGCGTCTGGCATATCGCCAGTAGCGGAAACAATACGTTCTTCTTGACTCATTCCAAGTTAATTGGTTACTTTTTCGGAGGCAATAAAAATTGGTTTAAAAATGCACAGCTTTGTTTACAAGCAACCTCGCTCGGAGGAAGGTAATAGTTTACCGAATCAACCGAAATAGATGCAAATTTTTTCTAGGATAGTGAGTTTTGTAGTTCTTTTATTTTCTGTGATAATGATTTTCATACAAGGAAAGGCAGGCAGTGTAGCCACAAAACTAATGTACCTAAGTACCTACATAGTAAATACATGAGGATATTTTCATATAATATTCATCACGGAAGATAACATTTTATGTGTCGAATTAAGCAAGTTTACGGTTCCCTCGATAGTTTTCGGGTACTCTTAACGTTCTTATACGTTTCTCCACTTACAGCTTTGGTAATGGCATTAACTTAGATGAATTTAATTACTTTCCATTGCTAGTAAATACAATACTTACTTATAATAATAAATTATGTCTATATTTCACTTATCACGTAACTCAAGTAAGCTCTCATAGGGGTTACTTAAACTATTTTAGAGTAAAACGTGAAAAATAAGATTGACTTATTTTTGAAGGGAGTTTTAGTATGGAAACTGACGTGGTTTTCACACATTATGATTTATAAAACGGGAATTACTCACGAGTGCTATTCGAGACTCAGCCGCGCGCGCGCACTCGCCTTGATGAAGACCGCCGAATGCGGTTGAAACTATAGTCGGAATAATTTGAAGGGTCTTTTCATTTTATTTATTTATTTAACGCGAATAAGTCCGCGTTTAACCACCAATTCGCCTAGTAAGCGACGATGTGGTCGAAGAAGCACGCAGGCTAGATACCTATTCACTCTGGCCTTGAATAGGCTCAGATTATATTATAGTTCTCAGGAAACAAGGAAGTTGGCAGGTTGTTCCAATCCTAGGCCGTACGGATTAGAAACGTAGAACAGACGAACAGAACAGCGTAGTTTGGTACAGATTCGGGGAAAATCCGCAATGTATTGATGGTAGTGGGCCGATTTCCTAGTCCTGTAGTAGAAAGAGAATGGTAGGATAAGGTCATGTTGCTCCTATACACATTCATGAACCAAACCAAGCTTTAAGAAAGGGTGTAACTTTCTCTATCGCCATGTTTCTAAAGGAAAAGTTAGAAACACTAGTGCATTGACAATCAATAGATATGAACGACGAAATTCAACAAAACTAGCCAAGACTTAAAATAATCTATTTATGCAATGTGCTGGTTTTGGATGTAGTAGGTTAATACTTATGGGTGTTGTTACCCATCAAAGTGATTTAATTTTAGAGGACAAGTTTGCAAAGCTCGAGAAAAAAAATCAAGTCATCATACTACTTAATCATGTGACTAGCTATTTGGTAAGGAGACTCGATTATATTTCTTTAGAATAATTATGCAAACTGATGTTCTAAAAGTTGTTTACTTTGACGGGCAAAACCACATAACATAACATATCGTCATGCCTTTCCCCGAGCCCCAAGCCGAGGGGGCTGGTATATAGAGGTGTAATACAACACCCACACTTCGCCGGACGATATTCAGTCCCAAATGCCGCCCAGGGGGCGAGCCTGTTGGCATACACCGGGTTCCAGTCATGTAGCAGATGACATACAATACGCACATAATATGTTCACACAATAATGAACAAATTGGTGCGTGCCGTCGACTGGGTTTGAACCCGCTCCCACTGGCTTGAAAGGCGGGCCTCCTCCAACTAGGCCATCATAGGTAGCTAGGCAAAACAACACCCTTCTATATTACTACACCCAAAACGATAGCACCTTGTACAATTGGTATTCTCTTTTTCTCCAATGCGCAGCACATTGTGTACTTTTCAGTGCGAAACATGGTTACAGAACATTCCGAAAAGGCAATTTACACAGACAATTTAAATTGCTCAATTGTGGTCAATAGGACTTGACGTCATAAATAAATCTACTGCGATATGCAACATGTAACATTGTTGCAGACGCTCCGGATCAAGAGCAACGTAGTTTAACTACAATAAACCATGTCATAAATTCAATAACTAATACATACGAGTACATAGTTGGTAATCGGTATTGACGATTTATTATAAACTAGCTGCGCCCCGCGATTTCACCTGCGATTAAAAAGCATCCTATGTGCTATTCTAGACTATAATCTATCTCTGTGCCAAATTTCATCCAGATCTATTCAGCCGTTCTGGCGTGAAAGAGTAACAAACATCCATCCATCCATCCATCCATTCTTACAAACTTTCGCGTTAATAATATTAGTAGGATACGAAGTACCAATCCTAATCCTAACTAATATCCTTCTTTCCTATCATAATCCTAATCCAATATTCTTAAATCCATATCCTAAATTAATATTATGATTGCAAAAGTGAATTTGTTCGTTTATTTGGATGTTTGTTACACTTTCACGCCCTTACTACTCAACCGATCATCACAAAATATTGCATGCACGTTGTGAGAGGTACAAAGAAGACGACGGTACATTTCATCCAAAAAAAACGCTTCCTGTAGAGCCGTGGGTATAACCACGGGGTGCAACACTGGCTGCGCCCCACAAACTTTATAAAAATTGGCGCAACTAATATGTACATAATATTTGAAGCAATTACAGACAGTATTGCGAAGAATTGTACCAGATTGCTCCAATAATTGCTCCACAATTTCTGGCAGCTGTTGTTGGGCAATTATTGCTGGCAAAAATCCTTTATAAGAGCACTAACACGATGGATCTGTGCGATATGAAAATTCTCGCATCCCATTATTATCGTTCCACGACGTTAACTTTGATTTATTGGCACACCTATGTCGTAAAAGGAAGCGGATTTTATTGCAGGAGTAATTTTCGTATGCTACAGTGATTTTCAAAGATAATTTTATTATGGTACTTAGGGTTAGTATGGTTTAGTATGGCAGGAATTTTACGATAACTTTTATTTGAATTTTCCTCTTTATTTTCATTCTAGTACTAGAACATAAAAGTATAGCTAAGAAAAATAAAGATAATATAGATACAACTACATTCTACACATAGAAACCGGTATACGCTTAGACGCAAAAAGAAGGCAAATAAATGCTCTTTTGGACTTCTTGACGTTACAATGTGAACAGAGAAACAAATTTAAAGCTATGTAGCTAACTCTTGATATTCAAATGATTCATTGTACTGACAATTTTAAAAACGCAGTCACGAAGACCGAATTTTGCATGAATATCGGTTTGGAATGAGTCTGGAGCTCGGTCCGAGCTTTCAGTTCACTTATTCATATCGGTGCCTCCACGTGAATAGGGCTAATGAGCTCCTAGTGCTTTCATCAAACAGTTTACTGACTTGTGATTGAGAATTTAATAATATTCTTGTAAAAAGAGCGGACTTAGAGTTCGGAAAATTGAGCAAAATGTTGTGATACTTGATTGAAAAGTTTATTTCTTGCGAAAACTCCTTGCTGCCTCGCTGTCGGGGCTTATTGGAAACCCCGCCAGAGTCTGGATACCTATCTTTATAATTAATTTTTCTGTTGTTTTTCTAGCGTGTTAATTTTTATTTCTATTGGTTTTGGAGTTAAAACCGTAAAACTGTAATTAAACTTATATTGAAATAAGCTTCTAGTCTTTGAGTTTCACAAATCATGCGGGAAAATATAGAACATACGATCAGGACTTTTATACTACAGGAATTCAACAACATGGGAATGAGTTTTCCCGGAAGCTAACAATTCCTGTACGATAGTGGGTGAAACCGCGGGACCTAGCTAGTAAATCATAACTCTTACAGCGACTAAGCTAAATGTATCGTCAATCACGCGGTATAATGACACAAATGTAGTTATATACGGATTCTAGATGCGGCCGGAAGTTCCATACACGCGTGGGACGTCTATAGTGTGCCGACAATGACCGCCAGCTGCTATTATTGCCACGTTAGGAACCGAAATCACACGTCGTTTCTAGAATCATAGGCTTTAGGAGCAACAAGAAGAAAGTAACTACGTCTAAAAGTTTTTTTTAAACAGTCAAGAAAGGAGGAGTCAAAAACGACCCTAAAAAACGCTGAGCCGTAACAAAATACAGAATGACAGTTTTATGCTGCCGTTGCTTAATGAAGCTCATCAAAATCCTCGCGTTAATTTACAGCCCGCTTTTGAACGTTCAAATTGTTTTCAGAGAAAAATAGGAGGCGGAAAATGGTCACGAACAACAATAGAGATTTTTATGGACGCGTCAGTGCCACCTGGCGAGTCGCTCCCTATCGATATAAAGTAAAGGTTCGTGTCAACGCTTCGATGGCAAAGCAATTTGTTTTCGTCGAAAATTGCTTCAACGTTCTCCGGTTAAACAATTGGTAGTCGAATAGCTATCGATCCCGCCCGGGCCTCGCAGATTGTTCACCTCACGTTTTTGTGGCGGGTGGATATATTCCCCAATCGCTACAACTATTCATCAAGTCCTCAATTTACTACCAATATGAGCAGTTGGACGAAAAAGCTGGTCCTAACATTGTATACAACTTTTCATACAAATTATAGCTTTTTGTGTTCGTATTACTTCCACATTGGATTACTCTATTGTCGTGATGGATCGAGACTATCTAAAATAGAGAAAACAGGTCGTCCGGGCTGGTACAGGTGGCAGCCATTTCAAAGATTTTCTCTATTATTCTCAACCTTAAAAAGGTAGAGTATGAATGATGATTCAGTTAAATCAAATGGAAAAAAAGCCTTCGGGCGTCTGATAAATAATATATCTATGAAGGAAATACCGAATTCATACTCGACAAAGTCAAGAAAGTGAGTGACAATCAGTTGAGAACTAGATACCTAAGCATTTTGCATTTGAGAGAGACATTTCAGACGTATTTTGAAAGTAGGTTATGAAATCTTGCATTTAGCAGAATTATTGTGGTATTAAATGTGGTAGTGCTACCTGTAGGTGTGCACCTGTCACAAATAATACTTAAGCTATCATTAGTCTATGCTTATACGAGTGTTTATCTTTTACATATCAACTACATTCCTACTAATATGGAGTAGATACAAATTTACTGTTATGTTGATAATAATAAAAAATAATCTAAGTTATGTAGTTTGATTTTTTTTTTCTTAACTAACGGTACTGTATTTATTTTTGTTACTTCATGTTTGGAATGTTACATGTTCCTACTTTTACATAAGTAAGTACCTACATATATCTTGGTAAGTATATCAGTATACTGAGGAGGCCAGAATGCTGTTAATGTTTTATAAGAAAATTGTATTGTATTGTAATTATGTAATGACATTTGTGTATTCGTTACGGGGGTGGCATTGTCACTGAGTGACAAAATCCCTTTTAATAAAATAAAGATTAAAAAAATAAAAAAAATATATCAGTATAATATAATCAGTTACGTAAAACAATTGATTTCGAAAAATAAAATAATTCATTGAAAAACCTTTTCACAAAAATATAAATTTATAAAACCAGGTAAGTAACTTCGTGTAAATACCTAATTCTTTGCCAGTTTTTTTGTGTCTGCTCCTAAATATTTTCGAAATTACAAACCTCGGACTGTTTAATTTGGCCAAGCTTTTGTTCTGAAAGCTTTTACCATTCGTTTAACATGACGATAATGAATGAACACGAAAAAGGTCCCGAACAAATGCTCATGTAATTGTGAAATTTGGGAGATACTTATACCTACATATCCTGCCTACAAACACTGACCTCTATTCTAATGGAACATCAAAAATCAGGAAAGCTTGAAAAGCTTACAGAGCTTTTAATGTTTTACAAAAATGATGGACGTTTTATAATTTGAGTTGAATGTTTTAATTTCAAAATAAGTATTGTTCTTCTGAAAGCAAAGCTACCAATACTTTGAACAACAATAAATAAGAAAGTGTGCTTGTTCCTCATAAATCGAGGACATAGATACACGACAAAATTAGAAATCACGTTGCGTACCTGCCGTCTACGAAAATAAACCTGTCTTTAGCAAACATTAAATTGACTGATTTTTGATAAACGGTATTTCCTTTTTTCGCAATCAACCAGTTCAATTGGATTTCCTATTGATTACTGTTTGTACAGATTTTGCACGATCGACATTTTAAATGAGTGGGGCTAACAGAATTAGCCTACTCGAAAATTACAAAATTGCGAATCACATACACTCACTTGTAAACATGCGTTTTAAAAAATGCTAAACAAGCTTTTTGTTATCATTGGAGTTGTATCTAAATACCTATTATAGTAGGTAGAGTTACTTGTGTTCATTGGAGTTCTCAACATCGTCCTTATAAAAATAATATTATATTGGTTGGATGGTGTTTGATTTGATTTTAGCGCTTTCCTACAAAATGAAGGTTCGTAACGTTCAAAGGTCCGTTCCTTGCGAATCCACGCAGTACAACATTGAGGTTATCCAGTAATCAACTAAATTAAATTCTAAAACTTAGGCAGTTTACACCCGCGACGAGATTTACTATGTGAATGTTAACATTAATGTTTCCACAGAATTTCTACCGGAGCGTAAATAAATATCACAGTTGGGCCGTTACGATGATCCGGTGTTTTGGTGCGAGTATTTTTGTGTCGGAAACCGCTGCTTTGTTCTAATAAACAAGCTGACTTAATTTATCGATAAACATTTTTGATTAAGGAAAAACAGGAGACGACACATTTGGCAACGTTCCAAGTTTGGGTTATTCCTCTTTTACCTGCCTCTAATAGCCACGTTAAGCTGTTGACAGCAGAGCTGTCAAGGAGCCGTTCCGTTTGTAGACAAGTTCCATTTGAACAAAAACTAAAATAACATGGATCGCAGAATCAATTTATTTACAAGTACCATGTATTGTCATCTTTCAGTATTTCCATTATAAAACTAAACAAATTACACCTCTGAACATTTTTCAAAGTAAGATGTTATGTAAGTACAAATTAAAACTGTGGACCGACGATCTGGTGAGGGTTTTGGGGTGCTGGACGCACTCCCAGGGTTACATGAAAAAGACCTCAGTGGACTTGGATAGATGTTTATTAAGATAAACGTGAATTAAATCAAAGAACAATACCAAAAACCATGTTGTGGTGAACTGTCACCTGTTGTCTCTGGTTGCTAGGGATGGGACCATATTTTAGTGATGTGCTATGCGGGCGTCGAGTGGGCGATAGCAATCGCCACACCACCCCCCCACGCAGAAAGATACCCCGTATGATTAAAATATCTGCTACCAGAGACGACGTACAAAACATTATAATCATCATATGCCAATGCCACGAATTATTTCGTGAGAGAAATACGTTCATATACATAATAATAAATACGATTCTAAAATCTAAGTAAGTAACTTAATAACATTAGTAGTAGAAATCCTTAGTCTAAATCCTTAAATCTAACGCGTCTGCCAGACCGTGTGGTATATGGTTGTTTTTGTGGAGGTATTGCAGAATTGGGTACGTCGGTTGGCTGCGAGAATGCCGCACGAGACGAAGTTGGTTGCACGGGTTGGGTGGGAGTCGTGGTAGACACAGGGGTATGGTCAGTGTGATCAATGAAAGCTGGCTTAAGTCTATCGATGCTCACAACTATCTTCTTGCCCTTTGACTCTAAAGTGTAAGTTTTGCCGTCAGCCGACCTTTCTATCACCTTAAATGGACCAGTATATGGTGGTTGAAGTGCCCTGCGGACAGTGTCATCTCTTACAAAAACATGAGATGTCGTGGCCAGATCTTTGAAAATGAAGGAGGAAATTTGACTATGGCGGGACGCAGGTGACGGGCGGATGGACGACATTTTTCGTCGTAATTGTACCACAAAATCGGTTGGATCTTCTACTCTGTCTAATGTGGTTGGAGAGATCAATAACTCCCCAGGGAGACGCAGAGGTTCTCCGTATACGATTTCGGCGGCCGTCGTTTCAAGATCTTCTTTGTAGGCGGTTCGCATACCTAATAAAACCATCGGCAGAGACCGAACCCAGGACTCGTCGTGACACATTAACGCTGCTTTGAGTTGTCGATGGACTCGCTCAATCATCCCATTAGCACAGGGATGGTATGAGGTGGTCCTGATGCGCTTAGTAGCGAACTGTAGCAGTAACCGTCGAAATAGGTCCGATTCAAATTGGGATCCCTGATCGGTGGTGACGACGGACGGTACACCGAAGCGTGAAATCCATTCACGAGTAAAGGTTTCCGCCACCTCCTCCGCAGTGATAGAACGCATGGGCCACACTTCTGGCCACCTTGACACTCTATCTATAGCTGTTAAGCAGTAACGGTATTCGTTACAAACTGGCAGAGGCCCGATGATGTCGATGTGCACGTGTAGAAAACGACCGGATGGTAAGTCAAATTTACCCGGAGGAGCTGAGTTATGTCTTGAAACTTTGCTACGTTGACATGCATCACAAGCTTGGGTCCAAACGCGGCAATCTTTTCTCATTGAAGGCCATACGTAGCGATCTCCCATTAACCTTGCAGTAGCACGGACTCCAGGATGGCTTAAGTTGTGCAGTTTGTTGAAAGCTGCTCTGCGAAAGGAGGGAGTCAAATAGGGACGCGGCTTCCCTGTAGATATGTCACAGTAAATGGAGGTATCAGTTCGTGGTGCGTTGACTTTGGTAAGGCTGAGGCCAGTGCCACTCGTTAATAGGGCACTGAGTTCGCTATCAACAGCCTGTGATTTCGCAAGGGCTTCGTAGTCTTCTTCGAGAGCGATGGCGTCTATGTCGATGCGCGACATGGCGTCAGCTACGACGTTGTCTTCCCCTTTAATGTACTGAATATCCGTCGTAAATTGGCTGATAAATGATAATTGATTCAATTGCGGGGGAGGTAACTTCTCGCGGCGTTGTAAGAAAGCATACAGGAGAGGTTTATGGTCAGTAAAAATTGTGGCATGCTGAACTTCTAGGATATAGCGGAAGTGTTGAACACTTTCGTATATCGCTAGCAACTCTCTGTAGTAGGCAGGCAACTGTGTCTGCTGCGGTGTAAGTTTTTTACTGAAAAATGACAGGGGAAACCATCTACCAAGAATATTTTGCTGTAGGCAAGATCCAATGTGTACACTCGACGCGTCGGTGAAAAGGCCTAGATTGGCGCTGCTTACTGGATGTTGTAATAGCGTTGCATTGGATAAGCTATTTTTGCAGGTTTCGAATTGTTGCAATAACTCCGGTGACCAAGGAAATGGCTTAGCGCCCTTACCATTGGTTAAAACTAGAGCGTCTATGAGTGGAGCTTGAAATTGGGCAGCGCGGGGGATGAAACGTCGGTAGTAATTTAACATGCCAAGGAATCGGCGCATGCCTTGTACTGTTTTGGGAGGCGGAAAGTCTAATAGTGCTTGGACGCGATCCTGAGGGGGGCGGGTGCCATCACTGCTGATATGATAGCCCAAGAAATCCAGTTCATTTACTCCCAAAACGCATTTGGATGGGTTAATTACTACCCCGAAGTTTTCCAAACGCTGGAATAGGGTTCGCAGGTGTTCTAAGTGGCGAGTTTCGTCAGGTGAGTACACGAGAATGTCATCCACATAAGGAAAACAGAAATCGAGACCCCGCGTGACCTCATCGATAAAGCGCTGAAATGTTTGGCCCGCATTGCGGAGACCAAAGGTCATAAAGGGGAACTCGAAGAGGCCAAACGGGGTAACTATAGCCGTTTTTGGAATGTCCTCTTCGGCAATAGGTATTTGATGGTATGCCTTTACAAGATCAATTTTACTAAAAATCTTTGAGCCAGTTAGATTATGGGTAAAATCATGGATATGGCGTACAGGATACCTGTCTGGTACAGTTCTGGCATTAAGTGCACGATAATCGCCGCAGGGCCGCCAAGTGTTGTCCTTTTTTAGAGCCATATGCAGCGGAGATGACCAGGCGCTTTTTGAGGGCCGAGCTGTACCACACTGCACCATGCCCTCAAATTCTTTCTTGGCCGATATTAATTTTTGTGGGGCCAGGCGGCGAGGACGACACGACATCGGGGGCCCATCCGTAGTTTTGATAAAATGCACGGTGTTGTGTTTAATGATTCGAGGTCGACCAGGAGGTCGCGTAATCTCTGGAAATTCGGCCACTAATTCGGTAAAAACCGGTTTTCCGGACGCGACTGCTCGAATACTCGGTTGGTCGGTATTAGCTGTGGAAGCGGGGCATGTAAGCCCCGTGGTTCCATCAACCAGTTTCTTATTGCGGCAGTCGGGTAAAAGGTGGTAAAACGCTAAAAAATCAGACCCGATAATGGCTGTATTAACATCAGCTACCACGAACTGCCAAACAAAGTCGCGACGGAGCCCAAAATTTAACTTCAGGTTGACCGTACCAAAAGTTTGGATACAGCTTCCATTGGCTGCGCTCAGCTCGTATTTAGTAGCTTGCCGGGCTGAAGAAATCCAGCGGTGCGGAAAACAACACAAGTCAGATCCAGTGTCTACTAAAAACCGACGTTTAGTCGCTTGGTCAGTGACAAACAGGCGGCGGCCAATATTTTGACAATCAGTTGCCGCCGCTACTGATTGTTGTTTTGGTTTTCCGGTTGCTTCCAATCGCATGGGCTAGCACACTTGGTAGCCTTTCGTCCCCATTTCCTGTGGTACCAACACCGTTTGTTGTCTGATGACCGAGTTGATGAGGTCGAGCGGTCGCGAGAGGGGCGCTGTTGTCTGGAAAGAGCGGCGACTTGAATGCTTACTTCTTCCAGCTGTTGGGCTAAGGTGACCAATGTCGGAGTAGATGGGGAGGTCGACATGGAACATACTACCGGCGGTGCCGGGGCTAGTTCGACAATTTTGTCTGCTAACTCAGCAACTTTGTCTATAGGTAGGTCAGCCTGTGCTGCTAAAATGGCCTGAGCCTGCTGAGGTAGGCGGCGCAACCAAAGTTGACGAATGATGTCGTCTGAAAGGGCTTTTTCTGCCAGGGACTGAAGGTGACGGAGAAATTGGGACGGTTTTCGATCACCAAGTTCTTCATCGGTTAGTAGTTGACGAACCCGTTTTTCCTGCGACACTGAAAGGCGTTGAATAAGTGCTTGTTTTAATTTTTCATATTTATCTTCTTTTGGCGGGTTAATTATCAAGTCTTCTACTTCTCCGGCAAGTTTTTGATCTAAATGGCCTACCACATAATTATATTTGGTGGTGTCTCCAACAATGTTTGCAATTTGGAATTGCGCCTCAACCTGAGCGAACCAGATGGCAGGTTTATTTGGCCAAAATATTGGTAATTTGACTGCCACCCTACATACCTCTGGTTCGATACTTTTTTTGCTAAGTCGCTCCTGCAATGCAGCATTTTCGTCCATAAGTTGTTGGAGCTGTGCCTTAAGCTGCTCATCTGCCATTGTATAACTTTTAAATTACCGCATACAAACATATACCTCACCGTCTAGCAGAGCGGGACAAACTAAAACGAAATATTTGCCCGACAAAAAAAATGTACCACCAATACACTAAATATCCTTACTATTAATAATAGAGTACTAAAACAATATTATGACACCATGATAACTCAATGTTTTATCAGTTTGGAAAGAAATAATTAATACAAAGTTGTTCAGGTCAAATATTAGTATTACTAAGGTGATTAGAATGAAAAATTACAATTTAAACAACAACTGCTTATACTTATGGTTATGAAAGAAAGGAATACCTATAGGTAGGTATAGTTATGTATATAAAGGTATGGTATAAGGGTATGGCTCACCCTGTTTTTATTTATTTAATTGCTATTGTGTGAATAGCAGGGATGGCCAATTCTTATTAATATTTAACCTTTACAAAAAAAAATTACAGGTATGACAAGAATAATTGTAAAGAGTTCTTTGTGTAAGGAAAGAAAAAAAAAAACTTGTAAAAACTTGCTTGTCTGGAATGTGAGAAATCCGTCGCAGTCACTATCTGAGGTCTGTAGATATTGTTTGTCGGTAGGATTGCCCGATGGACACTGTGTTGTGCTCTGGATAGACTGTAGGCTTTATAGGAGACACACTGCACTGAGTACTGTAGGCCTTTAGTAAACACTTTTTACACCAGTAAGACTTGCTTGAAATCGGTTCAACAGTGGTTGGGTCGAGGTTGTTTGATCGACCTGCCGAAATTTCAATTACTTCAAAAGTGTTCCGTCGTGAGTTGAAAGACAGGCGGCTTGCGGTGTTCGTGGCGGTGGCTGGCGTACGGCGGCGGCGTGAAATTGTAGAACGAGCGTGGTTTGTACGACGACGCCGGTCAGTGTCGAATGGAAATGGTTCGATTCGCGACTTGAGTGCCGAAAGGGTTCGTTTTGGTTGATAACAACGTTTGGGTCGATTGGTAGCACACTTTTATGAGCGTCAACAGAAAACAATGAAAACACAATACGAAAAATGATTCCCTTGGCCGCTGTTTTGATTGAGTGTTCTTGTAAGTCTTGGGTCACCACTTTGGGGTGCTGGACGCACTCCCAGGGTTACATGAAAAAGACCTCAGTGGACTTGGATAGATGTTTATTAAGATAAACGTGAATTAAATCAAAGAACAATACCAAAAACCATGTTGTGGTGAACTGTCACCTGTTGTCTCTGGTTGCTAGGGATGGGACCATATTTTAGTGATGTGCTATGCGGGCGTCGAGTGGGCGATAGCAATCGCCACAGGGTCTCGGAAAGTCCATTGGGAGAGGCCTTTGTCCAGCAGTGGACGTTTTTGACTGACATGATGATGAAGATGAAAAATTACAAACTTATTTGTAATCGCTATTAAGTAAGAAGGTACTTATGGCAGTAAATTATTATGCTAAGCAATATTTTGTAACTAGTTTTAGCATGGTACCTATTATATTATCTTACAACTGGTGTTTAGTACACTGAAGTTTATGATAATAATACAAATTGGAGCCGTGAAATCCATAGCTAGGATATATAGCTGTAATATTCAGTAGGTAGCGTATGTAGAATGCACTTACGTCGTTAGCTGCGCCGCTCTGGCCGGATCGATCTAGCGCGGTCGGCCTGTCCCGGCCATCGGAGTAACGACTCCTAAACACACCACTGCACTTTTGTTCAGAACATTCTCTCCCAACACTAATTGCACTCTCGTCTATCTCACAAATACGAAACACAGCTCAAATGTATCCTTGTTACATGAAAAAGATCTGATTAATTGCTAACAACAATATTGGATCGAATTTACACGGGAATATCAGTGGCTTGATTATCTCGATTCTCAATGGGTACAGTGAGTTATTTCAGTTCGAATTACATTAACATGTATCGATCTCGATAAAACAAACGTATATGTAGATAAGCTTATCTGAGATAAGTCGGCTGCCTAATGACCGGGGACACAAGTCGATGGGCCGCGAATCCCATGGTTATGATTGCGGATTTTCCAACGTTGCATTAGTTGACTACATTATAAGTAGGAATAAATTTAAATAAACGACCGTTTTCTGTTTTGATCGCTATTCGCTTGGATCCGATAAGAAATAACGATAAATCTTCGTAAACGCTTTCATTTTATCGTGGGTGTCGAGAGTGATTCTGCAAAAATAAATGTGGCCTATCGTAACTGATCATAAATTCGCTATATTTCAATCCACACGTTTACAAGTTTACCTGAACAGAATTGATTTAGATAACCTAACTAGGTACGTTATGTCTGATTTGTGGCCTTCGATATTTGTTATCAAAAAATTTAAAACAAATTGGTCTAGATAAAAATTAATATACTTATAACTAATACTTAAAAGAAATACTCTATCTATTTTATAGTCCCGGAAACAATAAAAACAAATAAGTTGGTATACAAGTATAAAAATGTTCTCTAAATTTGCATGGCAATCATGGTTTTTTTATCTCTACGAATTTTAGAAGGGAAACACTCAAATCTATATAATAAAAGTGAAAAACCAGAACGAGATAAAAACGCAAGATGGAGTGAGATGGCGCTCTACAAAACTTCCTTGGCATGTTTCTCCCAAACAACTACCATTTTTTCGGGAATTTGCATGTAATTCGATTCCTTGACCTCGGGAGTAGCGACAAACTTAATATTTATGGTTTTGGATGTGTAATTTTTGTATAATAAGCAAGATAAAATCGCAAGTTCAAATTGAAGAGAATACTACCTCATTGGATAGTTTCGTAGAAACTATCTTATTGAGGAAGTTCTTTTTTAAACAGTGTCAATCCAGCAGTGTCAGTGTGAAAATTCTATTAATGGCTAATGTCTGTAATTCTGTATAATATTAAATAAAGCCTGTTAAATAACGTGTCGTGCTTATAAAGCAGATATTATTGGAAACCTTGCTCCAACATAAGGTTATGGGCCATTTTAAAGGATAAAGGTGAGAAAATAATATCTCAAAAGTAAAATGTACACAAACGTCAATATTTTGCCAATACTAAAAGGCGAAAATTATTCTAACTGGAAGTTTAGAGTAAAATCCTTACTAGAAGAAAAACAGGTTTTACAGATATTATAATACGAAAATAAAGATATCCAGTATGAACAAAAACTAAAATTAGATGACTCAAAAGCAAAGGCTATAATAATTCAATGTATAACCGACAAACATTTATCGATCATACAAGATTGCCAAAACGCAAAACAAATGTTTGAACAGCTAGATTCTGTTTTTCAACGGAAAAGTGTCTTTACAAAACTAACATTAAAAAGGAAAATAAAACAATAAACAAGAATACTTATGTTTTTGCTCAACATTTTATTATTTACATCACTGTACTATTAATTTAGTAGGTAACTGTTACTTAACCACTAAAACTACTGAATGGATTTACATAATACGTAATTAATTGCTATGCAATAGATTCCACGCGGGCAGAGCCGCGGGCAAACTCTAGTAAAGGATAAAATCCTTTGGGTCCAGGAAAGGGTTCTCTATTGTGAAAATGTAAATTGTGAATAGCAAAGTGCGGAAAATCACGCACTCCCAGAAGATGTTATGTTGCCTAATGACTTCCTTCCCTACGACAGTTGGCGATATCCTAGCTGGCGATTTAGTTGGGTTTTAGCTGTTTTTATACTAAATACCTATTTAAAGTAGTCATAGTGTAGAAATCCCACACTATGACTTTACTCTACCTACGTAGAAATCTAGAAGGTAAACCTTTAATAGGTATCTACTATTGTATACCTAAGTATGAGCTTGGTCTCCGAATTTTAGGCAATGTGTACGTCAAGTTTGAGAGGACGAGACCACGCGGCAGATCACCATTACGGTGGACCAACCAAATAAGGGCTGCACTTAACGGCTCCATCAACATGTGCACAAGAAAGGCTGCTATACGAAACGAATGGCGACGAATTGTGTAGCGAGCCACCACCCTGACCGATGACCACGACCACTCTGACAAGAGTGTGAACGACTAAGAAGTACGTCAAGTACATAGAGTATCTCGTCACTAAATGTGTCAAGTCTTCGCTAATTTAGATAAGTAATTTTAGAGCAGAATTTAGTAACTTGTTACCCAATCACGTCTAATCTAGTGAATTTACCACCTGCCTAGTTTGATAACAACGGCAGTGATTGACGTGCCGAAAGTTTAGTCAAATCATAATTGAATTAAGAAAATTGCTTCATATTTTGTTAAACTCGAGGAAGAGAAGTCTTCAGTAGGTTTCTATAGGTATTACATATTACAAGATTTTAACAATTTTGTTCTTTTAATAAATAGTAGTAGGTACCTACCTAATTTTTTGAAATAAAGTATCTACCTATTTATAATTAAATTTTGTCACAGAATGTGGCGTTTTCAAGTCGAATAGATATCTTATCGGTACGGACTCCAAAATCTAGGTACAGGTGGGTATATATGGCCTCAAAGCAGCTAAGAGAGCTCTTAGAGCTAAATTAGCATAGTAGCTAAGTAGCATTAAAAATAAGTACCTAAGGTCACATAATAATAGTAGAAAGGATAGAGGTACCTAATAAATTTGTGGGCTCTTATAATTTTGGATGTCGGTGAATATGTAAACCCCACCCTCCGCAGGATTTTTCCTTGAAGCAACAACTAAGACGAGATTTTGGGACAGCATTCCATTTTGACTTTACGAATATTTTTGTCCACCTGAAATGCCTACTATTTACTACACTAATTTATTTTAGTCATAAATTGTTGTATTGTTTTGAGATAATAAGAAAAATGTAGACGATACAATAACAGCCAGAATAGCATAAATAAAAACGTAAATCTTAACTGAGGTAGGTAACGAACCTAAAAACTGTTTTTATTTTTCATGTTTTTTTTTTTATGGAGCCTACGGTAAGCGTATTTCCTTTTTAAAGCAAATGAAAATACCTGACAAATAAACAATTACCAATAAAAAAGTTACCAAGCCGGAAACTCAGATCCAATAAAGTCGGCACAAAATCAAAAATAAAGGAAACTGGACTCAAAAATCAAACTTCACTCGTCAGCGTCGCGTCGTCGCAGCTGGCGGGATTTTTGAACGTTTCACGTGACAAAGCGAAAAAGTGTATTGAGCGAACGCGGGCAGCGGCGGCGGCGGCGCTCCGTGGCGGACTGGCGGCGCTCGGCGCTCTGGCAGGGCGCCGCGCGGGGCGCAACACGGTGCACGGTGCTACAGGTTGGGCGGCCCGGGCGCCCGCCCGCCGCCGCGCCTGCCCTGCGCGCTCGGCTCTCACCCATTTACATCCTCATTATCATCTCCGCCGCACATCACCACCTTCCACTACGAATTGCTGAGAATCACCTTACGAGTCACGACATAAACTATAGCAACGTTTCTGGCTCTTTATAGCTCCAGTGCAATGTTAACTTTGCTAAGCGCTAGAATATAGAGGTATTTAAATCTATGGCGTTAAAAAGTAGATTTCACCAAGTATTTGCTTGTAGGTTTTTTTACAATTTTAGTTTTATATCTGTCTAAGATTTAAAGATACCTGTATAATAGATAAATATCTAGCATTTCTCTATATTTATAGCGCTAGCTGACCGAACGAAGCGAGGTCACAGAGTTAAGTCAAAGTCAAAATCTTTTTATTCAATTTAGGTATCATAGATACACTTATGAACGTCAAAGTTATTTAAATAGACTCGACCGCCTTGTTCGAATAAAGAGCCTCTACTCAGAAGAACAGGCAGGAAACCGAGGGGCATTATTTTTTCAAAGACTAAATAGGTACTACCTATTGTCTCACAAATTTTGGCTTACAACTAGGTAATATCTATAAATACTAGTGGCTACTTGGCGGATGTGGAAGACTAGACAGAGACATCTTTGTCTTCTAAATAATTCTTAACCTTATAATATACTCTTTTCATAAATGTTGTTTTTACATGTGATTTGAATTTTTCCTCAGTGAGCCCTGCTAAAGAAGAGTCTACTGGGACAACTCGGCATTTATGTTTGTTCGGCGATAATTTAAGTAGGTACTTATTTGATCCGGTCTTAATGAAATTTTGCAGACATGCCTTAGCAATTGTACGAGTATACCTTCGGAATAGTAACAGTCTTTTGTATTTTTCGAAAATTTTGAAACAAGAAAATGACAAAACAATGTATATCTAGGTTTTCTATGGCTACACAACGTTTATTGGTAAGAGGGATGTAGTTTTATGATTTTAGGATACAGGAATTACTCACGTACGATTAAGTCAATTACTCCGCCTATAGTTTCAACTGCATTCGCCGGTCTTTATCAAGGAGAGAGAGAGAGCGCGCGCGGCTGTGTCGCTCATAGCGCTGATATAATTAGTAGGGATGTATGTAGTTTGTCTCAATAGAATTTTCAAGTTCATATATGAGTTAAATCGGACGAGGGGTTATGGTGACAATCAAGGCGAACTAAGAGAAAGTATTACTATAGATAATACCAAGCATGTCGTTGTTTTTACGATTCGATATATCAACATAAGGATTAACATATTTTGGTTGAGCAAGAAAAAGTACCTAAACATATAGGACGTTCATTAATTATTTAGGTCAGTACGATGGAAATTTCACCCTGTCCTTTTATGGAGTTCACGATAAGAACTCCTCTACCGTCTGTTATAACTTAATAAACCATTAATATCATCTCGCTACAGTAACGCACTAATGGATTACACATTGATTTTCTCTTATCATTATTAGCAGCATTTCAATAAAGCTCTCTCGTATTCGTAGAATAGTGTATAATACGTGTATCCATAATATAAGTATTATAAGTAGATATGTATCAGATTTCTCTTCGAATAACGTCCTTTTCCTGAATCAGCTTCCAATGGATTTCATATACGATAGTTTGGGACCACATTTATGGATAGATTTTCGATTTAGGTCATTACTGCGGGAAGGTATTTCTTGGTAGAGTATTAGGCTTGTAAATAATATAATTCTACCCTTCTATTCGTAGATCCATAATTCCATACTAATACTTGCATAGACTACACATAGCTACATAAGTAAGTACTAACCTTAAAAGCAGCTAATTTTATTCACTGAGATTTTTTGGAGCTCAAACATTAAAATATTAAGTAATTATAGTATGTATTTACGTATAAAAAAAAATTATATAAGCTTTCTTATGTTTTCGCTATAAGGTACATCTAGATAAAGTAAATACCATCAACGACATATACTATCATAATAAGGTCGATTCTGATGTGCTATTTTAAAAACTAAAACAAAAACAGTGTAAGTATAACATGGTTTCATTCTGACATATTGAAATGTAAAGAAAATTATGTTTACAGATTAACTAAATTAAGAGAACATTAACAAATGATGACGTCGATTCTGTAATTAGGTAAGTAGGGATCATATCTTTTACTAAATGTATCTTACTGACAGGCATAGTTGGCATTGACTATTGACCAACGCAGAGGCGGATTTAACAGCATGCTGAGTAGTCTGGAACGCTAGCCTAAGCCTATGAGGTACACATAGGTATTTACCTACCTATATGTATCTAGAGAGAGTTCCGTACTGGTTATGAACGAAAAGTGACAAGCCAACTTTTTATACTAGTGTGCGTGACAGGTATGCCTTTTACTACTTGCAATTTGTTTATTCTAAATGAACAACTAGCAACTACAATGAACAGTTGGCTCTTATTTTTTTCGAAGCGTGTAATTATTTTTCAGTCCATCTGGACATATCATTTATCAAAGGCCTAAGCATAACGCAACAGATCGGCAGATTTGACAATCAATCAGTTGATCAGCCAAAATTTCAAATTTGACAAAAGACACCAGAAAATCAGCTCTGAATACCAATTTTAGCAATCTCTTTTCATTTTATCATGTAAAAAAGATGGCATATTTTTTAGAGCTGTCTGTCTTACTGAAGCGTATGTATTTTTAACTCCTACAAACAAAAGGAAAAAGCTATAAAACATGTAGATTTATGTATTGTGCTAAAATAGAGCAACACTGTCTCGACCATCACAATGCGCTACAACATAGTAGCTGATAAATACTAGCTGATATTTAGCTGTTACCCGGATTTTTTTCGCCTGTGTGAAAATATCAATGGCTCAAATCCTACAAATCCCTACATGATACAGTTCTTATACTACATTATACCTATACTTGAATGAAATCATGGATTGGTTTTGATTAAAAAATAAACTGATTTCGAAAAAAAAACCATTACCTACCCACTTATATAACTATCAGTGTGATTTTGAGTACCAATTTTCCAAATTCTAACAAGATCGTTCCACCGTGAAGACCTTACAAACAGACAGAGTTACCTTCACTTCATATAATATTAATAAGGGTACACAGTAAACAGTACGCAGTCCCTAACTAGGCTAATATTATTTATTATTCTCATGGTTCCACGTTTCAGTCTGAAACACAAACACTGAGCGCGACTCAAAACGACCACATAAGTTACTAGGCTTATAAGCCCGCCCGCCTTCGGTTTGCTTTGGATAGGTACGTTAAGAATGGGCTTAAATCCCCGCCCATAGTTTGAAGCCGCGTCATGTGGTTTAAACAGTTATAGAAAATAGCCCTGTTTACCAATAAAGCTGCAGATGCAAAACATTATCCTACTAATATTATAAACGCGAAAGTTTGTAAGAATGGATGGAGGGATGTATGGATGGATGTTTGTTACTCTTTCACGCCAGAACGACTTAACCGATCTGGATGAAATTTAGCACAGAGATAGATTATAGTCTAGAATAGCAAAGCATAGGATACTTTTTAACCGCGGGTGAAATCGCGGGGCGCAGCTAGTCTTTAATGTTTTTGAAATTCTGCTTATACAAAAAACTAAGTTTCTTTATCCTAGAAAAATCCTAAAACTATTTTTAATTTTTAATATTTAAATAAAATAAAATAAAAAAGCATTATATTCCTTGATATGCATGTACGAAAAACTAAGTTGTTTTATCCTAGAGAAAAAAGAAAACTATTTGTACTTTTCAATACCTACCAATTTGATATTTTTATAGATTACGTATAAGTACATGTATTAAATAAGTATGATTTAAATTACTTAAGTATGTACAAAAAACTAAGTTGTTTTATCCTAGAGAAAAAAAAACTATTTTTAATTTTAATACAAACCTACCAATTTAATCTTTTTTCATAGATTACTATGTATTTGAAAACAAAGTACCTACTACATAAGCGCTTGTAGTAAAATTAATAATTTCGAAAAAAGCGGAAAAAAAAAACTAGATCAGAAATAAAAAACGCGATAAAAAGACTAAAAAATTTTTGCACACCCTGTCCCATACTCATTTGTCGTATCCTCTCCATCCTAAGGTTGCCTGGAAGAGATCGCTTTTAGTGATAAGGCCGCCAGTTGTTACACTATTTAATAAGTTTTATCATAATTTTTCTCTTGTTATTATTGTTATCTGTGGTGTGAACAATAAAGAGTTTATCTATCTATCTATCTAAAAAATTACTAACACTTCAGTATTTTAAACAAAACTCGCCTCTTAGCCTCTTCAATTGGCTACGACTCCCAGGGCCACGTTCAGTGATTTCATGATTTCAGGGACGTTGGCAGAACCGTAAAAGGCACCTTAGGGACAAAGAATAAAAGGGTTGGATGAAGTGGGGTGTGTAGAAAGATAAAATAAAAATAAGGACTACTTAAATCGTGAAGCATGGTTAATGTTAGGGACAGTTAGGCTGGTAAATGACAGTAATACGTTACGTGCAATTGTGGATCTTAATAAGCTAGGTAGATACTAAAATTACCTAAGTTAATTAGCTAGCTAACTACATATAGATTGGACTAGATCTCAGTACCCAGCTAAACTATGATACTAGTTGCGCCCCGCGGTTTCACCCGTGGTTAAAAGGTATCTTATGTGCTATTTTAGACTATAATCTATCTCTGGGCCAAATTTCATCTAGATCTGTTCAGCCGTTCTGGCGAAACATTCATCCATCCATCCATTCTTACAAACTTTTGCGTCTATCTTATACCTTTAAATGAGCAATTCTTGTATATGTATGTCGGGGAAACATAGAGAAATAGGAAGCCGAGCCTTCACATCTCACTCCTGATATCGGGGTAATGTAGGAAAGAGGAGCCACGCCGTCGCATCTGATCCCATTGATGTCGGAGAAACATAGGAAAGGTCGCTGCGCTGTGACCTTCCACTTCTGGTGACGGGGAAAATCTAGTAGGCCGCGGTGTTGTGTCTGATTTCTCATCCGTGAACTCGCTATCATTTATGGTCGGCGTCAAACTTCAGGAACGTTGAAATAAGGGGACAGCATTGAAGGCTTTTCACTATTTTAATTATACAGTCACTTAGACTACTTATTTAGTGAATGATCACAAAGATAGTTGGCGATTTAGATTAATGGGTTTACGAATGACCATTGCGTGCGACCGCTTTCAGCCCAGTCCTGTCAACCACTGACTGACAGACATGACGTTCGCCCGAAATCCCAAACGCAACTCCATTCGGTGTTAACCGCTCTAAATTACCGTAAACAAATCGATTAATCGTCATAAACCACAGATTAAAACTATCGATTAACAACTCTCAAACTGATTTTCTTTATCCAATGATATCTCGCGCCGTCACGGCCATCCTGCATTTTCACACGTCCTCGGGTGAATGTTCATCTCATCATCTGTGGACAATCATAAAAGTGCTCAAGTAACCACTTAACGCTCGGTCATTCTGACCGTCTCAAATCTACCTCCACAATTTCACAGAAAGCGAACACAGTTATGGGATAACACAAAACACAGTTAAACCCAATTCTACCAACCATAAACATCGTACCAGAGTATAATCGACTCTTCTAACAGTAACTTCATATTCGTTACCTATCCCCATAAATTGTCATGATAATTGAAATAAGCAACTTGACTTTTAGTGAAATAAATTGTATTGGGACCAATCGAATAATCGAGGCTGAAACTAAATTATTAATCATACATCCAATGTTCCAAGAATTTAATCAAGCCACATTGAAAATCCAATGACGGTACACATATGCGGTTTGGACTTATGTAAACTGCTGTGTCCAATTTCAAACGAATAACATGGCATTAAAGTTGTCACTTAGACTTGCCACACAGGCTAGGTCCCTCAGGGTGACAACGACAACTTCCCAGGGTGAAACTTCCCAGATTGACAACTTCCGAAAACGACAACTTTCGAAAGTGACAACATCCTAAATCGTCATCTACCTAAATTGACAACCGCCAAAATTGAGATCTTCCTGAAACGACAACGCGTATTCTCGACCCTTTTTTAAATAACTGCTGCAGAATGTACTTTCA
Source organism: Peribatodes rhomboidaria (assembly GCA_911728515.1). NCBI lineage: Eukaryota > Metazoa > Arthropoda > Insecta > Lepidoptera > Geometridae > Peribatodes > Peribatodes rhomboidaria. The sequence goes on from OU452172.1 coordinate 10,547,734, forward strand.
TTCGTTTTTGTCCTTTGTACCACTTCATTAGTGTGTAGTATATCAACAAACTAACAAACAATTCATATCACATCACACATGTAGTGCACTTTACTTTTCTCGAAATGCTACTTTCTCAATTGCCTCATTGAAACTCTATGATAAAGGTGCTATTGCGTTCTTAAACTCCTTGGTCTTACTGGCATATTTAAAGTATGTCAGCTTGACAATCCTAAAATGCAAATAATGTTGATTTCTTTCATTAAATAATAATGAATTTCATAAAATCACAAAAAGGGAAAGACAGTTTGTTATGTAATGGGTACAAATACAATTTCATGAAATTTAACAATAACAACACAACTGTATGGAGATGTGCTAATAGGGATTTGTGTAGTGCAACTATAACTTTAAATAGTACGAGAGTCAACATTTTACGAGATTTATTTTATTTTTATTTTTACTCGTACTTTAATGTTACACCGGGAGGAATACTACATAGGCTGACCACACAGGCTAGGTCGTCACTCAGACTATAATTCAACAAAAGTAGGGTTGTAACAAAGACTTGCCACACAGACTTGCCACACAGGCTTGCCACACAGGCTTGCCACACAGGCTTGCCACACAAGCTTGCCACACAGGCTGGAGCCACATAAGACAGTACCTTGCAGATTAGTGCCACACAGGCTAGTGCCACACAGGCTATTGCCACACAGGCTATTACTACACAGGCTACTGTCCTACCGGCTACTGCCCTTCAGGCTTAGTTTTATCAAAAGCATTGACACCAAATAAGTTATCTATTGACTGCATGACTCGTCTGTGCGTGCCGTAATCGGCACATTCTGCCCAAACTGTTTGTGGGTATTTTCAAACTTTAAACAACTCCAATAGAAAATAACACTCTGACATACATCGTTTACGAATATCAAATAAAATGAAAACTTCTCACCGGATTCAATTGCTACTCGTAGGTGATCAATGGCTGCTTCATAGTGCAGGTGCCCAATTCGGAGATAGGAGATTTTCATCTCATCTCGATCTCGATACCTGGAAGTCTCCACTGCCTCCGACTACTCGAGACATCTCGCGCCCGAGCCATCGAGATTATCTCGATCTCGAGCGTATAGAATAAGGCATCTCGAATTCATCCATTTTTTTCGAGGTTTGATGGAATCTCGAGTTGTAAGAATAGCCCTCCAGGCATTGACCGGATCTCGCACGTTGCTGCTGCTAATTTTGGTGCCCTTTTTCGATCAATGAGTGGCGATGTAACCTCGTTGCAGTAGTAACACGTAGGCGTCGACGTTTTGTTCGGTACACTGCTATCCTTCGTCTCTCGTTGTTTGTTAGTTGCGTCACATAGCATAGACTAGGTGTAATCAAACGCCGTCGAGATAATGCAGACGTCTGCTCGATGCTCACTCTCTCATTGCCGCCCTGCTGCCCTTCATGCACCACGAAGAAACAGTCCGCACACTCCACAATAATAGCACGTAGGGGCGACTCTATCAGCCATCTGTTGCTATGCCACTTCGCTTCCAGATCATTGCACAATTGTAGCCAAAGACGGAGCCATATCTTGTTGCTGTGGACGTTATTCTTATCCCAATTCTGATGTCGGGGAAAGAGAGCGGTGGTTCTCGTCATCATCTTCAGCACTCATCTTGTTACCTGTGGGCATTAGTCTTATCCCACTTCTGATGTCGGGGAAACATAGAGAAATAGGAAGCCGAGCCTTCACATCTCACTCCTGATATCGGGGTAATGTAGGAAAGAGGAGCCACGCCGTCGCATCTGATCCCATTGATGTCGGAGAAACATAGGAAAGGTCGCTGCGCTGTGACCTTCCACTTCTGGTGACGGGGAAAATCTAGTAGGCCGCGGTGTTGTGTCTGATTTCTCATCCGTGAACTCGCTATCATTTATGGTCGGCGTCAAACTTCAGGAACGTTGAAATAAGGGGACAGCATTGAAGGCTTTTCACTATTTTAATTATACAGTCACTTAGACTACTTATTTAGTGAATGATCACAAAGATAGTTGGCGATTTAGATTAATGGGTTTACGAATGACCATTGCGTGCGACCGCTTTCAGCCCAGTCCTGTCAACCACTGACTGACAGACATGACGTTCGCCCGAAATCCCAAACGCAACTCCATTCGGTGTTAACCGCTCTAAATTACCCTATACAAATCGATTAATCGTCATAAACCACAGATTAAAACTATCGATTAACAACTCTCAAACTGATTTTCTTTATCCAATGATATCTCGCGCCGTCATGTATATATATATAATTGGAATCTCGGAATCGGCTCCAACGATTTTCATACAAATTAGTATATAGGGGGTTTCGGGGGCGATAAATCGATCTAGCTAGGAATCATTTTTAGAAAATATCATTTTCTTCGTGTTTTATCGATAATCAATCTCAACTGAAAAATATGACTCTTCCTGACATCTATTGGCGAATAATAATACTACTATTTTTTGTGAGCAACTAATTGCTTTAACGACACAACAGCAGATGGCGTTGTTAAGTAACACGAAGTCAATGAGTGTTTGCTTTGAGGTTAGACTAAAATCAATTGTTTATTATCCAAAAAACACAATTAAAAAATAAATAAAAATACCGAGCAAAGCTCGGCCATCCAGGTACTAATATTAATATTAAGTAGGACGGATGTTAGTACTTACCTAGGTTGATAATCTTAATTTTTGTACAAATAATTTGATGCGGGCTCTACTACAGAAGCTAGGGCACTGCTTATAATATTCACGGAGTTGAACAGAAACTTCTGCTGAGAGACAGACCTCGGTAACATATACACCACAACATTTTAGTCTCCTTCTTTGTACAGTATACTTTACAGTATAGGGTTACAAAACCAACATACAAAAACGACCCTTGCAAGTCACTGAGTTCTCCCCGAGTGTTTGTGCGAATCCTCCGTGCTAAAGGCTCTCCACAAGATTGCCTGTATCGATTTCCATTACCAAAACACAGTAATGGAAATGCTCTAACGATAAGAGCATTATACTGACAAATCTGTATTGATTGTCTGATAGAAAGACTTGAAAGCATTATGGATTTAACGGGATATCAAAGTTCGTCCGACGCATACAAATGATACATAACGTTAAGCTGTTATATCTTATAGCGAAACTACCTGAAGCACTTGTGAATCCAAGGGAGGGGGGGTTATGGCCTCTACCCCCCAAGTAGATAATACACACAGTACCTATCATATCGTCACGCCTTTCCCTCGAGGGGGCTGGCAGAGGTGTAGTCCAACACCCACACTTCGCCGGACGATATTCAGTCCTAAATGTGATAGGGGGCGACCCTGTCGCCATACACCGGGCTCCAGTCATGTTGCAGATGACATACAATACGCACAATGAACAAATTGGTACGTGCCGTCAGCTGGGTTCAAACCCGCTTCCTCTGGCTTGAGAGGCGGGCCTCCTCCAACTAGACTATCATCGCTTCACAGTGCAATAGCCGATAATATTATACACACAGTACGAAATTCTCTGTTTTTTTAATACTTTAGTCTGCCTCCGTAACAAAGCTTGCTTTCACCTACCTAAGTAAAGTTTAGGGGTAAAGGTGGGAAAATAAAACATCCTGGATCCGCCACTGGTATAATAAGGTTGTCTTCTGCGTGTTAGTCCACCCAGATCATAAGCTATCTCCGTTGTGTATATAAAATAAGACTAACTAACCGAACACACAAACTTTCGAATTTACAAAATAGACTATCTAACGAATACTTTAATGTCGAGTACTAGCTGCGCCCCGCGGTTTCACCCGCGGTTAAAAATCCTATGTGCTATTCTAGACTCTATCTATCTGTGTGCCAAATTTCGTATATACAGATCTGTTCAGCCGTTCTGGCGTGAAAGAGTGACAAACATCCATCCATTCTTACAAACTTTCGCGTTTATAATATTAGTAAGATGTATAATCTATTACTATAGACAGTTACCAACAATGTTATTGGCGGCTTAGAGTAAGACGTTATTAAATTCTTTATTTCAGAGAAAACATATTACTTATCCTTTTGCCGTTGCTCTCACTTAGAAGAAATACACGTACCTATATGTATCTTGATTATTATTTTCGCTGAATTTCAGCTAAGTTAATAAAGTGGTGGCTTATTAATTTTGCGGTTGTCACTTTTTAATAAAGATTGTATCTACGTACCTACCTAGTTTATAAACGTCCTTGGTTCGTTGGCTTTTAGACATAAATAGTAGATATGTATAGCGATATTGCTTCACTCAGCGGTAAATAGCAAATCAAATTCAAGTCTGCTTTACCCTACCTATTCAGCAGCCAATATTCTAGAATTACCTGAATAAAGCATCAGTAAGTATAGGGTAAATAAATGTTGTGGGAGAATTGTATTGTAGAGTAACTACCTACCCTATCTGTTCACTTTCGATATTCACTTGACTCCTAATGTGGTGGTGTTTTAATGAAACTCCTTTAACCGAGACGACTGGTTTACTTGGATGCTGGTTTGGGACTAATACAAGTAAGTATGACTAAATCTATGCTTTTAACTATACATATTATACTAATACATCTCTTATCAAGTAAGTTACGTTCGTGGTGTGATGTAGGTAGGTATATAGCCCTACAGCATCTAAATAATGTACCTAGTTACTACCTACCTACTTTATATTATAGGTACCTAGGTACCTCAACAAATTTTCCACTAAGCTGATAAAGACCTACTCATAAGTTAGCTCATAAATCTCTTAGCTCAGGACCACCACAAAGTAGGTATATTTGAAGAACTGGGTTACGAAGGCTCGCCTTTGAGATTGCATTCAGTACCTAATCATCTGAAACGCAATAATATCTTTTCATTTCATCCCGAGATCTACATCATTCACTATAAGCACAAATACGCCGTGATAAGGTTTAAAATAGCGTGTATAATACTTCTGACGGTCGCACTATACTGTGTAGGGTTTCTGTTCTTCTTCATACCATTAATCAGTGCATTGTTACACGGTCCACAATAGGTACCTACCATCCGACTCCGGAGGGATTAGATAGCTACTTCCCTCTCTGCCTCCTCTGTAGCCCCTGTACTTTATGGGGTTGCGTCATTAAAAATAATCTGTGTCAGATTTTCGTAACGGGCAGCTAATGAGATCTTTTGTTCTGTGATATCGGATTCGGACCAAGTAAAGGTAGTTATAGGTAACTCTTAAGTATTCACCGCAGACTTTTTAAAATAGAGTCAAAGTGAAGTAGAAACCTATTGTCTAAGTAAATAGGTATGTGGGAAAGATTAGAATATTTGTCAAAATGTTTCATAAAAGTACGAGAGGATTTTGAAAACTGAATTTGTAAAACAACTCTACTCATGCCATGGGGCTTACCATGAACTTTTACAAAAACATCATTGCGCAGGAACGTTTTGTTACATTCCTTAATAAGTATTGTTTTGTATCATACCACAAGCATTGAAAACAATAATGTTTTAAAACTTTTTTACTCCTGCTATAGTGATGGGAAAAGAATGTACGATACAAGTACCTCTACACACTCTGTGGTATTTTTGCGTTACGAACTGTCATTATCAGTGTGAATGTCGTCTATCAATCATAAATCCAGTATTTTCGAGTATGGTGTTGCCAGATGTATATATGTCAATCGTAATTATACGATTTTTGCCGTGTAAAAATCAGACAATCGGGGTCGTACAATAGTACGACCGCATAGCGAAATCGTGCCTACAATATCCTATCGCTAAAGGGAAATTACACTTACGGTTTTTACAAGTTGCAAGTAAAAACACCGCGGTTTCTTATTATTTTCTTCCAAGAATTTTTATTTTCCTCACCGACGTACAATCGCTCCAAAGAAACATCTGGCGACACTTGGTTGTAATGAACAATGTCAAATATATTTTTTTGTTTTGTCCCATAGGGCAGGCTAGAGGCAACATAGCCATACCACCTAGTCATCCGTATGTTTGTCATAACATTTTTCAATAAATCTCTGATGAAGATGATTATAAGTGAGATAAATCCCACTCCTCTTTCCCTCTTTCAGTAAAGGCGAGTTTTCGTTTTAGAAAATAATACAAAATCATGACACCATCTTTTCGGTTCCCCTCAAAAACGTAAATTAAATCTACATTATTATGATCATTAAGGTAAATTAAAATTCAATTGCTGTATACAATTAAAGTTTGTGAAAAATATTTTGGTGATATCTAGAATTTAATGCTTAGAATAATTTGTCACAGCGGCCGCAGAGTCTCAGCGAAGCAGTTCGATATCATGTGAGACTTTTTAAAAACCCACAGTGAAATCGCTGCGGGCTTTAATAGGAGTCTGCAGGCGAAGGCTCATTCTAAGAAGAAACAAGTGCATCGAAAGGAGCGGACTTAGCCAAAAGAAAATATATGTGAAAAAGGGTTAAAATTTATTTTAAGGCGTCCTTCGTAGTATGGAGCTTCTAATATCTGCTTCGAGAAACTCGAAAGTTTCCAAATCATCGGCCATCTTGCTAAATATTACAAATAGAACCTCAGAAACACAGCAAAAACTCTTAAATAAATAGAAAAAGTTACACGGAGAGCAACTTTTTAACAATCGTTGTAATTTGTATCATTCCTGCTATTTTGACAGCTCGGCAGGAATACTTTAGAGGTCATGGTACGGTTTTTAAACAAATGTTCCTTGGATTGAATGAACGAAATCGAGTGACGTCATCAAAACTGCTAAGCGATATCAAAACGTAGCAGGAATACTTTTAGGGTGGTCATGGTACGAAATTACGAAGTAAGGCTTAATTAATGATGTTTTAAGAGGTTGTGGTAAGCCCCCAGATCTATTACCTACTCGTACTTCTATTGCATACCTGTTTTGCCCATTATTTTCCTTCTGAAGCAAAAAATAAGAGCTCTGTATACATTTAGGTACAGTTAAATAGGACAAGGCAGACACCTACTTGACAGGGCATCAATCTTTAGAGGGATCAGAAAAAGCTATGATTATCCCCGTGCCCTTAGACACAAAACCCGTGTGTTTTAGGATGTTATTATCAACCGCAGACTTTACCTACATTCTCTACAACACCTGAACTATCTACGTTATTTCAGACTCGAGTAAGAAACCTTTGTGAGATTTCGATCAGGCACCTAAGTACTTAGGCCGTAAATGAATAGATCAACTGAAGTGGATAGATTTACGGAAATCCTTACAAACTTACATATGTAGATATAGGTACTATGTCTTCCCTGTGGATCCACTGGTTGAGTACTACTACTACTACACTATGGAGAGATTTTCCTAGTAGACCCACCACGCTAGAGATGGTATTACAACAAACTTTATCGTAACATACTTTCCATAAAATTAATTCTTACTTAGGTGCTATTTTGCACTGTATACCTATAGCAACCTGGAAACGTTAGAAGGTAGAGTAATTCTGGTGCGGTAAATAGGTAAGTACAGGTAGGATACGTGACGAGGACGAGGGTAATAAAACCTTCACGTCACTCTGTGCAAACCTAATTAGTATGCTTTTGATGCCACTTTATTCCGTAAACGTTAAGCGCACCGCAATTCAGGGTACGCCCCGAATGAAAATGTTTTCAGAGTAAAAAATTAACGTTGTCGTTAATGACGGTTTAAAATGAAACTTTTTTGGTTTTGTATGACCTACCAAATCCTAGCAATACTGAGTAACATTTTGAAACTTATCTAGTGAACCAAGCACGCATAACAGACACCAATGACTATAAAATGATCTGTGGCAGGCACCTAGTAACATTTTCTTCTCCCCGCAACGCATGCCTGCAGGGGAAGGTTTAACAACTTAATATTTCGTTCATTGCGTCATCCACAGCCACGAGTCAAGATAATAATATACTTACCTAAACAAGATAATATATCTCGTACGTAGGGACAGACATGCAGGTGCTGTTTATTAAATGTTTTTAAAGCTGATGGTTATGGTTTATGAGAAGAAATAACGATAAATCTGTCTAGGTTCCTATCTCTATCCATACTAATATTTATAAAGAGGTAGCATTTGTGAGATTGTAAGATTTGTAAGTATGTTTGTTGAAGGTAATCTCCGAAAGTACTGAACCGATTCTAAAAAAACTTTGACTTATAAGTAGAAAGCTACATTATCCCCGAGTGTCGTAGGCTATGAAACGCGAACGAAGCCGCGTGCAGAATAGCTAGTCTATATTATAGGCTAGCTAGTCTATATAGTCGGTATTTATCAATGACTATGAAACCTGTTGACTTAAGATACAGTTTCCTCTCGTACGAAAATGAGTAGTTGAAATCCACTGCTTGCTACTGTAAGTACGTCAGTTTGGTTTTGGATTTCGGCAGAGAATTTGCGGAAGAAAACAAGCAAGCAAAAAAAATATTCTAAAAATGAGTTACTGTGCAGTCAAACTTTTTGAAAAGCATAGTAAGACATCCGGCTGTGGAAAGGTAGGCATATCGTTCCACAAGGAAGTTATTTTCTTACAGTAATTAAAGAAAACTTAGTATATTATTTTCGTAATTAAAAACTAACATTAAAAAAAAAGGAACCTGTTGATGTCTTTCGTCATCCTGTTCTGTCATGTGTTCTTTTGTATCACTCTGTCTTTTTATCCCTCTAGTTTATCGCTCGCGAGAAATTAGTGCTGTACCCTCAGATTATCGATATATATCGGTTTAACTTATCGATATTCAATTTTGACTCCAAACAATATTATGTAGTTATGTAAATGTATTATTGAAACTGCCGTGGTTTTCTCACATTATGATTTAATGATGAAAAATGAAATATTACGGGAATTACTTACGTACGTATTAAGTCAGTTATTCCGACTATAGTTTCACTCGGCGGTCTTTTTTAAGGCGAGTGCTAAGCGAGAGGTAGCCGCGCGCGTACTCTATAACTCTCACGTATAATTTGTACCTAGTCTTTAAGATTATTTCATTTCTTAACAGATCAGACAAAGTAAATACTTAAATTGTATTATCTAGGTTTTTCATCATACTATTTGTTATTAATTTGATGTCGTAAATTATTATAAACACGAAAGGAGGAATTCAATTTTATCGATATATCATTTTGTTTGTTAGCCGTCGCTCACTATATTCATAGCTCAGATTGCGTCATCTAAAGGATCGGCCAATTGCAAGTGTGAAGTGCTACCTCGCCCCCTGCCCGCGCAGGTGAGTCGTGTTTTAGGAGAAATTTTGTTTATGATCCATCAACGGGTTATAATGATCTGTGGTATTTATAGATATCCATAGCCTCTGCTAATAGATAGAGAGCTCAGTACCAAAACATTTAAGTTAGGGTGCTCCTAGACGGGCTATATTTTTACTGCAATGCTGGTCCGGCAATATTGCGAAAACATTTTGAGTGTGGCCCGGCCATATGGTCATTTATGGCATGACTGATGATGATGGCTGGCCAGTATTGCAGCAAAAATATGGCCCGTCAAGGAGCGTCCACAATTAAGTAGGTTTGTAGTAGATAAATAGATCAATATTTCAACTGATCTGAAAGTTACAAAATTAATCGACTTATTACTGTAGAGCCTGAAGCTGTACCGATATTCCACTTAGTTACTTTGTAAGAGTTCTGGAATCTAGATCGATTGCCAATTTACCGAAAACTCAAGTACTTGACCAGATAAATGTTTGGAAACTAGAGCGACATAAAATAACAAGTAACTAGATACTTACCTAGAAAGTTAGTCAATTAGTACACATTTTGGGTAGGCGGTTCTCTCTTTTTAGAGAAAAAAGTAGAGTCAAAGTCAAAATATTTATTCACTTAAATAGGGTAAGTACATACAGTTCTTCAATATATAATTTAGTTCTGCCTATTTGTCAGATAACCTGACATGTGAATATGTTAAAATTTAAAATAATTATAATCGAATAATTAGTATATTAAAATTATTTAAGTTATGTCAGTCAATATCAAATTTAAAAATAATATAATATTTTTGAATTTATTTATTTTATATTTAGTATTCTAAATTAAATCTTATATTAGGTAACAACATTATTTAAAAAAGTCTTTAATACAATAGAAGCGTTTGTCTAATAACCATGTTTTTAATTTCCTCCGGAAGATTCCGTAGGGTAGGTCTTTAAGGGTCGAAGGAAGATTGTTAAATACAGAGATGCACATCGCGTAACAATTCTTTCGACATACTGCCAATCGAGGCGCAGGCGCAGAGGGACCTACATATCCGGTATAGCACCGCCCTTCTGTTTTCTCGCAGTTCAAGAACTATTTTTAGCGGGGAGAAAAAAATACCTAAGACCCTACATGAGTAGGTACGTGATATTTGCCGAGACCCCGTCCTCCGTCTTGACGTTCATAAGTGTATCTTTGATAGGTACCTAAATTGAATAAGAACTTTTTAGACAACTGCGTTCGTTTTTACATAATCTCGAAAAATATAACAGGTTTCACTGAGAAAAAAATCAAATCATATGTAAAAATCTACATTAATGAAAAGAGGGTATTATAAGGTTAAGATTTTTTTAGAAGACAAAGATGTGTGGAGCCTTCCGCCAAGTAGCCACTAGTATGTATAGATATTGCCTAGTTGTAAGCCAAAATTTGTGAGAAAATAATTTATTTATTCTTCGAAAAAATAATGCCCCTCAGTTTCTTGCCTGTTCTTCTCTGAGTAGAGGCTCTTTATCCGAACAAGGCGGGCGAGTCTATTCAAAAAAAACATTGACGTTCATAAGTGTATGTTTGATACCAAAATTGAATAAAACATTTTGACTTTGACTTTGAGATAAATTTATTTATTATTACTAACACGATTAAAAACCAGTTACTTACATTAGCAATATTAGAAATTGATTGATTTTATATAACATCCTACTAATATTATAAACGCGAAAGTTTGTAAGAATGGATTTATGGATGTTTGTTACTCTTTCACGCCAGAACGGCTGAACAGATCTGGATGAAATTTGAGACAGAGATAGATTATACTCTAGAATAGCACATAGGATACTTTTTAACCGCGGGTGAAACCGCGGGGCGCAGCTAGTTAATCATAATTTAAAAATACTTCTAACAGTTTAACGAAATAAAAATATTGTAATCTTAATATATCGATGACGGAAATTTCAATTGGCGTAAGGGACATTTGGTCGAAAATGAGTTATGAATGCCACTATACTCAGTTTTTTCCGCTCTTTCGAATGGTATATTTGAAATCTCTCTATCTCAAAAAAAATGTCCGTTACTCCCCAACTTTTTTTAGGCTTAGATCAAATATTTACTCAAAAAAATGCTTTAAGTAACATTTTGGTTTTAATGTGTGACGTAAGGGCTTTCCAAAAAATATTTAGTGGTGAATTTTTAACAGTTTTGTCATTTTGACCTTTACGACTTTCGGAAAAATTGTGCTGGATTTATTGCTCATGGTTCTAAGGGACACACTTTTCTTTGATGTCCTTTATGACCTCAAATACGAGTAAAATCCAAACTGTACAAAATCACAGTAGCTTAAAGTAAGTCTGAAGACTTAAAAAAACATCTAATAAAAAACTAAGTCCCCAGTATGTCCTTATAACGAGACTTGGGTCTACAAACGTCATTTCGATTTAAAATTACCGCGCACGCATCAATTTTGATACAGCGGAAGTAGTAGCCACGCTATAAAATAAATCATTCATCGATTTTGTTTCCGAGGGGGAAGGAGATTTTTCCGGCGGAAGTTCAGGTTTGTGAAGTGGAAAATCAGAATCAGAGTCTGCTGATTCAGAAAAAGATACAAGTGAAGAAGATGAGAGAAAAAAGAAACAAAAGAGAGTAAAGAAAACTACAGAAAAAACTTCGATCCAACAACGAATTAAGCATAAGAACCAAAGTAAGTTTGTGGTAATGAATATAGATATAACTAGTCTGGCCATAAATATTGTTACCGTACGAACTCCTTCGTTTTTTTTTTCTACATTTAAATTTGGAATGCGTTTATTATGGCGAAAACTACAATCAATTTCCCGCCATTACACATACATTTTTCGTGATTATTACTAAATTTACAACATGAAATGGGGTGTTAAAGAAAACAGGATTGCAGTGAGTGCATTGCGCAAAGTGGGTATGGAACCGTCGGGCATTTTTAAGACTTCAAAATCTTGGTATCAGCCGTATGTTCGTATATCGTAGTATCGACAGATATACACTTCCTCTGTTGAAGACCCTAAAAGATAGGGGCGGCCGCGTGCGATGAGAACTATTAAGGCTGGTAATGCTGTTAAAGCCTTGAAGAACTTGCCGAAACCCAATGAGGAAACAAAAAATCTTGGTGCAAATCGCCGATATATAGGACATGCCCTTAATCAATCGCTGCAGTTAAAGAGAGTGGATAGATCAAAACGTCTTCTATCCCGTTACGCAGGTGAAAGTTACAGAAATATCCTTTTTACCGACGAAAAAAAAATCACGATAGAAGAGCACTACAATAAGCAAAACGACAAAGTGTACGCTCACAGCTGTAAAGAAGCTACGGAAGTGGTCGGAAAGTTACAGCGTGGTCATCATCCTGCGTCAGTCATGGTTTGGTGGGGGGTATCCTATCACGGCTTCACAAAGCTTCATTTTTGTGAAAAAGGGGTGAAAACTTCAGCCAAAGTGTCAACAGACCGTCTTAGACGGTGTTGTAAAACCCCTTAGCAATACACTTTTTAAAAATCTACCGTGGAGATTCCAACAAGACTGCACCTGGTCACAAGGCGCGAACTACCCAAGCCTGGCTGGAAGCCAACGTTCCGGACTTTATAAGGGCTGAAGACTGGCCCTCCTCTAGCCCAGATCTAAACCCCCTGGACTAGAAATTATTGTCAGTTTTAGAGGGCATGGCCTGCTCTAAACTACACGCTGACATAGAGTCACTTAAGAAATCTTTGAAGCAAGCAGTGGCTAAATTTCCCATGGAAACAGTCCGTAAATCCATAGATTCTTGGCCAGACCGACTAAAATCCTGTATATAATAGTTATATTTTTGTTAGGACTTCAATACATGTGTAGTGTGTACATATAACTTTTATTAACATTACATTGCTGTTTAAAAAATAAATGCATTTTCATTTGTAACAGAACTTATGGCTAGACTAGGTATAAAAACACATAAAGATACATAAAGATAGTGAAAAATGCTACACAACTCGATCGGGAAACCCTAAAGTAGAGAAAACGATTAAAAAAAATCCCTGTGAAAAAGGCAAATGTACTAGGGGATGTTACGATATACCTGAAGCAAGACGAGAACAATTATTTAAATATTTTTGGGAGCTAGATACTCTAAGAAGGCGTGATTGGATAGTGCGAAGTGTTCAAACAGTAATAGTGTGTAAACAGTATAAAATATATGTTAATATAATATAAATATTATTAAATGATTTACATAAATACTATAATATTTTATATTAATAAAATATAAATATCTATAATAGTGTATATACACATTATAATTATTACTTATAATACGCGTTTCGTGAGGAGGAGTCACATTTAACTCAAAATTTTACAATAAATCTGTACTAGATACAACCCAAAATTTTAAACATAATTTACTTTACGCCTCACATAAATCTAATTTCTTGAATATAAAAACGCATATACGACTGCTTTGGAGTAAAACACAATGGACTTACGACCTCTTGATTTTACAAATCCAATTATTTTGTTGAGTCGTAAGGGAAAAAGTTGGTAAAATTGATAGGGCGTAAGGAGCAAAATCTCCTAAACTATTAGTTATAGCTCATTTTAACTAAAACCATTAAAAAGATCATTAAAAATTAAGACTAAGCTTCTCAGACGAAATCGCCGTAGACTAAAGACAACAAAAGATAGAACTGATTTAAAAAAAAAACCTCATAAAAAAAACGTTTTTTGGCTCTCCTGAAAAGTCGTACTTTGTCCCTTACGCCAATTGAAATTTCCGTCATCGATATATAAATCTCGTGTCACAATGTTTGTCCTCAATGAACTCCTAAACCACTTAACCGATTATAATAAAATTCGCACACCATGTGCAGTTCGATCCAACTTGAGAGATAGGATAGTTTAAATAATATATATATATAAATAATAAACGCGAACGAAGTCGCGGGTGACAGCTAGTTCAATTATAAAATAAAATTAGTGGTATAAATGTCAGAAATATTTTGAGATGTCAATAAATAAAGGTCTCTTAGTTTGTGTATCAAAGTAGTGGCAAATAAAAGCACGCGTTTTTTAAAAGTCAATTGCTAGAGACGAATAGTACCTACTTGAAGGTGCCTACGGATCTGGGAAATGTCAATTAATTTGTTTTCAAAGTTTTATCCATTCTAACTTCTAACATCGCCTTGGGAACAATTGGAGCCGGGTATCGATTAAATGCCTGTTCTTAGAAACGCTACTTAGTGAATTTGAATGTTTACCAGATTCCATTTCTAGATCTGAATATAATAGGTACCTACCTGTGGGTAGGTATAGAGACTGAAAAATGACGCGATCGGATTATGAAAGTAGGAGTATGATTGCATTTCAACCAAGTACCTATAGATACTTAATCGTGCCAGATAGATTTACTTAAACAAAAATAACATTTTTTGAAATGAATAACAAAATAATCCTTTCTTTTGTATAGGTAAGTAAATTCGGAATGTGTGTGTTTGTTTGTTTGTTATTTCTTTATGCTCAAACGGTTGGACGGGTTTTGATGTAATTTGGTACAGAGGTAGCTTATACCCTGGATTAACACAAGCTTTTTAACCGCGAGTAACACCGCGGGGAGCGGAATAAATGGGGAAGCAAAATAAATATGATTTGTGTGCTTAAGATGGCCGTGACGCTCTGAAATTTCCATACAAACGCGCTACTCAAATTTCTTGAAAACCATTTGTCAGATTATGATGAAATTTAGCATGTACAATTAAATTAACAATATCTCCGCCCCGATGTTCTTAGTTTTTTTTGAAAACGTTCTCAAGCGAAAATAGAGCTATGTAAAATATCCGCATTTTTACTTTTGACTGAATTATTCAATAGGTAGACAAAGCAAATGAAAAATTCCATTGCATAGGGAGGTTGTCTACATCATTAGCTGTTAAATGAATACAAGGGAAATTCTTAGTTAGGTACATGATACAAGGGAAAGTCTTAGTTATATAAGAATGATTACAGAAGTGCAAAAGTCATAAAAAAATTGATATTGCACTTTGTCACTCTGTAGGTAACTTTAGAGGCAGTATCATTACTCGCTCTTTTCGCTCGTCTTCTTCTTCTAGCCGAAATGGCTTTAGAATACCTTAAGCCAATGCGAAGTTAGTCTAAAGTGGTCGCCGGACTCTTAAAACCCGTGATCTGACGGTTGTAAGGTCAATTAACTTTTATCTCAATCTCAGATCAACCTAGAGAATTCTCTAATAGAGATCTCTCTAGAATTCTCTAGGTTGATCTGAGATCTCAATACACACCTGGCTCCAAAGGTCTATGAACTGACGCGGTTTTCATACGTTATGATTTTATGAAACGGGAATTACTCACGTACGATTTAGTCGATTATTCTGACTATAGTTTCAACCGCATTCGCATTCTTTATCAAGGCGAGTGCTCGCGCGGCTGCGTCTCGCATTGCACTCATGGTGCTATGCGACACGCAGCCGCGCGCCCGCACTAAGTCATCTGCTACATGACTGGAGCCCGGTGTATACCGACAGGCTCGCCCCCTGTCACATTTGGGACTGAATATCGTCCGGCGAAGTATGGGTGTTGTATTACACCTCTGTCAGTCCCCTCAGGGGAAAGGCGTGACGATGTTATAATGATATTATCCGCTAGGTATGGCATTCCGGTCACGTGGGCAACACGTAGTGACGTCAATCGATGCTTAAGCAAGACCAAAATAAGTCACTTACAATTAGTGCGAAAGAGACGGATGACGATGACGAGTGACGTCATACGTGTTTGCTCTCGGAATGCTAGACCTAGTTTTTTTTTATGATGATTTTTTTAACTAGTAGGGTGAGTAGGTACCTGAAACATGGGCGTACCCAGGGGGGGGCAGGGGAGGGCAGCTGCCCCCCCTTGAAAATCTTGCAGAACATGTATGAACTCGCCTAATTACTAATTAAAGTGTAAACGGGTTATGCTATAACTTTTAAATAAACCGCGCAGTAGACATTGACAAAATGCACGATGCAATAGGGACCTTGCATCCAAATTTTAATGACATGCACAGAGGATGGCCACCGAGGGAGTTTTAGTGGGTCAATCCCCACATAACCCGGATGCACCCCAATAACATCCGGGCATCTTTTTGAAGATTTCCCCCCAGTCAACAAAAAAAAAGAAAGGTGTGTTTGTGTAGTGTGTATGACAAAACAGCCGCGGACGACCCGACCTAAAAAATCTGACTTGCCCCCTCCTACACCAGAAGCTGGGTACGCCCATGACCTGAAATATACCTACCTAATTAGATCAATTTGTTTTCTTACCTTCCGTTTACCTACTGTAAATTAATTAAGTCAGAAGACTGCTGAACGCGCCGAAAATTTTTATTTCGAGAGGACAGCGTTTCTAATTATGGAAAAAATACGTTTCGCGAACTAATTAGGGGACTATTTAAATTAGTGAACTCAGCAAACGAGGATTGCGACAAAGTTGCGAGAATTGGCTTCTTATCATTAAAGGCAAAAACACTGACGAAGTTTTTGGTCGAACAAAAACGCCTAGTCAGTTTGCTCTAGAATCTAGAACATTCGGTTAGTAGTATAAACATGTTCAGACTACGTTAGTTAAAGTAACAATTAAAAATCGGTTTTAATTTTAATCCATTGTATTTCATTTCATTAGTCACGAAAACATGATTATTTTATGTAGGTAAATTTTACACAAAACATAACTTTCGTATAAGACACTCAAACAAATATTAATAAAATGCTTTGTTTATGACAACAGTAGGCAGTCAAGTAGGATTCCATGACTCGATTATTTTGTATAGGTATTTCAACATTATAATTATGATGTGTCTGCAAAGTGTGATTCTACTTTGCTTGACTAAGTTTAGGTATTGTTTTTATTTGATATGCGTAATCATTCTAATAATCAAGCCATGGAAATCTGCTTTCTCACTGGTAAATTTAATCCAAGCTAGTCGATTTAAATCTTAAATGACTTATACTAAACGTAAGGGTACCAACGCCGAAATATAATTCAAAATTCGTCTTAGATCAAATGTGTTAATTTTTTTTCTAAAAATTAGTTATAATCTTATTCCATTGACGATTTTCTATTAAATAAATGTAACATGACTTCAACTGTGTGAAACTAGGTCATAATAATTACTTATAATGCAGTGCAAATGATCTAGTTACTAAATGCATGGACTTATCATGATTACGCCGATATTAATAGACCTAATTTGTACCATTAAATGTATTATCAACTAACTAGGAAATATTGTCTCTAACGTGAGCATAATTGTGTTTCAGGATACATTGTCGGTAGAGTTGTGATTTCGAATGTGTACCAGTGAATTTAAGGCCACGGTCACAATAAACTGTCGTTTATTATAGTCCTTTAAGATAGTCAATACGTTTTACGTACTTTTAGATCACATCATGGTTTTTGCCCACTTTAATTGACCGAGGCAAGGTCGCACTTCTCAACCGATTCTTGTGAAATTTTGAGAGCAGCTTCGAAAGATTTTATTTAAAAAAAAAATGTTGAGTTAGTATTTGGACAATTTTCAAAATGGCGGAGATATGATTATGTTACGTTATTTTGAGATCTTAATCTTAAATGGTTCAAATTGCTGGTCAACAGATTTTCTACCTTATTTCTACACCAAATACAACTTACACCAAATGTTAAACACATTTTATTGTGCGATAAAAATTCAGCTCTTTGTTTATAACTGAATGTTCATGCTGAGATAAAAGCCCTGATAACGAACCACGTCGTCAGTTTATTGTGCCCATGAAACCTTGTGCAATACACTATACAATTGCTAAAGTGCTCGTGAAGATTATTCCTACACACAACACCATCATATACCGCATCTCTATACCTACAGAAGTAACGTGTACTACACAATAAAAAAGTATTCGACTGCTGCATTTCAATAACATCAAAATCGAAAGAATCTTGTGATTAAGATTAAGTTAGAACAAAAAAAGAACCATTGCCATTAACTAAGCAAAATCCAAATTACATACTAAATTACTCATCACTATGGAAAGGAACATTAAACGCTAAAAGAAAATAATACTACTAATAGATACCTCTACACAAACAAAAAATATCTATCAATATTTGAGGCTAAACCTCTTTTATACTAAACATTCAAATACGTTCTTTCGAAAAGAACTCATAAGACACATTATGGCATTGGCATGACTCACATATCCAAATCAAATATGAGATCGTTCTTAAAAGTAACCTCTTGGTACTGTCCCTTGTTTAAATTGTCCGGATTGTACAAATCCGTGTTATGCATAAGGTTGTTGCAGCTTGTAGGGTCAGATTTTTGTCCCTTTCCGCAGTTTATAGGTTCAGATTTGTGTACCTTCTCTTTCTTGGACTCCCAAATTTCAGGCTCTGTTTCGTCCTCTTTGTCGTTATTGCCGACTATGTTAAGAACGGATTTCGAGTGGCCAGTGGTGATGTTACCATTGCCGTTTGAGTAAGAGCCTTCGTCCTGAGAGTTCTTGCATTCCCCTTCGGCGTCCGAGGTGTCCGCGAGCCCGCTGTCCCGCCTCTGTTTCAATACAGATTTCGATCTTTGCTGAGTCTGAAATGAAACAAACGTAGCAATTAGTTTGTGACGTGTTATATAGAAGAGTAAAGGCCTGAGCATCTACGAAAGCGCCATTAAACACAACGGACGATTTTTCTAATAATAAATAAAAAGATACAAAAGGCAGTGATCTGCCGTATTGTCAGTTTTCTCACTCTGCAGCCATTACCACCGGTAGCTTGGGCTTCGCCCTGCTGCCTGCTGGCACCCTAGTTTTTAAGTTTTTTATAGTATTTGTTTTTGTATCCATTTATTGTAAATAACTTAAAAAATAAGATGTGAAATAAATATATCTTGAAAATAAAAAAAATATTTTCTAAAATTCGTGTGAGCTCACCTCCGTATTATTGTTAGAATCGTCCTCAGCTTCACTTTCGCTTCTTCGCCTTTCCAATGTACGTTTTTTGCTTTTCTTGCGCTGATTCTTTTTCTTCTGGCCTTCAATGGAAGAGTTGTACCTGGAAATGTACAAACAAACAAGGTGTTATTACACTTTATGGAAATTGCCAATTGTTTCCTAATGAGCAAGCAAGGTGCGAGGTTGATCAACCTTTGATTTGTTTGATTACATCATTATCGATGTGCTATGGAAAAGTATAAGTATTATAGATGTGCTGATATAACATTGTGTGCATAATATGCGTCAGAAGATAAGAGATTATACATGATAAGATCATGATTAGGAGTAAGTACCTACTTGTTATTGTCTAAAATGTTATGGTAACATTAAAATGGGATAGTACTTGACTGAAACCTAATAAGTAATCCTACTAGGTAATATTATAAACGCGAATGTTTGTAAGAATGGATGGATGGATGGATGTTTGTTACTCTTTCACGCCAGAACGTTGAAACAGATCTGGATGAAATTTGGCACAGAGATAGATTATAGCCTAGAATAGCACATGGAATACTTTTTAACCGCGGGTGAAACCGCGGGGCGCAGCTAGTAACAACATAAATTCAACAAATAAAATGTAATATATACCCATTATCTGCGCCATGGAATAATAAATAATAGTACTACACTTTGCTGTTTATAAGATAGCCTACATTGATAAATACTTCTAATCTTAATTTTTTTAATCACTAGTCTAGATAGTTCTGTTTGGCACCAGTTTGTAAACAACTTCAGGGATATTGGAGCATTTGTATATTTGCATACAAAACATGTGTAAAGTACATAACATATCTATTTTGTTAGACTTTAACAAATGCTCCAATATCTATGTTTGAACAATTGAACCAAAAGGGACTTAATTTTTTTTCTATCAATACAAATAAACGTAGATCATTGGAAATACAAGTCTCTGATGGTGAAATAGTTATTATATGTGGAAATGATGAAATACCAATCAAAAATAAAAATCTCACCTATAAAATTGTTTTGAAATAACATCATTAAACCTAACAGTCTTCTTGTAACTAGATTCTTCAGGGATGCAGTCGGAGCTAATGTAGTCTATGGAGGAGGCCACATCACCACTCGACTCTGAGAAGCTTCTCATCATGCCCACTGGTTTCCGGAGGATACTCTTTGCTCCACTCTCACTATTGGACTCCGTCCATACTATCTCCTTCTCATTTGTCGGAGAATCTTCATCATCACCATCATCATCATCATCTTCATCATAATCGTCGTTTTTTGATGAAACAACTATGTTGGTCTCACTTCCTAAGTTAGTAACCTCGACTACAGGGTCTGACTCTGACTGAGCAGATTGTTTTTTATTACATAGGACCTCTTTCGGGTCCTTTTTAACTTGTGATACATCAAAGTATTCAGTGACCATTGTGTCAGTGCTTAAACCAATTTGGAACACGCGAGGAACATCCCCAGAGACCTCCAGCTGAAGAATGACATTGTTGTCCCAAGCCTCTCCAGATACATTCTCAAACTTAATATTATCTTCAAAAGCTAAAATAGCAGCGTAATGAACAGGCACATAACCTGACCCCATTGAAGTGAATTTAATAAAAATTTTGCCACTTTCATTCTTAACTTGTACAGAATCCGGTTCAGTGTTTTTAACATGAAAAGTAAATGCTACAATATCATCTAAAACATTATGAGTGTAGGTAGGAAGAATGTAACCTAATGAGGCATCATAAAAGGAGTTAGACTTAAAGCGTGGAATAGAATTTTCCACAATAGGTGCAGAGCATTCACTGGGAGTGGAAGACAACTCCACAACCAAGTTAGGACGTTCTTCATCACTTTGTGACTCAAAGTTCTCTTCACTTTCAACACCACTGTCTAATTTAGAGTTGATATCACTACTTAAGTTCTGTTTGACCACTGGTAAAGTCACTATGAGCTTGTGTTTTGATTTATCAAACTTAGCATTGCCACACTCATCATTCACAGAGTAGGGGAGAGGGATATCAAGTTTATATTTGGCAGGATTTTCCGATGTTAACATAAGAGATTTTTCTTTTACATCTAAGATACAGTCTTTCGTGGAGGACAACAAGGGAAGATTTATTTCTACTATAATCTGGCTCGGGATTGCAGAATGCTGCTTACAATCCTTGTCGAAAGTATACTCTTGCATGTCCACATTCTTCTGCTGTTTTATGAGATATTTCGGTACAGTATAGCCAAGCTCTGACTTGTGAGTGAACTCTGCTTTTTCTCTTCGTAATTTTCTGCCATGCTGTATTTTATCAGAGTTTTCTTTCTCTTTCTTATTTTTCACTTTTTCTTCAACTGTGTTCTCCGAGTTCGTGTAATTGCGCTGAGGATATAGTTTCTCCATCATTTCCGGCGTGAGCACTTCTTCTTCATCACCCGGCGGCTTGTAATCTGGGTCTTCTTTCCGAATTACGGCCGGAGTCGTCATACCTTTGTATTGAGACTTGGGAAATCGGAAATTATTAATATCCAAGTGAATGTCGTACGTATTCTTTAGGCCTTCGAACGCGGTCTTATTGACGAGCTCTCGGAACTGCTTGTTAACCTCTGCCATGCGTAGTGTGTCGGGGTGAAATACCACGTCATATATCACGCAGCGCTCGCGCTTGTGATCGTAGTCTTCCCTCGGAGGAATCATCGAGTAAGGTATAAGCCAGTTCATACCTCTTTTGCCGTCCACCTCCTGGACCTTGTACGACGGTTTGTCGACTTTGTCGTTACTGCAAATATTAATAAACGCTTTTCTGTCGCCGGCGACGCTTGTTTTGATAACATAACCCCCCTTGGGATTGATAAATGTCACGTCGTAGCCGCGTTCCTTCTCGAGTTGGACCATTTCTTTCTGGTAAAGTGCCTGGTTCGCCGGGTCACGTATTTCTTCGCAGTAGTCGGATAGCAAGTCTCGAAACTTCTTATTCTTCATGGCGTCTTGTAAAGCATCCAGATCAGACCGCGTGAACTGGATTTCTTCATCATGAGGTTTTACTCCTGTTGCCATGATGTTGCAACGCGCTAGTTTCCTGATCTATTTAAAAATAAACACAAAAATACTGCGCATCCACAAAATATTTTCAGCTGACGATGAAACGAGTTGATAAGCATAGACTAAAATAGAAATAGAAAACGGTGTGATAAGAAAGCCGGCTGATAAAAAAAAACAACAGCTACCGTTATTTTGTCTATGAATTAAGAAAAAAATGGAATGTGTGTAGTACCCTTAATATTTTAAATAAAAACTGGCAATACACTGCAAGCTATTCTCAGTCGTGGGAAATATAATCATCTCTCCTTTCTCTCTCGTTTAAAAAGTCCCAGAAAGAGAGAGTGACCACTATACCACCTTGAGCGTCAGAATAGCGGCCAGATTGACAAGAACATTGCAGCAAAAGTCAACGTCATTGTCAGTTATTGTCAATAAAGTCTAGGTTATCTATTGTCCAATGTTTACTTACTGACTTTGAGGCACTTTGAGGCTAGATCTTATTTTGTTGAGGTTAGGAATTGTAAAAACTGATTGTATAATAATAATAATTAAAGAAAATAGAGCTGGAAACAGTGTAAATCAACACAAAATCAGTTTCGTATTTGTCTAGATCATTTTATTGTTAATTAAAATGTCCCGAAACATTCAGCGATTCGTGTCACAAATAGCAATGCATCAAAAGATTACTATAAATCAAACGAAATTTTACTCGAGGTGGGCACATAGGAGTCCTGGAAAAGTGATGTTGCCTTTTGAACCTACTAGTAAAGTAAATCTAAAGAAGGAGAAGATAATCGATTTGGATCCCGGGATCATAAAAAAGTCAGAACAGAAAACTATAACTGCTACTAAAACCAATGACGAAACAAGCGACTCGGATGAAGAAAAACCGCCTCGTACTTTACCAAAAGAAAAAACAAAAGAAATAAAAACTAAACGCGAAGACAAATTAAGGAAACAAAAATTCTATCTCAGCCAGAAAAAGGTGTTTGATGATAACGGTGAAATCATTTATGAAAAGCTGAATGAGAATGATGGAAGAATTGGGTAAGAATAAAAGTTTCTCTAACTTAAAAGTTAAAAAAAACTAAACATAGGCCTAGATGTCAGTCCAGGCTTGGGACTAGGCCATTTCCTGAGGTGAGTATTTTTCACCCATCAAATGCAAACATAGGTGATCAGGTGCAATTAAGATAATCTCAACATTTATTCAAACATTTCTATGTTGTTATGTTTAGATAGCTTAAAATCTATAGTGACACTAGCTTACTTTCCCCAATTTCCTAAAATTAATTCAAAATGTTAAAATTTTAGCGCCATAATGGTCAGGTTGAAGTCAAAAAAAGAAAGAATGCGATCTGGCCACACACTTGTAGAAGGATGGAGGCTTGTAGTTGATGGTCTTGAAGCAAATTGTGACCTCAAGTATATTTTCTTCAGTCGTCTCGATGAACTGAACAAAATAAAATTATTTTTACCCAAAACTGGAATACTGATTTACAAAATCCCATATAAAGAGCTTGGATTGTTTTCTGATGTTGAAACACCTTCTGGGATTTTTGGTAAGTAAGTTTTTTTTACAATAAAACAACAGCCTA
Organism: Peribatodes rhomboidaria; assembly: GCA_911728515.1. Taxonomy (NCBI): domain Eukaryota; kingdom Metazoa; phylum Arthropoda; class Insecta; order Lepidoptera; family Geometridae; genus Peribatodes; species Peribatodes rhomboidaria. The sequence continues at coordinate 10,571,540 of OU452172.1, forward strand.
TTCTAATTTGACTACCTATCATAATTTATTTCTTGGCTCATAAAGATAGTGTTCGACTGAACTTAACTGACTGATTTGAATTGAACAGATCTAAGAGCCAAACATTGTGTTATATATTTATAACTACTGGATGTAGTCATGCATAAAAGATCCAAGGACCAAAATCAATTACAAAATCTTTTTCTCAAAAACCAAAATCAATTAGGTACTTAGTTGAAAAAAAGTTTTAATTTTGTTTAAAGAATAATCTTTTTGCACCACTATGTCCAACTACCTTTTATTTGCTTACCCTAAAACAATCTTGCATTGATTTCTTATTGAAATTTACAAATATTCCAGGTATTTTCCAGATACCTAAAGTAGAGCAGATGAAGAAATTGGCAAACCCTATACCCCTACATCTCATTTGCGATAATATTCGCATGCCTGGCAACTTGGGTGCTATTCTCAGAGCTGCGGTTGGAGTAGGCTGTCAAAAAGTACTGCTTACCAAAGGTATGTAACTTCAACACTTCTAAAAAGGGATGTATCTATCTTTAATATGGACAATTTCATTGCCGCCAGTTCAGGGCAGGTCAGTTCAGAGCCCTTACCATGATGTTTTGTTGTCATGATGGTTACATTTTGTTTCCGACCCTGCGTGACCATGAACCTTATTGCACAGCAATATGATTTGCGGTTGCAGAGCGCCAGAAACACAACATAACCATCATGCAAGTAAGATAAAATTGGTTCACCAAAGATTTGTGAGGGAGGTGTCAATGGACAACTCCACACTGCTGTAAGACACAAAATATGCAGACAAGTTCAGATATAGACATAGCTAAATGTCCTCTGATAGATTGCTGTGCTTCGTGGAATATAGAGAAAAAAGGCCTCATTAGTGCGCTGAGGTGCTTCATATTGTCGCAACACAGGTGTGTCTTACTATGCGTTATGATGACTAAACACAACACACTAACTAGGCCTCACACTTTTATAAGCCCATATAAATAGTAAATAAATAAATAGTTGAGTTGCTTGCACATGGTTGTTTGACCCCATACTAAGCATATCTTCTACTACAATTAGATGTCACTATAAATGCAATAGACAGTAAAATACATGCTAATTATTAAAATTGTGATTAATTTACAGGTTGTGTAGACGTCTGGGATCCAAAAGTCATAAGAAGTGCTGCAGGAGCTCACTTCAGGTTGCCCATTCATCATTCTATAGAATGGCCTGAAATGCCAGATTTTCTTGAACCAAACACTTCAGTATTCATTGCCGATAGCAACGCAAGAGTTGACGATGTCGAGGGAAGTGCTGATGAAGAGAACATGCAGATACCTGTGTTGCCATATTACTCTGTGGAGTATGGGGCTATGAAGCACATCACTCTTGTAATTGGTGGTGAAACTGAAGGCATCAGTGATGAAAGCTATGCGTAAGTATTGCAATACCACCTGTCTCACAAGGATAAAGCTTGTAGTGGCGATCAGCGGAAAACCGATCGCCGTTCACGCAGTGCTTGGCAATCAGTGAAAAACCAGTAATAATTTGTGATAACCATAACAGCCAGGGTGATTATATATTTGCTGTGCATCACTGTCTTAAGACAGATCTAGATGGAGCAGTCCAGTGTTTTCTGTCAATGACAAAACACTCTTTTCAAATTTTTGATTATCATAAAAATTACATTCTACCTAAGTTTATACAATAAATTGTTACTACATGTGTAGTAACAATTTAGTTCTCATCTCCCAATAGCAATTATAAAAAGCAGTAAGTATTAGCCATTATAACTCATGCAAAAGTATGCCACATCAAGTCCCAAACATAAATAGAAAACAAGGCTATATTATGCCAAAACAATTTCACACAGAGATGTATCTTATCTTAAACTCGAGCTGCACTATGAAACATTCTGACACAGCTGCAATGGAATTGTAAAAAGGTGAAGCTACCAGCTACTAACAAAACTGACCAGCATAAGTATTCACAATTCTGTATTCACAAACATATCTGTTTAGATTCCAAAAATGTAAAACTCTAATCATTTGAATTTCAGTCCGTACTTACAAGTTTTTAAACGTGATTCACTATTCCGATAGGCTTCATGCTAGATTCACTATTCCAAATTTCATAATTATAAGGAGACTGAGATTCTAACAAATTGAGTTTGAAATTTGTGGGATCTGGGACTCTATTCGGAGATTTGAGATTCTCATCGCACATTTTATCATCCTTGTTGCTCTCATTTGAAACGTCATAGATGTGAGAGTGACCAAGATAAAATCTCATCTCATCTCACGCGCAAGAATAGCCCCCCTGATCGGAAACGTTATCCGAATCCGAATGATTGTGAACCTATGCAGAACTTGCAGTTTGTATTCACCTCATATACTCGTATAAGGCTTTTAAAAAAGCTCGGGTGTAGTTTGTGTCTATAGCTACTACATTCTTGCATTAATTTTCAGGTTAGCAACATCAAGAAATGGTTTGAGATTGCACATACCACTACAAAAAGGAGTAGATAGCCTAAACACCGGCATGGCAACAGCTGTAATAGCGTTTGAAATCAGAAAACAACTCATACAAACGTGGAAGAAGATCAGACAAGACCAAGCCTGGAATGCAGCTACCTAGTCTGTAAATACAATTTTTTTTGTACTTACCTATTTCTATTTTGTTTAATATGTAGAGTAGTACATAAGTAATATAGAAGTTGAACTGAATTTGGTAGTTTTTGACTTTTGTAGATTTTTTCGCGTTTTGATGATCATGTGACATGTTGAATCGTTGACGAGCTATGAGTTATTATCTACCTACTAGCTGCGCCCTGCCGTTTCACCCGCGGTAAACACTATCCTATGTGCTATTCTAGACTATAATCTATCTCTGTGCCAAAAGTGAACAAAAATCCTAGGTCCCTTAGCAATAAATGATGTATAGCCTCGGAATAGTTTCATAGTCTTTTGACTTTTTCGATCGAGTTTAAAAATTAGACTTGTTCCCATTTCGGACAGCGTCCGATTATAATACCATTTCCACTCCCATTTCGGACACTGAATGGAAGTTCGAAAATGCTTGGGCGACATAACTGAACCGCGATTCACGGAAGTTCGACTGCCAGTGCATTTTACACGATATTGTGATTTTGGTAAGTAGCCCGAATTAGTTACGAAAAAGACAGAACACTGTTCAGTAGGCTTTACACCGTTTATTGCACAAGAGGTAGATGTTGAATTTGCTGTTAGTTTTTCCAAAGTGAATTAAGTTGTAGACTATCTAACCAATACTAAGTAAAAAAAAAAAATAGAGGCCCTCTGGTGTACATTTTTAGTCTGTCCAAAGGGTTCCGATTTGGTAGTCGAGCTTTCTTAAATAAATGATTGGACTTTTTAGGTTAACCAATTCCAATGAATTTCAACCAGTTTCGAGCACCAAAGGAGACCTCAATAGAACCATATAGGTTTTTTAACGTAGCAACACACTCCTTGTGTGAGCTTCGGAAAGTTTCGCTAGATGGCAGCACGAATCAGTTTAGTGCGTTTCTAAAGTAAAAATCGTAGGTAGGTGGGGTAGTTTTAAAGCTCTATCTTCTTTATTATACCTATGTAAATTACGCGTTGTTTGTCCGCTATAGACTCCTAAACTACGTAACCGATTTCAATCAAATTTGCACACCGTGTGCAGTTCGATCTAACTTAACAGATAGGATAGCTCATATATATATATATATAAATAATAAACGCGAACGAAGTCGCGGGGTGACAGCTAGTATTTAATATTTTATAGCACAAGGCACATTGATTACTAGCTGCGCTAATCCCTTAGTTAGACCATGAAGAAGTGACAAACAAATACAAAACTTTCGCACAAATTATGATAAAAGTATATCCGTAGGTTATCTGATAAAAAGGTACTTTACTAAGATAGGTACTTCCTGTCAGCAAAAATCGCTAAATCATAAAAATTACTTGATGAATAGCAGGAACGATATGTATGGATTATCGTAAAATAAATAGACTAAGTAGGTAAAGTAGTTGTACATAGTTGAATACCTAGGCACTGATTAACCAGTACCTATACCTAGTACAAATCTAAACAGCCAATACTATAAAGATCGCAATAAAATAGATAAAGATCGGTTCACATCTATGTACTTACCTATAATCTAAACGCACACTACGACTTTCAAAACCGCGAAAAAAACGTGAAAATGAACGTTTTCACAGTTCGCGAAATCTACAAAATAAAAAACCGGTAGTAGATAAGTATTGGTATAGTATAGTTCACAGAGTCGCGATTTTTATTTGCAACGGTTTAAAACCGTAGTCGCCTTACAATGGTAGTTCGTAGTGCATCCGAAATAAGGCTAAATACCTACAATTAGTAATGCGTTAGTTAGTTCCCATTGTGCTAAATACAGCTCGTTTCGAAATAGAGGTAGGATGTCTACGTAATAATAGGTTGTGGCTTTAGTAAAGCTACTAGTGCTGTTACAATGTGGAAATAGCCTTACGAATGTTTCAGAGATCTTTATGCCACGGCCACATATTTATTAGTCATTTTTACGCCAAGCTAGGTCATGGGGTCAAGACGCAAATATTGATATTGAATCACGCAGTAATAAATTTCAAAATTGAATCCAAGCTTGGAGCCAAAGTTAGACCAATTTTTTTACGCTATTAAGTATTTCTTCACTAACCACTAACAATTTAATACCTCCAAAAGGTTTTAGTAAAAATAATAATAATAAATTTTATTTACTTATTTGAATAAAAAATATTACAGCAAATGTTATGTTTCATGCATGCAAAATACAATTTAAAAAAGTAATATAAATTATAAGTTTCTACTAATTTCTTACGCTAAATTATATTAACAATAACAGTTCACAATATTACTATTATAGTTTTCGTTTTCATCTTTAGTCTAAAAAAGTTGAATATACCTATCAATAATTATAGGTACCTAGGAAGTTATAATAGTTGAACTTCCAATAATTTCTGCTGGTTTCAACGTAACTACCGCATAGGCACCTATACTCCGAATCTATGGTCTTTTCCAAACATTTTTATGGTAACCCCATTTAAAGGTAGGTAATTGTAGGAGCTAAACGCTCCGACTCTGCTGTTGCTTTCATTCTCTAAATGCTGATAAGGCTATTAGGCTGCCTATCCACCTGAGACGTGCGGAGATGAGCGATGCACGAGAATAAAAGCCAGGGATCACTTCGGTGTGTAACAGTAGATTATGCACGTGTCTTACGTCACGGGTAGCATATTGAACTCTGAGCGTAAAGAGGGACTCCAGAGTTACCTCCCGAGCGCAGCGACGAGCTATAATATAACGCCCGAGCGAAGCTATGTAGAGTCCTGGGTGAAGCGAGGGGTTCAAGATAAAGTTTGGTCATTCTATTGTGTCGCCATAGAGTGGAAACCATGTTTTCATAAAAAATATGAATACATTATTTATTAATATTTCACGTGTATTGAGAGAAAGAAAAATAATTAATTTATTCTGAAACATACAAGGTATACAATTAATAATACATATAGGTAAGTAATTAATAAACAATCAATAATAAAAGTCACAAACAACACTTCGGCAATAAAATTATGCTGCAATCAAGAGCTATCAACAGCGCTGATCTTCGTGATTATTGTTTTTATCATTAACTGTATGTCGGCATCATAAATATTTGATACTCAACTCTATAGTGCAGAAATCAGATTGTGTGTTACGAGCTTTTCTTTCTTATGATGTAAAATCATCTTTTTAAAATAGTAAAAAACCGAATTCTTCTCATCCAAATTATATTTTGTACAAAATGGACCAATCTGTAAGTAGGTGGATAATAAGTAAAATTATCCTTTAAAGTAAAATAATGAATTCATAATTGAATAATAATGACGGAGTTACGCGGTAACAAACATTACAAATTAAAATATATACAAACGAATTGAGAACCGCTTCCTTTATGAATTCGGTTAAAAACATTTTAGACGAAAAAATAATTTCCGACGTTTTCGCTCTACGGCGAGATTGGTGGATTTTTTCCTCGAGCACCGCTCAGCTTTCTCGCACAACTCCGGTGTAAACTCAGCCTTATCGGCGTGTGACAGGTCATTGTTTCGGGAGCTAATCATTAATCATCGTTTCACTGCAATCATACTTTGACTGTAATTACAGGTTCAGTGTAAACGGATCGTTAAAATATTTGAAACTAGTTGCGGCTCTCGGTTTTAGGTATCAACTATTTTCTAACTGTCTTGCATTTTAGCAGACTGCCCAAAAGAAGGGTATTTTCTTCAGGTACATAAGAATGTATGTTTCTATGTGACCTCGTTAACAGCCTAGCAGATTTGGAAATATGAATGTCGTTAATTATATAGGTTGAACCGTTAGAATAGCGCAACTTACTTGCGAAGCTTTTTAAAAACTGTGGCCCTATTCGGAGATTTAAGATTTTCATCTCACTTTTTTTCGTCTTTGTTGCTGTCGTTTGAAACGTCATAGGTGTGAGAGTGACCAAGATAAAATCTCATCTCATCTCACGTGCAGGAATAGCCCCCCAGGACATGAACATCATTTCAATGTTGGAGATGCGTTTGGTTTTGTAATTAAGTTATAGTTAGCCACGAACGGAGACCTCGGATAAATATATATGTACTAGCTTCGCCCCGCGGTTTCACCCGCGATTAAAAAGTGCTATCCTATGTGCTATTCTAGACTATAATCTATCTCTGTGCCAAATTTCATCCAGATCTGTTCAGCCGTTCTGGCGTGAAAGAGTAACAAACATCCATCCATCCATACATACAAACTTTCGCGTTTATAATATTAGTAGGATAGGATATCTCCACAACCCCCGTCCGATTTGCGAACTTTTTTTTTATTGAGTTAGTCTATTGATTTTACTGGCCTGCAAAATTTTATGAAGAAAGATAGATAGATAAACTCTTTACTGTTCACCACAAATAACAAAACAAAACCCTATCTCCGATCAGCGATACTTAAGTTGTCGTGGAACAAGCAAATGTTGAGATGTCCCAGTAGAAGCTGAGATCTCGCTTCACTCAGTCAATTAGTCAATCAATCAATTAATACTTTCAGAATACATACTTACTTACTTATTGAAGCGACCCAAAGCCTATATCCGATACTAAGACGCGCCACTCTTCTCTGTTTTGAGCTAGTTCATGCCATGCATCAACTTCTCGCAGGTCTTTAGCTACTTCATCCTTCCATCTATACTTGGGACGGCCGACTGGCCTTCGACCTGTTGGCAATTCCAGGCCTCTCGGCGCACAATGTCACGTTCTCATAATGTCACAATGTCTCAAAATGTCACAGTCTCAAAATGTCACGTTCGCAAGATGTCACGTTCTCAAAATGTCACGTTCGCAAAATGTCACGTTCGCAAAATGTCACGTTCTCAAAATGTCACGTTCTCAAATTGTCACGATGTCTCAAAATGTCACGTTCGCATAATGTCACGTTCTCAAAATGTCACGTTAACATATAGTCGCGTATTTATTTCAAACACTGTGTCCCCGCACTTCGAAAACCCAGTATCGCGGGCGTCCACTTGAACGTCTTTAGATTAAATTAATGGCAAACTAAAACAAATTAAAATTTAGAAATTTAAAGACAAAACTGATATTAAATAAAATAAAATCGGACTGACAATTTGAAAGATAAACAGGGTGATTGTGAGTGTGTGTGAGTGTATGTATGTGTGTGAAGTGTAAATAACAAAAGACGATCAAAATTTGAAAACAAAATACAATTCGAAATGGAAACAAAATAGACACAAACAAAAGACGGTCGTAATAAAAAAAAAGATGATCAAAATGTGGAAACAAAAGACTTATGTTATTTCGTGTTGATTGTCTTTTGTTAAAATGACTATAGAAATAATCCGTTAACACTATATCGTACACTGAACATTTTTAAAAACTAGTCATTATGAGCTACTAGACATTTTTAACTCCGAGTTAATTAACCCTGAGTTTAATTTCGCACCTACCTTATGCTTTGCTTATGGTAGGTATGGTTTGCGAAATTGGCTCTTAGTCCCACTTGCAGAAGTTAGGGATTTAAATTCTTGTCGTGTCGGGGGGGGGCTCAGTAGCCGTGGCTTCGGCAACCACGGTGAAGCCAAGAGGAATCCGAGGTGGGGCCGCTTCCTGGGGCTTTTAGCCCAAAGCCCACATGGAAGCGGCCTAAGTAGGGTGTGGGTCTGTATGGGCAGACCCACAACTGAGGCGGGGTGCAGTGTCGCGTGTGCGACACTGCAACCGAAGGCTGGGGGCCGCGGCGGGAGAGGACTGTTGGTGTGTCGTTGCCACTTTCCCTACCTTCCGCGGCCCAAACGGGGTTGCCACCGTTTTGATGGCGGACGCGGTGGGGCCGCAGACGAAGAGGCGTGTCGGTGTGTCGTTGCCGCTCTCCCTATCCTCTGCGGCCGAAGTGGCAGGCGGCGGGGCCACTCATCTGACCCATCGCATGGGGACCATGGGCGCCTAGGCACGGGTGCTGGTTGGTGCCCACGGGCAAAATTGGTCCCCGAGGAGGTGGATGATGACGATGTGTCTGGTGTTCGATACATCGTCATCGAGGGGAAGAGAGCGTAAGCTCGGGGAGGTGCCCGAAAGGGCTAGCGCTGTCGGGGCCGTGGAAGAGTACGAAAGCGTCCCCTTAGCCCCGACATTTTGCGCCGAGTTGGAACACCCTTGGGTTTTTAGTGGGTAGGCCGTCAGTGGCGGGATTCTGACATAACCACCCTGTGCTTGCACCCGGGCTGTTGGTGGTATCCATAAAGGATTTTCCCTAGGTTAAAAAAAAGGGTTACAAAGATAACCCGAGGTTACGCAAGTGGCTCTTAAAAGATTACTGTGCAAGTGTGACATTGTGAGAGAGTAATGATTAAAAACGTGACATTTTGCGAGTGTGACATTGTGAGAGTGAAATTTTTAAAAACGTGACATTTTGCGAACGTGACATTGTGCGAGTGAAATTATTAAAAACGTGACATTTTGCGAGTGTGACATTTTGAGAGTGTGACCTTATGCGAACGTGACATTGTGCGAACGTGACATTTTGAGAGTGTAAAAAAAAACGTGACGTTCTGCGAACGTGACATTTTGAGAACGTGACATTGTGCGCCGAGAGGATTCCAGGTAAGCTCTTTTTACGGAACGATCCTCTCCCATCTGTTCCAAATGCGTCCCCCGGGTGGCGGATGGGGGAACGGTCGGTAGCACAGCCTAGCTAGCTACTGGCTAGGTCCGATGGACCCGCTGACCAAAGTAGGTTATGGTTCTCCAGCATTTTGGGGGTTGTGTGGCGGGTTAACAGCCCTCCCATGTAAAAAAACTCGACGTTACGAAACCGATATCGATACTAAGAAAGACTTTCAGAATAAAAATTGTTAATTTATCGTATGTCCGTCTGCATATCCCACCTCCTTGTTAAATATCGTCAAGCTCTGATCATCCATATACCTATATATACATAAATCTAATGACCATGTAACAGTAACAAACATCCGAATAGAAGCACAAAGCATTTAAGGAAGTTTCTTTCATAATTATTGTAATATTAGTGTGGCGGATGGTCAAACATCATTCTTATTCCATTCTAATCGCACTTAATCTACGGCTTTATCGTCGATTACCATCAGAAGAGTTGACAATGTCACTTTATTTAAGGGGCAGAGACGAATTGAAAACCAATAAATTTACAAGTGAAATAAAAAAGTTTTATGCTATTTTTTATTTTCACGATCAATAGCGGTTGCGCTCGCTGAGTTTGAACACAAAATAAATGTTAAATTCCAGTTTCTATTTTCAATATAGTACCAAAATAAGATACCTAGGTAAGTAGGTAGGTATTCTCTCCGTTGCTAGCTTTCATGAGATAAACATCGCGATGAGCGTTTCCTTTTTTAAACTTTTTCTCTCTCTATGATCTATTTAGGTAGGTATATACACTAGGAACTAAGAGCAGAAGATGCTATGTCAGAGTTTCTTTTAACTTTCAGTGAGCACAAAAAGAAATGCTATCTTCCTTTTAAATTACTGCTCTGTATCCTACGCGCAATGTACACAAACAGAGCACAGTTCCTTACTTTATTGCCTTTCTCAAGAGAAAAAGAAGTTAAATTAAAGGAAAGTATTTAATTTATATCGCAAGCGATTTTATCTTGTACCCTTCTTTATTTGCCGTGTTCCATTTAAGTTAATTCGGTTTGCGGGCATCTCTATCTCTTGCCAACTTGGTTGACGTCATTTACTGCGTATGTAGGCTGCACGCCAAATAGGTTGTCTGTAGGCCTAGAAGAATACTAGTAGACGTATCTACGTTCCAGACCTAGACACATTTATCTGGGAGTATGGCTGGAGAGCTCTGCGGCGTTCGGAAGAAATCTTTAACGATTTCTCGTTCTGTCAGTTTTTGTGGTTCAACTCTGCTTTAGGAGAATTGGTGCCAAGAGGGTCACAAGTTCATGATGTTTATGTAACACTCGCAAGATCGCAGTGAATGTCGCTCGCCTGCTATCATTACTAAGTTTTTGATAAGATTCTGTTGTAGAGCAGGTAGCTCTATGTATGTTGTATGTGTATATGTCTCGTTCCTACTTCGTTAGTGACGCTAACTAAAATTGTAAAACTATTGCTATATATATATGCCCCTCAGTTTCTTGCCTGTTCTTCTGAGTAGAGGCTTTTTGTCCGAACAAGGCGGTCGAGTCAATTTAAATAACTTTGACGTTCATAAGTGTATCTTTGAATAAAAACATTTTGACTTTTTAACTTTAGACTTTTTTATTTTTAAACAAATGAAACCTACCAAATAAGTACCTAGTGTGAGTATGAGTATTAGTGAAGGCTAGGGATATATTGTAAAAAAATAGGCACACACATAAGAAAGTTACACAAATTACTCTGAACGTTATAAGAAAAACGTGACTCCCGCAATGTTATAATCCTTACTTCAACGTTTCCAGATCTTTAATGCATAAATTACGGGAGCACGATGCAAACGACTTTGAAGTTTATAGGGAAACGAAGCGTCAAAATGAGAAAATAGTTAAAAACCCTCAATTTTACGCTCCACCCGTAGGCGTGCGAGGCAAATTAACTTGTTTGTAAAGTTGTGGAGAGTTAGGAAAATGTGCATTTTGAATATTTTCACTGCACGTTTTACTCGCCCCGACAAATTATAAAGCCCGTCGCAAAAAAGTAAAGAGACGAACCCGAACGTAAAATGAGATTCTCTTTTCGTTAGGCAAGTCAAAGAATGTTAGCTATTTGAATGTAACAGACTCTTGAATCTTGTTCATAAAGTTAGCAAACAATTTTTGTATTCTCGTCTCTTCCAAGCATCCTTTGAATTTTGATTGCATAACTTGTGAAATTTTCAGGCACTGTCAACCAAAGTTTTCCTACTCCTCCCTATACTCTATATAGGGCGACAGGCCTGAGGCTTAGAATTTTTTAAATGCGTTTTTGGAGTCGATTGTTTGGAAATGCGATTATTCCACGGGCCATAGACGTGGCCTATCTCAATCGCGGGGGGTAGAATTAGGGGATTTTTCAAAGGAGAATTCGTAGCTAGTTAAGGATGTGAAATGTAGGAAGGAGGCGTCGTCGGTCAATACTGGAGGTGGTGGTGTGCGGGCGCGGTGCGCAGGCGTGGCGAGTCCCCCGCGCGGCGGCTCCGGCCCACTCACGCAACTCGCGAGTCAGCCGTCGTGCGCACCGACCGCGCGCGACCGACCGCTCCGCCACGCTCGAGCCATGTGTCATGTTTTCATCACAGAGCATCACTCACGCCTAGCTCCCGCACTCGGTATTCCGCAGCATGAATGAATAACTCGCGCGAATAACTTACATTACATTTCCGTTCGGAATGTACCGGGATAGCTTTCGCTTAGTGTCTGGTTTTTCTCGTGGCCGTTGACACTGCAGCGTGCGGATCCCGCAGTGCGCGAGTGTGTGATTAATTGGCTAATACGATAACGGGGCTGTCAGCTGAGTCAAATAAACATTGGGCTAGTTCTGCCGGGAGTGTTGGCGATGGCTCCTACCGGGACGCGCGCGTAGAACAATAAACATATCCCGAAACTCACCAAGATGCGGCGTTTGACTTTGCTGCTCCTGCTAACAGGTAAGATGCATGATCATGTAGTTTCCATAGATTAAAAGTACTATTTCTGTAGATCATACTTAAGTCAACTTGTTTGGTTCCTTTTTCATTCCTGTGATGCCGATGTCTCATGCCGGTTTGATGAGTTGTTTATCCAGTTTCTTCGTTGTTAATGTACTCGTACGTTTCTGTTTCTCTATTCATTCTATAGTTCACCATAGATACCAGCTTAAGTTTTTACCTTATAATGCATAGATTTCACCACAACATAAAAATCCTAACGCTTGCATCATCCACGCCATTAAACAACGAAGGAAATCACACCCATAAAACTTACATAGCAGCTTTTTCTCAGCATTTTTACTAAAATGTATGCCGTACCCTTATAATAACGTCATGCAACTCGGCTCCATACATCACGTGCCTCGAAAAATAAGTTATAAGTCTGCCAAAAGACCCTCGTCCCGAGCGATTCAAAGAACAAATGGGACGGTTTGAGAGAAAAGGGCAATTTTTTGCGTGCGATCTCATCTTCTACGAACAATTGCGGTCGCCGTCGCTTCAATATTTTAACTCAAATTACAATTACTCAAGAATAGTCTTCTCTTGTAATTTGAACACAATTTTTAATATGGGCGACTGTCATTATGTTCCAGCCAGTATCTGTCTTGTAAAATGTATTATGTTTCAAATATTATCGTAGTAATGGTCTGCCTTTTCACAAAGTATTCCGAACGAGATGCAGCGGATAGATATAGGCGCTATTGACGAAAGCACGGCATTGTTACGCGGCCATCTGCCGGTATCATCTATGGGAATTGGTTCCGCATCGTTCAATTGGCCATGATGCGGCATATTAATTACATTGTTTAGCCTCTTCCTGGTATCGTAAAGTTATGCGCCGACATCATTTCTGGGAAGATTAAACCAACGGAAAGGTCTAGGTTGGATAGCTCTCCTCAAATTGACATTCAATTCGGAGTATCGCATATTTCTCTTATTCTTTGGTAATAAGGTTCAGTTCCAGCTTGCAAAGTCTACAAACTATAAATAAAAGTATCGATGGGATTAAGGTCTCTTTGTGACTGCCAGCGACAGGTGTTCAATGCAGGTAGAAACAGAACAGATATCTGCAGTCCGTCGGACTCGTTTTTTTTGTATAAAATAGCTCAATCACTGCACACGAGTTTGTCTGGGTCCGCGGCGAAAAAAAGTATGGAATAAAACCTCCGTTTTCCAATCGACGAATTGCAAATTGCCAATAACAATTCAATTTTTGCACGAATCTGGGCTTTGTCCAACTTACGATAGAAATTTAATAACTCCCAAAAAAGACCTTTTAAACTCTGACGCGCGTTCAGTCTATTCAAAAGATTCAACTGGCTCGATTTTCGCAGTTCTTATTCCTTTTTGTGCTCATCTCAAAAAGAAAGTGTCATTTAAACTTTTGTGCTGAATCTGCCACTGAAACCTTTCTTCAAACGGGTGTTGATAAATCACAAAGTTCTTCCAGCGAAAAATACACGAAGTTGAAAAAAAAAATCGGGAGTTTCTTTACCCTCATCAATTATCTGGTTTATTGAATTCGTTTAGAAAAGAAAGCATCTAATAAAACACGTTGGAATTTAAAAAGATCTTTCGTTTTACCAAATTCAGTATTATTGCAGTTCCGCAATCTTAAGACTTAGCACGGGTCTTACAAGACTTAAACTTTAAGCTATCGGCTGAATTATAGCGTGTAGAAAGATTAAAACTTGAGTTCCTAACTTCGTCGGGCTTTAAGTTATTAGCCAAGTCTTGGGTTGGCTGCAATATTGTAGCGTTCTCCTCGGTCTTGTACTTTTTTGTTGTAAACCGAACGGATGTTGCGCGCACCTGGCCCCTGCTCCCGATTCCAATGCTTCGATTTTCAAGACCCTTCTGGCTAAAAATTGTGTTTTTTTCTAATCCGGTTCGGAGTTGATGAATAGCTAGCTACATAGCGGGGTATGGGTAGATAGGGTAGGTCCATGGTACGATCCTTGTTCGCAATTTCCTCGTTATTTCTCCGGCGCCGTCATAATGAGGATCGTATTAATAGTTAGATTAATAGGAACGCAATCAGGGCGGCGCGGATCCGACGGTTCCGGACACGGGCTCGTTAAATTCTCATCTCAGCTATTGTGAATCCCGGGCAGTTCAAACCGTTGAAACGTGTTTATTCACAAACATTATTAGTTCGGCTACATTCGCTGTGAAAATGATAGTGCATGGTTTATCTCGCACGTAGTTCAAGCACAAGCTAGTAATTGTGTTGAACCGTTGTTCATTGGACACAATATATCGGTTACCTAATCTGCTGGTGTGAAAGAATGCAGTTTATTTACGTCTATTTCGGGGTGCTGACAGAGAAGGCATAATCGTACTGTTACAGGGAGTCGATAAGTGCCCGGCGCCGCTTTCATCTCGGTTTCGGTCGCAACTCGCAGTGTGTGTATTTACACTCGGCGGCTGCGCAGGCGGCTGCACTGCGTCCGAGCAACTGAGATCTCTCAGTGAAAACAGTTACGAAGATCACGCCGCTTTTGAGTACATTGCACAATAAATACTACCTAAAGGTTTAAGCAAAAAAATTGCACCAAATTATTTTTTGTCAAGTAAGTCCATCTCTTAGGCTTCTTAACTTGTTGTTTGTTAGTAGCAGAGTATGCTTTTAAGAATGTCAAGACTAGTGCCTATTTACCTATACTTATCTTTAAACGTGAAATAGATCCTATGGCTGCGTGTCTAATGAGACGGAGTAGAGCGGATTGGTGCATAATTGACCAATCACAATGCTTCGACTTAAGTGGAGCGGATATTTTTTGATTGGTTAATGATGCACCGCTCCGCTCAGCCCCACTTTAGGAGATCAATTCCATATTTTTGTTCCCAGTTTCAATACTAACTTCTTTATATCGCACATGACCAATCACAATAGTTTCACTAGAGTGGAGCGGAGATTTTGAGCAATGAGATTTGTCATTTATGCGCCGCTCCGCTCTGCTCCGCTTCAGTGGAAACGCAGCCTAAGGAGATCAATGGAATATTTTTTTTCCCAACTTGAATACTGACTTCTCTGTATCTCACATGCAATTCAAGGGTCGCCACTTTTATTTATGTGTTTTCTGATTACGATGTCGCTCTCAGTTCTCAGCGTCGTGTATCGAGTTTTTTGTGATAATAAACTTTGGAATGTTTCTCGCGACGATCGATTTTTATATGAACATCAAAATCTCAGATATTAAGAAATTTAGTTTACTTGCTTCAGTTCTCTGTGTGTTTATTTTACGAAATAATTACTTATTGTAACTAACAAACAATTTTGGAAGAAACAAATTGTAGAGCAACATTTATCTCGGCGTGTCGTCAAGAATGCCAACAGCCATGGCCTCTCGCAAAGGACACATTAAGGAGACCAAATCTAATTACAAAATGGACGCAAACTTGTTCACAACATTCTTGCGGAGATTTCCCAAGTGTAAATTGGGCTGCTTTTAAATTTCTCTGAAGGGTCTGGGACCGCAAGAGCCTGTAGTGCCTAAGTCCCTGCTCAGTATAAACATGTTACAAAAGTTTCCTCATTTGCTACTTATGAAGAAGAACACGGGTATAATACTTTCTACAAAGTTGGAAAATGAATTTGTCTTTTCGGCCTTCCAACGCGGTATAAAGTTAGCGTAGATACGCATACTTTCGTTGTTTCAAATAAGGAATTCCTCATAAATATCTCTGTACTTAGATAACAAATTACAAGTACGTTTTTGTAATCACAAGGATCTTTTCAATTTAAAATTACTACATAGACGACATACACCAGTTTCATTTCATAAACAAAATGTAAAACTGTATGCTTGCCAATAGCAGCTTTAATCGGCATTGTTATCAGCTTTAACTATCTCACATCGTAATATTCTGACAAGTTATTTCCCCGGAGGCGTAGTACGAGTACAGTACAACGCCAAACTTACAGGCTTATGTAAATGTATGGCACAAGCTAAAGCTCATATGTATAGAACGATCATAAAATCACTATCGATGACCGGTGTCCTAGATCCAAATAAAGTAAAAACTTTTTGTTCTGAATATCTAGCTAGATACGCGAGGCAAGATGGTGGTATATAAAACCAAATCAAAAATATCTTAACCCTTGTTGGGCAGAATCAATGAGCTGCACTGGTTCCCAGTTATACGAAAAAATGGTCAAACCAAAGCTGGAAAAGGTATCTACTCCATAAGGGGTACAATGCATACGTAACAAAAGAAAATAAGAAACCGTCCTTGATCAGTATCAACAGGGAAAGTAATCATTTTACCAATATCCCCTTTAGGGAAAAGGATGTCGAGCATGATACAAACAAAGGAAGCAATTTCTTACAACCATCAGGATATTCTCGAAAGCTGCACGACATGACAATATAGAGACAAAACATTGTGTGTTCTGTAGCAAGATAAACAGAAAGGGGGTCGAGTATGAACAAAAGGCATACTCAGTCTAGTCAGTCTATAATTATCGGCCTTGAAGAGTGGGTATATGAGGGTTGCCTTGCCCTGCGCAAGTCGACACGTGCGGCAAGTAAAACGATAATGATAGAGTGCTCGGAGGGGAGGCATAATCAACTGAATAACTAATTCAAGTCATTGCGCTTTACTTTCTATAATGGCTTTTTGTGCCGCTCTCTCACTTATGGCAAGGGTCATTTCGAGGATGTTTTTGTAGAAATATTTTGAAATGCTTTTAGCTTTAATAAGAGGATGGCATTCAAAGCCGCGATTACCAATTACCTTATTCAAATGGGTCTTTTTAATATTGGAAACCAGTTTGCTTTTAATTACACGCAGTGCTTGAGGGGAATGCCGATATAAAGTTAATGACAATAGATTACCTTTCGGGTATTAAAAGGTTGCCGGTTGGTTGAGGTAAAGGTCGAAGGATCACCTTGCGCTAGTTTTTGTGACTAGATAGTAGAAGAACGAAGTTTGGCAAGAGTAGGACGAAGTTCACATCACGTTAGGCATTACGAAGTTAAAATTACATTTGAAAGTTAGACGGTAAGAAGTTGAACATAGGAGTCGTTGGTGAACCTAATGGTCAACGGTTTCAGAAAGGTCAAGATCAAAAACATTTATTTTAAATTGATAAATGTCAAAATGCCAAACGTCATGTGTGGGTAAAAAGCAATATGCTCGATATAATTGGGTCAAAGAGGTGAAGGCCGGGACCATGGTGGAGGGGGAGGGGTGCCCTAAAGCGTTATTCCACGTTGCGTACGAATAGCTATATTATTGCCGGCTATATTACAACACCACATTCCGGACTGGAAACTTTATGGAAATGTGATTCGACGACCCCTTTGGCCGAGAAAACTTGGCCACCGTCAGCCTTCATATTTGTATTTTAATTTACTTACGCGTCGACATCGTGAATCTGAGCCAAATGAAAAATGATCAAGTTTTGGCAAATGGTAAACGTCAGGCCAGACGGATGACATGAACAAAAATCTATGATGAAAACTATGGCGGCCCAGCGGATAAGGGGTCGTGTAGGGTAATAAAATTTGATTACAGAAGATCATAAATCTTTTTTTCATTATCTCGCCAGCAGGGTACGGGCGTGGGGAGAAGAGAGAGCCCTATCCCCATGTTTTGACATACATACACCCCGTATTTGTGATACAAACTCGCCTATGCCCAAATGACAGAAGATTTATTAAGTGCGTATTTGCGCTTAAAAGTTGGAATGACTGTTTACGCAATGGGAAATGATAACCTGTGTTGTAAGCTCTCTGAATCCTGGTTTGTTTTTTTAATCCGATTATGGTGACATAACTGTCGGCTTATAGATTTAATAAACGTGATCCGCATCCGTGATGGATCTTCGATTTATATTGAGACATTACAAATACATTGAGTTTTTTTTTATTACGTACGAGTACATATTGGTAAGTACCTATACTTAAGTTCTAGTAGGTAAATAGATATATTATCTCGTGGTTAAATGAGATTGATTAACTTTTTTCACACTCCGATATATCACTAGCTCAAGTTTGTTAATTAGTAGACTAGACAGACCATCGGTTTCATTGTTTAATTTAGCTCAATTAACAAAGTTACAATGCTCCTATAATATCAATGGATACGTCTAAACTTTGGTCGGTGTTTAGCTGAAATAAAAACAGGGTTTTACCTGTGACGTATCGTAATTTCAGTTACATTATTCTATACTCTAAAGCTGACACATTGTAAGGGTGTTTTTGTGCTCCCGTTTTACTTAGTCCCAAAAATAACGGGTCCCATATCCCGTACCCGCGTCTCTATAAAATCCGTCTGTAGCTTACTTAGAGTGACATGTGGGATCCATGAGTCATCCTTCGGGGTATCCATTAGTTACGACTTGCCGAATCACGCTCGCTTTTTGAGGGCACCTCAATCTATGTTATGCAAATATTCCTATAGGCATCTTTCTTACAATCCTTTGAAAGTGCTTTTGCGAATCCTTAGGTATAGGCTATGAAGTAGTGATCGTATTTTAGTTGGTATTTCAAAACGCTTAAAAAAGGCTACTCATCTCTAAAATCATTTTACAAGTACAGAGGTGAACTAGATATCATATTTTTGAATTTTGGTTAATGAGCTTTAAAGTTATTATGACTTTAATAGAAGTTAAACAAAAATTGCATTAAAATTACTCTGCTGTTCAAATACGCGTCAAATTACCAAATAAACGCTCATACTATCGTTAAAATGTCAAAAGCTAAAGGTATAATATTACGTTTATTCTACCCTTTATCATTAAAATAATTACCGAGGTACTTACGCTTTAGTGAAATGACTAGTTTTGTAGGTAGGCTCGTAAAAATCAATGCTCCAAGCGACATGACTCTATAATAGAGCTCCATAATATCCTCGTAAACCTTATTAAGTGCAATGTGCTTATCGTAAAACAATCTCGCGTTTCCAAGTCACAACTCGCATCCTGTTTTCAAGTGAAATTAATGGATTTTTGACACGCCGATTTTTCTAACTTAATAATGAAGGGAGGGTAGCCTTTTGAGTTTATGTTGGTTTAGCCGAATGCCACGCTATTTCTTAATAAACGACTTTTTTTAATACTACGTTAAAATTAAGTGTTAAACCTATGACAGTTTATAAATATTTTTTTAAACTAAACACGGCGTTAAATTGGATTTATTACCAGAGTCGGCGACCCAAATAAGCACTTTAGACATCATTACATCAAATCAAATGAAATGTCTCTATTCAATTGCATATCTAAGATACACTTATGAACGTCAAAGCCATAAAAATGAGTCTACCAGCTAGTTCGAAAAACCAGCCACTACCACTACCCAGAAGAACAGGCAAGAAACTGAGGGGCATATACATAACGACTTTTACTATGTATTTTTATCCTAAGATCAAGATTAGTAACAGGCTAGGCAACAAGCTACAAGCACTTAGCGCGAGATAAGCTTGTGATTAGAGTTCCATGTCGCACTTCCGCCTGCGGGCAGCGGTCACCGCCGGATGAGTTCGAACACGGAAAGCATTTTAAGCGGCTGTCTCCCGGTCTATTGTTACATTTATTTCGAGCACGACCTATCGATCCTTTGTTCCAACGCCGAAATGTGCAGACCGACTTATCACACTTTATAGCGCTTAAAGCTCAGTACCTGGATGGCCGAGCTTTGCTCGGTATTTTTTTTTATTTTTTAATTGTGTTTTTTGGATAATAAACAATTGATTTTAGTCTAACCTCAAAGCAAACACTCATTGACTTCGTGTTACTTAACAACGCCATCTGCTGTTGTGTCGTTAAAGCAATTAGTTGCTCACAAAAAATAGTAGTATTATTATTCGCCAATAGATGTCAGGAAGAGTCATATTTTTCAGTTGAGATTGATTATCGATAAAACACGAATAAAATGATATTTTCTAAAAATGATTCCTAGCTAGATCGATTTATCGCCCCCGAAACCCCCTATATACTAATTTGTATGAAAATCGTTGGAGCCGATTCCGAGATTCCAATTATATATAAATATATATATATACAAGAATTGCTCATTTAAAGGTATAAGATAAAACGTGGGAAGCGGTGATTAGAAATTTAGAGCAAGTTTCAAGAAAGTTATGATACTCATATACTCTCTCACTATCAGACCACTATCTGGGACTCCAACCTTATATTAAATTATTATAGATAGTTTCCGACTAAAAGCAAGCGACTCTCCTTAACTTAATAAACTAGACCAATACAAACTAGTAGCCAATAGCGAAAGCCCAGGCAGTTTTCTCTATCAAGCCAATAAGTAGTCAAGATATACGGTATAAATAACCTTGGGGAGACCGTTTGCGGTGGCTCACGAAGCCACATAATGCGGTAGGTATGTAACCGACCGCTATCTGATCTGAAATGTAACCTGAAACTCTCCTTCACCAAACCAACGCTCCCCATTCTTTACTACGAATTTCCACTGAGTAATTTCACCGAGAGTTTGATTAAAAGGAAAATGGTTTCACATTTCCCTCAATTATTTCTGTTAGAGACGTGACCTGCCAGAAAAACGCTACTTAAAAACACAGCTTTGTAATTTTGGACAATTAGATATTTTAGATAGGTATCATCCTTTGGGTGGTGATTCTAAAGCAGCTCGGGCTCTAATTGTGTCCGTGACAGAGACGACGTATTGTTTAATGTATCTCGGCAGTTACTTTATCTCTGTCTTAAATTGAGGTCGATAGTGTTTTGTCCATTTCATGAACTAATTTTGATAGGTCTTTAATGGGTGCCATCTTTTTACCCGACTGTGCAAGTTGTTATGTTATGTACCCGACTGTTAGGTTTTTCGAGTGTATCGTTGTATATATATCTATTAGGTTTTTTGGCACGCAATATATACAGCCAAAACAGCATTTAAATTGTGAGATGTCATTTAAATCGTCTTGATAGTGGGAGTAACATGGGCGACATTTTAATTATGTACATATATCCGGAGTATTCCGGAGTGTAGCATAGGTACTGTATATGTGTACATTTTGCAGTCTTTGTTTTTATTTTTAAAATGTTACCTGTTCTCTTGTAGGTAGGTACAATACAATACAATACAATACAATACAAAAACTCTTTATTGACACCAAATACAAAATAAATCTAAACTAAACATTCAAAAATATAGGCGCAATGGGCGGTCTTATCGCTTAAGAGCGATCTCTTCCAGACAACCTTTGGATGGAATAAAAACATTATGATTAAGCATGGACGGTGGTGTGTGCTAAAGAAAATAAATAAATAATAATAATTAAGCAATGTACTTACAAATTTTAGAATTATAATAAACATACATACTAATACCTTACTTACCTTACGTAGGTACTTACTTATTTAAATTAAAAAAGGGACTCAGATAATTTTAATCAAGTACCTCAAGTCAGATCAGGGGGGCTATTCTTGTGAGTGAGATGAGATGAGATTTTATCTTGGTCTCTCTCACACCTATGACGTTTGAAACGAGAGCAACAAGGACGAAAAAAGGTGAGATGAAAATCTCAAATCTCCGAATAGGGTCCCAGTACGTAAGTCAAGTAGTAAGTAAGTTTTTATTGTAGGTACTACAATAAAAATCGATGCATATTCAGATTCGATCAGAACGCAATACAAAATTTAATGGTTGTATGTTACCTATAGTGAATATTCTGTTGGTTTTTGACTAGAGCAATCTCAGATCTAAAAAGTTAAGTCTCAAATACTACGCAGTTACCATGCGTTCTGTAATTTTTAGATTTGCAGCTCAAATGTCATTATTTATCTGAAAAGCGAAACGATAATGCTACGGCTACATTAGCGCGCGATAATTCGTGTCGTGTTGTTGCGCTAAAATCATCGTTATCGGTTATCGGCGATGTTCATGTTTACATTTTAAGGGGTTTACACGGGCGACTAAAGCCGCACGATTATTGCAGCGCAGAGAAAATCGACCGTCTAAATGGTAATTCGGCTAGGTTGCAAGTGACTAAAACCTCAAGCCCCAAAGTTATGTAGCATCTGACTTTGGTCGTGCGGCGACCGGCCGCATGCGGCTGGTGACTAAAACGACCATCTCAGTGCCGTACCATAATGAGGGCTTTACACGGGTGACTAAAGCCGCACGGTTCTTGCTGCCCGGCGAAAATCGACCGTCTAAATGGCAATTCGGCTAGGTCGCAAGTGACTAAAGCCAAGTGATAAGTCGCAAGTGATTTGTGAAGTGACTAGCCGCACGGCGAATATCGACCCGTGTAAACCCCGCACATCGATGCACAGGCGCCAGATTTCTGAGGATTAGTCTTCTAAAGACCCCTCTGAGCGTGCGTGTTCTCGTTTTTTGTGGATGTTTGTATATTTAAGCACATAAAATATTTACGATAGAAAAAGGTGATTTAGCTCTTTGCGCGTTTTTTCGATTTGAGGATGTTTTTCATAAATAATTCATTCGTATAAGAAAGCAAGGTCGCAAAAACCCGTCTCTAGAATAATCAGTGCCTTATTTTATCGTTATTGATCAAATTAGATTATTACTATACGCCTACCGTAATTCTTTGTGCGTTACGATATTAGGTATAATTAATGACTAGTTGTAACCCCAATAAATACTAATCTCGTACCTATATGTATAAATTACTGATGCAAGCTCACTTGATTTGATGATTACTTAACCCTTAATACCATATATATTAGTATCGTTGATTGTAGGTAATACTCATTCAGTTGGTACGTACCTAGTTAGCTATCTCATTAGGTGCTGATATATTCCCAACGGCCCAAAAGGATTCTACTTCAAACGCATTTTGTATCTTTTAATGGCTCTCCCCTCAGTATCTAGGGACCAGATTAAACCGTCTGGCTGTAACATTAGATTGCGACGTCTGTAGCATGCATGGGCATCTGCGTCCTCAAGAGTGAGGGGTCGCCGTCGCCGCCCCACCCGATGTGACCAAGCGACAATACACAGAGACACCAGATAGGCATGTCCATAGAAATAGCTCAAGTTCTACCACGTTACTGTTAAATACACAAACTGGGTGGGCGACAGGGCACCGCTATACTCTTAGCGAGATGCTTAGGTACTGTGACAAATGGGCCGTGCGGTTACGCTAGATCAGATGGTAAATATGTTTAGCATATATCCATATTCAAAGTGTAGTGTGGCTGTATAGTATAACCCTTGGGCTAGTTTAACAACGGCATACTGCACCCATAATTTACAAACACGCAGTGACGTTTTATAAAAGCCATCATTCGTCTGCATAAATTACGAAGGGATTCATTTTGGATATGCTAAACTACCACAATTTTGTTTGACCAATTCACCCTATGTAAGGTTACTGTTTGAAAATAGGAAAATAGCACGCCTAGAGAATGAGAACTGGCTCTGACCGAAGTGAGGCTGTCTGTAGACGCTTGGCGATGGATCGATCGATCTCGGCTCTTCAATCTTGTTTATTGTGTCTAGTCTAGTTTGCTTCGTTTGTATGTAAGTTATCTACTGGCCTATAAACGTACTGCGCCCAAGTCCCCGATGTCGCCCCAAGTTGTTTATCTAGCAATCGATCCGTTCGAAGTCATTGCGAATTCGACCAATTTGTTAGCTATAGCTTTTGTTAGAGGTAGCTTTTGTAGACTGTACGGGATCAGGGTCTCTTGTTTTATGTAAACGCTGTGGTTTCCTTTCAGAGGATTGATACGATTCTAATTTTGGAATTTGATACTAAGCTCTACCTACATAAATTGTAGTCTTAATTGGCTTCTTGCCCATCTGGTTTTAATGTTTTTGTGCGTGAAATTTTGAAAATACGAAATTTACGGCTGTCAATACTAACGATGACTACGTAGGCGCCTATCTAAATACTGATACAAAAAGCATAAAATATCTATGAAACTCTCTTTAGAATATTGAATTCAAATGAATCCAGAGAATAAAACAATGGAGCCCAAATAAAATTCTTTGTGACACGTGAGTCGACGCTATTAAAATGTTCATGCTATTGCGTCAGAGCTGCCTCGTATAAATGAAATGCATACTGTACTGAATACATCGATGTTTATTGATGTCAATCAGTAGCATTTATTCAACGATGGGTATAGTCATTCATTCATAACAACAATGAGTTACACACAACTTTAGTTACATAAGTAACAGCGTTATCAGTAAGTAGATGTAACATAGAAGACTAGATAAAATTGGGTTACAGTCAAATCAATTTGGATTTGGAAACACGAAAATGCTAGAGTGAATAGGTATCTCTTAGGCAAGCGTGTTACACCTTCGATCACGTCAACGCTTCCTATCAAGCGAGTCAGTGGTCGAAGGCATGACTAGTTTGTTGTAAAAAAAAAAGTGAAAATAACAACTAACAAAGTACCTGTACATTCTGTTGTAAACGTCATTAACAAGCTTAATTCGTAGCTTAACTTGCTGGTGCTGCATTCATAGAGCTTTCATTCAATTTTGCGCATACTAAAACTAAAACCAGAGACTGTTTACTGCTTAGATAAAATGATCATAAAATGTTTATTGCCGAGCATCTACTTACAATTCAAAGCGAAATTACGAACGAGACCCCATCACAGATACGAGCTGTTTATGAACGTCAGATAAAATGGCTGACCTAATTTAGAAATTGAATTCAAGTGATTTTAATATCGTTATCAGTGATATATGGCTAGAATAACTGAGCCAAATGTCTTAATTAATTGTGGAGCCCTCACTCACTGCTATACACCTATGTTCTAGTTTCTACTAGAACATAGGTGTATTTTATTAATTTGCCTATTGTGCTCGCACAGACGAGGGTACAGGTATTAAGCCTTTAGTTGCTTACAGCTCTGATTTCCCGCGGGAAATTTGCACTTTCTAGCAGAAAATTCAAAAGAATTGCCCATTGTAAAGTCCTAGATGCAAAATCTAAGGCACGGCATTCATCCATTTTTCAACAAAAAACTTGTCTTTTTGTTCTGTAAATTGGTTAATGGTTAGGTTCTGTTTAGTTATACTGGAATAATACAAAAAGTATTAGTATTCAAAGAAAAAATTGGAACCTATTTGAAAAGAAAAACTCTCCGAAATAATATAATAAACGAGAAAGCTCTTATAATATTAAACAGTGTTCTTAATATTCTGCTTACACTTGTATTCCACTTTTTTCCAAGTTTCAGAGTTTGTCGACCTGAGAAATAAGCACTCACCGCTGTGGGCTCAGTGTCTATTTAGGATCAAGTTGAATTGACTTTGTTGTAAATCACTTCCCACTGCAAAGGTACATTTTCCGCTCAAGAGATATTTGACGAGACCTACAAAGGGAAATGTCGCTGTGGACTTTTCCATTTTTAGATTTTTATCTGGTCTAAGGTGCATCGTGGGCGCGTCGTATCGCTTTCAAAAAGGCTGTTTCTTTCACTTTGTTGTAAAACGTCGTTGAAATATGTGTTTGAGAAAACGTACGAGAAAACGTATGTACTTACTTATGTTATTTATGTATCTTCCTTTGAGACTTCATTCTTAGGGTTCTATAGCAAAATGGTAAAAAGTTTATGAGAGTAAAAAGCATATGAGACCCATAAGGTAATACTTCGATGTCTGTCTGTATGTCACCGCTTATTATTGGCTATGTAATTTCCATTTCTAATATCAGTTTTATCACACAAACCCACAATGTCTGTATAATCAAAACCTAGACCTACATACATACATATAGTAGTGAAAACTTTCCCTATCTCATCTTCGTTATGTAAACTCGATGCCGTGTCCCAATCTCGACTTAATACCGTTCCTATGTAGAGCTGCGGTACTAATTGATCCGATCCAGTTCAAGGTTTCAAACTCCAACATCTTGATAATAAAAGGGGCTAATAGCAAGAGGTTCGGCCATAGCTCGGAGCGCTGAATGTCTAATAGCCAGGAGTGGGATCGCATTCACGTTATGCGAGTCTCGAACTTTTTCGTTCTATTGGCGATCGCTATGAGTGATCGGAATTCTTTCGCGTAGAAGGTTCATTTTTTAATTTAATGCAATTATATGACTTGTGTAAGTATAAAGTAATACATAGATACATTACATGTATATGCGTCTTTAAAACTGAGGGAGGCAAGCCAGTACAGCCATAGAATACAAATAACAGTTCTTACTCTACTTAAACATATTAAAATAATAAATACTACTCGAATACACGCTATCATAACGATTGTTTTAATTAAATAATTACCTACTTGTACATATTTACGTTAAAAACACGATGTTGTTAAACATCGTCCTTAGTAATCAAATTGTGATCATAGCTGCATGATTTAATTACTTTCACAGCTATTCCAACCCCCCGGAGCCAGCGACAGCCATTTCAATTAGCAAAACGGTCACGAATCTTGTAACGTTACCAGAGTAATTTCAATAAGTGCTCCTGACAATGACAAAATTGGGATTATAGTTGGTATTCTGTTCGCGAAGAGAAACTGACCTTTTTATGTGACTATGATGAAATGGCGCGCGGCATGTACTTGGTAGTGGATGAAAGACGAAAAAGGAAGAAAGTATCTACGATAAAAACAATTCGGCATCTTGAGTGTCAAGTAGGTACGAGATCGGATGGTCGTAGATTTCCTGCGAAAATGTAAAAGGCTAATAAAGAAAGCTTTGTATCGTTTAACGAGCCCGTGTAGGGCGAGGGTGTGAGGTCACCAAATAGTAAAATTGTCTCAAATATACTTAGGTAGGTATATCCGTTGTAGAAACTCCTAGAAAGTACCTACTTAGAGAGAGCAGCAAACTATGAACGTAGCGAAATATTACAAACCAAACTGAGGCAATTTAATTGTGTACTTCTGCAATATTAAACCGTTTCTGTTAAATAAGCCTTATCCAAAATCTAAAACGTGTGCAGCGTAATAAATAGGTTAGATTTTGCACGGTTACTCGTTATTCCTGCGGTAGGAAACCAGGGACTCCGGTCTGCTATTAGGTAATGCGCGTAATTCCTGCAGTGCTTTGCCAGAACGAGTGAACTCGGTAATCTTAAAAATTCATCCGCTTTTAGAGCTGACATCTGTCCATTGTCGCTATGTACTGCGACTGTTCCAGCATCAGATTTCCTGTTTGTTTTTGTTACGGGTGTTATTTGAAAATACTAACCGAAAGAAGCCCCCGTCGCTTTTGCTGCGGTGACGTCACTGGCGCTTTTAATTCTGTCGACATAGCTCGAGTGCTCCATAAGTGATAAAACACAGCATTTGCAGCCTTCGCTATCTGCCTCGCTTTTGTTTCGCGTTGCGATGCAATTTTAAGTCCATTAATCTTTTGAAAGTTGCTTTCCCGTTCTTCTTGCTCGGTGCTTCAGTATACTCGCAATTTATGGTTAAGTGCCTCAAGTTTTCATAGACTTGCACAAAGTTCTTATCTACCTACTCAATAGGAGATAAAAAAAAGTAGCATCAAATTAATATTGCCCACAAATAAGGGATTTTATTCGTGCCCCTACCATTTACCAGATACTCAGTAAAAAGCGAAAATGATTGCCATGAAATCTAATAAACGTCCAGGCTGTACGGATTTAGTAGTCTTTACTCGGTAATTATCATCATCATAAAAGGACGAGTATTCGAGTTTTAATGTTTGTAAACTCTGGTCGAGAGTAAGCAATTAAATTCTCTTTGATATTGCTTTGAGGCGTCAGTTTGCGGGAGCTTCGCTAGCGGCCGCCGCTAAACTCAGCCATTCACGAGATTTATAACCATGTCAAAGTTAACGACTCGCCCACCATTCACGACACGCTTGTTGCCAAACTTGCTTTTTAGACGAAAAATCAAGTTTTAACGTTACCAAGAACAGCTGCGGTTGATTGCACATTGTGACGCCCACCGAGCTTTTCCTGAAAACTTTTGCTTCTGCTAAGAACAGTGATATAGTACCTACAAAATTATCTACTTCATTATATTTGATGCAGAAAAACACGGTAACGTCATAATGACTGATTAACTTTAATATCGCGTGTGTCGTAAACAGCAAAAGTTCGCCGGTCGGAGCGAAACTTGTTATTTTGTGCTGAAACGATGTTAAGAGCCGGCTGAGTCGGGGAACTTGGTCTACAGAGCGTGGCCTGCATTGTAATCATTGTAACCACGCAAATGGCAAAGTTTTATATCTTAAAAAAAAATTAAATGTTAATCGAAATTAAGCTGCTGTTGTTGTTTAGTCAGTGTTCAGAAGCGCTATTAAAACTGTTGTTCGACAATATAAATTTAAAATTAAAAAAACCCCCGTAACCTATTTTCATTCAACATGGCCAAGACCACTCCCGACTATCACCATTCAACCTAAAAAAAAACAAAATCAAAATCGGTTCATCCGTTCGGGAGCTACGATGCCACGCACACACACACACACACACGTCAAACTTACACCCCGTCCTTTTTGCGTCGGGGTTGGGGGTTAAATAGCGCTTCTATTTTCTTCGTTACAAATTCCTAACCAGCTCAGAGTAACATGGCCATTCATATTCATTTGCTCAACAGCTCAATCTCCGTAACATTTGCATGTGCATGTTCGTACCTACATCGTCGCTAATCCCTTTCAATAGTCGATATATGAAACCACTATTAAAGCATGTTAAACGAGAAAGCACACCGTCGTGCGTGCCGTAACATAAAACAAGCTCTTTTGTTGGGGAAACGCTACTATCGACTCAATCGACGCCATTCTTCCATTGTGAACGATACCTGGTGGACTGGTTCTCCATGAACGCCGAAGTCGTTAAAAGAAAATGGCTAACGAGCCGCTTTATCACGCGATTTCCACATGCTGTAAGCCGCTTTAGCCTCAAACTGAACTTCAAATATTTTGTACCGAAATTTATCATAACAATTTCCACTGAGAGAATATTTCCACGTTCTTTTAACGAATCTTTGTAGTGCTAAACCGACTAAGGTACTCTTACTACCCTACAAGCTATGATCAGCTAACAGTTAAATTTAAATCTCAGTTAAAACTACGTACCTAGAAAAAACAACAACCTGCAACTTTCTCATGCGATGAAACGTTTCAGAAATGTACCTGCGGCTTAGTTTGCAGTTTCCATAAACTGAAAATTAAAATAAACTTTTGCAGCACCCTGTAATAATGATGCGGCTAAAATGCACGGCAAAGTCACTGGCGTGTAGTTTTAACATCATGTTTTAACCTGTTGCATCCATATGCTGAGCTGAGACCTCCCACATTGTTTCTACGTATCCCAATGATTTCCCAAGTTGAGCATATCGGGCTGAAAGGTGCAAAAAAACTTTTATCAAAAAACAAGAAATATTTTTGGTAGAAATAAAAATAAACTGCAACAAATTTATCTAAATAACATTTTAAGTTTAATTATTTAGATGTAAGTGTCTGAATTATCTAAGAGAACGAAAATAGAGCCAGTTAAATTGGCTTTATTTTCGTTCTCATCACAAAGTCACACTAGGTCACAGTAAATAAAAGAGTCTTCTAAATAATAGATGTAGGGCGGGCGACGAAATCAATACCACAAAAATTAACCACCCGAGAGCTGCTAGAATAATTTCACCACTGGGAATAAGTAGGTAGGTACTAGGCGGTCTACATATCTAAATAAAAGGCAATTTATAAACTGAGCTGGAGAATGTGTCGTTTGAATGATAAAATATGTACTGAAATTTCGCCTAGATACTACCATAATATTGTTCATGTCTGCCACACGAGTAGGTTTAAATGCCTACTCTAGTTTCATAGTGTCAGCTCGACGAGAGATAGATTATGGTTGCATCACGTTAGCCATTAATTCACAGCGTTTACTCTGCCTGAACTGTAATTTGGCGCTGGCAACTATCTATTGTCTACCAAAGGCAAAAACAGGCTCGCACCTTTGTGGTTTGAATGTAACTGAAAACTATTCCGTTCGCGATAGACTAAACCGTCTGCCTAGATGGAAAGGTGCTTTTGTGAAACTAACCTTTTGACTCTTTGAACTCTGAACTTCTGAAGGACGATAATAAAGTCGCAATTTATCTCGGATCAATTTCTCATGCTCCTTTCGAAATTCGTAAGTGAAAATTCAAGTCCTAGACGATTCGGTATCGGTTTCGAATAGTCACATCATTTTATGACTTACTCGTATTTAGAAGCGTAGGTATGCTATGTACATGATTGATTATTTATATTTGCCTTTAATTTTATTTCGCATTTCATATTGTTTTTGCGCCATTATTAAAATACAGGACTACTAGTATCTGAAAATATAGGGCTAAATTTTCTTGTTTTGTTCTCTTATTCGTCTTCCACCATAAATACCTAATTTAACAGACAAAGGCTTAGACGCCTTTGTTGGCAAAATATCATCCCTTTTCACGGATCTTCAGGTTTATTATGTTCTTTTCATTCGCTGAAATCTGTTTACGTTTTGTTCTTTCATTTCCTCGTCCGTGTCACAGTGGGTGGGTGTAATTAGCTCAACGTCATTCATTGTTATGGAAAGATATACTGGTTCAAATCTGGTCAAGATGTTCTTAAAATCGCGTAGTAGACGCCTCGGGAAGTTCGTATTGCGAAAATGTGGTGCCGCACCGTCTAGCCGTCCACTGACGCCAACGCGCCGCGACTCATTTAGGTTTGAGGGGAGTACGAAGGAATCTTAACTGATCGGCAGTTTTGTGAATCGTACGTTTTTGTATTATGGTATTTTTTTTTGTATCGTACAACGCATTTACTTTTTACTCTGTTAAAACGTAGAAACGTCTTCACGTTTGAAAGCACTCAAATCAAAACGTGTGCTTGTGAAGAATGAAGCTTGAGATGGAAAGGTTCATTCAAAGGGAGAATTCATTTAACGAAGTACCCACTACTGCTAGAATAGTTTTATATTTGACTTTGACCTCGTTACTCGAGTTGAAGGTGGGTAGTATAGCAGATGGCAGTGACAACCCTTGATAGTCCGCGAGTCGTGACCGGTCGTGAATCTTCAATGCCACTGTGGCTTCCCTTAAGCTTTGCTCCCGAACCCGGTCGTTTTGTTAAAATAGCTTTATTTGTCTCTCTTTATATTTGTCGCGTAAGGCTGTTGCTTTCGGCACTTACTTTCTTAGAGCCATTTGAGTCGGAGCGTAATTACGGTCGTCGAATTGCGCGACTAATGTTCGGAGCCTATAAAGATAATCATTACCTCTTTCTTTACCTAATTTAGCACGTTATAGCAGAATGTTAGGGTGGATATTGTTATTGGAGGTTTTATTAAATATCTTTTTGTTTTTTAAGTACCTACAGCTGCTTGTGGTAAAATAGAGGTCCTGTACAGTACTGATATAGGTAATATATGAGTGTCTACGGATCGGATTGTATAATTTTATGGTTCTGTTGTTTCATGGGTTTCCGATATAAATGTGTACCTACGTGTATAGTGAGGCGACCCTTTTGCGATATAGCTATAAATACAGTTATAGACACAGCAGCCAAGTAATACTATTCAACTAAGTCTGTATTCGTGAAGTTACAAGCAAAATTTCTGATTTTTAGATATCAAACACGTTCAACTTCGTTAATTATTCATGAAAAAGTCTGAGAGTGTATGCCTGCTTCATTTACGAAAACACGATTCAGTTCTTACAAATCATATGTCGACGTTGCGTACATGAATCTTACATTATCTCTTTTAAGTAAGTATAATATTTTTAATACGGGTTTTGAATCATAATAGCAGAATATTTCGTACACATTTAATGTACTTACCTGGTTCCTTGGTAGTGAACTTTGTCCACTTATGATGCTAAATAACACTAAGACGTTCCAAGAACATTCCAAGTCTTTTACTGAACTCTGTGTACATATTAAAACTTGTTTTTGCGGAGCACTACAGTAGCCTGGAACGTCTCCGGGGAACATTTCACAGTCTGAGCGTCAAGTTTGTGCTACCGCTTGCACTGCTGGAAAAGTTCTGACACTATTTTCTGCAAACTTCAGTTTTGATTAGGTCGAGAAACTCCGAGTCTTGAAGTTTCCACGTACAACTCCAGTAAGATTAAGATAAATAGGTGGAGAAAGTTGGAATACGCTGTGTATAATTTCGACTTGTGAACTAACCCAATTTAATCTATTAGGGAAGCCATCGCGTAGTTATAGCTTCCGGCAAAGCAGATGTAGAAAGTTAACTCAATCTTGCTGTTTAAGTGTCACTGCTGTCACTTTTGCATGATAAGTACATGTAACTTTTGGTTCAAATTGATGCCCTCTACATATATATGCTGTAGAACTGTATAATTCACGATTTATGTGGTGTCTAGCATACAGTCCTCGGTACGTAACTCAGTAATAATCCTGTGCGATAAACGTCACAATTCGCTAACAATGAAGCAACATCGCGTGAACTGTGATTAACGGATTTAGTCCCGCCACTAAGTACGTAGCAGTACACCACTGGGCGAGACACTGATGTTTCGTTCACACGTCCACTTTCACATTTTTCCCGTCAAAGAATCTATATTCGGGGATGAGTACCACAAATCAACTGTAATGATGTGGTACCCTTATTAACCGCCTTAACTAACTCGGTAGTCGGTTCAATGAGCGCTCAATTAAGCATTAATAACTCCCAAGGGAAATTCAGTCAATCCGATCCTCTAAATGTACTTATCAAAGTCTTCCAAATGACTAGCTATCTTTTGTCTTCAGATTTATTTAGGTAAAGACTTTAGGTACCTGCGTTACTTTAAGCTTATTCGAGGCAACTAGAGCTGCCTTTTCAGCCTCACCGAGACTACCACGCAGAGTGCAGAGGCAGTATCAGAATCGGAAGTAGCTTCATTATAGTTTGTAAAGGTATATCTGCTCCAGATATGCTACCCTTGTATTGTCTGCTTTTAATAATAAGGCATACAAATGCATGAGTACCAGGTCTTCACCCCATTGTACACGGAAAAAAAAAATTAGCTGCTGTTACTAAATTTTAGTTGTAGTAGCAAAAATCCTTTCAAACTATAGGGACAGCTAAGTTTTTTGTTATCGTAGCAAATTGTTTTTAGCTGAACGAATTTAGCTGTTGCAGCTAACAATCTTAACAATACTTAGCAGTAGTTGCTAACAATCTTAACAATAATTAGCAGTAGTTGCAAATACTATTTGCTAAAATTTGCTATAGCAGCTAACGATCTTATCTATTTTTAGCTGTGGTCGCTAACAATATTAGTGATAACTACTAACAAGTCTTTGCTGCAGCTGACAAGTAGTTTAGCTGTGGCTGTGAATTGTGTTTGTTACATGTGCTAAGGGTTTTAGTTGCGAGACCTAATATTTTTATCTGGGGCAGCTAATAAACTTAGAAGCATGAACTATTAGTATTAGTAGTAGCAGCTAAGTTAATTTGCTACTCCATCACACCACCGTAGCTACAGCTGACAAGTAGTTTAGTTGTGACTGTGAATTGTGTTTGTTACCTGTGCTAAGGGTTATAGTTGCGAGACCTAATATTTTTATCTGGGGCAGCTAATAAACTTTGAAGCATGAACTATTAGTATTAGTAGTAGCAGCTAAGTTAATTTGCTATTCCATCACACCACCGTAGCTACAGCTGACAAGTAGTTTAGTTGTGACTGTGAATTGTGTTTGTTACCTGTGCTAAGGGTTTTAGTTGCGGGACCTAATATTTTTATCTGGGGCAGCTAATATACTTTGAAGCATGAACTATTAGTATTAGTAGTAGCAGCTAAGTTTATTTGCTATTCCATTACACCACCGTAGCTGCAGCTGATAAGTAGTTTAGCTATGGCTGTGAGTAGTTTGCGGCTCATGCTAAAGATTTTAGTGGCGTGTTATTAAGGCTTCTGTCTACATAACGAATGTGACGCGAAGTGGCAGCAGATAAGGTGTGAGACTGTGCAAGTTTTAATATGTACAAGGAAATGTATAAAGCATACGCATGGCACATTTTTTATACATTTCCTTAAATTACGCACTCAATCTAGCGCCGCGTCGCATCAACGTTCGATGTGCAGAATTGCAGCTTTTAGATCACGCAACTAAATCACTTAGCACAAGTAACAAACAATTCACAGCCACAGCTATACAAACTACTTGACAAATGCAATTTGTGGTGTAATAGAATAGCTAATTAACAGAGCTGTTACTACTTACTACTAATACTTAACAATCATGCTTCAAGTATATATATGTACCTATACACATCGCATATACGGTGAATACAAGCTCTAACAAAAAAAAAACAATTGTTTATGAGGTTTAATAAATGCTTCTCAAAAATAATTGACAAACAAGTCTGTTGTTGTTAAACAAGTAAGTTGACTGCATTCAGTACAAATATTAATATCCCTCCTCTAATTGATTTTAACTAATAATAAAAACACTACTTCCATTATATACTTAAATTTTTACTTAAGCCTGCAAGGCATGAAATGATTTATAAAAAATGTCGAAGGCTGTAATGTTATTAAATATCAGAAAGCACTCAGAGATTTTGTCTTCATCCGGAGAAACGGCAAACAGCAGGGGCCCAACATTCAGTCCTCGAAACTTTTCTTTTTTAGGTAATGCGACTGGATTTCGGCGGCAGACTGAAAAAAAAAACATATTAAATACATGTACCCAAGTAGTTTGGTTTTTTATGGTTTTGACAGCTAAGGTAACAATAAAGCTAACGTTAAAATTTTTCATTATTCCTGAAATGATAATCAACACAGGTTCAAATATTTATAGAATTGTAGCTATAATATACTTACTTTTAAAAATTGCATCATCCTTTGTGTCCAAACCGGGACGGTCTCCATTGCCGTTTCTTCTTCATGACTATAGCTTTTATAGGAAATTGTGTTGTCATTGCTCTAAACATTTTCACTTTTTTTCCACCTGTAAATAAAAAAAACATAGGTGGGTACTTAATAAATAAATCATCAAAACCATAAAACATTGTTGGCTTTAAATAAAAATAACATAAAACCTAAACGAGATGTGGTTGTGTGCTAACCACACACGGTTTGCCCATTTATAGACTGCTACTCATCTCATATCTTCCAAACGAAAGAAGGTATGACTATGCATTTTAGCTCAAATTTTAAAATAAAATTGCTGCCATTGGCAGCAAAATTTTCAAGTCTCTGGGTTATATACTTTCCGAGTTATAAGCTAATACCTATGTGTAAGCTGAAGTTACGTCACTTCAGCTGACACATGTTGAAACGACGAAACTATCAAACGTAGAGTTTTCATTTAAAGGGCAAAAATTAAAGCATGATTGCTGCCATAGGCAGCAAAATTTTTAGATTCCTAGACCTCGTAGTTTCCACGTAATAATCAAAAAACAGTTTTCGCGCCCAAAAATTCAAATTTTTGCTTAAAAGCGGCGTTGCCGTTCCGTGCGGTACATTATTGCAATTCAATTTGATCTTAGCGCGTATGCTACTCGACCATGAACCTTATTGGGCAGCGATATGACTCACAGGCGCTCAGCGTCGGCAACAAAACGTAA
Organism: Peribatodes rhomboidaria; assembly: GCA_911728515.1. Classification (NCBI taxonomy): domain Eukaryota; kingdom Metazoa; phylum Arthropoda; class Insecta; order Lepidoptera; family Geometridae; genus Peribatodes; species Peribatodes rhomboidaria. Next base: position 10,607,208 of record OU452172.1, read on the forward strand.
CCAAAACCATCATGGTAGACCCCCTGTACTTTGCGCGCTGATTACTGCCAACCGCCCGTCCATCGCGGGTGTCCGGTCTCAGCTGAGTACCGAAAGCCGTGTAACACCAAATAGTTAGTACATGCGGCGGGCGGCACGGTGCGAAACTCACTTTACGCTATTATTACTTGTTCTGTGCTTTACGGTCGTAGGTTACGTGTCTTTTTGGTTCACAGCGTCTAGTGATACAAAAGAATAGGCTAGCAACAATAGGTATTGACAATTTCTGACGAAATGATTTATCTCTTACGTAGAAACTTAGTAAGTAATCCGTGGTAGGTACTACTCGGCGTACTGACATAAAAAAAAATATGTTTTCAAATAAACGATGTTCATCAGTAAAACTCTGATCGCGAGTACGAAAAAAAAACAGGGAGTAGGTATAACACGGCACTTAGCTCATTATCAAAAATATATAAGTAATAGGTATATACCTATTTACATACGCTTGGACTTGTAAACCTCCTCCGTTTCGTCGGTTTCCGTTCAACCGTTTTTGCCTTGGAAACGCTACAAATAGAATAGAGAGATTGAAGCTAGGTACCTACTATTGTTTTTAATACTTTTTAGGTTTAGGTACCCTTACCATTGCATACCTTGCATACCTACCTACAATTAGAGATATCCTCTACGCTCATACGTAGGTAAGTAGGTATAGGTATTTCGCTTTTATGACTGTCTGTATAGCGGCGCGTATGCATTATTTATACGTGTTGCGTTACCGTCAGACAGCAAACATAGTCGACCGAGCGAGCGTTAGCGAGCGAAGCGTCTGTGCTTCGTATGTCCGGATCTGTCTTTTACACAGCTCGCATTTTTTTTTAAATCAAATCATATTCCTACCTAGATCTCCACCATTTTGAAAAAAACCGAAACCTGACAGCTAAAAAATTCTGAATAATTATAGAACCTGTTCACGAGATTCGGTTGCGAAATGTAACCAGTAGAAGGACAGACGCCGGCCGCAAAGTCTTAGCTCACAGAGCCACTAGCTAAGTAGGTGTAGGTATAAAAAAGCCGATTCATCTAAGTTTATTGAGAGACCGCTTCGCTTGGTCAGTTAGTTGGCTTAGTACCTACCTACTTTAGAACTAAATTAGTACCGAACGAAAAAATGCTCGAGATTTTTTTTACTTCATCGACAAATGAATAAGCAACTATGTATAGCATAAAATACGAGTACAAAATAGATAGTAGGTATATTTTCAACACAGAAGTCGGCGGCGCCTCGATATTATACGATATTGGATTTTAGAATATGGTGATATGGTTCATTTTTCAATGACGTCAAAAGTTGATCGAGCATTTTTACACTTTCTGTTCCTAGTAGTTGCTACTGACTAAAGTCATAAACTTATGTTTTAAAGTATAGTATACTTAGTACCTATGTCCTTTCCTTATCAAATATGTATTGTAAAGATCCGTTCACCCGTTAGCCGTAAAAACGCTACAAGGGGACACAGAGATAGACTTTAGTGTCTTATATTTAGTAGTTATATTTCGCTATGAATGACTATACTGTATGTATAGGGGCGCACGCACACCACCGCACCTCTTCACACTAGGCTGCGTATAATGCGTATCCACATACGCAATAGAGACGGCAATATCTAGGTAGGTCTAGGTTTTCCAGTCGCCTCGAATCGGAGTTGCTAGTTCACTCCGCCGCCGCCGCCTCCACTTCGCACCCTACATTGTAGTAACCTTGCATATATATAATGACCAAAACAGAATCAATTAACACATACAGAATCGTGTAAATCACAAATATACTTACTGTATTGTAGTCCTGTTTGATGCATTAGTTCGTTGCTAAATAGAGTTATAGGTACCAGCCGATGGTACGCACCAATGACTGGAGCCGATATATAGTAACAGGATTGCCCCCTGTCACATTTGGAACTGAATATCGTCCGGTGAAGTATGGGTGTTGTACTACACTGTACACACTTCACACTTGTTGCGCCCAACAATTTTTTTTTCTTTCTGGGAATTACCTGTAAGCAGCATAAGTAATATATGTTAGGACTCGACAATTATTAGTTATTTAAAATGCTAAAAATCAATTAGAAGTACTTATTGCAAAAAGTTATAGTTACTTTCTGCATGTTTTTAAAGTGACAATTACCTATAGTTTGCTGTCCTATTTTCGGCAACAGTTTTTCCAAAAATACTCGGTCAATAGGGGTAGGTGATGAGCTTCTATATTTTCATCTGTAAAAATAAAGCTTACGTTATTTTTTTGCAACACATGTGTTCTGTAGGTAAGTACTTGTGTTTCGGCCAGGGGTGCTAAGTTCACGCCAGGTTCTCTTTCGGCTCTACAGACGATAACGAAAGCCTACTACTCACCTTGGACACTCCACGCCACTGGACCCGGTATACACCATGCACTGATAATAGCACTATTAGTTCAATATAAACAATTTAAACTTTTTTAATGTGAAGTTAAAGTTTGCCGAAATTTTACGTGCGAGCGGACGCGAGAGTCGTTCACCGACAACTGACTGACTGATTTAGCGCGTGCGATGCTCGCACGCCGAAAGGCAGGGAGTTTACGTCTCCCTCCCCCTTCACAGGTATCTCGCGGCTTTGTGGATGCCGCCGGCTTTCGTAGGTATCGTTTTCTATCTATAATGCCTACAGATATCTGGCGTAAACAACTTGCAATATAAAGGCATCAAACTTTTGGCTAATTTACAAGCTTGGCAATAGAAAGATCGCGGTTCTAAAGTGTGAATATGGTAAAAATCGGTACAACTCAATACATCAATTGCGAGATGTCAGTTCGATGCAAACCTGTACAGCCGGCTAGGTTTTTGCAGCATGCCAAAAAAAATATATAATAACGGAAAATCTCACCAGTAGATAGATTAGGTACTGTATCTGGACACGCAAGCACTCATAGTAGGTATAGTAGGTACTCATAGTAATTTATCATTGGGCGGCATTGTAGCCCTAGAATTCACTTCTTCTAATTTCCTTTCCACAAATGAAAAATCCTTTTTTTAACACTATAATCACTTTTTCTTCCAAGTTTAACGCCGTAACGCAACCAAATTCACGTGAACACACACGTTACGAATTACGAAATGAAATGAAACTTTTTGTAAGTGAATGTGTATATATTCATGTATTTTTAGTATTTCAAAATCGCTAAAGAAACTTATCTCCACCATTTTGAAAAAAAATTAAAACTAGCTCGATAAATGAATCTATAAATATTTTTCAACCTATTTATGTTTTTATCATAACATAACATAACATATCGTCACGCCTTTCCCTTGAAGGGACTGGCAGAGGTGTAATACAACATCCACACTTCGCTGGACGACAGTCAGTCCCAAGTGTGACAGGGGGCAATCCTTTCGCCATAAACCGGGCTCCAGTCATGTCATGTATGTAGCAGATGACATACAATCCGCACATTGGTGTGAGGTGGGCTTTCTCAAACTAGGTTATCATAGCTTAACATTTTTTTTACAAGTATACAATATACCTACCTAGGTAAAGTACCTAATAAGCGTGTTAGCAAAATCTTAGACATGGATCAGAAGTAGGTACCTATCTATCGAAACCGCGGTAGGTACAGAAAAACGTATTCTGTTCTAGTTAGGTAGGTAAACAAATTGTGTGCGTCTATACGTACTTGTGCCTACGTAGGTAGGTATATGTATGGTACAGTTCCGGCACCTACCTATTATGAATTACTTAGTATTACTAACTTCACAGGTAGGTAGGTAGCTACCTAAATTTTGTGTGTCGCACAAATCGATGATGGATATAGGTATTTATTATGTAGCTCCCGCATTAGATAACTACATACTTAAGTCACTTGTCATGTAGGCACTAATAATGCTCCGAAGTTTACACCATGCAAGGCAGACATGAGGCCAGTAATGCTAACAGAATAACATTTCACAATTTATAAATTCTAAGCCTCGAAGCTTAACGCCTAAGTAGTCTAATTACCTATACCTACCTGTATACCTACTTACTTACCCATGCATAGATATTTTTGTAAGAAAACCAATAAAACCAAAAGCAACCGACTGCCTTGGTGGCTCAGTTGGTAGTGAACCTGCCTTTTGAGCTTGTTGGCGTGGGTTCGATTCCCACCTAGGGCAAACATTTATGTGATGAGTATTTGTGTCTGTCCTATGTCTGGGTGTTAAAATATATTTAAGTACTAGCTGCGCCCCGCGGTTTCACCCGCGGTTAAAAAGTATCCTATATGCTATTCTAGACTGTAATCTATCTCTGTGCCAAATTTCATTCAGATCTGTTCAGCCGTTCTTGCGTGAATGAGTAACAAACATCCATACATCCATTCTTACAAACTTTCGCCTTTATAATATTTATATCCTATATATCCTATATGCTATTCTAGACTGTAATCTATCTCTGTGCCAAATTTCATCCAGATCTGTTCAGCCGTTCTTGCGTGAAAGAGTAACAAACATCCATACAGCCATTCTTACAAACTTTCGCCTTTTTAATATTAGTAGGATAGGATGTATTGAAAAATATGTAAGTAGGTATGTAGGTATATCATTCTCTGGCAGCCATACTATGGCTATACAAGCTTTGCTTAGTTTGGGATCAGACGACCGTGTGTGGAAGTGTCCCAAATTTATTTATTTATTTAATAAGTACCTACCTAGGTTTTTAAGAGTTTTTATGTACTTTTTAAGTACCTAAACTATTATTAAATACTATGGTAAGACACTAATAACAACTAGTGGCTCTGTGAGCTGTAGACCTCGCGGCCGACATCTGTTTTCCTCTACAGATTGCATTCCTGAACCGATTCACGTGAAATTTTGTGAGCAGGTTCGATGATTAGACATATTTAAAAAAAATATCTAAATAGTGAGTCTACTTACAAAATTTTAGGAAATTCCGTTTGTATCGGCCTGTGGAGGAAGGCATTTTTTTTTAAGCTGAAGCATAGACGCTTTGTCAAATGCTCGCTTGGTCGATTAAGTAAGGAACAAAAGTAATAAGTACAAGCTCAAAGAAAACAATCAACTTACGTACGCATAAATGCATCTACGTAGGTATGAAATGTTCTTGTCTTCATCAATAAAATAATGCTTTATGGTTAGTACCTACCTAAGTTAGGTTATTGTACCTACCTACCCAACAATAATAATGAGCGCAGTGAGATGACGCGGTGACGCGGACTGCCCTCCCGTCGTGTGTGCCCTTGCAACGCGGAAGAAATAAGTACCTACCTACGAAAAGCTCACATCGCGAAGACTTATGAAGATGTAACTAATTTCTCACACTTCTCGCACTACTAGCACACTACTCATACACTAGCCCAGATAGGCTAACATGAGTCGTAGTAGAGCGAGCGAGAGCTTATTTTTCTCTGCTATCTGTTTTTCTTACGCATTTTCGCTAGTTGAATTTTAGTCGAGTTGGAGAAGGCTTGTTTTTAAACTCAGAAGGAGCCGGTTCGATTTCAGCCAAAAGAGCGCACCGATTTGTTCATTGTGTGAAAATATGTGCGTAGGTATTTAATGTCATCTGCTATATTGTATAACTAGAGCCCGGTGTATGGCGACAGACCCCTGTCATATTTGCAAATGAATATCGTTCGGCGAAGTGTAAGTGTTGTAATACACCTCTGCCAGCCCTTTCGGAGGAAAGGCGTGGCGATGTGTATTTACTATTTAAGATAACCTAGGTACATTCTGAGCTACAATTTCATTTCTTCCAATGGTTACCTACGTGTTTAAGGAGTACGAGTACTTAAATATAATGTGGGAAACAGGCTTAAAATGTTTATAAGTAAGTAAACACTACCAGGGAGGTATCACTCCGAAGTTTAGGTACGTTTCGCCAGCGCACTTACTGATTCTTATCAGTATAATTAATATTCAATATCTGGATAAAATTTGGCACAGATATAGCTTACATCCTGGACATAGGCTACTTTTTCAAGGCTGAGGAGCTCAAACATACTCAGGACATAGGGTACGAGTACTTCCCGAAAAATATAACAGTTACTGTGGGACTGCGGGTGAAACCGCGGGGCGCAGCTAGTATCTCATAAAATTTATTTTGGTCGCATAATTAAAGTCTTAGTAGCAGTTACAAATTCAATTACTACTTATTTATTTTTAAAGTAAAACAATTGATGCGTTCGGTTACATATAAACGTGGGATAGCTATTTAACTTAGTTGCTACTACTAACTTCTATGCCACTAATTAAATTGCTGCCTTACAAAAAGGAAATTAATCACGCAACTAAGTAGTTTTGTTACAGTATGAAACCAAATTTATAACCACAGTTAAAACTCTTGTGAGGTGCAGCTAAATATTAATTTACTAAGACAGCTATCATACTTTGCTACAACAACATACCTACTAAAACATATCTTCATCATCTTTACATAATGATATGTCTCACACAATGCTATTAGATCACAACATTAGGAACAGCACAAAATATCCCGCTTGCCGTCTAAAATTTCACATACGACATGGAAATAACTGTAATAGAAAAGACTGGTTAATGTAGATAATGTCAATTAGCAATAGCAGGTAAATAATTTATCCTAAAGTAGTTAAAATATTTTGCTCTGATAGCAAATTGAAACATTCGAATTTGTTTTGTTAATATAGATAACAAATTTAGTAAACTCAGTTAAGTAATTTGTAGTAACTGCAACTTGAGTGTGATTCTCCTAGCAAAATTTTATTTTGAATAGTAGCTAAGCAGTCTTTGTCGTAGTCAACAAAACTTTGCCAGTGTTTCGAAGATATTCGGTGCAGCAGCGAAGACATAGGCAGCAAAACAGATTTAGTTGCCACAACTAAACCATTTTTTTCCGTGTAGCTTTCGCTGCCGCTCTCGCTGCCGCTCCAGTATAGGTTCTAAAACGCGGCCCAACTCACTCTTAATAAAGGAGATCACAAATCGCCAATAATGAGGCAACACGGCGTGTAACCGTGATTAACAGGCTCAGCCCGGGTGCTCAATCAGCCGAGACCGATGCTTCACACACGAGATAGAAGCAGCCACAAACTTTACTTACTTTTGTTTCCAGCTTTATTCTTACATTTTGAACCCTAGCTGTAGGAACTTTGGAAGCTTTACCTTAATTTTATTAAAAATACTTACCTACTTAGCTTTTTACTATGTAAGTTTCACGAACCTAAAGTTTAATCTTTCGAAAGTCACACCGAGAACGAAGACTGAGAAGCCGTGTAACTTCCTTGACTAAAATTTCAGGCTTGCCTTGATGACGAGTATCTTAGTTTGCATTCTGCAAACTTGCCAATGTGCTATGAAAGTTCTTCATAAAGCATTGACTTTGTTACAGAATAAATAATAGCACTTGCTTTTGTACAATAAAAGTTGAAACGTAGGATTTAACTCATAAATTGGGCTTAGATAAGAGATCTAAATCGTGGTTATAATGTGAAACTGTCGCCGTATTTAAAAGGCGACGTCTCATTAACAGAATATAACAATCTAAACGAGTTTTGTACGTCTTAATCAAGATTCCTAAAAGCATTAAGGTCTAACGCTATTAACACGGAGAGGTCGTAACATAAGGCCTTCATTACGAGCATCCCATAATAGGAGAGCCAGCGCAGCGTCGAGAGCTCTTCAGGTAGAGTCCTTTTTAACTCGATATTAATAATGGGCACCCTTTAATTTCCAGTTGAGCACCATTCAAATTTATTTTTGTTGCTTCTGGTGCCGGTGTAATGACGGTGCTCGTTTCTGGACATTATGGGGCTTTTAAAAACAAAAACCAGACTTCTTATATTCAACGACATTGACTCCGCCGTAAAAAATACAGAACCCTTAAAACCGTTGTAACAAAACATAGAAAAATAATAATCAAATTTTAGGTTTTAAAAATTAATGTATGATAGAGAAACCTACCTACCTAAGTACGTACTAACTTATAATTATGATGATGATTTCCATATTTTTTTTGTTTTTTAAGTAAGTACATGAACGATTTTAAAGCATTTAATTGGTATAACTCTGGATAAACAGAGAATAATTTTAAAGCAACATCAAAATAATGTTGTTTTACGCGTTCTGATTCCATATGCAGTTAATGGACTCCGAATGAGCGAATATGAGTGGCTGTCTATCACAGCGAATGCTGATATTTATCAAGTATAATATTTTGTAGGCTTGGGATTATTTCACACTGGTTAGAAACAAATAAAAAGTTAAGGTCAAAAATTTACATTCTCTTCAATACCTTACCTTCTTTACCTTTGTTCAATTCCGTCGAACATTTGCATAAAGAAGAAGGAAATCGAGATAATTTTATACTAAAACCAAGCATTTATGAGCTAAAAGTGTGATAGGGCTTTAAAAGGCGCATTGCTCAGCTGGCCTTTATAAAATGACTGGTTCTGATGATGCAAATCGCTGACCCTTTCGGCACGAGGATCGTAAATAATGTTTTTTTTTTTAAATAAAAATATATCCGTGTTATACGTTAAAATCGAGCATAAAATAAGGAAAAAAACATAGCGCAGCCTGTACGACGTTGCTACTCATACCTTCCTGACGTTCAGCTCGTTTCGTTTGTCAAGAATATCGATTCGGGATACAGTAACATTTGTGTATCTACTATTTCACCCGCGGTTAAAAAGTATCCCATGTGCTATTCTAGACTATAGTATATACCTGTGCCAAATTTCACCCAGATCTGTTCAGCCGTTCTGGCGTGAAAGAGTTACAAACATCCATCCCTCCATCCATTCTTACAAACCTTCGCGTTTATAATATTAGAAGGATAGAATTTATGATTTTATGAAACGCGCAATTACTCACGTACGATTTGAAACTATAGTCGGAATAATCGACTAAATCATATCAAAAAATAAAAAAGTGAGTAATTCCCGTTTCATAAAATCATAATGTATGAAAACCACGTCAGTTTCCATAATATATGACTATTATAAAATATTTTTGTGTGACTATTATGAAATGTTTTTCTATTGTAAAATTAATAGGAAAATATGCCTATATTCATAAATAAAACTACGGTCTTATTTTGAAGTTAGACATTTAGGTCCAACTTTTGCTAGTGTGTGGATAAACGTAAAATGAATTATTTGGAGTTACATTTGGTACCTTTGTTTAATTTGTGCAGTTATGTTTTTTTTTTAATAAAGATTATGTATTACTATTAAACATTGGTTAATATAGGTTACCTGCCTAAATCTATTTGCCACGAATTAAATGTTGGAGTAAAAGCATTTCAATAAAATTCAGTGACATAAGTACCTAAATAAGTAAATACCGCGTCATTAGAAGCGAAGACAGCCACGATTTAGTTTACGTCAGTAATCACTAATTACACTTTAATGAAATCAATTATTCCTGAGAGACGACGCTTTGAGCAAGATTACTTAGGCACAATTTCCTGGTAACATACCACCTTGCGCTAGAACGCTAACAAGTCAGTCGAAGTCGAGTTTAAATCGAGTCTTAAAGGGAAAGTCGATAGTCTATACATTATGATACAAAACATTAACGTACGTAACACAAAATTACAGTACTTATACCAATTTCAACACCATGTTTTCGTTCAAGCCTCGTGTTCTGTGATAAATGAAAACATTTCGCGAACCGCTCATAAGGTTCGATTAACCTTTTAGCAATCATTGAACTTGCTGCCTGTGGATTTATGGTACCACGTTCCTCTTTTAATTTATAGAGGCATAAAACATTCGACTGCTACCATTGCCGACTTCGCAAATGTTATAAAATCAATTTAATTGGAGCTTAATGAACGGCATTTATCCGAGTCCCAATACAATATCTTTTTACGTTTGTTCGTTATGGCTGCGCAGTCAGCCGGTTCATTTGTGGCCTTTGGCTGGAACCTTTACTTGCCATAGACTTTATTGAATTTCATGCCTCAATTACAATAATCCCATAACAGTACCCCGTAAATGCTCCAAGTGTAATGAAATACTGCCATTCCAGTTTCATTAAAATAGCTTTTCATAAACACTGCAATAACGTGGTTTGGTAGGTATGTGACCTACTTGCTACCGTATTTATTGTAAGATGTTTACATTTGAGCTGAGCTTGCGCTCTCTCGTCTCGACCGAGCGTTTCCTATGAAGTGGTGAAATAAGAGAACCTAGTTGTAAGGTTGCGTAACGCCGAGATCGATATTGTGATTTGTAAAATGAAGGGTCGTTGATACATTTAAAGTTTGCTCGAATCTTTTACTTTGTATCTTATTTTTATGTGCTCTTCTAGAATTCGAATAAAACTTGAGAACCTGTTTTAATTTTATAGGACATTGAAGCTACGGGCTTTAAGAGGCTGCAATTTTACTGTAAAAGTGGTCGTTGCCTCGGTGTTATCGCGTCACGTAATGCCATAACTATTAGTGTGGCTCTGTGGTCGTGTTGAGGCAGAACCTGTAGTTGTTTGGCGTGTCCCTCCAGTCGGCGCGCCGGGTGCGCGGGCGCATCAGTGCGGTGCAGCAGGCGGCGCATTCTCGGCGCGGCGGCGCAGGCGCAGGCCGCAGGGTCAACGGTCGCCCTGCATGTGCCTGGGAACTAACGATAAATATTTGAATTTCAACACTTGATACATATGCTAAGCAAATTGGTGATGGTGTTCTGGCAGCCGTGAGCTTTAAGTTGTTTATGATTCTCTAACAAGTAGCCGAGGGTAAATACGAGTATGTTACGTGGAACATTTTATTTGCTCATAAAACAGCGGTGAAAATGTTATGTGCCGAGTTGGTGACCAACTGCACCCGTTAATGTACCGGCCGCTCAGAACCTGCATGCGTGATAGCCTCGTGGGTTATTAAATGGTCGCAAGCGGTCAGATAAAGGCCGGTCTCCCGACATCCTTCACAACGAGAGACCACTTCAATAATTTAGAAGTAATTAAGTGTCGTACATTTATAGTTCATTTTACGTAGATTCGAGATTATATCCCACGAGATATTACAGATAGAAAAATGTAATAAGCATTTGTGTAAAGGAATAATTGGGAACGGACTGTTTCGGTCGTACCTCGAGAGGCGCGGGTCAAAATATATTTAACGATAATTTTCCGGTCATAAATATTAATGAAACATTCCTCGGAGAGATGTTCGGCTTGTGAACTCGCCGTATTTAGTAGGTCAACATTGTATCCAGGATGTGTTTCTGGGATTCTTTTGAATTCTTCCCAGATGAAAAATACTTTCCAGTTTAGTAACTGTCCAACTTCATAGCACTAAAAGTTAGTAAGCTCAGCACAGACGCTATTTTTCATTATCTTCTACTAGAACTTTTTATCGTTCATTCTTATATATTGTGTGCGTAGTTTGGTTATTTTCGTAGTTTGTTTCCATTTGTATGCATATTTTACCCCGGTCGACGTCAGTCCATCTTATTTGCTATTGCAGCTCTCTGCTTCAATGCTCGGATATTTCCACTTCATATTTACTGCAAAAAAATTCAGGTAAAAAAATAAGCGTCACATTTTCCATGACGAATTCACTGGAACAAGATTGGAATCAAATTTTCTACAAACTCACAAAGCAGCGAGTCACAATCTTGATAATGAAACTTCTTGACGTGCATCGAAGCCACAGGAAATTACTTACATCTCGACGCGGAATTGGAACGCCTCTTGAATGAATTTCTGTAACAAAGTAGCCTCTGGTGTATTAAATTCGTTAACTGAATGTGCTCGTGGAAGCTTTGTCTCCGTAATAGGGTATTGTTGAGTGACCGGGAACTCTGGGAAAGCCTCTGACCGCGCACGTAGAAGGTCCCTAGTAATTCCTTCCCCAGTGTTAGGAATGTAATAAAACTTATCTTCCGGGTTCTTCGGGCGGCCCGGCGTCCTCATGTCCGACTAATCTAACCATTTATTTGCCATTCTATTCTGGGGATAGCATTTCGTTCGCTGCGATTTTAAGCCAAGCGGTCGGTATGTGCTAATTAAAATTTGTTTCATAAATTTATCTACCAATTAAGATGGGTTAGCGATTTAGGTACAGCGGTTTTTAAAAAGTACCTGCTTATTAATTAATGATCATTAAATACGGAAAATTTTGCTTTGATAACGGAATCAGTTTAATGGTGTGTTATAGATAAATAATTTTGCTTCTAATTTGCCACTGAAACGATTTTTCAAAGCATCTCATTGGCATTCAATATTTTCTTTTTGTAATAGTCGACCGAGCGAGCGTTAGCCAGCGAAGCTTCTCTGCTTCAGCTTCGACAAAAACGCTTTCGTATATCCGAACTCTGTCTAAATTTCTGTCCGAATCTTTGTCTTCCACTACAGGTCGTATTTCTAACCCGATTGTCTTGAAATTTTGTGAGTATGTTCGTTTTTGGAAAATCATATCTCTTCCATGAAAAAATTCAATAACTGACTCGACAAAAAAAAACTTTATAATTATCGAACCTGATCACAAAACTTCACGACGGTTGAAGAATGCGACCTGAAGAGGTGGACAAACGTAGGCCGCAAGGTCCCAAAGAGCCACTAACAGATAGTAAAATTGTAAACTTAACTCGGCCGTCAAAAATGGTTTTAGTAAACGTTTGTACGCGGCTTATTCAAATATTGTCACAAGCAGTAAGCGCCTCCGGATACCACCTAGCCCTCGCTTGAAGCTCAAACTATAAAAATGTAAGCTTAGCTCAACATCTCACTGCTTCAAAGTCCGAAAGTTGTTTGGGTTGCGATTCGAATAGAAAGCACTAAACCTCTCTGAAGACTTACTCGTTTTACACTACGTTAAAATATATACAGAAGTACATGTGAATAGAAACTTAACCGAATAACAAAAAGGTGTATTGTTTGAACATAAATAGTTTATCTATGTAGAACAACAACATATTATGACGTTGATTTCTTTATGAAATGTTAAAGTAGTAGATAGCTACACTTCGCTCTTTTGATCATTTCGAATACGCCTCATAGGAATTCAAGTACCGAGATTCTCCATTACGTTCCTCTTGTTTCACATGAATATGTCATTGACTCTATGACGGATGAGTCAAGGAAGACATGCTTCGTTGGTTTTGACATGTGCAAAAATATGCGACAAAAACAGATTATAAACCAGCATAATAGGACCCATAGGAGACAATGATGTGAGGCTTACAATCAACAAAACTACCAAACACCTGGCTCAACTTGACTTGAAGTATATACCTACATATTATATAGCTGAAAAGTAAGGTTAGCTGAAATTGGAGCAACTAAAGGCATGAGAAGGGAAATAAGTGATGTGAGGTAAAAGGTGAACGAACTAGTACGAAACGAAGAACGGAAATTAGACGAGAGGGTTCAACGATTTGAGTCGTCTTGCGATGATTGATGAAATGTGGAAGTAAAGTTTAATGAAGATCCCGAAAAATGATAAGAATATACCTACTGGAAAAATGATGTATGATATTTAGTATGAATTTTAACGAACATTAGTAGGTACTGAATTTCTCTCTCTAAACTAATCTAAAAACGCTGAAATACTGTTTATCTGCGTTGTTATTTACATTAAGAAGTATCTACATATTTCATTTTGACAAAGGTTTCGTTTCGAAAATGATATCTCTGTTCAACACAATCACCAGTAAAGCTACTATCTTTTGCTCACGTTGTCGCCTATTCTACAATTCGATTCGTTAAGCACCTGCAGATAAGTTTCCATCCCCACTCATATTTCCCAGCACCGCATTTCACCCATAAATCTGATTTAGAGCTTAATATCCTCTTAACTGAGCACGATCGGAAACACCGCGATCGTTCACGGATCGTGAACGCAGAACAGTTGTTACGTTGTTAGGTAATTTTACGAACAATTTCATACATTATTTATTGTTAGACAATTCATTTAGCTTCCATGAATTTTGAAGTAACCGTTTATCAAAGTTATTGCGTAATTTGTTTATAATTGCATTCCGTTTATTTAACTTCGAAGAATTGAAGAGGAAAGCTAACATTGACGCTGCCGGACGCTTTGCCTTCAGAAACTCGGCCTCCTTAGTTATAGTTAGTTCCATCTCTCTCGGACCGCAGTGTAAATAAAACTCCATACAATATGCATAAGCTTCATCAGGCGAGTAATGCTAATGTGTTTTGAAGCACCACTCAACTACTTCGATGCACTTCGCTGCTCCGTCGATGGACCGTAGTTCCGAAGTTGACGATGGAGGCAGGTACTTAATTCGATGGGTAGTCTTCAATAGAGCGTGTGTGTGGTGATTACATTTCAAACGTGTACGCTACTGTGAAGTTGTGTAAGTACCTTGATGAAATGTTGCTGGGTAAGTATTTACCTACTAGTTTACCTTACTACGTCCTAAAAAAACAATGAGTCCTCGTTTCGAGAGACTTTCCTAAATCGGTTAACTTTGTGGAGTATTGTTCTTAAAATGCTTAAGCGTGCACTTAAAGATTCGGCAGAAAATTTGAAGGACTGTCTCAGGGTTCGCGGAAATGAAATCGAGAGCGGTTCTCGAATACACAAAGCAAATTGGCTAAAGTTTGTAAGGCGCCTATCAATTTGAAGAAGACGTTTCCAATTAAACTTTGCTTCAGCCTACGCCTTTACGTAGGTCTAGACGATCGGAAAATTACAAAATAAACAGAGCAAGTAAATACATAGTTTTAACTTGAATAACTACAGTTAATTTATCTCTAGCGCAGTGGGCAGATTTGTTACTTTTTAGAAATTTTGACATTATTTAAAATTTTGAGCTACAGGAAAACCCAATTGTATACGAGCACACATTCCCATGTTTATACAAGGCACGATGTTTTTCGTTGGTAAAGCAAAAACATTTTCAGCCTAGTACCTAAAGGCTGGAGTTATCGTGGCTTTTCGATCTCAACATGATTACATTTTTACCTCGTTCGCCTACATGTGTATCTGCTATCCATTATCGTTCATTACATTCGCGACTTTAGTGACCGTTTTTGTGAAAGACTTTTGTTGTTTAAAATTGAATATGTTTTTAGAGATTCACTTTTATAAAAGCAATTTCAGTCCTTTGTCCAGCGCTGTATTCCCAGGTGCCTCGAGCTTTTGAATAAATTGTATCTGCCTTTGCTCAAGCGCTACCTGCATAAATAGCCTCTGTTAGCAATGAAAATACTGTATTTTTATATGACGTAAGGAACATTAGAAACCACGTTCCAGAAAAGTGTTCTGAACTTCTGACATACAGTGTTATTTAATTTTATTTGCTTCCGTGTTACGATTTTCATTGCACATAGAGCGCGCGAGATTCTGCGCTCGAATATTATAATGTAACATCAGATAGGTAGAAAAAGACGGTGAAATACCTATCGGAATGTTTTCTTTTAAGTACCTACGCCTGAACAGTTATTACAAAAATAAGCGACATTGCCATAGCTAATAAAATAGATTGCTCCTTTTGTGGAAGCTATTCAAACGTGGGTCCTGCCTAGATTGCGCGTAGGAGTTCAGTTATAGGAACATATTGAAGAGGAAAGCTTTTCATCGTGTTCTATCGGGTCGTAATAAACTTCTTTTATAAGCCTTTCATCGGTAGGTATGCGGGGATTCTTTAGGTACAACCTTCTTAAAAAATGTTTTAGATATCTTTGCATAATTTTGTTTCAATATTTAACCAGCAGCAAAGTAGGTTGATTAGGCATTTAATACGTTTCGATGTTTGAAATAAGTTTAAGGCATAATTAGCAAAATCAAAAAACTTGGGTCGGTTTACATTTCAAAATACTGTAGTCTGGTTTTTTAGAAAACTTAGGCTTCGTCCTAACTGTACAACGTGTTGTTTTGCATTCCCGTGGAATTTGTACCCCAGCAGCTGTTCCATACATTTTGTCGACAATCTTTTGTATGGAAAAGCAGTTCTTTTTCTCAATTTCAAGGTTGCTCCATATTTATTCTTGCTCTGCGAGTGGAGTATAACTACCTCTACAAATTCCGCAGGAATACAAAGCAACACGTTATATAAGCTAACTGTGAGCGGCTGACTGTTTGCCTTTAGTTCGCCACCAAAATTATTTTAAATGAATTGTTCAACCAGCGCGTACTACCACCACTACCACCACCACCACCACCCTACTACCACCGGACCAAGCCTTGCCGTGAAATGACCTAGTCGTGTTTCGGGATGTAGTCCGGTGTAACCGTTCCGAAGACGGGTCTGAGCAGTAGCGCACTTGTAGCGCATCACTCAACTGCCGTCTTTGTACTTCTTCACTCTACAAAACTTTAAGGCTGGAGTGAATAAGTACTTTATAGGTCGTCGTGCTCCATCTTAGACCACAACGTCGCTTAACATCAGGCGAGTTGGTGGTCAAACGCCGACTTATTCTACATATACGAGCAGTTTGCGGCGTATCGCTTGCTGACTCAGTGAGCTCCCAATTCGCATTTGTTGCTACAGTTCGCCGTTTACTTGACATTAAGTTTGCCCAATACGCGACTCACAGTCAGCCAGCGGATAGTAAGCCGCTCACAGTTGGCCTAGTCAGGACTAAGCCTAATAATGAACATTTTACCGTTGGGGCCATGCCAATGCCTTTGTTATATCTTGTCATACGGACATTTTGAACCTATCAAATCTCTTGCAAGATTTGATTAACCTACAGCTACCTTACCTTCAGTCTACCGTTTGATTAACCTACAGCTGTATAAAGATAGAATTACATCTTGATAAGTAGCTACGATTACGCTACTAACTTAGCAACAATCTCATTAGAATATCATTATCTATGCTGTGTTAAGGACCTGCTACACGATCACCAGCCACGTACACGTACAAGCCGATTCAAACTTAATTGCGGTTGTGAAGTTAGGCGCAAAACGCTGCGCAGCAGCAAAAACAAAGATTTGCGCGGGCGTCAGAGAGGCAAGACGCTGCAAAGACTCGCTTGTGGCGCACTTCACAGCCGTCATTAAGTTTGAATCAGTCTGTACACCACCGACAGAGGTGACCTTGGTCGGCGACAGATAGAGCTGCTTAAGGAAATTTCCTGTAAACCGCCTTCCACAGTAAACCATCAGTCACCTCGGCCGGGACGCGGTTGTAGATCGAGAAGCAGGCCCCTTAATAAAGGCTAGTAGATACAGTCTCTGAAGTAGGCATATAAGCCATTAATTAGAGCGATGCCATAGATAGAGCACGATAGCAATTAGCCTTAGCTAGTCGATCTCAATTTGCCGTCGTAGATTCTATACTTATCTATTCATTCATACCTTTTATAATAGGAAGGTATGATATTTATGAATATATAGGTATTTCGATTGATTCGTAGTAATAAGTAGGCACTTTTCATGGGAAAAGAAAAAGCTATGGATAGAGAAAAAAATAGGTAAATAGAGAGATGTTCTATGTAGAGGCGTCGTTCCTAAGGATTTTCTAAATGTAGGTGTAATACTCACTACTTAATTACATGCTACTTACTTAAAAATATATCAAAGCGCATCTTAAAGCTATACATCTTAAAGCTACAGTTTTTTTTTGTAGTGACTTTGTTTAAGGAGTAAGTATTTATTTACTTTAGTTAGAAGTACAGAACATATCGTCACGCCTTTCCCCCAAGGGGCTTGCAGAAGTGTAATACAACACCCACACTTCGCCGGACGATATTCAGTCCCAAATGTGACAGGGGGCGAGCCTGTCGCCATACACCGGGCTTCAGTCATGTAGCAGATGACTTACAATATATTAGTACTGGATATTAGCTAAAAGTAGATTTTACACTGTAAATAACCTTTGTACTTAGGTACTTCGTATATTTTGTAAGGACTGATGTAGGTTGCATGTACGTACTAAAAGAAATAACAAACAGGAAAACAATAAAAATAATAAGAAAACATGCTAAAAGAAATATGCTAAATGAGTAAAAAATATTCATACTAGGTACCACTAAACACCATTAAAATTCACTGATAAGCCGTTAACTAGGACTAAATTGTGTTAATAAAATATTATAATTTCAACAATCCACAGATTTCTGACGATAAGCTCAGTAGCTTTAAGGCAGAGTTAACCTAAACTATTACTTTACTTACCCGTGATTATGGGCAATCGGTATGCAAAACAGCAATTACGGGTAGGTACTGTTTATGTAGTATCCTTAAACGGCGAAATAAGCTAAATGCCGTAATTAACTCTACTACGAGTATTATGTGATCTGTGCCTCTACTGACAGGTACTTACTTGTAAATACCCTTATTCATCTACACGTACAAACCCATAGGTAAGCACTTATTTGCGTTATAATGGTGATTGCACACAGCGCGGGTAACATGCGCACGTTGAGGAGTAAATGCGGTTAGGAAAGTTTGACGAGTGGACGCAGTCTCTTAGGTAAGTACTGTGCGAAAAAAAAAAAGTAAATTTTAATCTGACATTTCTGTTAGTGGAATCTATAAATTAGCTAGTACTTATAATGCCTATATTATGTTAGTATTTAAAATTGGTTACAAAATATCTACCAGCATTTGATATGATATTTTGAGATTTGGTTACCATTTTTATGTGAAAGTGCGGAAAAGCAAATAGAGTCGACATTACTTAATGCATGGTACGAATTGGCACAACTCCTGAATAAATATGTACATGATTTATGTACTCGTATTAATATCATGTATTTATTCAGGAGTTGATGCGATGACAGCCTAGTTGGGAGAAGGTCCGCCTCTCAAGCCAGAGGGTGCGGGTTCGAACCCAGCCGAACGGCACGCATCAATTTGTTCATTGTGTGAACATATGTGCGTATTGTATGTCATCTGCTACATGACTGGAGCCCGGTGTATGGCGACAGGCTCGCCCCCTGTCACATTTGGGACTGAATATCGTCCGGCGAAATGTGGGTGTTGTATTACACCTCTGCCGGCCCACTCGGGGGAAAGGCGTGATGATATGTTATTTATTCAGGTAGGTACATTAGTACCTACCTTACATTACTAGGAGTACCTACTACCACGAAGACTTTTGCGTCGGCTTCTTCCTTAACTTAAAAATATCTCAACCAATTTAAAGTGTAAGATTTCAGAAAAGATGCTAACTATTTAGCTAAAGAATCGAGCAAAAACTATTCCTTGAACGACGTACATAACGCAAACTTTACCGATTTCAACTCGAAGTCTATTTCAAGTTGCCTGCAGTCACGACCAATGCAGTCCTACTTAACTGAGTACAATAAAACGAACAGTTTCAAAGATTTAACCTAATTTGGCACGATTCTGAAGTGCTCGTTTAATTTGTCTCCTATTTCTACAAGCATTTAACATTGTTTTAAAGTATAATCCTTGAATGACGCATTGAATCAGGTTAGTCAGATCAGATTGCAAAAATGTAGAGCGGAAAAATAGAAATTCCTTTAAAATGTTTCTGTACAATTTGTGTCAAAGACGATCTTGACGAGGTTCCTTCCGCTCTTCAGCTTATGATAAATCATCTGTTTCAAGAATTATTTTCCAGTCAGTAGGTATAAAACAAATACGAGTAAAATTTCTTCGAATTTCTTGTTTTATTCAAAGGTGAGTAACCTACCACGTCTTTCCTTTATTAAATTTTTCACCAATTTTACCTAATCTGAGCTAAGGAAAACTAATGGATTCAAGCTTATTTTTCCACTGATTCTAATTAGTGGCTGGTGGTGGCGTGCTGGCAGCTTATCCGACCAATTAGCATAGCGAGCGGAGTTTACGTTACGCCGCCCGCCCTCCGCGGTCGCCGCGGTTTCCGCCGCCCTAGCTAAGGGGCTGCATTATAGAATAGAACCGCTGCCGCTGGTACTACGGTGCCGCTGCACAGATGGTGTCGACGCCTTGAAATATGCTTGCTTAGCCCGAACAAATACACAGTGCTTGTTAACTTTTAACAAGGACATAGTTTTGGATCTACGTGATGTGTGTAATACTTACCTAATGTCAAATTAGGTACAATTATTTGCTGATTAATTTAGTTCTATTACATTAGAGAAATACCTTAGGTAGGTATTCATAGTAGGTACATACATATCTAGGGTTTAATATTCTTTGAAAGATGGTGTTATTTGGTAGGTACATAATTTTAATGGTATCATATCAGAAACGGGAAAGATAATTAATTTTCCGTCTAATAAACAAGATAAGCACAATTTCATACGAATATAAGTAAAGGCGCTTATGTTGACAAAGCCTTGACATAAACATGTACTTATTAGGGATATTGCTTTGGGGAAAAACATTTTTGGCGCCTGAATTATTTACGTTGAAACTAATAACTTTGTCTGATAGTCTGTTGTCTCAAGGTTTGCGTGTTAACGAGGTCTACCAATAATAAGAGGCAACGCAAAAAAAGTCTTGTATTGAGCTTGCTTCGATTTATTTTTACCCGACTTCGCAAGAAGGAGGATTATGTTTTTCTTCGAGGGTATGTATGTATGTAAGTATGTATTGTGTAAATATGTGGGTATGTATGTGTGTATGTATGAGGTTTCTTTGGCACGCTCTACAGCCCTAACAGCTTGATGTATTTCGACATGTGAGGTGTCATTTGAAGTGACATAAGGTACAACAATTTGTAGCCGGGTTTTATGTTTTTCTTTTAATAATGTTACTTATACCTACTGTTATTGAAGTTTACCTATTAGTACAAAAATGTATAGAGTAAGGAAAAACCCTTATAAAATTGTGGAATAGTATTTTCCAATTAAAGTTTTCTCGTGAAGTTTCCCCGGGCGTAGGAACGTGACTGAGACCGGATTGCTGTCTTCGGTCCAATGGGTGCCGTGTGCCGCCCATTACGCTTCAACTAGAATTTACTTTGCGAAGGTAATTTTCATATTACGGTACATTACCTTGGTGTTGTCACATAGAGAAAATGATATTTTTTTTCGCAAATATTTTCATTTGTTTTAAAATTGTTTTTAAATATGTTTACCAGTTTGTCTAGTGAGTTGTTTTGTTTTGTAAGTAAAAAGTAACATACACTTTATGTCATTTACAGTGTGTGCAATACAATCTATCTGTGGGCAACCTTGTTCGGATAATCGCTGGATATTTAATCCAAACTAATGATAAAGATTAGGGATCCTTGGCCTCCGTAAATTATAGTTGATTAATCCTTCCGATCTCGATCATTTATCGCTAAGGTTACTGTTGGTATCAATTTCATGGAACTATTTATAAGTAGGTCCGTCTAAGTAGATATTTTAACGCACGAGAACAGCTCACAACATGAAATACCTACCAGAAAGTAATATTTGAAAGACAGAGAACACGTTGTCTTTACATAAAAATTTCATTTAAAGACGCCGCGGGAAGTTCCGCAAACAAGCTCGAATTGCTCGCTACGTTGGTCCACTTTAACGTTTTTTTCACAATCCGTAATAAAAGAATAAACAAGGTGTAAAATTTTACGCGTGGGATCTTAATTTATATTTGAACAAGGTCTTCAAAGATGAACGTAATCTTCTGGAATTTTATCACAAAGGACGCGTCAAATAGGAGCAAAGAAGAAGAATAAATGTCGGTGTAAAAGAACAGAAGAGTTAAAGTTTCTAGAGATGTATAAGAAATAAACAAGGTGTAAAATTTTACGCGTGGAATCTTAATTTATATTTGAACAAGGTCTTCAAAGATGAACGTAATCTTCTGGAATTTTATCACAAAGGACGCGTTAAATAAGACGAAAGGAGAAGAATAAACGTCGGTGTATAACAACAGAAGAGTTAAAGTTTCTAGAGATGTATGTTATGTATTGTTAGAATCGGATTTGTGATTCGTTATTTACTGTTTATTTCGATGTTTTCAATTTGAGCAGAAGTAATAGTGGTCCTCGTTCCAGTCAAATAAACGTAACAAGGGTGTAGCGTCCGTCGGGAGTAACCCTTGCAAACTATTTTATTTAGTTTTCGCAAACTGGAACTGTTGGGAAACGGATGGTAGGAGAAAATATACAATATAGCTCATCCTTGTAAATATGCTCAGCTTTATAGATAGATGCATGTATTACATGTGAGAGGTATACTCGTATCTTATGTAACTTATTTTACTATGTTTCTATGCTCTAGACTAGAGTTAAGGCATTTCAGGTGAAAACACTGTTGGCCACATAATAATATAAGAATTGCATAACTCCGTGCTTAACTAATTTAATATACTCCTAGCTCTACCTAATTCTGTACCATTCTTTAGGAGAATCTTAACTTTATGTGCCCGATAAGCGAATATTTTACTAGGAGTAGTTTAAAACTAATTAAGCAAGGACCTAGGCAATTCTTATTTCGTGCAAGTGGCCATGAGTCTTGTATTACTGTACGAAACAACGTTGCAACTTGCAAGAATACACCATAATATACAAGGATGTCAATTTTGAAGGTTTATGGAACCAAATTTAAAAGAAGCTTTCCAGTAGTTTAACCAGTAGTAATGTCATCTAAAACTTTCGATGTCTACATCATTGTATACCTACTCAGAGATAAGTTCATTCTTTGGGTGCGTGCATACGTAGAGATACTGTTGTGACTCAGAATGTTAAGCAGTTGTTCGTGTATCGAAGTTGTCAAAGGGTGAAATACATGGGCCTATACTGTTGTAAACATCCGGGGCAGGCGTGATCGTGGGAATTTTCCCAGTATCGTGTATCTATTGTGAGATCAGCGCAGTTGTTTCTTCGAGGTCTTGTTTCTTTAATATGATACTTGTTTACGGCTTTGAATCTTCTTAGTCTATATGTACTTGCTTTTATAGGGTGCTTTGATTTTCAATGTGTCAATTAGCTCTTACTAGTAGGTCCAAATTAATTGTTGTAGAAGTAACCATTTTGAATGTAAACAGTTTCAGTAATGAGTATGTACTTATGCCTACATAAATGTAGGTTGATATTCGTCAAATTGAGTTTGTGAACCATTATTTTCCGTGAACAAACATTCATAAGCAGATATCTACTTACTAATTAATATTATTTGCATTTCATTCCACATCTGTAAATTCTTACTTTGCCAAAGTTTACGTTCATTAGCTTGCGTAAAGCTGAAATGTTATTTGGAACATGAATTCCCCCGAACCTTATTCGAAGTATATTTTGTCTAATTTAATGTCGCCCTGGAACTTTCCAAGTATTTTCAATATAGCGTCAAATGTCTGCAAACAGTTCGAGGGTGTCGCAATTTGCCGAGAGATAGAAAATGTCACTTCGATGGGGGAGTATCGATTATGACGACACACATTAGCGCGATACCATCAAAACACTTGTCGGCGCATGCCGCCACTTTCCTTTATGGAACGGCCGCGCCCATGGGACCGAACACGTACCGATGTTATTATGAAAACCATTAAATAACGTTATGTATATAGGTGTTTGAATAGAACAGATTTGTAAGAAGATTGCGGACAACGACATTGTTAAAAAACATGTACTTAGAGCTACAAATACTAAATAGATTGACGACTGTGACGCTTGTGTGTATAACAGTGTGGGCGGTTTTATTAAGGGTTATTGCGTACATAAACCGCTGCGCAGATTAAGATGCATAAAATAGGTTTTAGGTTTTTAGATAGACACGCCTGCACAAATCGGCAATCGTAAAAAATAGAAGGCCAAGTTATGCAGGTACCTATATACACTCGAAAAGTTAGTTTGGTTGAACAATCTGTATACACCAGTTTGACTACATTTTACTGCAGAAAAACACTTGCATTGTTCGCGTTCCAACGCTTGTATGGAAACTGGCGTGCGTTTATTTTTATTGCAAGCCGGGCGCGATCAAAGTTGGTGTAGAATCCTGTCGTCTGGCGGTACGGCGCGGCGCAGGCTGTGAATAGACGAGCTAAATACGTCGGTGCGCGGAGCCTCCATTTCCATAATGGATAGGCGACGCCCTGCGACCGAAGCAGCACAATCGAACTTTGAAACAGAGAAGCGGATTTGCGGAAATATTCAACACTTTGTAAAAACAAGGGAAAATGCCGACAACAAAGACACGAAAGCTGTGCCGCGTTCGTAGAGTCACGCGATAGATTTATGGATTTTTGTTTACTTAACCTGGCTTCGCGGCCTGCGGTGTGTAAAGAAATACGATACAGGATTATTTACATATCATAGGAGTAGCGTCTCGAATACTTGCCTTAATTTTTTTGAAGGTAGGTAGCTTTTCTATCTGCATACCTTTACCAGCGTATCGGTATAATCCTATTTCCTATTCTACTATCCTACTAATATTATAAACGCGAAAGTTTGTATGTATGGATGTTTGTTACTCTTTCACGCCAGAACGGCTGAACAGATCTGGATGAAATTTGGCACAGAGATAGATTATAGTCTATAATAGCACATAGGATACTTTGTAACCGCGGGTGAAACCGCGGGGCGCAACTACTAATATGTACTTATATTTCTCGAGAGCTTCTTCTGCGTGGTAGGTATTATTAAAATATTATTTGTTCAAACGCAATGTAAGTATGTAGCTTATCCTAACACCTCGATCGGTTTCGTTTTTTCTGAAATATAATTATTTTTGCGCCGTACTGTCCAAATATTGGAATAACTTTGCCAGAAGAATTTCCTAATTAAACGATAAATTCTGACGTTCATGAATTTAATGTTTTACGAGAAAATATATTTGTATTAAAAGAGTTCTGATTCTAAGTATATTTTTTGTTTTTCACGTTTCTAGAGCCTACTCAATTTTATGGAAATGCTTTTAAAAAATACTAAGCAACACTTACTTAATAATTATTTTTTGTTACAGGTAAACATTTCAAGGGTCGAGTTCACTAGGGTTCAAGTGCGTAAGTATAATTTTCTTCCTCGGTTTGGTAAGTATAAATTAAAATCAATGGTGCTAGGAGACCAGACTTCGTGGGTGCCATTTTATGTCCATAATAAACCTAAAGACGTCATAATAGATTTCACTGGAGCAAGTTTATAGCCAGTTGTAAAAGTATACCTGATTAATGCACTGTAGTTAAGCATGAGAAAGAGGGCCTCACCTTGGTACAATGTCTCCGCGACGCCAATCAAATTTCACGCTTGTCGCGTCTCAGCCCAACATACCATTCGTTTCTCGTTGAAGCCACCTAGACAGGCGGTCGCAGTTTTTATCGCATTACCCCGTGCTCCTCCCGTCATTTGTGAAGCCCTTAAGCTCCCCGGTGCCGACAATGGACTTTTTATCGACGTGCCGCCTTTCTGTCGTGCACATACGCATCGTTCGACGGTCATAAAGTTTCAAGCAACGCTGCTTGGCTACCGACCCGCGGAATTTTGCAACTTTCATGATCATTTTCTTATGGCCATATGGAGCTCGAGCTTTTCAATCTTCTTCACATTATGACTGATGCACTGTGATATTTTTAAATAAGCGAAGGATGAAATAGAAGGATTTGAGCTTCATATTGGCTTACGTCTTGATATATTTTTAAAATAGTTATCTTACTATTTTGAGTTTCTGAGTTTTACGTTCTCAGACTAAGATATTCACCCTTTCTTTTTACGCGACTAAAGTCTTCTACGTGCTCTGATTACCATTTCGCAAGTAAACAAACTGAAAAGGGCCCTATAAACAACACGCCTTAAATTTGTGCAAGTTCAGATAAGTGAGAGTTAGTCGTGCAAGCCGAAGATAAAAATAATTTAGTAGTCTCATGCCTGCTGGAGTACGTTATCTTGGCTGCGCTCTGTTGCGTGTGTTTGCTCCTCACAAAGCAGCACAATATATCAAGTTGTCGGCTCGACTTTACCGTGAGCCGCGAGATGTTGCTGCGACGCGACCCGCTGTTTGTCAACTTGCACCACGCCGGTTGGGCTTGATATACAGAGCATTGTTTCCTGAATACTGGAACATAGATCTCGCCTAGCTCCGATCCACGGAAACTAACACAATAAACAACAGCCGTGAAACAAAGCTTTTAATCAATAGAGTGAAAACATTGCGAATTCCAAAGTTTCGAATCAAACATAGCGTAAGAGCTTCGATATAAATCTAGTCCCGAGATTCAGCTTGTTCCGACAGCAGTTCTCCCAGAGTGGAAATGAAATAAAACTGCACAAATCAGGCGTGAAATTGAGTTCGACCCGCCGAAGTCATTGTTCGGTTCGGAGACTGGCTGGCGGCTGCCACTCCAACTGCGGACGTATCAGGACCGCTGCTGATGTAAGCTACGATATTTCTACGATTGCATTGCTGGCACGACTTTGAAACTATAACTAGATTCACTTTTATGTTCGAAAAGCGGCGTTTTTTATTATGAAAAGTTGTTTTGGAATACGTTCGCTGCACATCGAATTTCTTCAGCACTTAGATTGAGTAAAAAACGTTGAAAGTATACATTATTCAAAAGTAGGGGTCCTGAAGCAGTCAGCGCGGGCGGGATGTGTGCAAAGTTCCATGTTTTCGCCGCGGACGACGCCCTCGAGGCTCATTTATCTGCCACGCGAGGGAAAGAGATAATTAATTGAAATTAGGCTGTCAGCCTCACGTAACTCGCACACGTCGTTAGCACATTGGAAATTGTTTTGGAAGATTTTGCCATTAATGTGTTGTGGCAACTTTCTACACAAACATCTTTTGAACCGTAAAAGAAGTTAAGATAACATCTGTTTAAATTTATTCAAGTAACTGTTTTTGAGACTTATTCAGATTTAAATAAGCACGTTATAAACCCATCATTAACTAAATCAGTCTTTTAGACTCTATGCACGAATTTGGTGCGAAGTGCTTTTAATTCTCATCGAATTGTAACAAATTATGGATATGCAAACCACCGTGAATGGCTTTCCAGCATGTTTTATTACATTACATTTTTGGGTTCAAATTGAAACGCTTCCATTTCGAATTTCTATGCAATAGTTGGAGCAAACCGTTTGCTATGATTTAAACCTATATAGGATAGGAAGCTGGTTTACATTTGCACCTAAATCAAGGTAGGTGCCTGTAAATCGATAGAATATCGTGGTTGTGTAAGCCACGAGATAATAGCCACGAATAAGAGCGATAATAGCCTATTCGGAGAAAGCCCGCCTCTCAAGCCAGAGGAAGCGGGTTTGAACCCAGCCGACGCCGACGCAAGCACCAATTTGTTAGTTATGTGAACATATGTGCGTATTGTATGTCATCTGCTACATGACGAGCCAGGTTTATTGCGACAGGATAGCTCCCTGCCACATTTGGGACTGAGTATCGTCCGGCGAAGTGTGGGTGTTGTATTGCACCTCTGCCAGCCCCCTCGGGGGAAAGGCGTGACGATATGTCAATGTTTGTGATTATCTTCATGATTGCGCGCTCTAAAATCCGATATCCACTATCCAGCCCGATACAGTAGTTTCGAGTTCGCACATAAATCACCGAAGCGATTGCATAGCGGTTCGGTAGTACCATGGTAGCTCTATCGGGTCGGTATCGGGTCGCAGTGCAACGCTTTCCTCGGGCAAAGGTCACTTCCACGTTATTCGTGACACGTCCGGTTATGCAAATTGTACCCGTGTGCCAAGTGCCGGGGACGATGCCGGACTTGGCGCACGGTAAAAAATACCAACATTGCATATGGAATTGTAATTTCCATTGTAGATAAAAGTACCAATACTAAAATCTGTATCAGTGTTTTGCTTTGTAATCTCTAAGAATCGGTTTCTTAAGATAGAAGAAGAAGGGAGCTAAAAAATATTTAGCAAATAACCTTAATCTTTAGTACCTGGATGTCCGAGCTTTGCTCGGTATTTTTTTTTTATTGTGTTTTTTGGAATATAAACAATTGATTTTAGTCTAACCTCAAAGCAAACACTCATTGACTTCGTGTTACTTAACAACGCCATCTGCTGTTGTGTCGTTAAAGCAATTAGTTGCTCACAAAAAATAGTATTATTATTCGCCAATAGATGTCAGGAAGAGTCATATTTTTGTTATTTTTCTTCCAAGTTTATGTTTAAGTTGATTATCGATAAAACACGAATGAAATGACATTTTCTAAAAATGATTCCTAGCTAGATCGATTTATCGCCCCCGAAACCCCCTATATACTAAATTGTATGAAAATCGTTGGAGCCGATTCCGAGATTCCAATTATATATATATATATATATATATATACAAGAATTGCTCATTTAAAGATATAAGATTCAAAGGCTTCATTATAGACCTGATAAAAATGCAAAGAGTGTTCAGTTTACTGCCTTTGAACTTTCTATACAGTTTTAACAAAAAAACAGAAATAGAGTTAGTAAGAGAGAGTAATAGAGAAGTAGAGAGAAATAGAGAGAGTAAGACTTCACCTAGATAATACTTACTTTGCACGAATCTACTCGTAGCGCGCCATTAGTTACCTCGACCCAACACTTACCATCGCGCTACCAAAATGTTTTATTTATTTACTTGATTAACCCCAGAATGATATTATTTATTCGTTTTATCGTTCGTGAAGCGAATATTTTTGGGAAACGCGGTGGAATACATTAGTCAGATCGATAAAAAAACCACGCAAAGAAGCCACGAGTAAAAGATTAAGGAAAGCGCTAGCCATTTCTCTTTTCGTTTTATGCCTTCATAATTTACCAGGAAAATCATTAATTCAGTATTATTAACAAAACTTTTTGAGAATATTTTTTGATTAAGTATGTTGCTTTTATACTTTTTTAACCGAAATCGATTCAAATATTCGTCGTGCCTAGAAACGAACGAGCGACGGTTGAAATATTACTTTTTTTCCAAAAGTCCTCGGTTTGACTAATATGCTAATCCAATTTACTTTTCGTGCACACAATTTAATCAAACTTCACTGTATTATCTTGATCTTTTCGAATTCTATTAGCATTGTTTGTTTGCTTTGTCGGTGCGATCAATAAATAGACTTGATTGTTTTACGTTTAATGTCTATCCATATTCATTCGGGAACCTTCATTACTTACCTATCTATCGTCAGAGGGTGGGGTGTCACATTCACCACCCTTTGAAGCCGTAAATGCTACTAATTAGTTCAGAAACCAACAGGCCTTCAGTTCAAAGAGGTTTAACCATACGTTTACGTATAGCTAATCGCCAATTAACCTAGGCCATAGAACTAAGGTGTAATTTACAAGCAATTATCGACATTTGTGTAACTGGCAATGTATTAGACAACTAAGACAACGAGCTACCTAATCTCTGAGCTATAAACCCTACTTTACACACACAAAATACCACTTCACTTACATACAAAAGTACCTGGATACCGTATTTTGTTTTGCTGTAGGTTACCTATAGGTATTTATTAGGTTACCGCATAGAAAGCAATGTTTCAATACATGTAACCAACTTCGTTGCTTCGTTTCTATGTCCAGTTAATCAAGCCGACTTTCAAAGGAAATATTGCTATTCATAGGACCAGTGTATTCAAAGCTTTGTGGGATATTTTCTGATAGCCTGCCAGGGACTCTGGGAAATAACGTCTTGTAGTATAGAGGTTTCAGGGAAACCTCGGTTATTCAGCGAAATATTTGGCTCAGATTATTAGATTAATATCGCGGAGAGCTACTTACATAGATACACCTACACAAATAGCCCGAAAATGTAGATGTTTTCATTAATCGTAGGTACCTACTCTACCAAGACTAAACTAATGAGATAAGATGTTAGCCGACTATTTACAGCTGAATTAGTTAAATATGACTTTGCTGAAACTTAAGGAGAGGTATATGGACTTAGTTCACCTGCTCCCCAATCACTTAGCCCCCAAGTTAATTAAGTGCACTATTCAGTAAACTACGCCCCAAATTTTAACGTTCACGAAACGTTAACGTCCTTAGCGTACGTTTTTTTAATTCAGTAAAGTAACAAATCCAAGCACAGTAGCATGGCAACTAAATCTGAATATTATGCAAATGGCAAGCATTAGTAAAGTAATCCGGTAAAACTTTATTTGGCCACGCAACTTACACAAACAAATACTTTGGGTCTAAAAATGGTAGGCAGCCGAGTGGCCCAAAGCTCCGATAAACCGATTAACTTGCCTTTGTGTATTCGGTGGCGACCACAAAGCAATTATGCAAATGCTATCACCTATTATAATTATCTTAATATGAATTTATCCCTGCGACATAACTGTGCGTGATCAGAAAGAATCAATTTTATTCATGCCTGTAATCGAAAGTATGTGTCGGCTTATATTTGTATTCCTGTCCTCAGTCTACTCACAGAAAGTTCTGTCTTTTGCAATTAGAGTAGCTATCTCGGGTGTCTACAAGGTATATTAGTTGGCTTGAGTTTTCAGTCGTTCAAATAAAAGCAAAATCTTGTAAGAGTCGGCGCGTAGGGTATCGAAGCAGAGTTCCCGTTTACCGCTTTGGTATCTAATGTGTACTCGGCTCTAATTAAATTACAGCCACGCTACGATCGAGATGTGCGCTGAGGCAGCATTGTAACCAGCCGGCTCAAAGGGCTCTGCTACAAAAACCACACAAATCTTAAGCGTATAATTACATATTATGTATAACGTCGTTCAAACAGTCTTTCCTTTGAGAGTTCATAGAGAATGGAGCCTAAAGAATATACACGCTTCTCATGGTTGTACTTACTTTCGATATCTTCGATCTGTGAACATTGTGTATAGAAAAATCTTAACATTATTTGGACGATACATTGTCAATATGAACAACGTATCGAGCTCCAATAAATCAGTCGAGAGATAGCTCAGAGCTTAGCTCTTTGTCTCAACAAGAGAACGAATTAAATTGGACGTAATCGAGTGATAAAATAGAAGATTCACACACTGCGCGCTACAAACGCAATCTTCGTTTTATTACACTCGCTTTATTACATGACTATTGTCGTACTCAGTTAGACGCTTTTAGAATCCGGTCCTAATTTGTTTCACATTGTCAAGTTCACATTAATTTATCCAATTGAGCATAGTCGTTTAAATACAATACGTTATTGTTTGAATGTATTCGATCTATGAATCAATAGATCCATTCCATAAGTAAATATCAATCGACATGCCTCATCAATTGAAGAAATTAGGTGTGTTGAGCAATAAATTGATGTTAAAGCAATAAAACCAATCGCCCGAAGAGTGAATAACGAACCTCAAGTAATTCCTGATAATTAAAGAGAGCAATAATGAAAGGGAGAGAATATCAAGTGGCAACTTCGCTAGTTGCCAAGTCTGTATGACTTTCAAGAGTCTGCCGCCGAAAGTTCGTAATTACGGAAATGCAAGGTAGAAGTTTGAAGGCTGGCCGTGAGGAGTACGACACTCCGAGACACTCCGAGTGCATGTTACCTAACGCAACGGTGTATCCCGGCAACAATACGTCCTTTCAAACGCGAACTAAGCACACAACCGCAGCGACAATATCTCTAAAAGCAAAGAGAGTGCATCGCTTGCATCTTGCTCTGCTTTGTTCCTCACAACCCCATATCCAAGGTGCGCAAATGGATCTTTCTAGATTAACTAGAAGCCTTGGAATGTCTTGCAGTAATCTCTGTAACTTCCGCGGAAATTAAGACGAAATCTCTAATCAATCCTTTTCCAAAATCTCATCAAGAATAATCTGTTTCATCGTATAATAAGAGGTAGCTATAGCTTGTTAATAAATACCTTCACAAAATTTTACATATTTAATATACTGCGATTAGGTCCACGGAACGGGTTGAAAGAGGAGATTTTCGAAGGGATTTCCACGGTACCTCCAAATCCGCAGAGTTTATAAATCGCGGGTCGCTGTCCGCGTGAAGAGCTTAGCTTAGCACCTTATTACTCAGTCTAACATTCCTGCCAGAATAATTTTGTGTAGGTGTCGGATAAAAGCTTATGTTCAATTTAAATTGAACTTGTTTATTCGATACAACGATTCAATAGCATTGTTTCATGTTCAACGATTAAAATTATTTACGACGTTGTCCGTAGGTAATATTCAAAGCTTTGCCGAAGCGGCGTGTAAGCAATAAAATAATTGTGAGTAATCACGTAGTCTACTATCAACCTGTCTCATTGCGAACGACGTATATGCGTGGATGGGAACGGTCAGCTGAGAGATTCTACCGAGGCAGGGCCAGTCTAAACGTTGTGACGAGTTCTACTGTACTATTTTCGACTTTAGTGTGATTCAATAAAGGCGGCAATAAGATAAAAAGTTTGAGTGATAGTAATGCAAGAGCTGTGACGATTGCACATCCAGCGTCGGCGCCCCGCTGCGCACGCGCCGCTGTCCCAGCATGGGGCCACGTTACTTACCGCTCTCAGTCACGATTACAATTTCACTGACCGAATAAAGTCTAATTTAAAATAATATGGATTATTCTTTACGACACACTATTTTGTATAGACTATTCTTGTCAAATCAAACAACGGTAAGAAGCGTATTTCATCCGTTCCTATTTCCAAGCGTAACAAAATAATACTTTACAACACCTAACACAAATGCCTCGTAAATATCGGATACTGTAAAGCAGTTATATTTGAGGTCGGTTCAGTTTATCGCAGTTCAAGTAATTTGTAAGCAGATATCTTATCTGAGAACAGAAATGTCGCTACAACCATTCAGAAACAAGAATACCTTACAACTCAATATCTTAGTTACACCCGAATTGCACAATATTTGTGTAAAGTTCAATAACCAAATAAGTAATTGTTATGATGAAATTTGAGCTAGAATTTATTAAGAAAGATTGTCGTTAGGAAAATAGTTAAGATACTGCGACAAAAATACTTTGTCATACTTATAAGTTAGGAAGTCTAATTTTTAGGGCCAGTAATAAGTTTTTGTACAAACTCACAATTAACCTTCATTATTATTACTTAAGTTATTAACTAGCTGTTACCCGCGACTTCGTTCGTGTATATTCAGAAAATAGTATCCAAAAACCTTCCTCGTAATATACTGTAACTAATAATCAAATTTATGAAGATCCGTTTAGCCGTGAAACACCTACAAACAGACAGGCATACAGATCTACTTTCGATTTTATAAGATTAGTGCAGATTGTGTATACGAGTACCTACCTAATGTGCTTTTGAAAATGAATTAAACTTTATTTTCTCTTTCTTTCTAATTCTCACTTATTTTTTATAAAAACTAAACTAAAACCAAAGATATTTTAAGCATGATTAGATAACATAAATGACTGTTACCAAGGTGAATTGTTTCGGTCAGCTACAGTTAAAAGTTAAATTAGTTCCCTTGCCGCCTCTCACAGAATTTAGGCGCCTACCGGTACCGAGTTTGCAGAGGTGACTCGACAGTTACTGCCACTAACCGTAATACGTAGGTACCTCATAGTTTTGAGACTTTGTTTGGTCTGGCTTGCAAAAGTTACCCTTCTGCATTGTGCATTAGGTAACTAATACTGAACTGCTGCTATGAGAACATAGTCAACTCTCATAATCCCCAAAAAAATCTAACATTTTCTTCGCGTAACGCTCATGTCTCCGTAGAATATAAAAAGATAACCTCATATTTCCCGCCCGGCG
Source organism: Peribatodes rhomboidaria (assembly GCA_911728515.1). Classification (NCBI taxonomy): domain Eukaryota; kingdom Metazoa; phylum Arthropoda; class Insecta; order Lepidoptera; family Geometridae; genus Peribatodes; species Peribatodes rhomboidaria. The sequence goes on from OU452172.1 coordinate 10,640,649, forward strand.
AGCTCACGTAACGCAGTAGGAAAATAATGTAAACAACGTTAGCGCGGAAAATGTGCAGCATTGTCAAAGCCGTATGTATGCCAGAGGTCTCCGTCCAATTTACATTTTCCCGAACAAAAGGCAGCGGACTCTATCAGCTGATGGCTCCTTATCCTGCCTAATCCTATTTTCCCGACTTTTATAACTTCGAACCTCGTTACGCTACGAATTGACTTTAGTCAACGACTTTCCGTAGGTATTTAAAAGATGTTTGTTATGATACGCATTATTGAAACACTGCTTTACTTTTTTGTCACGCAAATAAAGATTTTCAATAGGCACCTGAACGGAGCTGAACGGCATGGGAATTGATGTGAGCGACTTCAGAAAGCATAAAACCAGTCATAAAAAGTGAATTAATTAATATAGAGAAGCCGCCTCCCGGAACAGTTGTTACGTTGGCCGGATTTGCTAGTTCCGTCCTGCCATAACAATGGCCCACCGAGAGCTCATTCAAATGCGTCATATTTTCAAGCATAACATCACGTGCCGAGTCCGTGTCCGTACTTTCAATGGCTGTCGTATTTAACAAGCCACAAAGTAGACAAATGAGGGATACGCAAACAAAGATAAAGGCACAATATCAAGGGGTGCCCTGGCGCCTTTATTTGCATGTAGATGGGCGCGACAAGTGGTATCGCTGGCGAGGGTGGCAGCCACTGTCGCCACACAATCGTCGCCGCACCCACCACTCTTGCGACACTAATTACTGACAGTAACAATTACTCTAAGTAATTGCTAAGTGGAGTGGAACAGAAGTTCTACAATCTGTGGATGTGTTGATATTTCTACATTGTTTCGTCCGTACCATATACAACACTGGGGCAAATACAAAGCAATGATGAAACTCACGCTGGGTATGCAGTAAAATAAATTGGTAACTAGGTATTTTCAAATGTAAACTTCCACTGATATTATTTCATAAATAAGTTCTACTTAAAACCGGTAGCCGCGGGTAAATCCCTGTCATCAGAAAACCTGATAAGACGCAGTTATGATGTGGCGACAAGTCTCTCCACCGTAATCTAAGCTTAGCCGAGATTCACAGTAAGGCAAACTTATTATCGTGCTCGAGCTTTCAGATAGCAATATCAAGTTATAGCAGGCGGGTTTCATACAAAATACTAACACGAATTTAATCAAGGGAAACAAAGCGATGCTGCACTCGCGGTTGACGATCAATTTAACGCGGTTGGCGTCCGAACTGCTATGCATACAACCACGAGATATGTGTATGGGGAAACTCGGTTTGGTTTCAATAATGAAATTTGATACGGCTTTACTGATGCTATAAAAGCTTTGGCAATCATTTATTATTTAAAAGTTGCATCCTAAATCTTAGAACGCATTTGTTATGCACATTTGTGATAAAGGAAGTTTACATCGTGATGTGACTATTCACCCTCTTAATGTCAAGTACGTATTGTAAGTACTTACATATTTACATTTGGTAAGTCTGTAAGAATTAGCTATGCAAAGGAGAAGCACAGTAAAGCCTGGTTTCGCGGGTCGCGAGTCAAGATGGATAGTAAACAAGGCCGGAATGTGCGGGGGCGATTCGTCTCGGGCCGGGGATGGCCGACGATTAGTTAAACTCGCGTAATAAGTCGCGATGGTTCCTGTTACTAATTGCTTCGAATCTATCTCTACTAAAACTGCCTGTAAAGGATAAGCTCGTTGAAAAGTTTGGCGGCCTCAGTTGTTTATTACTGCTAAATTCTACGCTCTTAATCCACTTACAAATCTCCTTAAACCTGCAAGATATTCATCTACGTCTTGATGATCGGAAATTATTTGCCATTTTCACTCTTATATTTTAGCACCGAGAGCGTCGTGGTATAAAAATTTCATTAACTGATGCGCTCGATGGCAGATTTAACTTTTCATCACCATTGAGATCTGACCCAGATTCCGTAACAAATTAAATTATTTAACGGAAAAAACCTTCAATTCCCTTGATTTCCTCGGGGATGCGAGAACAAGATATTCATACATTCTTGGAGTTTATTTAATCATGTAGTGGAGTGAGTGAATCATCTCGAAAGGGTATGATGCGTAGGTGCTTTTGCTTTTGGAGGGCTCTTGAGTGGAGTGCTGGTTGAGAGCCTGACGTCCCCGGACGGCCAATCGGAGGGCCCTGACGAGGTATCGTAGTTACTGTAACGCAATGCAGGACTGAAATACTTAAGTATGCAGTTACAGAGTCACGACTCACGTTCTTCCCCCTTTTGTTTTCATTTTCTCTTCAAGGGCGCAAAGTGATACTTTTTCAAATTAATTGGAATAAATGTTACAATTACTTGTGTACTTGTGTGGTGTATCTATAGGTAGTAAGTAAGTACGAGTACATATCATAGAAAGCACAGATCGTATTTACATGAAAGCTCGTAGACAGATTAATTAAATTCTAGATTAATTTGTTCAAACAATATTAGAGATAGGTACACGTTGGTGTAAAAGTTTGCGTTAGTTAGAGAAATAGTTAGCGAATCATAATTTCTTCGCTTAGTAATTTATGCTAGGTTCTAGAAATCTGTCTATGTTTGTACGCTGGAGATAAATAATTTATTTTGATCTAATTTTGACAAGAAATCGCAAAATGTAAAGTTACGACATTCTTTGAATAAATTAGTTTAGACATGCAAACACAACATCATAAACCATGATTGAAAATATTTTGATTTGAGTTGTACAGTTAGGAATTTGACTAAAAGAAAATAATTGGTTATCTGTAATGTCGGTTTACGGACGATAGTTTAACGTGACAACGTCAAAACAAAACATTGATGAAATGATTGCATACTTTTATGAATAAATCACTCGTGTAGCGCTCTCGCTCCTATCGTAACGTTACAATGAGCGTAACGGGACAATAAGTCATCCTTTTTCGTGCGTGCAGCCGGCGTTCGATTTATTAGACGTAATAAATCTTGATATTATAAAAGACTACCTGCGGCCCGCGGGTTCACCCGTGGTTAAGTAATAAAAAATAAACTAAAAAATAAATTCGGGACACTTCTACACTCGGTCGCCTGATACCAAACTAAGCAAAGCTTGTACTATGGCTGCCAGAGACTGATATACATCCTTAGATAGATATTAACACCCAGACATATAACAAACACTAATGTTCATCACATGAATGTTTTCCCCAGGTGGGAATCGAACCCACGCCCCCACGGTCAGAAGGCAGGTTCACTACCAACCGAGCCACCGAGACAGTCAAAGTAAAAGAAAAGAGTTAAAGAGTATCCTATGTACTATTCTAGACTATAATCTATCACAGTGCCAAATTTCATCCAGATCTCTTCAGACGTTCTGGCGTGATTGAGTAACAAACAACCGTACATCCATCCATCTATCCATCACTTTCGCATTTATTACGTTAGTGTGATAGTGTAATTGTAAGTTCTTTGCACAATAAGAAGAAGACTTTATAAAAATAATTCTAAGTAAGTATCAATAAAATGATACGACGTTGTAAGAATGTTACTTCAATATTCATTACACACATGCCCAAAATGCATCTTTAATACCGTAGCTCATGTTGACAAATTCCTGCAGCTTCTATATCGGGCTCCTCTAAATTATCTTTCGTGCCGTTCTATGAGTCAAAGCGTGTTCCGGGAATCTTGTCTGTAATAAGTTACGTACGAATTTGTACAGTTAACAACGCTTTATCACTTCACTTATTTTGAACCTTCGGTACCTGCTTTCAAGGGTTAGAAGGTAGCTCGGCGGAACTTGGCTTGAGTACTGTATAGGAGACATGTGGCGCATTCCTGCGCGATTGCTACTGTCTCAGCCTCTCGTTACTCAGACACGAGTTGTTCTCTTTTATTACAATTTTTACGGGGGTAATAAATAAGCTGAATCTAGACAGCGGGTGACGGCGTGTAGGTTCTAGATTTCATTTATTTGCACGTTTAAGACAACACCAATGTTTTAGGGGTAATCAAAAATTTGATCTCGATACTTTTATTAAATTTAAATTTTCGATTTCATAAAAATGATTTATTTAGATTAGGTGTACGATAAACGCCTAATGCCATCGTCATTTTGTATGAGAATTTTTTAATTTCACTGATTAAGTGCCTAGCGCACAAACGCCTCCCCACGTATAAAAGCTTCCATTAGATTTCCAATTCAAAGTAGAAAAGGTTGAAAACCCTACTACCTTTCGAAGGTCGGTACGTCGGTCGGTTCAGGTACGTATTCAAGGTATCCCACTCTAAAATCTAGCACAGGTTGTAGTATAACGAGAGCATTTACGAAGAAGCATCAAGTTTGTTACCAGAGTAAAAAGGAATACAATGTTATCTTCTTACATTTTATACGAGTAGGTGCGCTCTTACGTAATTCTACGTGACAAGCTTGTCGCTGTAACGGAAAGCCGCAAACATAAGGGGCTGTGCTCAATGAACTCAGTTTTCGCACGAGCTTACAAAGCTTTTCAATCCCATGTGTCGGTATTATATGTAGACAAGCACATAATGATGGCATTGTCAACAAATACCTTGGACGAAACGAAGCGTGGATTTCCCTCGCGTGAATTCATAAATTTCACATTGTTAAAGCGTCTTACTCTCGTTGAGGCCGTTATATAGTTCATAAAAAGGTCTTATACTCGTAACTAACCAGATATTTATTGTTCAAATCCACAAGAAAGTACTAAAATGCCAAGTTTAAGGCTGTATGAAGCCTTATGTTTATGTGTAGCAAAGTCAGTGCTAACCAAAACAAAACTGTATGAGGTTAAACCGGGAAGCCTCGTCGCTCTTTTATTTTACGTTGGGTGCTAGAGTTTCAGAGGGTAAGCGCAAACTTTATTCCGTCTTGGACGGCTTAGTCTTAAGTTAACCAAATTAATTGAACTGTCGGCTTTTAAGGAAATACTTACATTAAGTCACCGCAGGTGCGGTACAAATTCTTAGTCGTTTTTGTATTAGGTAGCGTGTAAAATTGAAAAAGGCGTACAATTTATTTAGTAGCTCACCCTCCTACGTTTGAGGAGGGTGGGCCATTATTTTTTACGTGGCCCACCCTTACCTCAATTTTTCCAGTTTATTGTCGTTTCATACAAATTTTAGAGGCTATTTGGATCGGTTTTACTTAAGGAATATTTATTTTATGATGTTTCTGACAAATATTGGTTGCGTAGAAAGGTCCTACCGTCTAGATGAGTATGATAATAAGGAGGCTTTAACATTTAAGGCTCTATTATTATCCTACTAATATTACAAACGTGAAAGTTTGTAAGAATGGATGGATGGATGTTTGTTACTCTTGCACGCCAGAACGGCTGAACAGATCTGGATGAAAATTAGCACAGAGATAGATTATAGTCTAGAATAACACATAGGATACTTTTTAACCACAGGTGAAACCGCGGAGCGCAGCTAGTTATAGATATAGGTGCCTTGTACCTGACCTCTAACTTGTTTTCAGCCTGTTTATGCCAAGGGGTAAGTTTTCGTGTTAGATTTACCGTATACACAGTGTGAGGGTCATTTATTTACCACCGTCTATGGAACTTTAACAAGATGTCGGTGACCCTTGGCGTTCTTTGTTTGATATTTGGGTGTCTGCCAATTTTGATCATAACAATTCTATCTATGTGTTATAAAGATTTGTCTGTAACTCAGTAATATACGCCATCTTTTAATATGATATAAGGATTTCCATTCTCAGATCTTTCTCGAAATGTGAAGTATAACATCTCGAAACTGAATATGAAATTGTTGGTGTATTCCATCGTATGTAAGTAATCTCTTATGCACAAAGAGTCACGTTGTCGATCGACCTGTTTATTGGACGGGAAAACTGGTAGCGTCCCCGTACGTGATATCATGTGTAATTTATTCATAGGTACGTATTCAATACGAGATTCAATATGACTCCTATCTCAGCACCCAGGCTAGGATGTTATTCTTTTTACGATAAGTAAGCTTAAAATTCTTGACATTTCGATACTATTTGACTTTTGAAGTTGTTTGTAATATCAGTATCTAATTTACTGTCTGTCTTTAAAATTCGTTGTTTTTACCTTTCTGTAGGGCTATTCTTACGGAGTGAGATTCAATCTCATCATGCTTCGTCCTTGTTGCTCTCGTTGGAATAGTCATAGGTGTGAGAGTGACCAATATAAAATATCATCTCATCTCACGCGCAGGAATAGCCCCCTGGTGAGAAACATAATGTTCTTACCAATTGGGGCAGACTCCGGAAATTATAAATATGAGAGTTGCCCTCAAAATGGGACGGAAAAACACCGGAAACGCTATTTTCCTATTGCTTATTTACCTACAAAATACCTACTTCAGTGTTAAATTGTGTGTGAAAAATACGAATGAGCAGCGCAATGAGAGCAGAACCCAGATGGTTTATTTGGGAAACTATAAATAAACAACAATAGGTACTGTTTGTAACAAAGAGCAGAATGTTGGTTATCATACGTTGCTGTTAAACGAGGGATAAATCAGCGCCCGAAAATGAAGATATATATTGTGGTGGTTGTATAAACGATCCCTGGTTACGACGTGACGTCAAACTGCCATCGCCAACGAACCATGACAAATGTACAAATATTTGCCCGTTAATGGAGGACACAATATTGCCTCCGCTTTATGGCTGGCCCATCGGCCCAACATCTATCATACCTATGTATTCTGCGCGATATTATGGACTACTCAAACAACGTAGGCACAACCTCGTAATTTTAATTGGAAAGCTCTCTTATCTTCCTCCTCTGTGCCGGAGTTACGACACTGTTGACTCAAGTAGATAGAATACAAATAGTGTTTTCCATAAAATGGTTCCAAGTTTTCCTCATTGCGTCGTAGATATCTTAAGAGATTTTCCTTCGGCAACCTTAAAATGAACTTATTTTCGTCTAATTTAATTAGGGCAGGTTCATTTCAAGCTAATTAAGGCGCTGTAATATTTTTACAAAATTACTTGCTTCACATTTTACATTTACTTTTGAAAAATGGTTTGAGGAATAAAAGGAAAAAAATATTGCGGTGACCTCTTTCACAAAGTAAAAATAGCCATACATCAATACTGTCGAGCTTATTTAAAGATCGAAGACGTAAAAGATAGTATCGGATATAGTGGACACCCTGACCGTATCTCAGGATTTACTTGTGTGGCGACACTGGCAGTTATTACACCCCCGCCCTCCCCCGCTCTACCCCAAGCAATCGAGGTTGCGATCGGGAAAGCGATATCAATTCGCAAAACTTGTCTTTTTGTACCGGCGCCGGTTGGAGGGAAATTAAAGTGTAGGAAATTCGTCGGGATCGACGTGATGCTTATTGAAAACCAGAAGATGGTGCGCACGATGTTTTATTAACTTTTATTGTCTTGATTCTTTGAATTATACGTGACTTTTGTTTTATGGTTTTTCTTAAGATTTCTAACAACGATCAGAAATGACTCCTAAATTGCAGAAACTCGAAAACTCTGAAATGTTTTCTTCGTTCCAAGCGAGTCACGTGCTAAAGCATTTTATTATCCGACTTCCCCCTTTCGGTGTCGTCAGTAGCGACGAAGTCTTAGCGAATGTTGGAACGTTGCTGGCCGTTTCCTTGCAAATGAAGCAATTGCTTTCCACCGCAAGCGGGAACTACGCTTAATCGCGTTTAAATTCGTGTTGTAATGAATACGTGTTTGTGTACATGAAAGCATTCGCTAAACGACATTACCGCACAAATTACTTATTTTAATTTATAGGTAACTACGAGTATCACAAAGGAAGGCTTTACGAACGGGTCAAGTTCTCCCAATATCTCAATTACAAATGTAACGAAGTATAAGGGACCGACCGCTAAGCATTATAAATAGGGCCATAATGAATTCCGTGAAGAGGGCGCGTGGCTCGCTCAGGCACGTGACACAAATCCTGGCTCAATATAAGAGACGAGCGGGACTCGCGTGACGGAGTGACGTCAGACCATCCGTCATACCGCAAGCACCCACTCACAAATCTTATCTCGTGTATTTTCTTAGACATAAATGGCTTTTAAGCTGTATTTAATTTATTAGCCTAAAAGAATGGCAGTCGGAGACCGTAAGTTTATTGAAATGAAAGAGATTTATACCTATGCATGAGTGATATTCGAATTTGTAGAATCTGTCCGGACAATGCGTCACGTTAAAAATATCGACGTGTTTGTAAACACGTAAGGAGGTAAGCTGACGTCTCACTGCAGGACGATGCGGTTGGCGCGGCGCCAAGACGTGCTTCGACGCCCTTTTATCTCTCGTCAAAACGCTAAAATAAAACACTTATTTAACATTTTACACATGTTACGCGTTCTCATTCTCCGTGACGTGACTTTATTGCAACGTTTGTTTTTCTCTTGTTACAGGAGCAGCGCTCGCTGTCGAAGTTCATTTCGAAAACAAAGATAGCGGTTTCTTTCTGAAACATACGGCGAGATGGAACGGAGCAGGCCCACCTCCCGAGCCAATGGGCACGGCGCTACCCGGCGCGCTCCTGTCCTTAGATCGGTTTACAGTCCTTCAGGGCTCCGCTCCAGCTTCTGTGCGGGCCACTTACGGGCCTTTTTCCACGAAACAAACGGTGCCGGCGCGATACGCGGTGCCTGATCCGCTCGAACCACCTCGACGGAATGCTTCTCTAACGGAGCTGCAAGATGCGACAGCTCACAGGCTAGACGTGTCCGCCCACCTCGTGTTCCGGGAACTGCCACGCGACGCGCCGGTACTGCGCGTGCTGTTCCACACGGGCGGCGAGGGAGGCGCGCGCCGTTCGGCCGCAAGACCGCGCCGCGTCTGCATCACGCTGCACGCGACTCTCGGCTCCAGGACGCTCACGGCAACTTGTGGCCCTGAAGGGGAGGAAGGAGCTTGTCTGGCTGAGCTCACAGTGCCGGCGGCTTGGTGGCCGGCGGACGGGAAAGGCAAGCGACCACCGCGGACCGTGCGGCTCGCATACAGCGCGGCCGAGGCCGGCAGCGGCGACTCTGGGGAGGACGCGTGCGGGCGCGTGTCCGTGCAACCCGCCTGGCCGCTGTCCGCCGTCACGCTGGCCGGAGCCCGCGCTGGCTACAGAGAGGCGCGGGCTGGAGACTGCGCCTTACTACTACCTCGTGCTCCGTTGTACCCACATTCTCGACTACACTTGCCCTTCGTGGTTCGCAAAGACAGCAGCCACACTATTGGACATGTTGTTATAAGGTGAGTTACCTTATATCTATAATTTTTAGTCGTACTGTAGCCGTACTGTAAAGAATCTCAATAAAAACGGATTCTTATTTAGTTATGGCACTATAATTTCGATAGCGCTTCCGATAAAGTACCTAAATAAGTCTCAGTTCTCATTAGCATAGCCCATTAAATCAACGTAGACGAGACGATGTCATCGAACTCGGAAGTGTGAAATTAAGCAATCGACGCTGACATGTCGCCACACAGGCGGAGCCGGGACCCGCCGAGCGGTCCAGTGTAGTCGAGCGGCGCTGTCACCGCTTCAACGAGCCACTTCACCTCGGGACTCGTTCGAACATCTCTCTGTATACTGTCCGTCACACTTGTACCCACTCGGTATTCCAACCGCCGCGACTGGTTTATTGCATGTCAACTATGCCGTTTTGCGTAGGAAGAAACTTCAAACGAATGTTTGAATACTGACTTTGAAGACACTTCGCCCTTTTAAAGAGATGCAAAATGAAAACATGGCATCACTGTGCAAAGAGAATAACGGCCCTTGTAAACCGCTTGGCAAGTTTTAACCGACGCGCTGGATTGCAAACGAATGAGTCGCCTACGATGTAACTATGAGTAGGTACGTTAGTTGGCATTCACGTTGAAGTACCTGCGGTACGATTCGGGCGCTGCTGTCGACCCCAATGCACCAATTAAAACTTTGTCCATAACGTAAACTAGTAATGAGGTTTTATTATAGTCTAAAAACAAATATTGTTCTAAGAGCTCTTGCGGGAAAGTTACATGAGCTTTCATGAAATAAGTTTCTACTTTACTTTATGCCTTTACTAATCCTTCGTCTAGACATCTATAAAAAACTTAAAAGAAAGAGGCTTTTATTGTAAAAGTTTTGCGAACGCGCAAAGCTACTTTTTCAATTAGGAACGGCTTGTTTGAACAAGTTCATAGAATCGAATAGCAGTTGCAGTCTGCAAGGAAACAACCGATAAATTATTTCAATTTTTGTTTTGAAGTAAATGCACTAAGTGCTAGGTGCTGCAGTACGTAAACGAGATTTACAGCTCTGTAGATGGCGAGTCATGCTCCCATCCCGAATAGTAACTTGCACCGGCACTACAGTAAATTACATCCGCTCACAAAGCTATTCGCGAAACGGCACTCCAAAGAATGCTTTGCACAAATTTTGATATACGCTCCGCGTACGTGCCCGTAATAAACGCGCCAGACTACAATGAGCGCTGAATTTTCCCACTCTTTGCAACATTACTAGAGGGAGGTAAATCTAGGCAGTTACAGTAACGTACCGCGCACGGCACGGAATCGAGCATAAATTAGGAACGGTAATTCCAAACGGCCAGTCTGACTGGTAGTTCAACCGTTAATTTTATTCATTGCTGTTTTAAAGTTCACTTTCATGATAAATAGGTGGACATTCAAGTTAAAAACACATTTAGATAGGTACGTGGCTGTTGTGACTACATATACATTTGAAAAGTCGCGTGATCACAGAGTAATTCAAGTACATAGTTAGCTGCGAGTACCCTTGTACCCACTTGTTTAGCTGGGTTGCATGATTCTAATGGTTGAGGGGAAACGAGAATTTTTCACTGTCACATTATTTATGCAACTGAAAGGCCGAACCACAATGTAGCATATTGATTTCCGATCGCATTTAATCAACATCATTGATCTGGGCCGGAAGGAACTCGCTCAGCTCTACTTCGTCACGTAGAGTATCGTCAGATAGGCAGTAGAGATATCGTATTCATTCCTGGATCCCGTTTCGCGAAGCTTCTCTGTTCAACATTGTATTATTCCAAATTCTCTTGGCAATTTACATAGTTTACTAGAATTTATTTACTTTACTAACAGCGCCCTCCGGCTTCACCCACTGTTCTACAGAAACTTAATTTTACTGGGATACCAAATAATCTGGGTGTTAATCCAGAATAAAGGCTATCAGTATTTCAAGTTTCACAACTCTTTTCAACGCAAAGAAGTCATAAACAATGAATGAATTGTACTTAAACATTTTTATCCAGTCACAAACTTATTCACATTTTTATAATATAAGTGTGATAAGACTGATAAGTTTATTAAGCTCCTACGAACGAATAGTTCACTCGAAAGCCGTTACATAGCTGTGAGCGACACAAGTTTTGATTACAGTCCCCTGATGTCAAGGAGAATAGAACGTTATTGTGTTAGTGGAAATCTCGCAGTGCCGCCATACATTATGTGCGCCACCTGCTCGAAAACTCCATAGATACATGTGTCTGTTTCTACTTTTGAGTTACGACTCCCAGCACCCAGCTTGAGGCTCGGGTGCGCGGGAATAACGCCGCGTGTGCCTAAATGGAAATTTATAACGTCTTGGCTTCCCTACGGAATAAATTCCACTTTTATATGGCGTAGCATCGCATGCGACAATTCAGCAGCCGAACGGGCTTCCGATATTCGTGTGTTGACTTAAGCGGGAGCGCAGCGTAGTGCATATAATGTTTTGTGGATATTAGGAGTTTGCCCAAGCGTACGGAAATGTTATACGACCATTATTGGGAGCAGCTGGGCTGCTGTTACCTGCGGTACTATTCACAATCATGCGGAAACGTTTCCGATCGCATCCAACAAATTTCAAACTCAAATTGTTCGAATATCAATCTACTTTTATGATTTTTGGAATAGGGAATCGTGTATAAATCCGATCGGAAAAATGAATCACGTTTAAAAACTTATGAATACGGACTGAGATTCAACCAATTTTAGCGTAAACATTTTTGGAATCCGAACGGAAACGCGATTCCAAATCACTGTGAATAATAGGTATTCACAATGATTCGGAAACGTTGAAGGCGTTTTGAAAGAATTTGGAAAACAAGCACTTGCGGAGTTTAGTGTTTAGTGCTAGTTAAAAAATATATTTTAACAAATTTGTATTTTTCTTAATTTGTCAAAATTGTATTTTAACAAATTTGAAATTCTGATTAATACTGGGACACTAGATTCATTCGGTTTTTTGCAATTTGTTTTGTTGTTGACAGGATGAAAGTAAAATCAGGCTTGCGGCTGGTAAGCGTGACAGCCGCCAATTCGCGGTGGGCGGTCACGGCGGAGGTGAAACCACGGGCTGCCACCGTCACAGCGACGAGACTGGAGCAACCCTTGCGCGATGACGACGATTTTGACACGTAAGTACACGCTCTTATAAAAGTCAAGATCGTTTTGATTTCAAACTGAATGCTCTTACACCTCTGTTTATGAATAAGTTATATGGAATCCCAGGTATGTGCGATATTAGACGACCTCTACTTGAATATCTTAAGTAACTCGTCCTTCTTTCCTAGGGTGGAAAGTCGCTTTTTTGGTGAGCGGCGAGGTCCTTACAAAGCTTCAACTTCTTATTCAGATACTTCACTACCTATTTTGTTGTTAAACCTAGCTCCCATTGCTCGAATAAAAGTCAACAGCAGATTGTGAACAGACATTTCTCCACCAAAATGCACCAACTTTAAAGCCAATAAAACTGATCGTATTGAACGTAATGCGCTACTACGAAAAGGCTTTTACGTCACTGTAGAGCTGTGATTGCCGAATGACGTCAGACGGTTTCGGTTCGATACCGGTAAAGATTCTGTTTATTGTTACGTTTTCCTGGGAGTGGAAGCGCTTTAGGAGGGTACACTAACGATCAGAAGCCCAATAAAAGTTTCGAAGCCTTTCTAACACCCTCCAACGCGAACACTCCTACAGACTATGTAATAGACCAAATAATAGACGGAGTCTTCAGTTTGTGAAACTAGGAATAATAAGGAAGTTAGCAAGTATAATATAAAATGAACCAATTGAATATGCGAGTCTATTTTCTTTTTGCATATAAAACGGAAATGCTTTCAGTAGACGCGGATAGTGTTCGCTCTACTGGACATTGCATCGTCATAAGTATTCAATGTAGCTTCGTGGAAAGATTCATTCAGTTTTCAATTTTCTCAGTCGCCATTGTGTCGCAGTTCGGAATATTTAGCTATGACTTGTGGTTATATGTTACTGTTCCAAAGAATATAAAGATGAGACAAACAACAAGAGACTAGTCACTACGTCGTATCGTCAACTATCCTAACTTGATAAATGAGACAAACTGGATCATAGTCTCGCTCTTCCGTATTACTTACTTTATATGCTCCGCACACGTCACGTATCACGTTTATACGGGACTAATATTCTACTTCCTGCGCGACGCTTTGATATTTCCATTACACAACTTTCGTACAGAAATGAAAACATATTTCTTATTCGGTGTGCTCAGTAATGAAATAAGGCCTCTTTCTCATTTCCTCGGTCGGGATTTGTTCACAATTTCGCTCACGACCACTTTGCATTTGGTGAGAGCTATAAATCGGGCGAGCGAGTCTGTGCGCTTAATGAAACTCCATGTCACGACTTTCGGACTTATCTTTGTTTAGACAATTTCACAGTTTCACAGAAAATGAAATGGTGAAAACAAAAGGCGCGCTCTACAGAGCAGCCTTCGTGAATTATTGATTTATCGTGACTCCGTTCCCCTTTCTGCTCACCCTTTATGACCTACGCCCTTTGAGATGCTTCAAAGGTGAAGTTATCGAAGATCGTAAATGAATTATGATTTACGTGGCCAGATACTAATGGAGCTATCAATGATTGCTATCTTTCTGTACAGAGATATGGAAGACAGCGGCGCTGGAGGTCCCGGTTGGGAGGAAATCTTGACGTGGCTGGTGGAAGTGGGGGCTGAAGGTGAAGGCGACGGGGAGGGGTCAGAGGGCGAGTCCGGTCGCGGGACCGCGCGCCTCAGCTGGTCCGCCAAAGTGTCTGCAACATCCAACACCGCGTCCACTACGGAAGAACCACCGCACGAGCACAGAGTCAACACACGCCTCGATATCGAAAAGGACGACATACAAGCCGTACTGCCCATTTCAAAGGTGAGTCACACGTTATATTTTAACATTTCCTGGTCGCTTGTGCTATGATTTCCTTTGAGCCCATACAAGCACTAGCTAATCCGCCAAGTCCGGTCTTCGGTTTTCTGCATACAGCTACGTATTTCACTGGTCGTCGCTCTGTCACCTGGCCGGACGGTGCCCGCCCGCTTTGAATTTATTACTGCGCAGATTGTGTAGGCTCCATTCAAATAGGAAATAGATTGAAATCTCAACAACACCACTTGATATAGTTTGATTATAGCCAACAGTACTGACACGTTGATATTGATAAATACTAGCCAATACGCAGGTGCTAGTTCTAACGCCGCCGGTTTCCACTCGATAAATCGAGGCTTTTATTTTCAAATGTGATACAAATGCGAATAGTGATTACGATCTCCGACACCCACTCAATTATTATCGAGGTGCTCGAAATCAACAATTTATTGAGACGTCGATTGCTACAATAAATTAACCAAAAGGTATTTTCTCGGTAATTAATGGAAGCCAAGGGGGCTCCCTTTTATTGCTATAACGATATCTTTATTAAGTTTCGAAGGTTTTTACGAGGCTCGGTCGTTTCGGTCCGACTATTGTCTGCGAATTGGACTGTGGAAATGTACACTGAATTGTAAGCAGCCAAATTGTAAGCTGTGATAAAATGGTGAAGAATTCATTCGGCGCTTTATTATAATAATTTGTGGTGCGGGAGCCGAGCTGCGCGATCGCAACAAATCGTCGAGATTAACGTCTAATGGTGCACTCTTAGCATGAATGAAGTGCTGTAATGGGAGCTTTATCGCCGGCTAATGGGAGCTTTAGAAGACGGATCCGCCCACATTGGTCGCGCTACGCGAGCAACGCGCGCTTCGCGGTCCGAGAACTTCTTAGATTCATATTCATCCTCTAAATATTCAAAATGATCTCATAAACTTTAAAGTCTGTTATATCATAATTGATAATGAAACAGCGGCGTTTCATCATTGTTCTGAAAAAAAAGTTGTGCGGGTCCGTCTGCTCATCAATCACGCTTTACAACAGCAATTTGGGCTGATTACAGGTCGGCAACATTGAGTTATTAACGTTATGCGTTGAACAATTGGCCCAAATGAAACGATTGTACGGAGGGAGCAATTTACATACAGCGCCGTGTGAGGTCCCGCTCCCGGGCTCGCTTTAATGAACTTACAGTGATATTTATAAAGCAATTAGTTTATCTCAATATTAGCGTGGAGGTATTAACTTCCCTGCGGCGTTGTTTACATACATGCAGTATGAAAGCTCACAGACCCATGTCACGGGCGCGTTTGCATGGCACCGTGCGGGATGCGACACAAGTCAACATAGCGCCAACATAATTATCTCCGATTCAACTTTATTACAAACTCTAAGCCTTCTACATAATATTCAAAGCATTGACATTCACTCGGATTTTTGTTTCCAATTGTTATCTATTCCAAAACTATCTCAAGCCGACATACTGTCAACACCTCCACGTTCCTAGACAGCCTCTTCATATCCGTTCAGTGACGGCTGAGCGAGCGCTCGTGTGCACCAGATGATTAAACCAATTAATCTAGACGTGACTGATGAAGTGCATTGTGCAAGCAATATTTGGCTCGCCGTAATAACACTCTGGGTTCGTTGCTGCGAAATAATCCGTTTACGTAATCTCGTCTCGGGATTAATTTTGAGCTTTATGCTGAAGCGGTGATATTCTAAGGCATATTTGGGTGTTATAGTTGAGCTGAGAAAGTTTGGCCGTGAAGCGATCAAGTTTAGTCAGTCTAGAGTTAGATACGTAGCATTGTCTACGTGACTTGGTTTTGAGTAGTTAATTACAATTAACTACTCAAAACCAAATACATTTGATAACTTGAATTAATTTGAAGACAAATAAAACTTGCTAAGGTGATTAAATTGTGGGATTAAATATTAAAATCACACTTACATTACTTAAGGGTTAAATCAAGATTTAAGGCGATGTAAATGCACTATTAACCTTGGAGTGCTGTTGTTGCATTTTTTTGTTATTCTGACGTTTTTCTAGGCTTTCCTTTTCCACCACCTTGACACGCATTAAAAAGCTTTGAGCAATAGCGTTTTCACTCACACAATTCCTCCTCCGCAGAACTGGGAGGTCCTCAACACGGCAGTGCTGACCGGGCGGCAGGTGTCTCAAGCTATGAAGGTGCTTATCGTCTCACAAGCCGGGCAAGTGGCCGACGTGACGCTGCAGAGCTCGTGCCATTCTGAGGACGAAAGCGTGCTTAAGGTTAGTAAAACGTAAACTGGAACTGAACGTTTAGAGTAAACATAGCAAAGCGGACTGACTCGAGCCGGGATAAACGCTAAGTAGATATAACGAACGCCACATGACATGTGCTTAGGTCTTGGACAAAGCAAATACATACATATATACCCGCAATAGAGTCGATTCTGCGAAGTACTATTTTAGCTAAATTTGACAACTCCAAAGTTATCATCCTTTTTACCCGACTGCGCAAGAAGGAGGGCTATGTTTTTCGAGTGTATGCGGGTATGTATGTATGTGTGTGTATGAGGTTTCCATCAGCCTCAACAGCTTGATGGAATTAGACATGTGAGGTGTCATTTGAATCGTGTTGATAGTGGAAGTGACATAGGGTATAACATTTTGCAGCCGGGTTTTTTAATTTTCTTTTAATAATAATACTTGTTCTCAAATACCCATTGGAATGAAAATATATTCAAATTGATGATAATTCTCGTAGCTCTACCAAATTACAGAACGGCATAACAAAATTGATGCCTCATGCATATGGCGCAAAGACTGCTACAACGTTCAAATTAGTCAGGAAAACAGGTTTGCGGTTTTGCCAATTAAGTTAGAAAGCTACGATGCATTTACGAACTGGAAGAGGCAGGCGGGAAATTGTAGTGTTAGATAAATACTAGCCCTGTGCTGAGCTGAGCTAACTGAGTTGACCTGCCAGTACAAACAGTTATAGAAAGACTGGATGTACCCTATCATTTGTCGTTTTTCCTACATACTTTCTTTCTCTATCTCTTTTAACAGTTCCGTGCATCTCAGAAAGTTAGTTCTGAAAACCAGCGCTGCTTCTTAGCAGCGCCTTGCTGAGCATTAACCTTTTTCGTCGCATTGGACCCTACAGCGACAACTGAAACTTTAATCGTATAAATATTTGTTTTAGGTCTTAATATAATTACATATATAAATTATCATATTATTGTCTGTTACTGTTTTATTATGTATTTTGTTTGTTGTTGTAGTGTTTTGTGCGATAAAATAAATTGTTTCTTTCTTTCTTTCTTTCTTTATATGCAAATATGCTATGTTCAACGGAAAAAAAGATGAGCTCAATCTAGGACACTTGGATCATGAATCTGACAGACTATAAGGACCAGATAACTCAATAAATCGCAGAGGATTTATATTGCCAAATAAGGATGGTTAATAAACCCCGATGAACTATAAGATGTATTGATCTTCACAATTTGTCCGCTTTCTTTCGCCAGATAAATAATAGGGCATCTTCAAGTAGCAATATTGATTACGTCCGAACTTTATGCCATGTCATCCATACAATTTATTGGCACTTCGGAGCCTTCTTGATTTATGGATGTTCTTTTTGATCTCGTCCTTTCTTGGAGTAGTAAAGTCGTAATAGATGTTTTGATATTCTGTACGATATTTTTGTTGCAAAGCTTTAAATAACGGACTTTGGAACGTTTGTTTTTAAAGTCATTTTGGATTGTCACACTACTCGTATATCTTTCTAAAGTCTAAGCCAAACAGAAAAAAAAACAGTGGTTGTTAGGTAAGTCATCTCTGATCATCATCGTTAAAAATCTTGAGTTCTAAACTGGGCTACAAAATTATCGAAACTTATTTCAAAATAAAGCATCGATGATCACGATAAATATGGTATAATGCCCCTCAGTTTCTTGCCTGTTCTTCTGAGTAGAGGCTCTTTATCAGAACAAGGCGGTTCGAGTCTATTTAAAAAAAACTTTGCCGTTCATGAGTGTGTTTTTGAAACCTAAATTGAATAAAAACATTTTGACTTTGACTTAGACTTTGAAAATGTTAAATTTTTTTGCTAACATTTTCATTTTATTTTTTTTAAATAAGTATTTATAAATATTTCTATTTGATTTAATTTAATTCCATAACATTTTATTGACATAATTATTTTGCACACCTAATGTGAGGTAGTTATTGGCTGTTCAAACCTAAATTAAGATCATTGTAACCCATTGACGAGCAAATAAAGAAATTGAATTGAATTGAATTTTATACTCTTCCCCTTAGCATTTAACGTCGTACAGCCCCGGAATAGTGGTACAGATGCAGTGTTTTGTTTTTTTCTTTCTTTTTAAATTTTAGAACTTGATCGTTAAAAACAAAACACTGTATAACTATTCCGTGGCTATACAACTACTATTGCTAAGAGAGCTTATGTGCAAATCATTTTTTTTCTTTTTAGGTCTCATCATCATGCAGTTCAGTATACGTGGACGGATCTGAAATTCGAGGGTCATCCAATGCATCAGTGATTGTCAAGTACGGCACATACACCGGACTAGCAAGGTTTACCGTTTGGATGCCGGAATATCCCTTGGAGATTGATGTGGATGACAACAGGCTCTCACAGATAAAAGGTAAGACTTAAGTCATATTCCAAAAAAATTGTCAGACAGGTTGACGACGACTGCTAGAATGTGTCCGGTCTATAATGGTGGATAAGTTTAACTGTTAATGTAGAAATACTTAGAACTTTCCAGCATTTAAAATAATTTAATACATATTAACTGGTAGAAACTAAAAGAAGAGTACTTAACTTGGAAGTTCTTGCCTCCTAGGAGCTACAGTAATGTCTATAAAACATTTTTTGCGCCAGGAACGGTCCATGAATATTACTTTGGCTTCGTGCCCACGTTGACTTACTAACCACATAAATAATGCGAAATTCTTTCTTCTTTCTTTCACCTTCTTTCCATGGGTTATTTTTGGGAGGAAACTGCCAAAGCGATAGTGAAAATGAAATCGCCGCCAGACCTCCACAATACATTACAATCAGGACCGTTTCTATCAATCGCTGACGAAGTTATTGTCCAATTCTGCGCCGTTACCGTAAATTCACGCAACCACCCCCAAGCTCTGATCTATTTTTATCCCCAAGCGTCCCACACGTATCGACACAATGTATGTGTGCTGTAAATCAAGTGAAAATTGAACTTTGTTCTTAATGTGGTAAGGCGAAATGTAATGCTTATGGGGTTCTGGTATGTTACGTAAGTGGTGATTGTGTCAAAGAATAATAATCTTAACAGTATTGAAAGATGCCGCGTTTCTGAAAATAGACCGCTACGCCCAATTGAGATGCTAGGGGTGAATACGGAATACTATATTTATTCGCTACACGTACCGATCGCAAGGCACTAGCGGACGATGGAAACTAGCTACCTACCAAATATTTCAGTTCCGCACTTTTATTATATCTGGAGAGAAAATATATACCTATAATAAGTAGGTACTAAGACGGCCTAAGCAGAGATAGTTCCAGTCAAAATTTTTATTGGTAACATGCTTTAAGTAATCCGAAAAACTAAATGTGAAAATAATTCATGAAGAGCTGAAAGTATCTTCATACATATCGTCACGCGTTTTTCCCCTAAGGGGCTGGCAGAGGTGTACAACACCCACACTTCGCCGGACGATATTCAGTCCTAAAATGTGACAGGGGCGAACCTGTCGCCATACACCGAGCTCTAGTTACGTAGCAGATAAGATTAAATACTCACATACATATGTTTACACAATTAACAAATCGGTGCGGGTCTGACGCTCCCTCTGGCTTGAGAAGCAAGTCTTCTCCGACTAGGCTATCATCACTTACTTCTCTCTCTCTCTCTCTCGCTCTTCATATGTCAATTTACATGCAGGTTGGAAGGTATCCGACGACGCGAGCTCAAAGGACAGGCTGAAGCGTTCTCTCTCCGCGCGAGGGTGGGGCGGCGCCAGACCCGACGCGACCAACTCCCTCTCAGAGCAGCGCTCCTGCCGATTGAGATACCAGCAGAGCAACGTCGAGGTTTGTATCTTTTATGTATGAGGATTCTGTGCAATAATGGAGTCTTGACGCGATACTTACTTTATATTGCGTGTGTTTCTTTGGTAATAGTGTTAACCATACTTGTATAGGTGTATACCTAGGAGTTTCCGTATGAAATGTAGACTGAAATTACAGACGAGTTTGATAAAGAAAGCAGTGAGATTTTAGTTTAATGACTGAAAATAATGATGTAATCAGATGTTGTTTATAAAATTGTTCATACACATCAAACCCCCTTAGCAATAAAAGTTGTGTAACCTCAGAATAGTTAACAGTTCTTTTGTCTTTTTCGATTCAGTTAAAAAATGTAAAAGAAAGAAAAAGATAAAACACTGTATAATTATTCCGAGGCATGTATACGAACCTGTAATGCAACCAGCAGCGGTACTGTTCACAGTCATTGGGAAACGTTTACGATCGGATCGCAAAAATTTCAAACTCATATTGTTCAAGTAAAGTCAAAGTCAAAATGTTTTTATTTAATTTGAGTATCAAAGATACACTTAAGAACGTCAGTTTTTTTTCAATAGACTCGACCGCCTTGTTCGGAGAAAGAGCCACTACTCAGAAGAACAGGCAAGAAACTGAGAGGCTTTATTTAAAAAAAAAAAAAAAAAAATTACTGTCTCATAAAATTTTGCGTACAACTACGTAATATCTATTGTACTAGTCGCTACTTGGCGGAAGTAAACTGAGATGTCTACTTTTTGAAATTTTGGAATAGGGAATCGAGTGTACCTAAATCCGATCGGAAGAGTGAATGAAACGTGTCCGAATGATAGTCAATACCTATGCTGTGGACGAAGACAGAGATCCAGACAGGGACGCTTCTCGTTAATTATAGGTAGTTACGTTCTCACCTTCCCAGGTGTACGCTCGTTTCCTCGCCAAGGACCACGACTCGGGTCGCGTGTCGTACTTCGTGTCGCGGCGCACGTGGCTCAAGGTCACGGAGCTGGTGATGTCGCTGATGAGAGTCGCTGATCCTCGCATCGCGACTCTCCGCGGGAGGGTCCTGCAGGGGCGGAGCACGGGCCGCACTGAAGTGCAAGTGCTGTCGCCTATCACTGGTAAGATACTAGCCTATCAGTGAAATACATTAAAGTCACGTGGCCCCCGGGTAGTGCTAACCGGATAGCAAACTCTGGTGGGAGGCTTCGGCCGTGGCTAGTTACCACCCACCGGACCAAGCCATGCCGTGAAATGACCTAGTCGTGTTTCGGGATGTAGTCCGGTGTAACCGTTCCGAAGACGGGTCTGAGCAGTAGCGCACTTGTAGCGCCTCACTCAATTGCCGTCTTTGTACTTCTTCACTCTACAAAACTTCAAAGCTAGAGTGAATAAGTACCTTATAGGTCGTGCTCTATCTTAGACCACAACATTGCTTAACAACAGGCGAGTTGGTGGTCATACGCCGACCTATTGTACATTTAAAAAAAGTTGGAGCTCATATTGATCACATTGTCATAAGCAGGTGAGTTAGTGGTCAAACGCGAACTTAAACGTTATATGGTTTACTAAAATGTGAAAGATTTACAGCAAACTAGCAGTGCCCCGTGGTTTCACTCAGGCTCACAGGAACCGTTAATTGTTTTAGGATACAAAAGTACTCTATGTCCATTTCTGTAACCCAGACAACGTGTATGCAAAATGTCATGATGATTGACTGAGTAGTCAGGATGTGAAAGCGTTACAAACAAACAAACGAACAAACTCACTTTCTCTATCCTATCCTACTAATCTTATACCTTTAAATGAGCAATTCTTGTATATATATATATATATATAATTGGAATCTCGGAATCGGCTCCAACGATTTTCATACAAATTAGTATATAGGGGGTTTCGGGGGCGATAAATCGATCTAGCTAGGAATCATTTTTAGAAAATATCATTTTATTCGTGTTTTATCGATAATCAATCTCAACTGAAAAATATGACTCTTCCTGACATCTATTGGCGAATAATAATACTACTATTTATGTGAGCAACTAATTGCTTTAACGACACAACAGCAGATGGCGTTGTTAAGTAACACGAAGTCAATGAGTGTTTGCTTTGAGGTTAGACTAAAATCAATTGTTTATTATCCAAAAAACACAATTAAAAAAAAAAAAATTACCGAGCAAAGCTCGGCCATCCAGGTACTTATAATATAAACGCGAAAGTTTGTAATTGGATGGATGGATGGATGCATGGATGGATGTTTGTTACTCTTTCACGCCAGAACGGCTTACCAGATCTGGATGAAATTTGGCACAGAGATAAATTATGGTCTACGAATAGCACATAGGATACTTTTTAACCGCGGGTGAAACCGCGGGGCGCAGCTAGTACTCAATATTAGTTAGGATTTTTATGACTAACAGGTTAGGTTATGGTTAATATTCTATTGTTTCTTTGTAATTAATTTCTTCACCGGATGCTCAAGCCAATGTTATGACGGTATTTGCGAGAAGCGTTATACATATCACACAAACAAGTGAGTCAAGCATCAGATTATACTTAAACGACTAATGCTCCTCTAGGTTCAACTTTAGAATTTACATTCCTTTGCAGGTCGCGTAATCGGTCTTCGTGAAGTGCGTGTAGTGAACGACAAGGTGTCATTTTCCCGGCTGCTGGTGCGCGTGATATCTGGTCTGCAGCTTAACATATCGCCTGACACTGCCATCGAGAATGGATACGTTTCAGAAACCACTGTTACGAGGAGGCTTACAGCGCAATATCAGGTACATACTTTACTTAACTAAGGCCCGTATGCTATAACGACGATCAGGCAACGACGGTTGCCTAAAAGAAATCGCTTTAGGCGATAAGGCCGCCCTTGTACTGCCGAATGATATTTTATTTTAATATTTTCTTTGTTTGTTTAACTTTGTATTTTTGGTGTGCAATAAAGATGCATTGGAACAATTAAAAGTACTTGTGCATAAAAATCACCACAAAAATCTTGAATAATGTGGTAACAAAAAAAAACATTTCTTTTTCAAAGATACTAATTGAATGTACCTCGTCTTTCAGGAAGGTCTTCTGGACATCGACTTGGAGTTCTCTGACGGGAGTCACACGGCTCTGCGAGATGTGGCCGTGTCGGACTACTATCTGCTGGTGGAGAGCTTGGACCCGGAGGTGGTGGCGTTCGCGCCCATGCTGGCTTCGCGACACCCACGGGTTATAGCTGTCGGGGAAGGTAAGCTAATATAAATATGAGCCTAGCTGCGCCCCGCGGTCGAAAAGTAGTAGTTTTGTATGTCACAAAAGTCGCACTATGTATTTATTTATATATTACTTAGTGACATTTATTTTTAAACATTTTTAAAGTATTATATTTATTTCGTCTACTTATTAGTATTTATTTTGTGTATTTTTATTATTTTTATCTTATTATTTTTTACGTCTTGTAAAATCATGTATTAGATTATTACTATTGTATTAGTATTAGAATTTTCAAGGCCTCAACTTTTATAAATGTTCCTGTCCATTCAGGTTGCCTGGAAGAGATCGCTTTGAGCGATAAGGCCGCCCATTAAAAACTTAGTTAAGCCTTATTTAAGTACTATTGTAATTATTTTATGTTTTTAATAAAGAGTTGTTGTTGTTGTTGTATGTGCTATTCTAGACTACAATCTATCTCTGTGCCAAATTTCATCCAGATTCGCTAAGCCGTTTTGGCGTGATTGAGTAACAAACATCCATCATTCCATCCAAGCTTTCGCATTTATAATAGTGTGAAGTATTAGAAGATGACATCAAAATGTTTGGCATATTAAGAAATAATAAAAAAAAACTTACATCCGATACTTTAATGACAGTCATGAGCTACTTATCACAGTCACAAGCTATAGTAAATTTTACAATGGTACAAAAATCTATAATTTAATAATTCATTTATTTCAGGCAATATAACTTGCATACAATGCAAGTTACAGAGGCCCATAGCAAGCTATGAGCTATGAGAGAAAGGTCATAGCTCAGCTATGACCTTTCTCTTCCATACTGTGTATCCAACATGGTGGTTGTTTCAGCCCACCTGTAATTTTCCTCCACTTTGCTCTGGCACGTCGTCTTCTGTGACCTCACACTGTCACTAAAATCCACAAATAAAATAACCTAAAATAACAAATAATAAGCTAAAATTAACAAATGACGTGCCTCCATTCCAGGCAGCGGAGAACTTCTCCGAGTAACGCTCCTAACACCCGACCAGTGCCGGTCCGGTCCTCTCCGTCGAGTCGCTCTTCCCGGCAAAGGCGACACCAAGACTCCAGCGAACATCAAGAACATCCCCGGAGCCCTGGCGACCGCCGCCGCGAGTGTGGACGTGGACTTCAGTGGGGGCGACGCACCACAGAGGCCTGACACGCCGCAGAACGATGACATCATGGCGAGGGGAGGCCTGAGGAGCGGCCTGGCTGATCTTGGGGACGTTCTCAAAGGTTTGTGTTTATCTTTTTTTGTTAGACTTCTAAATAGGGTACCTACTTTGAAGGTGTCAGGCCAGTATTGCTGTATTATTCTGGTCTGTTTAGAAGCACCCATGAGCTGTCATGAGACTCAATTTAAAGCTGTTTTTATGTATGGCAAAACCAGTTTTAAATCGAGGTTCATGACTGAACGTCGTTTTTGAATACGGCCCTAAGCCGGAGCAAGCCCTTAAACGATGATGTATTGTGCAAAAAATGGCAGAACATACTCGTAGATCAGAAGAGGCCAAAACGGAAAGAAGGGCGAAAATGGGAAAATAAACGGGGAGAAGACCTTTGACTCTAGCTGAATAATTTTAATCGGTCTGTTAAAAACAATTTTCGGTCGAAATCAAAAATTCTAACTGGATTGCTATAACTTTTTCAGGAATTTCTCCCTTCAAGGACGAGAACAACCACGAGCCAACCGTTCAAGCGCAACATTACAATTCCATCTTCCGCGGGAACGTACCGCACCAGCCGCGGCATCAGCCACCGCACATGACTCCTGTCGAAATCGGTGAGGAAGTCTTTGAAAAAAATATTTTTTAAAATGTGGTTAAACATAACATAACATATCGTCACGCCTTTCCCCCGAGGGGGCTGGCAGAGGTGTAATACAAAACCCACACTTCGCCGGACGATATTCAGTCCCAAATGTGACAGGAGGCGAGCCTGTCGCCATACACCGGGCTCCAGTCATGTAGCAGATGACATACAATCCGCACATATGTTTACACAATGAACAAATTGGTGCGTGCCGTCGGCTGGGTTCGAACCCGCTCCCTCTAGCTTGAGAGGCGGGCTTTCTCCCAACTAGGCTGCCATCGCTTCTTAAATATCAGCAATAACAAAAATTATATCAATGCGTGGATGAAGAATGTCATGTTTTCTTCTTCTTTCAGGCATGTACGTTCTACTTGGAGCGTTCTGTTTTGCGATCGTGGTAAGTCACTTCAAATCTACACAACATAAACATAACATATCGTCACGCCTTTTCCCCGAAGGGGCTGGCTGAGTGTATAAGACCCACGCTTCGCCGGACGATATTCAGTCCCAAGTGTGACTGAAGGCGAACCTGTCGTAACCGGGCTCCAGTTATGTAGCAGATGACATTAAATACGCATATATGTTCACACAATGTACAAACTAGTGTGTGCCTTCGGCTGGGTCCGAACCCGCTTCCTCTGGCTTGAGAAGCGAGTCTTCTCCGACTAGGGCCGATCGCTACTTCAAATCTGTGGTTTGCAAAATTCGCAACCAGCCGAGCAGTTTCAAACACCTAATCTTAAACCTTTGAAAATATTATGTATGTTCGTAAAAATCTATATAAATTTAAATTGGACTGTGACTATCATAATAATAAATTAATAACAGTAGAAATAAGGATAGAATAGCGGTACCGAGATTTAGACTGACAAAGTGAAATAAGTAATTTTTAGGCAACTCCGTTCGTTTTTACAATAAAATTCCGAAAAATATAACAGGGCTCACTGAAGGAAAATTCAAATCACATGTAAAAACTACATGAATAAAAAGAGGTATTATTAAGGTTAAGAATTATTTAGAGGACAAAGATGTCTGGAGACTTCCATTTCCGCCAAGTAGCTACTAGTATGTGTAGATATTACCTAGTTGTAAGCCAAAATTGGTGAGACAATAATTTATTAATTCTTCGAAAAAATAATGCCCCTCAGTTTCTTGCCTCTTCTGAGTAGAGGCTCTTTAGCCGAACAAGGCGGTCGAGTCTATTTAAAAAAAAACTATGACGTTCATAAGTGTATCTTCGATACCCAAATTGAATAAAAACATCGATTCAACGATTCAACGATTTGATAACGATTCAAATGTTCATTGGAATCGTGTCCCAGGTGTTCGTGGTATCGTGCGTGGTGTACGCGTCGCGGCTCAAGCCCGCGTCGTCGGACACGGCTATAGCCGGCGGGCGCAAGATGCCGGCGCTGGCGGAGGGCGGGCGGCTGCAGGTGGCGGGGCTGGTGGGCGCCTCGCTGGGGCTGGCGCGGGAGAAGCCTTCCAGGGAGTCCACGACCAACGCGCACGATTGGGTCTGGTTGGGTACGTGCTTTTGTTTTCTAGAACCGAGTTTGAAGATTGCGGGTTAATGCAGCTTCCGAAAGTTTGTAAGAATGGATGGATGGATGGATGTTTGTTACTCTTTCACGCCATTACAGCTGAACAAAATATCTGGATGAAATTTGGCACAGAGATAGATTATAGTCTAGAATAGCACATAGGATACTTTTTAACCGTGGGTGAAACCGCGAGGCGCAGCTAGTTACACAGAATAGTGGGAAGCTAGAAGGCTGCGGATGTATGCAGCTTTACACATAATCCTTCTTTGCAATAAACGTTGTAATGCTTCTGAATAATTCCATAGTTTTTTGTCTTTTCAATCGAGTTCAAAAATTTAAAAGAATAGTTAAATAATTTTACTTTTATTCTGAGGTTATACAATGCTATTGTTCAGGGACAATATAAGATAAGATATCGTCACGCCTTTCCCCTGAAGGGGATGGCAGAGGTGTACAACACCCACACTTCGCCGGACGATATTCAGTTCCAAATTTAACAGGGGGCCAGTCGCCATACACCGGGCTCCAGTTACGTAGCAGATGACAGTAAATACGCACATATGTTCACACATTGACCTCATGGGCAAGCGTGCTCCATCTTAGACCGCATCGTCACTTCCCATTAGGTGTCTTGTGGTCAAACGTGGACCCATTCAATCATTAAAAAAAAAAACAAATTGGTGCGTGGGGACAACAATGGGAAATAGGTATTAACGACTGGGAATATATTTAGGGAATAACCCATGTCAATATTAAAACGTCACTTTTTTTTTGATAAAGCCAAAATCAGTCAGTTTTCAGTATCTTCAACGCTGAACTGAGCGACATGATTTTTAATAGATTTGTATAAAATCGACATAACGTCACTCAGTCGTCTATAATCTCTTCCTAGTGTTCAGCATCTTGCTGGTCCACTTAAGCCCATATGAAAAGTAAGCAAAAATACAATTTCCCTCTACAGGCCGAGCAACAATCGAACGGAACGGCAACCGGCACCCAGCCAACCGAAACTCAACACAACCAATGAACGACAACGCGAAAGAGATTCGAATCACCGCCAACCCTCTAAACTACAACTACGTCGACCCCGACGACGCTATAAGGGAGAACGGGAACGTCATGGTCACCAGCTTCGACAACCCCAACTCTATTGAACTGCCGTCGCAGAACGATAGGCGAGAGAAAGTGATCGATTCGACGACGTACTGCAAGAAACCTTCACGCCATACCAGGAACCAGTCGGGGGAAGCACAGTGGCAGTAAGTAGCTATACGTTTTTGTTTTTTTACTGTACTGTTTGTTGTTGTAATTGTTTGTACGCTACGCTGAAAATTGAAAGATGGTTGTGTCTTGAATTGACAGTCAAGTTTACCCCAAGTTTTAACTTGGGGTATCAAGACGTGCAGCTACGCATATGACAGCGTTTCTATGTGAAACCTAAAATAAATGTATGATGATACCATGGTATAATAATGTACTCCGCCAGGTATAACGTTCCGAGTAAAATTAGTCACGTGGGCAACACGCAGTGACGTCAATCGATGCATTAAAAGCCGAAATAAGTCATATAGTACCTGGATGGCCGAGCTTTGCTCGGTATTTTTTTTAATTGTGTTTTTTGGATAATAAACAATTGATTTTAGTCTAACCTCAAAGCAAACACTCATTGACTTCGTGTTACTTAACAACGCCATCTGCTGTTGTGTCGTTAAAAAGCAATTAGTTGCTCACAAAAAATAGTAGTATTATTATTCGCCAATAGATGTCAGGAAGAGTCATATTTTTCAGTTGAGATTGATTATCGATAAAACACGAAGAAAATGATATTTTCTAAAAATGATTCCTAGCTAGATCGATTTATCGCCCCCGAAACCCCCTATATACTAATTTGTATGAAAATCGTTGGAGCCGATTCCGAGATTCCAATTATATATATATATATATACAAGCATTGCTCATTTAAAGGTATAAGATAACAAGGTCGAGACGATGACGTCATCAGGTGTTGGCTCGCGGAATAACAGACCTTGTTCTTTTTGGATCACATTTACATAACATACATTCAACTATTTGCGTGTGGTCACAATCCTCTCGCGTCTCCATCGCTCCACTAAGAGACCTAAAAATCAAAGAGATAACATCAATTTAAATGTTTGAAGCACAGATAACATCAATTTAAATGTTTGTCGAACTCTGGGGGGCTATTCCTGTGCGTGAGATGAGATGAGATTTTATCTTGGTCACTCTCACACATATGACGTTTCAAACGAGAGCAACAAGGACGAGAAAAAGTGAGATGAAAATATCAAATCTCCGAATAGGGTCCCTGAACCCACGATTTATTTCAATTTATGTAAAATAATGTAGTATACAAGGTGTTGCTTTTTAAGTGTAGTAATATACACAAGGGAGTTGTTCTGCCCGTTAAATAAATAACTTTTAGAGCATCAGTTTGCAAAATCCAGAAGAAAAATGATCGAGTCCCCATACAAAATAACTAGTCACGTGGTCAATTTTGAATAGAGACTCGATTTTTTTCTTGATTTATTTAAACTGCTTATGTATTCAATGATTCGAAAACGTTTCCGATCGCATCCCAAAAATTTTAAACTCAAATTATTCGAGTCTCAGTCCGTATCTCATTCAGATCGGATTTATACTAGATTCCCTATTCCAAAATTTATAAAAGTAGACTTAAATTCGAACATTTTGAGTTTGAAATTTGTGAGATCAGATCGGAAACGTTTCTAAATGGTTGTGAATAGCACCGCTGATGTTCTAACAGTTGTTCACTTTGTCGGCTAGAACCTAGCACCTTGTTTACAGTCACTTCATAAAATAAACGCTGCCGACTCATACAGCATCCCGCTTTCCATGTGCTTAGTGAATCTGTGTGTGTTTTAATAACTAGGGTATAATTTCCTACATTCGGTCTGCAGGGCCGACCCGAACAACCCAACTGGCGAGGAGTACCGCCCGCCCGTGCCCCCGCACCGGAACTCCTCCACTCCGCAGCCGCAGGTGCCCGTGCCCCCAAGAAACAACAAAGTAAGCGGACAAAGCCGTAAAAAAAAACAAGCAAGTTCGTTTAGGCCGAGTGGCTAGCCCTGACGTCAGAGTTTCTAAGCCGCCCGATGGCCTCTGATCTGATCAAATCTCTTGACAGCCGTAACTAGCATCTTATGAAAAATATAATGAAATGAAAACATATTTAATGCCAAGTAAAAACACAATCGAAGTCAGTAGGTACAAATAGATAGGTAATAAATATCAGTAACTCGGATTATAAAATTACGGTGGCAAAGAGGGTAAGCTCAGCACTGAGCTGCTTAAGCTAGATTAGTTAAGCCTAGGCAGGGCCTGATTTAGAGTTCTGACCGCCCTAGGCTAACTATGAATATGCGCCCCCCCATCCTGTCCTGTTCTATCTCTTTTCATTCATTTTTTCAGGTGTACTTAATTAATTTAATTACTAGTATAGAAGAAAGAGAGCTTACGTAACCTAACGTATATTTGAATCAAACTGTCAGGAGGTAGGTAAACGAAAGGAACCAAATGATTCCAACACGTATTTTAAAAATCTACTTATTTTATCCTAAAAATAAACAACAAGTTTAAAAAGAAATCTTAAATCTCTCTATTACTTTATATTATATAAAACTCCTTTTTCTTGCTCTCTGGCTGGCGAATCTTTCCACAACATTATCAAAAGTAACACTTTGTGGAAAATCATTCTCAATGAATAATAGAACAAGTGCGTCAAGTTTCTGCTGGCGAAGAGTTGAGCGTAAGTAATTTTTTACTCTTTTTAATGCAGAGAAAGATCTTTCACCGCTGCAATTGGTTACGCTTATCGTTATATAAACTCTTAATATATAATATATAGGTATATTCCGCTCCACTTGGCTTTTTTGCAGTCGAAGTATTCTTATTACTACTCATTTTATGTTTTCGATAAAACAAAACAAACAAAATTAACGAAAACGTTAAAAAAAATATCAATCTAAATGAAGTCACGAAAAAGGCGAGCGTGCGATTATCAATAATCTGTAGTGAAAACTGTTTAGTAAAAACAATTAATTACGCATACTTACCTATTATTATGCATAAATAATAACAATAACTCTTCACTGACCTAATTACCTCTATTTTTCTCACTTAATCTACCTACCCCACTATCGCACTCTCTCTGGAGTGTGAAACGAAATGAAAGAAAAAGTAAGAAATAATAAATAGCCGAAAAAACCGGTTTAAACTTGAACGCGGTGCTTGGCGCCGTTGGCGCGGCTGTGCCGGCCGCCGCAGCCAGCGCGGGTGGGGCGGGGGCACGCAGAGCAGAGCGCACGCAGGAATTTTATTTTCCCAAAACTACCAATTATTATTAAATTATTATTACGTACAAACAAGTCTAGTCTCATTGTCAGCTCAGCGCCGCGCCCGCCGCCCCCTTGGTCCTTGCGCCCTAGGCTTCAGCCTTATTAGCCTGTGGGTAAATCAGGCCCTGAGCCTAGGCAACCGGTGCGAGCTTCAACTACTATGCATGAACCAAAATTTGGTCCTGGCCTGGCCCAGCCTTATTCTTGACGCGCGAGATGTTTCTCGGTCACTCTCACAGGAGTGAGAGTGACTCACTGTGTGTGTTCACAGGAGTGAATTTTGAAACGAGAGAGACAATGATAAAATGTGTTTCGACTTGTAAGAATAGCCCTCTGGTTATGTTTGCGCCCCTCCAAGGTATGTGCCTTGTGTCTGGTTACCGCTAGCACCGCCATAGAGTACAACTCATCATTTAGGTAAAATAAATTGAAGGGAAAGAAACAGGGCCTATAAGGGCAGCCTTAAGCTGGCTTAAGGGTTTGCTATTCAGCCTTTGTGAACCAACTTTAACTCACTAAGCATATCTTTTCATTTGACCACGGAAAAATATGAGAGTCTTTCGGCCGGTAAGGAATTACCTCAGACAGCATATTAAAACCAACTAATTGTCTGCCGAATTCAATGGAACCGGCAGCTGCAATAGCGTAAGCCAGCTATGAACTATACCTTTGACTAAGTTAAATTAAAACAAGGACAATATTGTAAATTAACTTATTGTTTTAGATTTTGCCGGAGGCCGTCATGCCGCCCTCACGAAGAAGCCACTCCCGAAATCATCACAAAAAACACGACCGCGATCACGAATTTGCAAAGCGATCTCCGGAAAATGGCCGCCGCCCGGACAGGTAAACAAAACACTAACCAATAAGACCCCAATCTTAATGCTAGTTAATTGACAGTTCAATTTAACTAATTAACTTACTTCATTGTTTTGCTGAGTGTCCTGACCAAAAGCACAGAGCATGACATTCTGACCAAGTTTTCAATAGGTACCGGGTAAAACAAGGTGAATAAAAACGGCGGGTGTATAGGTAGAGACGCAACTAAGAACATAATATATTTGTCGTTGAATTTCAGATTCTGATTTTTTTTTTTAATCAAAATATTGAAAATAACTACCATTTTGGAAATTTTCTTTTTTCATATTGTCCGGATCTTGAACGATAACAATAGTCATAGCAGTTTATCCTTTCCATATTACTGAACTTTCTTAAACCAACACTCCCACTACCTCCCATGGTCCTTCCAACCTTTCGATTATACGGACCGAAACTGTGAGCCTGCTGGCTTTCGCCAGACTGCTCTACAAAATGAGTCCCTTTCTGCCCCTTTTAACACTTCCACACACGGTCGCCTGACCCCAAACTAAGCAAAGCTTGTACTATGGCTGCCAGAGACTGATATACACATTTAGATATTTTTAAATACATACTTAAATAGATATTAACACCCGGACGTAGAACAAACACAAATGTTCATCACATAAATGTTTGCCCTAGGTGGGAATCGAACCCACGCCCCCAAGCTCAGAAGGCAAGTTCACTACCAACTGAGCCACCGAGGCAGTCCTTTATCACTCTCCCCCTTCTGGGGCTGTATGACGGCCCAAACAACCTCTGTCGTCGGGCAGTTCCTGTGTCTCGTACGCAGAGCGTACGGCGTGCCACTTGTGCGCGAATTCGCAGTCGCCCGAAACTGGTCGCGTCGCGTACGAGCTCCACGTAGTAGACCGGGCCCGCCTCAAGGCGGGTGGTCCCATCCATCAATCTATCGCGCAAGTCCCCATACAAAACTTAACCTTAAACCAACTTTGTCTTAAACAATTTTTCAGAATTATTGATCTGAACAAAGCCGACGCCCCGTACATATCGAGCCGCGAGATGAAGGAACAGTACCGCCACTCCACCCCCACCCCTGACTTCGAAGACAACCCCGTAGAGAAACTGAGCAAGGACGACTGCGCGAGACTGTTCGAGTTTGACAACGACGCCCCTCTCATCATGGAGAACAAGGACTACCGGGAGATCGTAGGCTTGAACAGAGGCACTGACGACTCGCGACGCACATTCGTCAAACCTGAAAGCCCAGACTACATGCATGACTCTGGAATCGGTAAGTTTTTTCCCCTTCCCCTTTTCAAAATTAAGTTTTTTTTTTATCAAACAAGTTTAACTAAACTTACCAAGCATAGCTTTAGTTATCAATAGTTACCTTGTAAGCTAAGCGGATTTTATTACTATTTTACAGGACTGCCGGAAGTCCAAATGAGGCATAAGAACAGATCCAAAGAGTCGAAAGGCGATTTCGTTGACGCTGCCAATCAGAACAAAGGTAAATTCCAAATGAGTAACTAGTTCCTTGAATTTTAAATCCAACTTTAACTTACTCGAAGCTAACTTACCTATCAGTTTCATATTCGTACTTAACTACACAGTGGACTGGGTACGTCCTCCAGTATCTCCCAGTGTCTTGTACAGCATCCTTTGAAGAGATCTTAAAGAGTTGTCGGGTCACGACCTCCTATAATCCTACTTATATGTAAATGTGAAAGTTTGTTCGTGCGCGTTTGTTTGTTACTTCTTCAAGCTAAAACGGAAAGTGTGGAGATTACATATACCCAGTACTAACACATAGGCTACTTCTTAACTGCGAGTAACACCGCGAGCGCAGTTAGTCCCGAACAAATTCTTCCCTCGACCAAATATTTGTGAAGACAAGAGATGTGACGTTGTGTTGTCTCCCAGACAGCAGCTCCCCGGAGGTGAAGCGCGCCACCATAGTGGGCAACCCCATGTACTGCCGCGCGACGGGCGCGGGGGCCGCGGGGGGCGCGGGGGGCGCGGGCCCGGCCGAGCTGGGGCTGGACGAGCTGCACATGGACTACGACCAGATCATGCACTACTTCCACAACCTCAAGGTATAACCGCACCGACTTCACGCCCGCTTCTAGACTAGTGTTGCTGTCTCGCTTGCACCGCGCACCCTGCGCCGGCGCCGATCTCGCTCCTATCTCGATGTTCGATGTGTTCTCTTATGAATGGAGCCTAAATTTTGATGCATTTTTAGACTAATGTTTTGTACGTAAAATTACATTTTATACGAGTTTATATTATAAACGCCGTGCAGTATTACGATATGTTTAAGTTTCATTCCGATGTTCGCGTGTAGACGGTTTCGGGCGTACGCCTGCACATTCCACCACTCGCTGTGTCTGAGCCATCCGTAACTGTTCACGTAGCGCTAGAGCAGCTGTCTCGATCACTAGCGTAGACCGTAGAGTGTTACCCTCACGATACTTCTAGATGTCACTTTCGATTTTGCTACAGAATTCTGACGTATTTCAAATCTTTCGCAGGAATCGAACGCCTGAGTAGAGCAGATCATTGCAAAGATCCGGCAGATATTGTCTACGTTTAAGTATCAGCAAATCGGCAAAGCGGCCCCGATCGGCGCGTTCGATGCGCCCGCCTGCGCCGCGCCGGAGGATAGTACTGTTGACTCACACAATAACAACGCGTATGCCACCGACGAACACATTTACGAAAATGTTACCAACGGCAACGTAGTCGCACCCACCAAAGTGCTTTGCGACTCCATCGCTCACAAAAACAATTTCATGAAAGTACAACTGAAATTTCTATTAGACCATTTGAGCGAAGCGTACGAATGAAGTGTTGAAGCGTCAAGGTATTATCCTCGGTAGATAACAATATGTGTCTCACTTGGATCCTTGCAGTGATCGAAATCGAACTATACGAATCTAACTGTATAAATACACTTTATACATAATATTATCGTTAACATATTTACTCTAGTCATCTACAAAGCTGCACATATTTAAAGTACCTAATGATTATTAAATTGTGTGCATGTAGTTAATACTCATAATTATGTCAATGGATATTATATTTAATGTACTCTACACGCAAGTAAACTATGTCTGTATATTGTTGTGTAATATTCTTATAACTACGGGCTAATGTCAGGCTATAGAACTACTATTACGAGCCTCCTCGCGAGGATATATCAATAGATATTGCTGTACTTTCTAAACCAAATACGTATAAAAACTTGCATTTGATCTGTACATATTTTTCCACTAGAAGGTAAAAACGCTACCTCACTTTTATCTTAACTTATAGCTTAGCTAATAACTCTTGTGTATGCAGTGTGTATGGAATAAATTAATGTATTAATTTATTTTGTAAATTAGCAGAAATATTTCCGTTACTGTCGTCAAACAATAGGTTTTTAAGACTGCAGATTGCCAGTGTTTTAGAACGTTAATTAGTTAAGATGTTAGAATAAGAGGCAGAACTAGTCAAATATATAACTATCATATTA
The DNA here is from genome assembly GCA_911728515.1 of Peribatodes rhomboidaria. NCBI lineage: Eukaryota > Metazoa > Arthropoda > Insecta > Lepidoptera > Geometridae > Peribatodes > Peribatodes rhomboidaria. The sequence continues at coordinate 10,676,237 of OU452172.1, forward strand.
CTATTGTGTAAATCTGGGGCTAATTATGTTGCTCAAGTGTATGTATTTGTATACTGTACCAATATTGCTATCGGCTCTAAATATATAAAAGTCAGACCTAAATGTATACTTGAGGGAGTGTCTAAGTACAGAAATTGAAACATATTTTTCAAAACAAAACTACCCTTTCGCACTAGAATGTCTATTAATTAGTTGTGATAATCGACTGCAACATTTTAATTTAGTATATTGAACTATACACAATTTAGTATATTATATTTAAATGCAGTCAAATTAATAATTAAAACGCCATATCATATATAAATCCTAGCGCTTGTATGATATTGTAAACACTATTAATTTATTAAAGAAATGTAAATTGCATCTACTGTAAGTTAGTGACTTAGGCTTTGTAAATATTGTTATGACGTTATATAATTTATAGGTAGGTACTCGGAGATGACAATTCAAATATTAGAAGATAAATGTGGTAGAGACGCTTGGTATGAACAAAGTAGTTGCACACAGTATGATAAAATAGTTAAATAATGCTGCCTTGCTTACTTGAGGGTTGTATTTGTTGTACACCGGTACTCTGAAGCTAATAGACAACCCCCTGTATCAAGGCAGCATATACTGTACACTAGTAAATGTTTTGACCTTGTATTGTGCATTGATGTGATCCTAACTAATTTAATAGTAAAGACAGACTATTTATAAATGTCAATGTACTGGCATTAAATAGCATTATTAACTCGTACCTAAGTGAAGAACTCTTTTAACTGATTTTCCAGTTTTATGAGAGGAGTGAGTGGTGTCATTTAATGTCATTACAAAATCTTATATGCATTAGACAAGCTAAAATTCATATTGGGGCAGGGCATTGGATGGTCAGAAACTGCACTATTGTTATGATAACAAAGAAAATTAATCTAATAGTGTGTTTGGCTTTCGTCGTTAGGTTAGGGTCGAGTCATAAGATCCCTAGTAATCTATGCTGTAGTATTTGTTACTGTAACAATTTGTTTTTGTTGAGTTTTTGCCATAATTGTAAGAAAGGAATTTATAAATTATTGCTACAAGGTTTATACATGTACGCAAACTGAGGCTTATCACGAAAATCCTTTCATGAAATGTCAAATTTAAATAAACCATTATAAAATATCAATCTTTGTTTCAATTTTCCTTCAAACTCTTAGGGCGGAGACTGACTAATAAGTTTCGTCGTAACGTATCGTATTCGCGTATCGCGTATCCGTCAGTTCGCCAGTCGCATGATCTAAAAAACAAGGTCTAATATTCCGGGAGGCAACATGTAATGACGTCACTCGCCACTGTCATCCTCTCTTTCGGACTATTTGTAAATGACATATTTCGGTCTTGCTTAGGTATCGATTGACGTAACTACGCCTCGCCGCGAGCACCTTGACTCGAGGCTCGAAGCGATCGTGCTTCAAAGGGTTCGCGAAAAAGCCGACAAGCTCGCATGCGAGCGATGTGCGGCTCGACTCGGCAAATTGTTACGCAAGCTGTTGCAATTGATCCTTTACGACAAAAGGGTCACTAGCCTTTATGACTAACTATTCTCTGGTCCCTTTTTCCTATGTTCTCCTACACATGAACTGTACTGTTGTTTTTGTGTGGTCACAAAAACTAAAATAAAAATGAACGTAAAACACACTATATCAAAAAAGAGGTTTTACGCGTCTCGCGTGTGCAGTCGCACTAGTGTTGCGCTAGGAAAAACACAAGATATTTGTTTTCAGCAGTCAAAATGTTAAGTTTCCTGTCTTACATTTTTCTACTACGTCACGACGCTGAGTCGCTTTGGGGGCTAACCGCGAGTTTGATAGTCAACGAAAACTTTTTTTGTTTTCGTTTGGCTCCATTACATACATTTAGCCTAGTTCCTTAAGGTTTCCGCCAGGTGCGCTTTAGTAAAATGTATGGAGGCAAACAAACGAAAAAAGTTTTCGTAGCGATCAAAACTCGTGGCAAGCCCCCTGAAGTATGATGACCATTCGCTAAGTCGGCATGCGACTTGGATAACAATAGTGCTAAAATGTTTAAAAAAAATCTAATATAGGCTTGCGGCCAAGCGCCGCAATCTTACTTTATGTTAAGCAACGATGCAGCGTACGATGGAGCACAATGCTTAGTAGAAACCGATTCACTCATGACTTGAAGACACCCAGACTATACTAAAGGAACACCCACTCAGGCAGAGTATTTCCACATTGTTGCAGTTCACACAATAAAAGTCCCCGTTAAACGTTTTCCGAATAACTAAGTTACAAAAGAATGAAAACTACAATTCACTCAACATCTACTTTACTAAAATACAATTAAATGGTTACAAAGTTAAAAATAAGTTAGGTAGGTACCTTCTTTACAAATATTTTCCGCACCACTTATGATCAAATGGCGACAGCATTTTATTACAACCACCCATGTTATTTTGAATGATATACTTCATTGTGTAGGGATTTTTGTTGTTCTCTTCTAACCATTTTTCATTGGCAGCATTCTTTTCCATGATTTCCTGAGATACCGCCTCTGCTTTGAAAGGTAACCTTTCCGCTACAATTTTTAGCATCGTATGTACCTAAAAAAATGTATATTTGTATAGTAGGGTCAACTGGGGCAAATACGTCTATGGGGCAATTGCGTCTTTCAAAAATTACTGACAAACCCTTCACAAATAACCAACTAACAACTGGCAACTAACGCCATCTTGTACAAATCATTGCAACTAAAGATTTAAAAAAAAATGTAAGTGGCGCCTAATTTGTGAAGGGTTTGTCAGTAATTCTCGAAAGTATCCGTAATCTTATCGCGTGCCCGCGCAAGAGCAGTATCAGAACGAGCGAACGATCTGCCTTCCTCCGATTCGAGCTGGGAGCTGATGAACTAGAAGAGCGAGCTAGTTCGTTTAGGAGCGGCGACCTAGACTGAGCCTGACTAAGTACTAGACAAGACTGTTGAAAACTGATGGCGGCGTGCGACACGCCGATCAGCGCACAGTAGGTACAGGCCGATTCAGACTTAATTGCGGCTGTGAAGTTAGGCGCGAAACGCTGCGCAGTAGCGAAAACGTAGGTTAGCGAGTGGGTCAGAGAGGCAGGACGCCGCAGAGTCTCGCTTGCGGCGCACGCGCACAGCCGTCATTAAGTTTGAATAAGTCTGTACTTAGAAACCTCCTATGAAAAAATATCTAACTGATGGTGAAACCCGTCAAATTCCGTTGCATGGTCTAAGAATAAGAATAAAAAATACTTATTGTCAAAAATGCCAGAAGAAGTTACGTTTTAAGTTTATATACAGACAGAGAGCCAGAGACGCGGTAAGCGACTTTCGTTTTATACTATGTAAGTAATTAGTTTGTATTAAGTTCGTATGTTACTTCTTCACGCCGAAACGAATTTAACATTTTTTTATGAAATTTGGAATGGCGAGAACTTATGCCCTGGTTTAATTGATTAACAGCAGATAAAACCATGGGGACCTTGGACCATGACTAGCTATAAGTAATACATTATTATTAATTTCCGAAATTGAGCAACATAGACACAGCAGCTTAAAGCGCGAATTGTACAGACTGGCCAGGCGTAAGGCGAGGACAAAGGGTGGCGCCGGGAAGTTTAAGGCGCGGTGCCGCTTTAAAACTTCTTCATATAGAATGTTACATAATATATCGTCACGCCTTTCCCCCGAGAGGGCTGGCAGAGGTGTAATACAACACCTACAATTTGCCGGACGATGTTCAGTCCCAAATGTGACAGGGGGCGAGCCTGTCGCCATACACCGGGCTCCAGTCATGTAGCAGAAGACATAGAGTACGCAAATATGTTCACACAATGAACAAATTGGTGCGTGCCGTCGTCGGCTGGGTTTTGAGACCGCTCCCTTTTGAGAGGCGGGCCTTCTCCAGCTAGGCTATCATCACAGTTATATATAGAATGTATGAAACCGTATTTAATACAGTCGGAGAAGACTCAACTCAAACTCAAGCCAGGGGGAGTGGGTTCGGACCCAACCGACGGCACGCACCACTTTGTTAAGTGTGTGAACATTGTGCGTATTTAATATCAACTGCTATATAACTAGAGCCCGATGAATGGCGAAAGGTTCGCCCCCTGTTACATTAAAACTGAATATAGTCCGGCGAAATGTGGGTGTTATACACCTCTGCCAGCCCTTTCGGGGGAAAGGCGTGACGATATGTCAAATCGTAATTTATACGCACACAACAAACAAACGCCTGCGCCACGTCGTTTGTGCTTCACAGATGTCGCGCCTGAACCGTGCCTGCGCCGCCGCTTCCTGGGCGTACATCCGGTCTGTATAGTTCACGCCTTAGGATGGGTGAACTATACAGACTAACTATAACTATAACTATGACTATAACTTTCACGCCTGCTTGCCTACCATTAAGCAAAAAACCTTACCTCAGCATATTCACATTTGCCGCCAACTTCAATAATGATTCTGCCGGACTTGACAGGTGTCACATAGTGGTCTATCGCTCCCTTGCCACCGCCCATTCTCTGACCCTGGCCCTTCTTCGTGACCGGCTGCCATGGCGGATCCACCCTCCAAATAGCGAACATTATTTTCTGGTCTAAATGTCTGGCGACGGTGAGACGTATCATTTCAAAGTGCTCCCATCTCAGTCTACCGCCTCCTGTGGCCTGGAAAATATTTGGAAAATTGATAAACCAAGGTACTTAAATACATTGAAGGTCATATTTTGACAAATTTTTTTTTGTAGATCAAGATCCTACGTTTGTTATGCTTTCACGCCTTAACAACTCAACTGATCACCTAAAATTTTGCATACATGAGGGTACAGGCAAGCACATAGGGGACCTTTCATCCTGATAATATTAACGTTTTTTGTGGGACCAGCCTTGACACCGTGGGGTGCTCCACAATTTTGGAGATGTCGTGTTTGTTTTTGGTGTCAAATCAAAATTTTTCAATGTCAAATCTAAAACTTGTAAAGAAGATTGAGCTATATTTATATAAGATGTGGAAAAAATGTAACCCTTTAAATAAAAAAATATTGGGACATTCTATCATCCTACAAAAATTTAAGAAGCGAACATTTGTGTGTATTTGTTTGTTACTTCTTCACACTTAAGAGTCCCGCGACCCTCTGAATTTTCCATACAAACATGCTTGTAAAATTTGAAACCATTTGTCAGATTATGATGAAATTTGGCATGTACAATTAAATGAATTATATTTATGCCGCTATGTTCTTGATTTTCTTAAAAAACATCCTCAAGAGAAAATAGAACCACTTAAGAGTAAGGGGTCACTTTTGACTGATTTATTCAATAGATAGACAGAGCAAATCAAAAATCCCTTTACATAGAGAGGTTGTCTACATCATTAGCTTTTAAATAAATCCATAATACAAGGGAAATTCTTAGTTATTTAGGAATTATTACAGAAGTGCAAGTCATAAAAAAATTGAAATTGCACTTTGTCACTCAGTAGGTAATTTTGAAGGCTCCTCAGTATCATTACTTGCCCTCTTCACTTGTAGTCTTCTTCTAGATGAAATGGAAATGTGAAGTTAGTTTAAAGTGGTCGCCAGACTCTTAAACGGATAGATGGAATTTGACGAGATTTGATATTGAGCTAGCTTATACCCAAAATTTAACTTAAAGGCTACTTTTTAACCATGGGTATCCATGAGAAATGCAGGACGCAGCTTGTCCTACCTATCAGTAATATGCCAAAATATTGTAAATGTCAAAGTTTGTGGGTGTGTATGTTTGTTACTTCTTTGGTGCTCAGATTTTGATTAAAATGGCATCACAATCCTTTAATGCATTGACTAAAGTAAAGGTGAATAAAGGCGAAAGTCTGTGTTTATCTGTTACTCATCATGCTCTACTACTGAATGGATAGTTTATGCCTTGGATTAACACATAGGCCACTTCTTAACAGCTAGTAACATCACAGGGCACAGCTAATAAAGAATAGCGTAACCTACCACAACACCATACTGTTTCAACTGAAGGCTGTTGTGTAGCAACTCAGGTCCTCTCATGTAGCGCAACCTTTTTTGCATTTTTGGAGGTTTAAGATTTGCCGGATAGAGAGGAATTTTATCATAAACTCGTAGCCTTGTTCTTTCCGGTATTTGAATATCTGGAAAAAGTTAACTGAAAATTACAATTTAAAAAAAACTTGTTTCCACAGGATAAGTAGGTCCCAGTTACTTATTTTTAAACAGGTGGCCTGTCCTACAAATTTTATAAAGCTTTTTTTATCTGCTTTTATTTTTAGTACTTACTACTTTAAATGTTTTATCTTTAAATCCAGCAGTTCCAACTTGGAATTGCTAATATTAACAAAATAAGTAGAGGATAGAGAAAGACATATATCTGTATCTACAACATAGGTTAGTACTTGCCTAGTTTTTCACCGGTTACTGTAAAAATATTCAGATAAATAAGTGTTATTGGTGATTTTCAGAAAACGTACTTACGGTCATAGTTCTTGGGGGGTGGAAAATATTTTATGCCTGCAATGGAAACTAGCTGAACACCTTCTGGTCGTAAGAGCCCTGCAAATGATTAAAAAGAGTTGTTGTTTGATTTATTGAATAGTATTGCAAAAAAAATCCTGAAGATTAATTAAAATAAATTGTTTCTCACCTAGAGATAATCTCAATGATTGTAACATCGTACCTAAGAAAGAATTTTAATGTCGTCCCAGTTTTTGTATGGTTAGATTGTAAAATTAGTAGATTTTAGATTTTTTCGTTTACACATAACCTAAAAATCGCATGACATTGACGTTAATAAATTTGACAATTTTGAATTTGACGGTAAACCAATTGCTTCAGGTTGGTTTTTTTCCATTAACACTTCACATTGCTACACATGTAGCATGACATTTGATGTGACAAAGTCAACGAATTAAGGAGACCCCGGACCCGGACTGTTATCACTAACAATTTAACAGAAACTTTAGAAATACATTTCGTGTTAGTTAGATGCGACGCCGACGTTGCGTCTGGTGTTTGTGGTCATAGAAAACAGTACGATTTGATTCAACTCAAAACGCGTCGCGGTTCGGCGGATCGCGTCGCGGTTCGGCGGATCGCGTCGCGGTTCGGCGGATCGCGTCGCGTTTTAATTTGGACTACGTTTTTCGGGCCATACAGCTCGTCAAACAAAGCTTGTAATAGGGACAGCTATTATTGATGACGTTCATGAAGTTCAGTTTTTTATTATAGCGAAAATGTGTGATAGAAATTTATTTATTTATAGTATAATAATATACTTCGCCTGGTATAGTAATCAGCAACACGTAGTGACGTCAATTGATACATAAGCAAGACCGAAATAAGTAATTTGTTGAGTGTTTGCACGTGTTTGCTGAGTGCTACCTTATTTTTTTTGGGTCATGCTAAATACCATAAAAGTCGGTAAGTAGTAAAAGTGTAAAAATCGAATAAAATTATGAAATGGAATTATTTAATTTCCAGATTTTCATCCATGAATTTTATTAACAATGTATTTAAGTTATTCCCTAGCTATACAACGTTTATTAGCAAGAGGCTAACCTTTAAAAATAGATCAGCCTTTCCCTCTTGTTTGAATATTTCCAACTGTTCAAGGCAAGGAAAGGCTGATTCACTGCTGAATGTTGAACAAACTACCGTTACATCGCCATTAATACGATGCTTTGGTACGCGTCACCCCACACCGAGATGACGCATCCGAGGTTATATAAGCGCCGCGGCAGCTGAGCAGACTGATCTCAGTTTCTTGCCTGTTCTTCTGAGGTGAGGTTCCCTTTCCGAACAAGGCGGTCGAGTCATTGTTAATAATAATTTATTTTGTTTTTAACCTTAACTTCAACCGTCCCCGTTAGGGCCCTAGAGCAAGCCCCTTCTGGGCTGCCAGGGCAATTCGACGCCCCTCCCTCGGCGATAGCCCAAGCCGAGGCCGTACCTCAGAGGTGCCCTTGCGCTCGTCGCCCATAGTTTGTAAGCATTTTTGAGGCCCTGCGCCATCTGCGCTTGCCTAATGCCCGGTACGCTGTCGAGGCCTCAGTGGCCAACAGCATAGTATCATTAAAAAAAAAAGAGTGGACTGATTCTCGGCCACGCGCTCGGAGAGTCAACACGTCCTGAAGATGCCTCGTGGAGAGGCGAAACACGTGTCGATGAAGTGCTCGAAGAATAGGGATTTTTATTTTATTTTTCATTGCTTTTTTATTATATAATTTTTTAATTGTGATAATTTTCGATAAAAAAAATTGTTGTAAATTTCATAACATTATTTCTGTTAAATTGCTTATTGAATTAGCTTCATAAATCAAATTGTATTGTATAAAGTATTTTAGTAGATTTCATTAAATTAGGCCTGTTAAATTCGTTAGTTGAAATTTCAAATATCAATTTGTATGAAGTTTTCTAGTAAATGTCAAATTCTAAATTAAGAATAGAATAGAAAATTCATGTTCCTTGATGCACTTAATGTGACGTTAAAGCGGAATTACACTAGATATTAGTTCAAGTAACAATTTTTGAAGATGAACTTCCGCAAAGTAACGCCTGATTCAATCAACGAACGGAAATATAATTGAACAAAATATTTTTTCTACTGTACTTACTACAAACAATAAAAAATTGCACGACAACCAACTTACTGACATTTTGTATATGAAATAGCAAAAAAAAACATGTTTTTAATGTCAGGCTGAGTTATTATTATTATAAAAGATATTTATTTGTCTTCTTAATTTCTAAGTTTTTTTTACAATAAATGAATATAAAAACAAATACTAAAAAACCTTAAAAACTAGGGTGCCGCCGGCAGCGGGGCGAGGGCCAAGCTACCGGTGGTTAGGGCTACAGAGTGAGGAACCTCCTGACAATACGGCACGTGTCTAGGATCACTGCCTTTTATATCTGGCCCTTGATCCAACCGTCTAAAGAGAGCCTCTTGAGATGTTGGTCGAGGCTCTTCGCTATGAGACCGTTAACCGTGATGACTATCGGGACAATGATCGTCGACATCACCATCCCACATGGCGGTTACCTCGTGAGCCAAGTCAAGGTACTTGTTGAGTTTGTCCTTCTCAGCCTTCACGAGGTTCTCGTCATGTGGGATGGTGATGCCGACGAGCACTGCCCGGCGCTGGGACCGGTCGACCAGCACGATATCAGGCTTATTGGCAACAATAGTCCTGTCCGTGATGATAGAGCGGTCCCAGTAGAGCAAAGCACGGCCATTCTCGAGAACTGACGCTGGTGCGTACTTGTAGTACGGTACCTCGGACTCGACAAGACCGTTTTGAAGGGCAAGTTGCTGGTGGATGATCCTGGCTACTTGGTTGTGCCTGTGTAAGTACTCGCCGTTAGCAAGTTGCGAACAAGCGGAAATAATATGCCTGAGTGACTCATAGTATTATTATTATGGCACAACTACTTAAAAAGTTAGTATCACTACTATCTTCTACTTAGTGCAATCTATCAATTAAATACTAAAAAAAACAAAGTTCACACAGCTCCTTCTTTGTATTACATTGCATTATATGTAGTGAGTTAGACCATGTAGGGTAGTCAGGCTCTTCCAATGGCACAAAGTTAGAGTCCTACAGCCCTATATGGAATAGTGCACTAAATAGTGTGGCGTAATCGACGCATTAGCAAAACATGCACGGCGAAAAACGGGTTAAATGATCATGGAAACCCTCATTGATTGTAACACCCATCACTAGCTGCTAGCTGGCCTTGGCGCTAAGGGAATTTACATTATTTGCTACTTCAAGCAACACCCGACTTCTCTCGGGGAAATTGTTTTTGCCTATTAAAAAAAACAAGGTAAAATTTTGGTAGGAAAAATACGATGTTAGTAAGTGCTCTAATTATGATAGGATATGTCGTATAAACCTAAAATATTTTATTTTCAAAGAATAGAAATTGTTGAAAATCCTAGGTCAAAAGTATTCACTGTGTTCATGGCGTTGAAAAGGGTAAAATAAACTTACATCACGGAATGTATATGCACACATGTGATCTCTCAGCATTTTATTTTTTAATCTTCAACACGACTTTGACAAATCAACTGCTACGTCAAGTGTCAACGACCGGCCCGCTGCCAGCCAGCCGAAACCGACGTCAACACAACAAAACAAAACAACCAAAATGTAAACAAACTCTCAAGTCTCATCCTTGTATTTATACTCTCATTGGTCTCATATTATGCATATTGTACTTCCATTCCAATCCCAATCCACAGAATTCTCCCTATGTATATGTCCCAATCGCAAAAAAAAAATCTAATTTAAAATACGCCTAATGAGCATTAGCGTGTAGGTAGCTGGAAATAAAAACAAAGTGTTAGTCCTTTTTTCAAGTCAATTATATTTACAATTATATTGTCAATTATAGTTGATTTGAAAAATCTTAAGAAATGACAAGTTCGAGGTAAGTAAATATGACAAACTTATCCAAAATCTACCTTTTCTACCTTTCTTTCCTTGTAATTAATGCCGAAATCGCCCTATCACAAAGCACCATCCCTTACTTTGTTCCAGATCTGCTCTGAGTACGACTGACTACAGACATAAATTAATTTTTCAAAAATGTATCTTTTTCAATTTTTACCTGTACATAGTATGGATATTTGTGATAGGAATCATTCTTACACTAAAGATTCATACGGTAAGTTTTCTTAAAACGTCAACACACCTACTTGCTTGTGAGATGAACTTGACTGTAACAGATGTGATGATTCTCAGTCAAAACAAATGATAACCCAATCCTTAAGAAGATGTTAAGAAATTAATAATTTATAATTCATTGGGCCTTTACAGGAAGGTTTTCTGGGGAAGCTGACAACTTATCTGGCTGTGACTGTTTATGCTTTACTTGTCATATTAGAAGGAGCCAGATTAACCATAGGACAAATCGCCTCCACAAGAAATAGAGTAAGTTTACTTTTCAAACAAGCGAGACTATGACCAAGATAATATATAAAAAATAAAAATATCTAATGTGTGAGAATAGGGAACTTCTATAATTTATCTCATAGTTCGGTCATTCCATGGTAGCAGTTGGGACCAGCATACTCCATTTTTCCTGTAACCTTATCTGTAACTTTGTTATTATACTATTTTTGTGTGATAAAAGTATACTGAACTGTAGTTACATACCGGACATCATCTAGAAAAAATCCAAAATTTTAGCATTTTAGTGTAATAGTTGCAATTTGACCATGAAAAGGCTTAAAAAGGCAGGCAGGACAGGCATGTATCCACCTCTTTCAGATTTGGTTAAAGAACTGTGAAATTTAGCCTTTCTAGGTGTGCACACACCACATGTTTAAAATGGAATATTTAAATTATGAGTAATTTTTGGGCTAAAACCATCTCCGACTGGGTCCCAAAGTAAAACGGTTGTTAGGCTGACCCAGAAAGAGATGGAAAGATGCCCACAATACAAACAATATTTTACTGGCTATACTGGTCAGAAACTAGTCAACCCGCAGCATACGAGTACCTAAGTATTATGGTCGTGCCAAAATTACTATGAACGAGATCACCAGTTTCTGCGCCCGTTTTATGATTGTGTCTTGTGTGTAAGATAGATTAAAACATGCTATAAACTAAGTAGGTATGCTAAACATGTAATATTAGTTGGGCCTCTCAGTGTAGGTAAGTGAGAAAACTAAACACTCACTGAACTCTAGCAATATCGTATGGTTAGCTAAGCACCTCTAAAAAGAAGAATCGATGTGGTGGGATTACGTAAAAAGCGACGAGAGTTGCCAAAGCGAAATATGTGAAATTTCATTTTATCGAGCGGTGACGGAAATTGTGTGTCGTGGAATTTGACGTTATGGAATCAATTCTTATTTTCCATCTTAAGAGTCCGGCGACCTAACTAACTTCGACCTAGACGACCTAGACTAACTTCGCATTGGCTTAAGGTGTTCTATAGCCATTTCGTCTAGAAGAAGAAGACGAGCGAAGAGAGCGAGTAATGATCCTGACGAGCCTCTAAACTTACCTACAGGGTGACAAAGTGCAATTTCAATTTTTTTAATGATTTTTGCACTTCTGTAATAATTCCTAAATAACTAAGAATTTCCCTTGTATTATGGATTCATTTAACACCTAATGATGTAGACAACCTCCCTATGTAATGGAATTTTTGATTTGCTTTGGCTACCTATTGAATTAAGTTGGAGGTAAATGCCCGGGTATGTGGGAATCGAACCCACTAAATTCCTCCCCGTGAGCAGTCCTCCGCTGAGATGGGGTGAGATGGGGTTGTGCTAGCATTCACTGTCTCACCCCAGCGGTCGGCCCGAGTGGGCCTCTGCGCCTGTAGTACCTGGGTACCTTAGAAGGCTTACCAAGGTCACCCCTCAGACGTGTAGGGCCGTGCAAGCCGATGGAGAGTTCCCTGACTCTTCACCAGTGACCCTAAGCTTATTGAATCCTAATTTAATACAGACTAATAGACCCATTCAAGTCGGAAACACATTTTTTTTATGAAAACGCTCTCCACACTACTCCTTATAACTCATTGAGTTTAGGTAAATATTATACGAAAATTAGATCTCTATTCATGATCAACAAATGTGTAAAACACCTATTTTCTATTTTCCAGGTACCAGAGATGGGTGGATTCCTCCTCATCACTAACCTAATGCAGCTACCGCTTGTAAGCTTCTTTCTATTTAACCCATACTTGAAGAGCATGCCCGCTGAAATAATTTTAAATGGCTTTCTATGGACTTTTGCTATTGTAGAAAATATTTATGGTTATTTGGAGCTGAAGCATTCATCGGCTATTGCTTCAAGCATTTATTATGCTCAGCTTAAGGAAAAACAAACACGTCATCATGGTGATCATTGATAACTAGTCTAGTTTATTATTTATTGTGGTTTTTACGAGAAAAAATAGGCTTTTTAAAACAACAAAAAGCAAAAAGTTATTATGCAGGCCTCGTAAACTGAATTCATTTGCTGAAATAAACAAATGAATTCAGTAGTTACAACCTGGGTCTCTCCAGGACAAGAGTGAATAGGCATCTCAAGGGCAAACGCGCTTAATCTTAGACCACATCGTCACTTTCCATCAGGTGTGTTGTGGTCATACGTAGGCCCAATTCAGTAATAGGTAAATAAAAATTGATACATCTGTGACTTATTAGCTTACTCGTATTTAGGTGGAGAAGGGATGCATCAATCAGATCCTACTTCCTACTAATATTATAAATGCGAAAGTTTGTAAGAATGGGTGGATGGATGGATGGATGGATGGATGTTTGTCACTCATTCACGCCAGACCGGCTGAACAGATCTGGATGAATTTTGGCACAGAGATAGATTATAGTCTAGAATAGCACATAGGATACTTTTTAACCGCGGGTGAAACCGCGGGGCGCAGCTAGTACTAACATAAAATTACCTCTTGTTGATGTTACTGGACCACTGATGATGATGTTAATGATGAATCACATCGTCACGCCTTTCCCCTGAAGGGACTGGCAGAGTGTAATACAACACCCACACTTCTTCGGACGATATTCAGTCCCAAATGTGATAGGGGGCGAGCCTGTCGCCATACACCGGGCTCCAATCATGTAGCAGATGACATCCAATACGCACATATCACACATTGAACAAATTGGTGCGTGCCGTAGGCTGGGTTCGAACCCGCTCCCTCAGGCTTGAGAGGCCGGCCTTCTCCCAACTAGGCTGTCATCGCTTCAATGATGGATCAGCCTGTCTTTAGATGGAAGAATGAAAGCTTAGTAGGTTTGTGTTGTACTAGTTGTATACAGGGTTATCAGGAAGGGGTGTGCTCAGCCGACAGGGGGTCATTGTGTCCATCATTATGAACAACTTTTCCTATAGGGCTCTTAATCCATACTACTAGTAATATAAAATCTAAAGTAACTGTCTGTTTGTAGCCTTTTCAAGGCTAAACGGCTGTACGGATCTTGATTAAATTTGATTTTTAGATACATTATTTCACGAGGAAGGTTTTTGGATACTAGTTTCTGAATAATCGCGAACGAACGAGGGTAACTGCTAGTTAATTAAAAGTTTCATTGAATCCTAAAACCTTTCGCCTTCTAAATAGTGTTTAACTTTATGAAAGGTTGCAGCGAATTGTACCTACAGTCAGTTTATTGCAATCATGTAAACATTTGCAAAAATAAATCTATAAGTAGCAATGAAAAGTCAGAGCTGGTATTAATTAAAAAAAAATGTTATCATGGTTGGACATCTTAAAAGACAACCTGTGGCCCTATTCGGAGATTTGAGATTTTCATCTCATCTTTTTTCGTCCTTGTTGCTCTCGTTTGAAATGTCATAGATGAGAGAGTGACCAAGATAAAATCTCATCTCATCTCACGCGCAGGAATAGCCCTCCTGCAGGCTGATAAGAGTATTTTTAGGCCTTAACAGTATAATCATGCTGTGACTAGCTATGCCCCACGGTCCCAGGGACGCGTTAATTTTTCGAGATAAAAAGTACCCTACTTATGTCTTTTACTGGACCTATATTCACAACCATATGGAAACATTTCTGTTCGAATTCCAAAAATTTTAAACAAAATTCTTTGATTCTCAGTTCGCATTCTTATGTATTTAAATATGAATATAATATAATATTTATGTTTTTAAATATATTTTAAAACATTCTTCAGATCGGTTTTATATTGGATTTCCTATTTAAAAAAATAAAACTTTTTTTTAAAAATATTATGAAGGCGAAAGTTGGGCGTAGCTAGTTTATAATTAAAATAGACTAACATTCGAACAATTTTTTTTTTACATTATAAATTTTCGTTTTACATTTTTGGAATCCGATCGGAAACGTTTCCCAATGATTGTGAATATGGGTGCTGGATTACTGGTAACGTGTGGTAATTTTTTTGGTCCAAATTTCGACAATCAAACGAACAAACTCACTTTCGCTTTTAGAATATCAGTTAGGATATGCAGGCTGCTAAGAGTATATATTTAGGCTATGATATAAGTTGGCCTTTAACACAAGTAAGAAAATAAAACTCTTATGTACACAAAGGATTTTATTATGTTGTCAAACAACATATTAATGCTTACTTCACTTAATAAATAACTTTAGGCTTGGACTTACAATGATAGCTATGAAATGGCATGGAAAAGCATAAGCTTAGGTTGAGATATGAAACCTATGTACCATTCTATAAGCTAATTTGACAGCAATAAAATTATCTGCATCTCTTTTCATTTAAAATGGGAGAAAGAGGTGGCGCTATTTTTAGAGAGCTTACGAGAGCTGTGTAGTGCTCTGTAGCTTTAGTACTGTAGATGGAAATCCAACTACTTTTTTAACAACGTTGGTGGCGCCATCTATCTCCAAACCAAAACAAACCGACCAACAACTGACATTAACTTCACGATATTTTTGAACAACCTTTCTGTTTAAATTTAATTTAGTTACAAAGTGGTACAATAGTATCTACAACTTTAAAATGTATTTAAAAATTCAAAAAACAATGAAGTTAAATAGGATGTAGGATATACATACATACACTTGGTTCAATACACAAACATTTAGTAATCAAAAGTGTACTTACTAGTCATTAATATAAGGTATATTATTATAAATTAAATGACTTATCACTATCGAATTACTTTCAAGCACTTATGTTAGTTTAGTCACTAAATAAATTTATACTGATTCTTATGTAATTTCATCACTTAAGCCTAGTCTAAATGTTTCTTATGTAATCTGTATCAAATATAAGTTTCTCATTAAAACATATTGCATTCTGAATACACTTTATATTTTGTATTTCTCATTCATTTCTGATCTACACTTCTTTTAAAGGCACTGGATGTTTTATATATTGAATAATTGAGCCATTTAACAAAATAGGAACCTACTAAAAAAACAATCGAACTTTTTCATTTATGTTATGAAATAAATAATATCTAATATAAATAAAAATAAAGAAAGCCTCTTGGTCTAACAAATTGCACTTCCGTAATTCTAACACAGCATAATGGTTCCACAAATCTTAGGTATTGAAAAATGCTCGCGTAACTTTATTATTTGGTTCATTAGGTACTTAATTGTATCTAACATGTTAACTATGAATGAATGTAACAGCAATAAGCATTGTCCCTCTTAGGACGCTCCTAGGTGGACCATATTTTTACCGCAGTGCTGGCCCGACATTACTGTCAATATTACCGACTATAGCCCGGCCATCATTAGCCATGCTAGAAATGTATGAATAAATTACCCGGCCACACTCAAAATATTGCTGGACCAGTACTACCGAGCCAGTATTGCAGTGAAGACATGGTCCGTCTAGGAGCGCCCTCACTAATATGTTGTAAAGCATCTTTTGTCTATTTCGATCGAGTTAGAAATCCTACTAATATTATAAACGCGAGAGTTTGTAAGAATGAATGGATGGGTGTTTGTCACTCTTTCACGCCAGAACGGCTGAACAGATCTGGATGAAATTTGGCACAGATATAGACTATAGTCTAGAATAGCACATAGGATACTTTTTAAATAATATACCGCGGGTGAAACCGCGGGGCGCAGCTAGTATTAAATAAATGAAAAGACAAGACACTGTATAACTATACTGACGCTATACAACGTTAAAAAGGAAGGGGGACAATGACTTGAACTTGTATTACATCAGTACTAAAAATAATAATTTAACATCTACAAAAATATTTAGGGATTTGAATAATTTTAGTAATGTTAGCTTTTCTCATATTCAACACCGCTTCACGTGTATTCCAACAATTACATTTCATTGATTTTATTTAATTATATGAGTCACTAAAATTAACACATTGACAGCCCTTCTACAGTCCGAATTTTTTTCATGGAGTCCCAATATTTTGTGCCAAAGTGAGTGAGGGCTTGTAGGGCATGTTACCCGGACTTGCAGTTTGTCTACCGACCCACATGTGGTACCCGGGACTGTCAAAGTGCTAATAATATACTAGGCTCTGTGAGCCGTTGACCTCGCGGCCGACATCTGTCCTCCTCAAAAGGTCGTATACTTGAACTGATTCTAGTGATTTTTTTAATTATTGAACCTACTCAAAATTTCAAAAGAACCGGTTGCGACTTGTAGAGGAAGACAGAGATTCGGACAGAATTCTGACACATGAAAGCATTGTTATAGGAGCTGAAGCATAGACGCTTCGCTCGCTAACGCTCACTCTGTCGATTAATGATCAAAGTCTCATTCTAGTCAAACTATATTTACGTAAATAATTTATGGCGTTTAAAGAAGTCGTCAATCTTACTTCTAACCAAATGCAGAGTTATGTTGTAGGTTTCGAGGTTCGTTTCGAAGGTGCTGACGTTTTGATATGCTCCCAAAGATGTCAGGGCCTGAGGTAGTGTTGGTGACATCTTGCAAATGAACTGGAAAATACATAATTATGTTTAAATAAATTATCATTGGCATAAGGCATGAGGCACGGCTTGTTAAGAAATAAAAGAACCGGCCCATATTACAAATACTTCATATACTAACACACATTGCAACATTAAATTGTTAGTGAATGATGTAGTAGTTATGGACGTCAGCAAAAGTAATCTTAACAATTCATTGTCTGGAAGAGATCGCTCTTAAGCGATAAGACCGCCCTTGCGCCTTTATTTTTGAGTGTTTAGTTTTGATTTATTTGTATTTGGTGTCAATAAAGAGTTTTTGTATTGTATTTTATTCGTTGGATTTTGGAATGTAGGTATGTATGTGACCACTGCAGCCAAGATGGTCGTTGTAGCAAGCAAGCTTATAATTTTAGTCTGGTCAATTATAAAAACCCAAGATATCACTAACAACAGTAAAATGAAACAATATACATTCGGATAATAAGCGTTCGATTAAAAATTCCGCCTAGGCAGTATGCTTAATGCACCTATACTCGTAATAGAAAGGTGTTGCACCTAGTAGCCTCTGTTATAATACTACGCGCAAAAATCAATAATAGGTATTTATTTAGGTACGTTTTATGCGTAACCGTAAACGTAATAGATGGTAGAGCTATTAGGGTTTTAATAATTATTTCTGTGTTTCCAAATGGATGTTTTTATGAGAACAAAAGTGCTAAAAAGATTGCCAATTCGTTTCTTTGTAAGCTTAAAATTATTTGTAATATCTCTGCTCGCAAATTCTTTTACACTCGGAAATTCGTGAGGGAAATTAATGTCTAAAACTAAAAACTGAAACTTATTAACGTAACGTCGCGAATTTACATCTTTTACGCTAACTAATACTCGTAATAAGAGTCGAAATTACTTACTGCGAACAATTGCTGTGTTACCCAGTTGTGATATTTCTTAATAGATCCTTCATACGCAACCGTGAATATTTTCTTCATATGTACGTCAATATTATTGTCCTTAAGATGTTTTAGTATTTCTACGAACGCCAGTTCAAAAAATAGTAGAGCTCTGAAAATTGTATTAAATTGTGAGTTTTAATGACACTATGGACCAAGATTTAACTGCTGTCTAGTTCATTTATTGACTGCAAGGCAGTTAATACTCTTTAATACAATTAATAGTTATATGCCCTACGCAATATTATTCTATGCCTCTGGAAAAAATAAGTCATAACGAATGTAGCGATAAAATAAATTTTCTTTTAATAGATATATGGAACCTAACGAAAACGAAAAAAGTTTACGTTAACTATCACAACTCTACTATTGTAACAGTAATTTAGCAAATTGTCTATAGACAATGACGTCGATTCTGCTGTGTGTCTGTCTGACATGAGTTTTGTTTGATCGTTCGTAAACTTTTTTAGTTTTCGTTTGGTTCCACGTATTTTTAACTTTATTCCTTACCATTTCCGCAAGGGACGCTTTATTAATACGTATAGGGCCAAACGGAAACGAAGAAAGTTTACGTAACTATCAAAGTCAAGGTAAGAGTGCTGAAATATTAAAAACTTTGAACTCTAAACATATCCTATGTTATTGAAATAAAAAGTGATGAGAAGTAAAACTGTAATAATGAGTAGAGTATAATAATGGTGCAAATTAACGATAAATATCTATTTGTAACTGTAAGTAGCATTTTCGTGAAACAAAAAAGGAAGAACTGAATTCTATTTTACCTGTTTAACCACAAAATGCCTTCTGCTACGAGTTCTTTTCCTTGTGCTGTTTCTTCTAACATCAGCTCAAGCAGACACGAATTATCGTCATATTTGTAGTTCTTCAATATTTTCTGTAAATTAAAATCGTAGAAATTAATAAATAATCGTTCTGATTACTACAAAACATAAACAATCATGTATGACGCATTCGCGTACCTAACTATTCGCGCGTGTAATCTAATCTGGTAGGTAGGTACGTTATTGATTTTGAGGGTTCTGCAGTACCTACAACTGTACAACAAAGAACGCATTGTGTCAGCCCGATCGTCTGTGCGCCCTAATCTGTCGCAACACCATTTTATTTTTGAAGTAAACGAGGCGAAATTTGTTGTTATCAATAACATCATGCTGTAGATATCAATTCTCTCAATTTAAAAATATTAATAGAAAACTGAATAGGAAATTACATTATTAGTAAATTGACTTACATCAATGTTCCCTTGCATGTCATATTTAACAGGCGCGAACACAGCTCCTAGTCGTTCTGTAAATAACACAAACACAAAACTTTAATTTCGAATCCTTCGCACAAAATATAGAGTCAAGCCGTAAGAACATAGAATTTTTTACTCACCAACTAAACCTACTAAATCAGTCGATGCTGCTAAAAACTTCACAACATTTATTCTTCCATCTATAACTTGTGGAAAAGCATTTGAAGAATCGAAAATGTTTTTCTTTTCCAATGTAGAGCTAGCCATGTTTACATCGGTCCGCTGGCTATGTACAAATGCTTCAGCGATATATCTTATAATAACTTAGTTACGTTTTTCACACCGTTACATGCTAACTATCACTTTATCACGATAATCACTAAAATGTTATCATTATTTTTTTACGGAAATGAAATCAGTCATTTGTTTTGATGATTTACTAATGTCACTTATGTCAGCTATCCAGTTGCCAATGTTGAATCAGTGTGGCCACTACAAAATAAAGCTCAGGATTTAGTAGAATTTGGAAATTTTAGCTTTAGCATATTCATGTATATTTTAGAGACACTTTTACTCATACAAAATTATTATTTTCTTATTAAAAAATCCATCCATACGACGTGTCTTTTCTATTTAATACTTTCGTTACTTACCACTTTTCACTTTATTGTCTCTTTCGAATTTTTACACGTTTTCATTATTTAGTAGGAAAAGGTCTGTTTCAAAACATTTCCCAAATCGTCCTCAACTACGATTGTTAAAACTTTTGTTTTCGGCGAAAATGTGAATGGGACCAAAAATCTTTTTTCTGGCAAAAGATTTGTAAATTCATATGAATCTAACACCATTCCATTTGAGTCGTCTCTCACTTCTACAATCCTGATTCCAGCTGTGGATATGATCATCATTTTATTTTTATCGAATTTCAAATATCTGGTAATAGCTTGTCTCTCCCTGCCGTATTCATTGTTGAACCATCGATGGTAAGACAGTAGAACTGCACAGTTTCGCGTCCAATAAACGGAGTCGTTTCCATTTGTTCGGTTTAAGTTTTTCTTCGAGTCTGAAAATTTATTTGTCATACTCGAATAAACACTTGATGGTCTTGTTATCGGAGTTATGTTGGGGCTTCTTCTTATGATGTCAGATTTAGACATTGAAGCAAAGTTTCCTAATGTGGTTTTACTTCTTGGACCCAAAACCCGTAGTGGTTCTGCCACATTCATTGTGACACTAATATTTCGTTGAAGGGACACAGTAGAATGTTGTACTGGTTTGCCGTTAAAGTTATTCATGTTATCTTTCACTAAAACTGATCTTTTCTCTCCTACTATGAAAACTCTGTCAATGTTGTCGAAGCCTCTTCCCATAATGCCATCTTTGGTGTGTCCAAGGTCAAATGTGTGGCCCAGTTCGTGAAAGACGGAGCCCAATGTTGTCGCAAAACAAGCTCCCAGTGTGTTACGGTAACCACTGTCATCCATGAACCGCTTAGTATTGACAGGTGTTGCATCTAGAAATCCCGGAACTATCTCTTCAACATTTGTCGGCCAAGTGTACATGCATGCAGTCCCAAACAAAGCGAGTCCTCCGCCTCCTAATGCAGCGTAGGCTTCAGTCATTGAAACAATTTCCTCATGTGACATAGGCTTATCTATATCAGTTCCTTTGAATCTAGTGCACGAAATGAATCCCAAAAATTTACGCTCGTTGCTTCCAAGATCAGATAACATCAGCTCTCTGCCAAAATGCGACCACAACTCTGATTGTTTCATTTTTCTGGCTTTATTCACATTAAGAGCGCTTCTAAAAATTATACATTCTGGTTTTTTGGGATTAACTTCATGCTCCAGCTGGAATGTTTTCCTTCCCACACCACTTTCGAAGAGTTTTTCAGCAGTGACACTTTGAATAAGCTTAGAGCCCAATGCAATTCTGGCACAAGCGCTTTCGATTGAGTTATCAACGTCAGGGGGACTTTGGAAACAGCCATCGTGACCTTGACAAATTATATACACAGGTGTTACCCTGAGATTCGTCTTCCTTGGCGTGTAATCTAAAAGCAGCGTTCTTCGTTGCTGATCGGAATAATGCAAATCAATTACATTTTCTCCTTTTTTCAAGTCAATTAAAACTTTGAATTCTCCATTGTAGACAGTCCATTCGGATTTATTGAAAGTATGTTCTCCTTCGTTTCTGACTGTGCACCATATTTTGTCTTGGTTGTTAGCATTTCCTCTCGTTATAAATCCTTTGATTAGAACAAGTGAATAGTTTATAACGTCTCCATTTTGAAAGTTTGTTATGAATATCGAGGAGTTGTGCTCATTATCAGCATCGTCATTCATTCGGTTGTCCATTACCTGAAAACGAGATTGAGTTTGTTTGTAATTTATGATTGCTCTAATATTTTGACCTTCGTATTATGCGCAGACTCGATTTCTTTTATTATGTTCAATTCGCACTTAATTGGTTTAGAGGTACTGCGCTCGTCAATATCAGGTGAGCGATTCTCGCTGACGGATGGGACGGATTAGATTCCAATTGATCGAAGTGGGTCGGTCGGTTTATATTGTGATGAAAGGTCGTCGCTAACGAATAGATTCGCACTTAGGAGTGACTCACCATGTTGGTGTCGGCTCGGGCGCTTGGAGCCGGCGCGGCGGGAGGACTGCGGGTGCGGGCGGCGCGGCGGCAGCGGCGGCGGCGAGCGGCGTGCACTGCCGTTCCTCCTCACTTCCCACCGGCAGCGCGGGCGGGCTCTATGTGCGCATGCCTGCCGATGCAGACCGACGCGTCTTGGTAACGATTGCGCGCCGCCGCGGCCCGCCAGACAGGTGCGCGAGTCGCGACTGCCTGTCTCCACTCTTGATTCCACACACAACAGGGAACAATTTAACAATGCACCAAACCAAACAAACATCTGCGTCACTGTCGTCAGCTATCACATCGTTGTTTGTTTTGTCGGGTTTTTGTGAAGCGATCTATTTTCTAGGTTGACAATAGCGGCACAGATCTTGATAGATGGGCTGTTTTATTCACTACCTATAGCACAGATATTAAGTTGAAAAGAAAACTTTGTTTTCTAGATTTCTTTGTTCTAAAAATCACTGCTCATGTTTTGTAAGTAACAATAAAAAACAGCTCCCGTTAACACGTTGCTCTTGCTTCTCACTTATAATCAACTAAGAGACTTTGAAGCGTTACCTCTTTACATAACATGCTTTTCCAGTTTATTTGATCAAGCATGCATAAAAAGAAACTCTACAATTTAAATTATCAGATTGACGCCTGGATGATCATCTCAGCTAATTCACTTTGAGTTACAACTCTCCTTTCTAAAGTCAGATGACTACAAATATGTTGCTTATCTGAGTCTGGCTCTAATATTTTTGAAGGCGTTTTAAAATGTAAAGTCAACAAAGTTGCAGTTTGAACATAAGAATTGGCTAAGCAAGTAAGCTAGCAAGTAAGCTTAGGCTTGCCTTTCGAGCCCTGGGGCTTCGTGATTGGACTAGATTATTTTAACAATGGGGATAGAACAATGTAGTGTTTTCACCACACCTACCTAACAGTTTAGCATGTCACGGCCACAGGCACAATATAACTCTATTACCATGAATTGAACTATACCTAGGAACCTACAGATCTAACATGCTATCAACGAAATTATAGGGAACTGAAACCGTTTAGTATACCTATATTTTAAGACCGTTTTTAACCGACTTCAAAAATTAGAAGGTCGTCAATCCAGTTGGATGTTTTGACATGTTTATAAATCATATTATCTATATTTGTTACAATAAACCTCCGTTATTTATAAACAGATTTTTAAATTCCTTTTTCATTCGAATAGATATCTTACTTACAGATTGGTCCATTTTTTTACAAAATCCATTTTGCATAACGGGAAGTAAGCTTTTTTCATTCCCAAGATTATGAAAATCTCAGTAAGTACATGAATACAATCTAGATAGATATTATGGTCATAGTCATATCTAGGCATCCTAACTTAATATTATAAATGCGAAAGTGAGTTTGTTTGTAACGCTTTCACGCCCTAACTATTTAACCGATCGTCATGAAATTTTGCATACACGTTAACTGGGTTACAGAAAAGAACATAGAATACTTTTTATCCCGAATAGTTTAACGGTTCCTGTGTGACCGCGGGTGAAACCGCGGGGCGCAGCTAGTAATCAATAAATAAGTAACGCGTTTCACACTTATAACTCCCCATTAGGTTTTCTTGTGTCGGGGATGTCATGGACAACACAAAAGCATAGATACGAGTAACTCACACGCAGGCCCAAAACAGGCTCAATCTATCTGCTCTATCTATTTATATATCTGCCGGCCGGGAATCAAACCCGGGACCTCCCGTTTATAAAGCAATCGAACTCGCGACTAAGGTAGGATAGGGTCGTCAAACGACCAAGGGTCAACCCTTATACTCGTAATGTTACAATTATTAACAAAATGTTTATCTGTTTCTTATTTAGTCTTAGTCTAGATATGGACATTACAACGAATCTCGTAGGCATTGATAGGTATTAGTTAAAATACAAAACATATTATGTTGAAACATTTTTATAAAATTATAATTAGAGTTATTCTAATTATAATTCTAAAAATTAGCGTTATTCTAAAGCCGTGTCAGAGAATGTAAACACTAGAAGTAGTGCATGCTTCACGATCTCTGTATTTGTATAAAAGCCGTGCCCTTGTCGTCTGAGATTATTTTCCAACCGGTAGAGTTTGCTCTACAAGTCTGACGAGTACGCACATATTATTATGACAATGCACGTATGTTGCTCAATGAATTTTGATTTGTCTCATCTACAAAACGCATTTACAAAAATGCTACCGACAACGGCAAGTTTAAACAAAATAAAAAACATCTGAAATAGAAACTAAGTTATTATATGTAAGTTGTTTGCTTGAAAAAAAACTTTATTTTTGAAACAAGCTTTTATTACGCTAAAGAGAATAATTGAGCTACCCTCAGCAAGCCCTTTCATTTGATACCCATATTGTAGAAGTGCATTAAAAATAATCCATCCGCCATTTTGAATGTTCCGCCATGTTGGATTTAGAATGACATCACATAGCTAACCAAGCATTAACATCAAAACTAAACGTGTATTCAAAATTTCAGCTCAATCGGCAATCGGTTGAATATATCTGCTTAAAATAGAGTTGTAAGATTTCACCCGACAAACATAGTTACATTGCATACATTCATACATACATACATTGCAAGTTAATTAGAAGCTTGTAAAATGGATTTGAAGATCTGATTTTATGGTCCTTACGTATGAAATTAGCGTTTTGTCGTACTGATCAATTTGATCTGAAATATCTCCTCTTTGGTTAAGAATTCGAAATTCAAATTAATAAATTCATAAAGCTGGTTTTTTTTTCTTTGGAATACAGTCATTCATTTGTTATTTTCCTCATTATTTTTTCTTTGGCGTCGCTTATTACCGCGCATTGGAAAACATGAAATATCGGTATATTTAGGAGTACGAGTTCTACCGTGGCACCAGTGCTGCAGAAACAGCTCGAAGAATTAATGATGTGTACGGCGCTGGTGTCGCTAAAGACGCATGGTACGTTTTTGGTTTCAACGTTTTCGTTCTGGAAATTTCGACCTTAAGAACCAACCCCGTGGACGGCCGGAGATCAAAGTGAAAAACGAAGATTTAAAGGCTATTGTGGAAGCGGATCCATCACAAAGCACTTCAGAGATAGCAGCAGGCTTCGGGGTAAGTGACAAAACTGTATTAATCCACTTGGAGCAAATCGGGAAAGTAAGAAAACTCGAACGATGGGTACCTCATGAATTGAGTGAATCGAACTTGCAAACACGGGTCGCCTGCTGTGTTACTTTGCTCAACCGACACAATAATGAAGGGATTTTAAATTGAATCATTACTTGTGATGAAAAGTGGATATTGTACGATAATCGAAAGCGCTCATCGCAATGGCTGAACCCTGGAGACCCAGCCAAATCCTGCCCTAAACGAAAATTGACTCAGAAAAAGTTACTTGTAAGTGTTTGGTGGACTAGCGCCGGTGTCGTTCACTACAACTTTCTTAAATCTGGCCAAACGATTACGGCAGATATCTATTGTCAGCAACTGCAAACCATGAAGGAAGAACTAGCTGTTAAACAACCGAGATTGGTCAATCGCTCTAGGCCACTGCTGCTTCACGACAACGTAAGACCACACACTGCACAACAAACAACCACTACCTAAGTAAGCTGAGCTACAATTGGAATGTCTGCGACATCCACCGTACTCCCCGGACCTTGCTCTAACAGATTACCATTTCTTCCGGAATTTGGACAACTTCTTACAAGGAAAAAAATTCCACTCCGATGTCCAAACCGCCTTCAAAGAGTTTATTGATTCTCGCCCCCATGGTTTTTATAGTAAAGGGATCAATGAACTACCCATAAGATGGCAAAAGTGCAGAGATAACAACGGTGCATACTTTGATTAATTAAATATATTTTACAAAAAAAAATCGACTTTTTATTCCTCCCGTACAAAACGCCAATTTCATACGTAAGGACCTAATATTTTTATGCGTCGATTTAAGTCGATTTAAGTGTCATTATTTTTTATTTATGCTTAGTTTTAATTACTTGCGTAACATTTTGCCTTCGATATGGCATTGTTTTCCCAAATTGTACTTACTTGGAGTTCTGGCTACCGCTTTGACTTCCGACCAGTGACTGGACCAAACTTAAGAAGTTTACTGTTACCCCCTTAAGAACCCTGATCTTTCTATATAGCTTCGAAATAGTTATACAGTGTTTTATCTTTTTCGATCGAGTTAAAAATTTAAAAGACAGAATAAGACATAACACACACGCACACACAACTTTTATTAGTAAGGCGTTTAGTTTATTTTAGTCCAAAGGTAGCGCAATTTTCATTTACAACTCGAATAATATTCATTTGGCATGCCTGACCTATGCCAGTGATTAAAATTCGCAAGCCATTCGTTCGCCTACTTAGACGCCAAAATCAGTAGTCGGTTAATCGCCAAAATCGGGTTTACTGCCCAAACCGCTGCGACTATGAAAGGCTTCGCAGCGTTTCAAGCATAAATTTTAGGCACGCTGTTAGTAATTCGCTTCATAACGGGATTCCGAGTGTTTACATCCAATTAAGCATAGTTTCAAAATTTGCGGTACGGCATTCTCTTAGCAACAAGTTTATTAGCGGAACCGTTGAAATTGGCGATACACGAACTGTGGGGTCATTGACGATGGAGTGGCAGGAAGGCAGGGTACAGCTGCCCGCAGGACGCGGTCGTTGTCCCACTGAACGCAGTACTTTCGCTTTTGTCGGCGAACGAACCCTCGCGATTACTACCTCACTCACGCGGTTACACCATCGAACAGCTTGCTTTTGGCTACGTTAGCCGCACCGGCGCGCATACTAATCGCCTTTATTTAGGGATGTCTTGTTTAGGTTTCTCTGCAGCGAACTGCAGTCCTACGGTTCTTTGGCTTGTCACATCTGTTTTATTAATACCTGCAGCCTGCATAAGTTAGATCCCCGTTAGCAGTATGAGGGGAGTCAGAACGTGCTCCGGTAACGAGATCTCACTGAGGGGGTAATCCTACTAATATTATAAACGCGAAAGTTTGTATGTATGTATGGATGGATGGATGGATGGATGGATGGATGGATGTTTGTTACTCTTTCACGCCAGAACGGCTGAATAGATCTGGATGAAATTTGGCACAGAGATAGATTATAGTCTAGAATAGCACATAGGATACTTTTAACCGCGGGTGAAACCGCGGAGTGCAGCTAGTACATTATAATAGTTACTACCTATTAAGCACTTTCAGTCAGTGATGTTGTGATAGAAAATTCATGTTCACCAAAGTTTAATATACCTAGCGTTTATTTATTTAACCGTATACTTATTGTGTTTTTTTCATATGGTTACTCGAGTTGTCACGTTTCTGTACAGTTTGCCAAAAGTCATAAACAATAATGTACCTACTTGCAGTAAACAGATTTTATTATCTATACTTACTAGAATAATGTTACGCTCTATCGCACAAGGTTAACTTATTTTCAACCGACTTCAAAAAAGGAAGAGGTTCAAGGTTTTTAATTCGTCTTTTTTGTATGTATGTTACGCGATTACTTGGTCAATTATAAATCGATTTTGATAATTATTTTTTGTTTGGTAAATCATACTTTAGAAGTGGTCCCATTTAAATTTGATCGAAAACGGTCAAGCAGTTTTAAAAATCAAATCAATTTTTTTTTGCATGGATGACGGGAAGTCGGTTTTTTTAAGCTGTCCTTTTTATATTATTTAACTTACTCTTTGAGGGACTTTTTTGGGAGAGTTATACAATTAATGCCTTAAAAGTTCGTTCAAAAGACAGCAACGAGCTTTCCAATTTTCCTAATCACTTCAACATTATTGCTCTCGAAAGTTTAGTTAGTTTTCGTTGTTTAACATCAATCGTTAATCACACTAAAATGGCTTAACTGATTCGGGTGATTTTTTCATACAGATGTTTTAAAAATAAATTAGGGAAATGAGAGAAAATCTGAAAATTACATTAATCAGAAACAAGGAGTCAGCTAATTTTTAAACGAATTATTCTAAAGTTTCTAGCCATTCATTTGGTAAACGCGGATTTAATGCCGTTTAGAGACCGTTTAGAGCCAATGGAAGAACCTGCGTGATAAATCAGTTTTTTAAATGTAGCAGCGTACCTTTATTATATTTTTGATTATTGCGTATAGGTACGACGATTTGAAGCGACATTTTTTATGTCTTTACCACTGTCAAATATCAAAGATGGATTGGGAAATGGATTATTTTATAACCTACTAGCTGTGCCCCGCGGTTTCACCCGCGGTTAAAAAGTATCCTATGTGATATTCTAGACTATAATCTATCTCTGTGCCAATTTTCATCCAGATCTGTTCAGCCGTTTTGGCGTGAAAGAGTAACAAACATCCGTCCATCCATCCATCCATTCTTACAAACTTTCGCGTTTATAATATTAGTAGGATGAATGATTTCGTTTTCTCTATGTTTAAGTATTTGCCACATATTTTAATTACAATAAACAAAATGGAATTGGTACCAAACCAATTTACTTACATTTTTTTAAATTTATTACACGGCAGTCAAAAATATTTATCTATATTGGTAAATACATATTTTGTACTATTCAATATAATACGAGTACTTTATCTTTTTCTCTTCTCTACATACCTAGTATTGTACTGTCTGTAGGTATACCCGCTAACTCTTCCCAACCAAGCAACCGATTTTAATTCGGTTTTGGCCATCATTTAGATATTTTTTTACGGAAGATCTGAAGGTAAGTACCGTGCGAAGCCGGGGCGGGTCGCTAATACCTAATAGTTATGCTAGCATCACGTATTTGTTTATAACAACTTGACCTACCAATGTTAGCAAACGACTCAAGAGCAATCCTTAAAAAGCATTAGGCAAAGCTCAAATCAAACAAGCATCTGGTTCAAAGGTTAAGTTATACACTTAGGTTACCTACGAAATATTGACGAAATACCTGACTTAATGGTCAATGAAAAATGGTATACAGTTTAACCAATGCTGCTTTGTTATGTATATTTGCATTGATTTTAATTCGTTTTTATTGCGTACTAGCTGTTGCCAGCAACTTAGTTCGCGTTTATTTTTTATTAATTTACAGAATTTCATGACAAAAAGATTTATTTATTCAGAAAAAAGTATCCAAAAACCTTCCTAGTGACTTTCACGGCTAAACGGCTAAAAAAGGTGCAGTAACTTTCTTAGCCGTTTAGCCGTGAAAAGCCTACAAACAGACAGAGCTACTTTCGATTTTGTAATTAGTAAAATGATTAGTAGTGTCTGCGAATTCATTCGCTACAGAAACCGAATTCTGTCGATAAACGTAGCCTCTTTGTTACTTCAGGATTAGCTTCCACAGTCCGCACCTCACCGATAACTGTTTAGCTATTCCAGATCTGTAAAAGAACAAATACGTGAAATACGGGGTGTATTTCAACATTTTGTAACCTCCAAGACAAGTTTGGTACTCGAAAGCTTATACAAAACTTTGTGAAAACAGATGGAGCGCGGACCGCGTACTGTAAATTGTGACTAGAGTTAACTCCCACACAAAACGTACTTGCGCAATTTTGAAACATAAACTGAACTTGCATAATTTTATAAATTTGTTTTATTCGGGAGAGCATTTAAATTCGTGGTTGTCCAGTTGCCAAGTCTCGTAGGAATGTTCCGCGGCATATAATCATCAATCATTGCGTATTCAGGGAACATTGCTACGGATTTCGTTGCGTCGAGCGTTCGCGTGTCATATTTCGGTGCCTTAGGGCTCCGTACGTGAGCCCTACGGACGTGTTCCAATATTTCGAAACGGCGGCTTTGTTAATAATAATGAAGATCTGTGTAGTTTCATCATAGTGCGCTTGTTGAATAAAACGTCCGGTTGAATGAACCATTGCATCGTGTCCTTGTTTTCTGTGTTTTTCCATGGCACGTGCGAGTACGCGAGCGGTGTTAGTTGTTGGTACTGCTCACGTGCCTACGGTCATCTCATTTCCCATGCAAGCGCATTCACTGAATTAAAAGCTGCTAACCAATAATCGAAACGACTGCGTAGATGAATCGTATTAGCTAGTGTTTTAATCTTGAGATTTACTTGATCATGTAAATTGAATGCTTAATGTATTTATCTGTTTCAGTGTCTATGTTTCCTTGGCGTAACAGGATGCCTGGTGCATTTATATTTCTTGTCTTCAAATTGTTTACAATTGTTTTATTGTCGTGAACACTGCAAGATTGATCACTTTGTAATACATAATCAATTATGTTGAATGATACTCTAAAAGTCTAATCAACTGTTGCAGGTGGTTAAGCAAATTGTTGTAGGCTGTAATTGTTGTACTCTGGTCACCACTAGATTGAGTTATGACATTAAACACTATGTTCTATTGATAATAATACATCAATAGCATAGCGTAGCGATAGCAGCCTAGTTGGGAGAAGGTCCGCCTCTCAAGCCAGAGGGAGCGGGTTCGAACCCAGCCGACGGCACGCACCAATTGGTTCATTGTTGAACATATGTGCGTATTGTATGTCATCTGCTACATAACTGGAGCCCGGTGTATGGCTACAGGCTCGCCCCCTGTCACATTTGGGACTGAATATCGTCCGGCGAAATGTGGGTGTTGTATTACACCTCTGCCAGCTCCCTATAAAGGAAAAGGCGTGACGATATGTTATGTTATAACTGTTAGCGTAGTTTCAATATTTATTCAAGTAAGATGTAGTCAACCGCTTGCCTGAAAAAACTACACCTTGGTACCTAAGTTTTTTATTTTGGATGATTCGTCATCACTTTCTTTTGTGTTCAAATTTACAGTATCTTTCTATGCAGTGTGAGAGTGTCCAATGAATGACATGACACGACAGAAACCGCAATCAGCTCAAACAATCGTACAAGTACATTCATATCTGTTACAATTTAGTTATTAATTCGATATGGCCTCAGGGCAAACTGACATTGCCATGCGCTTAGTGGACCAGTGGAGCACTATTCTGTTATGTTTTATAATACGGTTACTTTTTTCGCTGGTGACCCTGATAACGTTCAGATTTAGGCCGAGCCCTTAGTTGTCTGACTGAATCTTCAAAAAGATGCACTTGCTTTCTTATTCTTCTTATATCTCTACCTGTTAGTTTGCTTATGAACTGCATTGTTACAACAAATTTAGTTATTTAAATATAACATTAGTTGACGAATAAAAAAATAAAGATTTTTGTGTCCGATAACTCTATATTGTTGTACATTCGATGATGATTGCTACAATGATGTAAATTGGTTAACAAGCATGGAATCTTCTCAATAAGGACCAATTCGTGAATCGAACGCTGGGTCCTGCCTACGTGCCTCCTACGATATTTCACTGCAACAATAGCCACTTTGCGCAGCCTGACCCAATCACATAGGCCATTCGACATCCATGCAAGAAACTGACCACACATACTGAATATGAAATGCACGCAGTTAATGTGTCACTTTTGTCAGAAGTGAACATTTTCGAGTACGGTCATCGACCCTAGCATTGCGTAGGCTAGCTACTTTCTCTCGGTGT
The DNA here is from genome assembly GCA_911728515.1 of Peribatodes rhomboidaria. NCBI lineage: Eukaryota > Metazoa > Arthropoda > Insecta > Lepidoptera > Geometridae > Peribatodes > Peribatodes rhomboidaria. Next base: position 10,708,028 of record OU452172.1, read on the forward strand.
TGGGGCGAGGAGTGCGGCGACGCGGCGAGAAGGGGGTCCTGCCAAATTAAGTGCGTGAAAGGCTGCGTGCAGCTGTTCCGATAACTCGGTACCGCTGCCCTGCCTTCCTGCTGAGCGACTTGCTACATGTTTCTCGCTCCAAACTTTCAGGGCTACCAGAAACGCAGTTCACATTGCGGTACATACCGGTAGCCGAGTGCGGCGCATCAGAATACATTTCTGTGGAATTTTGGCGCCGGCCAACAGCCGGAGAAATGTGAGCATTATCGTAGAACGGGCAACAGAGGTCGGTGAACTCGGGCCGAAGTGGTGGTATTCGCAAATCAGCAGAGGCTTATTGGCCGACCGAGCCGAAGCCTGCTGGTGTCGATCACGCGCGATGCTAAAGAGTTGTATAAGCACAGTAACGCTTTCTACGCCTTCTTGTCGACGAAATTAGCAAAGAAGTGAGCGGAGAAATTGTCAACTTAGCAGTAACGGTTCATTAGAAAAAAGGAAACAATGGATGGTGAAATGCAGGTTCTGAACATTTGAATCTTTTGATTTCAGAGCTGCGTCTTTATGTCGATATGGCGTAGGTACATTATACGTACGTACGTATAAGCAGTTATTATTTAGCTGGAACATTAATTCAGATTGAAAGTACAGATACTTGTATTTGATACTACTAGGTACCACTACCTAAGGAAACTTAAACTAGAGTCTTACTGTACCTAGGTACTTCTGAGACTTGCCCAGTGTAACTATTAACGTTGCGGGGTAATAACGATTTGTACGAGTACAGCATTTAAAAGACTCTTCTTAACAATAAATAGTTATACTGTGGTTTGTCTTTTTTTAACCTTTTAGACACTAAAAAAAGACATAAATTACTGCACGACTATTCCAAAGCTATACAACGCTTATTGCTAAGGGAGAATGGCTGTAGAACCTAATGTTTCTACGAATTTCAATATTTTGGCTTAATTAATTTTTTTTTTGCGAAACGATCCTGTCGTCAGTAGTAAACCATTGGCCAATAAGCCGATTATAATACAGACCCGCAAAAAGTTTCGTTCGTCCGTGATACGCAGTGACGTATAGTTGGGAGCTTTATTTCAGAGATTTCTAAATAGCGTACGAGTGGCGCTACTATGTAGCTGCAGTATGATAGTCACGTCATGCTCTGTTGCGGCCAACCACAAGAGTTACGAAAATCACACGTCGCCGAGCCTGCTGCAGGAATACCAATCAGCCTGAATTGGGCGGTTTACAAAGGTCGAAGGCAAAATCATTTATAAAAATTGCGAAACGGCTACATAAAAAGAGTTGGCACATTGGACGTGCTGCTTACGACGCCACGTTCTCTCTTTTGAAGGTTACTCCACAAAGCTGCGTGTACCGTTAAAACAAAACTGTCATCATTTAGGAGAACTAGTTAACAATGTTTTATAATATAACTGTACTGAAACAGCAACACTTGCTGATATCGACCGAGATATAAATCTTTATTATTTTGATGTATCCGCCGTGTTAGAATAGAAAGGTATCAATAAAACTAGAATGGGTGGGGTTAGGATTAAATACTTTATTGCAAATAAATGGTTGTAAATAGTGGAAAACCGAATTTGCGTTTATGGAGTTGGTCTACGAGCGTAGTCGAACGGTCTACGACTTAGCGCGTCGCACGATGGCGGTGGACGGAGCGCGGACGGCGAGTGCGTTGCGTTGCGTGCGCCGCGCGGTGGCGGCGCGCACGCAGGTTCGGCCCGCAGAGTGCGGTTGCCCGGGGTCGGGTGTCGTATTTCTAGAGCATTGAACCTCTGCAACCTTGTGCGTTGAGTCCAGCCGCTCTCCGCACGCTGCGCTGACGCAACTGCTCCAGCCCCTTCTCCTCTCCGGCCGTAGCCATATCGCATAATTACTCCTTTAGGGCACACCTGTTCTTAACTACAATGAACGATTTGATTCTAGCGCTAATCAATTCATGAAAGGTTGAACTTAATTGGAGGTTGTTCGATGTTATGCAACTTGAGCGCAGCTTGGTCTAATCGCTTTTCATGTTTGCCATTTACACGCGATCATTACCGATCCATTCTCCTTCAACCTCTGAGACTGAACATTATCATTATCGGTCTTCAGGTAGGATTATCGTTGAATACGCTTGCTATATGTGTATAAGCAAATTACCGGTGGGTGACTAACGTAGTTAGCGTAGCGCTGTTAGGGCTGAGAGGAACAATGCGGCGAGTCGGTCAAGAGGTGTGCCGCGGCGGCGCGCTAATTAGCCTCAGCCGTCCGCAAATAGTCCGCGCGAAGTGCAAAACGCGGGCCCACAATTGGCGCCTGCCCCGAGAGCGTTGCGAGGTGACGCTTACGTAAACCGCTGACATAACCGAGTCGACGACCGCCGTTGCGCAACTGCCGAACCCGCAACCCCACGCACTGCGCTCGCGGTGGTGAGGGGACACCTCCCCCTCCACACCAACATTACCTAATTGTACCCAAAATGCATCAAAAGGACACCAGTCCAATGCCCGAGTTACAACACCGGCCGTCGTCAGTGCAACAACCTAGGCTGATCACTGTGGCTCCACCGTTCGGATCGTATCGATTATTGACATTTAAACTATGCTAATTGAATTACCTATGTATGAACACATTAAATTCATGAACAGGTGGGTTGAGCAAGTGCTCGTTACTATGTTTAAATGCAGGTAAAAACACTTAGAATTTGTGAAAATACCGTATTGGCAGTGCGTATACGCAGTCGACGGTAATGAATGCAATTTTTCCGATGCGTGCTCTGCCTAAAATGTGTGTCAGTATTGCGTATTCCTCGCAGGCTCCAGGAACCGATATGGTCGCGGACGGAATCGTGGGCATGTACGTGACGTATATGGTACAGTTATCCTTAGCGAACGAAAGTGAAAACTAAATGCGGGCACGGTCATCGACCCCTGGGCGGGTCGTCGACCGCGCCGAACTGCAAAGGCCGTTTGTGAGTGCTGAGGCCGCGCGCGCGACATTTAGCTGATTGGTGCATGCGCACGCGCCGGTACTGCACCTATTGCATCCTTTATTCGGGACCTAGCTTTTACCCTCAAAACATTTTTAATGAAACTTTTAGGGCAAATAAATTAGGCTTATACGTTACAGAGGTCATTTTATTTGCAGTTCTGTATTTTATTAACTGTATTTTGTTGTTCCACTTCTACCCCGTCGATCGAAAGCTTTCATGTGTTACATCCGGACTGGAATTGCTAAGAGAATTATAGCGGATGTCAAAACATTAATTCAGAGGTGCCAAGTAATTAAATAAGGTCCCACTTGCACAAATCAGGTTCCATTTTGCAAAACTCACTTAAGTAATTTTTTTTTAAATTAAAGTTTTCTTCCAAGCTTTTTCCAAGAATGCGTGCATAAAGATACGTAAAAAGTTTGCATCTCACAGAATTTATTTCATGAGCTATTTTTAAACTTTCGCAGTAAATATGTATAAGCACTATATGTATAAGCACATAAAAAAATTACGCAAATAATTTTACTCAATTATTCTGTAACGGTATGGCATCGCAGTACCTACTTATCTGAAATACTATATTTGGCCACTTTTCAAAACTCGCAAACTTGTCCTCTTCACAATCGCCGATAAGTGTGTAAGTGTGCAGTGTGGTAATCAAAGGGGAATAACACTTTAAGGCTAAAGTGTCAGAGCCGCATAGTTTAAATATTTCGTTAACTATTTAAATTCAAGTGGATTGCGCAAATGCACAGTCGCTACCTAGGCAGCCTTTTGGCTAGGACATTATATCATAGGGAAAACCCTGCGATGACTTCCTGGGACCATTCACTTACATTGTAGGCGCCGGATATTCATGAATAGTTGAACGGTTTTCCCCCTTTCTCGGAACCTTGAGGTTTTTGTAGTCGTTTATTAGGGATGATTTTTACGTGTATCGGAGTCCATGTACAGGCTCAAACCTGACTTGGCTGGCTACGTTAAAGGTAGTAGGCCTTTGAATATAGATATACCAACTTATGATTACTTACTTGTGTTTTATACAAAACTATTTTTGACTCACTAAAAATCGCCTCAATTTTTTTCTAGGTAATACGTACAACTACTGACTGAGCTGATATTACTTACCTCCTAACTACAAAGCAAAAAAAACATACAAACTGTTTTTTTTTGTAAGTAATGTCTTACGAAAAATCGTGTAACAAAACTTGTTAATTATGATGTCGGGATACCTGCACGAAATTTTTGGTGAAATAAAAATAACCCTGTATAAATCTTCGACGTCTTTACACAGACTACTTAACATATCGATTTACAAATTTAATAGGTACACATCGGTTTTTCCTTTTCCTCACGATTGACAAACAGAATCGTTATGTCAAATTAACGACAGTAACATTTATTTTTTAAATTGCAAATAATCGCATTCTACTTTCTCACCTGTGTTGTTTACACACAAAAAAAACGCCTTATTATTAAAAACGGGAAAACATGGTGTCACGTACGGCTAGTACGTGCTTTCATCAATTCATACAGAGCTACGTGAGATGCCTCGAGCCTCATATTTCATGGAATTACTCCAAGGGCCCATATAATTCGCATTCGAAATGAAAGTTCGTGATTCAGCTTATGAATTACTAAATGAAGGCGGGTCATTCTACTAAACTTGTTCATAATTATAAAACATACTAGCTGTCACCCCGCGACTTCGTTCGCGTTTTGAGCTATCCTATCTGTTAAGTTAGATCGAACTGCACACGGTGTGCAAATTTGATCGAAAACAACGTGACACGTAATTTATATTTATTAAAAAAAGAAAAGATATAATCACGCCTCTTTCCCATAGGGGTAGGCAGATACCACTTCTCTCCACTTGCTACGATCCTGGCATACATCTTTTGCTCCTTCCACGTTCATGGGTCTTTTCATACACGCTCGTCGGTTACGGGTATTCTTGACCTGGCCTTTCTCTAACACGACTTCAATTTGATTCGATTTAATTATAAAACTTCGTACCTAAAACTTTTTGAGTGTACTCGTATCTTTCAAAGAGAACTCTTAGGATTATGCTCTAATCAGTTTTGCTAGTTATTTTATAATTATTAACATCTTGTTTACACAAATTGCAAGTACGAAATACTTCTAAAGTAACAGAATATGTTATATTCCATTGTTGTAAAACGTAAAAAACAGTTACTTATCATGGTAAACCAAAAAATACTGTTGCTAGATAAGTACTTACTTACAAACGTTTCATATTCGCACAAGTTTTCGGCCCACTCACTCAGTGTTAAATTGTCAAAGGTTGCACAGTATATCAAAATTGAACTCAATAAAGTGGAGGCTAGAGCTTGTTCTCGAGTGCACGACTTCAATAAGAATGATAGGCAGTCGACAACTGTCCTCACGCATTAGTTTCACGGTGGTAACAACGCGTTGGTAGTTTACCTTTGTAGTTATTGTCAGCCGCATGCGGTCCACTCCATTTAAATAAGTGTTTTTCTGTCCCCTTTAGTCGCAATTAGCACTTATAGCCAGTGTTAAAGCATTCTCGCGTTGGGTCTCGAGTCGAGTCGAAGTCGGCGCTATGTGGGCAAGCACGTTGCAACTAGGCCGCGTTTCCATCAAACGGGTCTCGACTTTTTGTTCGTGATGATGCGGAACAGAAGAGAGAAATTCGGTGAGATAAAGCAGCACTCGGTAAGGAGGACACGGTCACGAGGAGTCATCGGCTCCGAACGACGAATGTAGAGCGAGCGATGTTTCTCCTGCGCCGCAACCTGTCCGCGCCGCGGGCCCACTCCGCCCCGGGCCAAAATACCTCGTTTCCATTTCACACGTTTTGCGTGTGCAACTATTTCTAAAGCATTTAGCATGGATTTACATATTTTACCACTGCTCAAGATTTAAATATAGATTGGACTTTTATGTAGTTACATAAATGCCGACAGTCCCAAAAATGTCCGTTGCACTGAGCATTTAAGTGCTTAATGGCAATAATTGTTGTATTAAGCAGATTACGACGTCGATAGCCACCTTAAGTGGTTTCGATAGTCTGCATAACGAGCTACTTTCTTCCGAGCGCGCCTTATGAGCAGCGGCCCTATTCGGAGATTTGAGATTTTCATCTCACTTTTTTTCGTCCTTGTTGCTCTCGTTTGAAACGTCATAGGTGTGAGAGTGACCAAGATAAAATGTCATCTCATCTCACGCGTAGGAATAGCCCCCAGTTAAGGCATTGTTTGGTCGAGAACAGCAAAAATGTCCAATAATATTTTGGAAAGCACACTGAGTCCTTATGTAAGAGTTCAACGTGACACTTCGAGTGACTCGGTGCACGAACGTTCAGCGCGCCACTTTCCTTGCGCACAAATATTTGGATAGTTCTCTACGGTCCATCGGCGAAATACTAGAAAGTCAGCTTTTTGTCAATTTGATGTCCTTAATAGGAGGGTTATTACCAGCAACGGTATTAAAGCAATTAAAGTAATTGTATATCCGTACGAAATTAATCGGTACCGGCTTCACCAATTAGTTCAGCATCTAACGTGGAAAGAACTCATAAAACTGAATTACAGACTAATAACAATATTAGGATCAAAATTACCTTATGTACCTACTTTAAAATTACTTCAAAAAAAGTATTTTAAATGATGTCTGAAGAGAAAATTAAAAAGCACTAAGACTAAGTTGAATTTTCCTGCGCGTAGTCAATAAATAGTAAGTAAATTAAGTATTAAGTATTAAGTATTAATTAATTAAGTATTTTGGGGGCTGAGCTACCCACGTCCGTAGGAGTGTACTCCATTTTGATTCCCTACACGTGGTCCCCGGGTAGTGCTAACCGGGTAGCAAACTCTGGTGGGAGGCTTCGGCCGCGGCTAGTTACCACCCACCGGACCAAGCCATGCCGTGAAATGACCTAGTCGTGTTTCGGGATGTAGTCCGGTGTAACCGTTCCGAAGACGGGTCTGAGCAGTAGCGCCTCGCTCAACTGCCGTCTTTGTACTTCTTCACTCTCCGAATCTTCATGGCAAGAGTGAATAAGTACTTTATAGGTCGTCGTGCTCCATCTAAGACCACAACGTCGCTTAACATCAGGCGAGTTGGTGGTCAAACGTCGACCTATTCTACATAAAAAAAAAAAAAAAAAAAAAAAAAAAAAATCGGTTGGCTAAACGCGCTACAAAATCTCCTAAACCAACAACAATTAGCCTACTTGTCAAGCTCATGCTTGTGATGGTGTCAAAAGCTCTGTTCGGCACATAGCATAAGTGACCCATAAAGCATGTAGGTGTCAGTAATGATTGCTTTGTTTACACCTCTCGCACGATACACGTTTAGCGATAATGAATAGACGGAGGATGTTTGTGTTAGCCGCGCTGGCAGGCATGCCGATGGGCCGATGGAGCTGTGTCGAGTGTCGTTCGGAGAAGACCGCAGCCGCAGCACTAGCGCGGGTCGTCGACCTCGGCAACAGTGCCAACACTTTACATTTGGCGAACAATGATTTGGAGTGGCGAGGTGAACGGCCCCAGCCGGAGGGGCTGAGCGTGGGCAGTTATCGACCCATATTGGAGGTGAAATGTAGATCAGTGGGCGAGAGCGGCGAAATTTGCCGCGGAGTCTGCGCTCGCGCAGCTGCACCCGGCCGCGCCCGCGCGCCGCGCGCCTTCTCGTGCGGATACAATACGCGCTGTTTGTACGAGTATGACAGCGTAGCGTACGAAAGCGCGCAGGCTCGCACCGCTCCACTTATAGGCTTTTTGTATTTTATGTTTATTGGAACTTACTTGAGATACTTACATTTCGAAAGAACTAACCTTTAACTTGAATTTTTTCCCCTAACCAGCTGGGCGTATGATAGCTCTCGATGATAAAGTGATGGTGTAGTCAAATCTGGTAAAAAAAGTTAAGCTTAGCAAGTGAACTGCCACTTTCTAAGGCCACTTTATCTGAAGATTACATTATTAGCTTGATGTTAGTTTTCCAACAGATATATGAATTATTTTTTAGTAGGTATATGGTTTGCCCTAGCATAATCTCATATTTCACCTAAACTGTTTGCAGCATTAATGTACATGATGTAAAAGTATTAAAATATCTTTCACAAGTAGGCAAGAATACAAATATGGGGATATTAATTTTCCGTATCAGATATTATATTTATAGAGGAAGTCAACGACATTATCAAATATCCTATTAAATAAATTGAAAGTAGGTATTATCGAAAAGATAAAATATTATTAGGATTAAGTTTTGGCACTTTTTTCAAGGTAATAATCTTTTTTATACAGATCCTTTAAGAGGTTTTTGGTGAGTTACCTATAACCCTGTATAGCCAACATAATTGCCGGACTAATCGGCAAGCTATACTAAACTAACAACTACTTTGCTATAGCCTACCAGATATTAATGGTGCACTTATCTTCTTCCTTGAAACGAAAACCTCAATGAAAAATCTGGAATTGAAAGAAAAGTACCTAAAGTTTCTACCCGACTTCGTTTAATACTTTAATCTATTCGAGCAGGTACCTACTCGTACCTATCTAAATACGAAACAAACTTTAAAAAAAAAATTAACCATTGTTTTCTCAGACAGCCCCTAGATCGCTATCCCGCCGAACTCAAAATACCTACGTTTATATTCAAAATTGCGGTCTCATTTTCAAGGTATTCGTCTCGAAGATATTTCTCGGTAGAAATTCTTTTTCCTCCACTCCGCTAATGCCGACAAGGTTCCATGGCATGTTGATACTGCGTACACATTTGTAGGAATCAATTCCTGGCCTCATTCTGCACGTGTGCGGAAGAAACATAACTCCTGATGTATAGGAAAGTCCTTTATTGCCTTCGGACACAGTTAAACGTCTCTTTGTCCGATTCCAGACTCGTAAAAACTGCCGAATTTCTGATGGAGAACATTTTTATGACGTTTCGAATAACGGACCTTTTGCTGAGAACCTATAAATCTATTCTGGGAGAAGGACCGAATAACTGCGGTAGTAAAGAAATAGTTTCGTAGATTCTTCAAGAAACATCCATGTATATGCCTAAGTTTTTCGCCTTCTGCTAAATAAGAAATGAAAGAAAATTATGGTCCAAGAACAATGAGTTTGTTTTTCTTCGCTTCAATTTGCTTCCGAAAAAATAACAAGCCACATTTAGTCCAGAATGTGGCTACGTAGAATTAAACGTCGCTAGTTTTGTGTCTTTTATTAGTTTATGTTGTCTTTGGCGCTTACTGTCAGCAATTTTTCTTTGATAACCGATTTCCAGTTTACCAGAAAAAAGAGGGTACTTCATAATTTGTTAAAAGCAGTGTGCTCGTTAATAAAAGGAGAAGGAAATTGGCAGGAGCTTAGAGAAATTATACTTATTCTGAGGGCAAGAGTTTTAATCAATATTAGTGACAAGTAGAGCTGCTTGTACTTGTTTATTTTGTGACTCGTTACTTACGATTCTTGATGTCGTCTGCCTTAATTTTGCAACAATTTTGTTTGCTATAAATAGGAATACAATGCGTGTTGTGGATTGTTTTCGTGCATGCCTCAACAATCAGGATCGTATTTCATTCAATAACGTTAAATACGGAAACCTCGAGAAATTCGAAATGTACTAAGCATATTCAGTAGGCAGTATACTGAATGTTCGAGGTTAAAACAATTTGGAGCCTACGTACAGTACCAACGAAAACGATTTGGGAAAATATTTGCTTACGTCAACGCAATGCGACGTACCTACCTAATTTAAGTCACCGATTCCTGACGACTGATTGAAAATCCCTATCAATAGATTGTCTCGGAGGAGTAATCTTTTTTTGACATTTTTAACATCAGAATATCTTGTAAATCTGCCCTATGCATGACCGTCGCCTGAACCCGTCCAAACTATCATTCTGTATACACCCGAGACACTGCATCGTTTTTTAGTGAACCCTAAAGGGAACCGATTGACTTTTAGACGTCTGGTTTGCAGACTAAGGAAACAACCCTGTCTAGACACCTTTAAGAGCGTCCATTAATCTTGCCTCAAATGCAATTTCATCTCTCGAAACGGATTCGAGGAATATTGCTTTTGTGAATTTGTTGAATAATGCTGATGTCGTGAACATTTATTTTATTACCGACTGTTTTAGTATTTTGTTAACGTTATTAATAATAAAAATGAATGTTTCTTTGTATGTTTGCCGTCTAAGCATACCTAAACTATTTATTTCTAATTAAGTTACAATTTTGTATTTACTTGATCGAAAACCGAGCGTAAAGACATCAGCATTAATGAAAATTGTCTCACATTATAAAAGTATCAATGTTCAGTCCAAAATACAATTGACCAGTCTTCGTTTTCCTGCATTCGTGTTGCACTACTTTCTCAATTGTCGACCTAATGTAAAAGAACATTAATGCATTCAGTATCTAACTGGAACGTGAAATCGCTTGAACTTCGACCAACTCGTTCCGACTTCAATTGTACTTTCGTCCATTTCAATTCTGAGTGGCAGAGTTGAGTTGGCACATGAATCTAGGTCCAGCACTTGATCAGGACGCGGTTCGTAGTCACGAGTACGTTCGTGACATGTTTTGATTTCTGGCTGATATATTGAGCTAAATGGCAGTTGCGCTCGCGGCGATCCGCTCCAAATGTCAAATGCCACCCGTGACGTCCGTGACTGCTTTTATGGTATGGCCTAAAACCATCCTAAAACACGCGCATCGCTTCCTTTGTTTCAAGTAATTGATGGTTTTCCTTTCAATCCTCCAAATGTTATATTTTATAATGTATTATATTTGATAATGTATTTCTGCTACGTAGTTACTTGTGCTGCGTAATGTTCTCATACGTAACCCTGCCGGTCCATTTAATGGTTGTTTTTGTGCGTGCTTTCAGTTGAGATTAAGAATGAGCTCTCATAACGAAAGTCTTAACATTCAATTGTGTAATATTTTTATTGCTTCCTATTAAAGCGCTTTAGTTAAATCTACCTACAATCACGCCGTTGTTATACTTTATTGAGATCAGGTCACGCTGTACATTGTAATAGAGCTCGCTTACATTTCGTCGAACACATAGAAACAGGTATCTCATTGCTTCGCCAGTACTTTAATAAAGCTTTATTTCTCACGATTGTAAGTCGAGGCGGAGTTGAGTATCGATTCACAGTTCTCAGAACGGCTATAAACGACTGGGTTCTAATTATAGTGCACGCGCAGGCGAACAACTTATGTCACACGTACAAGGTTACCGCGCCGAGGAAATTTGTTCTAAGCAAGTTTCCGAAAGCGGCCAGAAGAAAGTACTTTTACTGAGACGTGGCACAGTTTCCACGCCTGATGAGATAGTGCGGAGCAAGTCGTGCCCTGCCACGGGCACGGGACTGGAGGGCACACGACACGGCAACGCTCACTCGAGATTCAACGATAAAGGCGAATGCGTACTAAATAGTCGCCAAATACTCTGCAAAACATAATTTGCTCTATAGGTACCTAAATGTTTTCTTAGTACGTATTTCATTAGAAAGGAATTTGCTCAAACGTAAGTAAGTAATTATTTAAAATTAGTTTTATTATGTATGGAATTTATTTTATTGTCTGAGAAATTCTAAATAATACCGTCAGTCTTAATCGCCAGTCCGTCATAATCATCAACAAATAGGTACGAGTTGTATTCAATAAATACAAAGACAAGTACACCCCGTAATTAATTAATAATCTGTTATGTTTTACCATAAAATCCCGAAAAATATAACAGGGCTCACTGAGGGTAAATTCAAATCACATGTAAAATTAATAAAATTAATGAAAAGAGGGTACTATAAGGTTAAGAGTTATTTAGAAGATAAAGATGTCTGGAGCCTTCCACTTCCGCCAAGTGGCCACTAGTATTTATAGATATTACCTAGTTGTAAGCCAAAATTTGTGAGACTGTAATTTATTTATTATTTGAAAAAATAATGCCCACAGTTTCTTGCCTGTTCTTCTGAGTAGAGGCTCTTTATCCGAACAAGGCGGTCGAGTCTATTTAAATAACTTTGACGTTCATAAGGGTATCTTTGATACCTAAATTGAATAAAAACATTTTGACTTTGACTTGACTTTGACTTTGTTTAGATAATTATTTAAAATTTTAATTAATTTTCTAAACGATTTTTCCTTAGCTGAAAAATAGTATAGTCCGTGAATGTATTCATCATGTCCCATCCCTAGTTATCCGGCCGGCGGCGTCTGCGCAGCGCAGGCTTTCCCGCGTTAGTTTAACGAGCAATGACTCTCCGGCGAAATGTACGGGATTACTAATATATGGGTAACTGCCACCGGATGGGACGACGACGTGTTGTCGGCACTAACTCGTTGCTTTTCCGTCTTTCCCTCATTCGACTCAGAAATATAGGTGACCACCCACCACTACCTGCGATTAGAGAGTTTCCAGAAAGTTCTTCCATATCTGTGAAACGCGGTTCAAGATAGCATTATATGCTTATACAAGCAAGACATTCATTCGATAAGTAATCGCTACGTTTATGATTCGGTAAACTGTAGTTTTTATGAATGACAATAAAACTATGGAAGAATGGCTTGTATACCAATACCACGGTAGCTGCGTTGTTGTGTTTTGCAGACGATGAAAATGTGCTTTAGGCATGATAAAAATAGGATTCTACTTACATAACCTACATTTAGGCTGTTATGTATAAAATTAAATACATAAATAACTCAATAGTTATTTCTATTTATTATATTAGGTCCTTACGTATGAAATTAGCGTTTTGTCGTACTGATCAATTTGATCTGAAATATCTCCTCTTTGGTTAAGAATTCGAAATTCAAATTAATAAATTCATTTAGCTGGTTTTTTTTTCTTTGGAATACAGTCATTCATTTGTTATTTTCCTCATTATTTTTTCTTTGGCGTCGCTTATTACCGCGCAATGGAAAACATGAAATATCGGTACATTTACGAGTACGAGTTCTACCGTGGCACCAGTGCTGCAGAAACAGCTCGAAGAATTAATGATGTGTACGGCGCTGGTGTCGCTAAAGACAGCATGGTACGTTTTTGGTTTCAACGTTTTCGTTCTGGAAATTTCGACCTTAAGAACCAACCCCGTGGACGGCCGGAGATCAAAGTGAAAAACGAAGAATTAAAGGCTATTGTGGAAGCGGATCCATCACAAAGCACTTCAGAGATAGCAGCAGGCTTCGGGGTAAGTGACAAAACTGTATTAATCCACTTGAAGCAAATCGGGAAAGTAAAAAAACTCGAACGATGGGTACCTCATGAATTGAGTGAATCGAACTTGCAAACACGGGTCGCCTGTTGTGTTACTTTGCTCAACCGACACAATAATGAAGGGATTTTAAATCGAATCATTACTTGTGATGAAAAGTGGATATTGTACGATAATCGAAAGCGCTCATCGCAATGGCTGAACCCTGGAGACCCAGCCAAATCCTGCCCTAAACGAAAATTGACTCAGAAAAAGTTACTTGTAAGTGTTTGGTGGACTAGCGCCGGTGTCGTTCACTACAGCTTTCTTAAATTTGGCCAAACGATTACAGCAGATATCTATTGTCAGCAACTGCAAACCATGAAGGAAGAACTAGCTGTTAAACAACCGAGATTGGTCAATCGCTCTAGGCCACTGCTGCTTCACGACAACGCAAGACCACACACTGCACAACAAACAACCACTAAGTTAGCTGAGCTACAATTGGAATGTCTGCGACATCCACCGTACTCCCCGGACCTTGCTCCAACAGATTACCATTTCTTCCGGAATTTGGACAACTTCTTACAAGGAAAAAAATTCCACTCCGATGCAGCAGTCCAAACCGCCTTCAAAAAGTTTATTGATTCTCGCCCCCATGGTTTTTATAGTAAAGGGATCAATGAACTACCCATAAGATGGCAAAAATGCATAGATAACAACGGTGCATACTTTGATTAATTAAATATATTTTACAAAAAAAAATCGACTTTTTATTCCTCCCGTACAAAACGCCAATTTCATACGTAAGGACCTAATTATACACTTTTACTGTTTGTATCCTGGAATCCACTATTTAGGTAGAGTATTAAGTACTCTTAAAACGATTCATAGTAAAGTTAATAAAGACGACGTCGAAGATTGAAAATGCTTGCCCAAAAGAAATCTATCCACTCTTTCTTTTAATTGTACGTGCTTAGAAAACCTGATGTCTCGGGCATGAGTAAAAGAAATACATAGTAACTACTTCCTTTTCTATGTATTGAGCACGAATTTCAAGCTTTTTACAAAAGGTATCTAGAATATGTACCCAGGGAACCATACCCGCTAGTCTTAATAAATATAAGTTACGTGTCACGTTGTTGGTCCGCTATAGACTCCTAAACTACTTAACCGATTTCAATCAAATTTGCACACCGTGTGCAGTTCGATCTCACTTAACAGATAGGATAGCTTACATATAGGTTATTTATATAGGTATATAAATAATAAACGCGAACGAAGTCGCGGGGTGACAGCTAGTAAATTATAAAAACCACAAAGTAAGTTTACTCACTTGGCCGGTTTTTTATTTTTTTTAATAAAAATATAAAAACCGGCCAATTGCGAGTCGGACTTGCGCACGAAAGGTTCCATACCATCCTAACTAATATTATAAAATTTATAAATGCGAAATGTGAGTTTGTTTGTTTGTAACGCTTTCACGCCCTATCTAATCAACCGATAAGCATGAAATTTTGCATACATGTTGTCTGGGGTACAGAAAAGGAAATAGGGTATTTTTTTATCCCGAAAAAATAACGGTTCCTGTGGGACCGCGGTGCTCAGCTAGTTATTTATAAAAACGGGGAAAAAAATACGTTTGTAGTATGAGAGCCAGCTTAAATATTTATTTTATTCTGTTTTGTTATTGTTCTTAAAGCGGCAATAGCAATACATCATCTGTGAAAATGTCACGGTTCATGAGATACAGCCTGGTGACAGACGGACAGACAGACGGACGGAAAGCGGAGTCTTAGTAATAGGGTCCCGTTTTATTCTTTGGGTTCGGAACCCTAAAAACGCTTAGGTAGATACATAATATATCTGCTCAAGGAAATATTTTCAAGTAGGTATAATTATATTGTAGCAATTCCTTAAAATTTCCCTGAATTGCTTTATAGAAGACGTTATAAAGTTATAAAATCGGCTTAAATTGTATCGAATTTGCCAGATTAAATACTGATAATGGAGTAAAAGCGCATTTGTATAAAAACAGCGAAAAGTATTTCGGTAGCATAATTTGTCATTGATGACTCTCTGAGACTGTAAGTACTTATAAGTATAATTTTACTACACTTCCTAAATAATATTGATTGGTTTTTCAAATACTTGATTGTACTTTTTTATATCCGAATGTTATTTTTAGCAGCAACAATGAAGTTTTTCGTCGCTTTCCTCGCCGTGGTAGCCGTGGCAGCAGCCAACCCCCTCCCCCTGGTCCAGCTCATCGTCAACGTCAACGCTCCCGCCGACACGGTCAGCCCTGCCCCCGTCATCGTCGACAAGCCCGTGCCTGAGCTCATCGCCCCCGGCCCTGTCAACATCGTAGACGAAGCGGACCCTGTCATACTTCCAGAACCCGTGGTTCTACCCCAACCTATTCTTTCCGGGGTCGTTCTTCCCGAACCTGTGGTTCTTCCCGAACCAGTTCTCCCAGAGATCGTGGTCCCCGAACCCGTGGTTCTTCCTGAGCCGGTGGCCCCTGAAGTCGTGACCCCAGAAGAGGTCATCGTTGAAGTACCTGCGTCCGTGCCCGCCGCTGTCGTGACCCCCGTGGAGACTATCACTCCTGAGGAAGTCATCGTGTCTGCACCTTCCGTATCACCCAGCGTCATTAACACATAAATGTGTACGGTTCTTGTATACTGTGCAGTCGCGGAGTCGGATTTGTTGTGATGTTTGAATAAACCAATTCTTAAACTTTGACCAAAAACTTTTTTTTCACATCTGAAAAAAGGTCGTAAAATGCTACATACATACAAATACATGTACCTAATGGTCTAAGAATGCTTCTGACATCGTAACGCCTGAAAATTAATGTTGAAATTAACGTTAGCGTAAATTAATAAAATGGTTTTTCAATTGCCATCTCTGATGTTAATTTAGGAAAAATTAGTTGCGCAGGATTTTTGGCAAGGCGTTAAGAGCATAAAACCTAAGCATATTGCTTGGGTGCATGCATATTGCACCCAAGAATGCTCCGAGGAGAGTAGTACAATCAAATCAAAACCGTTGCCCAGCTGTGGCTAATAAAGCTGATGATGACGAAGGCTTACAAGTTAGATCAAAGCCATTAGGGATAAATGTTTTTAAAGTCAAAAAAGGTTTTCCCTAAGGAACTGTGCTCGTTATCTACCAACAAAATTCCATGCGTCATTGTAGGTTTACAGCCTCACAGGGACGTTGCTAAAAATAAATCTGACTCATGCATTTAATCGCCTCTGACGTAGCTCCATCGAGGGATGAATGAAAAACGTTTGCCATTTATAAACTGTGTCCTTTTTGCAGACTGACTGACTCATACTTGCCCGAGAAGATTGTATACAACCTCGACTGGTTGAGGAAAACGCCATGAAAACAGACCTTTTATGCATCTGATGAAATTGCGATATCGTAGGTCATGTCCGTTCGTTAGGTAGAGTGTTGTTTATGTTAGATACTGTACGATATGATGTTACAGTATCTAGTTAACCACACGTTATGTAAATTTTATTTGCATGCTCATCCGAATAAAATATAGATCACACAACGTGCGACAGACAACCCTTTAAAAATATGAAATTCTAGCGAAAATTGTTTGCATTGAAAATAAAGTTATTTACAATTATATTTGTATTGCTCAAATGCTCTACGTTCTCTATACCTACTTACAATTTTACTTTTTAAATTGCGTGCGTAATCGCTGTTTACCTTCGCCTCTGCATTTGCGTAGCAACATCCTAATGACGTCATCGTTGCATTAAGATGCCCGCAGACGTTTAAATATGTCGGGACGAGGCAACTGGTTCTCAAAAGCTACTTCAGTTCTCAGAAATAAGTTTCGCACACCTGCCCTATTCGAACGTCCTTATAAATGTGGCTGTACACTTAATTTTGTCTCGACATTTTTTTATTCATTCTGCTGATTTCGTTTTCTTACTGCATTTTCCGGTAATCTTACAGGTTAGACCATACTGCCATCCTAGTCTGCCCTTAGAAACGAAGTCGTTTTGCATGCGAAAATAATGTATGGCTCATGTGATATCAATTGTATAATTACTAAGGCCTTTAGAACTTCTGTTCATAAAGAGTGAGGTTCATCTTTAGCTCACAACGCCCCTAGAGATCACGCCTAACAATCTTTCGACGTCTACAACGCCTTTAAAAATAATTTTGCACACTTCATGCAGCATGAAGTGTATTTATTATCTAGGTAAATACTTAACATTTTTACAACAATGCGCATTATCACATTCATTCACCGACACGCTAGTGTGCGTGCCATAAAAACATGCTATTTCTGTAAGTACAACAGATACTTATGTATAGAGATGTCGATATATCGTATACGTGCAGCGGCAAGCTTGTATCCACGGCCGATAGTGTAGCCAAAGGTCACGCTATCACTCGAAGACTTCGCCCAGAATGACCTTGCCCCAGATCACCTGACCTTGTTCTCTACGAGCTATCGACTAACGCCTATCGTATCGTATGACTACACTCATTCATTAGTCGCATTTGTTGGGCCGCTGGGCTTAATTGAGCTGCATTCCCAGGATCAATGCCATTTGTGTTGTCGTGTTTGTCCCCACTTCAGATCTACAAAAAAAGACCTTCAGAACACAAAAAACGCGGCTAAAAAAGGGAATCTCAATTTGTCATCAACGCTTTAATGATTATGTTTTTACTGAAACGCTTTTTGTGTGTATTTTTAAAAAAGCTTCCTAAATTTAACATCTCATTTTCGTGCAGTGCCCTGTGCTGATTCTAATTACACCATTAGGTTTTTTGTTGGGTTAGATTATTCTAAGTATAGATTGAATTAATACGAGTTCTTATTAGGTAAGGCATAAATGCGTGATTGTTATGCGGGCGGAGTCGCGAGGCCTGGCTCCATGAGGCTGCGATAAGGTCTGATCATGACAAGTGACAAGTGCATACACCAAGGTCTATGTTGTTATTGTGACACAACATAACTAATGATATAACTGTCGATTGTTATGACACTTATGACTCTAATGTAACACTTCTAATGGACTGATTTATTGATTGAAATTGCATTAAATTTGGAATTCAATTTGCGATTTTAAATCTACGGCCCCTTATTAAAATTAAAATAACCCGCATTCATTGAAAGGAAGTTCTAGTTAAGTATCTTAAAAAAATGCATTTCTTTATCCCATTAATCTCCTCGCAATATATACATAAATACTATGGGCCCATACAATAGTAGGTATTTTAATCTAAAATGCATCCATCACAATGTCTAACAATGGTTATGCTATGTCCTTGCGATAAGCTATCATAAATAATAAACAATGTAAACATCTACTAGTGACGTAGGAGCTCTATCGATAGTATTAGGTACTGTAACTGAATCCTGCACTGTTATATAATTACATAACATGCACGTGACTATCGCTTGATGTTTTATTATGAATATAATCAGGGTTGTACATTTGACCTATCTTTAGAATAACAATCTAAACGCCAACTTTCTAAAAGCAAGTGTTTTAATTTGGTTGTTTTTCTTTTTTAGCTTATACATATATGTATATACAAACATAAGTTCCGATATAAGTAATATGAAGACTCTTATTAATTGATAACGCATGCTCAATTTCTCACTACTGATTTTCTTGATAGTTGTCGGATGTCGAACCAATACAAAAGGCAGATAGCATGTAGTATGCACTCCGCGCACGTATAGCCCGCCCAGTTGTGAGCCGTCAAGTTTTCTCAGCTTTCCGTGGACCGCCCCACCCTCGCGGGGCGTGAAAGCACCACGGCCGGCGCGGGCGCAAACTGTGCCACCGGGGTCGACGAACGCCGGCCTAGACCCACATCCGACAATTGGGCCACAATCGACAGTATCGCGGGCGCGTTGACCCCGCGCGGTGAAATGCCCATCTCTCTTCACACTCTTTCTCTCGACGCTCGTGAGCGCCCACCAAGCACCGGCTTTCCCAATCCCAACCACACGGGCCGACCGCGCGACCGACCGACGGCGACGCGCCGACGTCACCACACCGACGCCGCCACCGGCGTTGCATGACAAGCTTATATTTAGATAAAACATTAAAACTTAAGCTTCACGAAAGTAGTAGAAAGTATTCCTATTTCCCAGCATATATACCGGTGCCGCGTCTTGCCGTTTCGAATAGCAAAGTGTAAACAAATGCCTATTATTCTTAAATGCGAAAATGAGTTTATTTGCTTGTCCTTTTCCTCGTAGTTAAATCGTTTAACCGGTCCCGCTGAAATTTTATCCAACAGAACTTAGACTATGCTTGGATATTGTGGATAGAACCGTGGGTAGAATGTATCTACGTAGGTATTCTACGTACATAATTATCACACTTACCGTCCGGTTTCTGCCTCGCTAAATATATCAAAACCATCTAAATAACACAAAGAGTTAACATTAAATGCTTATCTAAGTATTCATTAAATTAGAGCAGAATTTGTGTGTCATGCTGACTGAACTGTAGTTACCTACAGATTGTTTTCTCCCAACACAAGCTTGCATGTGACCATCCGAACTATTCGACGGAACTGTCTCAAGAAACTGTCATTAAAGTATCATGTAAAATACGAGAATGTTCGATCTTCTTCTAATAAGCACCTGCATTTATCAGTGAGCCAGGAGTATTGGAAAACAAACAGCCGTTCATCGTCGGTGGCGTGTGCATGTGGTACTCGAGCGTGGCGTATTCAGCATGCACGTACTTTAAGTCGATTTGTGTTAGCATTGCACGATTTTCACTTTCAGGCGAGAAAAATATGCATTTTCTTTAGTATGCAACGAATCTGGGTGAAAATATCACTTGTCAATAATCTATATTTTTAATTAAATTTTTAAAAGTACAGTACAGTAGCATTGGGCTACAAAAGTCATTGTAGAATCTTCATCAATTCTGTTTTAAGTATTCCAACTTCACAAAATATAGGTTAGCAATAAAAAATGTCATAACTAAAATACCTAACCGCACCGCACCAAATAATCTATATATATAAAATTCAAAGTCCTGACTGACTGACTGATATATCAACGCACAGCCTAAACCGCTAATAGCTAATCTGTCTGAGAATTAAGTAGCAACAAATCACTGTCGTTCCACCGCATAAAACTTAGTGAAAAAAAATGAGAGCGCCTGTTTTTATTTTCACTCGAGCGACAACATCCATAGTAGTGATATAGTGTGGAAGCGCAAAGAAACAAACAAGAGCGAACGGAAAAGAAAGTAAAAATGAGTGCATTCATATAAGAACTAGGCAAACGTGTGTAGTACGAGAAACGTGCAAGCGAATGCAGCGGTTTCATCTACGGGAAAAAGTGATGTCTATGGAAGTGGAAACTCCGTGGATTCGGAGTGAGCTCGTATTGTTCAGCCTTCGCGTTCCCGCACATCTATGCATTTGCAAGTATATTGCACTTTTTTGCCCTACTTCTTCACTTTCTTCCTATGTACACTTTCTAGGCTTTATGGTGAAATGTCTACGCTTTCTCGCAGCACCAGTGCAAGTTTTTCTCGTTGGCGTCGCTTACCATTTGGAATGAATTGAAATCGAATCGCAATTTATTATTTTCAATTGCCTTGGATACTTATCGATTTATGCACGTAGACTGCTGTGCAGGCTGAACTTTAACCTACTTTTACAAAATTTAGGTCGTGTCGATAGCCAATCGTTTATTTAAAGCGAAATGTCCTTGGCATGCAACAAACATAAGCAGCTTTCTTTGAATTGCACAGCCCTTTCTTATGGTACGAACATCGACGCTACGAAGAAATAGAGTGGCTCTACAAAATGAATGATGTCAGATCTCGGCGAATGAACTGCCTCTCACCACGTGTTATTGGCTTTGTAAGCATCGTATTTAGGTCACAGTGGAGGCTTGCTCTGGAAATCTGCATAGACGGATGTCGGTGCTATTAGATATTGTGAGTTTCTCTGTCGGTGAAACTTTCGGAGTGAGCGAAGTATGTCAGCCCGCGAGCCCGATGTGCAGGCGAGCTTTGCGCGGTGTACCGCGGAAATGGGTCCGTGACAATAAAGTACGCCTGTCTTTGTGGGCCATCGGCGGGATCGCTGCGCCGAGCAGCACTATGCAAATGGATTGGAACTTTCTTCAGGCGCGGGCGGGTAGAGGCCATTGTAACGATTTCTCCAGCGTAACCGCACGATTTTCGCCTCCCCGAAACATACTATGGTCGTGATATTGTGTTACTCGGAGAATTGTGTTACTGGGACAGCTTGCATTGAATCATGAGGCTATTTCGTTTCTACTCTCACCTCTCCGTGCAACTTTGTTGCACACTCAGGTTCGAGACTTGATTTTTTGTTTGCACTACCGTTGTTGTTTCCAGAAATCACGTAACCGTATTTATGTAAATTTTTTATACTTACCTAATTAACACAAATATTACTTTGTTTTTAAACATGGCCAAAAAAGTCTAAAAAGAGTTCGCTAAAGAGATATACATTCGTTTTTTTGCCTGAAATTAAAAATTTTAAACACGTGCAGACCGCCTGCTTTGTGTCCAAATATGATTGTAAATGGTAGAGATAATTTGTGGATTTCGGGTGCGAGTTGCGGCGCGACCACGACCCGCGCAACAAGCGCGCGCCGGCTCTGCGCGGGCGCACGCTGCTGCGCTAACCTACTTGGCGAGCGTTGCTCTCTTTGTTTGTAAACATGGCGGCCGGCGCCCCGCCCTTACCGACCAATTTTTGATGGTTTTGTACGTTTTCACTAACTGTTGATTGTAAATGGCGAAAGTTTAAGAAATGTGCGTGAAAATGAGGCCACTATGAATACTGTAGGTATGCAAAATGCAGTTACTACTGAGCTACAATAACTGTTGAAAAGAGACACCAATAATGTTCAACAGGCTTTCGTGCTCTCGCGTCTCGGTTCGTTTCTGGGTCACTTGGTACAAAAGCAGGTGGTATGAGACTCAGCTGTTGGAGTTATCATACCTCTTGTACGGAAAAGTATATTTTCGCAGAAAGGTCTTCATTATTTTATTTTATATATTTTTTAAGTAAGTATGTAAGTTTTTTGGGTTGATTTTTTGAGTTGGTCTTGGTACAATTGTTGCATTTGAAAAAGATTCTAAATTGTCATTAAACATATTTCACATCTAAATAGCTACAAGCTTTAAGTGGGTAGAGCTTAACAACTTCATCAATTAATCTTATATTGTTTATGTAATTTAAAATGCACACATATAACTTCAGCACATTCATATTTGAAACACATCATTTAAAATTACCTACGAATTAGGTATAAGTGAGTAAACTTATCACCGGTAGGAGCTTACACAAAATTACTTATACTTTTACTGGCAGAAATAATAGTATTAGCTGAGAGAAGTACGTAGACACTTATACTTGTCTACCCTGAGTGGTCACATTAAAGTAGATAGTCTTTTAATTTTACGAGTTATTTGCCAAAATTCAAGCAAACACTTAATGCACGGCGAAATATTGACACTGCTTGTTTACTTTGCCATCGTGAGCAGTGTGTTTCCCAAATATTGCAACTCGTTTGTCTTGAGACAACTACCTAGCAGTTTCACCACAGTCGGAATATCTCAGCGATTGGCGAGGGCGCCCTGGTCAGGTCATTTCCATATAATAGTTCTTGTCACTTTTTTCGTTAGCTCGTCTGATTTTGATGCAACTTGATATCCATATTTGTATGAGCAATTTGCACGTTTATAACTAAGTATTTACTTTATGAATAGCCTGTTACTTACTTTTCTTTTTCAATGTTTATCTCTTAGAACGTTATTTATCTTGTACTACCTACATACGAGTAAGTATTATTTTTTTTGTTCTTCAAAGCAAAGCAGTTTCTGGTGTATGAGAATCTAGAATCTGCATTGTCAGAATGGTCATTTAATAATATTAGTACCTGGATGGCCGAGCTTTGCTCGGTATTTTTTTTTATTTTTTAATTGTGTTTTTTGGATAATAAACAATTGATTTTAGTCTAACCTCAAAGCAAACACTCATTTACTTCGTGTTACTTAACAACGCCATCTGCTGTTGTGTCGTTAAAGCAATTAGTTGCTCACAAAAAATAGTAGTATTATTATTCGCCAATAGATGTCAGGAAGAGTCATATTTTTCAGTTGAGATTGATTATCGATAAAACACGAATAAAATGATATTTTCTAAAAATGATTCCTAGCTAGATCGATTTATCGCCCCCGAAACCCCCTATATACTAATTTGTATGAAAATCGTTGGAGCCGATTCCGAGATTCCAATTATATATATATATATGTACAAGAATTGCTCATTTAAAGATATAAGATAAGATATTTCAGTTCAGAAGGCTTGGAAGGTAATACTTGCCATCCTACTAATATTACAACCGCGAAAGTTTGTAAGAATGGATGGATGTTTGTTACTCTTTTACGCCAGAACGGCTGAACAGATCTGTATGAAATTTGGCACAGAGATAGATTATAGTCTAGAATAGCACATATGATAGGTACTTTTTAACCGCGGGTGAACTGCTGGGCGCAGCTTGTATGTAATAAGTATTATACGAGATCATTGAATCACTGTTTAACTCTATTATGATAGCTAGGTAGCTCTAGTAAAATGGTGTGTCGGTATTGTAAACATAAGTACAAGATAAAGTGACCGTCAAACGCTCGCGACCCTCATGATTAGTTCCATTACGTAAAGCCACACCTCATGGCCCAAGAGCGAGCTTATCCCTTCACATTGTCAAGGGTCATTGAACCGGTAACATTCTGCTATTCCTTCGAAGAATGCAAGGACATCGATGGACCGTTGGGCGAGACGCGAGCGATCTGACTCGAGCACCCAGCCTCGTTTACCTGTCTCACAGTTCTTAATACATAGCCGCCCGCCTCTACGCGCCAGCAAATGTTGCGCGATCTCTGTTTACTGCCAAATACAAATATTTCGAAATAACCTTTTAAACACCATACCTACCTTTTCGCGACGTACTTATGTTCTTATTCTGTGGGAAAGCAACAAAAGCTTCGCACGGCTTTGTTTTCGCATACGGAACTTCCAGACGGACTAGTTTAATGAACCAAGTAGGTAGGTACTAAGGTACTTAATTAATTAATGCTACAAACGTGATGTGTTAAAGTGACCACACTTTAATCATTGTTTACGACGGTGTTTATTCTCACAGGAGTCTTGACAATTAACATTCAATTATACTGTCAAAGTCCTGTGATTGATAATGAGCTGGTCTTTGACATTGGTTATTGTGAAGTTTTTATTACTAGTACTTAATTACTTACTTATGCTTACTCAGTGCAATGATCTGAATCTTTTACAAAAGCTTAAAGTAACTCGAATAGATACTCCTGATTGAGTGAATTGAATTCTCACACAATGGGGTCCGTACAAAAGAAATGCTAGAAACTAGCACTTGCTGTCGCTTGTTTATTTTTAGCTCTCCAGCTACAATTTTCCTTAGTAAAGTTATAAATAACCTGATCTCCAATGTACGATATTCCAGGAATTTCTCAGCTATTGTGCAACAGCTGCAAGCGAGGGGTAAAAAGCCTCGGATACATTGACCCACGACGGGACTGGTCTACCACCATTTTTGCGCGATTAAAAAATAAAAGAAGGAGGATGAATGCATAGGATGCAAGCATTCTAGACTCACGGGTGTAGCGGTGCGGGCGTAATAACAAGCAAAATGAGTAAAAGGAGCCAGCCGGGACAGTGGCCCGAGTGGAGTACACGACCTGAACAGGCGGCCGCCGACTTCTCTATGCGCGATTGAAACACAGATAATACAACTGTCTGGATTGAGCCGTACTCTCAGCCTCATTGACAGCAGCACCTTATTAGAGATTCCCTACTTCGACGTCGTCTGTCGCGCAAACCAATGAAGCTATTGACTTTAATGAACGATCGTCCGTAATGACACAGGCATTCCGCCAGCCATCGGTGTGGAACTAGTTCTCTTATCTATACTTGATACTTTTATCGATCACCGATCGCCTTTAATGTAGGTAAGTACATAATTTAATTTAGCATTCCAAAATATCGCTATAATTATGTTCGAATAATTTATTCTGAAGAAGTGTAAGTGGGACCTTTAGTACCTAGTCTGAAGGGAAAATTCCGTTTCAACGCAAGGTTGAGCGCGAATTTACTTTCAAGACTTTTTAATGCGAGCCCGAGCTTGTCGGTAATTCTAAGTGTTTCTAGAATTTACTAGAATATTGTAATTGGTTTATTTCTTTCGGTAGAAAATGTAATTTAAGCGGTGTGCTTACCCGTAGTGGGCAGTTGTGCGGGCGTCCACCTCAAGTTAGCCTTGCATTGTGTCAGTCGCACTGACCGGCTGTGGGATAACTTCGGCGCCAGCGCAGTCTTTCAAAATGCCAAAATGCAAGCTAGCACAAAACATCCATACATAGCAAGTAGCACACGCGCGTATAACAACAAATGAAATAGTAGTATTATATATTGTTGATCCTCTAGTAACACAAGTTCTAAAATCTACCAACAGAAAAAGACTGAAGCGGAAGGAAGTCTTGAAATAGATCTGAGAGGAGAGATGAGGCGCTGGCCTCATCGCCTACACGTCAGCATCACTGAACGAATCAGCTTATAGTCTTGCGACTGATTGCAGATGAACAAATAAAAAAAAAAAAAAAAAAACCTGTTGTTGATGTCATTCTTCATTTCTTTTTAACAGACTTCTAAAAAGAGCAGGTTCTCAATTCAGCTGTATTTTTTTACTGTTTGTTACTGCATAACTCCGTTATTTATTAACTGATTTTGAAATATTTTTTTTATTGGAAAGGACAGATTAATCCCCTTTTATAAAAGTCTTTTATAAAATTTGAATGACGGAAAGTCGAGTTTTTTACATGTGGCTTCACACATGCAAGTCTAGGTAGGTACTCTCTCTGTATCTTCCTCTTTCTTTATCTAAAGATAAACTGTCCGAGTCGATCTTCTAAAATTTGGATTAAAATAACATATACATACATACATATCGTCACGCCTTTCCCCCGAGGGGCCTGGCAGAGGTGTAATACAACACCTACACTTCGCCGGACGATATCCAGTCCCAAATGTGACAGGGGGTGAGCCTATCACCATACACCAGGCTCCAATCATGTAGCAGATGACATACAATACGCACATATGTTCACACAATGAACAAATTGGTGCGTGCCGTCGGCGTCGGCTGGGTTCGAACCCGCTCCCTCTGGCTTGAAAGGCGGGCCTTCTCCAACCAGGCTAACATCGCTTTATTAAAATAACAAGCTTAATAATATTATACACTAGCTGCGCCCCGCGGTATCACCCGCGGTTAAAAAGTGTGTGCTATTCTAGACCATAATCTATCTCTGTGCCAAATTTCATCCAGATCTGTTCAGCCGTTCTGGCGTGAAAGAGTAACAAACATCCATCCATCCATCCATCCATCCGCATCCATCCATCCATACATACAAACTTTCGCGTTTATAATATTAGTAGGATTATGTGAAGGAACATAATATATCAGAAAACCGAATTGCGAAGTTGCAAACTTGTTATCAACATTCGATACCTTATCATCGGGAAAATTTTGCTGCAAGTGTTTCGACTTGTGACCCCTTGACACCAGCGCGGTGGCGAAATATTTTCCACAAGTTTTCCTTCTAACTATGCACTATTTTTGCACCGCTAAATGCTACCATATACTTTTTACTTGCGAGTACCCACTACTACCCACCTAGGTTCGAATAGTTATAATACGAGTAAATAAACAAGTGAGATAAAAACTTTTTGGAGTAGGAAGAGGTACTTAGCTCACTTTAAACACTACTGAAATAATATTATAGTGAGTAAATACTTTACTTATTTTTGGTTTTTTGTTGACTGCCTCGGTAGCTCAGTTGGTAGTGAACCTGCCTTCTGAGCCTGTGGGCATGGGTTCGATTCCCACTAGGGCAAACATTTGTGTGGTGAACATTTGTATTTGTCCTGTCTGGGTGATAAATATCTATTTAGGTATGTATTTAAAAAATATGTATATGTACATCAGTCTCTGGCAGCCATAGTACATACATAGCTTTGCTTAGTTTGGGGTCTGGCGACCGTGTGTGGAAATGTCCCGAACTTATTTTTAAAATAATGTACCTAAGATATTTTTTTAATATTAAGTATATAGGTATATTGTAAAAGTTAATCTATAAAATACTTTACATTGTTGAAAAACTCTTCTCACTAACGAGAAAATATCGAAAAAATGTTACAAAAACTTTTTAACTAAATATACAATACAATACAATACATCTTTATTGCACACCAAAAATACAAAGTAAAACAAACATAAAGAAAATATTAAACAATAAAATATCATTCGGCAGTACAAGGGCGGCCTTATCGCCTAAAGCGATAATATAGCTATTATAGACGTTTTTGGATAAAACAGTTAGCGTTTAAAATTTGACCGAGCGAGCGTGAAGCGCAAACGAAGCGTCTCCGTTTCAGCTTCAGCAAAAATCCGGATTTCCGGCTGTACTCCTCTACAGGTCGCATTTCTCAACCGATTGTCTTGAAATTTCTTTAGGCAGGTTCAGTAATGATACAGATTTATTTTGTCAATTCAGTTTTTGGAAATTTTTCGAAATAGCAGAGATTTTACGTTTTTTCGAGGTTTTCAGCTCACAGAGCTATTAGTATAAAATATTAAAAAATATGAAATCGTTAATATAGTATAATATTATAAACGCGAAAGTTTGTAAGAATGGATGTATTGATGGATGGATGGATGGATGGATGGATGGATGGATGGATGGATGGATGGATGGTTGTCACTCTTTCACGCCAGAGCGGCTGAACAGATCTGGATGAAATTTGGCACTGAGATAGATTATAGTCTAGAGTAGCACATAGGATACTTTTAAACCGCGGGTGAAACCGCGGGGTGCAGCTAGTATAGTATAAATAGAAAACATGTGGTAAGTACTAAATTAAAATAAAAGTTTAAGGTCTACCTATACATATTTTTATTCATCATTTCATAGAATTAATAGATAACAATTTAACAACAATTCTTTGGATATTATAATATTCAAAGAACATTATTACAGGACCAGCGGTGCTATTCACAATCATTCGGAAACGTTTCCGATCGGATCCCAGAACTTTCAAACTTAAATTGTTCGAATCGCAGTCTACTTTTATACATTTTGGAATAGGGAATCAAGTGTAAATCCGATCTGAAGAAGGATCACGTTAAAAACTTATGCGATTCAAATAATCTTGGTTTAAATTTGTTCGGAATCCGTTCGGAAACATTTCCGAATGATTGTGAATACATGCTGCACCCATATTCACAATAATTCGAAAACGTTTTCGAAAGTATTACTAAAATTTTAAACTCAAGTAGGTATTTTGAATTCAGCCTACTTTTATAAATGTTTAAATAGAAAATCAATCGAGTTTAAATTTAATTGAATTAATGAATCACTTTTAAAAACTTCGATTAATTTGAGTTTTACATTTACCCGACTGCGCAAGATGGAGGGTTATGTTTTTCGAGTGTATGTAAGTATGTGTGTATGAGGTTTCTTTGGCTCGCCCTACATCCTATACAGCTTGATGGATTTCGACATGTTTGGTGTCACTTGAATCGTCTTGATAGTGGAAGTGACATAGGGTTCAACATTTTCCAGTCGGGTTTTTTTGTTTTTCCTTTTAATAAAGTAACTTGTTTTTGGAATGGAATGCGAACGGAAACGTTTCCGAATTATTGTGAATATGTGTAGCACCCAACAGTGGGTGGTAAATAGTGATGATGATTACATAATATTATTCTTCGAGTAAGTATTTTATTTTAAAACTCTAAGTAATTGTTTCGGGTTTTTGCTTGATAAGGCATAAAACATTATCAGTAAGTACTTACAATATTGATAGTGGTGATAACGGTATTTTGGATAATCTAATGACCGATAAGTGCAGGCGAATGTAACCTATTTATAAAATATGAACGTATATTTTATCGCGAATGATTTCATACGCCAATTCACTTTACAATCTTTAAATACCAGTAAATCAGGGTACTAGATTGGAAATTATAACTAAACTATAAAATATCGCATAGATCGCATTTTCTAGCGATTCTCTGTTTCGATTTTATAGCGATTCGATGTTAGCCATACAGCTCATTAGACGTTTTGCGCTGTTGAACGTTTTTTTTTTTTTTTACCTTTTGATCACGAGATCCACGTGTATTTACTTTTTTAGCTATATATGCTATTTTGGTTTGAAATTTGTCGCGAAATTCGATGTTTAAAGGGTGGGGCGCGATGCGCTATCACCCTCTGAACTCTGTGAAAATAAATTAGTATGCCAAATATAGAAGTTATACAACTCCAAAGGTGTGGGTTATGTTAGGTTAGTGAAATTTTGAATGTTTTTCAGTTTTTCTCTAAAGTGTTGCGTTTATTTAAGATTTTTGTTTCAGATCCTGATGCAGTTCGTCGAGCCGAATCCAGCGACGTGTCACACGGTAAGATAAGTAAAATTTTTAAACACTCCAAAAATCGAATGTATGAAAAATGAGCACCGCTAAGGTAAACTCGTTTTGAAAAATGTCGAAATTTGTCGCGAAATTCGATGTTTAAAGGGTGGGGCGCGATGCGCTATCACCCTCTGAACTCTGTAAAAATAAATAAAAAATTCTAGTATGCCAAATATAGAAGTTATACAACTCCAAAGGTTGGCTAGCTTTTTTTATGAACTTTAAGTTGTACATAGTAATTTGTATAAATAAGTCAGTTGTGCTAATGGGTCATTTCATTAATCGAAAACTCTGTCGGTATCCCGGATTCGGGGGAATCCTCGCGTATAAGGGGTAAAAACTAATGAAAATACATCGGTCGATATGCAACATTCGGATATCTCCGCCAGCGGCCTCACACCCAATGAAATCCATCAGTCAGTTTTTAAAGGTCGGATTGATTCCGCGCGGAAGCAAAATAGCATTCTGTCATGGATATACCAAATGCACTTGGGAAACGTATCGTAGAAATGCGTAAACAGAAAATCTCTCGCACACTTGTCTGGAGCCTTCCACTTCCGCCAAGTAGCCACTAGTGCCTAGTTGTAAACAAAACTTTATGACGCTGTAATTTTTTATTTTTTTATAATGTCTCTCAGTTTCTTGCGTGTTCTTCTGAGTAGTGGCTCTTTTTCCGAACAAGGCGGCCGAATCTTTAAAAAACTTTGTCGTTCATAAGTGTGTCTTTGATTCCTTTTCTTTTTTGTTTTGCCCGTAGGGCAAGCTAAAGCCAACATGGCCATACCGCCTTGTCATCCGCTTGATTTTTTCCCATATGAGTTATTAAATCTAAGAAGAAGATAATAAAGGAGAGGGTGATGAAAAATGAGATGAATCCCCCCCTTTTCCAATTTCAGTAACGCCGTGAACACGAGAAGTAGCATTTCTTAATGTTTGTATCATTTGCCCACACTCGCGCACGTTAACGACCCGGGAAAGGTTAATAAATCCACAATTATTACACTTTAACACTTGAAGAATCACAAGTTTTAGAAAATGATACAAAATCACGACACATCTTTTCAGTTCCTGTAAAAAACTCCTGTCTTTGATTCCCAATTGATTAAAAATATTTTGACACACTTTGACACCTCATGCGGTCCCATCGACTCATAAAAACTGTTCTCGCATCAACTCGCATAGTGGGCCTATGGCACTCAAAATCTCGTACCCTGAATGCAGGCCCTACCAACTAATGCAAACGAGCCATAAGACTTAGATTTGAAAGATACAGTAAATACTTCGTCTATTAAACAACATCAAGCGATGGCAGCCTACTTGAGAGAAAGATGGCAGCCTACTTAGCCCGCCTCTCAAGCCAGAGGGAGCGGGTTCAAACCCAGCCGACGGCACGCACCAATTTGTTCATTGTGTGAACATATTATGTGCATATTATACGTCATCTGTTACATGACTGAAGCCCGGTGTATGGCGACAGGCTCGCCCCCTGTTACATTTGGCACTGAATATCGTCCGGCGAAGTGTGGGTGTTGTATTACACCTCTGCCAGCCCTCTCGGGGGAAAGGCGTCGCGATATGTTTATATGTTTATGTTTATTAATCAACTTGTTTGGATTTCAGTTGCTGTTAATAGTTTTGTTATTTTCTGTTGTTTGTGCTCTCAAGATCGGGTTTATTAGATCGCTAACTCGAATAACAAACTTGCGTCAAGTTGCGTCTCTGATATTAATATTACCTAAATGAGAGGTAACTACGAAAGTTGTATTCAATTATCAGAGAAAACAATAACAAAAGTTAGTTTATTGAATTGGGGAACAAGCTGTGATGTTAATTGGTCCTATGTACTCATGACGTTAATGAATGATAACATAAGGTTTTCTGTGCATAAAAGCGATGATAGCTTAGTTGGAGAAGACCTGCCTCTCAAGCCAGAGGGAGCGGGTTCAAACCCAGCCGACGGCACGCACCACTTTGTTCATTGTGTGAACATATGTGCGAATTATACGTCATCTGCTACATGACTGGAGCCCGGTGTATGGCGACCGGCTCGCCCCGTCTTGGGACTGAATATCGTTCGACGAAGTGTCGGTGTTGTATTACGCCTCTGCCAGCCCCCTCGGGGAAAAGGCGTTATGTTATGTTAAAATAAAAAATGTAAAACCGCGGATCTTATGGCTATCTATGGCTTATTATTATTTATAAAACTACGAAGCATAAAAGGTCATTGAAAATGCCTTATCTTAAGCAGCTTGTGATAAGCAGCTGGAACATTAATTCGATACGTATAAAATTAGATTAGTTATCGATGAAAATGTATTGTTTTTTTTTTATTTAAAATTATAATTGGTGTCATGATTGTTTGAGGATAGGTAATTTTTAATTTAGTCAAGCATATAATAATTAATAATAAATTTTTAAAACGTTTTTCTGGTTAAATGTACAGTGTTGTTTTTGGTTAGTGTGGTGTACTTATTACCAGATTTTTCAAAAAAGGATTTATATGGATGTATGTAAGTGTGTATGTTTGTGTGTTTCTGTATGACATCCTGCCACTTAAACGGCTTGATAGATTTGATTCGTCTTAAAACCCGAAATGTCATATGCTAGCATATGGAGTTTTTTTTTCCTATTCACATGATTTATGTTCCCAACCTACACTCACAAAGCTTAAATTAAGTGCCCAGAGTCACATACATTTTGATAATAGTGCTCCAGCCAAGACCTAGCTAGATAACTTTTTAATTTTGCTACGAATGAACACTAATATTTTAATCTACAAGTATAAGGATGTTGAGTGAATGATAAATTGATAACACTTGACGTTTCGCAAATTAGGTCTGTCTGCACAAGGGGCAGTAAATAATTATGCAAGTTAGATAATATTATGTATTTGACTGCGTAATTAATTGCGACTTGTAATAATTAATGAACAAAGTGGCTTCAATAAGTAAGACAGTATAGTGAATGACGCACGTGTGTCGCTAGTACTGGTTGTCATGATTAGACGCGAGTTTGTATGGCTGAATGGTCATGTATTAGATCGTAACGAATGGCGCGATAAGGCGGCGCGTTGACCGGCCTTCACTCCGCGCCACGGGCGCTCGACTATAGTACTAGCTAGCAACTATTCTGTGGCGGGCGGTCTCGATTTTCGTACTAGCTAGTGCTTATTCTGTGGCGGGGCGGTAAGTCGCCAGTGCGCGCGACCTCGCCCGTCCGTCTGCAGTAAGCCAGCATCCAGTGCTTTTTCTGGGCAGGCAACGCTTACTGTTACTTATAAAACATCCATAATATCAGCACGCCTTTCCCTCGAAGGTGTTGGCGGCAGATTACCCAGCTGTTTGAACGTCATGCTATCAACCTACGCCCCAACAAGATCATAATATTCACTGTTTATGTACCTAAAAGATTACCTAAGGTACACAAAATATTACAAACTTACTTATTATTAACATTTAATTAACCAATCAATATACGGATAAGTATCATGCTTGCGAAATTTCTTTCACCCCACCCCAGTGCGTTTATATTTTTTTTTTATTTTACTTGGCTACTGCCTCTTTGTTTTGGGGTAATTTTGCCATCAACAATGAGGAAGGAGATAATTAGGACTAAAAATTATAGAGAGATAATCCTGGTTGATGACACTATTACTATGAGTAACAAGAGGTAATAGAAAGAAAACGAAAGACGAAAATTATTGAACCGAATGAAATTAGCTGATGAAAAAAATACTGTTTTCTTTGGAAATGAGAGTACAGAAGAAACATGTAATGGAAGCGGAACTTTCCATTTAGAGATAGTAGAATAAAAGGATAATTTATTACAAAGAGGGCAGCTAAAAATATATGATTTACCGAACCAATATCCAAACCACAAAAGCAAATAGGAGAGTCTGCAGCGCTTCATATTTCATGGTGGTTTTAAACAAACAATATTTAGAACAATACAAATAAAAAACTCTACCAATCGACCTCTTCATTCAAACTTCACAACTCATTTTACAAAAAAAAAAAAGTGTCATGAAGCCCCATTAATGTAGATCGAATCACCACTATCTTATTCCTCGAAAGTTCTGGAAAGAAAAAATTGAAAATCAAATTTACCTTCTGAATAAATGGAACCATAAATTAATTTAAATTTCCGATTACCTTGGATAGCGTCGACTGAAGAGCAGAGCAGTCGCCATTCGTCTGGCCACGTGATTGCCGGTCCTAATAGATAATAACAACGCTGTCAAAATCTACGCACATTTCGTTGTGCTTATATCATCACTACAGACTTGGTAAGTCATTTTACTATATGTATTTCAACCTTTCCTAACACAGCGTTTTATATTAACAGCATCTATTATAAGGTATTTGTTATTATTACACTCTAGTAAGTTGCTGTCTCTATGTTTTACAAGCATTGAATTTTATCAAACCGGTCACGTTGCGTTTAGCGTGTTTTTTGCCTTAAGGTTGGCAGCACTTTTTGTCGTGAGTCATACTCGGCATAGAGTTGCGCTGTTGGATTAACGCACGAAGTTTGTAGTCGGTATATTGTAATTCCTACTTAGTTAGTAGTACTGTCACTTATTGTTACTGAGTTGGGAAATTAGTACTACTAATAGTTGTTAACTTGTTTTCTAATTTGATGACAAATTTATTGAATTATTTGTTCATCCGGTAGGTTTATTTGGAATGTAGGATAAGATAGTTTGCAGAAAAAAAGCCAAACGTATTCTAATTAAGCTTATTTTTGTTACAGTCTAAACTCATAACCGGTCAAAACCGCTTCGACTTATTTTTGCGGTCTAAAGTGGTTTTGACTAAGGAAATCCTTCAAAACCGTTTTTACCGGATTTTCGTAGTCAACGGTGCATTTTGCTTGATATAAGTTCAGATTATAGGTCAAAGTTTATTAAAATCACTTAAAGTTCAGGTGGTTAGTGCAAATTCATCAATAAAACAAAACTAATCTAACAATCTACTGCCGCTTTCATCACCAGAACTCCTGGGAGATTTGAGATTTTCATCTCACCTTTTTTCGTCCTTGTTGATCTCGTTTGAAACGTCATAGGTGTGAAAGTGACCAAGATAAAATCAAATCTCTTCTTCTTCTTGAAAACCATTTCTTAGGGGTTTTCCATTTCCAAACCATTTCTTTGTAAGGGGTCATTTTTGACTGATTTATTCAATAGATAGACAAAGCAAATCAAAAATTTCTTTACATAGAGAGGTTGTCTACATTTAAATGAATTTATAATACAAGGGACATTCTTAGTTATTTAAGAATTATTAGAGAAGTGCAAAAGTCATAAAAAAATTTAATTCTACTTTGTCACTCTGTAGGTAACTTTAAAGGCTCGTCAGTATTTATACTTGTTCTCTTCGCTCGTCATCTTCTTCTAGACGAAATGGTTATGGAATTCCTCAAGCCAATGCGAAGTTAGTCTAAAGTGGTCGCAGAACTCTTAAGTTACTAAATCTATGTAATCTGTGATCACAAACTTCACATCACACACTATGTCACTATCAACTGAGATTTGAAGTCTTGATCATAGCATGATCTTAGTTGAAAATGAGTATTGTACGCTTCGATGATTTTAGGTAATTATTTTAAGCAATCCCTTGAATACAAAAAGCAAAAAGAAGTTTAAAACTTCATTTACGTAAATAAGTATTTTATTACATCTACTTAATTCATGTTAGTAGAAATACAATGCTAATTAAGAGCTCATTAAAACAATGCTAAAAGCTTTTTCAATTAGTTTTACAATTTAATCTCCGATGAGATAACAATCGGGGTAGGAAGACACATTACCTTTTGTGTCAGTTCGTCTACCTGGCGATGGCAGCTTCAGAATATCTCACATTTTGATGTATTCGTTCCCGAGTTCACCAGAGTAGGTAGAAGCCGTCGGGGTTTATTCACCTTTTTATTTATTTAAATTATTTTGGTCCAGGTAACATTTAAAGGAGACAGATACCTAGTTCGGCCAGAAAAACATGATTTTATTTTCTTCCAGTTGAACGATGGACTTTTTCTTCTTATGGCTTATCACATTCGTGGTTGGCTTTTGGATATTCAAGAAAATAAAAACATGGCAAAGTCTACCTCCGGGACCTTGGGGGCTGCCTATTGTTGGCTTCTTGCCCTACATCGATCGCCTCCAGCCGCATTTAACTTTGACCGAGTTGTCTAAGACATATGGTCCAATTTACGGAATTGGCATGGGAAGCATTTACGCCGTTGTTCTGTCGGATCATAAATTGATTAGAGAAGCCTTCGCTAAAGAGAGCTTCTCGGGACGAGCCCCTCTATACTTAACACACGGAATTATGCAAGGCAACGGTAAGACTATAGCACGCAAATAAACATCTTATTCTTAGCATATGAATTTGTTATTCAAACTTTGACCTTTTGTTATTCGAAGGTATCATTTGTGCGGAAGGACCTCTTTGGAAAGATCAAAGGAAGCTGATAACGATGTGGTTGAAAAGCTTTGGTATGAGTAAGCACAGTGTTTCCCGTGATAAGTTGGAAAAGCGCATCGCTTCCGGTGTTTTTGAACTGCTTGACGTATGTATGCTTAAATAATCTATGGGCATTCAAAACGGTTTCTCACATCATATGCAAAAAATTAATGGTTATTTGAGTGTCACTTCATATCAATACCTACCTAGACATCCATGTGATAAATAATCAGACTACGAGGTTTTCATACAGCCCAATGTATTTATGTTTTATTTTTAGAATGTGGAAAAAGAATCCGGATCTCCGGTCGACTTGGCTCACATGCTGACTAATTCTCTAGGAAATGTTGTTAACGAAATCATATTCGGATTCAAGTACCCTGAAAATGATAAAACCTGGAACTGGTTCAGACAGATCCAGGAAGAAGGCTGTCACGAGATGGGAGTATCCGGCGCTGTTAACTTCTTACCTTTTCTACGGTAAGCATTGAAAGATGGCTAAATAGAAATAATCTACGCTCGATCATATTTTTGCTTAGCTAATTAATGTTGAAATGTATGAAAAGAATGCCCTTGGTCATTCAATATCTGATTCGTACGTGTTTACAGGTTTATTTCATCATCGACCCAAAAGACGATGGAAGTACTGACACGTGGGCAGGCTCAAACGCATCGACTGTACGCCAGCGTGATAGCAAGGCGCCGAGGCATGCTGGGCCTGAAGATACCTGAAGGGGCTGCCTACCCACTACACGAAAACATCTTCAACGACCACCCTGAGGGTCACATCAAGTGCATCACATACAGCAAGCACGCGGAAAACAAAGAACATTTCTTTGACCCGCAAACTTTGATTCCGACAGAAGGCGATTGCATACTGGATAATTTTCTCAAAGAACAGAAGAGGAGGTTCGAGAGTGGTGAAGAGGAGGCGATCTTTACGACGGATAAACAGCTGCTGTTCTTGCTCTGTGACATGTTTGGTGCGGGGTTGGATACGACGTCAGTTACTCTGTCTTGGTTCTTGTTGTACATGGCGTTATATCCTGAAGAACAGGTACAGATTTTCTCATAACAATTTTGTTTGTCATATGTTTGAAAAATTGTTTCCAGCTTGAGGTTCTAATATTAAGTAATATTCCAGGAAGTCGTACGAAAAGAAATTTTAACAGTTTACCCGGAAGAAGAAGTAGTGGACAGCTCAATGCTACCTCGTCTTATGGCCGCTATTTGCGAGACTCAGCGCATTAGGTCCATTGTTCCTATTGGCATACCACACGGATGCGTAGAGGTAAGTTGAAATATTTTTTGTCTGAGTGCTGTAAGTTTTGATTCATAAAGTTACCTACTGCTGGGTAGATTACCAGCGCACTGGTCTGACAAAGCAGTGGGCGAGATTGTTACAGTCGTTACAGAACTGGAATCGGACTCACTGAGACCGAAGTTTACCAAAACTTGACAAATCGACTTTTTAAACAAGTGTTTTCCACAATAACTTAAACAATAGACGGTGACGTAGATAGTCAACGTGTTATTTATCATAGTGCACATAGGCCTGAATACATAGATAAATAGTCATTGCCTAAATATGACCCATATGGCCCACCAACCCGCACTGAGCCAGCGTGGTGGATAACGGCTCAATCACCCGTAGGGTATGTCGCTGTCCCTGCAGTAGGACATAATAAGACTGTAATAATGAAGCCCCAATATGACACTTTAACCACAGCTTATAATTCCATCGATCCAATTTTTCTGTATGCCAATTTTTTTCTCGTTTTTACATTGCTTACTCACCAGCGGATGAAAAATAATTGTGTTTAAAATGTTGACGGCGAACCGGCTCATAAATCGCAACATAACATGAATGATCGCTAACAGGATTTTAAAATGTATTTCATTTTTTCATAGGATACATACTTAGGAAACTATAGAATCCCAAAAGGTGCAATGGTTATTCCTCTGCAATGGGCACTGCACATGGACGCTAATGTTTGGGACGACCCTGAAGAGTTCAGACCCCATCGATTCTTGGATGCAGATGGCAGTCTGCTGAAGCCTCAGGAGTTTATACCATTTCAAACAGGTACAACAGGCAACGTAGTCAATGTACATATTTATAACTGGCTGTTAACCGAGACATTGTTCGCGTTTATTCAGAAAATACATATCATCACATGTCATCAAGCCTTTCCCCCGAGGGGGCTGGCAAAGGTGTAATACAACACTCATACTTCGCCGAATGTAATGATGAAATATTCAGTTCCAAATGTGACAGGAGCCGAGCCTCTCGCCATACACTGGGCTCCAGTCATGTAGCAGAGAAACAGACAGAGTTATTTTGGATTTTATAATATTAGTATGGATGGATGACAAAGACTAGGAGTATGTAACGAAAATTATTGCCATCTCTTTTCAGGACTTTACCATAATTTAAAATTATCTATTCTGGTCGACTGAGCTACTGTTAGCGAGCGAAGCGTGTATTCTTCAGCTTTGACAAAAACGCTTTCATATATTCCGAATCTATCTGGATTTTTTTCTTCCTCTTTCCTCCACAGGTCCCATTTCTTAACCGGCTGTTTAATTATCGAACCTGCCCACACAGTTTCACGAGAATCGGTTGAGAAATGCGACCTGAAGTAGAGGACAGACGTCAGCCGCGAGGGATACAGCTCACAGAATGTAGACTAGTATAGTGTACGGTCAATTCAAAATATATGTACGCTAGCTGACTTTTTCTATGCTCCATCAAAATATTTTCATAATAACTATTTGACTTCATAAAAAAATATGGTCCGTCTAGGAGCACCCTTACATAAGTAATGATTATGAACACGAAGAAATGACTCGTGCGACATAAGGCTTGCTCAAAACGCTTAATGTAATGTTTTTACCCAACTGCGCAAGAAAGAGGGTAATGTTTTTCGTGTGTATGTAATATATGTATAAAGTTTCTTTAGCACGCCCTATAGCCTAAACAGCTTGATGGATTTCGACATGTGAGGAATCATTTGAATCGCCTTGTTAGTGGAAGTGACATAGGGTTAAAACATTTTAACAATATCCGGAGTTTCAGATAACATTTTGCAGTCGGGTTTTTCTTTTAACAATGTTACTTCTTTCAATATTGCAAGGGTGATTGTACGCGAGGGTCCGTTTTACTGGTTTCGTCTAACGTTCCCGACGGCGGCGGCAAGCTGTCTAATGGCAGACGCGTCTAGTCACCCGTCTGTTCTGTGTACGTAAGACAGACACCGTCTTATAAAAAATTCAGAAACAAGTCCTGTATCAAATGCACAACTAATTTCTTGTGACGATATCTTACGCAAACTTTTTGTTGTTGTTGGGTAGGTAAATGTCTTTATAATTGTAATCTATTCTAGAAATCTGACCGCGTATGTTTTTCTATTTACAAAAATAACATTATTAATCTCATTATGGAAACTGACGTGGTTTTCACACATTATGATTTAAAACACGGGAAATTGCTAGTGCTATGCGAGACGCAGCTGCGCGCGCGCACTCGCCCTGATGAAGACCGCCGAATGCGGTTGAAACTATAGTCGGAATAATCGACTTAATCGTACGTGAGTAATTTCCCGTGTTTTAAATCATAATTATTAATCTCTTTATTTCAGGCAACATAGGTTATATTTTTATATTTTGTGACTAATTGAATAAGTAGGTATACCTACTTATTATTATATTTATAGTATTAGTAGTCATATTAATAAATATAGAAGTTAATTTTACATATTGTCACGCCTCTTCCCCGAGGGGGCTGGCAGAGGTGTAATACAACGCCCACACTTCGCCGGACGATATTCAGTCCCAAATGTAACAGGGGCGAGCCTGTCGCATGTGTGAAGCCACATCCTATCCAACTAATATTATAAACGTGAAAGTTTGTAAGAATGGATGGATGGATGGATGTTTGTTACTCTTTCACGCCAGAACGGCTGAAGGATGAAATTTGGCACAGAGATAGATTATAGTCTAGAATAGTACATAGGATACTTTTTAACCGCGGGTGAAACCGCGGGGTGCAGCTAGTAAATACATATAATATATTTAAATACCTACATACTTAAATACATATCAACACCCAGATATAGAACAAACACCAATGGTCATCACAGAATATGTTTGCCCTAGGTGGGAATCGAACCCACATCTCGGAAGGCAGGTTTACTACCATCTGAGCCACCGAGGCAGTTATATCATATTCATCTATTTATTTACCAGGTAAACGCATGTGCCCCGGGGATGAACTCTCGCGCATGCTGTCTTGCGGGTTGGTGGTCCGTCTGTTCCGGCGCAAGCGCATACGCCTGGCATGCGACCCGCCTTCCGCCACAGAAATGCAAGGGAAGGTCGGCCTCACGTTGACCCCACCAGTGGTTGAATACTAC
The DNA here is from genome assembly GCA_911728515.1 of Peribatodes rhomboidaria. NCBI lineage: Eukaryota > Metazoa > Arthropoda > Insecta > Lepidoptera > Geometridae > Peribatodes > Peribatodes rhomboidaria. The sequence continues at coordinate 10,748,676 of OU452172.1, forward strand.
TGCGATCCCCTCTAAACTTTACCCTTACTTCATACATGATAAATAAATGTCGATAATAAAAGTAGTAAGAAATAAGTTCAAAGGTGTTTGGTGTTACGTGTGATGTGCTTCATTAGAATAGCAAATTTAGTTGCAATAAATAAACAGTTTATTCGAAAATACTTTTTTTATTCATAGTTAACTCTAAAATTAAACAAATGTGTGATTCTTACGTTCAATTACATTAATTACATCAATAGTCATTGTCCTTATGAGGCCTCCGTACAAGAAGTTCAAAGGAAACAATTTAAAACTACTGGTTGATAGTTGCCCGCTTTTGGCCATAGCGTGCGTACATAGCAGACGCGGCCCCAACGTAAAAACCGTTGATTATACAGGGAAACTTATATTTCATTCATTTGATAGCGACCATCCGCGGCGTCACCATGCGGTGCATATTACCTCTATATTAAGTTACCATAGGCATTCTACAAACGCAATTTGAAGAGCCTCATAATTCGCGTGCTAACAGTTTGCTAGCAAGTTCATACTACACTACATAAAAAACTAACAATAAGTGTGATCATTGTAATATGTTGCTCAAAGCAACAATTTAATCTATTTAGGAAACGTGGAAAGCAGCGTTAATAAAATACCACTTTCTTCTATTTTCGTTTTAGATATCCAAGACTTAACTTTTATGAAACAAGCTTTCAACCGAGCTTTAGTTCTGTGGAAGCTCACATGTGAGTGTTTCTACACCGATATACGCTGTACCTAAATATGCGTACGTATCGCTGTGAGTCGTATCAAAGTATTGGTTAGGTATCGACCGGTAAGTCGGGCGTTCTAGGAATTTCCCCATAACAACCCATGACTCACAGCAATTGCATATCAGGGAACAACGTAGTACTTAGCTGTCGATAGCATTAAATTTACAACAGGTCATTCACCCGAAACACATAAAACCTATACCTATACGCACTCGCTACCTTATACATTCACAATGTATATACATAGTTTAACACGTTTCTGTGTTACTTCCTGTGAGATTGTGTAGTGTTTCATTTTTAGTAAGTACTGATTTTAAAATTAGTAAAATATTTTTTTCTTTAATGATAGGCTCTTTTCCTAAAATGTAATTTACTTATTCTTTTCACAAAATAACTTACGTGAAATGAATCGGAATAGGAATGTACCTAATGATTTATTTGCAACGAGTCTTTGCTTATAGATTTTCAGATTGACTAATTGAAGAATAGACAGGATTTTACTTGGGTTGGTAGCTGTTGCTTGGTGAAGATAGTTTTAACTCTGCGTAGTTAATTTGAGAAAAATACGAATTACAACCAATTCGAGTTTTTCTGAGATAAACAGCAAGAAAATGAAACCATTAAATACATATTTGTATCATTTTATTCACCTTTACTTTCTAAGTAAATAGCTGATTAAAAACGATGTGACATTATTTACAAGGTTTAACTTACGTCTAATGGTGTTAGACAATCATCTGCGCGTGAATACAGACTTCCAATTGAACTTCAGTTCGTAGCAACTTGGTTGCAAACAATAACATTGTTTTAGAGAACTATACCAAAACTAACATTAGTGTGTAATATCTATGTAGCGATACACCGCTCTAGACTAGCTGCTGGTTTACTCTACCATGGAATGTGGTCGCTCCCGATAGGTACAATTAAATAACTACATTATAATAAATGAACACTTTCAACCCTAGATTCTATCTATCTACGCGTAACGCAACAAACATGAGATCACACTCAACCGACAGCACTCTCGCACCCTACTAATAAATAATCGTCTAATTCCTACAGTTATTTTGGTACTATAGCTTACGCGGTAATCCCTAAACTACACCTTTTTTCAACGGCGATCTGTCGATCTACAATCTAACATGCATTATAATACTGCTAACGCACACGAATCATAATCTCAACGATGGGAATTTTAAATACATCTAAACGTTCCGCTACTATTAAAATTGAACACTTTATGCACAGCCTCGACCATCGCCGCGGCGACGTCGTCACTTAAACGATAATGACTTAAATAAACGGTCATCGATGCGCTCTAAAACGAGTGATCATTGAATACTGGTGGGTGTGTGGGGAATGTAATGCGGTGGCGTCTAGTGAGCGCCGACGTGCCGCAGCAGCGCGTGGTCGGGCGGCGGCGGCGGCGCGGGGCGCGCGCGCGGCACGAACTGCACGCGGAACGCCTTGGGCGCGATCGTGGCCCCCACCGTGCCCTCCAGCGAGGGCAGCGCGTCGCCTGCCGCGCACTGCACGTCGAACTGGTGCATCATGCCCGCGAAGAACATGAACATCTCCATGCGCGCCAGCACGTCCCCCAGGCACATGCGCCTTCCCACGCCGAACGGCATGAAGAACTCCGGTCGCCGGATTCTGCCCGACTCGTCGATGAACCGGCTCGGGTTGAACTTGTTGGGCTCATCCCACAGATTGGGGTCCATGTGTACGCAATTGATCAGCGGCACTACTTGCGAACCTGCTGGGATTCTGTATCCGTTAAGGTGGACATCCCTGGTGGAAAAGAAGTCACTGTTAGCGATCTCAAACACAAACACGATATAATTATCAAATGATAAACGAAATATCAGTAGAACTTACTTTGTTGGTGAGTGTGTGGTGGCCAATGGGACGATGCTTGACATGCGTAGAGTTTCCAAGATTGTGGTTTCAGTGTACGGGAGGTTGGGCATGTCTTCGATGGTAGGAAGGCGGTCCCGACCGACAACGGCATCGATTTCCTCTTGCACTCGTCTCTTTACTTCAGGGTTTCTCAACATAAACACGATCATCCACAGCAGGGACGATTTAATGGTTTCCATACCGGCGGAAAAGAGATCTCCGAGAATTTGTTTCAGCTGGAGTTCTGTAAGATAACAAACAACTTTAGTACACAATTACTTTCTTTTGACGACTTTTTTTGCTAGTTAAAATATGATGTGAAAATAAAAAGCAGAATTTTACTCACCATGACCTCTTCCTTCAAAAAGCTCTCCTTCTCTCCCTTCACGTTTTGCCTTCTCAATTTCGATAAGGTAAACATCGATGAGATCTCTCGCGTTGTCCATATCCAGAGTTTCGCGGTGCTCGTCAATCAGCGTTTGGTAGAACGCAAACATCTCTTCGCGGTTTTTAGCTACTTTTTCTTGAGCCTCGGCTTTTCCGGGAAGATACTACAAAGAAAGTTTCAATTAGAACACTTTGTAAAAAAGTAAACTTACGCACTTGATTTTTAAGAATCATTTTTGGATGTAATTTTTTTTGAATTTTATTTGATTGAGACCTGTGATTTTTTTTTAACATACATAAAAATAAATAGTATAGCTTCCACTTTTTTTTGTTAAGTTTATACTTACATTGTACAGCGGAACATATTCTCCATAATGGACTTCTCCGAAGAGACGCATGCCTTCTTCGATGAGGTTATTGAGACGCTCGAACCTCGCGTCTCCGTTAGCGAACCGAACGGACATAGTGATACCGCAGATCACGTTGGACACGCCCAGCGCTAATAGGGGGTTGGCATCCACCGGCAACCCCTCTGAACGTTGGAGGTTAGCGATCAGCTCGTGCACTTCGCTCTAAAAAACAAAATAAATCTTTTTAATAATATTTCTTTAAAATATAATTTATTGACAGCCACAGCTATTTCAGAGTATTAAGCATTTTTAATAACAATATTTTAGTAAATTAACAAACCTTAATTCTTCCTTCCATGACTTTCTTCCCGCTTCCCATGTAGGTCATGCCGAACTCTCGGAGCTTGTCGTGCAAGAATCGGCGCTGGCTCTTCCAGAGACGCCCCTCGCTGTTGATGATACCTGTGTGACGAGAAAGGCGTTAGCCAGGGCTGAGTGGGCGGCGCAAGCGCACCCGACGGGAGGGCCGCCGGTGCGCCGCCTCCCATACGCATGTGCTTCTTTATCGGCGTTATTTACTAACTCTATTTACGTGCAGCTACGAATTAGATACCGATATGAATGGCAAGTTTTAGTAACTTTATCGCAGTGTATAATTAAAATCACTTTTAAAAATTATTGATTTTTGTATTTGATACGCAAAATTAGTTTAAAAAATTACTTTTAAATTTCATTTCGAATTTTACGGAAAAAATTAATAAAACCAAAAAAAAAAAAAATTAATCAGAAGCTTTTCGGAATTAGTACTCACCAAGTCCATCGATGGTGTGCATGAGCGGTGTGCTGGGTCGTCCAGTGAACTCCTCGCGACGGAATGCTTCGCGGATGAGCTTGTAATCAGAGAGCACGACGGTGAGCTGGTTGCCGAGTCGGGCAGAGAAGAGCGCGCCGTATAAACCCTGCAGCTGCAGAAAGGTTTTGTGGCGAACTCCGAGGAAGGGCAGGACGCCGACGACAGGGAGCCCCCAGGGGCCGGGTGGCAGGCGTCGCTCCTCGCGCACCAGGGCCGCCAGCCGCAGCACCAGCACCGCCACGCCAAACAACACCAGTAGCGGCGTCGATGTCCGCGTCACACAGTAGTTCAACACATACCAAAGTCCCCACAACAGTTTCGAGTCAGGAAATATCGTCGTTAACATGATTATATTTTTTTTCTGAATTTTTATGAATAGAAAATATTCGCTTTCAGATGCGAAACGAAGGTAACATTAGTGCGCGCAACGTAAATCGCAACTGTGCGATGCGGAGAACGGTATGATTGTATATCGCGTGCGAGCGACGTGTGCGCACTGCGAGCCGCTGGCGTGGCCTTGCGAATAAATACGAGCGGGCGGCGGGGTGGCGCGAGCAATAGGCTCGTCCTACCGGCGGCGCCCGCGCCTCTCTCCCTCGCTTTTCCGCAAGCCGGCGTACGTAGCACGCGCGTAGCACATTCGTAGCTCTGGCAATTTGGCTCTATGAATCGAAAATGATAACCTAAAGTACCTAACGACAATGTACAAAAATATTTTTCCTAATTCAGTCCTTTTAAACAGACTTCAAACAAGGAGGAGGTCCTCAATTCAGTTGTGTTATTAAAAATGTTTCTTATTCTCTTCGTCATTTATAAATTGATATAAAAAAAAAATATTCGAAAAAATTTACTTACCACACATATTGGTCTAATTTTCCTTCCAAATTCAGTGCTCATTCAAGTCGGAAGTACATTTTTTTATGATTATTAAATTACTTAAAGAATCTTTTTTTTTCTGAAAAAAAAAATTACATGATTAAATAATTTATCACAACTCATAAATGGCTCGTGTACTCAAACAAAACATAAATTTTGTTTACGTTTGGGATTTTTATTTTGATGTCTCCCAAAAACTATCTGAATGTCAGATAAATTCAGTGACTAAATATCATGACCTTTACACTTATCTTCATCGCAAATTAATAAACAAGATTACTCAGTTAAGAAAATAGTAATGAAGTTGGTTACTAAAATTACACTGTGTTATCCAAACTGAAACTAATTGGAAAGCTTATGTCAGCGTTACCTACCCGTGTCGAATTTGAAATGAGCACCTTCGGGGTTGACCTCAAACGTTCGCCTATTGATGTTAAGTGTAGGCGTCCAAATTCTAGGGAGGGGAGAGGTAAGGTCGCGGGTGCGCATGCAGATGATAAGATTAAGCGTTGCGTAAGCTGGCGCAAGGTGACAGCGGGTCAACGACTCGCGGGCCGAGCCTTGGGCGGACTACGCGGCTCGACCTCTAAGCGACATTTCAGTTTTAATATCACTTATTTTTATATGACCTCAAGGAGGTGGTAAGCGGGGTGGAAAGCGGAGATGATGTGCCAGTTCACTGACTATTGTTTACGAAATTTTAACAATTCAAACGTTATTACTTTCATGCCTACGTACTTATGAATATCAGAAAATTCTAAACCAATTGTCTGGCTAATCATAAAAAAGTTGCTCTATTTACATCAGAAAAAGAAATATCTAGAGCAGAAAATACCTAAAAAAAGCAATTCATTACGTTTAAAAGTTAATCCATTACGTTTTTCTCAATTCTACAGAATTATATTAATTCATAGTATTATTATTCACTGATTAATTATAATTTCCTGGCCTAATGATTTTTTCTCATACTTCCCCGCTTAATCACTTCTGATTAGTATCCTACATTATAATGGCAGGTATTCCCTGCCTACGTAAACGTTACGTATCTAGTATTTTGTTTACGCAATATTAAACTGGAATGCTTAAGTATTATTCATTGTTGTCGTTGTTCTGTTTAGATAGATAATAAAAATAGAGAGTGGGTGTAATTTTATTATGAGATAATACTGCGAACTGCAAATCAAGTATACTCGTAAGTATCAACATTCTTCGAGTCCAGTGCGCGCACACTCATAGTAGATATTGTAGTTTCTATGTTTACGTATGATAAAACAACACTACGACTAATTAATGCGAAAGTTTGCATGGAATGCATAGAGGTAAATATCTAGAGATGGTGATTCGAACATTGCAAAACATTAACTTTAGTACCCGTAGATAGATACTATTGAATTCCTACTAAGTGTGTCGCTTAGCGTGTTTATTGTTTATGTGTGATGGATGTGTAAGTGACTTTTGACAGTGGCGTGACCCGCACGTCCATGCACACACGACGTCTGACACTGGTCGTCACTGTGGTCACTGTGCTTGTGAGTTGTGTGAAATTCGTACCTACTACATATAATGTTTTCTCGATCCTTTCTTCCTTTGGATTTGTCAACCGAGAAATGTAACTTTTCCTTTGAATAAAGAACTATTTTAAGAAGAAATTCACAAAATAAATAAGAATTTCACAAGGTCACTTAAAATTTTATATACTTATCACTAATTTCAATGTTCAAGAACTTAGCAAATTTTAAAGCGGCAGAGATAAACTTTTTGGTGCTTAACACTTTTTCTACATATATTGTTGCATAATCTGAACGGAGGTTAACTAAATGACACAAACTATAGATACTATTGTTATCACTGTAATAGTCTACAAAGATAACTGCATACCTACTTAACATTCGTACTTCAATAGCATGCCGAACAAATAATATATTAGGTACATATTTATGCTACCGGCAATCTGTACAACGCCACTTAGAATGCTTAAACTTTCAATAGAACGCAGATACGTATTTCAAATGTTAAATACATGCAGAAATGTAATGCAAAATTGAGACTGCAGATTGTCAATTTACAACTTACTGGGCTGAAATAAAAATTAAACCTAACAACTTCCTGCCGCTTCCATCACTTTCTGAGCTAAAAAGCCTTATTATCACTTCCTGGACTAAAATCAATAAATCTCTGGACTGTAATTTAACACTACTTGGCTCATTAGAAGTCGTATCTCTCTGAATGGGTATCTTGAGGTGCAAGCGTCGCACTGGGCCGAAAGATCAACGACCGTCCCTTAAGCTATCGACACACATGTTCATAAAAAGCATGCTTTTAGCATACCGATAAAATGGCATACTTTTTATTGTAATGTAATTTAATATACTATTGAACTATTTCTCTATTGAGTGGTTTAACTAGAAAATTGTATGCTTTTTTCAATGACAAGCAATCAGGTGCATTACAAAATCTTTCTTTATTCCCGCGTTTCGGGAAGTGTACTCAAAAATCAACGGCTACGTGACTGTTAATATTTAAGCATGAGCAAAACAACTTAGCACATCATGACGCCTTTCCTGGAAGGGGTTGTCAGAGGTGTAGTAAAACACCCATGCTTCGGACGATATTCAGTCTTAAACGTCATAGTGTTGAAAGAAATGAGCCAGCTTATTACTACTAATGTTCTCACACATTGCTCAACAAAGGCATGCTTCTGTGTTAGTAGTGAGCATGTGTATCAGTACCTTTATGTTATCATTACAGCACCAATTTTGGATTAACTGCCACTTATCAGCTAGATATTGCCTAAAATGGATCATTTGATTTTAAGTTTTGCTAATAAACAGTACCTACCTACATAAACCAAATATACTGTAGTAACAAGCAGTACGGTAACTAGTACTTGGTGCTATTGGTGCTATAGTAGGTACTAGGTAAGTGCTATGGTGTATAGTAGGTATATTGCTTGGTGTTATAGTAGGTACGCTTAATCACATGAGTATAAATTAGTAAATTTTTGCTTATGACTGTCAGACAGCCTTTAGCATAAATCCGCGGGCATCAGTTAAACGAACATAAGACACAACATGAACATACGATGATTAGATAGCATGAAGATGCATCGTTAAAGATTTTATGTCATACTACTTGTGCCCTGCGGTTTCACCCCCTATAAAAAAAGTATTTTTTTATGACAAAATGACTTGATTTTTCAGGCTACAAACTCTCCTAATCTCCATTCCAAATGTTACTTAAATTACCTAAATGCGAAGAAGTAATTTTTAATTCTCATACAATCTTATATACTTAAACTTTGTTATTTGTAATTTTTATGGAAATAGTGCGATTTAATCATTATAAATAGCATACCTACTGTGATTTATATGCAAAGTTATAAATTCAGCCATTACCAAGCCTAGCCACCAATATTGAATTTAGCTACATACATCATTAAACAATGTTAGCAAAGTTTTTTCCTATCTAACGGACAATATAGTATCAGTAAATTGCATTTCAAAAATGCAACAACATTAGATTATGTTTACAATTCTTGAACGCGCTATACTAGCTAGCCATACTAGCTCCGACTATCTTACGTAACATACTCCTTATCACTATCTACTCTAATATAATCACTTATTCATAGAAAATAGTCGTGAGCTGATTTTAACATAATTATGAGGTTATTGATACCAATTTGAATTGATAATGCTTAACCTTGTCGCTTAAGATATATCTACTTCGGTATGAATAGTTTAATATTAATTAAAATTTATATAAGTAGTTGTTAACAACTGATTAGAATATTTAAACAATATAGTTTGGATACTTATGTGTATGCAAACTATAATTATAAAAGACACGTTATGTATTTGAGTGTTTAGATAAAATTGTAGATGAGTCAGAAACTTATTTTACGGAAATCTAATAAATTTGAAACAAGATATTGTTGTTCCTTGTTTTAGTCAACGTTTATAAAATTTAATGATGACATCATTTACTTTAATGATGTCAAACATTTACTTGAATTGTCTTACATTGACCCAAATTAAAGTAATCTTGTAAAGTCAAATTATCACTTCCTATTTGAAGTTATCAATAAAAAAACGTTAAAGAGCACGTTTTGATTATTTTCAATTTTTAATTTATGCAATAACATATCATTAAACTGAACCCCACAAATTTTAATACAAATATGTTGCCGGTATTTTATTTTTAGTATTTTTGCACACAAACATGTTTGTGATACACTTACGATTTCTAAAAAAGCACTTGTTGAAGTCTTTGCAATGGGTGACATAGAAAATGAGAAATGACATTTTGTAAATCCTACTAATATTATAAAGGCGAAAGTTTGTAAGAATGGATGTATGGATGTTTGTTACTCTTTCACGCAAGAACGGCTGAACAGATCTGGATGAAATTTGGCACAGAGATAGATTACAGTCTAGAATAGCATATAGGATACTTTTTAACCGCGGGTGAAACCGCGGGGCGCAGCTAGTTTAAAATAAATGAAATTATTTTATTTTTAGCGGATTTAACCAAATAAACGGAGAAAAATAGAGCTGGTGGATGTTACTACAATGGAAAATTATTAACGCAAGGCATTTTTATGCTTCGGTTTAGGATATACGCGTTTAGGAAATGTTTGCGGAAATTATTGAATATGATAGACCTACAATTTAATTTGAATTAATGGTCTTTAAATTATATGCATGCCATTATACACGCGTTACCACGATAAAACGGCTTGTATTACAGATGAAACAATACAATCGTAATATAATAAAACAACACAGTTTCGCGAATTGGGTCATTGCTCTTTCTCACAATGCGAAGACGTCAACGGACAGATGTGGCGAGCACCTACGGCCACCAACTGTTTGGTTGTCCTGAATCATTTACCTCCTTGACATAAATTCGCACGTGTAACCTGCCTAGTAAGGCCGGAGCCTCACCGCAGTTGTCACGCGTATTGACCAAATCGTATAGCAAGAGGCGGAAGGCAACATACAGCAAACAAAACAGTAAAAGATAGTCCAACTCCTTACGTCTCGTCGGCTTCACGTCGAGTCCCGCCTAGTTCTGTGTGTTTTTTAATATAGACTAGTTTAGTGACAGTCCTAATTGATAAAGACCACTATCGAAGCTGTAATCACCAATCGAGCGTCGTAGCCGCGTCTATTCTATACAATTAATTGGTTAACTAGAATGAACGGGTACTATACTCTATTATTATATCTCTGTAGCATAGTACGTGTGACAGCCACATTTATTTGTTTTACCCGCATTTATTGCAGTTATTGATGATTCCATATTTTGTGTTGTTATTAATAATTAAGGTGCTGCTAAAATTGTAAGACATGATTTGTAAATCGCGACAACTTTTAGAGGGAAAAAAAGGATTTGAACAATGTATCCCGCAACATCCTACAGTGAAAATAGTTTATATCATTATTAATGTAGGTGTAGATTACTTTGTTTACCACTTCCAGTGGACTCTGGCCTAATAGTTTTTGCATGCAGAAATACATATTTGCACAAGTGAATTTACACTGTTGAATTGTTAATTAAAAGTTAGTAAGTACTAGTAGGCCATTGAATAATGAAATTTTATTGACAGAATTTCTCTGGGTCATGGACATTGGACAATGTGTTTTCACATGTCATTATTTGAATTTTTTAAGCACGTGTGATGGTTTTTCTTGAATGTGACCGAAAGGTTACCCTCACATATTGGAGCTTGGCTAACTCAATGCAAGTCGTAGTAATACTTTTGGCTACCGGGGTGGTGCGGGGATACCGCACGATATCCACTGAGGCGGCATGTCTTTTGGCCGGGTCACCTCCCTGGGACTTGGAAGCGGAGGTACAAGCAAACATGTACGCATGGCGCATGGAACTCCGCTACCGTGGCCAAAATCCGGCACCAAGGGAGGTCGAAGTGTGGAAGATCCACGCTCGTCGGTCCATGCTGGAAGAGTGGAAGAAACAGTTAGCCCAGCCTAGGGCTGGAAGCTGGACCGTCGAGGCTGTCCAACCTGTTCTTAAGGACTGGTTGGACAGGGCGCACGGGTCGCTTACTTTCCGGCTTGTGCAGGTACTTTCTGGGCATGGATGCTTCGGAAAGTATTTGTGCCGTATAGCCGGAAGAGAACCGACGACCGAGTGCCACCACTGCGGCTGCGACGAGGATACGGCGCAGCACACCCTAGAGGAGTGCCCAGCATGGGCCAGCGAGCGACGGGATCTCGTCGCAGTGGTAGGAAGCGATCTCTCGCTGCCAGCATTGATTAAATCAATGCTTGGATGCCAGAGATCGTGGGAGGCGGCAGTTTCCTTCTGCGAACAAGTTATGTTCCAGAAGGAAACGGCGGAGCGTGAACGGGAGATCACAACTGATCTCCCAATGCGCCGCCGGAGAGCCGGGCGACGGAGGAGGATCTTCCACGCCCTCCTCCAACCCCCATAACAGGGGACTTGGGCAACAGACACCGGGGGTTCCGTTGCCCGATAAGAGTAACCCCTGAGGTGACGCGTGTGAATAAAACGCGCCCCTAAAGAAAGAGGCGTGGAGACCCTGAGCTTCACGCAAAGTGTAGGGTCCTAGGGGACCAGTGCTGCCGGGGCCGAGGTCGAGTGCAAGAGCGTTCCCACAGCCCCCGGCACGAGAGCGCCGGGAAGATACCCCACCCAGGGTTTTTAGTGGGTATGCCGCCACTAGGGCGGAGACCCCCACATAACCACCTTGCCCCCCCCCCCCCGAGGAAAGGTGGTACCTATAAAAGGTTTTCCCTGGGTAAAAAAAAAAAAAAAAAAAGTAGTAATACTTTAGTAAATAAAGCATAGTGTACACCTACGTAGGTATCCACGCTAACTTACTCGTAACCTGCCGAATTATAGGTACGTTACGAAGCAATTTAAAAAATGCTAAATCTATAAATGCGCGTGTGCGGTTCTTTTTGGAGCAGCTTGACTGTTATCGTTGAACATCTATAAGTCCATGATCTCGATTTATTACTTGCCTCATCACTTCTTTGTAGGCGCCGCAAGCTTGAGAAAGTCAAAACAAAGTCTCGAGCTGTAGGGGATAGTGGGAATATCATGAAAATTTTAACAATAAAAATATTAGCTAAAAATAACATCAATCACTCTCTCAATTTTTAAAAAGTTTTGGAACATTCACCAAAAATATATCTTTCATGTTTCTCATATCATTTCTCTTGAATATTATTCCAGTATTTTTATATTGACGCGCTTAATAGTATATTAGAATATAGGATCAGGATTCTTCCTAAACTTTAACGCCATACTTCAACATAATAATGTTTAAGAGCTCAAATAGGAATTACTCCTATATTTAAGAAGGCCGCATTTCTTAACATAAATTAAGTCTTATTGAAATGACTGTTACAACATTCTTCAGTACTGGGCCCTTACTACGAGTTTCGATCGTTACGAAATCTTTTTTCGTTTTCATTTGGCTTTATACATTTCAATAAAGCGCCCCTGGTGGAACCGTTGAGGAACTAGGTTAAATGTATGGAGCCAAACGGAAAAGAAAAAAGTTTTCATTAACTAAAAAAAACTTGCATTAAGCCTCTGTACTCAAAACTTTCCAGTTTAAGCGCTGCGTGTCGGAGTTTCCACTTTATACAACATTGAACATTTTAAAGTAAATCTGAACTATACCTACTTTCCCCAGTGCACTGTTACCAACCTGTCTAGATATGTTTATTAAATCTAACCAAGCATTTTACTGTGTGTTGGTTAATAAGCAGTTTTTATTTTCTTTCGGTTAAAATACCGTTGTTGCCAAGCAAGGGTTTTAAATAAATAAAAATGAATCCAAATAATTTGTTAGGTATCTACTTAGTCTGAAGATTCTAATCGTGAAATATTTATAAGATTCACTAGTTTGCACTAAACTTTACTTTGTTTAGCATGATAGAAAAATAATAGCTTTGCTCTACCAAAATAGCCTAAGTGTTAACATTTTTGCCGGATACTTTTTTATAATACAGCTCTTGGCGCTGTCTACTCCTAATTTTCCCATGATAACTCTTTGTTGCTACATATAATATTAGAACATGCAACATGTAACATTAGAATAATAATATTTTGTCTGAAATGTTGTGTTCTTACAGGTACGAAGATAATTGCATTTTCTAACTAGAAACGATTCATAAAGAGAGTAGATTTCTGCCTACAAACTGCTACAATTACCTACGTAGTTTGGCAGAGCTGTATAACTAAAGCATGAAAGATAAATAAATAAATCTACAAGTACCTATACTTTTATTTTAGTCTACCTTTCATACAACTTTAGGCAACCCAAAATGTGTAAAAAATTAACCGATATAGTGTGATTTAACAACACTTTAAATCCATCGTTAATTATTTGAGAGTCGGTTCTGTATTTTTCAAATTAGGCTATACTATCTTGTTCTATACAATTTGTTAGGTTCACAGTTGCCCTTGACACAAATATCAGACTGGATTCAGTGATTTGACGATTATACAATTATTATTTATTTAATAAAAAGAGTTTATCAGCGACCTTCAATGTGTAAAAAGTGGGTGACACCATTTTTGCAACAATACCTATACGAGAGGGTGATAACGTGAGTGATAGGAGCCCTACGACACTACGGCGACGCGTGTCCGATCATTACTTTTTTAAAAGCATAAAAATACTTTTTTTATCGTAATGAAACAAGTGAGCGCTGTCACAATTATTTACTCGTAATTATTAAGTTTTCGAAAAGAAAATAAACAAGATTCGTATGATTCGTTTCGCGCATAGTAAACAAGTATCCAGTCTTATGTTATCGTTGAATAATTTCAGTGTTGTTTTTTACATAATCATTATCCAAACGATAAAACTTTGTTTACAATGCGGCTTTTTATAAACAATTATGAAATAGATAATGACGTGCACGAGATAATAATATGAAATCATTTCACTGGGACAAATAAGCCTATTATCAAACTGCCTACTAGAATGGTCATAATAAAGATATCTCTCTTAGTGGAAGTTTTACTTTTCTTTGTATAAGAGTAACACGGAATCGTAAAAGGTAGTTTCCTTCATTATCGGTTATTTCTATGGGTACAATGACGTTTTCGGCTTAAATAGTCCCTTTTTATTACGTACTCTAAGTATACCTACTATGTTTTACTGTAAAATAGTGTTAATAAAAAAACGAAGTAAAGCAGAAATTACAAATTAAAATATTCCTAAAATTGTTTATTTTTTCATTTTTTTTCCTACTAGCGTAATAAGTACCGATACGCTTCAGCTGCATAACGAGCGTAAATAGTTTTGTAGAAATCAAGCCCATTTAAACTCTGCCTGTCCAGTAAAAAAAAACTTGATAAAACCATCCTTATCTCTTTTAAGTGGTGAATCCGACAGAATCGTAGTGATGTTGGAGTGTGAATCGATTTTATTTCATATCTATTTACTGAATGTATTGATAATGAAGTCATGTATTTCGCAATAGTTTATCATAGCTAATGCTAACGAACTATTAACTAGTTTACTATCGCTAATCTAAACAGCGAGTGCAATGGTCAGAAGTCAATCCAGCCAAGTCTAGCTACATGATCGTGAGATTTTGGCTTATGACATAACAAACCTACATTACATCATTGCCTAAAGGTACTAATTGGTGTTACTATTGGTTTTTGGTATAAAATAAATTGTATCGAAATAAAAAAGCCAAAAAACGAATCTCGACTTGGCGATCCTAACTAATAATTCAGAATCACCAACTGACGAACTAGCCAGTCTTCGGATGGGTGACCAAAGATAGCATTTACTATTGAGCTCCACCGTGGTTCGGATGACACGTTAAATTGTAAGCCCCGCTTGCTTGGCCTATAAAAACCGCTAATCCATGTCCTGATTGCTCCAGGAGGCCTAAAAACACTTCACTTCAAGATTCACATTTATTTTGAAGAAAATCTTACTATGAAACGTATTAATAATAATTTACGAGCACAATCGGCTTTGGAAAAAAACCGATATTGTTGTGTCATGAATGGTTATGATTCACTTTAAAAGTAGAACATATTTTGGTCCTCAAACTTTTCCGCTAAAACGTTCCGCTGCCGTATCCAAATGTGATCATATTCTTTTCAAAATAAAGGTCCATTATTTATGTAAAAAATGTCAAAAACAAACTTTTTTCTTTACAACCAACACTGGCGATTAAAATCTTAGTTAAAATACACACATAAAGTATTGTAATCTGATTGACAAAATTGAACAGCAAGTAAGTACCTTACTATACTTAAAACGTTAGTCGCCATGTTTGAAACTCGCTGCATCTTTTACACAGTAAGTACACTACATACCTAATAGATTTATGATATTATGTAATCTAAACTAATTTACAAAGAAATACATTTATTAAGTAAATATATTTCTATTTCCACATAAATTACTGTTTTATCAAAGACAAAGTCATTCATCGAAGTCATTTGCATTGTCTGTTTGTTAATTTAATTTCACATGAATTGATCCAAAACTTACACATATACCATCCCTGTTTTGATAACTATATTTATAATTTAACCAGTCACCTGATGTAAGAATCATAGCTGTAGCATTTTGTTGTTATGTATTTTTGTATTTTATGTATGTATTTTATTTATGTATTTTTTTACAGGATTTCATGTAGGTATTACTTAAATAAGTAAATTCTAATGATGATCAGTCTTAGTACCTGGACAGGACAGTCGCCAATGTTGCCATACATTTTGTGTATTCTGTCCGTTCAGCGCTCGCAGTTATGTTAGAAGACGGAGGTTAGTCTAAATTAATAATAATCAATTCGAATAATTTTAATCCAAGTTCAGTGGTCGAACGTTAAAATTAACCTTGAAACATTATTCCTAAAACTTTTTCTTTGTATCAAAAGGTGGTTTAATATCTCACGAGTTTCACATGTCTTTACATAGAAGTGTTGGAGGTGCTACAGACGGCCGTGTCGAAACATTAATGCCTTCCCGGGATTGCGAGCGGCAGCGTAACCCGAAACGTTCCTCATGTTACGTATAATCCACATAACCCACAACATTATTGTGCCTTATGTAAGCGATGTCACTTAAAATAGCATCTCTGAAATGCTCGATATCTGTACCTGAATACTTAGCACTATGCTATGACATAGCATATATGTATGTCTTGGATATCTTAAACAATTTGGTATGAAAGTCTCACATTTCCATTTGTGTAAACTTGTAGAGTGTGATAGAGTTTTCTTGCTGTATGTTTTGTGTTAAGTTCACAATAATAATTCTTCTTCTGAAGTGAGTTAACAATAATGAAGTTACGCAACATAAGTTGTAATTCAATCGTGATTGTGATGAAATGGCGTGGAAAGGCTAGGCGATAAGCGAGGAATAGCTCGGAGCGGAAAGCAATGCATTGTGCAGGAAAGGGCAAGGAAGCCAGTTCATTTCATATGCAGCTGTTCGGTCGGCCTCACAGGGTTTCCAAATCTACGTATTTTGCGTGAATGGCCGGGGTTATCGACCCCTTTAGAGCGGAGTGAGCGCAGCAAGCGCAACCAATCGATAGCTTGCGTAAGCGCCCTGCACGCCTTCCTAAGGGATTTACTTTAAGGAACTTTAGATTACGTTCTGCCTTCACATAAATAAACTAGTTATACACAAAATGCAATAATTATACCGTGCTTTTATTCACTTCCCTGAAAGCTGTTACACAACGAGGGCTTATCAGGCCTGCTAAACGAGATAGGTTCAATGCATTGCTGTTGAGCCAGCAATCGGTTTTATGACTTCCGTATTCGATTACTGAAAGTTTAAACTAAGTATAGACAATGGTTGGAACAGGAATTATTGATGGTTACTTTTTATTTGAAGATGCGAAAACAAATTCTGTATGAAATGCTGTCGTTTAGATCATAACTCAAATCAACAAAGACAGAGGTATTTATTATTTTATAAAAGCCGATCGAATTCGTTTGTCGGGTTGAGATTTATTTTCCTAGATCTGTCCACTGTCCCTATTGCTAGGTAATCTTTTAAAAATATTTTGAGTTACCTATTAACTTTTTTCAAGCAAGACCGAGTAGTTTTAGCTTCCTTTAAAAACAAAATTTTAAAAACAAAAGAATTTGTCTAATGTAAAAGACTCTAACGGTTGATTACACATGAGTTTTGACGTCATCTCGCGAAACTATCGTGGCGCACTTCGTAGGTCAACTGATAACCCAATTCTCAACATATTGCGTCTCAAAAATTAGAAGTCTTATCTAAGCTTGTCTAGATATAATGTATATCATCGAAGGGTATATCAGCCTAATTATATCCGTAATTTTTTTCGAATCTCGGAAAAAAACGATAGAAAGCGTTTTTGTCAGTATTTAAGAGGAAAACATAATTTCATTTTACCATGTTTGCATATTCAAATACTTTAAATATTATACATAATAATATAATACCTAAGTATGTCAATGTGTGTTCCCTAGGCATCCCTAGGCAAGCGTGCTCCATCGAAGGCCGCATCACTGCTTATCATCAGGCATGTTGGCGGCCAAACGCAAGCCTATTAAGTAATAATAAAAGTTAAGATTTTATAGATAGAATATAAAATTACTGAAGGTGATATTGAAAAACTACTCGCGTGTTGCATTCATTAACATGAGCGAGTCTATGCGGTCATTAGCGTAAACAATTAAATATCAATAAGGGCACCTTAGCTATAATTTTGGCAATTTACGCATGTGGGGTCACCTTGTTAATAAAATAGATAAAAATTCTATAATTTGACTATACGAACATTAGCTAGTAGATTTTAACAATTCGTGAAACAAACTAGGTTAATTAACAATCAATAACGTAATTCACGTAATTCGCCAAATAAATATTGTTCTTAAAATCTACCTACGAACCTACCTACTAGATGAGTCATCTTGTTTAATGTTTTTTTAATTTTTAACCGACTTCTAAAAAGAGGAGGTTCTTAATTCAACTGTATGTTTTTTTTAATGTGTTACGCGATTATTTCGCCTATTGTAAATCGATTTTAATGTTTTTTTTTTTTTGGTAGATCATACTTTAGAGGTGATCCCGTATACATTTTATCTAAATGGGTTTAGCAGTTTTTAAATATTAAAAATCTAAAAACCGTTTACGTGCATGACGGCCTGACGGGATGTCAGTTTTTTAAGTTTTGTTTTTTAAACTTTGGTGCAAATCGTCATAGGTTTTTAGCATTAGGTCTCTTCTAGGCAAGCGTGCTCCATCGTAGGCCGCATCACTGCTTATCATCAGGCATATTGGCGCCAAACGCAAGCCTATTAGGTAAGCAATTAAAAAAAAAAAAACAAAAAAAAAAGCTTGGGCCGCTGCTCGTCTCACAGGAGAACCTTCCTTTCTCGTCTCATTGCCTCTATCATGAGGCTATTTTAGAATAATCTAATAATAGAAGGTAATGATTATTTAAAAAGCAACAATAATCATGATTAGTACGGTAGTGTGGTATTTGCAAAATTCCAACCAAAAAAAATTTAATCTAGGCACCTAACGTTGTAAAAAAATTCCCTTTATCAAAAACAAGTGGCTTTGCGCACAACCTTGGAAATGTCATAGATATGAAATACCGCGTTTATCTGCGTATCTTGCTCAAGGTGACTTATAAATTCGGCAATGCAGTTTGAAAATAAGTCTCTTGACCTTTTGCGATAGGCGCAGTTACCAATACTCGCCCGCGGTTTTGTCTGTTAATCATTGTAAAGAGCACGTTCTCTGATTCTACTAAAACTACCGCTACGGTCCGAGATCAAAATAGAGTATGTTTGCATAGAAAAATAAGGAGAGTAAAGCGATGATGTTTTTTAAGTGGTTTAATTTCTTTTATGGGACTATATTTTATTGGTATTTTTGAGACTTTTAGTTTGAAAACGGGGTTTTTTGATAAAAAAATGCACTACTGCCTATTTGCAGTAGAAAATGACAAGGTGAGCCTGTATGTAAGTAGTCACTCAAGATCATTTATAAAGTTCTTGTTTTTTGTTGAATTGACTTTATTTCTTTCTTTAAAAGCTTTTAAAGCAAAGTTTATAAGCTTGTAAAACACCGATATCAGTGCATCGAAAAAAAAAAACGTACTGACAAACTAAAATTTTAAGTGTAAATTGATTGCAGGACAATGACTTTTCTCCTTCGATGACTTTGTGACATTGTTATGAAACCATCCGGATCTAGCATATAGGTAGTTAAATAGCTATAGAGTTATTTCATATTTACCTACCTACAATTCAAATTAGATTTCTGTTGAAAGAAAAAAACTTTGCATAATAGGTAAGTTTTTCTAGTTTGAACAAAATGTCTTCTCTGAAACCTATAGTTCGGATGTAAATATGTATAATTTATGGATAAAAATTCAATTCTAGTGCTATAGAAATTAAATTCAAATTATCAAAATGTTAAAGGTAAACGACCTATTTCACAATCTACCGAATAGAAATGGCCACAGAATATGATTCAACAAACGTGGGATTGTTTTACGCCATCCAAGGGATTTTACTTAAGCCCCTTTTACACGATGCAAGCCTGCACGAGTACGTAACTAAGTACTGAGTACTAATTTATAAATAGTTACGCTAGTGTTAATATTTACTTACCGTTGTTCCCAGTTTCCAGTACCGATCGATAAGTAGTCATGTGCACGTGTAGTGAAAAGATCGCGCAAGCAACTGCACATTGTGAGCACTGGCCTTAGTACCGAAACCGCTCGACGCTCGTGAGTCACGTCATTCAAAACCAATATTATGTACAACAAAGACAGAAAGGTTTATTGACACATTGCGAGTTACGTACAAGTAACATAACACTTCAGTTGATTAGCATTCCCGTAGATTTGTGTTTCGAGAGCAATGAACCTTTATGTAATACCCATTCATGAGGCATTCGTTTACCGACGTCATCGAATGTTACAAATTCCAATTATGCTGAACGAATAATCAGGAGCTAGAATTATTAGCAACTACTATTTACCGGAATTCGTACCTACATGAGGGCCGGCCCATACAATGTATTACGTACTCTTAAACTCATTCATTTCTGCTCTGAACACATGACGATTACCGTATAAAAATATGAGTAATGAATACCAGCGATAAGCAAGTCGAATTCGGTAGGCTCGTATGTTTGGCTTTTAGTCATTTCTATTTGATTATATTCAAATCAGCTAGAAATATCGGAATCAAATCGAATGGTTCAAAGTGAAGTAAAGATAGAGGCCGATATGTTTACTTCATAGAAATTTTCACAGAGTTTTAGGTACAATATTAAGTATGTAAGCGCGTAGGTAAAGACTCTACTCTAGCATGTTACGGGTACTCATGACTCTGAATAACTTTATAACTATAGAACCCAACACTAATATCACGGGAAAAAACCTGGCTGTTCCGTAGAAAAATGACACTATATGTTATAGACACTTAGATTATCAAAATATATCAACAGTTAATTTTTTTCGCGATTTCAGGTTTGGTCTCATAAAAGTTACTCAGAAAGATCAAACACTTACACCTATTTTCGGCTTAGCGTTAATTATCTATTCCCCGTTTGCCAGTATTAAATTCACTTAAGAGCTGGGCTGTCATCTTCTCGCGGGTATAATTACACGTACCTAGGTAAGTTACATGCGTGAAATAACATACGCTCTAGAAATAAATAAAAAATGACTGTAGAAAAAAAAAGTCCTGAATCATATTTTAAAGAAATAATGAATCCTTTCATATGCTTTAGAAAGCTTTTACATAAAACCAATGAGTTCTGAGTTCTTATTTCATTTTATCAGACGGTACATTTTCACAACGCTGCTTATGTATCAAACGTAGCTAGCTAGGCACTGCTGATAGAATCCATCCACGCAATCCTAGCAACGGCAGCAACTGGAGATTACGTTGTCAGAATAGCGATGAAGACGATATACGACGCGGATGCAGAGAAGTGCGCACTGCTCACCGACATCAGGAAGTGCAATAAATTCAATACAGGTAGCAGGCAGTTATCTATTCTTGGCGGAAGATAAGTAGTTACAATTGCTTCTAATCCACAGATTACACGTTGCATATTGCACGCACCGCGCATCAGTCAAAAAAACACACGTAACATTTTGTATTTATTGGTTCATTTCTAGGCGCGGCTAGGCGTAACCTGCTAATGGCCAATGAGAACGCTTTGTCGTAGTACCCGCAGCATAGAAGATTTTCTTAGCTTTGATGACTTTAGGACGGAACAAAGATCTCACGAGGTGTACGTTATCTATACGACATTAAAATACGTTTATGTACATAGTAAACAGACACATACATGGTTTCTTACAATTAATAATAGTCATGACTTATGCGGTATCCACTCTTACTCGTCAGGTATTAAGGGGTAATCTGTGGTCTGATCATAGCATTGAGGTTACCAGGTTCATGGTCAAGAGTTACAAAGTTTCTTGATTGTCCTGTCCTGTTTACTCGCCGTCTCGGTGAGATAGCGTTTAATACTCGTAATGAGTCTCGAAGCAAAGGCGCAGATAGTCTTTTGTTATTAACTGATGAATTTCGTTTCGTGACGAATAATGTGGACTTCAGTCAACTATTGTCATTTGTATCGATTATTAGTCAGCTACATATGTCCAAATATCTGTTACTCATCAGGGCAAGAATGAGGATTAATTTACATCCTCATTCTTACCGTGACGTTCTTCTTACGTTCAATTATGTTTTTGAAATAAATGAATAGGTCCTGCAAAACCAATTGTAAAATAGTTCATAGTAGGTGCTTAAAAACATAGCTATAATAACAATTATAGTCTAGTTGAAAGAAGGCTCGCATCGCTAACCAGAGAGTACGGGTTCGATCCCAGGCGCAGCACACAACAATTTATTAATTAGTGAACATTTCGTACGTATTTAAAGTAATGTCATCTTTTAAATAACTTGTGCCCGGTGTGTAGCGACAGGCTGGTGGATAACGGTGTGTGGCCCTGAATACCTATCGTCCGGCGAAGTTTAGGTGTTGTAAAACATCTTTGCCGACCCCTTCGGGGAAAAAGACGTGATAAAATGTTACGTTATGATTTGATTAAAAATTCCCAAGTGTACACAAAGCAATAGGTAAGTTGTTAACTTGTGACTCAAATATTAGCGTCTACAGAAGGTCAATGTCAACTATATTCTCAAAATATTCACCATCTTATCAAGCCCAGTCACTGGAATTGGTGAGATCTATTGGTAAACAAAATGCTTAAGAGAAACCCATTTCTTGATAAGACAACGGATGTGTATAATAGTTAAGGAAAATACCTTTTAAAATGTCGGGAATTATAAATGGTTTGGAGATAATGTTTGATTTGGCAAAAAATTAAGAAAGAGTTTTAATCATGGTTTAATTTGGAATGACTGAGTTTTCATTCAAATAAATACAATATATCACCATATCAGCAAGTTAACTTAGATCGTATTATAAAGGCTGCATCAACAATCAGTAGAGTTACGAGTTATGATAAGAGGTTTAAAGCCTCTGTCTGATGAAACTAAGTGAAGTGATCAATGTTGAGCACGCAGACAATAACAACATTAGAAGACGCATTTTTGAAAATTACTTTTACAGACATACAAAAACAGATGCATATCAATCATGTCAAGTAGTCTGATTGAATATACATTGATTTTTTTTTCTAAAACGATCACGGTCGGCGGATGAACCCGGCAGAGACAAACAACACGGCGGAACAGAATGATTTCTGCATTACGTAACATGCCCGGACCAAGGTCTCGGTTACACAGTGGTATACACTATGTACGGACATATATACAACTTGTTGATGCGTATAATGATAGAGTAATGTCTACGTTTCCACTATGCCGGTACAGATCCAATTAGGAAGGTACACAGCTAGGTTATGTAACACAAGTAAAAATGGTAAGATAATTTTGCTTTTGCAGTCAGTAAGTGCCTACATGCTTAGGAGGAACTTTAATCTATTTTATTTTTGAACTGTTTTGTCTAATACTCTACCCTAATTGGTATAACCTGCACACGCAATATGCATTGTCTATAACAAATCTGACCAAAGCTTACGCGCGCGGATCGCAATGGGTTAGGTGAGGTTTAGTGAGTGAGGTGAGTGAGTGAGAGGTAAGTAAGTTTTTTTTTTAATGTAGAATAGGTCGGCGTTTGACCACCAACTCGCCTGATGTTAAGCGATGTTGTGGTCTAAGATGGAGCACGACGACCTATAAGGTACTTATTCACTCTAGCCTTGAAATTTTGTAGAGTGAAGAAGTACAAAGACGTCAGATGAGTGAGGCGCTACAAATGCGCTACTGCTCAGATCCGTCTTCGGGACGGTTACACCGGACTACATCCCGAAACACGACTAGGTCATTTCACGGCATGGCTTGGTCCGGTGGGTGGTAAGTAGCCACGGCCGAAGCCTCCCACCATAGTTTGCTACCCGGTTAGCACTACCCGGGGACCACGTGTAGGGAATCAGAATAGAGTACACTCCTACGGACGTGGGTAGCTCAGCCCCCAGTAGTAACCGATAGCGATTTTACTTTGCAGTAAGATCTCTAGCTAGAGATTACCTTATAAAATTATATGTTCCGTAAACATCAACTCCCATAATAATAAACGTTGTATAGCCTCGGAATAGTTCTACAGTATTTTATCTTTTTCTCTCTTTTTTCTTGTTTTTGAAAAATACAAAACTATGTAACTATTCCAAGCCTTACACAACGTTAGTAAGGGGACTAGAACAGATTGTTTCATTTTTTATTTAAACGTTTTCGAGCCCTATGCTATGAGTAGACTAACAAACGAAATCCCTCGGACTGGGCAAAAACATTGTTTATCAGCAAACAAACTTTCGATAACTCACGGCCGGCTCCGCCATAAACAAACACTCGCTTTGTAATTCAGTGTAGATGAAGTTTATTTTGGCAAGGAAAGATGGGCAATGCGCGAGGCAACCTTGTGGGTGCGCACCTTCGGCCGGTTGCGCAACACCCAGGTCAAGGGGGGAAGGCGCCGCACTCATTTTTGGCAATACATAAACCTTTTCGTTCAGACTTGCTATGCAAATAACCACTTTTGTAATGATCTCGCACATTTTAATTTTGTAAAGGACTTGAATTTTTCAGCTACAAGGTATGTATGGAGTAAGTATCTTCTAATTTTGGGGTTTGAAAAAAATCATGGATCTGTTTAGATACCATCTTTATATATATCTATTTACCAAAGATAATCAATGGTTAATAATTAATATTAACCTGTTAATAAGTAATACAAAGGTTAATCAATGTAACACAAGTTATGGATTGAGCTTTTTTAAATTGGTTTGAATATTTTTATTTATTGGGACCTTCTTTTTACTTACTACATGTAATTGTCATGTTACACTTACCTCAGTCAAAATCAATCTAAGTCAATAAGTTAAAAACAGGTTTATTATTTAAGCATCTAACAAGATAGCAAATTCGGTATAAATAACATACTAAGTACTGATTATTCTTATTCATTTACATATTTATTAAAGTATATTATTAATACTTATAATGCTTAAAAATATGTCATGTAATGACGCATCTACGAGTCAATGACACATCAAAAGCCTTAAAA
Organism: Peribatodes rhomboidaria; assembly: GCA_911728515.1. Lineage (NCBI taxonomy): Eukaryota > Metazoa > Arthropoda > Insecta > Lepidoptera > Geometridae > Peribatodes > Peribatodes rhomboidaria. The sequence goes on from OU452172.1 coordinate 10,773,443, forward strand.
TTATCATCTCAGCTTATATGTAAATCATATTGTATGTATTTTATACTTTAGCGATGATAATTTAGTTCTAGTTGGAGAAAGCTCGCCTCTCAAGCCAGAGGGAGCGGATTCAAACCCAGCCGATGGCATGCACCAATTGTTTTTTTGTGAGAACATATTATATTTGCGTAATGTATGTCATCTGCTATATGGCTGGAGCCCGGAGTATGGCGACAGACTCGCCCCCCTGTCACATTTGGGACTGAACAAGGCGAAGTTTATGTGTATTATACCTCTGCCAGCTTCTTCAAGGGAAAGGCGTGACGATATGTCATATTATCATGTGAATAGTCTTATTATTAAATTATTTTAGAGTACCATAACCATCCATCTACATTGCACATATAAGATAAGTTAATCACAGATCTTGTATCCACCTCGTAAGCATGAGTATTATTTACTTCAAAACGCTTTATCTAAGTAAATTAGGTTAAGTAGGTATAGTTGTAACCTATACTTCCCATAGTACATAAGCAACACGTGAATTTGGTGACTCGTATCATCCATCAGCCATAGGACGTCCACTGCTGGACATAGGCCTCCCCCATAGACCTCCAATAAGACCGGTTGGTAGCGGCCTGCATCCAGCGCGATCCTGCGGTCTTGACAAGGTCATCTGTCCACCTTGTGGGTGGACGTCCTACGCTGCGCTTGCCGGAACGTGGTCTCCATTCGAGGACCTTTCGACCCCATCGGTCATCAGTCCTTCGTGCTATGTGCCCTGCCCACTGCCATTTCAACTTGCCAATCCTCTGGGCTATGTCGGTAACTTTGGTTCGTCTACGGATCTCCTCATTCCTGATTCGATCTCGCAGAGAGACTCCGAGCATAGCCCTCTCCATAGCTCGTTGGGCTACTAGAAGCTTATTTATAAGGCCCATAGTGAGAGACCACGTTTCAGTGCCATAAGTCATCACTGGTAACACACACTGGTCGAACACTTTCGACTTGAGGCACTGAGACTCGTATAAGTAATCAATATTAGCAAGCATCAAGACTAATGCTAATTATGTTTTAATTTCGAATTAAGAATCGGTATTTACAACGGAATGGATTCCAGAGCTTTTTGTTTTTCAACGTAGAGCACGTTTCTTAGAACACCCAGACATCATTCCGAAATGACACCTGTGTCGCGGGTGTCACTGCTCATAAATTATAGATGTTTTTGTAGAAACCAGTCTCATTACAGTGTGACAGGGCTTGTAATGAATATAGATGAACTAGGACGCTGATGGGCACAGCGGGGCGCTGGCGCTATTGACGTTTGTCTTTGAGAAAAGGAGAAAGCGTAGTTCCAATTTAAACCATTCAAAAGAGCTTGTGTTGTCAGAGTCCTTAAGGGTTGGCAATGTTTCTGTGATGCCGCTTGTATTATACAGGTATCTATAGGCGACGGTGATCGCTTACCATCATGCATAAAAAAAAACATTTTCATTGTAAGCCGTGCTCCGCTGTACACATGGATGCAGACAATATATTGGTTCTGTCCGAATTTAAGAATGTGCTCGCGGCGCCGATCGTTTCTGAGTTGTTTGTGGTCTACGACCTTGACCTGGCAGCAATAATAAAAGTAAAAGCTTTCGCCAATGAGCCTGCTTAATGTTGCATCATCTGAGTGCCTACTTTCGTTAAAGTCCTTACGTATCCTTAAAGCCAGTGGCTGTAACTTCGTGGCGAAGCTAGAACAAGCTTTCCCTGTAAGTGGTAGTAGAGTTTCTACTTAAGTAATTTAAGTCTAAGTACGTATAATAGTTAGTCGTACTACTGACACTGACTACTCTAAGCTTGAGACTATTGACTTATTTTACTTAAAACATACTAGAAATTTTCAAAATTAACTTATTAGTTTAGAGTACAAAACGGCTGAATTCATAATTTTACCTTCTAACATTTTAAACCGATGTAAAATAAACTTCCTTCTAAATTTTGGTCCAAGCTTTGCATTTTCAAGTTATGAAATCGTGACGTAAGCGTAAATATAAATCATAACCGAAGCAAGAGAGCTATTTGTCTAATGTCTTACAACTCGCACCCACGCGCTAATGTATGCGAATGATGTCATCGCGAAATATTTGTTAAGCACAGAACTTACTATCAAACAAGAGTTAAAATATTTCTTGGAAAATTTTAATTTTGTTTTTATTAGAACTTTTGGGAAAATAATGAATCCCATAAATGAGTCGTGGAACTAGCTTTTTTTGACCTTCGTTGCTAAAGAAAAGCAAATGTACAAAACGTAAGAAAAATTTTTTTTGACTGCCTCGGTGGCTCAGTTGGTAGTGAACCTGCCTTCTGAGCTTGGGGGCGTGGGTTCGATTCCCACCTAGGGCAAACATTTATGTGATGAACATTTGTGTTTGTTTTATGTCTGGGTGTTAATATGTATTTAAGTATGTATTTAAAAATATCTAAGTATGTATATCAGTCCCTGGCAGCCATAGTACAAGCTTTGCTTAGTTTGGGGTCAGGCGACCGTGTGTGGAAGTGTCCCGAATTTATTATTATTATTATTATTATTTGTACATGCTAATCTAATTTTATATTATTATTTAACTTTTTATATAAAATAGTCTGAATACCCGTGCAATGTTGTCGTTGTCGTGTTTTGAGGGAGACACAAGACTTCAATAATATTTTACAAATGCTTTTGTAACTTATTGTCCTTTTGACGAGTCCATTATAGGAGCATCCTTAATTCATTTCTTAGTTAAAACTGTTAAGAAACTGTTACCCAATGACAATAATAATTATTCTATTCTATTCTATAATTAAGCCGTCGAATTTTAGATAAAACCTATCATAATTTTGGATCATGTACCTTAGAATTATTCCAAACATCGAAATCCATTTATTATTTTAAAAGTCCCCTTGGCAATAAACTTTGAAATAGTAATAATCTCGAAATAGTTCGACAGTATTTTGTCTTTATCGATCGAATAAGAAAGAAAAAGACAGAACACTGTATACCTATTCCGAGACTATACAACGTTTATTGCTAAGGAAGATTATCTACACCCGTCTATATCTCACTTGTTTTCCAAAATCACATGAATAACAACAGAAATTCACAAACAATTCTCTAGCCGAATGCCAATACAAGATTGATTCCATTTAGCCACAGAAAACGGTTTCCCCTAAACTGCCCGATAAATTAGATACTTCCCGTTCATAAATCGTACGAGAAAAACTGCCCTTCTAATCCAAATTTATGTTACCCTATTACTATTACAAAGGGAAAACAAACAAATAAAAATAAGGATAAAAAATGTTGTTTGTAACACCTAGATGACAAAGTTCTTTCTTTATGCCAGTAAAAACAGAAAAATAGGAAGAAGCCGGAATAAAAACAACGTTTTTTACATTGATGATACGGAAGTTTGGTAGGGATTGGTTGAAAAAAATTGCTTGATTACTAGATTTTATTGACAATTGAAAACTTTAGCACGATTATTTCTGGTAGGTGAACCTGAACCGTGGATAATTGCATTAGGTAAAAGTGGAACAGTGCCAGAATGAGTGGAGTTCAAGAAGAGAGGCCTGTGCTTAACAGTGAACAATAACGGGTTACCATGAGTTTTGATCGTTACGAAAACTTTTTTCGTTTTCGTTTGGGTTAAGAAACTTGGTTAAATGTATGGAGGCAAACGAAAACGAAAACAGTTTTAATTTATTATCAAAACTCGCGGTAAGCCCTCTGATCTTGACAAAGCTAATGATGAACTGAAGTGGTGAAAAAATTAGGTAGGTACATTTTTAGATCTTCGCATTTTGTTTTTTCACGGTCTACATTCCAAAACTCGTCGAGTTGTTTTTCTGAGACATAAGCAGGTACTTAGTTGCGAACGCTTTTTCATTCCCAAGAACTTGGTGAGTCACCTACCGACCAACTTAGTATTTTTTATGTGTTTACAAAACAACTTTTTACCCTTGTCGATGCGCAAAAAACTTTAAGGTAGACACTTCTGACTTGTTTATACTACGACGCGAATACCTACTTCCTTGTTATTTAGGAACTGCCTAAACAAAACTTTGGAGTACATCGATTATACTATACTCACTGTAGAGTGGTGCGGGTAACATTTAAAATCACCGGATTAAAACGATTATCTAAATTAGATAATCGGTTTTTTTCACCCCTAAAAGTGATTATCTAAATTAGATAATAGTTTTTTTTTTTTCACCCCTAAAAGTGTCCAAGATTTACAAATCATGACTTAAAATAAGAGCACCTATTGCTGTACTAAAATACGGAATCATTAATAACAGTGATAAATTAAGCAATCAACGAAATCAATACCGATGTCACCTGCACCATGTCATGCAGTTATATACTCGGTTCACCAACACAGTGAACCGAGTATAGAAGTTTTTATTACAAAAATGTCTTTTGTAAATAAAACTCCTATACTCGGTTCACTGTGTTAAAAAGACATTTTATTAACACATAAATTACCTAAAGCCGGGTTTTAGTGGCTAATTAATAGACAATGTCACGGATTCAAAGCGGTGTGCATTTCCTGCATAGTCTATTGATGACACTGGCTTAATGTCAAGGTGAACGCAATAAATTGCGCTAGTGATGTCATGTTTGTGCACTCAGAAACAACACTGTATGAGCTATTGTTATATATTAGTAATTTTTATGAATGTGGTGACTACCATACTTAGAAGACTTATTGTATTTAAGTTGACATTACTTTATCTTATGACCATCTTTGTACCTTCACAAATCTATCAGCTAATTAGTAATGGGTTCTTGATAATTACAATTGCGTTAGTTTGAGTATTCAATAATTATACTTTGATGGATTTATAGGTAGATTAACTCTTAACTTATTTTCATGTTTTTTTGTTAGTTTTATGAATGTTTTTTTGTAAATGTAAATACATTTACAAAAACAAGAAAAATACAATTAACAAGATAAAAGAGTTTCGATCCCTACTGTACTTAGTTTATTTTAAAAGATACATGTTAATTAAGATACTTTGGCTTTTCTTTCGCTCAGATCAAGATAGCACTTACGAAATCATGATGGTTTGGTATTTTAAGGTCTAAATTGAATATCTCAGTAGCACTCATATAGCCTGCGCGTATAGTGTAAATAAACCCTCTATTTTAATCACCGGTAGCCCTTCGACCACTGAACGATACGGCTGATTGAACGCACACGCACACTACGCCGTATCAAATCAATTCGATGGGAACCCTGATACAGTAGTAATAAAAGCATCACGCTTATGATAAATATGCGCCATTGACCCCATTGCTGGTATGTTGTGACAATGGCGTTACATATTATGCCCACATCCACAGACTGGCCTGAATACATCTGGAATTGTGTATGCGCTTATACCTTCTGAATGCACGTGGATGGGTCACGTTGATCAACATATTAAAAATAAAAAGGTCGGTGTTTGTTTAAAGATCTATTCGCGGTTCAAGGTTTGACGGGCGAAAAATTCTAGATTGAAAATCGAAATGGTTTGGCATGTTTTAGTAGGTAAGTAGGTACCTATATGAACTGTAGCTGATGTCTCATATTTTGTTAATATCCTGAATGCTAAAGTAGAGAATGCTGAACTCCTTTGTAAAATCTCAATATCTACACCTTCTTACCGATCTAAACGAACCCCTCTATTCCATATACCCATTGTTAAAACTAACTATAAGAAAAGTACCTTTCTTCACAGAACTTCTTCATTCATAAATAAATTCATAACAAAAAATGATATCGATGTATTCTCGGACAGTGTGCACGTAATTCGCGCACGTTTAGCCTCAAAATTTTTTGATTCTCAACCTTAACTTTCTTGTATTTAGTATCTTGCTATATGTATGTCTTGCTATATGCTTGTATTACCTACATTACTTATTATACCCAGCACATTGCTGCTGCTATGCTCCATTCTAAGTTCCTATCTATTGGCGGGAATTTTTAATTGGCCTTGGAAACTAGATACAATATTAATTCTTTACTATCAATTGGCTGTAAATTCTCCAGTAAATGTAAAATAAAATAAAATATGAGTTTTTGGTAAGTAGGTACATTTAAAAACATCAAATTCGAATTCTCTATTTGCTCATAATAGGACACTTGTTTTTTGGAGCACTAATCCTAAAACTAGGCAATTTAAGCGCCTGTATCTTGGGGACTAGTTCTTCCAGTTATTATTACTTTTACTAGAGTGAGTTTCGTCATACTTAAGTACATTCAATTTTTTAAAAGTTTACAATTATTAACTACAACTAAAACAAATCTAAATTTAAATTTAGATTACTATTTAATAATGTGTATCAAATTTTATTTCATCCACCATATTTACGTTCTATCGATTTCATTTTATTTACATGTTTCATTTACCTATTCAATTTAGTTTCAATTTAATACATTTACATTCATTTAGGTCTTAAAATTCTAATAAGGACATGGATATAATTCACTTTATTGGATTACTTTATTTTTAAACAAATCTTCTGTTTCGTCATACGTTAAATCTTTTAGCCATGATTCGAGAGTTTTTTTACACTGTGCGAGCGTTGAACTATATTTGTTGAGGCATTTGTTTATGGATTTCATATGGATCGACCAAACTTTGGCCTCAATTAGTAGAAAAATTAGCTAGAATAGAATGGGATTTATTCAAGTCCGATTTCATAATAGAAGTAAGGTCTAAATCTAGCAGTGGAACAAGGAAGGCTGCAGATTGTGATGATGTTGTAATTGTAAATGTTCTGCCTGGTCTATTTCTTCCGGGCTGTCTGAATGTCTGATTCCATATTTACACATGAATTGTTAGTGATGCATTCGAGTTACTAACAAGTATAGCCTTGAACCTTATCGTGAAATTAGTATCTGTGTGCAAAAACAGCACCTGTTGCGCCACTAGAGACTGTAACAATGTTATTAGATGACAAGTGAATCACATAGTTGCAGATGCAGTTTACCTCGTTAGATTCTCAATGCCGAGGCCACTGCCGTCTGGTAGTAGGTACTGATTATAAAATAAATTGTGTATTTATATTCTAAGCTGTAAAACCTCTTTTAATAGCTAACTATTGTTTAATAAATTGTTTCTCTTTTAATCAACTTTAATTGTAAAATTATAGCCAATAATGATTTTGTAAAGTGGCTAATTCGTTTTAAACTAAATTTAATTTTAATTACATTTTGTTTGAACTAAATTGCTAAAACCTTCCAAGAGAAGTTAGCAGCTACTATGTCGTCATTGCTGCGTAACAAAAACGGCCAAGACATTGCCAATAAATGCCTACCGAACATAGATTAGAGAGCTTATTCAGTCGCTATGCCCTGACTAAACGCGGGTGTGGCAATCCCGAAACGAAACCGAAACTCTAGTTGAATAAGAATTCGACAGGTTACTGAAATAGCCGAATTACAATTAGGTACCGATCACCGTACTTTCGGGCAAGTTAACACTTTTGATCAATTGTGTAACGATTGACTGACTTGCGTAACGCTCGCGGTGCGTAAGGTCACTACCATCATCTAATTTTGCACGCTTTCGTAACTTAAATAAAACGAGAATCGGGCACAATACTCCTGGCAACCTTCAAGGTGACCTGAGCATATTTGAAATTATTCTTTGTTTTACATGAAACTGACGAGCTGTATTAGAAGCCTGCGCCCAAAGAATAAAGATTGCAGAAAATCAGAATCCTTGAGCTAAATAATTTGGCAATGAGCCGCGGACCTATGCCTACATCGATCGCTGTGTTGTGTATACGCTGAATAAAATTTGACGACCGCTGTAGCGAATCTTGAATACATTGGCCTTTATTATAGAATAAAATTTAATTATTGTAGTTGAAAAATTGTAACTGGTGAATTCAAGAAGAAACATTAGGTGTAAATATATACATTTTGCAATGCAATATTTAACACCAATAATACAGTCCTACAACTACGAATTACACTATTTTTTGTTGTGTTTTCAACGTTGTTTTTTAGTTGCAAAAAGATCTCTGCCTCATTTCAATTCAATCTAGCCAAGGTCACGTAAACTACTGTAAGTGTAATTATCTGCGTAAATGGCTTCAAGAATACAGATTTTCTGAAGATCGTGGCAAAGGACCGCTGGGATCAACTTATCACGATCACGACAATAAATAAGAAATACCGAAACTACGCTTTTTCCAAGCATTTACTGGCTTATCCATATGCTATCTCCTTTAAATTTGCTATCAGTGCAGAACCAACCGTACAAACAGAATGAAAATGATGGCTCAATCAAAATTCAACAACATAATATGTAAATCTAGAACATAACGTTTTTTCCCTGTATTTTTTAATCTAAAAATTAAACCGAAATCTGTGATACTTAACTTACCTACTCAGGAACAATAAGCTTTCCACCCTTCTTTTGATGTAATATTTTTGAAAATGTATAGCTTCCATGCGCAGACGCAACTGCTCGCTAATTCATCCCTCGGCCTTGACGCTCAGGTTCGCATGGCAGCTTAAGCTTTGGTTTCCTAGGAAAGCGGTGCCGTCATATAGCGGCCGTAATACAGCGGTGAATGACGTCACTAGAACGTTGTCTAAGTAAACAAGATGGCGCGGTTTCCTAGAGAGCGGTAACTGACACCGTAAAGTCAAAAAGCGGTGCCGCCATTTGCATGACGGCCGTCTTGTCGGTGTCATATAGTTTCGTGAACGTTTTATTGATAGCGGTGAAGCTATTTTAAATACGTATTTGTGTTTTTTTTACCGAAACAACGTTTTGAATAAATCGTCTTCCGCCATACGACTATTTTCCTCTTCTGATGATAGTTCATCCTCCAAGACTAAGTAAATTACTAAAGCTAAATCAAGGTCGTCCGTTTTCTATCTTGAATCCTTTTCGTTTGATGTTTGTTTAAAAAAAAATTACTGGCGGTGCGTTAAAACGGCCGTGGAACTTTCCACATGTCGTCACCGTCAAGACGGCCGCCTTTTTACGTCCGTAATATTAAGGCCGCTATATGACGGCACCGCTTTCCTAGGAAACCAAAGCTTTACACGTGGATAGCTAAAGGGTAAGTCTCATTCGGACGACTTTTAAGTTGCGACAGTTTGTGTTGTACGAACGACTTTTATGTTAGTACGACTATATACTCGTTGTAGGTTGCTGTGCGACTGTTTATAATAGCAGGCGGTGTCAAAAGCTGCATGAGTTACTTAGTAAAGTTACGTTAGATTATCCTTATTATCATCATGTTATTGTAAAATATGTTATTATTAAATTTAAATCAGAAACTCTTGGTAGAGCTTAATAAACCAATAAAAATTATAATCATATCATTTAAAAACGATACTCATAATTAAACATAGGTGTTTTTCCTAAAAATAAAATCAGTCTTATAACAGGTTTACTAAAACAGTTAAAAATTGGCTAGGTTGGTTGGTAAAAGACAATTTAAAAAAGCTATTGTGAAAAAAGTAAACTACGCAACATTCGTGCCATGGCCTGCAATAATTTGTGTCGACGTAATGAAACTCCACATCACGGCCTTGAACTTGCTAGGGTCATTTATGGCGTCGATAAGCATTCAAACTGTATAGCTTCTCCCCGCCGACCTTTTAAATGGTTTGAAATTTCGAGGTCACCTCACAAAGGGACAGCCAACTTTACACATTCATGCGCACGTTAATAATAATAAAATAACTCGTATGAATGACTGGTTCGATGATATAACATGCCTTTATGTAATATTTCAATAGCTCATTTGTATTCTCAGCTTAATAAAAGGGGTGAGGATAAAAGAGACTTGGCAAAAAAACATTTTTTGGCATCATTGTTAAATAACAGTGAGCGTACCTATGTCAAATGAAAGGATTGATAAAACCACACGATATAAAACATCTGGAAAAGTCACTTTCGAATAGTTTTATCGTTAAGTATGTAAGGTAAGGTAAGTATAGCGTAGTATTATTGGTAATTGGGCGAGGTCTACGAAAAATTTCAAGCGGAAGATGAAAGGAAACCATCGGAATTAGTATACGCTACCCTTAGCAATTATTCACTGAATTTTCAGTTTTTATGCAAAGTCTTATAATAGTTGTTAAAATGTTTTCAAAATTCTTTGAAAATCTTTTGAATTACATTTCTGCTTACTTATAAGGTATAGTACAGCTCTACGCAGAGTTTATCGTCAGGCTAATGATTTGCTCATATCATATTTAAGGGTTAATTCATCATCATGCCAACATGCCAAACGCGATGCCAAGCCAAAATTTGATAGTGAGTGTGGAATCCTAATGTTATGACGTAAAACTCTCGATTTCCAGATAACTACAAGCCATGACGCCAAACTTCCTGTGAACGAGCAAACTTACATATATTTTTGAAATAAATCATTGAAAATAAATGAACGAATGATAGAAAATTGGAGTTATTGTGATTTATATACATTTGACTTATGCCATTTGGAGCCACCCCAAAAGGCGCGATCGTGAATGACCACCTCAATGGCTAATACTCATTGCTCTCTTTCTCATTTCAAGTCTAACTTTGCTTAAGTTCAATAACACACATGTACCTATAAGTCGTAAATTATATAACTAGTTATTCTCGTAAAACTATTAACATTGAGACGTAGCCATGAGCAATGTCATGGCTAATAACAGATCGCCATAAATAACCGAGTTACCTATTATGAGGGCACTGGTTACCTGGTTACGTTACGACTACTTATTTATAGAATTCTTGATCGTGAACATTTTCTAATGAGATTTTAACAAGAGTAATGTTTGCTGATTCTGTTTTGGGATGCCAAAATTGTTGTCCTTCTTTTTCTTATAAAATATTTTCTTTAAAAACTGACATCCCATTGTCAAAACTGAATATTGAAAAACGAGACAATCTGTAAGAATCGAAGTAAGTAGTATCAAAAATCTGTAAAAGTAAATCAGAGGAAACAAAGTTGAAAATCACTGATTTGAGAACATCCTCTTTTTGTAGGCGGTTAAAAATACGAAGTCGTAGAAGTTTTTATTGCTGTCGTATTAGTTTTGACTTTAAAGAGTGTTACAACACAATCGAGTTATTTTTTTATTCGTTTGAATTTTGCTTGACTTTTGGTCGATAAGGACTTGTAGTCTCGGATAAAATAAAATCGGTATATTTTAGGAACATACGTTTCCAACAATAGGTAACAATAGACTAATCTCATCTCATTCTATTTGTTTCTGTTCATAATTTCACAGTGGTCATTATTCAATTACAGTCACTAGTAGGCCTTGCTTCTCTATAAGAATGAGGGTAATTTAAGATTACCATCCGAGACGATTGTGTTTCAAGTGATTACCGTCCTAGACTGCTAACTTTTCTACTTGTAATATAATTGCCGGAAATTCAAAATTGTTTACAATTGAGTAACAGTTATCACGATGAGAACATTTTTTGCGATCTGTAGCTACTTAAATTAATTTGTTGACTTTGGCTTTTCCTTCATAAGAATGACTAAGGCTGAGTTGCACCAACTAAGTTTAACTAGGTACATATAACCGAAGATTGACCCACCCAAAAATCACTGGTTACCAGAGGTTTTAAATACGGCTGGTTTTGCTTTGGTTCTATTTTTCACACTTAACAAAGCGTACAAGTAAGGGGGCGACCATTAATTACATGAGGCATTTTTGAGAATTTTTCGACTCCCTCTCCGCCCTTGGTCAGATATCGTAAGATTTTCCTCAACTCCCTCTCCCGTCCCCTAATCTCACGCGAGATTCTTCAAAACTTCTATTTTGACTATTGTGGAAAAAAAAAACAAAAACACTACCTGATCTATTACTTTTATTGAAGACTAGCAAAGGCTAATATTAGTGAATATTACCGTAATTAAAATCACAATCATAGAATTAAATCCTACTAATATTATAAACGCAAAAGTTTGTAAGAATGGATGGATGGATGGATGGATGTTTGTTACTCTTTCACGCCAGAACGGCTGAACAGATCTGGATGAAATTTGGCACAGAGATAGATTATAGTCTAGAATAGCACATAGGATTCTTTTTAACCGCGAGTGAAACCTGGGTTGCAGCTAGTAATTAATATCATACAAAAATTGAGAAAAGATTTATTCTAATTCAGTCCATGGAGACACGCACACGCAATTTTACACTGTTTTCTGCGAAAAAATAATTAAGTGATACTTACTAAGACCCGTATCCCCCCTAAGTGAGATTTGGAAAGATTTAGCTTGTCCTCAACCCCCCCCCCCTCCCCCCCCCCCCCCCCTCCCCCCCTAGAACACCTCTCGTATTTAAGGGACGCCCCCTAACATAACGAGCTGTAAAATCTCTGGTAAAAATATTTTTAGGACATTTAATCTTTGGTTATAGTTAGTTAGTGAAACTCAACCTAGTTTTGATTACCTTAAGGAAAATCATAAACAAAACGACCTTTGCATTTCAGAACACTCGTATATTATGTAATATATTATGCATTAATTACGTCATAAAAAATTATAACAATTATATTTCTTAGTTTGTGTTAGATACGTGCTATTTATAAATTTTGATAGCTACATTTTTTAATTTTATTTAACATACATTTTATATACTAATAATAGGCGAAACTTAGGAACCGTTTATATTTGAGGCGGAACTATAACATAACAATATTGTAAATAATTTAGATAACAAAACAACTTGCTTTTAGCAAAAAAAAACTTAGTTTTGAAGTATACAAATTTGGAACCGTTTTTTTAAAACAAGGCTCTAATTACTTAACACTTACTCGTATGGTATAATATCTTTTGAACGTGTCGGTAAACCACCACCATTTTACAACTAAATATTCGTATATCTTTGAACACAATCGGAATTTAGAATTTAGACCCACAACCGCCCAAAATTCTAATTTTTAATCACATTAATATATACCCACCACCATCTTATAATCTAATGAACACATCGGTATCTCCATTAAACATAGCGTGGCGAAGACGTAATTTTTCAAGGTCTGTCTGTTCATTGCTCCAATTTGCTAAAGCACAAGTCGAAGTCTACAGGAGCATGCGTCGTGCCCAAAATTCCTTCCAGTCCTGGTATTTCATCCCCAGCCGGTACAGAGAATTCAAAGCTGTTCATCAAATTCGCTAAGAACAAAAATAGCTCCATTCTAGCCAGCTGGGTTCCTAAGCACATCCTCTGTCCTACTCCGAACTGCACAAAGGTTTCCGACGCGTGGAAAGAGCCGTTTCTTAAGAAGCGCTCGGGCTTGAACTTGTGGGGTTCCGGATATATTTCAGGGTCGAAGTTCATTTTGTTCAACAGGGGAATGATGTGAGTGCCGGCGGGTACGGTGTAGTCGCCGATTTTCCAAGGACTAAAACAATGGAATATTGTGTGAATACTAAAATTCAATTAAGCTTTGAAGCTGAAAAATTACGAACGTGAAAAGGAAAAAAACATGAGAAGTTTCTTCTTTCGTGTTACACCTTCGATCGCGTCCTCGCTTCCCACCAGGCGAGCCTGTGGTCAAACGAATGCCTAGTCTGATGTGAAAACAAGTAAAATTTTTGGGTATTTCGAACAAATATCACAAATTTAACTTGCTGTCTACTGCTGCCTGTATCACATCGTTTTTTTTCGTTTTCAACTATGCTGATCTAAACCTTTTATACCTGCCTACAAGAAAGCCAGAAATTAACATGCCAGAAGTTAAAATTAAAAGCTTACCTGGTATTTACGTGAGTAGTTCCCAAAGGCACGACAGACACCATGCGAAGAGTCTCATAGATCACCGCTTCAATGTAGGACAACAATGGCCTGTGCTCCAAAGTCACTATTTGACCGACTTGGACGACTTTCTGCAGATTTTCTCGAACTTTCTTTGCTACTTCTGGTTCTCGAAGCATCATGATCAAGCACCAGAGTATGGAAGTTCGCGAAGTTTCCATTCCCGCGGAGAATAGGTCGTTCATTACTTGGACTATTTGACTGTCTGTAAAAATAAAAATTGTTAAAAATGTAACTTAAACCCTCTTATGGTGGAAATTCCGCCAAAACGCACTAAGCGTTTCAAGTCAACTTTTCTTGTAAGAACGGCAGAGGTGTGGAACTCGTTGCCTGCGTCTGTCTGTCCACCTAAATACAATCCGGGGGTGTTTAAGAGTAAAGTGAATAGGTATCTCCTAGGCAAGCGTGTTACACCTTCGTCGTTAGCAACGTCGACGTTTCCCATCAGGCGAGTCAGTGGTCAATCGCATGCCTAGTTTGTTGTAAAAAAAAAGTCAACTGAGCTTAACCGGCCTGGCATGGACTTACTTAAGACAGAGAAGAGTGGCTTTTTTAATCAGAGGATTTGGAGGCCAGGGGGCCTACAATGATATTATAGCCATGATGGTTCCGTTTGTTTTCGACGCAGCGCGACCGCGAATCGTATCACCGCGCCGTAAGGTCCGTGGTAGAGCGGCGTCGAAAACAAAACTTAATTTAATGCTGATATGGACTTAAATCTTAAATAAATGACATTATTATTATTATTACTAACCATCATGGCAATACGTCATGGTAGGCCCCCAGGACACGATTTGGTCGCTGCGCCTATGATATGTTCAGATGGACTGAACAAATTAACAGCCAATGATTAGGTTCCAAATGAACAAAATATTTGACACAGACCTAGTAAAAGACGTACCCGTCACGCACACTAGTATAAAAAAGCTGGCCTGTTACGTTTTGTTCATAAACAGTACGGAACTCTCTCTAGACATATAAGCACTCGTGGTAAATTGATAGAGTAAACAGCTTAAGAATGAGTGCTATAATAAATTGCTGTAGAGTACGTGGTATAAGACGGAGTACCTAGGTATCTTAAGTGGATTCGATAGTTAGAATTTTAAGTGCCTAGATATACCTATGCATAACTCAGTTAATGTTTTATGAATGGAAATAAACAACATCTTTCCTTCATTTATCACGATATGTTGCGATTTGGGGCGCCGGTTTCTTGTTTTCGAGAATGCAATCAATCTAGTTTTACTTATTGCGGTGCGTAAATATAAAGTGCATACATTGATACATAGCATAACATATCGTCACGCCTTTCCCCCGAAGAGGCTGACAGAGGTGTAATACAACACCCTTACTTCGCCGGACGATATTCAGCCCTAAATGTGACAAGGGGCGAGCCTGTCACCATACACCGGGCTCTAATCATGTAGCAGATGACAAACAATACGCACAAATGTTCAAACAATGAACAGATTGATGCGTGCCGTCTAGGATCGGACCCGCACCCTCTGACTTGAGAGGCGGGGCCTTCTGCAACTAGGCTATCATCGCTGTATCGCAATCGAAGTGTTACTGACCTGGTGTGGTGTCGGGAAAGATTGTCGAAGCATCGTTTCCCAGCTTTTCTTCTTTTTCAATCTTTTCTAGATAATGATCTAAAAGATCGGCTGGCTCGTAGGATGCGGTTGTATTTTTACGCAGCTCCATACGGCCTTTAAGGCGGTCGGCGTGGAACTTGCTGATGTCTCTTAGGTTAACTTTCATTTCTTGCAAAACTGCCTGCTTGCCGGGCAATTTCTAAAACACGGACCAAAAAAAGGCGCTCTGTTAGATTTTTCATTTTCGGAATAGATTTTCTTTTCGCTATCTGGTGATTAAAAGCTGTTACAAATAATTATTCAGAAGTGTTTTGAGTTGCCTTAGTAGTTTTTCCAACGTAAAAGCTAACGCTTGGTAGTAAGTTTGGTAATTATTTATTGTTATCATTGACTTGACTTGTGAGAATAATTTAACTGAATTATTTTATATTGCACTTACTTTTTTTTTATTTATATATATTATATTTGTTTGACGCCTATTTTATAATTTTTCCTTATTTTTTTTTAATTCAATTTTATTGTTCGTATATTTTTAATTAACAAAATTTTTTTTGGTCTTCAGTCCGATGCATGCCGTTTATAAAATTATTGTGACATTTAGTTTTTTTTAAGTAAGTAATATTTTATTGAATTAAATAATGTTCTAGTGTACACAATGTTAATGGACAAATAAATAAATAAATAAAAAATGCTTGTTTTATTATTTACTAGATGTTATTCGCGACTTCGTTCCCATGAATTCAGAAAATAGTACCCAAAAACCTTCCCCGTGATTTACTGTAACTAATTATCAAATTTCATCAAGATACGTTTAGGCGTTTAGCCTTGAAAAGCCTACAAACAGATAGACAGAGTTATTTTCGATTTTATAATAATACCATGGATTTCAAGGCCGCATCCCATCCTACCAGAATAAGTCAATAAAAGTACTAAACAAAGGTATTTTCAGCTTATCCCGATCAGTCGAAAGCAAACAGTCAATAAACGGAAGGGAAATGAATAATGGATAAACGTTCGGTAAACATCATTTGTCAAGAAAGACAATAACGCCGGGAGCTTGCCCGCCTAAACATTCCCTGCGCCTAAATATCCAATTTCATTGTCTCTTCAATGTTATCTCAAGGCTGAGCTGAAGCTATCTATATTTACTCTCGTTTTTATACAAACATAGGTAGCATATATGTAGGTTATTATAAGTGTATTTTTAGAAAACTCTTTAATCGCTTTAAGATAAAAATTGGCCTTTACCTATATTTTAGTTGGCCTTGTAATTGTTTGAATTTCGCTAAAGTAACGTATGGATTTTAGTTCTCTCTATCTCTCTACATACTAAATTTGATCAAGATCGAACAAATACTTATGAAAAAATGTATCACTAAGTAAAGTATTTTTGATACAACTTACGACACGAGATAGACTTGCATTTTAAATTAGAAAAAAAAGACAAAACTAACCATGTAGAGTTTCACGTATTCACCAAAATGTATTGACCCATACAGCTTCATGCCTCGAGTAACTCTCTCGTTAAACATCTTGAAGTCATCGTCATTTTCCTCGAACCGGAAGCTCATCATCAGCTGGCAGATGACGTTGTGCATGTGCCTGCCGAGGATGAAAGCTGGGTCTACCGCCCTCCCGTTTGTTTTTTCCAGCTTTTGCAAAAGCTCGTCGATTTCCATCTATAAAATTGAAAGGTGGAAATTTATAATTAGCCTAGTTAACATGAAACTATGATCTCAACTTTTGTAAGTAGTAGCTTTTCTTAACAGTTTAAAGCTTAATTAAATGACATTAAAATGTTGACGAAATACTTATTACCCGACTGCGCAAGAATTAGAGTAATGTTAATCGAGTCTGTATGTATGTGGGTATGTATGTTTGTATGTATGAGGGTTCTTTGACACGCCCTACGGCCTGAACAGATTGATGGATTTCGACATGTGAGGTGTCATTTGAATCGTCTTGTTAGCCGGATTTTTTGTTTACCTCTAAATAATGTTACGTGTTGTTCTTGTTTTTTGTAAAAGCTTTTTACGGGGATAAAATGAATGTAAAACCAGGTGTCAAACAAGTACAAGACCGGGACGCTTTAATATTCAGTCGCCGAATATTTAAAACATGAGCTAAGATTACTCATGGTAGCTCGGCGCTCGACAAATGACAAGTTAACGTTTTAAGCTAGAATATTCGCGCAAACGAGACAGCGAAATTCCAAGCAAACCTGGTGTATTTAAAAACTCCCTTTTCTCAGACCACCTAATTCTATAAATTACTAAAAACCCGTCGTATTATATAAAACAATAAATAAATACTTGCACACATAGTCGTCTGACGCCAAACTAAGCAAAGCTTGTACTATGGCCGGCAAAGATTGATATAAATACAAATATATTTTTAAATACAAATTTGAAATAGATATTAACACCCAGACATAGAACAAACACAAATGTTCATTGCATAAAGATTTAGCCTAGGTGGGAATCGAACCCACGCCCCCAAACGCAGAAGGCAGGTTCACTTCCAACTGAGCCACCGAGGCAGTCATAATAAGTGTAATGGTAATCGCGTAGCATCCCGCTCTAGGCAGCTTACTCTGGTCGTACAAGCGAAAAACGAACGATTACC
The DNA here is from genome assembly GCA_911728515.1 of Peribatodes rhomboidaria. Taxonomy (NCBI): domain Eukaryota; kingdom Metazoa; phylum Arthropoda; class Insecta; order Lepidoptera; family Geometridae; genus Peribatodes; species Peribatodes rhomboidaria. The sequence continues at coordinate 10,791,450 of OU452172.1, forward strand.
ATCGCTACCATGCTTGGACAATAAGGCCTCCTCTGAGAGTACATCTCTCTCTCACTACATCTCTCTGAAACTTCGTTGTACATTAATCTAAAGCTACGTAAAACTGGGCGAAAAGACTTACGAGAACAAACTTTTCAAAGCGTTGGTTCGGCCAGAGCTTGACGCCGAGGTTGCGGAACTTTTCGTGGAGGAACTGGCGCTGTTTCTTCCACAGCGCGTTTTCACTCAAGATTATACCTACAAATAAAAAGCACAAATACCAACGACGTTCCTCTTAATACAAATAATATACTCACATTATGTACTTGCCTAATAATTTCAATTTCTACTTTAAAAGCTTGAACTGCGACTGAGATCAAAGTAATTTAAAAAGAAAAACCATGATGCATTTAAATTTACCATGGACAGGTTATTAGGTATTTACTCGTAGGTCGACCTAAATAGTTGCTTCTCACTGGCCACATAGAGCCATAAAAAAGTTACGTGCTACTGAAAAGGTCACAATTTTACGACTAAGTGTGTTCCATCGTAGACCACATCATTACTTTACATCAGACGAAACTATGGTCAACCGCAAGCCTATCTACAAACACAACAAATAAATCTAAACTATCATTCGAATTTCAAAAACCAAATTAAAAAAATACCTTTTCCACCCAAAATGTTGTTCAAAGGAGTATCAGGTCTTCCTGTTGAGTCCTGTCTGTAAAACAGCTCCTTCAGTAGCTTAGCCGATCCGATACAAACAACGAGGCGGGTTCCCAACTTCAGTGAGAAAACATCTCCGTACTCTTCAGACTTCTTCAAATACCACAAATGTGGTAGACCCCTCATAAAGGGAAGATAACCCAAAAACGGGATACCCCACGGTCCTAGAAAATAGATAAAAGTTAGTAAAATCAGATCTTTTACGTAAACTGCTTTTTCACTAATACTTAAGGTGTTTGTCATAGTAATTTTTAACTAAGTCATAGGCATAACGAGGTCAAAAAGCAATTATAGAAAACTTCCTCTTGGATTAAAAAATTGGACAATTCTTCAAAAAGCACATCACATCAGCACACATTTACTAGTAGAGGTAGAGATTAAAAGCTTTTCTTGAAGAAAAACAAGCTCAGAAGCTCAAGGTGCTCAACTACTGCACCGCTATCGTTTATTCCTTACATTACATTTTGTAGCTACGCATTTCGGTATCTGTCTACGACAAGAAATGGGCGGGCGGATTGAACGATCTACGTCTATACAAACACTTATACAAACTAGGCCTGTATATTCACTCAAATGAGCCGAATTTAACTAAAAATAAGCTTGTAAAACGTCTATTGACTTAGGTTAAATTTAAACGTCTATAAATAAATATTTAACTCACCTGGTGGTAGGCTTTTAAAAAAGCGTATTTGTTTCGTTATGTACCACGCGAGGAATGTTAACAAAAACACTACCTTCACATCCCAAAATGTCATAAACGATGACATCGATTCCATCATAGAATAAAATTCTGAATCCAAAGAAATCATGCTGTTAAAAGCTTTAACTTTTTTTATGCGAAACTGGATAACAACCCCCGGCTTGTGATAAACAACCTCACTAACAAATGTACCCTAACTCGCGTAAAGATTTTTTTTCGCGCAATTTATTCAATGTCGTTGAATATGTATGAAAACCGTGTCACTATATCGCGGATTGTGAGCTCTAAATAATGAATTGATTGTAGAATAGCCGTGTTTATATACGAAGCTCAGATAGCTCGCTGCTGGCGTCATTATCACGTTCGCGTGCATAGATTCGCAGAGATTAGGCACTATTATCTCATACGATATTGACCGATAACAGGTTGGTATTTCTGCATAGCACATTAACACATTGTTATCGTGACAAATAAGCGCCTTTAACCTAATTGGTGTTTCGTGGAATTATTGAAAAAATATTTTTTCTTGCAATGTTACTCATACTCATACACTGAACACTTTAACTGGTAAGATATTAATATAATTTAATGACAATTAATTTGCAAAACAACTAAAAATATGTAACAGATAACCCAGAGGATTAGAGTCAAATTTAAGTGATTATTTAGGTAGGTACTTACTTACCATTTTCATTCGACGATCGCATTGAAAGTTATTACGTTCTAAGCTATCCTGAATATAAAGAAGAAACCGATTTTAACTCAAAAGATAGAAGTAGGTAATTAGCTCAATGGCAAAGCGACATTATACGATAATTAAATAATACTAGCTGCGCTTTTTGGTTTAAAAGTATCCTATGTGTTATTCCAGACTATAATCTATCTTTGTGACAAATTTTATTCAGATCCGTTCAGCAGTTCTGGCGTGATTGAATACCAAACATCTATCCATGTATTCATTCATCCATCCAAATTTAGTGTGAAGTATTCGTGTGATAAGTGTGATAATAATAGTGTGACAGACTATCTCAAGAGTCTGACGAGACTCAAATAATAATTACCTACTTATTTAAATTTGTTACAGACTCCATAACAATTTATTTATTGTTACATAACTTTTTTGACGAAATTTCGTAAATAAAATATAATTTTTGAAAACGAGTCCATAAGGAAAATAACGCCATTGGAAATAACTTTAGATAGTCAAGAAATATTCATCATGTTACATAACGCCATATACTTATATTTAGTCCGAAACGACTCTCAACTTTGTAGTGTTTACCTACTGCTTGGTGCGCAATAAGCTCGCAATAGGTAAATGTCATCAACACCTAATAACCCGAGGTCTTCGACCGCAAGGTCACCTCATTATCTCGTATCAAGGACTTACATAAGCCACAATCAAGATTGGATAATAAGTTTATTGGCCTTTATCGCACGTCAGTTTTCCGGGTTGAACGATCTAAGCAAGGACGTTCGTTGCGATTGACTGACGTGTTTTGATCAGCAAAATGATACGTGTCTAATCGTTATCTTGAGACTCTAATGCCTCACTCATAAGATTCATAATAGATTACACGGTTGTACTACGGCAATGTTTGATTACTAGAAATTTTACTATTATAGTAATTAAGCTATCGGTCGCCGGCCCGGGCAATGGTAATGAACCGGCGCTACGTAATTGGAAGCCGAAGACACGTGTTCGCGCCTCGATCGGTTGCGTTTTGGTTTATTTTGTGCCTCGGCTATTGCACTACGGATAGTTCAAACGATCATTGACCGCAGTCAATGATCGGATGATTTGAACTATCTGTGTTAATAAGTCATTGCGGATTTTTTCAGTGGAACAGAGCAGGGGGTTTTTTTAAGAGAAGATTTTTATTCAATAAGAAATAGAACATGTATAGATTGTATCTTCGTAGAATCATGTTAGAAGTTTTCGCACGCGCTTTCGTATTTTCTTTTACTGATTCTAGGATATTTCAAAATTTTAGTAATGGTAATTAGATTAAATTGTCTCTAATTGGTACATACTATCGTATAGGAAAATTATAAGAACAAGATAATATTGGAAAATAACTATACTAGCGTAGTCCTACTTTATAAACTGACACACTGACTTCGATGTCATTGACCTTTTATCGAATTGTAATCGAAAATTAATAGCTTTTTTTATGCAATAGCTTATCTTTTTCTTAATTACTAAAGTAATTTTCACACCACCTGCTCGATAATGACCAATCGAATATCACGTAGTCTCAACGTAAAGTAAAGCAGTGCCTCCCTAGGGAGAGAAAGTTATATGTAAATCCCAAGGGAGATTCCGAGCAAAAAAGTTAAAATTAAATAAAAACTCTGCATACGGGCACTGTAGGAAGAGTTTATACGAAAATATCACACCACCACCAACACGTGCACCACGAACTACACGAAATTTAAAACAAAAGAGGGTGCTTGGTGTAACATATTTTTACAGTTCCCTTTTATTGCCTCGTAGGTGGTTTGAAAAGTATAATATTCACCTCTAGGATGAAGCAGTCTTTGTCTTGAGCGGCTTGCACCCCTCGCTTCACTCAGAACTCTACATAACTCCTTCTCTGCGCTCGGAATTTAACTCTAGAGTCCCGCTTGTTCCGCTCAGGGTTCAATAAGCCGCCCGCGACGTAAGGATACTGTTTTGTCCCCTCGGTGCATAATCTACTGCTATTGCAGATCCGGAACCACACTATAGAAATTTGCACCGGTATAATCCTAAGTAAAAGTAATGAAATATTATAATCGGCTGAGACTGCCTCGTTGCACTTGTTTATAACTACATTTTGTTGCGGTTTGCAAATAAATCAATTTCAGCTGCTTCAGAAAACTGTATATTATTCTTTATTGTCTAATCTAGTTCGCGAGATAAGTGGGCCATCAATTCACACGAATCTACGATATGCCTGCCATCTGTCAACTGGGCAACAATTGAAGTGCCCGGTCAATGACCTAGGAGTCAGGTACCCTATATTTGACGCTTTCTCTGAGTGTGTAGAGCACACTAGTAGGTCAATCTCCCCTTTATGTAGCTCTAATAAAAAGCTATACCTATCTACTACATATGTAGTGGTATTTTTGTCTTAGTTTTATTTAGCGCTAGCTGAGAGCTGCGGTTACATCCGGTAACCGAATGGAATCGTATTTTTTTCAAAGATAAAAAGTAGCCTATGTCAATCTCTGGTATTCTAAGTTATCTTCATTACAAAATTTGCTTATATTAGTTAAGGCATTTCGGTGTAAAAAAGTAACAAACATAATCAATCACACACAAACATTCTCGCGGTTTTAGTGTTATATGCAACGTTTCTATTTTTACTAGGCTTACAATGTAAAGCTTGAATTAAGTTGCATTTTGTTATTAAATCAATTGCAGTGAATGACAGTAAATTTAGTATAAAACTACCGCTGTGCAATCTTCGACCGCCTACAGGCAAAGCGGAAAATCCCGCGGTCGTTTGCTTTACCTATGTATTGTCTATTATTTATGCAAGCGGAATCGGGGAAAACTGGTTTGTCCAAGTATTGCTTTACACATTATAGCTAAAGTAATTAATCTAGTTAAATATTTAAGCAAACTGTTAGCTCGAACCACAGAACACATTAAGCGGGCGCTTAAACTAAAATCCTTGAATCGGGAATACTGGCGTAGCAGCTGCTACGAGATCTCTACGATTTTCGTAGCAGGAGCGAATGCAGTAATTTTAAAAGCAAAGCAAGTTTATTATGTTTTCGAAATGAATGTTAAAGCTGCAATACATTTATAAAATATCAATACTTTTGTGGGACCGTAAATATAATTTTTAAATTGTAATAATTCCCGTTTAAAATGCATTGATTTCTACAATAAGGTATTGCCTACGAACACGATATAAGAGTGGATTCATTTCATTAAATTTATATTAAAGTAGTTATTAACACTGCGATACGCTTTAATTTTTTATTAGAATTACTTAAAACTGATGCTTATAGGGTTTTAAGCATAAACTTTCTTCATCTATTTTTTTTTATATCTGTTTGTTTTCTCAATTTAAATGCAGTTTTTAAGAACATAGTTTTGTTTCCAGATTCAGTCAAGTTTGTTCTTCGAAACAGCAGCAGCAGCGCGCGGCAGCCGGGCGGCGGTGCCAGCACGTGACTTCCAACCCGGGCGGAGTCCGCTCGGACCGCGCTCAGCTGGCTCCGTCCATTTCTCATTTCACTTTCGTCGGGCCGCTGGGTTCGTCGACCCGCCGTCCTCGCGGCCGTGTGCCGATTAGATAATTTCCGCGGTTCGTTGTCAAAATACTCGTGACCCAATGGTACACTGAATACGCGAGGTCGATGAACCCGATCTCGCTACGTGAACGCTTGCCGAAATGTCGCTATCGGTCGATAGAACGGTAACCTCAAGATTATATTTACTTTATCGATATTATCGATAATCCGTTTATTGATGCGTTGATTTATCTAACCTCGTTGTTTCGATTTTAGGAAGCCGATAACGCGATAACAGAGCAGGTTAGGTACCTGAGCTAGGTGTTACTTAGTACGGTACATTAATTATTGTGCTCCCAAAAATTCTCTCACTCGTTGTCGGTGTCAACCATTAATTAATTATATCATTCTACCCTGTCATTATTTTAGATTTATCGTTACCTATTTACTTGTGATTTATGGGGTATTTACCTAAGTAAAATGATTAATTATTTCAAGTCGGTACCGTACCTGCATGTTGGGTACCCTTATTTATCTCTTTTAGCAATTTTTATTTCTATTTTAGGATCGGTATGTTTATCATGCACCAGCGACGTGCAAAATGAATAAATAGGAGGAAAACCAAGAGTTCAATCACCACACAAATTATTCAAATAGCAAAAACTTATAATGCGGTAGTGAATTGTGTTTTTGTTAATTTAGGACTTGAATAGACTAATGAATACGGGTGTTCGTTATTCCTCATTTTTGACGTCAATGACTTCGGGAATCCCAGTACAATCCTACTAGCAACTTAATCTTGTGACTATGTTTTAAGAGCATAGAATAAAAAATAGTTTAAGTACAAAAAGTAAGTAGTTCGTAGAGGTCGAGTCAAAGTTGGTAGGCTTGAAGACCTCTGACATAGCTTAACGGTAGACCGATAGACGGGTCTGGCTAGAAGCCACGGTAGTACTCACTTGTAAGTGCTACTTGCGGTCACCCACCTCGTTTATTTTCATACTAGGTACTGATTTATATTTTAATGGGTTTATTAAAATGCTATAGAAAACACAATCAAATATTTAACGACCGGCAAGATTTTAACAAGGAGGCCTCTGTTGTTGCTCGTGAAGTTTTTGAGTAAATGGCATGACATAATTAACATATTAAGAAAAATCAAAACGTACAATAAGGTACTTGAAATAAAATGACTAGGTACTTTATGGTCATTGCTAGAAACAAATTGGAAATTTAGATGGGAGCCAACTGTTGAATTTTTGATTCTCTCACAATTAGCTACCTACGAGTACCTACCTCTATATGTAGATAAGCAGGCGCCACTTTTGTTCCGAATATACAATCTAAGATTACCTACAAAGATATTAATTAATTTTAATTGTAGATACGATTATCGGATACGCGGCGCTTACCTATTGGCGAATTTAGGCATGGCGGTTTCTGAAAAATTTTCCACGATTTAACCTGTTGGATATATTTTAAAAAATAAAATAATTATTTCTAAAAACGTGAACAGGCATCACGATTTAATTAAACACCTAAAATATTTAGCGACTTTCCACAAGTCATCGCAGTGGTGCTTTGCGCTACATTACTTTTTTAATCAAACCTGCCAGATGTTTAGAGAGAAATTTTGAACGGTTATCTAGTCGGTCAGTCGGTCAATTTCGAGGTAACTTAGTAGGTTGTACCTACTGCCTTATGAATCAGACTATCTACGGGCCAAATACCAGACCGGACCATAACTCATCTGTTACTCCAATCACTGCAACTTAACTACTAACTAAACCAATTTTAAGCCAAATCTGTTCCTCGAACTATCAATCAGCACAAACTGCATTCAAATCCGTATAGCGGTACTTAATACGAGCCTAAAACATAATAGAGGTTAAGCGCCAGAATACGCGCCGCTATTCATAGAGACAAAGATGAATTAAAGATAAATGATAGGTAGGTATTTGGAATATGAAAGTGACCAAACAAGAGGCCTCATTTCTTAAACGGTTCGGCATAAAAATCTTTATTAAGGCCTACATTAACTAGGCTTGTCCTGGCTTTACCTTGTATCGAGATGGTGTCTTTCGCCGATACCTTATCGGTCGTAAAACCGGACTTTGGCCTCAGTAATTGTTGTCGCGTGGACATCTTAATAGCCGCGTCGATAGTAATGGAACTATAAAATGCATATTAGTGATTTTGTAGGTGCATTCGATGTCGGTGAACGCTCGGAGGCCGATCACCTCCTTATGTAACCCGCCATAAAGTGCAAGCCTCGGCTAAACAAATTACTACGACAGGTCTTTGATCCGATGCTCTACGTTAGCCGGATAATCGTTTGTTTTTAACAAGCAGGTGTTTATAAATAATTGCGCTCCCAGAACCGCAGGTCGTTGACTTTTGAGGTAGGTAGTGGACTGGTTGCGGTTGTTTGGATGGCGGACACGTAAGTTATGGGCCGGAATTCTGTTAGTACCTAAATTCAGTTACTGAATTTTAATAAGTGCGCGCAAACGCAGAATTCGTAATGTGGCTGGCGTATTCCATACCTGCTTAAGTGAATAGGATTACTTCCGCCTAGAAAATGTTAATGTATTTTCTTTTCCTATGTTCTAACCAGCAAGGCTATTCACATTCATTCGGAAACGTTTCCGATCGGATCCCAGAAATTTCAAACTCAAATTGTTTGAATCTCAGTCTACTTTTATACATTTTTGAAAAAGGAATCAAGTATAAATCCGATTGGAAGAATTAATCACGTTTAAAAACTTACGAATATAGACTGAGATTCAAATAATTTAGGCTTAATTATTTTTAAATCCGAACGGAAACGTTTCCGAATGGTTGTGAATAGCCCCACAGATCTACCTACTTACTATACTACGAGAAAAATTATAATAACTACGTTAGATACACAAAAATACAAACATGTTTAAAAGAGGGTGATTTATTAAAAATGCAATGATTATGGCACTTGAAGCACAACACGATTAAGTAGTAGGGTCAACTAGTACAAATGCATCTGCCTACAGACGCAATTGCCCCAACAATTGCGTCTTTGGAAAACCCTTCACAAATTAGACGCTACCTACATCTTTTTCTTTTTTTTTATGTAGAAAAGATCGGCGTTTGACCACCAACTCGCCTGATGTTAAGCGACGTTGTGGTCTAAGATGGAGCACGACGACCTACAAGTTACTTATTCACTCTAGCTTTGAAGTTTTGTAGAGTGAACAAGTACGAAGACGGCAGTTGAGTGAGGTGCTACAAGTGCGCTACTCCTCAGACCCGTCTTTGGAACGTTTGGTTTGATTTGGTTTGGTTTTTTCTATCTTTAGTTACAATAATCTGTACTAGATGGCGTTAGTTGCCTAAGTTGTGAAGGTTAGTCAGTAGTTCCCGAAAGACACAATTGCCTCACAGACACATTTGTACCAGTTGACCCTAAATATAATTACGCCTAAGATATTTAAAAATGTAAAATAGAACAGACGATATTCATAATAAAACTACTTACTTATATAATCAGACCTAATGAAAATTCGATTCATATTTTCACAATACAATATTTGTATTCACTTAAAATATTTTAATTAGATAAGAAACATCAAAAATCTAATTTTAAAAGAAATATGCAACTACGTACTAAAACTAGAGAATACTTTTTACAATATTTAAGTAAAATACTTAAGCTAGCAAATTCATATTGGCTTGAATCTTTCTCTAAAACTTTAAATTCCTGAATGCAAGTTCGAACACGTGTTACAAACAGACAAAATTCTAAACAATTCTAATTGATTATTGTCACAAAATTAACCCATTTTATTATACTTATTCGTAGATATCGTTTAATATTGAATTGGTCCACAGTTCGTTTCTTAGTTGCTATAGGCGTTTTAGGGTTCCGTAGCTAAGCATGAAATTGTCATTGTGATTAAAAAACGTAATAGCAACCGACAGTTCGACAGTCCTTGGAAACTATTTGACTATGTTAGTCATCGGCCTCCGAAAACATTACATAAGAAAGAAAAAAAAAATGCTACGGAACCCAATCACCGTGTAACCACACGCACTTCAGAGATTTTCCTAGTTTGCTATTGTGATTGTAAAATTAATGTAAGCTCCATAGTCATCATCAGAGTACGATTTCGACGTTTGCAAATCTTAAAAACGTATCGTAATCATTTCAACATCTTGATTTTATGGAACATAGACATGCGTAAAAATGTACGTAAGTAAAGGTCAACGCACATAAGGTGGGTCGCACGCATCACATCGCAAAAAATAGTTGTAAAAATTACTGAGATGAGCTTCGTAATTTTATATCGAGTTTAAAAAAGGTGTATATTCTCAAAATGGTTATTTTGTGCGTTTGAATAGATATTTAATTGTTAATTGATATCTTACACTGTTTTATTAAATTTTATAAATGAGCTACGAAATTACGACCTCACTTTGACCATACTCCGTCCATATCTAAAAAAAACAGCATTCCCGGAGCCAACACGTAATGATCGTCAGAGACTCGTCATCGTCTCTTTCAAACTATGTGCAAATGACATATTTCGGTCTTGCTTATGCATCGATTACCGGCACGTGTTGCCCACGTGACTATTTCCGACTCGGAATGCTATAACTGACGGAGTGTATTATTATAGCATGGTCCGTATGACACGACAATTTCATTGTTATTGAAGTCTCTTCATACTTGTCTATTAGTAATATTCGAATGTACTTACAAATAAGTCTAGCGATCGATGTAAAAAGGCATGTTGCCAAGTTCCTTAGTAGCCAGTTTAGCTGCTCTACTCAGCGTCACATTGCAATGCGAGTGTAAACCTTCCAAAGAATCGGTTTCTTTCTTGGTCCACTTAGATTCCATGGCAGCGCAGAATGCGGTTCAAGAGAACGTTTAAAGAAGGCTTATGTCTCTGAAGCCTCTAGCACTTTTTCATACTTGTTTATAATAATATGTATTAGAATATACTTACAAAGTCTAGCGATCGATGTAAAAAGGCATGTTGCCAAGTTCCTTAGTAGCCAGTTTGGCTGCTCTACTCAGCGTCACATTGCAATGCGAGTGTAAACCTTCCAAAGAATCGGTTTCTTTCTTGGTCCACTTAGATTCCATGGCAGCGGAGAATGCGGTACAAGAGAACGTACAAAGGAGGCTTATGTCTCTGAAGCCTCTAGCACTTCTTCATGCTTGTTTATAGTAATAAGTATTAGAATTTACTTACAAATAAGTCTAGCGATCGATGTAAAAAGGCATGTTGCCAAGTTCCTTAGTAGCCAGTTTGGCTGCTCTACTCAGCGTCACGTTGCAATGCGAGTGTAAACCTTCCAAAGAATCGGTTTCTTTCTTGGTCCACTTAGATTCCATGGCAGCGGAGAATGCGGTACAAGAGAACGTACAAAGAAGGCTTATGAGTATGCACACACGCATTCTGAGAGCGTCGCTAGGTTGCTCTAGAAGGCACACAAAGTTAAAGGCTTCGTCTTCGAAGAGTATCTTTTCAACGACGTCGGCGTGCTCCGGTAAGTCTTGCAGTATGGTGATGAGTAGGCCCACGACGTTGAGGCATACGCGCGGCGATTTTGAATCTGCAACATAAGGATACATACTACTGTTAAAATAATTTTTAAAGTGATTTTATAGACCTGGTGCCATAATAGGCATCAAGCACTAGTGACATCGACTTATGTATTTTACTTACTAGCGGCTACTTATTCTAGCGGCGTCTCGCGGTTTTGCCTCCGGTCCCTTAAGAACCGTTAATTATTTCGAGATAAAAAGTACCCCATGTTTTCTGTATACCATTGACAACCCTCAGTTTCTTGGCTATTCTTATGAGTAGTGGCTCTCTCTTTCGGAACAAGGCGGTCGAGTCTATTACAAAACTTTGACGTTCATAATAACACATTCTTTGATACCCAAATTGAATAAAAACATTTTGACTTTGACTTTGAACCCGTATCCACAATTTCATTATAGTCGGTTGAGAAGTTAAGGCGTGAAAGCTTTACAAACAAACGAACAAACGCGGTTTCGCATTTATAATATTAGTTAGGATTCAATTTAAAAAGCCGTTTTTTCAAACACCAAGCTTAGCTCATCTGTAATTTTTTTAAATCTAAAATTGCCTTTGTCATCATTTTACTGATTTAAGAATCTAGAATAAAGAAATCAACAGTTGATTATGGTACCTAAAATATAGTTTTACTCAGTTGTAACAAATGCAACTACGAGTAGCTTGTCTTGGGAGCAACCATTTGCGCTACGCTAAAAGCTTTACGGCTCCTTCTACAGCCTCCTTTTGGGCAGAATATCGCAAATTCTACATAATTTCCAAGATACGTGTAAAAATGACTCACGCCCGTTGCTACACAACCCGCACATAAGTACAAAGTTCATCATCTTACTCACGCAATTTCTCTACAAATATTTATTTATCTAGCGTCTACAGATAAATGTCTCGGTCAGCAACTCAACAGACATATTGCACTCAGCTGTTTTGTCACGTCTGGCAGTTTAGGTACATAGTCCCACCAACTTATCTGTTCTGTTAGCGGTGTCGCTAGTGGTTAAGAAGATGTGGCTTCAATTGCCTAGCAACTGTTCTGTTGAAGATAGTTCCAATTTTGTCCGTCTGAACAGTTGAGTTGGTGGTCGTGTACTGAGAAATCGCTTAGTAAGACGTCGCCGTCTGCAAGCAGCTGTTGAGAAATGTCGAACCAGCATGAGTTCATCTTGATGTTAGGGCCACTGTCTTTTAAAACATGCCGCGATTTCTTTTTACATCGGGGTCGATATTTCGATGACGGTGATCTTTGAGGAAATTACCTTTTATATGCTTTTTATAATCTTATGATTGAAATACAAGATTTGAAGATGGTGTTTTGAATGTTTGAATTTAGACTTTTAATTTAAATACGCTACTATTAGTGCCATCTGGCGGGACACTTCAGAACCGACTGCTATAGTCTGATGAACGCTTTGTAGACAAATCTGATACATTGCAGGTTGTTAGTATTGTTAATGCAAGCCACTAGAGTGTTGCGATGTTGAAATGTGGTTAAGAAGACATGCTCTGGCATGAGAAGTTAATACATTCTTTAATAAAAATGTCTTATTGTAGGGCAATGTTTGATTATTACTTTGACAATACAATTGATTCAATAATCCATTGTTTTTTGCATTTTTACAAAATTAAAACACGCACAGGCGCTGTACGTGCGATACAGCTTTCCGCTTACGCTCAAACTTCCACTATATGACTCACTAGCTGTTACCCGCGACTTCGTTCGCGTTTGTTCAGAAAATAGTATCCCAAAACCTTTTTCCTGAGATACTGTAACTAACCATCTCATTTAGATCCGTTCAGACGTTTAGCAGTGAAAACACTACAAACAGACAGACAGACAGAGTTACTGTCGAGTCTATAATTATTACTTAAACTATACTATAGAAGATAGTAGAGATGTAATGTTTTTTATTACCTATTGCTTTCATAAAGTAATTACATTTTGTAACAAAAAAAAAAAAAAAAATTTTTAAACAAAATGTTTTCTTTAAATAGAATACGTACATAGTAATTTTTACCGACGAAACGGACGAAGTTTACAAGTCGACGCGTATATATTTTTTTCTTTTATGGAAAACCGACAACACGCCACTGCTTTCATCCGCCGTTTGACCGCCAACTCGTTTGATGTGCCCACGCCGCTCAACTTATCAGTATGTGTACTCACGTCTTGTGAGTAGAGTAGTGAAGACCCCGTGCGCTTGGTGCGCGGCGAGCGCGGCCGCGAGCTGGCGCACGGCGCGGCACGAGCGCACGCACAGCCACGCGCACACCTCCACCATGCGGCCCACGCCGCTCAACCTGCACGTTCAAATATAGAAAAATGTTAAACATGTCTCAGATATTTTTGAAAACACTTGAGTGACGAGACGAGCAAGTCGCTCGCCTGATAGTAAGCTTCACTTTTGCCCATAACAGTTCAGTGCAAGCCAGAATATAAGAACCCTGAACAGCAATGTGCTCGTCACCTTTAGATTTTAGACTTCAAATCTCTTTGTGAGCAGTAATTTCTTTGGAAACATTTTCCTTTAATCCGGATCAGAACTGTTTGCACGGTTGGCGGTTGAATAACTGGCCAGATTTTTTTATTAGAACATAACAAAGATACACGTCTTAAGGACGTCTACATGAATTTTAGCCGACGCCCTTAGATAGATAGGTAAACACTTTATTGTTCACACCAGAAATAACAAAACAACAGAACAGAGAAACTTAAACTGTAGTGTAACAACTGACGGCCTTATCACTAAGAGCGATCTCTTCAGGTTTTTGGTAAATGGGAAGTCGGTTGACGCTAGTTCATATTGCACCATAATATCATTGCATTGATTACTGTGTCAATTTTGAAGAACTCAAAATGATTAAAACACCAGAAATCAAAATCGGAATGAGAAATTCAATTAGAATGCTACGCACAAAAATATTTTACTAACCGGTCCTCAGCACATTCATCTGTATCGCTGCTGTTTTTCATCAGTGTGTTTATAGCTGCCACAAAATTATACACCACCTTTGCTTCAAGGTATACCTGTAATGGACATTTTGATACAACTTAATATTTAATACAAATCCGATATTCAGTTAACAGCAATCCTTCGATAAATGATGTGTGCAGATGGACTGAAATAACATTGCACGGGCCAAAAAAATAAGAGCCTCCTTTTAGGTTCTAAATAAACAAAATGTATGACGCAACCCTAGTAAAAGACATACCTGTCACGCACACTAGTATAAAAAAGTTGGCCTGTCACTTCTCGTTCATAAACAATACGGAACTCTCTCTAGACATATAAGTAATCATATATCCGATCTTAACTCAATATATATGTAATATACAAGCGGAAGTGGATTTGTTTGTTTGTTTGTTACGCTTTCACGCATATATAACAACTCGATCGATCATCATGATTTTTTGCATACACGTTGTCAGGGGCATAGAAAAGGACATAGGATACTTTTTTTGTTGCCGACTACACCTACAGCACAGGTGCGTGTCGGTACTCACGTCCTGTATGTTGAGCAGCGTGTGCCGGGGCAGCGCGTGCGCGAGCGCCGGCAGCGCCAGCAGCGCGGCCACGGCGCCGCACACGCGCCCGCCCGCCGCGCTGCCGACTACACCTGCAGCACAGGTGCGTGTCGGTACTCACGTCCTGTATGTTGAGCAGCGTGTGCCGGGGCAGCGCGTGCGCGAGCGCCGGCAGCGCCAGCAGCGCGGCCACGGCGCCGCACACGCGCCCGCCCGCCGCGCTGCCGACTACACCTGCAGCACAGGTGCGTGTCGGTACTCACGTCCTGTATGTTGAGCAGCGTGTGCCGGGGCAGCGCGTGCGCGAGCGCCGGCAGCGCCAGCAGCGCGGCCACGGCGCCGCACACGCGCCCGCCCGCCGCGCTGCCGACTACACCTGCAGCACAGGTGCGTGTCGGTACTCACGTCCTGTATGTTGAGCAGCGTGTGCCGGGGCAGCGCGTGCGCGAGCGCCGGCAGCGCCAGCAGCGCGGCCACGGCGCCGCACACGCGCCCGCCCGCCGCGCTGCCGACTACACCTGCAGCACAGGTGCGTGTCGGTACTCACGTCCTGTATGTTGAGCAGCGTGTGCCGGGGCAGCGCGTGCGCGAGCGCCGGCAGCGCCAGCAGCGCGGCCACGGCGCCGCACACGCGCCCGCCCGCCGCGCTGCCGACTACACCTGCAGCACAGGTGCGTGTCGGTACTCACGTCCTGTATGTTGAGCAGCGTGTGCCGGGGCAGCGCGTGCGCGAGCGCCGGCAGCGCCAGCAGCGCGGCCACGGCGCCGCACACGCGCCCGCCCGCCGCGCTGCCGACTACACCTGCAGCACAGGTGCGTGTCGGTACTCACGTCCTGTATGTTGAGCAGCGTGTGCCGGGGCAGCGCGTGCGCGAGCGCCGGCAGCGCCAGCAGCGCGGCCACGGCGCCGCACACGCGCCCGCCCGCCGCGCTGCCGACTACACCTGCAGCACAGGTGCGTGTCGGTACTCACGTCCTGTATGTTGAGCAGCGTGTGCCGGGGCAGCGCGTGCGCGAGCGCCGGCAGCGCCAGCAGCGCGGCCACGGCGCCGCACACGCGCCCGCCCGCCGCGCCGCGCGCCGCGCTGCCCACCACTCCTACCACCATGCTCACCTATTTCAAGGGATGGGCGTTAGTCCACTTGACGGCCCGACCTGGTACGACAGCCGGGGACGCATAAAGTAAAGCTAGCATTTACAGCTAGCTAGACAGACAATTAAATTTAATTTCAAAAGTACTTCCCTTAAAAATTAAAATTTAATACAAATACTAGTTTGCAGTCCTAGCAGTACATAACAATGGGTTTTATTTCCGTTTATCGAGTAAGAACATTTACTTTTTCAAAACATCCATACAAAATTCATAATCCAATACGAATAGTATTAAACATGAGCTATATTGATAATACGATTATTGAATGGGGCATGACAGCGCGCCAATGACGCCCGTACCATGCAAATTCAAAGAAAATGTACATAAACGTATATATTACTTTTGCCCGCGGCTTCGCTTACGTTTTATAGCCTATATCACTCAGGGATAAAGTAACTTTCAAATGGTCAAAAGTTTTTTGAAATCGGACCAAGTTTTTGAGTTTATTCTTTACAAACATACAAAGATACAAATCTTTCCTCTCTATAGTATTAGTGACTAAATGACAATTCATTAAACATTTTCTTCAAAAAGTAAGTTTAAAGAAAATGTTTTGCGGGCGACAGACAAGCAGCTAATGACGTCCGCATGGTATGGTGCGTATGGTGCGCTTTGCCACTTAGGGAATGTACCCATACTATGTGACCCATTTTTAATATTTATACCCCTCTCTCCCGTCAGTGGGTAGCATCGTAACTTCGGAACGGATAAACCGATTTTGATTTTGTTATTATTCTTGTCTGAAAGGTGAGTTGCATCAGAGTTTAGAGGTTGTTTAAATTTATGTTTTCATGCTTATTAGTTATTATTTGGAGCTTATTTTGCTTGAAGGCCTTAACCGCCTTGTTATTTTTACTCAAAATCGTTGTATCAGAGGTCGTTGTACCTCTCCATTGCTATTGTATTTGTAGCAGGCTCACAAAGTCATTCTAATAAAAAAAAACTTTTAAAATTGATAAGTGTTATGCTTATTTAAGTTAATTTAGCGTTTGTTTTTTATTATTGTGTGTATAAAATATAAATCCGTAATTAACTGTAAGTTTATTTAATGTATTATTGAGAGCTGTGGATTTTGTACAAATAAATAAAATAAAATAAATGAAAATAATGATAATTCAAAACCCAAATCAAGAATATTATGTACCCAAAACATGTTTTTAAATTAGAAAGAAACATACCATATTGAGCTGTGTAAGAGATTCCACGTCGCCGTCCATTACTTCACTAATATTTGAGTTAAGAAACGCTTCCCATTCTTCTAATTCTATATCGGAAGGTTCCTTAGCTGAAAATGTTAATATTATTAGAAAATTGATTACATTCCTACAAAATTGCCACAAGGTACATAATGTCTAATCATACATAGTAAATACCTTCAGTCTTTTCCTCAGGTTTGAGAATTTTATCATTATCGGCAATATCCTTCTCATCGCAAGTTTCGTCAATTATCTCACTCTTCTCAATATCTTCATCCTTGTCTTCCTTAGAGCATTTCTCCTTATCGTCATCAATAATACTCGGTATTTCAATAGTTGGCTCGCTACCCCGCCGCTGACCGTCTCCTTTATTCTTATCCCAACTCTTACTGAAATGGAACGACCTTTTTATGCTCCTGGTCAGTCTGTTGCCACCACTGCCGAATCTCAGTTTATCTCTAGAAAATTGTAGAATTTTCTGCTTATAAGACGGAGGGACACTTTTACTGAGCCCGGAACTAACATCGCTACTGCATTTAGTCGAACTTTTCGGATTCTCCAAGCTGTGTGATGCCGTATCCACAGATTTCACTTTTTGCTTCGTCTCGATGCTATCTTTTCTCTCGACTGATTTTAATTCTTCCGATGCTTTCGTTTTCTCAACGTTTTGCTTTTCCTCGTCGATTTTATCCATCTTGTTGATGTTTAAATCTGTTTGTTTCTTGTTAGCTGCCATGAATTGCGCCATGTTGTTTTCTAGATTGCAAACGACCAGGTTGGAGTTCATGACGTTGTACTCGTGGCGGAGGAGTTTAGCGTTGGCTGCGGTGATGAGGTTGGTCTGATCCTCGTCGTCAGTTTTCAAGCTCTCTCGTACACTGAAGGCGCTTGTTGCTCTCACGCTGTCATCGTCAGAGATGGGCACGCATTCTAAGGCCTGCATTGCGCGAACGTTGCGTAGGTCGTGCTGCCTCGTTTCCGGTTTCGGTTCATTTTCAACTTTTGCTGATCTGTAAGTACGAAAATATATATTTTCAAAATAATTTTCAGACAAAAACAATTGTTGCAGACATCCTTACCAAAGTGCACCAATAACCTTCACCTTCACATTGATTTCTGTCCCACATTATCAAATTTGTACAATATTGTGAAAAAATAATGTTACCTGGAGTTACTATTAATTTTGGCCTTCTGCAGCTGCTTGGCCTCTTGCTGGCTGTAAGTCAAGGGCTGCGTGAAGGGAGACTCGCTCTGAGTGTCCTCTGGCAGTATCAGTATGTGACCAGCGACAAATGGGTGCTCCAAAATCTCAGGCCAACTCAGCCTTTTCACTGGATCTTTATGTAGTAAACCCTGAAATTGATAAATATAAAAGTGAGATAGGTTTTTAACTTTTACCATAGATATAATTTACAACAGATTGCTAGATAATAGATAACCCCACGGCGTTACCTGTGCTTATTAAGTAGCATATCCTACTAATATTATAAACGCCAAAGTTTGTAAGAATGGATGGATGGATGTTTGTCACTCTTTCACGCCAGAACGGCTGAACAGATCTGGATGAAATTGCTAGATAACCCCACGGCGTTACCTGTGCTTATTAAGTAGCATATCCTACTAATATTATAAACGCCAAAGTTTGTAAGAATGGATGGATGGATGGATGGATGTTTGTCACTCTTTCACGCCAGAACGGCTGAACAGATCTGGATGAAATTGCTAGATAACCCCACGGCGTTACCTGTGCTTATTAAGTAGCATATCCTACTAATATTATAAACGCCAAAGTTTGTAAGAATGGATGGATGGATGGATGGATGTTTGTCACTCTTTCACGCCAGAACGGCTGAACAGATCTGGATGAAATTTGGCACAGAGATAGATTATAGCCTAGGATAGCACATACTTTTTAACCGCAGGTGAAACCGCGGGGCGCAGCTAGTGTGTTATAAAAAATCTCCGTTCCGAACTTCAAATCTAAAAATTCGGTTTCTAAATCTATTCCTTTTCAGCATGTAGAATGAATAAACAAACACAAATACATACTTTCACATTTATAAAATAACGTAAGGTTATTTTTATTTATTTTATTAGGCATTATTGGTGCTACTGCTGGATAAAGGACTCCCCTAATTTTTCCTGCTATTATGAAATTAATAAATCGTTACACTTAAAAAATAATACCTTTCTTTCTAAGGAGATCAGGTAATCTCCTTAGAAAAGAAGGTATTATTTTATTTATTAGTAAAAAAGAAGTTGTTCTACAAACCTGCAAGAAAGATCTAGCGTCGGCACTGATGAAGCTGGGCCACTGCACAGGCTTGTGTCGTATCATGCGCACCAGCTGCCAGATGGACATGGTGCAGAATGGAGGTTGGCCAGCCATTAACTCGTACACTATACAGCCAAGGGACCAGAGATCTGCCTGGGAACATCACAAATAGTTTCCATAGTGACCTGCCTTATAAATTTTGTAGAGACCAATTAAGTGAATGTTTAACCTTTTTTTTCTTTTCTGAACAAATCTTAGAAATTAGATCCATTTAACTGATTAAATGGCAGATAGCAAGGGTCAGGTGTGGTTTGAGACTGAGAAGACAATACAAGGCTAAGATCTTCTTTATGTAATAATTGTTAAACATGTAAAACTGCCAATAAAGTACAACAGATCAAGTTTTGATATGTACATACCATTTGAAATTATTACCTACATTATTGCTAATAAGCTGATAACAAATACAAACTTGGTGGTCATATGGCTTCTCCTCAATTAATTCAGGCGCCATATACAGTGGAGTGCCTTTGATGGAAGTCAGGATATGGGTTGAGTTAGTCATGATTCTTGCGAGTCCAAAGTCACACAACTTGGCTCGCCCTGAGCTATCAAGTAGCACATTTTGGGGTTTGAGGTCTCTGAAACAAAAAAAATGGACAATCAAGTGGACTGACCAATATCTATGGTTCAACAGATATTATAGCAAAACCCTAAAAATTTGATTAATTTGTAATGTACTGTTTACTGAAAGAAAACTAGCTACCAGACCACAAGCTATCATATCACGGTAGCTTGTAACTGTCAAAAAGTGTTTGATTCTTTGTGGCAAATAAGTACTTACATAGATATGGTATTTATCTGCCAGTTATTGTTACTAGGTCAAATTGGCTTACTAAATGTTTTTAAATCTGCATCTATAAAAACTTATGTGTGTATGTAATGTATAAGTAATGGATGGTATGTATTTCCCTATGGACTCCAAACGCCTGAGTGATTTTGGTTAAATTTTCAAGCTTTTTTTAATGTTAGCCCAAAGGGTCATCCTGTTAAGTTTGGTAGCAATCAAAGTAAAAACCAGTTTGATGAAATTCAGTAAGTACAGATAGCTAGGAGCAAGGTTTTGGTGTTTTTGGAGTTTTGGAAACAGTAAATTTACCTGTGCAGGACTCTGTGTGAATGTAAATAGTACAATGCCGATACCAAATCCCATGTTATTTTCTTCACTTGATCTTCATTCAAACATCCTTCTTTAGCCAGTATACTATGAAGTTCTTTCTCTGCATACTCGGTTACAACTACTAGTTCCGACTCTGTGTCAAAACTGTCTATCATTCGAATAATATTCGGATGTTCTAATTGCTGCTGGATATCACATTCTTGTTTCAGATTCTTCAGATCTTTTGATGAACGGCCTTTCTGTAATCGTGTGAATTGATACTTAAAAGCTAAATTCTTAGAGGTTGTTTTTACAATATATATTTACATCCATTGGATATTAAAATATTACAATGAGATGAAACAAACCTTTCTTATAACTTTGAGAGCGACAATAGCATCAGTATCTTTGTGTTTTGCTTTAAAAACGCGTCCAAAAGACCCTTCTCCTATAAAAGATATAACGACATAGCTTTCCATTGCAATATTGTTTGCTCGTAAAATAGTCTATGTAGAAGTATCACCACTTAAAATCACCATTAATCGTTTATAATGAGACTTAAAAAGGTTTTAAGTGTGTGTTTATTAAACCTATATTAACCAATGGATAAAACTGCAAAAATAAACTAAAACTAAACTCGAAATAAACAAAAACAAAACACCAAAACAATTTTCGAAACAAAGTCAAAACGTCAAAAGCATTAACTGTCAATGTCAGTTTTAATTTTTTTTTGTTTTGCCCGTAGGGTATGCTAAAGCCAACATGACCATACTGCCTTGTCATCCGTTTGATTTTGTCGTATGAGTTATTAAATCTAAGATGAAGATGATAAAGGAGATGGTGATGAAAGATGAGATGAATCCCTCCCCTTTCCAATTTCAGTTAAGCCGTGGATACTTTACTGAAACTTTAAGTCGAGTATTGTAGATAACACGAATAGTAGCATTTCCTAATGTTTGTATCATTTGCCCACACTCGTGCACGTTAATGAACCGACAAAGGTTAATAATCCACAATTATTACACTCTAACACTCAAAGAATCACAAGTTTTAGTAAATAATACAAAATCACGACACCATCTGTTCGGTTCCCGCCAAAAAAACTCATGTCAGTTTTAGTTTTTTTTTTTTTCCAGTGGAATTTGGCGTCGCAAGTTTCTTGCATTTGCCAGTTAATTTAGTATTTTACAGATGATGGAGTGATGATGAAAAGGTGATAATGACGACCTCCCCTTACCTCATACTCAAGTGATGGTTGTTTTACTAAACTTTAAGTGGAGTTTTGCAGAGAACACGAAAAGTCACGTTTTGCAAAGTTTGTATCATTGCCCAGACTCGTACACCGTAATTAACCGATAAAGGTTAATAATCCACCGTTATTACATTAAAACACTCGAAAAATTACAAGATTTAGAAAATAACACAACATTACGACAGCACCTTTTTGCTTCCCGCCAAAAACTCAGTTTTAAAGTAAGTTGTTTTTTTTTTATTTTGTCTCTCAACCGCTAATAAATTTATACTTACTGTGTTTTTATCACTTGTATCTAGTGGCCCAGGCTCGTCTTCATATTTTACAAGCTTTAATTTAACTTCGTGCAAATTGAAAATTCAGAATTATTTTAATGAAAATTACCTAGTTACACCGATTTGGCATAGGAAGGGTACTTAACGATATTCTGTAGGTTATGGCGGCCACTTAAGTAGCGGTATACCTGAACGGTATACCGGAACTGAAAGCTTGTGCAAGTATATCGGAGCGTGTGTGTGATAAAACTTCCACAAGTTTCATGACTTGCACAAGTCTGGTAGGCAGATCAAAACTACGATCTGGGACCCTATTCGGAGATTTGAGATTTTCATCTCACTTTTTTTCATCCTTGTTGCTCTCGTTTGAAACGTCATAGGTGTGAAAGTGACCAATATAAAATCTCATCTCATCTCACGCGTAGGAATAGCCCCACTGATGAGAGTTTTCGTTATTTGCAATGATCGACCCTAGCGACATAGGTAAGAACATTGACTCGGCTGACGTCACGATTCCTGAAAAAACGGATGGGTATGGTGCTCCGTTATAGGTATACTTATTATACTATGTTCTTTCACTTCCGATGACTCAAAATGTAGCTTGAATAATAGAGATATCGATCTAAAAATATGCAGCTGTAGCTTGAAGCAAGCAAGTTCGTATAGGCCTGATGTCAGAGTTTATGACTTTATACCCAAAGGCCGCTGACATGTAAGGTCCGCGCCCGATCGCAGACGGCAGTAGTAGATCGCGACTGGTTTGTATGTATTTGTATGGGTACGTTCCGTAGCGAGCGACATCAATCTAGCGGCAGCAGGTTTACAGGCTTAGGCTAATACTGGTTTCAATTTTTTTGCCACAATTGCCACCGAAGTGTGTGCCATCGAACCAGTAATGTCGCGGCGACACGCCACTTGCTGCTGGCGCCTGCAGTCGGCTACGGACTCATACCTTTAAGGTACCATTCCGAGCCCGACCGTATAGACGGCAGCAGCAGAAAAAGTGTCGCAGCCTCATGACGCGGCAACATGTCGTCTGCTGGTCTGCTGCTGTTGTTATTTCACACCTCAACGACTAAGTATATATCGGCTCCACAATCAGCTACGAAATCATTCCTTTAAATTGGACCAAATTTTAAAAACAATGTTATTGTAGGTATGTACACAGTTTAGGATTATTATCATTTATATTTGTTTACCTACTTGTTCTTTAAAAACTTACGTATAATCAGTATTAAAAAAAGGAAGAATATATAAGTTCTAGGAAATAATTTCAACCAAAAATACTCTAGATATAATCTAATCTAATCTGGAAAACCACTTAGGGTTTTTCAGAAACAAAGGATGGCTTACAATTTCATATCCCTGTCATGTGAAGAAACTTGTCAGTATCCATCTATGTGTGTAACATCATTATTAAGCTACAATTATCAAAACTAGAACAGTTTTTGCGGGAAACTGATTGTTTTTTTTTTTTCGTTTATTCGTGCCGTGGTACAGTGCTGCTATGCCAGCCGTGTTGTGACGATTATGGCATTCCCCCCATGATCAGCACAACCAAACCACGACCACTAGTCCCCGGCAGCCCCGCTGTTCCCAGCGTTGGTAACAGCTGTGAAAACAGCGGGGCAGGGGGTGCTAAGAATTCCCATTAGGTTACGCAGCGTGGGGAGGCCTCCCACAAGCTGGAGCAACGATCTGGTGAGAATCGCTCTGGATGCACGCAGCGCAAGAACGGTCGTTGTAGAGATCATTGGGTCTTTGTCCAGAACTGGACGTCTCTCGTGCTGATGATGATGACAGTGAAATCTCCGTCTAAGTATAACAGAACGAAAGTAACTAAAAAAGAAATATAAAGAGGCTCTAAAAGGCTCGCAGCCAGATCCTAATAGAAACAAACGTGTTAAAAACAAGCACTCAGCCGCTGTTCGACATGAATCACATCGAATGTGAAACTATTCGACAGGCGCTGGTATCCGATACGCTCGAATTGTTGACGCTTTGTTGTCCATAAGCTATTTATATTCTGGTAATCCGGCAACCAGCTGTACGATATAAAACTCGGAATCGCATACAATAAAACAAGCGCGGCTAAAGTTCGGCAGCATTATTTCACGTTGAAACACATCATTCTGCGAACGTGCACAATACTGTAAACAAAATGAGACGGACGCGTGGGCGATTGTGTACATATGGATTTTAAGTAAAGCATATATTATTTGTTTTAATCAATCTCGCTATATTTTTCCAGTGGCTGAAACATTTTCGGTAGAAATAGCGCGTTTGAAATATATGGGATGACGTGGATTGCGTGCCTACCTACTTTATAAACTCTTCATTTAGGTGCTTATCTAAATACCGACGAGAATATCGCCTGAAACGCTTTCAGACTGACATATAAGTATCATATTTAGATAAAGTGATAAGGTAGCTTTTAAGTAATACCAAAATAACAAAAATTTTGCAAAAGCGAGCGGTCCGCGCTATTATTTATCCGCGATTTATTTAAAGAAATAAATATTACTATATTTGACTTTCTAATATGTATCTTTGATACCCAATTGAATAAAAACATTTTGACTGTTAACTTTTAATGGGATCAACCCTGATATCGAGAAAAAAATTACAGCTGTACATACTACGATACTATTTGTTGACGATCAACTGATGTGTGGGACAGGTGATTTTTTAAGAGATTTTGGGTTGGCTTCGTAGTAAAAGTTGTTCGTAATGATGAGTACAATGACTCCCCTTTGGCTTATCACACCTCATACCGATAACCATTTATAAGTAGGTAAATGCTATATGAATGCTAAGTACCTATATCCTATATATTATGTCAGTTAAGTACGATAAAACACAGTGAGACAGACAGTAAGTTCGTAAATAAGTAGCTACCTAGGTACTAATTAATTTACCGGAGTGATGTATATTTTTGTTACTTAAAAGAAGCGAAGCTATCATTAGTACAGTATTTTGTTAATTAGCGTATTCGTCCATGACTCATTAGCAAACTGAAGATTTTTATCATTTTAAAATGTAAGTAGCATCTCTTATACCTATTTTTAATAGCGAAAATGCTTTAGCATGCAGTCGATTACAAAATGTTGTCGTTAGCCGATTTGCGATGAAGTTAAAAACGTAGGTACGAGTAGGTACCATTAATCCTTTTGCCGCCCAAGACGGTATTTTCGATAAACTTCTTCGGAGCTTTTAAAATGAAAGGAGCCCAAAAGTAATTCCCAAAGACAAATCGTTGTCGGATGAATCAGACTAGGAAATATGATTATGTAACTACGTGTTATCTAATTATAGGTATGTGTAGATTGTGTAGGTACCACCGTAATCAGCAAAGAGCATTGCGTTGTTCGAAAGGAAATCATCTCGGGTTGGAAGTGAAAGACTCCCGTATACCTGCATACAGTAGAAAGATTAAGTACTTAACCCTAAATGTTAACCCTGAAGGATAGAGAAAATGTAGGTAAACAAAAACAGCGGTTTAAATAAAAATTTGTTTTTTATTCTTGAAAATCCGACTCCCTGTCCGGCGTTTCCTCGTAGTCATCTATGTAAGCATTTTTACACTTTTGTTGATATTTTAGAAACTACTTGACCGATTTCGATAAAATTTATACGGAACCACCTCTTAAATATGATCTACCAAACAAAGAAAAAATCAATAAAATCGATTCATAATTGGCGGAGTAATCGCGTAACATACATAAAAAAAAAACTACAGTCGAATTGAGAACCTCCTCCTTTTTTTGAAGTTGGTTAAAAATGAAATAGAGTACCTATAATACCTGTTACGTACATGTGCTTTGGAAGTCGGTAGATCTCTAGAGACGTTTTTTAACTATTTCAGTCGGCAGATGTCTGAGGGTACACCGCCCTCATTCGAATAATTTTACGCACGTACAGTTCATAACTGTGTCCAAAAATAGCCTGTCTCGGGATTTCCAGTGCTCATAAAAATTGGATTGATTTACGGGCAGTAACGTTTGTATTGGCACACACCCATTACTACTACATTATAGTTTTGAATAACACGACTTTATAACATTATAATGTGTATAAATTATCCTGAATTATTCAATTTCCGTAAGTATAGCGGATGCGCTCGACACAGTTTCAGAATATTTTATTAAGCCATTCATTAAATTAAGGTAACGAGAATTAGAGCATTCCTAGCGAGCTAGAGCTATTTTGTGAATTTCGAAGCAGGCTACAATGTAGCAAATTGTAGAATTTTCCTAGAAATATCTTTGAGTTACTGCGCCTTACTCACTGTTGCACCAACCGTTCTGATGTTGGTAAGAGTACTGGTAGAGTATCTACCTATGGCAGCTCTAAATAAACTTACATGATAAATTATTAGAGTAGACAAAAGTCAGGGATTTTCAACTAATTACATGGTGGGAA
Source organism: Peribatodes rhomboidaria (assembly GCA_911728515.1). Lineage (NCBI taxonomy): Eukaryota > Metazoa > Arthropoda > Insecta > Lepidoptera > Geometridae > Peribatodes > Peribatodes rhomboidaria. Next base: position 10,817,928 of record OU452172.1, read on the forward strand.
TTCTACCAACACATTCTTTCATGAGATACTTATCTAAAAATAATATTAATAATATTCGGGATACTTACCTACACACATGGTCGTCTGACCCCAAACTAAGCAAAGCTTGAAATATGGCTGCCAGAGACTGACATAATACATATATGCTTATTTATAGCACTGAGAGTATCTTATTATCTTACTAGCTACTTACTATCAATGAGCATGAATGCTCGGCATCTAAATTCATTTAACGTCTGTTGTTGCCCCATGCTTTTTAGAAGGTAGGTAGGTACTTAATTTTACATAATGCTATCAAAACGAAAACTGCAAGCCTATTAATAAAGGCCCATGTCATATTATTCTAGTGCATGGCTCTGTGGAGCTGTAGACCTCACGGGCGACGTCTCTCTCATCCACTGGTCGCATTTCTCAGCTGATTCTCGTGAAATTTTGTGGGTAGGTTCGATAATTACACAGATTTTCTTTGTATAATTATTGAACCTACTAAGAGACGAAACAGAGGAAGAGGAGAGACAGAGGAAGACAGAGATCCGGACATTATTACGAAAGCATTTTTTCGAGGCTGAAGCATAGACGCTTCGCTCGCTAATATCTCGCTCGCTCGTTTGGTCGATAAAGCGCAGCGCTTTTAGCTTGGAAAATTTCTACCTCTCTTTCAATTCCCTTAAGAACTTTAAGAAAATGAAGTACTCGCTTACTTGTGTTGTTTCAATTCAATGATTCAATTATAATTCATAGGAAGCGAGTGCCAACTTTCAGTTAGCGAGGTAATTCAATTTTATTATTTATTCATTGATATCTTTATTTGATACCCTCCTACGCTTTATAGGAAAGGCTATTGCCCTAGGGTGTGAAGGATGTCATTGAGTGTCCGCGTCATCTCAATATTTTTCTTGTGTGTGCCAATTTCCCAGCTAAGTTCAACAGTGTGCATCATCTGCTGTGATGATGGATAGAATGCAAGCGCGCTTGCTGATGTTTTCCCAGAGCAATGATCGTATTTTACCGGTCGTGTCATTCAAGAATTTGGGGATTATACAGAGGACACTGATCTAATAATAGGTATAGAGGAATGAAGAACAAAAAAAATGGTTATTGTTAATATCCATACATCATGACATCCATGTATCAAGACTGCCTCGGTGGCTCAGTTGGTAGTGAACCTGCCTTCTGAGCTTGGGGGCGTGGGTTCGATTCCCACCTAGGGCAAACATTTATGTGATGAACATTTGTGTTTGTTCTATGTCTGGGTGTTAATATCTATTTGAGTATGTATTTAAAAAAATATCGAAGTATGTATACCAGTCTCTGGCAGCCATAGTACAAGCTTTGCTTAGTTTGGGGTCAGGCGACCGAGTGTGGAAGTGTCCTGAGTTTTTTATTAATATTTATAAGTTTTATATTTAATTTCTGACGTACTCTAGATTATCATTCTAATACCCTGAAGTTTAATATATTAGCATTCTGAAAAATTGGCTTTTTATAATGTCCTAATTTTCTCGAATGAATGACCATTATTAAAAGTAAAAAAAATAGAAACTTGAGTACATACTGACGTCACAGACACATTGAGAGAGGTAATTTTCCAAGAAATTACTCACTGAAACTCTACTGAAACAAAAACGACACAAAACATTTGATGCCAAAAAGACAAGCATTAAACAGTTTACGATGTTCGACATATCAAGTTGCCAGCGATCATTTACATCATAGGCATCGTAAACGACCTACACACGACAAACGACTTGAAAATTATAATTATTCACATTATGACAGTAGCTTCAGGGGTCATTTGCAAGGCGGGCGGCGAGGTTACTCGGGGCGGGCGGGACATTACACGCTCTCGGCAACGCACGCACCGCTTGTTTACGTTTTGCCTAACCACGTTTCTACTAAAAATACTTTAGCATCCTGCCGTTTGAGGCTCGCGCGATTGGTCGGCGCAAGCGCAGGAGACCGGGGAGGACTCGGCGCAAGGGGCCGCCGACCCCCGCCTCGCCGCAGGCCCCCGCCCGTTATATATGAAAATTATCCGAAAGGCCAGACTATCGTGAAGAAGCAGAAAATAACCCTGAACGCTGGAAACATCGGACTTGCCACCAGTCGTGTTGTGCGTCTCACAGTGTTAACTAGTGAAATCAAAAATGGTTCTGGACACAGAAGACTGGGTAGGTGTCTTCCTGCGCTGGAATAACAATTATTAATATTTAAAACAGTGTTTTTTAAAATTTACGTCAGCTTGAGTTTCTTGTTAACATTGTGATTAATGAGTTAGGGAAGAGGGTTTGAAAAGACAACAAACAGACTGGCTTGAGTGGACGCGAACAGGCGCTGTCACTATGTCGTTATAATCCATTAGGATGATGGACGGAGGATGACTGACACCAGCGCATGCGACGAATCTATTAGCTTTAATTATTAAAATAACCCTGGGTATGATAACTAGACAAGGCAAGCGTTCAAACCAAAACAAACAACTTTTTTGTACCCGTAACAATTTAGTAGATGTTGCAATGAAAAAGGATGACATCTGAATCTTCGAGTATTACTGCTATTAACATTACGAGTGACTAACTAATATCAGCTGTTAAGTATTTTTGCATGCATAGCACAGACTTTTTACACAATTTTAGTTCACATTTTGACATTTAAGAAAAGGCTAAATAACTTTAAATTTAGTTTAAATTTCACTAAATATGGAAATTCAAAAATTTTCAACTATCTAATACATAATATGTATCTCGGTAATATGGTCCGAAGACGGTTGTACTGAAATACTTAGAATACTTGATATATATGATATTAAATAACCTAAACCGAGTCATACTTTGATATTTCATTATTAACTTGATAGTATATTAGCTATTTAAAAAAAGCAGCTATTAAACCTTTTCCAGCTATTTAAAAATAAAATAAAAAAAAAACAATGGAAACTTTTACGTCCCAGCTCTACAATTAAGTTTATGTGGAGATACAACCGTTTGCTTATTTTTTATAATTAACTAGCTGTTGCCCGCGACTTCGTTTGCATTTATTCAGAAAATAGTAATATCCAAAAACCTTCCTCGTGATATTCTGCAACTAATTACCAAATTTTTTCAAGATCTGTTAAGTAAGTCGTTTAGCCGTGAAAAGCCTAAAAACAGACATACAGAGCTACTTTCGATTTTAAGATAATTAAGGATAAGGATTTAGTGATGGCAATGTACATGCATTTTGCATAATTAAACAGTACAATACTTAAGTGCCTACACATTTTCAAGTTAAACTTTGTATTTAAATAATACAAAACCTATGACACTCAGGAATAATGCAGTTTTCTAAGTAATAGAGAAAGAGTGGAATTGGTTCAATGATTTCGGAAATTTCCTTTTACAAACTCACAAGTTACCTCTTTAATTGAAATGAAAAGTTAATAGTAAGCAAGTACCTACTTACCTACTAAAATAACAAAAACCTAACATACTGACTAACTAGCAAGAAGTTGACTATACGTAAGACTATTTCAAATTTATGTATTTTTTCAAATTACGAGGAATAAACAGCTAAGTGTAAAATAGCTTGAATAAAAATAAAAACGTAATTTTTTTTTTTGTCAAAATAAGTTCTTACTAATTATCTTAGTGTGGTTTATGACTGTTTATGATTACTATACTTATCTTCGTATTACCTTATATGAGAACCTTATCCAATTGCTCTTTTTTAATGCAGTGCTATAAAGTGGAGTATAAAGCTTTGGATCTTTTTGTTCAAAACCATTTTGTTCAGTTACTTACAATACAATTTGTACTCAAAGTTATTGTAACTATTATATACCTATCTCTAGGTACATTCAAATTCAATATTTTATTTAAATATCTTCTCACATCTACTACAATTTTCTGGCTTGGTGAAAAAAGAATTTCAATTCAAGGCCGGACAACATGAAAGCTTGCATACCCGAGCAAATTTAGATTGGCAACTAGCAGCAGAGCTCTCTCTCTAGATAAATTCCGTTAAATATCATAAAAATACTATAAAACTTAGAATTGCCCGTGACGCCGCCGGTCGCAGCGGGTCGAGTGCGCAACACCAATGAATCTATTTTAGTTTCAATTGCACATAAAACAAATTTATTATGCTTCAGTAATTCAGCATGATGCTCTCTTGCGAGATACTGGACTCCATTAATTCTGTACTTTCCAGTTTACACGAGATACGACGCTCGTAGCTATTAGTAAACCTGATAATTGTTTTTTGAAGTTACGAGTAGGTACGTATTTACGTAATTTTTTTAATAAAGAAAACCTAGAGATCTGGCTTTCTTATCTTTTTAATCGCTCTCATATGTTTTACACATTTTTAACTCATCAGGTTTTTAATATGTAATCTTCTAACGTTTCAGGCTGACGAGCTGCCCGCAGAACAGATTGCCGGTAAGTTTATTTACTTACATCAAACTCAACTTAACAACATAATTCTGACCATTTTTAATGTTTCTTTAAAAACACTAACAAATGTAATATTTACATGAAATCAGGAGGAAAAGCAAGCTTATTTTTGGCTTATAGCCAAAATGTACAATGGACGCCAACTTCATAAAAACAGAAGCAAGAATACATTTAAGAATAATAAATTAATTCTTAAATTTGCGCGTGGGTGTAATTAGGCAGAGACAATTACACGAATACCTGAGAAGGGCGTGGTCCGTAACATGAAATAATGAGACGTCTCTTCCAAGTGTTTGTTTTAACATCTGGGGGCATGAGTTTTGTTTTTACAATCGTGGAGATAAAAATCTGTACGATTATGCTCATCAGTTTTATTCAAACTGTAATGTAAAACTCCATTAAAACATAATTTATGTATGCTTTTCTTTAAAATGCAATGATTATGAGTTATTGCGGATTCGTTTAGTTTAATAAAGTTCTCACGACTAACTGACTTGAATAGCAAAGCCAAATCATGGTAGGTCTAAAATCATGATTTTTAATTACATAGAAGATTCATAAACAATGTAAATAAGCACTAAGGAAGGGTTTTTGAAAGTTTATTTCATATGAGGGGTTACGATACGAGGCTGAAGGTTTACTGCAGCACCACGTATGTCACGGGCGTGAACTAAGTTTCTAAATATAACAGATTTTAACCTCCAAGTAACCTACATCTCGTTGCATCTGCATTTTTAAATTCGTATTCCTTCGTTCGTCCCTGAAATAAATCTGGAACGACACGTCGCGCTGGAGCAAAGCTTTTAAGTTAATTAGGTCGCATAGAAAAAATATCTTTGATGGCCTCATTAAAAAATGAACGTGTAAAATTTTTATTATCTTGATCTACCGCTGAAATAGACGACGAGTGGAAAATAACTGTAGACTGTTTGTGTTTGTATCTTTAGCCAACTATCAAATTATTTTACCAAGTAATTACTTATTTTTTAGCAGTAACTTATGTTCACGTGTTTTGAAACACATAAAATACATTTCGCGGCAAATTAAGACAAATACTAAAAAGATTTTGATAAGATTACCTACTTACGGATCCAGTAGCGGTAACAAACATTACACAGAAGAACTTTACGACAAAATTATATACCTGTATAAAATACATAATTCGTAATTTCCATGGCGTAGGTTTAAAACTAACTTCGCTCAAGCTTTCCTTACTTTTAGTTTGCCGGAAAGCGAATTTAGTAAGCAAATCATAAAAGCACGCGTGTAGGGCGGGCGGGCGACGCGGCGGTAACGGTGGGCGCGCGTGCGCGTAGTAACACGGTTGGCTGCGCGCCAATCATCCATAGAAATCAGATAGCTCGATCATTGCATTATAGTGATGTACTCACTCAATGGATAGATTACCGGATTTTAGACAATCGGCATGAATGAACGAGTTACTGTCATTGGGAGACAGCGGAAATACCGTCAATGAGTGTATCGGGGCAATTTGATGCCGTAAACCTGTATGAATGAATTCCACCTAAATTTACACGTAGAGTCGTAAGTATTTTGTACAGCATTTAGTTTCAAATAGAAATTTAAAGTATTAGGTAGCCATTCAGAATTCGGCGAAACAACGTGGTCGTTTGAAATTTGAGGCATTTTTGGCTAGGTACGGAAAAGTAATAAGTAATTTTCTAATTTTGTTTTTCTTGCTTTTATGAATAAGAGAATTAGAATTAGCTATTTCATAGTGTCACAAAAGCGTAAGTACTAAATTTATAAACGATTAGCTGACTTTATCGGTTAGTTAAGGGCTTGTATTGTAACCGAGCCTATGTCTGTATACTGTATACTGCCTGTCTGTAAACTGTATACTGTCTGTATACCTATTAATCTAGAAAGTTATAGCTCAATTCAATGAATGGTTTAGGAATGCATAAGAGATAGATAATAAGCAAATAATCGACCGAGCGAGCGTTATCGAGCGAAGCGTCTTTACTACTACTTCGACAAAAAAATGCTTTCCTAAATACGTCTAGATTCTGTCCGGATCTTTGTCTTCCTTCACAGGTCGTATTACTTAACCGATTTTCTTGAAATTTTGTAAATAGGTTCGATTATTAAATAGACTTTTTGACGTGACAACGTCTTATAATTCGATAGAGCCGGCTCCACGCACGAAAAAACATGACTCATGCGGCGTTACCTCGCTCTGAGGCGTTCCATGTAAGGCTTGAAGTGCAAGCGAGAGCGCGGAACGAGCGACAAAGAAGCACAATCGGCCTTTGCGTTCGGCAGCGTTCGACATCCGTCTCTCTCCTACTTGAGTGAGCACGTTGTCACGTTCAACTATCGTCAGTAAACCGACTTTACAGACAACCAATTTTTTTTGTCGAGTCAGTGGGTAAATAGTAATAAATCCGCTATTTAGAAGATTTTTTTAAAACTGGCTGGACAAAAAAAACTGTATACTTAACTATCGAACTTGGCCACAAAATTTTGCGAGAATCGGTTAAGAAACGCGACCTGTAGATACTACGGCCGCAAGGTCTCCAACTCACAGAGCCACTAGCAAATACATAAATTTAAAATTAAATATAGATGATAATACGCATCTCTAATGTTTAGTAATATTTCTAAATTTCCGAGAACTCTGGAAACATTTACAAAACGCGTTATTATTGATGTTTCTAAATACACGCGGTGAGCAATCCAGTAGTTTACAGTTCACCACTCGGCTACGGTTTAATGTTTATCCGCAGCCCTATTTCTGAACTATAGTAGCAAGCCATTACAAGTTCACAATGGGGTATAACTATTGGTACTGCTGTGTATTCTGTGGTGTGGCGCTGGCATCATCTTTCATTGTTCTTTATTGATCTACTATCGTTGGTGAATATAAAACGAGGTAGAATTTCAACAGCTATTAGCGGACACCAGTGATTGACTTACATCCTAAACTAGTTTCTGTAGAGCTGCAGACCTCGAGATCTCATAAATTTGTGGCCCTATTCGGAGATTTGAGATTTTCATCTCACCATTTTTTCGTCCTTGTTGCTCTCGTCTGTAACGTTATAGGTGTGAGAGTGAGAGTGATAAAATCTCATCTCATCTCACGCGCAGGAATACCCCCTGTTCTCCTCTACATGTCGTGTTCCTCAATTTCATTATTTTATTAAAATAATTCAAAAAACTTCCAAAATATTTCCAAAAACTTACTGGGCAAAAAAATCTGTATAATTATTGAATCTACTTACAATATTTCAAGAGAATCTGTTATGAAATGCCTAGACGAAGACAGAGATCGGGACAGAATTCGGACAGAGATCCGGACGTACGAAATTATTTTGTCGAATCTGAACTTAGTGTTAGTTGATAAGTTGAAACTCACTTACTATTTTATCTTAAACTTAAGGAATAAAGAGATCAAAGTAAAATACAGCTTACAAACACGAATAAATCGATACACTATCAACGTTTCTTCAGGTGGAAAAACATTGTAGTGCGATCCACAACGTTATTAGTCAGCGTTGGCTATGTAACAGTAATTGTGCACTTTATAATACAGTTCCATTCTAACACGTGCAGACATAATAAAGAATGGACATAACAATTTGCAGTATGCTCGCAATATTTCCAGAACATTTAGGAAACGTTATTTGTCAGTTTCCTCCCACTGTTATTTAAATATTTAAACACTACAATAAAGCTTCATGCAGAATAGTTTGGGAGGGATATTTTGCCAAGTGGTTTAAATCATGAGAGCCAGTAGTCAGTAACGTCCTGTTTCAAAGCCAAATACTGCTATCCTGGCGCGATGCATTAAACATGACTCGTTTTAATATCCCACTGATTTATTGCTCCTTTCTGTGTGATTTACAAACACACTTGCCCGCCCATTTAGAGCAAATATTTACATTACATCATCTATGATTGATAGAGGAGTTATATACATAGAAACCATTTAATATACCTAGACTAACGGCATGCAAATAGTACCTATTTATGACTCCGTCCCAATTCTTTTCAGTGGTTTATCCTTGAAGATTGAATGACTTGGCGCAACGAGCTACTGAATAATTGTAGATAAAACAGGCAGTCTCAAAAATCGGAGATTAGAGTGCCTAATTATCGTTAATTAAAAGATATTTATGTGTCGCATTTACCAGAAGTAATGCAGGCAATGTTGACTCTGCAAGCATTTCAACACCGAGCCAGCTATTAGTAGGTGATGTAATTAATAAACAGCTAAATTCTAGAGAAAAAAAGCGCAATAAAGCTCATGGAACTTTGAGACAACTGCCAAGACGTCTTGACGATTAAAATTAACAACACGACGCTCCGGCAAAAATAAAAATCATGTTTTTAAAACTATTTTGTTGCCAAAATATCACGAAGCAGCTGCAAAATGTTGTAACACCGACGGCTATCATGAATCTATCTATCTGGCAATTATAAAGAAGAGAACTCCGCGTTTTCAAGTAGCGTGAAAATTATCTGATTAACCTTCTTAGAGCTTTGATCCTTGGCTGTAATTTCCACGGTCGTCGAAACAGTACTGTGGTTGCGTCAGAGGAGATAATTGAGGAAACTGAAAGTAGGAATACGCTGCTCTGCGCCGGATGCAGATTTACTGCTTTAAGCCGGATGTATTAGTTTAATGTTTCCTTTCTAATTGCAGCGACTAAAAAGTTTGGCACTTTCAAAAAATATTTAACGGTCCTGAAATATTACAGCACCTTTGTTCTCTCAAACTACGCTCATAAATATAAATGTGTCAATGTTTTAATTTTTTACTCATTTCTTCTTGTCTTAAATAGTTGGTAGTTTACATACGTTCCTACATATAACACGTAATATTTTTATTTTCATACCTCTACCGCATCTTGTCAGAGTAAATCAAACCAAACTTTAGATTTTCCTCTTATTTTTGCTCTCATTTTGGATTCTGGAGAAATAATAATGTCACAGTAGTTAGGAGAAATGATTTATAGCAAGCTGGATAACTTCTTAAATGATGTTATTAATCTTTCCTTATATTTATCTGCTAACGCCGATCAAAAGCACAATGATCGTTAAAAAATAATTAATGCGTGTGAAAAAATACACTAACGGTACCTCCATCAAGCTAGTCATTAAATATAGAGTATAGTTTATAATATTTTTGATTCACAAATAAACTTATGATTTAACTTTATTTAAGGAAAATTATGAGCGTCATTTTTCCAAGTAAGAAGTTCATTAATGTCTAGGAGGAATGAAAAAATATCATTTGATGAAAAATTTATGACAAACGCTCTGTTATCTGCCTACATAGAAAACGTTTATAGCGTCTCTACCAGAAGTGTCCCAGGTCTTTGCCCTTTGAAATTTTGTCATTGATTAATGGAGAATCATTTTGCTCTATCTTGTCACTCGTTCTCAATAATATCTTAAAAATACGATCCGTTTTAAACGTTGATAAAATGTCCACAAAATATAAAACAGACTAAAAGACGCCGGTTTATTTCCATGGTACTCTCTGGACTGGCCCACATCGCGGTCCATTCAGAACGTTGATGATAGACGCACACGAAAGCAGGCGTAACGCCCTCATTTTTTTATGTCGCAATTATTTTTATTGCAAGAGATTCAGTATTATAGACGTTGCGATAGTAGAGATATATAATACAGACGGTTGTTTATTTATTTGTCGACGGCCTACATTCGAGCGATGCGCCACGCGGCTCGGGACGCCGGTGCACCATGCTGGTGCACCAAAATAGATGCATTGCACAATATTCGCACTACACCTCGGTGCATTGAACTATCCTAATACGATCCTAACCGCCGAACGATCAGTTCAGCTCTTTTTAATGTCAGTGCAACACTTCGGTGCTCTTTCTCCAGGGAAAAATTGCTTTTAATCTCCATTTGTCTTTAAACCTTGATGTATAATATGTCCGGGATTAACATCGATGGTACTATTCAATCAACATATTCTAAACCTATTGATTACGTAATCTACGATGACGTTGTAATATCCAGTGTGGTTTGTTCCAGTCCTTCGCAAAGCCTTCGATGGCTTCGACCACAACCGCTCGGGCAGTATCCCCTGCGACTTCGTCGCGGACATCCTCAGGATGATGGGGCAGCCCTTCAACAAGAAGATCCTTGAAGAACTCATCGAAGAAGTCGATGCTGACAGTTAGTATTTCACTCTGTTTCACACTATGTTTAAACGAGAAAGACTTTGAGTCTCTGTCTTGATATTTGACCCCATTTTTAGAAAAACTTTCCATTTTCATCCATCCATTCAAACATTCGCATTTACGATATGACTTACTAGACGTTACCCGCGACTTTGGTCGCGTTTATTCAGAAAATGGTATCAAAAACCTTGCTTTTGAGATACTGTAACTAATTATCAAATTTCATCAAGATCTGACAGACAGATACAGGGTTACTTTCGATTTATAATACGAAGTATGGATATAATGTGATTTACTTCCATAGAGTCTGGTCGTCTTGAGTTTGGAGAGTTCGTGACCCTGGCCGCTAAGTTCATCGTTGAAGAAGACGCTGAGGCTATGCAGAAAGAACTCAGGGAAGCTTTCAGACTGTACGACAAGGAAGGTTGGTATTATTTTACTAATTACCTCATCTGTAAATATTAGGCAATTTTTAGCAATTTTCTTGATTTACATTTTAGTTTCTCTGTTCAGCTTCGGTGGCACCTTCAAAATTTTATGTCCTAAATTTATTCCCAAATAAACAAAAACGTTCAATGCTATTCTGGTGTTATAGCTTTATTTTGCTGTCACCTGTCACTCTCATTGAGATGTATGAGAGACACAAGAGTGACGGGAATAGAAACAATGTCAAGTGTGTCAGAATTGTCACCCTGATTTGATGAAGTGCAAGTGCAATGCACATAAAAAAAATACCTTTACACCTGCTTTATTTTCTTGATTTTATTATTTTCATCTAGTCTTAATGACGTCCGTTGTCATCCGTCTCTTTCGAACAATTTGTAAGTGACTTATTTCGGTCTTGCTTAAGCATCGATTGACGTCACTACTTGTTGCTCGCGTGACCGGATTGCTGTACCTGGCGGAGTATATTAATACCATGACCTAGGTCATTTTTTTTTTGACAGGTTTTATTACAGTAATACTACTATCTATCTTAGGGATTTAGCCAAATTGATCTCTATTTGAATCACAAAAAAGAAGTGTTTGTTTCAGCTCTGTTTTGTTTTAGATATGAAAGACAGAATACGAAAATTTAAGCAATTTTCAAAATTACGTTTTATAAAATTTTTCGATGATCAGTACTGATATACCAAATATTATATTTATTGACTAATACTACGACTACTTTAACTCTATTTATGGTACTTCATCGACCAAGCACAGTGAAATCTCGAAGTCTACTTTCTGGAACAAATTGACATTTGTTTGCCTGACGATAACTTTTACCGAAGTCCTGTTGATCAGATCTTCATGATCCGATTTTCAGGCAATTATGTAAATTATGTAGTTCATGGCAAAACCATTTTTAACATCGAATATGAACAACATCAGGTGAAAGGGGTTCTTGATACATTTAGACAAGTTTAAAGGAAAAATTGATATTTAATAGTACTTTATGTATCAAGAAATAAATACTTACTTAAGGCTTAATTATATGTATAAATAAAAAGAGCAGCATTCGCTGAGGGTCATAAGGTCAAAATTAAAGGCGACTAATTCCTTGTATCCTAAACAAATCAACAAAAATCATCATCAAATCATCAAAACGTGACAATGGTAACGTGATGTTTCCAGGCAACGGATACATTCCCACGTCGAGCCTGCGCGAGATCCTCCGCGAGTTGGACGAGCAGCTGACGGAGGAGGAGCTCGACGGCCTCATCCAGGAGATCGACACTGACGGCAGCGGCACCGTCGACTTTGATGGTAACCACCTCTTACGCATACACACCTCCGTAACAAAACCATCACCAACCATCAGTCCTATTTTAATCTTCTTCTTTAAAAACAATTTCATACAAAAAAATATAAATCTCTTTAGGGTCTTCTCGATAAAAGATTTTTCGATAGAGTTCTACATAAAATCTTCGTAATGGTAATCGCCTCTTTTACACCTGGTTCGTTCTATTTTTATCTTTGGGTGAGTGATTGGCCACCGCGCCATTTTATCGGAGAGATACTGCGGCTGACGCACATTAAATTGTATTTTTGTACATAGAAAACCATAAGGTTTTCAGGTGGCCTAAAAACTCTGATATCAGAGCTAAGCACTTGACCTATGATACATACCCTGTCCAGTGACTCCAGAGAGTCACGTTTGAGCCGAATTCGTCAGTCCAGGACTCCCGTGCGAGTCATAATCTAAAGGAAAATTTGATGCTTTCTATTTCACTGGACGTATAAAGAGTGAAAATGGTCCTGGACTTGGTGGTATGGTCAAGTTATCACGAAATTATGGTTGGACGTATCTACTACCTAATAAGTTTGAAACTTTTGTAATGGGACAGGGACTTATGCTTTCATAAATCGTAGTTAATTCATCAATACGATAAATCGTCATCAACGGGCATATTATTAGTACTCCTTAGTCACTGCAACCTAGAATTCTAGAACCAACCTAAATACTAATGTAACACAGTAACTATGACTCTTTAGCGAAGTTTCTTGAACTCACTTCTCATGACAATGGGCCAACTGCCAGTTTTTCCATTGTATTCGTAGTAAAGAATAATGAAATACGGTGTTTAAAGACAAACAATGAATGACAGAAAACAACACTTTCAATCAGGCGGGCTGATTGCCAGCTCTCTAAACGATAAGATGAAAGAAGAGCCAGACTTTTTCTAACAAAATTACATTAACCTATAAGTTCCCAGGTATAATTTTTATTTTAGGACTAGTTGTGCCCCGCGGTTTTACCCGCGGTTAAAAAGTAGCCTGTGTTAATCCAGGGAGTCAGCTACCTCCATACCAAATTTCAATAAAATTGGTTCAGTCATTTGAGCGTGAAGAAGTAACAAACATACACACTCACAAACTTTCGTCTTTATAATATTAGTTGTCCAGGTATAATTTTTATTTTAGTATAGGTACTACTTTAGTTTGGCCTCTATAATCCTACTAATATAGTAAACGCGAAAGTTTGTAAGGATGCATGGATAGATGGATGTTTGTTACACTCTCACGCCAGAACGGCTGAACAGATCTGGATGAAATTTGGCACAGAGATAGATTATAGTCTATAATAGCACATAGGATACTTTTTAACTACTGGTGAAACCGTGGGGCGCAGCTAGTAGTAAAGTATAATTTACCCTTAATAGTGTTGGCAACTAGTTACTTTTCTGTAAAATGTTGCTTGCCTTTGGGTGTAGAATACTTACTTTTATTACATAGCAACAATAACAGAAAACAAAGAATAAGGTTTGCTAACAAAGTGTCAGAAAATGAGTGTATGAGTGTATCAGAAAAAATACTCTATTATTCTTATTTTATCTGTTTCTAACCAGCTGTCTGTTGTTTTGGTTTTACTGTTCTGTGATCGCCATCTCTACCCACCATACCGGCCCACGCCGACACGTCGCAGTATCTCATACAAATTGTATAACTGTCATTTTCTCACATTGTTTCAGAATTCATGGAGATGATGACGGGAGAATAAATATATATATTTTTACGCTTTTTTATTTATGTCTTTTAATATAAGGAATCTCTACATTTCGGTACTTCAACCTTTCGACTCTTGGGAACATCGAACACTATCTTAACAATAAGATCACAGGAACACCTCACTCATTGGTTCATATTCAAGTATTATGTATGTATTGTACAAAATAATATTAATGTTCTTGTTTAATTGATGTGTGTGATTGCGAATAATGTTTATATCTACTTACTATTAATAAATCTTTTATTCTACTATCTATGTGTTATTCCACGAGCGTTGGATTTAGATCGGGTGATGTAAAATGCTAAAAATAATACCGGTGTGTGTATAAACTTTCATTTCTTAAGATTTCTGTTAGAAATACATATAATGATTCCGCTGTTTTTAAAGTGGACGCCAAATTGTCCTACATAATTTTGATGACATGAAATTTCTGAAAAGTTGGCCTCGAGCCAGCGTGGGAACACGACAGCTAGCTTTCAACTGCTATAGCGGACGATGTTTTAGTTTATGGAATATCTCTCATAAACTAAATTCTAAATACTGTAAACTTCAGAAATTAAACATGGCTGAATAATAATTATTATTTATTACGTAATTCTTTGTTCGTTGAATAGTTAATTCATCGTTTGCAACATTCAACATCGCAAACTAGAGAATAGCAGCTTAAATTATTCTTTTTTTTACAAAATAGCACATGAAGCACATTGATATACTGACTACATACTTTTCTATAGCACTTTAGACAAACACCCATTTGTACAAAAATAAATACAATTTAATATGGCGTGTAATATAAGTTTCATTTAGTAAATAACAACGCTAACTACTTAACATGTACTTTCAACATTAGGTACAAAAAATATTACATTTAAGACTGGGCCACAAAACGAAGACAAAGAGAGATAAAAATACTAACTAGTAAGTACTTATTTAAGCTAAAGAAGTATGAATCCCCATTAAATAGAATAATGTAAAAAATCAGTCAGTTGGAAATAGTGTGTTGCATTACGCAGGTTAGCATGAAGGCTTTCAATTTACAAATTTATTAACATTAAATTTACCAATTTTTGTTACAAATGCAATATACATAAATGATTAAGTAACTCGAAGACTGAGACTTATTCATATGCAGCAAAATAAACTTAAAAATAAGCTCATGTAAATATTTAAACATTAATTATTGGAAAAGTATTTTTGAAGTGAGTGTTATACAAACTTTATTGTGTTCTATATAAATGGGTATACTACCAAATTAAACCTTAAATAACTTAAAAGCCTACATAAAACGTAGACTCCGCTTAATAATACAAAATAAGTAGCACTAAGTAAAAGATTGGGAATGAATTATAGTAGGATTTGATGTCAAATAATTATCAAAGATGTATCAAAAAAATAAAACTACATTGGTCAAGGACTGAATATTAAATATATCGTCACGCCTTTCCCCCGAGGGGGCTGGCAGAGGTGTACAACACCCACACTTCGCCGGACGATATTCAGTTCCAAATGTGACAGGGGGCGAGCCTGTCGCCATACACCGGGCTCCAGTTATGTAGCAGATGACATACAATACGCACATATGTTCACACAATGAACAAATTGGTGCGTGCCGTCGGCTGGGTCCGAACCCGCTCCCTCTAGCTTGAAAGGCAGGCCTTCTCCGGCTAGGCTATCATCGCTATCGGACTGAATATTAAGTATCACAAATCAAAACTATATGTAGTTAAGTAGATAAGTTCAAAAACGGTTGCAACTTAAAAATGGCACGGTACTTAATAATGAAAAAAAGTAGTGGAAAAAATGATTCGATACTTTGTAGTACTAAGAAATACAAAGCGAGAGAGTCTCAATAAATACTATCAATTTGGACTTTACTCAAACAACTCTAAGCCATATCTTATCTACACATACTTCAAAGTCAAATATTAAAAATTCATTGGTAACGAATATAAAACTAAGCTTTACAACGAGTCTTCCTTTACAATACAAAACTAACATAACTTCGAACGTATCTATTGTATGTACAAGTCACGCAAACTCAATATAATAGCTTCTTGGCTTCGGATACCTACTTTTATCTAAGATTTCGTAAAGAACTACCTACGGATGAGATCTCAATTTGAACTATGTTTTACCAAACGTCCTTTGTCTGCCTGAATCAAAGCTAAATATATCACAATACAAAATTTAAAGACACGTTTAGCAATTAGTACTCGTAATAAGAAATTTCAACTTGGCCACTTTTCAACCAGCAAAATACAATTTTCCTAATGACGGCTTGAGTAAAAAAATATTTTGAATATCGCTAGTGGTTCTCTAGCCATATCAAAATGATTGAAATGAATGAGTGCACATTCTAAGCAATGCAGATTCGACGATACAAGCTAAAAACGCTTTTTAGCTATTGTATGCTAAAAACGCTTTTTGCTTGCCAAGATAAATCAATTTGCGTACACAGCCTACTCTATTAGAGTTAATTTTCTAATAGTTAGGTAGGTATTTCCCTTGCCTTGCATAACAAAGCATTATTAAGTAGCAGCTGGTTGAATTTGCGAGGCAATAGCGAGCTATATATGGTCTTAGTTATAAACATATAATTAATCCTCGATTACCTAGCTAAAAGTAGTTTTATCAATACTGTTTAGTAGATAGATCTTCGTTCCTTATAAGCCGGGTGCGCCTCACAGATGCACCCACGTAATAGGCCAGTTGCAATGTCTTTTTAATACTCTGGAAAGGAAAAGAAAATAAGTTTTATTCATTTTATTGTATTTTAAGTGGATTGTAGATAATCTTACGATTCTATGCTTGAGTAGGATCTACTAGGAAGTTTTATGGATTTTTTTGTAAGAGTATTTTAGGGCTAAAAAGTAGATTAGTTAAATTTGTATTACTATTGTAATATAGTTAGTTTTTGTTAAAGTGCTCAGGGTTGAGTGAAATGGGGATATAAAGTCCCAAGGACTTTATTGTTCTCATCATTGTGAACAAACTTTTTACAATGGGATTTACTTTAATAACACGAAAATATCTAGTACTGTAAGTGACTTTTTTCCATGAAACAGACATTTTGGCGATCACAATAAATATCAGGGTTTTAGTTCCACGAACGCACTCTGTAGATAGGTATGAGAAAATATAAAAGATAAATCAGCTGCCATAATGTAGGTATATATTTTTTAAATATTTATTTACTACTAATTTGTTATTCTTCTTAGTGTTTGTGTGTTCTTCTTATCTAAAGTGTTATCTATTCGTGAGAACCTATTATTGGCTATCTATAGTTTATTTTATTGTATATTTTTAATGTAAGTAGCTGTAGGTTCTCCTATAAATAAATAAACCTAAATGGCTGCTTAGAAAAAAGGATGGGACGGTGTGCCTTCGTAAAGTCGACTTGGCGGGGTCACTTTTTTTATTTTTTTTATTACTTAATAGGCTTGCGTTTGGCCGCCAACATGCCTGATGATAAGCATTGATGCGGCCCCTACGATGGAGCATGCTTGCCTAGAAGAAACCGATTCACTCGGGACTTGAAGATACCCAGATTATAAGTGTCAGGGAACACACACTCTGGCAGAGTATTCCACACTCTAGCGGTCCTTATGAGAAATGAGGAACCAAAGCGTTTCGTGCGTGTTGTAGGTATGTCGACCATAAAACGATGCCGCTTTTTTGTACTCTTGGTTCCTTTATAGAAGAACGAGCTAGGGAGAATAAGGTCACTAACTAAGGTCACTGTCATACTAAAAGATAAAAGTTAAAAAAAAAACGAATGCTACCTGACATCGGCGCACTGGCGGGTTTGACTAGGAGAAGTGGCGGCGCCGGCGCGCTATATGTGCAGCTCGGGCGGCGGCGGGCGCGCGCGCGCGGGCTGCGGGCGCGGCACGGCGCGGGGGTCGGGCAGGCCGGCGCGCGCGCGCGGGCGCGGGCCGCGGCGCCGCAGCCAGGGCGGCGGCGCGCCCTCGCACCAGGCGGCGCGCGCCCAGCCGCGCGGCTCGGCGCCGGCGCGCGCGCACTCGCGCGCGTAGGCGCGGTACGCGGCGCAGTGGCAGCGCGCGCCCGCGCAGCTGCGCGCGTCCAGCTCGCACGCGCCCTGGTAGTGGTGCGGGTTCACCTTCATCCCGCACTCGGTGAACGCCTCGTTCTTCACGATCCCGCGGCACAGTTTGCGCGCCCGCGTCACCCGCATCTGGCGGTACGAGGTGCTCAGGTTCGGCCTCTTCTGTCTCCGGGTGCAGGCCTTCGTGCCGCCGACCCGCCACGACGAGCCGAACCGGCCCGTGTCGCTCATCAGCCTCCCGTCGCGAGTTTTCATATCGTCCCTGGCTACCGAGTTGAAATTGCCGCACAGGCCGCACAGTTTTCCTTTGTACGCGCTCGACACGGTCACTTCTAGGAAGCCGTCGCCGTCCCACATTATGTGCACGCCGATGTCGGCGTGAAGCTGGACGGTTCCGTTCCCGCGCACGATCTCCGCCACCCCGTGAATCTTGTGCGGAAGCTGCACGCGCCGTCCGTTCACTTTGATGCGCATTCTCTTGCCCATGTTGATTTTGGTGGATCCGATTCGGAGAGTGGCCGTTCGAGTCCACGAGGAATGTGAAGTATTTCTGGCATCGTTTGATATTCTAATGGAAAACGTATTGTTCAAGCAATCGGCGGCTAACTGATATTTACAGGATCCTTGGAAGCTATAAAACTTCCCATCGAATGTTTTGTAGTGAGGATCTCCAAACACCGTGCAGATTCCGTCGACATCGACGCATTTGGGACAACATTGTCCCGGCAGTTGCACGAGAGTCTGGTCTGAGGGGCAGATGAGTGGTGGACACCGTTCCATTGCACATCTCGGTTCGCCTCCGTGGCATTCGCAAGACTTGCAAGCATCCAGTTGCCATGTTTCTCCATCCTGGAAAGAGGAAAAGAGGATATTAACCATAGTTCATGGTAACTGTTTTCTTATCAACCCTTTTTTTTCTGAACCTAAACTCCTCAACTTCTTTTTAACGCACCTGATAAGTTTTCCTCCCGACGATGCACGCAGACTTGGCCTCCTCAACCTGCGGGCACTCGGGACAGCACTTGCCCGGCGCCGGGGGCAGAGCCCGCGCTCCGCAGGTGAGCACCGGACACGTGTGCCGCGTGCACACGGCTGTTCCGTTCATGCATGTGCAGTCTGTGCAGGGGTCAACGCGGAACCCGCTCAGATGTGCATGGTAATCTTTACCAATTATGCAGGGCTTCAGAAACATACCGCCTGAAACTAAAAAACAAAATATACTAAAACTATTGAACGTGGGTACGTGTAACCTCAGCAGTTATGTTGGGTGGAAACTGCCAAAGCTGGATTACGGCTAACAATAATGTTTGTTGGCTGATAAAATGTCCGCTCTCTCGGGATGTATTGAGTACGCTGTTGAATGTAATACGTCGTCGACATCTTATCACTGACCCTCTGACCTTCTAATATCAGCCGTTTCCAGGTCTCTGCCTAATTATCGCCAAACCAGGTCATCCTAATGAGACTGTTGTATACAAGTTTAATAAGCTATTTTTTGCTAATTTGGACCTAATTGGTATCTTATCAGTAATAAGCACCAGTTACTTATTAAATATACACGACCACGCTAGTTTGAGCTTGTAAATATAATTATTCGAAATGTAGCACATACGTGCTGCACAAGATTAGTTGAATCACACTTACGAAAAAATAACAACATAAAGGGATAAAAACTAGAAGCCTCAGCATTTTTTAGTTTTTGAAGAATTAAATGAAACTTTATAGTGCTAAAATAAAAAATAAAAATTCTAATGTTACCACTGTCATACAACGAACTTTTGACTAACCTGGGCATTGTCAGAGGTCTAAGGTCAGGTCAGGCTCATCAGTTCATACTTAGTGGTAATCGTCAACAGGTATAGAATGTGGTAATTAATTAATGTTTTTGTTTTTCTACAGGATATCTCTCTAATAAACATAAAACTTACAAGGTAGAATTTTATCCGACGAAGGGTGGGAACACCTGGGGCAGCACTCCCCTGCAGGCGTGTACTGCTGCGAACGTGCGCACGGCAGCACGGGACACGCGCGCTTGGCGCAGGAGAGCGCGCCGCGCACGCAGCGGCACGAGAGGCACGGCTCCTCGGGGATGCGCACGTCGCGGCCTTCGCGCACAGGCTGCCCGTTGATCACGCACTCTGGAAACACGGGAAATATTCATTTAGTACGTGTACTTACTAGCTATTTATTCGCTGACGGTGATGATGATGATATTGGTCATTTAGAAAGCTTTAGGCTGCCGAAAGCTCAACGAATGCTAACTGATTTTTTTGGTACGCCTGCGACTGGGTTATAAAACGAGCGAAATTCAACAAGTGGTTCTAGTGTAGAACGCTTTCGTTCTCACCCTGGGGGGGCTATTCCTGCGCGTGAGATGAGATGAGGTTTTATCTTGGTCATTCTCACACCCTTGACGTTTCAAACGAGAGCAACAAGGACGAAAAAAAGTGAGATGAAAATCTTAAATCTCCGAATAGGGTCCCTGATCTGGGATGCGACCTGTAGAGGAAGAAAAGGGCCGGACAGAGACCCGGACAAAGTTCTGGACAGAAATCCGGATAGAAATCAGACATACAAAAGCATTTTGGTCGAATCTGAACCAGAGACGCTTCGCTCGCTCACGCTCGCTCGGTCAATGCATACTACGTACAATAAAATAAAGTTAACCCACAGATAAAATGCTTAAATTTTAGTTTGTAATGTATTTGGTTAATTTTACCTAACAAACGAAAACGTCACGCCTTTTAACCAGCGTAACATTCTCACACTAAATCATTGTCAAACAATAATGTAGACAACATGTCTGCACCACACACACGTCCTTTTTGTGGAATTTCTGTTACGTCAAGGCTCGCGAATTCAATGCACGAATTCATTTGAATTTTAAATACAATGAAGCGTTTAAGCGTTTTATTTGTGGCCCATACATAATGTGTAATTAAAAACAATGGGAACACGAAAGAGGTCCCTGTATGCGGCGGGAATTCAGCAGATTAACAGTAAAAGTTTAAAACAAAAATGCGAGCTATTGTCCTGCAGGCGCAGCGGCTGCGACAAAGCGCAAGCTCCATAGATTAGTGAGGATGGACGATGAATCAATCAGAGGTAGCAAATGAAAGGAGAGGCGCGGACGGCCGCACACGACGGCGGCCCACCGCTGGGACCACCTGATGGCTCAGATGTACGCGGCCTATCCTCGAAACCGCCTTTACTCTCTGATACCGAGAAATGAATTTCTAAATACATTTTTTACATTACAAACTGGAATTATGCATAATTATATTCGCAATTTGCATGCCATCGTCAAATTAATGACCGTAATTTTGGCTGATAATGTTGTTATATTTTTAGAAGCAGTACTTTTAATAAGTCGTCTACAATCGCTGCAAAACGAATTTAGTCGTATCATTTTACGACGATGTGAACCCACTAGCAAACTCGTATTTTGAAACGATAAATTCATTAGGTTAGAGAATAGTGCATTGAGCTTGAAGTGTTTCTTTATTTGTAAGTACGTTGGAATTGAATTTGTTTCATTGAATAGCCGCAGTACAGAGACCGTTGAATGCGGTGCTCAACTGAGACGACCGCCTCATCGCATGTAATTGTTACAATGAAATCAGTCAAGTGTCTGTCGTAAAACTAGAGACGACTACACAAAGTAAGCTGTCCTATTGTAGGCAAACAATTACGTATTCAGCTGCAGTGCGCGCACTTATGAACTACGAGCGATGTACACTGTCATAGAATAAAACTCAAAACAGATAAAATAACTGACAGTCTCTTCTTATACTTATCTAACCTTGTTAGCATTCACGTGGTTCCAAAGGAAACCATTTAAGTGTCTATTTAAGTGTAAAAGCATTACTTATAGAGGCAAGTGGTGTTGCAAGAGCGAGTCTTACTCGTAGTTTAGTGTACGATCAAAACGGGCTTCAAGATTTTTGATTTCTTGAAGTTGCAGAGATTGTTATTATTGTGCTTTCCTAGTTCATTTCTATTGAAATACTAAGACTTTTCATGTAACTATTCGGTTCTGTGTGACTAATTTAGCAAAAAAATGCACGGTAAAAATTCGAAATGCGTGGCGTCAGTAAATATGGTCCACCATGTAATTATTTTAATTCCATATATCATACAAGCATACCTAATAACATCGGCTCATACACGCATAAGAATTCAAATCTCAGGAACTTAACGAAAGAATTAACTTTTTTTTTAGAAAACCTAATATTTATCTGCAATTAAAACGCGATGGAACAGCACACTAGCTCGTGGCTCTTTTATTGGCTTCAGACGGTCATTAGAATTCACTTATGGCAAAAGAGGAATTCCCGAGTTGATAAGCCGAGAATCGTGAGGAAATAAGAAATAGAAAGAAAAAACTTAATGCACTGTTGGGATCGTAAAACAAACAAACAGAGGTAGGGCGCGGTTCCCGCAGCCGCGCCGGAGTCGGTCGCTTTGACCACTATACAAAAACCCACCAGCCCCAACCTTTTAAGTAGGTTGTTAACTTTTTGATTTATGATCAATAATAGAGACGCAACGCCGTGGGAGACTCTCTGACCACAAAATATATAATTTTAACGAACCCCTCTCGACGTATAATAAGTTAATTCCGCTGTCAAAATTCTTTGTCTCCAGTTTTTGGTGTCCGAAGGAACTTTAAAAGCGAGATAGTATCGTGAACTCATCGCGAATTCATTGGGTGGTCCGGGTCCAGCCGCAATTTCACGTCAATTCCTTACCTTTGTTAAATAAACAGACAAAGAAAATAATTACCTTCGGAAAGCTCAGAGTCAGATAATTAAATCTGTGGAGTCAATAGTCTTCTTCGCGGTTCATCAAGATTTTATTGCATATGAACTTTATTTATTTAGAGCCAACACTCGAAGTAATTACTCTTTGGCGCCACCTATGTGTACATAATGTACGTGAACTTATGTCGGCTACGAGATTATTGAGAGCTTAGCGCTAAGTCACACTATAATTATTTTTATTTCTGAAAATCGTTTGCGTTTATGATTGACAAAACGCCAACCTAATTAAATATCCAACTAAATTGCCTCTAAGCACGCGATTTATAATACAGACAGGTTAAACCTACTCTACTTTGTTTCTATGTAACCTTCAATGTTATACCTAATTTTAATGGGCAATCGTCTAAATCGCTCCGTTGTTTTATAATAGTCATCTTTGGCTCATTATGGAGGTGCCAACGAGACTGGTTATAATGGCAGATTGGTCCATTGTCTGCGGTATGCTACTGCGCAACACTTGTTTCTTATGTTTTGCCATTGTTGGAGACGGCGCGTGGGCAGATCGCGGCGACATCGTGTGCAAGATTGACACATGAAAAATTGAACAGCAATCCAACAAAAGGACTGACGAACTATGTAACTAATGTGAGCTTTTTTCTCCTTTTTAACCTCCCGAGTGATCACCGCGTCTCAGACCACAGGGTAATTAATAAAATATAAACAGTCAGTAAAATCGTAGCTTGGAATGCGTCGGCAACATTCAAAAGCGATTCCGAATCGTCATCTTGTAAATTACTATTATTCGATATGGAATTTAATAAACTTGTTAAGGTTTGGAAGCGAAGGTAAATTGGTTGCCGTTATGGTTTTATTAAGTTCACGAGGCGGCGTGTGTTTGTTTTTGTAAGGGATTAAGGTGTTTTTTTTTGGTCGGACGCGTCTGGGTGGGCGCAGGCGGGACCCCGAGACACGAGTGCGCCGGCGAGCCTCCGCCGACCGCTGGGGGCAATTACAAAACCGAGCCAATCATCAGTTGTGGGAAAAGACAGCGTGAAATGGCCAGTGAATTGTTCTGAATCATTGTGGTTTTAATTACGAATAGTAAAAATAAAAT
Organism: Peribatodes rhomboidaria; assembly: GCA_911728515.1. Taxonomy (NCBI): domain Eukaryota; kingdom Metazoa; phylum Arthropoda; class Insecta; order Lepidoptera; family Geometridae; genus Peribatodes; species Peribatodes rhomboidaria. The sequence continues at coordinate 10,841,976 of OU452172.1, forward strand.
GCTTTTAAGCAATTAAACGCTGACATCATAGTGAAGCGGGAATGGACAAGTTGCGCGAGCTTTTGATTTTTTATTATTTTATCTCATCTAAGACAGACACATCAAACTATTTGAAGGTTTACAAGTATCGTACCGCTCTATTTATCTTTGTAGCTATGGTGGTTTTGGCCAGCCTGTAATAGAGACAAACTTAAAATAGCGACTGTAACTAAATCTTACGAAAATATGGCAGAAACACATGATATGCTATAATTATAATTTTTGTCACCTGCGACTTGAATTGAGATATTGCAGCGATGGGCACAAAAATATAGAAAGTACCAGAATTGCCTTGTAAAACTTACCATCACAAACAGGGCAGTTATAGTGCGTGTGCCTTTGATGCTTGGGACTGTCACAAGGCGCGTAGCACTCCGGCCTGGATATTGTGACGACTCCGGCCTCGCATCTCAGGGTTTTGCCCTCCTCGCTCCACTCGGTGTGCGAGGCGTGCTCGGTGCCGTTGTACCAGCAGCCTTTACACTTGGCGCAGCAGCCTTCGCGAGGCATCACCACGGCGCAGTCATCCATCTGCCCGCACTCTTCTACACCGCTACGGCACTCCACGAACCCGTTCTGCGGAAAAATGAAAAGTTTGCGTAAGTTTAGGGTAAAGTGGAAATGAATAGTTTTTTGTATTTCAATGGGTCAGTGATGATTTATGATTGACTTTGTATTGGACTACCTAAGTACTAAATCTGTTGAACTGTATATGCTATTTTTAATAAAATCCTTGTGATGATAGCCATATGAGAATGTTTTAAAAGATGTTAGTTAACCTGCATTACAACACGTAGGCATACCTATACTTAAAATAGACCTTGTCAGTATCTCAGTGTCATACAGGTCACCAATAAAGTCAATAGACATAGACAGACACACCTACACGTTTACCGTATCGAACACTAACAAAACATTGTGATGAAAAGGACTAGGTATCATTATAGTCACCTAATTACATGATGTAGGTACCTAATTACGCCGCAGACGGCTGTGGTTTTTATTCCAATATAATGTTTTGTACATTTTTTCCTCATGCTTCATTATTATTCATCTATACCCGAAGGTGTGCTAATACTACAAGGGAATGAAACAACGCATATGGATTCACGTTAGTTTTCATAATGCGTATTGCACGCACTTTATTGTTTCATCGTTTCCTCTTTGTTTTTATTTAGAGGCAGCAAATAAATTTAAAATTTAGTACAACATGACTCGCAATAAAGTTTGTGATTAAGTACACATAATTATATTTTATGTAGACATTTATATTCTTTACAACAACATTATAAGACAGACAAAGCTTCCGTGTAAACTTGGTATTAGTCATTTAGTTTCTTAATTATTATTAGTGTAATTAAATTTAATTTTATAGTAAGTAATTTGCTTCTTAATTAATGTAATTTGAGAATGAGTTTAACATAATTAATAACTTGATTTACATATAGGGTTTATTCGCATGGTGCAACAGTGGATTTAAATTAAATAAAATCTTTACATCAATAATGAAATTAAATAACAATTGGTTTATCTTTACGTACGTACGAATCAGGAAAAGCAATTACTCTTGCCCGGTGACTTTTACCAAAACAGTAAAGTTAGGGTGTGACAAACACATTAGTACCTACAATAATGGCTTTCTGTGCGCGTTGGCTTCCCTGTAAGCACAGTAAGCATCCTAACTAATATTATAAATGCGAAAGTGAGTTGTTCGTTCGTTTGTTTGTTTGTAACGCTTTCACGTCTCTTGTCACGTCACGTGTCTTGAAATTTTGCATACATGTTGTATGTTGTGTGGGGTACAGAAAAGGACATAGGGTACTTTTTATCCCGAAAAAAATAAACGATTTCTGTGGGACCGCGGGTGAAAACGCGGGGTGCAGCTAGCTTAAAATAAAATAAAAGCATTGAGTTCTCATTGAGTAGAAATATAAACTTAAAAATAGTTAATCTAGTGTCCGAAAATTTTGTGTCCGAAATGGGACCAAGCCTTCTAGACTTCCTGCAAAGTAAGATTTACATATACTTGCTTTACTTTGCGTGAAGTAAGAACTAACTAAGTAGCTTCTAGTCTATGTACTTACTTGTCAAATTTATCTGTTTTCGAAAAACGAATATTGTTTTTTTTTCATATTAAATTTAAGTTTTTAACATTAGACATTCTTTTAAACGTTTCACGGAGCTAATGAATACTGAATACCAAATCGGACGTCGTTAATTTGTGGCAAAATAGATTGAAATTTTACGAGCTCTACATAAAATCTTCATTATTAGGACATATATTTAGTAGCTATCTGGTAGTGTTAACACACAGCTGGACGGTAGAAGCCACTATAACGAGCGGAAACGATAATAATTATTAATACGCGCTGCAAACATATCCATTAAAATTATCTAATTCGAACCCATAATGATAATTTTCATATAATTATAATGGCTGCGATAAAACGCAAACGGTAGGTATGTTAGTAGGTTTCCAATAGTTATAAAATCATTGGTAAACGGCAATATTATTGCTCAGATACTTAATCGTTGTTGTTTCGTTCTTTGTTCATGTTGAGCACGTGTCTCTTATGAAATGGCGATAGATCAGATAACCGACAAATACTGGCTATTAATGATACAATTAAAGTTTTATTAAGTGAGTAGAGGTGTTTGTTTATCATTTTGAACTATTGGTTAATGACGATCAAACAAACATACATGATATAATAACTCATGTCATATAGCTCTGACTATTATGTTTCTCAATGTCAGAGATTTTATTGAAATCACAATAAAGACGTAAAAAGCTTACTCACTCTTATGCAGGATGCAGACTATTGCTGTGAACGCCCGCGAAAGTGTTCGGTGAAGTGAAGTGTATTGGTTGTTACAAGCTTTTTGACGAATAGGAACTGCGTACCGGTACTTTCACGGGCGTTGGCGCAATAGTCTGGTTCCGGCTTTAGATCTTTTTTAGGCAATTGATTTAGGGAATTGCTTTGTACCTAAATTCGTTATTAAGACACCAGACACCTCCATATTAAAATTCAGACGCGAACAGCTTCCAACTAAAAGCAAAGGTCAGCTAGTTAAATTAAAAAAATTGGCTAAAACTATAATCTAAACAAGCCACGAGTAGAAGGCAAATTAATAAATGCCATCCATTTTTAGCGCAGAGCTTATTAATTTTGTAGTGACAATTTCAGCACATTTGAATGTAGACAAGAATATTAGTTACTAAAGACTGTTTGACTAAACCAGTGAAGCTAAGCATAGCGTATGGTTTAAACTGACAGGCATGATCAATATTACGGTGTATTTGCACAAATCTGTAAACTTATCAAACGTTTTAACACCAAACAGAGCGTCCTAATTCACGTGTGTCTGGGTCACAGTGGAACGCAGTAGATTAGGTTCTAGAACACGCATCCATTGTTTAGTAAATTGGCCTTCGCCTAATAGTCGTTAAAAACTCGTAGTGGAAAGCTTCGGTTTTACGCGTAGGAAAAAGCTCTAGGTGTTTGCGCGACGCGAACATGAGAATATCGTAAAGTAGAAAAAACCTTTTTTTAAATTTTTTGCTCGCAATTGTGTGTACTCATTAAAGAGTACAAGTAAATAAAACAATTTGTATGTTTTATCTCCTTTTAATGTTTGTTGATGGTCTAAAATCCATTTAAATCCGGGATACGACGAGCGCTTGCACAAGGACCGGCGATGTATTTGAAGCTAGGACTGACTTTTTGCTCGAAGACATCTTTTGTTCCTTGATATCAATTTTTGCTTGATGTAAATAGTAAAACTGTAATACTGGTTAGTATTTTACATACACCCGAGTATATTCAATGCCTGGTGGTAAGCATAATCCGGTACCTGAGGTTATGACTAGCGCTAGGTACTTAGCGATATTTATGATTGTAGAGCTAGGTTAGGGAGAAATATATTTTTAACTAGCTCTGCTTAACGTTAGTCAACAGTGTGTTCTCAGAACTAATTTGTTCCTGAACACGTGATGTTCTTCAATGAATCTATGCTCTCATAATATTTTCACTTATAAAAAGGTAATGTTGTTAAACAATTTAGGCACTAATATTCATACTTAAATGCAGTGGTTACGTTATTTGCACTGTTATATATTCTGTGGTTAGGTGATTACATAACGCAGCAATGTATTGGAATACTGCTAGAAACTGTTGCTTATTCAGCAACAGTTTCTAGCAGTAATCCCCTTTACTAATAATCGTTGTGTAGCCTCGGAAAAGTCATACTGTGATTTGTCTTTTTCGATTGAGTTATGAATTTAAAATAAGAAAAATCACCAAACACTTAACCCCTTAGCAATAAAAGTTGTGTAGCCTAGAAATAGTTTACAGGATTTTGTTTTTTTCAATCGAGTTCAAAAAAATCAAAGAAAGATAAAAACACTGTAATTTTTTGACTGCCTCGGTGGCCCAGTTGGTAGTGAACCTGCCTTCTGAGCTTGGGGGCGTCGTCGGTTCGATTCCCACCATTCCCATTCCCATCTATGTGGTGAACATTTGTGTTTGTTCTATGTCTGGGTGTTAAATATCTATTTAAGTATGTATTTCAAAAGATATATGTATGTATATCAGTCTCTGGCAGCCATAGTACAAGCTTTGCTTAGTTTGGGGTCAGGCGACCGTGTGTGGAAATGACCCGAATTTATTATTTATTTTGAGGTTATATAACGTTTATTGCTAAGGGGGTTTATAACTATTCCGAAGCTATACAACGTATATTATCTAGTGAGGTGGTATATGTAAAATAAAGTAGCTGTTATTAAATCCATATACCTACGTTTTACTATGTCCGACTAGTCAAAGTTCAAAGTAGTAGATAGAGGCCAAAATACGATTAAATATCGATTTGCCTTTAAAAATATACAAATAAATAAATGAATTCCTCATTATTCATGCAGTCGCCACATGAGGCACTTATCAGATCCTGATGACTGCTAGATATCAGTTACAAGAATGTATTACGTCAAATGTTTGATTGATTAATCATCAATTCTGGCGCCATTGAGCCAATTAAAAAAGATTAATTGTTAGTTTATGGTATTATGTAGATACCAACATCACGTAACGTATATAATGTAATGGAAATACATGTAATTTGCAGAATAATTATGAGAGATTTAGTCAGGTATTTCTTAGATTAATTTATTCTGAAAAATTCTCATGTCATTCTTGTATTTCTGTCCACATATGTATAAGCTTTCGATAAGTATGAATTTTTTTTACTGAAATGGGAAGGATTCATCACCACCTCATCGTCATCATCACCCTATCATCATCAGTAAAAACTTAATTAACTTGACACCGGCAAATGCACAAGACTTGCGATTTTCGAACGTGCCAAATTCCCCTGTATATGGAGCAAAAAAAAAGCTTTCGACACATTTTTTAATTCAATGTTACTTTAACGTTTGACTTTTGTTCGCTGCCATCTCGCCTAATGATAATGGCATCCTACGAATACATATTATAAACGCGAAAGTTTGTAAGAATGGATGGATGGATGGTTGGATGTTTGTTACTCTTTCACCCCAGAACGGCTATACAGATCGGGATGAAATTTGGCACAGAGATAGATTATAGTCTAGAATAGCACATAGGATACTTTTTAACTGCGGGTGAAACCGCGGGGTGCAGCTAGTATGCTATATATGCGTAGTGCATAAGCGAGTGAGCTCACTTACCAAGACTAAACCGCCGATCAATGAAATGTCAAAGAAATTCTGTTAGATCCTGCGTAGCAAATTAAGCCTCATTAAAAAACATTGTGGATATAAATGGAATAATACTGTTTTATAAGTATGAAAATGAGTATGATTTTACACTAGCCAATTTTTTTTTAATGACTCTGCTGTTGGCCACTAAGGCATCGACAGCGTACCGGGCATTAGGCCAGCGCAGATGGCGCAGGGCCTAAAATAATGCTCATAACTATGGGCGACTAGCTCAAGGGCACCTCTGCGGTACGGCCTCGGCTTGGGCTGTCGTCAAGGGATGGTAGTCGAATTGCCCTGACAGCCCAGAAGGGGTTTGCTCTAGGGCCCTAATTAGGACGGTTGAAGTTAAAGTTAAAGATTGTTTTTATAACATTGACTCGACCGCCTTGTTCGGAAAGGGAGCCGCACCTCAGAAGAACAGGCATAAACTGAACGATTGACTAGCCAATTATTGAATGCAGTATTGTAATGACTACGTCGAAAATCTGTAATATTCAAGCATTGCAGGTTACCAGTCGAGGTCGCTCGCTTCCTTATGTTTATTGTTTTTCAATACTTCACCGTAAAACTATTATTTATTCTATCACTTAGGCAGAGTTACAGGTGCGGCTCTCTTTGAAATCTTCTTCAAAAAGCGAAATATTTACGTTACGCGTCGGATAATAACTATAAGTCTGTCGACTGGCTATTACTCGCTTTAACGTGTAACGAACAAAATAGAACAGGCTATAAAACATCGCGGTGTTGCCAGGTAGGTAGCTTAGTTTTCCCCGATAATCACTTACCCTTTTTAAAGTAGACAAAAATGAGTCAGTTTTCGTACTTAGACAGTCTGATTTGCTTATCATAAACGTAATATTAGATATAAAAAAGTTTTTAAACTAAACATAAGTACTTGATGTGTACATTGTAAATGTTCATTATTTTTTTAGATACTTTTAAGATATGATATAGAAAAGTAGGTAGGTATTGCAGATTTTAATGTTTTATTACACAATTTTTGGGAAAATTATTCAATCTGGGCACCCGCACTCTAATAATAGGTAGGTAGATAGGAAAGTGTACAAATGAAATTAGTAATTTACCAAGGTAGCATTAGTAGGTAGGTAGGTAAATAGGTAACTTCTACAATAGTAAAACTGTCGGCGTCAAAAAAGAAAAAAATTGTTCCGGTAATTGCAAAACTTCGAATCATGAAAAAATTAGGTCAGTGATTTATCAGTTCAAGATAACGACGCTTCTATATAATCGTAACGTCATATCTTTAAGCAAAACGTCGTACAGTTATTGGAATTATGCAAAACTAAGTATAATTTTAAAATATTTTTCCGCATAGATAGATATCGAGATAAGATTGACGCCTGAAAACTTTTGCAAAAAAAAAACTTTAGGTGACCTAGATCGAGTTAAAATATGCGTTAACAAATAATGTGTTTCGCTAAGCTTTAAAGGTTATTTCATAAATTTAATAAAAAGTACACAGTTTTTAGATGTCTAGTCAAATGATGTACCTGAACAAAAATGGCGGAACCGCAACCATTGACAAATTCGGAGGTGAGGAAATTCAGAGCTGTCATTAATCGAAAAACGCCATTGTTATTTACATAGCTGGATATGTAAAAAGAATCAGACAGTACGTCGTTTTTTTTTTAAATTGACAATGCGGCGACGCGGATGCGACGCTTACAATGCGTCTACGTAGGTGCTACGAACAGCTACGCTACGAAACAATAGTTCTTCTTTTTATATTCAAATATTTCATCATAAAAAAATACTAGAACTTTTTGCGTTTCCGGGTTTGAGTTCTTGTCGTTCATTTTGTACGATATTGTAAAAGTTTTATTGGGAAGATTCAATCTGCCTTCTTGTTACTGCCATGATTAAAAAAAACAAAGTCAAGCGTTCCGGAAGTTGACACCCAACTACGTCACTTGTCGTCACCATCGTCTCTTTCGAACTTGTTATTAATCTTATATCTTTAAATGAGCAATTCTTGTATATATATACATATATATACATATAATTGGAATCTCGGAATCGGCTCCAACGATTTTCATACAATTTAGTATATAGAGGGTTTCGGGGGCGATAAATCGATCTAGCTAGGAATCATTTTTAGAAAATGTCATTTTATTCGTGTTTTATCGATAATCAACTTAAACATAAACTTGGAATAAAAATAACAAAAAGGAGGCGTTTGAGTAGTCTCAACTGAAAAATATGACTCTTCCTGACATCTATTGGCAAATAATAATACTATTTTTTGTGAGCAACTAATTGCTTTAACGACACAACAGCAGATGGCGTTGTTAAGTAACACGAAGTCAATGAGTGTTTGCTTTGAGGTTAGACTAAAATCAATTGTTTATTTTCCAAAAAACACAATAAAAAAAAAAATACCGAGCAAAGCTCGGACATCCAGGTACTTAATTATTAATGCAGTGTTGCTTATGCATCGATTAACGTCACTGCGTGTCACCCACGTGACTTTTTTGCCTCGAACCTATACCTGGCGGAGTAAATTATTATACGAGTACCATGATGGTAACTACTTTCTTACAATTATTTAGTAAGAGTGCCGAGTGAGACAGAGCAGGCTGGCTACCACACCTCCTGATCTAAAATTTACCGCACGAGCACGTGTAATCATATATTTTTAAATCTTCGCAAAAAATATACTTAGATCTTTGCAATCAGTGGGTGCAGTCATTTTGACGTCAGTGAGCAATTTTGTGCAATTATTACGCCAGAGGCGTACTTAGAAGCCAACCTAGTTGAGAGCTTTTGCTTTTAAAAGTTTTATTTTATTTTGTAATATAGCTAGCTATGTTTGTAAAAGGAAGTATTATTCAAGTAAATGGCAAAATTTATGAGCAAAATAAATAATCTAAAATTATTTCCGTGAAATAAGGAGGTACCTACTTAATTTATCTTTATTAAACCAATCAACCACAATCTATATATAGGCCCGTTAAAATATGCTTGACAATAATACATTAATTATGAAACCAATCACTTCACTGAAACGCAAAATAGGATACAACGTATATATATGTATACGTTTTGGCGGCCACTTCCCGTTATACTGATAAATAGGTACGTATAAAGTACTTAGTGTGATTTAGGGTATTATATTGTATTCGCATTATTATAGTGTGTATTATTAGTACACGATGGACATATTCTAGGCTATATTTGTACTCATCTTTATGACTAAGTTTTAATATGAGGCCAACCCTAAAACAATTGTTCATACAAAAAGTTCATTAATCGTCAAAAAAATGTATGGACCATCTTTTTTTCCTGATTTCAGGGTTGACTTCATAGTAAAAGTTGGTTTATTACCAAAATTATAAATACAATGATATTCTGGAATATGTCCGTCGTTTAAAGATACACTGGTGTATACAGGCTGTTACAATAACCCTGTTGTATAATTGAAGGGCATGTACACACACTTATTCTGGCAAAAATACCAAAAAAAAAATGCACGTTAAAAATAGCAAGAGTTACGACCGGTTTAAGAACACGAGAGAAAAAAAGGAAATTTTACAAAAATGTTATCAAATCTGTATCATATTTATTATGTTGTCAGCTTTTATTCTAAGTAAGTAGCTGCACGACGCGAATAGTTTACAAATGAAATCGACGGAACTAGTGTCTGCGTTCGCGGTTTTAGGAGGGTGGAGCGCAATGTGTGTTTTTTTTTATTTTAGTCAATAAATAATTAAAAGTAGCATGATTGCATCCTCCAGTCGATACTGGATGTACATCTCGCGGATACAACAGGGGTTTTGTAACACTCTGTATACACAGGTATATAAATAAAATAACAAAATGAGATTCAAGCAACAAATATTCTCATCTAAATCACATCATTTTATTATCAAAACTTTTTAACAAAAAAAACTTTAAATTTTCAACAAAAAAAACTTTACATTAATGATTTCTTTATACGGGAAAAAGAAAGCAACTGGTTTACGTATTCAATATGCATTCACACACAGTCTAACACGCATAGTTTTATGTGCACTATATTAAACAGATTCAATTTGTTGGAATCACAGATCGTGTACACTTGGCACGTTTAGTAATTTTAAGTTCCCGATGTCTATACATATTACTGCAGTAATACATAGAAACATATTTATGTAGGTATACAGATAAACAGAAATACTGGAAATGTATAATACTTGGACTAACGTCCATTTAAAATGTTTATCTCTTAATTTGCATAACGGAGCCGCGTTCTGCTCAGACTGCTCGGAGACTCATGTCGGAGGATCCGCTTAAATTTATGTAAGCACCTATCAGTCGGATAATTTGCCAACTAATACCTCTATATATCTGTATAATATATTTTGAATTATTCCCCAGTTTATTCATATTAATCCGTGACTACGGTCACTGGCCAGCGAAACGGATTCGCAGCTTCTAAATTGCAGCCAATAATGTAATAAAATTATCTAAATTCGTTTAGGTCCTGAATGATGAAATTTATCGTTTCCGAGACGTTCATAAAATGGCCTGCTAATGATACCGGGTGACTTTTTTAACCGACTTTAAAAAGGAGGAGGTTCTCAATACGGTAAAAGGCCATTTTACTATACATATACATAGTTACTTAAGAGATTTTTTAAACTTTCAGATCCTCTATGGGAAATTACACCTATCACATCACACTAATATTATAAATGCGAAAGTTTGAATGGATGATGGATTTTTAAGTTGTTACTCAATCACGTCAGATCGGCTGAAAGGATCTGAATTAGATTTGGCATAGTTCAACTTCAAGATGGATTATAGCCTGGAATAGCACATAATATGATACTCTTTAACCACGCAGCGCAGCTAGTAGACTTTAAACTGTGGTGATTATTTAATACAACACAAGATGTTGGAATTAAAACTTTTCTCTTAATCTATTTTATATTATTGATACTCTAACTTCATTTAATGCATGGTATAATAATATAATTCTCCAGGTATAGCACTCCGAGTCAAAAATGGTCACGTGGGCAATACGTAGTGACGTCAATCGATGCTTGCAAGAACGAAATATGTCATTTACAAATAGATCGAAAGTGATGACGTCATAACGTGTTGGCTCCCGGAATCCTAGACCTTGTCTTTTTTAATCATGATTTAGGGCCGATTTTTCAATCCTTACTTTATCCGCCTAATAGCTACCGAGCCAATAACTTTATTAATCTGTTTATTCGACTCCTATGCGGTGTTCGGTTTTTCAATACAATTTTAAATTGGGAATAACTATCTGACCATTTATTCAGTGTGTACAAAGTTGAAACAAAACTATAAAATATCCACGCGTTAGAAAAGGACTTCGAATTTTCAATTTTCGCTTATGTCACTGTCTTGTCAGTTTTAGTCTAAACGACACTGTAAAAAAAGTCGTCGGCTGGTTTGGCTATGGTAGTATAGCTCATGTAGTTTGTTCATGGTAGTTTTTTTTTTTAATTAAAATTAATTTAGTTTCTGTGTGTCGGAAATATCAATCTTTTTTTACAGTGACAACCCTTAAGACCATCATTTAGACAGTCTCAACAATTTATTCCATAGAATAAACTGCTATCTGGCCGTTCCACCGACAAATAAAGTTATACCTCAGATAGATGAGTTATTCGTCTAGTAAATGATACCTGACCATTGAAAAACAGAATAATTAGCTATCAGTTCAATAAACACTATTTGTTTGTTTATCTGACCATTGAAAAATCGGCCCTTAATGTACAAGTTTATTTAACCCTAATTATTATTATTTTTCTTTAGCACACACCACCGCGCACCGTCCATGCTAAATCATAATGTTTTTATTCCATCCAAAGATTGTCTGGAAGAGATCGCTCTTAAGCGATAAGACCGCCCATTGCGCCTTTATTTTTGAGTGTTTAGTTTAGATTTATTCGTATTTGGTGTCAATAAAGAGTTTTTGTATTGTATTGTATTGCATTGTATTGTAACGCCCTAAATCCGTTCCTACAAAAACATCACCGAAAGGTACTAGGTCCATACTTATTACATCGGTTTTATAAAGTGTAATAAGTATGTTGTATATAGGTGAGTAGTAATACATAATAATGTGTAGTATGTATCCCAGGGCGAGCGCAGCGCAAGGCCGAGTGTGGGTGAAGCCGGGCGCATGTCGGCGCCTTCGGAGCAGTTTAGTTTTTGCGCGCGCCACGCGTCTGCAAATTAGCTTCGTAATAATGTAGTTGATGATCTTAGGCCATATACGGGACCCATGATTAAAAACATGCACGGAAGACAAGCGGGGAAGAGAGAAGAGAAAAATGTATTAGAGAAGCGATAAGAAGTTATTATTTGCGTGCTAAATACACAATAGTTATGTTATGTATTTACTTTACTATACATTTAGTGATCTGTACAAGCTACAACTGCGCACGCGGCCATTACTAAGTAAACGCAATAAGTACATATATATTAAGTAGCTTATTTAGATGCTATAGAATATGGCGTGTTGCTTTAGATCACTAGCTCTACCTCAATATAATGTAATCCACCGTGCCATGCACCGCGATATAATTCTTTTATTTAAAATAAGAAATAAAACTGGCCAAGTGCGAGTTGGACTCGCGCACGAAGGGTTCCGTACCATTATCTATAAAAACGGCAAAAAAAAAACTCATGTCTGATGTACGGGAGCCTCCAAATATGTTTTTTGTTCCGCTTTTTTTTTTATTTGTTGTTATAGCGGCAACAGAAATACATCATCTGTGAAAATTTGAACTGTCTAAGTATTACGGTTCATGAGATAAAGCCCGGTGACAGACGGACAAACAGATAGACGGACGGACAGGGGAGTCTCAGTAATAGGGTCCTGTTTTATCCTTCGGGTACGGAACCCTAAAAAACAGTATACTTGGTAAGTACAGTCTTAGTAAATAATATGTACCTACCTATCAGTAAAACGTAAAAGCGGATAACATTACGGAACAAAATACTTGTAATCTCTCCATAACGGCGCAAGCGCAAAGAACCTGCAACTGATTTGAACCAAGTTTTTTGCATCGTAGCAAAACATAACAACAATGTGGATGATGTGTGGCGTGTAAAAAATACGCGGTGCTAGAAGAACCGGTGAGACCGCATACCACGGGCTTACGGCAAGGCCCAGCGGCACCTGCGCGCGCGCTCGACCGCACCCGCCTCCGCTGTCGCTGCTGCTCACTCCACGTCTTATCAACAACCTAATTTAGACGCACTACTACTACAATAGGCAAATACTCGATCAAAATCAACAAACTAACTCAATCTTAATCGGCAATAGGTACTACTGCGTAATGTTCGTGAGCACAATAGTTTCATAGATTGAGATGGTGTATGAGCGGCATTGGACGAATTTCAGCTTGTGATATACTAGCTTTTACCTTTAGACTTTTTACTCCGGAGGATGAACGATTCTTGTGCAGGATAGTGGATCAAGACTAAAGCAGCGAGCGCTATTAATAAGTAAACAAGTATAGATAAGCTAGAATTTCGTTTTCTTTATCAGTTAAGCCAAAATTCTAAATAATATATTTATTGTTTAACTTTCTGCAAGTTTTTTGTTTAGTTTTGCCCGAAGGGCAGGCTACAGCCATCATGGCCATACCGCCTTGTCTTCCGTTTTATTTTTTGGACATGAGTTGCTAAATCTAAGATGAAGATGATAGAGGAGCGGGTGATTGATGATGAGATGAATCTCCCTCCCCTTTTCCCATTTCAGTAAAGCCGTCGATACTTTACTGAAACTTTAAGTTAAGTTTTGTAGAGAACACAAAAAGTAGCATTTCCTAATGTTTGTATCATTTGCCCACACTCGTGCACGTTCACGAACCGGCAAAGGGTAATAATCCACAACTGTTACACTTTAACACTCGAAGAATCACAAGTTTTAGAAAATAATACAAAATCACGACACCATCTTTTCGGTTCCCGCCAAAAACTCCTCTTTCTTTCTGCAATGTCGTTCTGTTTTTATTTTTTACCAGTGACCTTTTTTTAAACACTGGCTTCACACGGTACTTATGTAGCCTCCGTGAAAAATTATCTAACTGTTGGTGAAAACCAGGTCAAACTCTGCTGCGTGTTTTAGGGAAAAGTTAGCGTTAGAGTAAAAATCTAACTTCATCAAATCTTCTGTCTGGCACCTACTAAGTAGATGCTTTTTATTTACGTACATGGACAAAGAAAACATTTCAGCGTCATCTTTCTCTCCGGCCACATTTGGCGCGCCCGTCACCATCTGTCCTCTTTACTAGACAAATTAGTCACTCCTAGTTCCCATTTAAAATTAAATAACGTGATTCACTTTCAAGATAATACAAGGATCGGGAATTATGAGTAACGTGCTTAAAATATATCCCATATATTATTGCCCACAGTTTCTGGTTCAAACTGTGAGTAATCGTTTCAGGTACTTGAATGATTAATTTACGTAGGTACGTAGGTTTTCACGTAAGTATTGTAGACAGTTGTTATATTAGTTTTAGATATTGATATATCAGCAACATAAATCGCAAAGAAAAAAAATACTTTTATGTCAGTAGGTGTTATGTTTATTTCTCAATAATTTATTGCACTTCTGTTATTCACTTAAAAATATGAGTAGGAAGTGTAAGTAACCTCTGTCTTCTGTTTGTGATCATTTGAAATCTTTCCGATTGCGCACCTGAACCGATTTAATGAGATTTGGCAACGAGATAGAGTGTGTTGGTAGTAATCCATTGTACGCAATTTTCTTAGTAAAAAGTATGTAATTATATCCGTTCTCGTGAGCTACTTTTTTACGGAAAATCGGAGCTTATTTAAAGCCGGAACTAGACTATTGCCGCGGACGCCTGCGTAAGCGCCGATACACCGTTCGTATTAGTAAAAAAGCTTTTAAAAACCAATAGAAACACTTTCGCAGGCATTCCCGGTAATAGTATAGTTCCGATGTACATAATGATGTACATAAGTACTTAGTAGTATACTGAGATCAACCTAGAGAATAAGATGGCGCACGGCGTATGATTTAGGTGAAGCCAAAAAAAAAAAAAAACTACGCTACTGTCGTATATGTTCCACAACACGCACACATTGACGCAAAAAACTACGCTACTCGCTTGGTCACTCTTACCTCGAAATTATATGCATTGGTTTATGGTATAATTTCGTGTACTGAAATATACATAGTGTGGCCAGGAATACATTTTGAGGTTGTTTTTAAAAACTGTGCAGTTTTTCACAGGTCAATTTTGAAAAAGCCATAACATTAAACTCTTACAAATATGTGCAGTTTTAGAATATCAAATCTACAAAGGTTGTATATTGGAACGGAAATGGCTAACGTAGAGTTTGAGAATTAATAGTAGTTTTCGTGGAATTGTAAATGTTTTTCAAGGCAACATTACCACGTACACAAGTTTAAAAAGAAGAGACTTCAGCGAGATATAACGCAGTGTTCCATCTTTTCCTCTAGGTTGATCTGAGGTAGTATATAGTAAAAATACGTTCGCAAACTGCGTCAATTATTTACGTACTACCTACGTATAAAGAACAAAAAAAAAGCAAGTCGTGCTTTAATTTCATTAGAAACTGGTCAGGGTGAGTAGAAGGACGCGTCCCAACAACATTAGATAATTACGGGCTATGATTCAATTAAATTGTCATGAAGGCCCTAAGGGCTGTTATTACGGCCATGTGGCTTATTTACGCGCGCTTTGTAGAGCTGAATTAAATTTACAATATAATGACACAGTCGGCCGGCTGTAAAACGGGCGTGGACGTAAACTGTATGCAAAATTACTTTCGGCTTTCCGTCCCTACTAGCTATGTCCAGCTTTTTAAATTGTTCACATTATAAGATTGGAGGTTTTTTTGGTTCAAGTTAAAGTTCCATTTTCGAACCGTTTTCGCATTGCAATGATACAAAATTTCTTTTTAAAATCCTCAAACTTTTTTGTTTTGAGTTTGGTTTGATGTTTCAAATTTCGAAACGGGTTAATTTCTTTCCATTTCATAATTTTAACTAATTTGAATTTCTAATCTGTAATCGTTTTGTCAAAGGACCATTCCTATTGCTGATTGCAGAAGCAAGTTTAACCAAGGCACTCATTAACAGCTATGAATCGTAAGGTCGTAGGCTCGATTGAGAGTTGTCTACATAATCGACAGCTCGATAAATGACAAGGCTCATTAAGGTAAGCGGCGCACGGCAGCAATGAGATGTTATCAACGACTACCGGTCTTACACGAAATCAGAAATCACTCGTCGCCGTCTCTCTGGCACCCTCGTGCCTCGCTTCAGATCAGATCTACTTTACATGTTGGAAAATGGAGTTGTGCATGTCTGTACCAGCGGTACCATTCCAAACGTCCATTTTACCGAATCTTATTAAGTAATGTACCTATATATATCAATAAATAAATCATAAAAATTCCATCAACTCCGAGACAGTATCCCACAGTCGTTATTTGGCACGCGACAAAAAACGCCCATTAGGTAGGCAAATGTATATTTTAATACAGAATAAGCGATAAATCTCGCGATGGGCTTTCGAATTCCGCGCAAGTCATCCGACGAGGTGAGATCGCCTGGGAAATACCATGTATGCTATACATACCTACTTACTATACGTAGCTGTCTTACGTCGTCTCATATCGACGAACGAATATACCTATTAGCAGATATCAATATTATATTGCCCGGATTTGTTATTTTTCTATGTTTTTTCTAGGTAAAGAAAAGAACGTGAATAATAATGGAATGTTAGGAACAGTTGCGGCGGATTCCTGAGCTGGTCTGGGTTCCGCATTGAGTGTTTTTGCGCGACGTGGGCGCCCCGGCGCACGCGCACGCTGCACTTAGGACTTGCACAAATCGAATAAAGGCAGGTGCTCACCGGGAGCATACATATACATACATAGACTAAAAATTAAATTAAAATTAAGTAATAATAAAAATTTTGTAATGTGTAAAATGTAGAAATAAAAACCAAAATATATAAAATGACGAGTACGTGACAGGAGCATTCCTTATACATTATAATCCAATAGTATGAGTGTGACTTTATTACAAAAACTATTTCAATTCTAAAAGTCTTTTGTAAATCAAAAGCAACTGCAGCTGAAACTTAACTTACTTTTTCGGAATAAAAAGTACCCAAAGCAAAGCAAGTGCAAAGTGTGCAAAATTTCATGATAATCGGTTAATTAGTTAGGGCGTTACAAACAAACAAACGAACATACTTATTTATAATATTAGTTAGGATTACTTACTTTTTTAGGAACATATTTCTATAACAAGTAATCCAATTACATTCAAAGTGTTTTTTAATCACTGTACTCTACTGTATGCCAACCTTTACTGCTACTGTTACGTAAGCTGTGCTCTGTCGCCGTTTGCCCGGCCACGTGACCGTCTGTTCCCTTCGCTATGTTAATTGATGCAACCAATTGACTGGCTACTTCTTTTCGAGATGGAATTACAAAATGATGTAGTTCACAACTGGAGCAGCATTTTTCCGAGATAATTGTTTTACTCCCATTCAGTTCACCACTTAGAAATAACGCAGACAGCTAACTGTAAAAAAGGGTGAAGTTAAGAAAAAAAATGCGTAAAACTGTGTAGAATTTATTACTATACTTAGCTTGAATGTAAGAAATCATTATGTAATCTCAACATCTTGTCCTACCGGATGTGCAATTTTTGGATCGAAATACCACTAATCTAAGCATTTGGGCACATTGAATCCTACACTGACAACTCTTTAAAGCTTTCAGAGATCTCATCTTGTTTTTCCGAGGAAATTCTAAGCTTGGATAAGTACTTTAAAAAATTGGAATTCTGGTTTGTACAGGATTATACGATAGACTGGTTTTGACTCAAGAATTTGCCAAAACAATAAAATTAGCGGAAAAACTGTGAAATAACTACGCGGAGACTAAAGAACAAACATCGGAGGCCAGTTTGAACTGTAAACGCAAACAACAGTGTACCTGTCTGCAAAGAATTCCCACATAAGTAAACGGTAAGTTACTGTAAGTGACTAAAGACACAGAAATAAGTTAGACGTTCGATAACACGTTTAGATAAACAGTAGGTACTTGTGTATATACTTTGGTAGCTGTAGGTAAGTTACCGCTTAGAAAAAGACGGGTAAAGAGCGTAGTAGAACTATAGATAGCACTATTAAGGATAACCCAAATCAAGAACTAGTTGCGCCTCGCGATTTTACTCGCTGACATTTATGAAGCATTAGTGGTTTTAGGCTAAATGTAGCTTATAGCTGGTATGATACTCGTAGATGCTATATTATACCTAGGTTACTGCAGTTGTTTTCGATTTTATAATATTAGTAAGTATGGATGTAACCTGGATAATTAAGACTCACTTACAGAAGATGCGAAATACATTAATAAACGCAGGACTCACTTACAGAAGATGCGAAATTACATTCATAAACGCAGGACTCACTTACAGAAGATGCGAAATTACATTAATAAACGCAGGACTCACTTACAGAAGATGCGAAATTACATTCATAAACGCAGGACTCACTTACAGAAGATGCGAAATTACATTCATAAACGTAGGACTCACTTACAGAAGATGCGAAATTACATTCATAAACGCAGGGTTAATAAACTGAGAGTTAAAATGTTTTGAATGTTACTCTAGTATTGTTATAACTCAAGCTTTGCTTCCAATTCTTAGTAGCACAAGACAATTTACCCTCTGATGAGCAGTTACGTTCGAGTTAAAACGATAACCCGAGCTTCTGCAATCAGCCCTAAAAGTAATAGTAACACAGCACTATCTACACAGCTACACTATATAAACAGCTATCAATACCAAGTTGGAACTGTACAGCAATAGGAAAATTACACTTTATTTCAATAGCCAGTTGAAATCGTAGTGTAATAGTAAAATTACACCTGGCAGCGCGAGAAATGACCATAACAGGTTGCGTCGCCATCGCCGCAGAAGGCAGGTTGTTAACGTCACGTACTAAGTTTGCTTGGACGATTAGCACATTGAGCCGACATTACATAGATTATATTACTGAAATACCGGTTATTGTCCTGAATGTCGAAGGCCATTCGAGCTAGATACCGTTAAGAAATGAATATCCAGAAAAACTGAGCCGGGGGCTCTAAACCTTGAAACGGATTATTTGCGAGTTTCAAGGAGCTTTTAAGATTAGTAGGGAGTCGGATACACCGACTCTTTCCCTAAACGTATAAATTAAAGTCGCAAGCTTTCTGCTTCGGCATAGTTGGGAAGCAAAAAAAATATGCGTTCAAAATCAGGTAGATACGCAGAATCAAAAGTAAGACAAAGTACATTGTAACAATTATTAAGGTGCACCTGACGCTCTAGCCTACACGATGACACTTCTCCCGGTAAATATTACGAAATTCCTAGAAAAAATGAGTGTTAATCAAATTACCTAGTTATTGTCTAGGTGCGAGCTTGTCGCACGCGCGAGGAAATTATTATTCTAAACTTGGCGCGTGATAAATTGATTTGGTGACAGTGGTCGCCGTGTGGGCATACAAACGTTCCCTAAGCGAGGAGAGACAATTACGAGACTAGTGTACTGTATTTCACACTTTGCTTTTATGTTTATTGCTAAATAACGCGTTTAACAGCTTCTCTTGTGTCGCACCTTTACACACTGCATACCGAAATCAATTTGATTCTGCCTGATTCTGTCTGGAGGATTCAGTAGAGTTGATATTCATTTAGATAGGTGTAGTATGTTTAGATTTAATTATTAATCAAGTTAATGAATGTCTACAGGTGTTATCATCTCATACTGCTGTTTAATGCAAAATGAGGTTTGACCATGTTGAAGAATAATACGTTGTAAGCGCAGATCAATCAAATCATGTATGCTCTGTTCTTAGGGTACCCAAGATACGGGCCCAGTCTAGTTTCAGGCCCACCAAAAACATTTTCTGGGTTCTTGTCTGTTCACTTCCATTATAAATTTGGTTATGTGTCGTATTTTTTGGAAATAATTGTATTGTGTATTAATACGCTTATTTTGATCCGACTTCAAGTTGAAGTCTTGGTTCTCAATATCAAGCTGTTAATCTGTAGATAGATATCTTGCTACATTTTTACCTATTTCCAGTAGGGGACTATCAACTCCTGTAACTATGTATGTAATTACTTTTACATTGTAAACATTTCCCAAGTTCCAGCACATAGCAACATTAAAGAATTCGCCCCATTGCTCCAATTAACATTTTTACAACACCACTTCAATAACACTTGTCAGCGGGACTAATTTATATGTGTTGTAAATATTTTAATTGCGAATAATTACTTCATCCAAACCACACGTGAGGCAGGTATTCTTTGACGTTGACCTTTACACCACATAAGAGCAATTTATCCACTTCGTTTTAGTATGTGAGCACGTGTGATAGCGAATAGAGGATTTATTTATGCCAAACACGGATACTTTGGAATTTTAATAAATCAAAAGGCCGTCTAAATCGAGAAGGCTTGTCTTTAAGATTCGCGATGTGTGCGAACTAACCACCCACCTCTAGAAATGTTACGAGCTCGCATTCTAGCTATTGTTAATATTTATTACTAGTGCTATAGCTATGGGTGAGATTGTTAGAAGAACGTTTTAATAAAATACATAGAGGTGGTCTACTGACTTTTCCTATAAAAGACGCGCGCACTAGCCTTTCTCCTAATCGTTTAAATTGCAAGTTGGCAATGTCCTGTTAATGTTCTACCGTTACACGCTATTTTTTGGCAACAACTCTCTTTCTAATAAACGTTGTATAGCCTCGGAATAGTTATCAGTGTTTTGTCTTTTTCAACCTAGTTAAAAAAAAAAGTAAAAGACAAACCACTGTTTAACTAATTTACGAGTATATTTTGGCTATGCAACGATTACTGCTAAGACGGACTAACTATAACTATTTCGAAGCTATAGTTACTCGTTTATCTGTAAGGGGGCATGACAATAGCTAATCACGAACTTAGGGTTTAAACAACCTGTAGTGAAAAACAAATTAGGAAAGATTAAAATAATAAAAGCATACCTTACAGATACAGCTGAAGCAGCTACTGAAGTCCTGCTCGAGCCTCGAGTCCTGAAGCCTTACAGCCTCTCCTTCGTTGGAGCAAGGGGCGCGTTGGCCTCCTAAAATAAAAAGAACAGTATAAAACCCGTAATTGAAAAAAGTTGAGTTGGAAACTTTGGCCAAAAATGTGAAGGAGAAGCGGTACGAAAACCTAAAAATGGACCGCATAAATTAGGTGATGCACACAATTCACCGTAGTCACAAATAAACGCAACAAGTCGCAACAGTGATAATTATTGTTGTCTCGTTCTAGCTTTAGTCTCTTGTACCTCTCTATCTTTGTTTTTGAACACGTAACATAGTACTGTCAACGGAGCTGTGTAGTATCCGTTTACTTATTTTAATACGTTGTGGACTAAAAGGGTTCGTGCCGCTTCTTCCTTATGTTATTTCGATGGTTGGAAAACATTTAGCCATAGAAACTATTACCATTTCAAAAACGTTCAAATTTAAAACGTAGATACAGTTAGTTTTTATTAATTTTCTACAAAAGGAAGAACAATTCAAGTAAAAGTTAAGTTAAGGTGATTTTGGTTTTGGTTTTGAGAAAAAGGTGAAACAGGGAACTGTTATGTTAGGAAGGAATGCATTTTGATTTCCAATTCCAATTCCTTGGTTATATCTGTGCGATCTCTACTCATTATGTAGCTCTACATAATCAAACATGAACTCTACGTATTTTTAAATTGATAAGTCGTACTACTGGTATTTGGTATAACATTTTCCATGTTTGTGAGTCATTTTCTATGTTGTCTCAATAAATTACGAACTATGTGACGAAATGTTACGTTTCTGTATAAGCGAATCAATTTCAACAAGGCACTAATAATACCATATCAGTAAGACTTATTATACACTTATAGGTTTAAACATGTCATTTACAGTTTTTTTTACGCAATGACAAAAAAAAGGTTTGTGATTTTTTAGTACCTAAGTAGGTACCTTACAATCAGTTTAACAAAAACTTAGTTTTAACCAATTTTTTAATTTATTTCTATAAATCAAAATAAGTACTTAGATACTAACAACTTTAACGACTTTTCAAATGTTTTTTCCCCGCCGGCAAACTATATTTTGAAGAATGCATGAATGCCAGTTATTATGAAATCTAAAGTCATTAAACACCTTGCCTTAGTCATTCCCAGATAGATATTTATGATTAATCTTAACATCGACTCATTAGGACTTAACATCGTAATAGATCAACTACTGCATGAACTAACATTTATATGGGTTTGGCTTAGAAATACTATAGACTATTTCTAAATATTAAGTGGCTATCGAGGCCCAGAAACCTTTAACTTACATGCAACTAATAAACCCGCATTATTATAGACATTCGCGTCAACCAAAATGTAGAAACACTTAAATAACTTAATTAAATAAATAAATAAAATCAAATAACTACTAGAAGTCACTATGGCTAAGTTTAGGATTACGTCATTGATAGTAATCCCAAGAAACCAAAGTTCATCTTGAACAAAATATAACTTTTTGAGTGATCTTACAAGATACCTCTGACATCTAGGTTTTAGAATTTGTAGACTCGAATTGAATAATATCAGTTTAAAAATACCTACGTCTGTTTACTTTTATAAAAATACAAAAATAATAGTATTTAATGTAATCAAATAAAGAATAAACTATAAAATATGCACTTCACCAATAATTACTTGTCTCTTCTTCTCTACATCTCTACATAAGATTAGGCAAAGTCGGTTTCCGCGTCTGCCCCTCTATATCTGTCTGTATATCCGCTAAAATGACTCTTCCTGAACCACGCCCCGGATTTTGAAGCGATCACTATTAGTAAGATAATTTTGCATGGTAGGTAAATGAACGGGGCGGATCACTAGTACAAGCTAATATTTTTTTTTATCTACACTAAATATATCCCGAGTTTTCGACACAGAATAAACATCAAGGGTCCTACCTTGACAACCACGCAACGATTTTTGAAGCGATCACTATTAGTAAGATAATTTTTCATGGTAGGTAAGTGAACGGAGCGGGTCACTAGTACAAGCTAATACAATATTTTTTAGTAAAAATCTGCACTTAATTCATGTCGAGTTTTCGACACAGAATAAACATCATGCTTATGGGGCCTACCATAACATTTTATTGCCATGATGGTTACGATTTGAATACTCAATACTCAAAAATTTTCGACTGCCTCGGTGGCTCAGTTGGTAGTGAACCTGCCTCCTGAGCTAAAGGGCGTGGGTTCGATTCCCACCTAGGGCAAACATTCATGTGATGAACATTTGTGTTTGTTCTATGTCTGGGTGTTAATTATCTATATAAGTATGTATTTAAATATATATATACTAGATGCGCTCCGCGGTTTCACACGCGGTTAAAAGTATCCTATCTCTCAAGTTGGATCGAACTGCACATGGTGTGCGAATTTTATTATAATCGGTTAAGTGGTTTAGGAGTTCATTGAGGACAAAGACACGAGATTTATATATATTAAGAAGATATATATATTGAGATATGTATTTATATCAGTCTCTCGCAACCATAGTACAAGCTTTGCTTAGTTTGGGGTCAGACGACCGTGTGTGCAACTGTTCTGATATTTATTTATCTATTTATTGCTTCCATTATGGTACATGCAGTTCTTAAAGGTAAATTAAATTACATAAAATTGTATCACATAATGACCCTGATAGAGTATGGCAACATTGTTCGGACTGGATTTATTCTATTAAACATTTTTGTCAGTTAAGAATTCGTCTAGAGTATAAAAACATTTTTTGATCAATATATCTTTTAACGTTTGTTGTCGATGCTGCGCGACGGCGAATAATATCTTAGCGTAGGAAAGTCCGTGGTCGCGCAGCGTCGAAAACTAAACGTAACAATTATAGCAATAAGGTAAAATACATAGTAGGCCCTCTTCTTAGTCGTTTACACTCTTGTCAGAGTGGTCGTGGTCATCGCTCGTGGCTCGCTTCACAAGTCGTCGCCATTTGTCACGTATAGCAGCCTTTCTTGTGCACGTGTTTATGGAGCCGTTAAGTGCAGCCCTTATTTGATCAGTCCACCGTAATGGTGATCTGCCGCGTGGTCTCGTCCCCTCAATTTTGCCCTGCACCACAAGGCGCTCTATAGTAGGCCCCCAGCGCTTTATTATTTATTATTCGCCAAGTGTCTGAGTGTCCGAGTGACCAGGCAGTGCAGTGCGGAGGAGGCCCTTGTGGTTTAGCAACACGCGTGGGAAACAAACGTCCTATATACAACCACTGTGCACCGTCCAATGCACTTTAACAACATTATCGCCAGTTTCGCATTTGATCGAGGACAGTTATTGCAAATAAATCGACAGAAATACTAATGATCGCGCAATGATTCGGCTATGTAACTGAGTTAAACGTTTAACTGTTGTGAGTTAGGGAATTAAATTAAAATATTTCTAGTTTATTTGTAAATCGGTGTGGGATAATGTCTTGTCTAGAACTAAAGGTGAAATCTAAATAGGCGAGGACAGAAAATGAACGTTGGACATAATTATTGCGTCGACAATTTCGTAAGATCATAAAGCATTTTTTTTTATAATTAAATGGGCCCACGTTTGACCACAACACACCTGATGGAAAGTGAAGACGTGGTCTAAGATGGAGCACGCTTGCCCATGAGGTACCTATTCACTCTTGTCTTGAAGAGACCCAGGTTGTATCTATTGCTGGGGAACACCGAGGCAGGAAGTGCGTTGTATATGTGGTATTTGCTTAAATACTTTATAAAGTGTGTTGTGTATACGATGGACATGTGATTTATGAGAATAGTATGGGAATTTATCACATCCTAGCCTTGTGCATCGTTGTTACTACGGAATGTTTTTTTTAAATATTTTCTTTGTTTGTAACACTTTGTATTTTTGGTGTACAATAAAGATGTATTGTATTGTATTGTATTGTAATTATTCTATAGCTATAAACTGTAGTTGATTGTTCCGCATCCGAATCGCAAACCTAACAAATATTATAATTGCGAAAGTAAGCTTGTTGGTTTACTTGTTTTTTCTTTCTTACCCTTTCACGCCTTTATTGCTCAACCAATCATCATGACATTTTGCATATAAGTTGACAGGAATTCAGATAAGGAGAGAATAGGGTCTCGAAAAAATTAACGGTTCTCGCAGCTAATAATAAAGTTAAATTAAAAAAATAACCAAAACTTTATCATAGTTAAACCTCAAATCCTTAAAAATGAAACCTCTAACGTGTTGTAATCCTAACGTTTATCACAATAGAACAAATGTTAAAGAACATAAATAGCGAAAGATGTCGAATAGTCGAAGCTGCTTAATCAATGTTGACGTCCTTCGTCATACAAATTCCAATGTAATTGGAGAGCTATTATAAAAAATCAACTTAATTTGTTATTCTACTAGCGATAGACCAGTGCTAGCGTTTTTATCCAAAAAAATCATTAAGAGCCGACATGGTCGTGAAAACTTTAAGACGATACATAGAGAATATGGTATACTAGCTGCGCCCCGCGGATTCGCCCGGATTTAAAAAGTATCCTATGTGCTATTCTAGACTACAATCTATCTCTGTGCCAAATTTCATCCAGATTTGTTAAGCCATTATGGTGTAAAAGAGTAACAAACATCCATCCATCCTTCTATCCATTCTTACAAACTTTCGCGTTTATAATATTAGTTTAAAGTCAAAGTCAAAAGTCAAAGTCAAGTTTAGATATACGAGTAGATACTACTTAAGAAGACTTTAACAGACTTTGGCAAGTTGAGATGACTGTTAATTATTATGATTGTTTTTGCAGAATTTGCATAAACAGTCGTAAAACCTTTGAAATAATTCAATAAAATCAACAAGATAAATGCATTTAGACCTATGCACTCAATATTAGCACCCGCTGTGAGCTTCGGTTGTAACTGGCCAATATAGTTCACATTGAAATACATATTACACATAGATACACTATAATAAGTAGTATTAAGAAAAAATAGTGCGTGGAGTCCCTCCGCGCGGAATTAGTAAAACTTCTGTGTATCTTTCACGCATTTATTCTCGCTCTGTCTCTTTCTATTACCCCTCCCCAGGTGCGTTAAACGTTTAACGCAACCTTGTTGGAAGTCGCATTAGAAGTTTCACTTCAATGAAAAATAACGTTGCCTTCTGTTTGTTATGCATTGATTAAGACTATTTCCAGGGAAGCCGATCGATAAAGATGACACTAGTAGTGTATCTGTGTGGCGGCCGCCTCACATCACCTTGATTTAGATCCTGAGATCCGCATTCTTAGTAGGTACCGCGGGCGCCACCGGTCACACTGACTGGTCATCCGCGTAAATATTTTGGTAGGTAATTAATGCGCCCGTCTTGAAACGTGAATATTCTTCAATGTCTGTTTGCCTACACCTCGCTCGCCAAACACTACAGCTTTGTTTATTGTTATCAGTAAAGTCTACTCGATCGACTCGGAACCTATTTGCTTTACAAAACCAACATCGATTGAGATAAGTATTCTGTTAACAAATAATCTCTTGTGAAATTAGTAACTGTTATTCAAATACTCCACAATGTTAAAGTCAAACTTGAATCTTCACGTCGGACGTGCCGTATTTACATTTCTTAATAATCTCATAGCAACCGGTGGATCTCAAGGCAAACGAATTTATAAATAATTCGGCGAATTGTAAATTATCCGACTTTGATAGGTAATTCATATTGTCAAAGAACTAAATTTAATTCCAAATAACAAAATGAATAATCTGTTCAGTACTACTTTGCTATCACTTACGAGAAACATGCCAGTAGGCGACGTGGAAAGGCAATTAGGTACAATCATCACAAATAAATAACTAAGCAAGTAACAAATAATAATTACAGAAGAAATAGAAAACGAGAATTTGGTCGTCAAGCGGAACGTTGACAAAATACTCAGGAATACGAATCTCATTACAATTTTTAATGGTTATCAGGCTAATGTCTTTTAATGAAAAATCTTTAACTAATACTTAATCTAAAACTTTTCAATAAGTAATCGGATTCCGATCACGCGTGTCCTTAAGTGGAGGGGTAATAGATGAATGTTATGAGATAAGGCTCGATAGATAAGCCAATATGTTCGCCCATCAATGTCAGCACAGCTGGGAACACGGTTCGCCTATGAACTTGACCTTCCAAGCTTGTGTCCACAAAAGGAGCTCACTCCATACTATCGAGGTCACTTTGTTTTACATATTATTTTCGCATAGCATGCCGTTTCGGTAACAGCCTCTTGACAAACGAGTTCAATATAATGAAGAATCAAAACACCGCTCAGTTTCAATGTGTTGTTTTGTTTTTATAATCTCCGGCACGTTGAGACTTTTTAAGAGCACAAATAAATACAACGCTGATAAGATGTACAAAACGAAATTCGAGGTTGATGACACGATCAATTTGCTTGTCTCTATTTTTTCTTCAATTTCCTGTTGGTTTAACTTTAAACAGTTTAGCGCGTCATAATTCTTAAAATTAAGTCCGCCTCAATCAACATGTTCTGTTGGGGTATTATTTCGGTATAATGCTAACCGATGAATAACATTATTCTGGTTAGCGACAGCAAATTATGCAAATATCAAAAATGAACGGTGCTTTAAACACTTTACACACAGTTTGATTACAGTGTTTCAGATGGACGAGAAATATTAAGTACATAAATGTTTATAATGTCTACGTTTAAGGGTCATTTAGTTGATGTCCCCTAGATGTTGATGTGGATATTTCATAAATTGATCCTTCAATAAATGATTGCCCATAACCCGGGACAGTTTCCCTGGCAACGAGATCCCACCATTAAGGTTATCAACATTATCAGCCTTCTCAATACTTCCTAACGAACGTACCCATTTATATTTATTATGAAAACACATTTATTACGATGTATTTATTCTATTCATCTAATTGGGTAATAAGTCCATGTATGACATTGATTAGAGTTACAGAAGAGTTTTTATCAGAGGGAGATATAATTGGGACTGGAATGCGAGTACCGATTTCGCGATAGCTTGTGCTCTAACTGCCTATGATGGTATACGAGTAAGTTGGAATAACAAATGAATAGCAGCAAACGAGAGGCGAGCGCACTACGTGTGATCGATGTGGGAACCCGGCGCGGACCCGAAGTTTCGCAACCGAAGAATTGTCGCTGGCACTTGTGCAACCGGTACGGTAGGTAACCGTTCTGTCTTTTATTGTGAGGCTGTACTTGTGAAACCTCGATGGAACCGCGATGAAAGTCATAACATCTATACGAACGCAATAAACAACACTTAAATCCTCAGTTTTGATATTGTGTCGCGTTTTTCTCTCTCTTTCCCATTAGCTTATTCTTGGAATGGAATCGATTGTATTTTCCTGTTTGTAAAATCGTCAACTTTTGAGAATTAAGCGAAATGTTAATATGATCCGGAGGTAGTTTAGCAATTGTTGTATCAATTCAATTTTCAAAGTAATTGCAGTTGATTCCAAAGTGCTAACCAAGTTGTAATGACTGTACTATGGATTCATACCATTTTGACCTAGGGCAAACATTTGGTGCCAGCGATGAGTTCCAAATTTCATAGTTTTACAAGTTCGGACTAAGCAAAGTTTGTACTATGGCTACCAGAGAATGATATACATACTTAGATATTTTTAAATACATAGTTAAATACATATTAACACCCAGACATAGAACAAACACAAATGTTCATCGCATAAATGTTTGCCCTAGGTGGGAATCAAACCCACGCCCCCAAGCTCAGAAGGCAGGTTCACTACCAACTGAGCCACCGAGGCAGTCAAAAAATCGGTCCATCCGAGAGCTACGATGCCACAAATAGACATCCACACACACAGAGACACGTCAAACTTATAACACCCCGTCGTTTTAGCGTCGGGGGTTAACAAATAGATACGTACTGAGGCTAATGGTATCGGTGGAGGCTGAGGCGAGGTGCGCGACCGCGGCGAGAGCAAGCAGGCAGGCGGCGGCGACGCGCGGGCCCCGCATGGTGGCTACTCGCGGCGCCTGCGCCTGCCGCCCCGCCGCCCTCGCATCACACCCTCGCGCCACGCCACTTGTGCGCAACACCTGGAACAAAACAATCACACTCATATTATAAACGCTAAAAAAACTCTATTATAAATATTGTAATTACGCTGTCCCCGAGAACAAAATGACAATCGTTTGTCTTGTTTTTAATGTTATGCCATATTTGACTTTTGTGAAGCTTAATACATCTATATAAATATAAAAAAATAAAGAAAATGCTTTATATAAATATATAAAGCAATTTCTTCCAGGCATCCAAAGGTTGCCTGGAAGAAATTGCTTTAGGCGATAAGGCCGCCCTTGTACTGCCGAATGATATTTTATTTTTAATATTCTCTTTATGTTTGTTTTACTTTGTATTTTTGGTGTGCAATAAAGATGTATTGTATTGTATTGTATTGTATATAATTTTTTTCATATTTTTCTTGCGGTTACTTGTGAAGTTGTAAAACAATGTAATAATATTCGAAGTTTTTTATAACACGTAAAATTACACAAACAAAATTACCAGACTACGAGTATGTGGTCAACATTTCTCAACAATTTTTAAAATGGTAAAATCATTTGCCAAAATATTCCCTTTCAATATTCGACTATGTTTCGTTGATACACATCTTTTATTATTAAATTATTATATTTAGTTTATTAAACGGAAACAAGAAGTTTTAATTTGAAAGCAAGAATAGCAGTCTAAAGTTTTATTATCATACAAACAATATTGAATATTTACCAGACTTGAGACTTTAATAATTATAGAAGAAAGTTATAAGAAAATGTTACAATATTTATTCCGCGCTTGGACAAACCGAGGATAAAAGGATAAGGGATAATAAAACTATTGACGCTGATTATCTTATTTTGTTCGTATTTATTTAATTTCTAATCTCATGAATCATCTACTAAAATGAAAAGTTTATTAAAAAAATTAACTTTAATCTGAACTCGTATCTCACTGCTAATAATGTCCAGTGATTCAGAAGCTAATAACAAAATTCAGTTTTTTATTTTTCCTGAAAAGTAAACTTTTTGCAATTGTCATTTTGTTCTCCGGGGACAAATTGTCATTTTGTTTTTGTTCGATTTGTAATTTTTAACTCGATACACATTAATAAACAGTAATTGACATTGAAATTTTATTTAAACTATTAATTTTACCTAGTTTCTCCCTCTATTTCTGTATGTGTCTTATCCCATATGTGTGCTTATCAGTCTCTTCGTCTCACTTCATCTAAGTTATATCTTCTTTTCAAAATTAGGCGCTTAAACTTTTTAAAATTTGGCCTAAAAATACTGTGCACTATGAAGACGGGCTTGTCATCATAGCAATAACAAGAGCAATAACTGGGGATTTATCAAATCACGAGGCGCAAACTAAGTCCTGATGTGTCAACCTCTGGCTATCTTCCAAACGCTCCAACAATCACACCTCCGCCAAGTCTTTACCTAACCAATACTACTTACATAAATGGTTTCAATAAGGTGGTAGGCGAACTATTTATTCAAACCTTTTTGGCGCTTGCTTCTATCCTGCTGAGATTGTAAGTTTGTAAGACAAAAAAAAAATCTCAATTATGTTTTTTTTTGGCGGGAACCGAAAATTTGGCGTCGTAATTTTGTATTATTATTTTATAAAACTTGTGATTCTTCGAGTATTAAAGTGTTATAATGGTGGATTGTTAACCTTTATCGGTTCTTTAACGTGCACGAGTTTGGGCAAATGATACAAACATAGCGAAACACGACTTTTCGTGTTCGCTACAAAACTTCACTTGAATTTCAGTAAGGTGTCCATAACTTTACTGGAATGGGGAAAGGGGAGCGATTCATCATCGTCATCATCAATCATCTCATCATTATCATCATCCCATCATCTGTCAAAACCTTAGGTGAAAACCCATGATTAGTTACTTGACACTGGCAAATGCACATGACGTGCGACGCCAAGTTCCCCTGAATGGGGTATAAAAAAAAACATTTATTAGTTTTTATACGCTGGGTACTTAATAGATTTACAAATACAATTAGACATGCTCTGGGCATGTTTCTAACTCATAATCTTCGTCTGTTTTAAATTATAGCCTTTCCATGCCCTTAATTTAAAATAGCCCTAATTATATCATCTAATTTTTTTAGAACGCCAACTTTTTTGGCAATATTATTGCCTTTTACATAATTTTTCTACATAAATTGGCTACAAACGTTCATAACTGTAGGTACTTATTACCAGAGACGAATCAGCAAAGATATAATGAAATAACAACTCTCAGTTCAAAGCCTAATCAAGCAAATTACTGACAGCAATGAATGGAATAAATCAAAATATTTTTATTCAAGCCATGTCTATCGCAGCAGGGTTATCTTTACTTTCCCGACCAGCAAACAAATTATGGAAATTAGCTTCAATCAAGACGGACGACATAGCAACGAAATCGACGTTATCTCTTTCAAATTATTGTAAAAAATTACAAATACTTACTCACATATCTATTAATATACTTAGTTAATTAACTTTTTTGTTATCTCTCATTTAGGTTGACAACGAGATTCAAAAATTTAGTTCTTTTATTCCTGGGCTTCGATCGGGAATACACAGATGTAAAGTCTTAATACGCAAAATGACATCTTGAAATAAGGCTTAGATGAAGTGTAAGCTTTGTTTCGCTGTCAGTTGTCCTGTAATCGCGTCGGTATCACGATGCCTAAATGTGCTAACACACTTTATCAAATGTCATTAGTAGTATTGCGGAATGATAAGCCTTAGATTCAAAAAAAAATTGTAAGGATTTGATGATAACCGATTCGAGGTGGTCCCATTTAAATTTTATAGTAATCGGTTAAGCAATTTTTAAAATACATATATTATAAACATAAGTCTAAAAATAGTTTATAAAAATGACGGGCAGTCGATTTTTTATGCTATGCTTTTTATATTGTAATAGACCGTAGTTGATCTTACATAAACAAATCAATATAAGTGTCGATGCTACAGGGTCAGATTTTTTATGAGACACGACATCAATGTATAATCTGATCGAAGTTCCTGGGCTTTTTGTTCCATTTTCCTTTTTTTCACTATATACGATGTGGAAAACGCAAACCTATTTGTTATGATCGCGGAATCTAAAACATTTTAGCATACAAATATTTTTCATATTTGTATAACTGGGTATTAACTATTTTAAAATCTTAGCATTTGCAAACAAAATAAAATACCAATTTATTTCACTGTGACAAAAATAAGTTTTACCGCAGAATAACAGACACAAATATAGTAATAATGCTTACCGCATTAAACACAATTTATCTATTAATTGAATCATTTAATTTATTACGTTTACACTTTCTTTTGGATCATTGACCGATAAATATCATATTTTCGAAAACGATACCTAATGCGATTATGACCAGCCAGTTCAAGCATATTTAAGACTTATTTGGAAAGTCTGCATGCACTGCACTAATTAAAGGCAAGGAAGTAAGTAATAATTTTCGTTATCATATTGAGCAAGCATTTAGAATACCAACAAAGTATTAAATTCTATATTTCATATAGGGTCATCTGGGTCAAATGCGTCTGTAGAGTAATTGCATCTTTCGAGAATTACTAACAAACCCTTTACAAATTAGGCAACTAACGCCATCTTGTACAGTTTATTGCATCTCAATAAAAAAAATGTAGATGACGCCTAATTTGTAAAGGGCTTGTCAGTAATTCTCGAAAGACGCATTTGCCCCGGTTGACCCTAAGTATATTATTCTCTTCATGGGCCCATTTTTTTTGTTGTTGGCTATCTATTTTTGAGCGTGAATTCATCATAATAGTATTAAAAGCCTTTGAAATATTTTATAATGCCCTAATTAAAATACTCGTACGCCCGAGTTTATAAATGCTAAGTTATGATAAGACTGAAAGGTGGACGGAGCAAATCATCTAATGGAAAAATTGTGTAAAGAAGCTTAGAATTTAGATTTTAGACATTCACCTTTGCGAATTTCTTTGAATTGAATTGTATCTTTTGCAGCAGCCATTTGAATATTACCCCGGAGAATAATAAACATACTGACAAACTTTATGCAATTCTTTAAGACCATCATCATCATCAGCACGTAATCGCCTACTGCTGAGCATATATAGGTCTCTCTTCTCGTACGCTACTCATCCTGGTTCTGTGTCAATGTTGTCGAAGTTCGACCCGCAACAATTACAACATCGTCAACCCAACCACCCTCAATTCTGTTAATTGAACGGCTAATTCAGCTAGTTGGCTAGTTTTTTATAACAACCCGAAACTTCCCCTACGTAAATAACTAGGCTAGTAAGCAAGTAGTGAACGTTGTCGATCCAAGTGATATTGCCTAAATATTTGATTGAAGAGCCAAAAAGCATCAGGCCGGTAGTTGAACGCCGCTGTTAGTTAAGAAGCTGTTAATGTTTAGGCTGTTAATTAACGGCTTATTAAGCAAGTTGGCTGCGACATATCGATAAAGTACTCTATATGACTATCGCAAAGTCTTAAAAACGAAAAATGATTGCGATTGTCTACATATCTAAGCTTTAATGAAGCCCAGGGTATATTTAGGATACAACTTCTGGTTTGTTAAGAATTGATTAAAACTTAAGGAAGGTAAAATTGTCTCATCAACTGCGAAATATTTGCTATATTGCGCAAGTTATTTTCAAGCCGTGCATGAGTTGCAGAAACCTAAGTTTGTAATGCTCTTGAATCAAATGACAAATAAGTAAACACTAGGTTCAAACAAATATCAGCACTGCAAAAAGTTCGCATCAGAAGGAAGAGCATTTGGGGAAATATAAGTTCCTCAAATAGTCAAACGACGTATTATGACATTAAATTAAGCAATTTAAAACGCGTATAACCAATAAAGTCGTCGCATTCCACACACATTCTACACGTAGTTTAGAATGTTTATTTACTTTTTTGACGTCACCGGTCACTGTATTTCCACGTGATTTAAATCTTTATGATACTATTATTGCCGTAAAATGTTGTAAAGATACGATCGGAATTTCTATGATTTACAATGCGAAGGATCTGGTAAGTGTACGTGTACCTTTAAAGAATCACACACTAGGCACGAGATTGCTCCGATGTTTTCGGATGTACCTATTTCAGGTAAGAACAATAAATGATGTAGATCTGAATGAATGTGATTAGTTAATATTATTTCGATTGGTTAAAATTAGTGAAGAGCCCAGCTTGACGGTGAACGTTGTTCCTATTTAATTCTCAGATCAATAAAACCAAACAATAAACGAATAAAATATGATTCCAAACGTCAGCTTGTAGTTTTACGTTATTTTATTTATGTCATATTTTTCCTGTTATTTGAGCACACGCGCATTCGCGAAACATATAAGTAGTTATCGGACGCAAATCACCAAATGTTATTGAAATTAAATAAACGTATGCTACGACTGTTACACTAATTAATTATTCAAAGGTAATCAGAGAATTAATGACCCCGAGCATAGTGGAACATCGGCCACGACTGATAGAGTGCCGGACTGATGTCCTTAGCGCATTTTTTACAGCATTCCGCCGGAGCGTTGACCTCGGTACTCGGACATAAGTATAGCATTTATTCATTAATAATAACACATTGGAGCAAAAAGTGGTTCATATTAAGTGCGTTTACACGCCACGATCACTGCCCGAGAAGCACTCGCCAGCTCTCCACCACATTGTCAATTACACCTAGTTCCGGTTTCAGATCCTCCTCGCTAATGCGAAAATACCACCAAAAAAATCTAATTGAAATTTATAAAGTGCTTTTTATTCGGCAAACGGAACATACTCTGTTAATTTAGATGTAAAGTATAACGCGGAACCAGCTAACAATGTTGTAATTACAGCAAATAATGATGTAAAATCTCCAATTTAAATGGCACGGTGGAACGTGCCTGACATATTTGTAGATACAGAGAACATTAATGATTACGGAGAAGAGGTACGTAATGATGTATCAGACAATAACATAGGAGTGGCACCGCTCGAGATGTCTCAGAGCTTATAGCCGGTAGCAACATCCGCTCCTAGTTATTGTTTCATTTTTTGTCCCACATGTCAATCAACCCGTTGTTAATCGAGAAAATACCGAACGGACAATAGGGCCGATAAAAAGTTAAAGTTGATACAAGAATTACAAACACAATATTAGACAAGTATGCTCATAATGTTATCGCAGTGTGCTTTGTTATTAATGACTGCTCACAATTGAACTTAAATTAATCTTTGGAATGTTTTATGAACCGGTTATCAATGAGTGGTCATTTCAATGTGAGAGATAATTTTGTGAAGGAGTTGTAAAAATGAATTACTAACTTGAGAATTTGGAGACATGATGCGAAGTGTA
The DNA here is from genome assembly GCA_911728515.1 of Peribatodes rhomboidaria. Classification (NCBI taxonomy): domain Eukaryota; kingdom Metazoa; phylum Arthropoda; class Insecta; order Lepidoptera; family Geometridae; genus Peribatodes; species Peribatodes rhomboidaria. The sequence goes on from OU452172.1 coordinate 10,877,308, forward strand.
CGCGGTGGAGTCGGTGAAGCGACCTGTCCCCGAAGACGAAGAGGCGGCCACTGCGGGCGAGCTGAGGCAACAAGTTGGAGCAAGAGATGGCGAGTGCGCAGTGAGCAGCTCTCCAGGAAGGCCGCGCTAAGCATTCGCCTGAATGTGTTCAGTTTCATCAACGCGGGCGGTATTCACAATACAACAGTTCTTCGAAACCGTTGAGTAATCCACCTACTGATAAATATTACAAAAGGAATTGCTTATCGATACACTTTAAAATGTTGACTCTTTTATGAATCCTTTTATTGTTATTGTCATGCCTCATTACTCCAGGCTCACTACAGGCACAATGATTCAACTTCTATATCGCAATTCATTTTCTTTACCTACCTACTCTACTCTAGCTCTAGCGGCATTAAAATGGAAATCAATGATTGATACGACATGCCTACGCGAAAATATTTCTGTAATCACATGAGCTGCGGCTAATTGCATGTGTAATTCAACAGACATGTTCTCTATCGAATAGTTTATTAAAACGTTATTTTTCTTTGAGGTCGCAGGGCTGCGGACAGATAAGGCAAAATCGGTCGTGACTAAAACATTAGCAAGGTGACTCGAGCTATAATGCAGCGTCTAGTGATATATTTTAATTAGCTATTCATTTGCAACGAACAGCTTTTCAATCAACGACCTAATCATGATGTGCACATCAGATGGAAGCTAATATAATATTAACGACTCAGGCGACATAAGTAGGTACTTTATTAATATCACAGGAAGCACAACATTAGCTTGGTGCCAAAGTTTAAAATCTACTTGAATTATCTAGCTCCCGTCATTAGACTTTAAAACTATTTTGGTGTCAATAAAAGCTCTTGTGAATCCAGATTCCAAAGTTGTCATGCACCACAACTCGCATGTAGGCATTTAGAAAGCCGCATGAGTATAAACTGTCGTAGGGCCAGTTGCGCTCGCATGTGAGCGAAGACGGGTGCCACCGAGGCGGGCGGCGGCGGCGGCGGAGTCACCTACTTTCACGGAGGCAGCGCCGGAGAAGCGCCGCGCGGCCCGCGGGGCGAGGCGGGCGGAACCGCAAGGTCGCTTGAGGCAAACCACTCGTCGACAGAATTTCTTCGACGCAAAGACACGCGCATACCAGTCCGGGTGCGGAACGCGGTCGCAGTAAAAACACTCGGATATATTTCACGCGTGCGCAACATTATATCGCAGCTCTCGACTCCGATTACTTAATGCGCGGATAACTGTACAAGCGGAGAGTAACAAGATCGAGTTTTTTCGCTGCAGGTTCGACGATCGCGCCCGGGGTGCAGTTCTGGGAGGGTCACGCGGCCAGTCCTCGTGTCGGTGACGGCGCACGCGCAGCTGCCGCGTCGCACACCGCCTGCGGTACTCTACCGGTACCGGTGCTCGAGCTAACACCTGTTCCTTCTCAACTACCCTCCGCCTTACCAACTATGTACCATACATGCTTCTATTTATGTCTGTACCCGTTATATATCTGAATATTTATGTACTCTTATATATCCATTATTGCTTTGATGTATGTCAATTGTTTGCAACATGTAGTTATTTAATTCTATATCTGTTCATACACTGTATCAGAAAGTTGGGGTTTGATTAAAATCTAAATAAAAAGATGAATAAGACCAGTTTAGAAATATTCATATCTAAAGAATAATCTTGCAAATAGTTATTACACGTAAGACTTGTATTGGCTCGTATTTGATAGATAAAGCAACGTTTCGACTTCTTATCATAAGTGAAGTCATTTTTCCAAATCGTCTCAGATTTAAATAAACCTGTTTCCAAAAAACATACAGCCGCAAGTTTATAATATTCTCGTTTAGACTGCTCAAGTAAATGTGTAATTTATAATCTCATTAATACTGAGATTATCGTTATGCCACTGTACTGCGATTTATCTCTCGCAAATATTAGAGTTGAGCTGTAATTAGCTCTTGTTTGCAGACATAAGATAAATTTGGATCGCACTTAACTGCGAATGGGTATTTCCTTGCGCATAATCTGTTCGCTTGTAACAGAACATTGTGGGATAAAAATACAAAACATAATGAACTCGATAAGATCTTAAAAGAATCAGTGACTCTTCTTGTTAATAATTGTAAGTGTTATGCAAATACGAGTAAGTAAGTATCGAGTTGCATTTCATATTATTTGGTTAAGTAAAAAAGTGGGTTGGCCACGATGCTTGTCATTAGCCGGATTTCACTGTTTGACATTATTATTACGCTAGCTGCTGCGCCCCGCATTGCTACCTGCAGCTAGAAAGTACTCTATGCCTTTTTCTGTACCCCTGACAACGTGTATGCAAAATTTCATGATTATCGGTTGAGTAGTTGAGACGTGAAAGCGTAACAAACAACAAACAAACGGACAAGCTCACTTTTACAAACTTACCCGCGGTTAAAAAGTAGCCTATGTGTTAATCCAGGGTATGAGCTACCTCCGTACCAAGTTTCATCAAAATACATGAATCCGTTTGAGTGTGAAGACGTAACAAACATACACACTTACGAACTCACAAACTTTCGCCTTTATTTTGATATAACTGTGATATTTATTATGTGTGATGTGTATTACAGGATTTTCCGATACATTTTCCAGGCTTTAATTAAACGCTACAACGACAAAGGCAGTAGCAACCTACTTGGCAACAATAATTGTGCCATCGAGTGTGACCTACACATGATTTAGATAACTGTTTCAAGGATTTATGTACTTGTTATCAATTTTAACAAAACTTGTTTTTACTTGCTCAACTACAAATCTACATGGAATTCTGATAATCATTATGATCACCGATTCGCCTGGGTCTTCAATGTTCGAATGACTCATCGAACAAAATTGTAAATTAGATTGCCTATATACCATACATAGCTTTAGTAGTTTTTTAACCCATTACAAATTTTTCCTAAAATATGTTTTGATTGCTTCATACTCTTATATATACATAGTCAAATTATTTACAATTGTACAGGAAGGTATAACATCAAAACTATTTCAATTGAGCTTTGAAAGCTCATATCAAGGTTTTGAAAAAGAGCAATAGAGACTTGAAATAAAACAAATCCGTGTAAACTAAAGTGTTTAAAAAAATCCCTACTAGGGTAAGTTCTTACTTTACTTAGCTACTTCTGAAGATTCAAGTTTCGTTTAAACAAGTACTTTGGCTAAATGTTTATTTTCTTCAAGTCAACCATCATTTTAAACATTTATCACCATAACAATAAACGTTGCATAGCCTCGGAATAGCTACACAGACTTTTGTCTTTTTCGATTGAGCTCAAAAAATTAAAAGAAAGAAAAAGACAAAACACTGTGTAATTATTATAAAGCTGTTTAACGTTTACTGCTAAGGGGGCTATTCTATTAAAAAAACAAATTAAATAGAAATCATTTTATTACATTAACAATCTACGAAAAAAATGTCCAGCCAAACTAGATCTAAAACTCGCGGGTATTTTGGTGGGTAGCCTCCCCATCGTCATACATATGCGTTATTATGCATGGCATACTTAAACAACAATAAAATGACTGTTGAAACATTGTCAAATCAAACATATTTTAAAGCAGCTTCTCAAATTCTTAGCCAAAAAATCTAAGTTCGTGAACTTTTCGTGGCGTTGAACAACGAGCACGTTGATTGGCGCACAGCCTGGCTCGCCACTACTCGCCAGTAATTCAATTAACAGACTCGAACACAACATGTCCATTAGCTGTGTGCAAACACGGGAACGTGTACTTGCATTCATATTCGGGATTTCCTAACTACTTACAATTTACATGCTCATACTTAGGCAGTGTGCCCCGAGAAAACAACGACCAACGCTTCGTGGCGCAGACCAAACAAACCACATGGAATATCTGCGCTTCGGAGTCTAGACTTCGAGTTCCTAACCAACGTTAAGATAAACATTGATAAAATGAAGAATAGAATTGCCTTCCTCGTCCAAACGTATAACGAAACCAAAAAAAAAAAATTTTACACTAAAGGTAGACCAACGCTTCATATGAGAGGCATATAGGTCATGGGAAATCGTTTCGTAGTAAACATTATTTTTCATACTTATTACTTATTTATTGATACATTGACAATATTGTATTTAAAGATGCAGAGAACATAAAATCAACAATATTAAAAGACTCTGTAAAAAGTTATGCGCAGAAGAAACGGGTACTATTACTCCACACTATGAGTACAAAGTCGCGAGCATCAACTAGTAAAGTTGGAAATAAACAACTATTTTTTTTAATGTATTTTACTTTACATTGTTCTGAATATTAAGTACTATTCTGTAATGTAAGTTACATTGTCTCTGAGTTTACTTATTTGCTAAAGACTGACCACCTAGTACTTAGAACATGTAAACCAATGTGATAACAGCTTTGGCTCCATACACTTTGAAGAACCAACAATGTATTTAGCATACATTTTAAAAAGTTGCCATGCTTTTCAAGGTAATAAGTAAAAGCCTCCTAGGGTGGGGGTACGAGAGCAGGTAGGTGTGGTGCGGGGTAGTAGCCACACCCCCACCTGGCCACGCCCCGAGCTACCTGCAGCATGACAAGCGTTAGATGAAAGTTGCATCTTGCTAATGGTGCTACGTGATCAGAATGTTGACTCTTGTGAAGAATGCAAAACAAAGTGCCAAGTCTGGACGAGGCGTTGATTTTATGTTAACCAACAGTGGCGGATCCAGGATTTGGTTTTGGGGGCTTGACTTAGGTGAAAGTAAGCTTAATCGTGGTAGCTAAGGTTTTGGTTTGGGGGCCCGACTTTGCTGAGGGTAACCTTTATCATGGTAGGTAAACACATAACCTCTAAAACCGTTTTTTTACTATTGTATAGTGTGAGTTAGATTATTTTGGAGGCTTGCGCCCCTTAGCCCTCTGGATCCGCTAGTGTTAACGAACCTACACTACCACCACTACACTACCACTACATAAAACTTAAGTGGTCAAACACTTTAAAGTAGTTTTAATGGCTATTTTCATTCTATGGACAATGATTTCAATCATTCCGCATCGCACTTAACTATAATTACTCAATGTGGTTTTCAAACCTCTGAAAACGGTCCATAAAATTTGTAATATAATATCTAAGTATGTAAGTAAGTATGTCTCTGGCAGCCATAGTACAAGCTTTGCTTAGTTTGGGGTCAGGCGACCGTGTGTGGAAGTGTCCCGAATATATTCATTTATTATTATTAAAAGGTTAGGAGCATTACAATAGAGTTTAGAAAATCAAATGATAATAGATAAACAGAATAAGCGATTCTACATGTGCTAATTTAAAAGTAGCCACTTGACATGCAGATCATGCAATACGCCAAAGCGGGAAACCCCATAGTGGTCAATTTGAGAAACGACGCGACGGCAATCGGGCAGCAACAAACTGGGCGAACTATCGGGCACCTAATTGAGTTCATACGAGGTGCATAATGTGACGAGTGGAAAATAATCTCGCAGAACAATAGGGCTGAGATATGAGATGAATTATTAATAGAGCTAATGAGGCGCGCTCTGCGGCCGCGATAGCAGGGTGAGCGGCGCGACCTCGTGCTCCGCGCAGATAGAGCCCACGCAGTCAGATTGTCGCCAACAACCCGAAACATACATCACTACACAACCTTTTAACACAATCACCTTAACTTCATTCTTATATTACCACTAGTTAAAGGTAAAAATTGAACAACAGCAACAAATAACCAGCGCACCAGTAAGAGACACCCTCTCATGGTGAAAATTCCGCCAAAACGCACTAAGCGTTTCAAGTCAACTTTTCTTGTAAGAACTGCAGAGGTGTGGAACTCGTTGCCTGCGTCTGTATTTCTACCTAAATACAATCCGGGGGTGTTTAAGAGTAAAGTGAATAGGTATCTCCTAAGCAAGCGTGTTACACCTTCGATCACGGCAACGCTTCCCATCAGGCGAGTCAGTGGTCAAACGCATGCCTACTCTGTTGTAAAAAAAAGCAAAAAAAAATGGGTAGCAATTTGCACGCACCGTCACAGAAATCTTTTATCTAATTGTTTGTCTAGTCAAAAATTAGTAGCATGTGCACGAGACGCTGTTTGTTAATTAATCCGATTAAGTCGGCAAGCTTACCAGAAATAAGGTTACTTAACTTTGCTTTATCTAAGCAGTCGAGCAGTCTGATAAACGAAAAGTGTTGTTGATGCGCTTAACGTTTGAATGCAATTAACAACATTTAATAACGTATCGTGTTCATTCGATTGGTTTGTATAAAAATATGTCTGTTTCTGGGTTGTCCAAATATCGGAGCTATCAGTCCGGAAGGAAGCTATGTCAGACAGATACCGTTACTACTGTTGTAATTCGCATTAAAATCACGTTTTTGAACAAAATTCCCAATTTATCAATGTTGTGACGTATTATCGCAGTTGAAGCAAAAAGGCGGATTGAGTACGTCCAGTACTCGGCACTTTGACTCCCGATAACGGGGGTCGCCGGCTATTCATTCAAGTAGTAATTAAAATAAATGAATGACTACTGGGCAAAGTTAATATTATTGTCCGTGTTCAGACGATTCCTAGTAAATTATTCATTCTTACCAATAAATCTGTTAATAACTACCGTGTGACCACAAGAACAAAACTTTGCATTATACAATAGGGACTTATAATACAATTTCAATAAGAATAATCCTAACTAAGCCAATATTATATTATGTACATAAATGCGTAAGTAAGTTTGTTCGTTTGTTTGTTTGTTACGTTTTCGTATCACGCTTCAACTACCTAACCGATCTACATGAAATTTAACAAACACGTTGTCAAAAGTACAGAAAAGAACACAGGGTACTTTTTATCCCAAAAGAATGATGGTTCCTGTGGGGCATAGACCATGGATTAGCTAAGAAGACTTGATCTAAGGTATTAAAATAGTTTTTTTAATAATAATCCCATCCTACTAATATTATAAACGCGAAAGTTTGCATGTATGGATGGATGGATGTTTGTTACTCTTTCACGCCAGAACGGCTGAACAGATCTGGATGAAATTTGGCACAGAGATACAATATCATAGTCTAGAATAGCACATAGGATACTTTTTAACCGCGGGTGAAACCGCGGGGCGCAGCTAGCCGGTTATATTTGTGCCTGATGAAGTGCATGATGACATAGAAAGAGTAATTTATCGGGTCTTTATTGTGATTCAATCTAATCATTGTAAACTGTGATAAAACGTCACAAAAGAAAGATCTACTTGTAAGTGCGTATCTATCAAGAGAAGTTTTGCAACACAAAGAAATTACGTGTTTCCTTGTTAGACTACAAAACTATTTTCTTAAAAATTACATCTACTTATGTATAATTAGTAACGCGGAAACATTGAAGAATAAAATTTCTGTTTGTTGTGTATACTTAATTAATATAATATAGTACAAAATAAACAGTGCTCCTAGGGTGCTTTAACCGCAATACTTGCCCGGCAATATTGGCCTGGCAATACTGACTCGGCCATATTGCGACAGTATTTTGAGTATGGTCCGGTTATACTAACATAACATAACATATCGTCACGCTTTTCCCCCGAAGGAGCTGGCAGAGGTGTAATACAACACCCACACTTCGCCGGATGATATTCAGTCCAAATGTGACTGGGAGCGAGCATGTGGCCGGGCTCCAGTCATCTAGCAGATGACATACAATACGCACATATCTTCAAACAATGAACAAATTGGTGCGTGCCGTCGCTCGTCTGGGTTCGATCCCGCTCCCTCTGGCTTGAGAGGCGGGCCTTCTCCAACTAAGCTATCATCGCTTCAAATCGGTTATACTATAGTCATACATTTTTGTTATGGCTGATGATGGCCAGTCTACAGTCGGTAATATTGCCAGTATTGGCAGGCCAATATTACAGTAAAAATATGCCCCATATAAGAGCATTTTCAAAAGCCAGAAAATCCTAGCAACAAAATAGCAGTACCAAATTTTATCAGTCAGAGACTTGACTCATATCATTATTTTCAAAACAACAAACTTCTGTGAAGTAAATAATTTATTGAGACTCATTTTATTGTTTAACCGCAAATAAAAATCACACCACTAGACAAAGGCAAGTGGACGCAAATCACAATATTAGGGCGAGCATAGACTAGTTAGAGCATTTACTTGTAGCAAAACGGCTAGCCGCTCTATGGGTTCCGCAACGCTCTGAATTTTCAATACAAACGCGCTTGTCAAATTTCTTGGAAACCATTTGTCAGATTGTGATGTAATTTGGCATGTACAATTAAATGACTTACATCTACGACCATAATTATGGTCTTGGTTTTTTTTTAAAACGTCCTTAAGAGTTAAAGAGCTATGAAAAATATTCTCATTTGTAAGGGCTCACTTTTGACTGATTTATCTAATTGATAAAACAAAACAAAAATCCCTTTACATAGGGATGTTGTCTACATAATTACCTTTTAAAATTAATACATAATACAAGGGATTTTTTTAGTTATTTAAGAATGATTAGAGAAGTGCAAAAGTCATACAAATTATTAAAATTGCACTTTGTCACGCTGTAGATAACTTTAGAGGCTCCTCAGTATCTTTACTTGCTCTCTTCGCTCGTCGTCTTCTAGACGAAATCGCAATAGAAAACATTTAGCCAATCCAAAATTAGTCTAAAGTGATCGCAGGACCGTTTATGCATCACCCACCAAGAAACCAAACAATGAGGAAGACGCTCGAGGCTTTGTTACACGCCTTAAATGTTTCCTTACAAGTAAATTAGTAAATGCTCTACATAGTCTATGCTCACCCTTACACAATGCTTAGTTCCTGGTTCTACAGATAGTAATCACTAGATAGTACATGTCTATCGATCAGTAGATACTAGTTCTTTCCTTCGCTATCCAAGATTACATCAGTCTACCGGCTGCACTGGAATGCAATAATCTACAGCAATCAAACATTATTGAAAAACAATCATCTTCAACGGTTCTTCAGTACGACCACTTGATATACAGTACATTCTTTCATCGATTACATAAAGATTAAGATCGATACGTTACGTAGTAGATTGAATTCAATATTTTTGTGACGTCACACACTGATACCAATTCGTATTGATTATTACATTTCATAACACGTTATCGATATTTGACTGACATGAAATCATCGCCATTGCAAATAAGTTTATTTGTTGTGAAACATTATTGTTATTTTATAGGTCATATTTAATAATGAAATTGCAATTATTGTTCTTAATGGATGTGATAATAAGGGTGCTCCTAGACGGAAGATTTCACGGATATTGCCGACTGTAGTCTGGCCATCATCACGCAACCATACTGGAAATGTATAAATAAGTGGCTGGCCACTCTCAAAATAATGTCGCAATATTGCCGGGCCAGAATCGCAGTAAAAATATGGCCCGTGTGGGAGCGTCCTAAGTGCAAGTGTTTGTTCCCACAAAACTTATGAAGTAACGTCTAACTATTGAAGTTACGACTAAATTATATTTACTGATTTCCGAAACTCTGTACCTACTGCCTTGTAGATATATCAACAAAATTAGTGTAATTTCCTAGATTCACACGGGTCCATTTAATTGGAAGAACTCTTTGATTAAATGCACAAATTCGTTTTTATTATTCCAAAATATGTATTATTAGAGCATTATTAATAGCAAAAAAATTACGAGACTAACCTAATTTTTTTTTAAGTACCTAAGTATATTTGTGAACGTAATGTTGTATTTTATCGTTGACAGCAAAAAAACATCAAACGTAGCTAACTGCAACGTTGCATCTAAATTAAGCTCATCATTATGGCCACATAAAACGGAATTTACGTTTCCAAACCAATATTAACTTTACAAGGCTTAAAAGGGTTATAAAATAAATAATTCCATTGGGTATTAATTGCCCAGGAGTGGTCCCGAGCTGACTGCGCCGAAGTGAGCTTTAATTAGCCTCGTGAGAACTCTCACAGTGAAACTACAAACAAGACTTATCTCGCAGCTTAAAGGTTATTATGGTAACAATGTTTGATTTCTACTAATTAAGTAAGAACCTCCACGACTTTTCCATTCCTTAAAGGATAGAGCTTGACACGACGGCAGCGCTTTTGAAGGGATTTGTAGGCACACGAATTAATCTTAAATTAATGGTCATCGTGTGAAAGTTAGCAACTTTTAGCAACCAACTAAAACTAACGCTTCCCGTATTTGTAGACAAAGACTACTATTAAAATTGAGTGCCTATTTAATGAACACCGTAGATCAAACACATAACTAAAACAATAGCCGATGATTCCTTTTTCGGAGACGATATAAAACATTTCAACAATGTTGCTATGCAATTCAAAGAAAATCTAATCGTTAATGAATGACTGAACGAAAGAAACATACATTGAATGAATTGAAAGACGTTCGATATTTCTTGCTGTTGTTTAATAAGTGCAGATTTTTTACAGAGTATAAGCTCTATGAAATGCCTACATGGCAATGCAACCTATGTTAGTAATAAATAATGAATGAGTTGGTACGGGAAACGCCTGTCTGAATGGCTGCTGACTCATTCCATCTTTCACTGAAACGATGAAGCATAACAACCTCGTCATAGGGCTAGTCCAGGCGAATAAATAACATGCTTTATTGCCTGTCTGGATATTCATCTTGATGATAAAATCTGTAACCATAAATATGAAACGTGATATTTATGTTTTGTCTTAGATATTTTTTAGGTTTGACTTATTCCTAACACCTGCCTACCTACCCAAAATAAAAGTTAAGTACTGCTCACCAACTGACTTTCCGCGAAATCTTGAAAACGACAAAGCCTTACGGCCTTACTAAAATTTGCCTCGTGTGTTTGTGCCAGCTTAAAGACAAAAGGAGTGTCTAAAGGAGTGAGTAATTTTCTCAATCTGTTTATGAGAAAAGTAGGATTCTTTTGACTTTTGAATTAACTTTTCTAGTGTTTCGAATTATGAAATATTTATTAAATAGATACGAGTACTTATTGTGTTACAGAACCAAGTAAAATATCACACAATAGTTGCTCCTTTAAAAATAACAAATTGAAAAAAAAGTCCAAAAGATTTTTTAACTAACAGATTTTGCTTCCATAATACATAATTGGAGGCAATCTTTTACTCAATCTTTAACTATTTACGATTATAAACATTCTGCTGTAACAACCTTTAATCTATCTTATATGATCAGAAAATTAGAAGATTAGATTATTTTAATTCCATAATAATATTAATAAGACTATACTTACGCCAAAGTTCCTAAACTAGTTAAGCTTTTAAGTTGCATTGTCGAAGTGAAATTAATAACATTTAATTTGCTGAAAATGTGTAGTTACTTAAATTTTTTTTTAGTAAATTTTACTTTAGTTTCAGTTTCGTTTATTTACATTAATTGACCTCTAAAATGACAGACAATTAAATACTAATGAGTCTTTGAACGAAATATGAGTTACTTACAGTCGAAAAAAGTTTTGTTGGCTTTACTTATTTGTCAAAAATAATACTCATGACTTGGTTATTTAATAATTACTTTTGCATCTACTTAAATATAAATTTGGAAAAGGGTAGGTATGACATAATTACAATATTAAACGCGTTTTGTTTTAGATAAGCACAACCTGATTTTACCTGATGAATTACTTAAATCTCAGTATTTAATATTTTAATTTAATAAAACGCTTCGTTCAACAAAAATAAAAATAATTGAATCACATCGAGTTTTAATCAAAAGGGACTGTTAAGAGATTTTTCAAGACACATAACCTTTTTATTACTAAATATAAAACATCGGATCGAGATAATGTTTGTCTAATTAAATTACAGTTATATTCGGAATCAGTGATTAAATTAGTTTATTATTATCTTATTTATGATGATAGCTTTCTAAATTTATTCGACGAGTATGATAAGTGGCATTCACATAACCAAAGCAATATGCGCATGTCTTCTACTAGCAGGTATGGGATGAATATCATATTGGAGTTACCACATCATTAACTGGTTTATGTTCTTCGAAGTTCGACTTGGCAATACGTGCGTAGATACGAGTATAACGCGCAACTCCGTCTGACCATCTAGCTTTAATCATTTACACATATTTTACCTCAGATTTTTTCCTTATCAACATTTATCATCGTTGCGTGCCTAAATACAGGTACTTCGGTATTTAGATCCCGCATGTTTACTTATTCAACTTCTAAAGGCAGCACTGACAAAAAGAAAAATAGCGATTGATTCGCGTACATTAGAGACTTTTTTGATTCTATCCAAATATGTAAATGTGTTTGAAGAATCGGACTTTATTTAACTTGCCCCAACATAACGAGGTTACATCAACTCGAGTACGTCGCGTACTTACAGTGGATACGTGTATAGCTTTAACTTGTTTCGTTGCTAGGCAAGTGACTTTCTAATACATCATACAGTATTTTTTAAGCATGTCGCCGACTTGATTTTTTGTTATTTTAATTTAAGAATAATAAATCTTACCTTAAAATCGAGATCGTGGTCAACGGAGCACTCGTAAATAGTTATAACTGCACTCGCGATTCACTACCGAAAGCGAAGTCACTCGGAACGTGTGAGGTTTTGTGAGAAGAGTGTCGAGGGTGCCGTTCAGGTCGCGTGAAGGGAAGGTTCGCGGGTCGTATCGCGTGTGCGTGAGGCGGTGTCGCACGCAGGCTGGCGGCGGCGAGGCAGCGCGTGCACTGAGTGGCTCGGTGGCCGGTGGCGCGCCGCGGCCGGCCGCCGCGAGACTCTGCCCCGCGCGTGCGCCGGACCTGTTCCTGCAGTCTGCAGCCTCCCGCGCCCGTGCTGCCGCCGCACCACCAGACGTTCGCCACTACTGCCTGCAACACGCGACCTGCTAGATGCACTAGCCAACCGCAACGAAACTGAACCTACGTGGACCTACCTCTAGAGACATAATTATTTCGTTTAGCATTCTACAAAAATTCAGTAACTTTTATTTTATTACCTATAGGAGTACCTTTATTACCTATTCTTCTGTCAATGTCTTAGAAGCTTTTGCCATTGTGCACCAGATTCTCTTTCAGGATTATTTTTTAGATCACTTAGCTAACTACAGATGGTGGCTACCTTGGGCTCCCTTGTCATAATTCAAAAGATAAAATCTCAGGCAACAATAAAAAAATAGGACGATAAGGAAATCTAAAGCCTAAATTATTGAAGCTATTTTAAAAGGCTTAGCTAGAAAATCCGAGGCACATGCTGATTCTATTTTTACACACAATACAACGACTCAATGGGATTAAATGAGTTTATGTGACTACTAAGTAGATCTAGATAAGATCTCGTATAAAGTAAAATTAAGGATGTATTCAAGTTGCAACCGACGACGGGAAACTGAAGTAATGTTTTCTGATTTTATTTTCTACTTCTTTGTCTCTTTTTCATTCATAAGGGTACGTACTCTTGCTCTTGTCACATAAAGAGCTTTAATTTGTCACATAAAGATTTTTCATTTTATTTTGGCTGCCTCGGTGGCTCAGTTGGTAGTGAACCTGCTTTCTGAGCTTGGGGGCGTGGGTTCGATTCCCACCTAGGGCAAACATTTATGTGAAGAACATTTGTGTTTTTCTATGTCTGGGTGTTAATATCTATTTAAGTATGTATTTAAAAATATCTAAGTATGTATATCAGTCACTGGCAGCCATAGTACAAGCTTTGCTTTGTTTGGGGTCAGGCGACCGTGTGTGGAAGTGTCCCGAATTTATTTATTTATTCCAATGTCTGTCGTCTTGATAGACCTATGAAGGAGACAGACATGAATCACCTGTACTTCTTTACGCTAAAACACAATTGTCAAACGATTGCCATAAAAACGAAGCTTCAAAAAGTATCACATTCTGGTACGCAACCTTTGCAAAAAATAATGATCTAGAATAGAGAATAAATTGAACTTTAAAGACGCAATAAGCAACCAGCAGTTGGCCACAATTTAAGCTGCATTAACGAGTAAGCAGCAGATATCTAGTCCAATAAAGCTAAATTACGCACCTGCACCGATATTAGAAAAACTGTTTTATCTAGGCAATCAATCAGAGCAAACCGCAGACGTGTGGCGCTGCGCCGGTTACTGGGTCACGGTATACCTTGGCTTGGTGTCGGTTACGCAATGCTGTATCTACCGAAACTGCTCGTACACAGCTAATTAGCAAAAGAACTTCAGCTGAGTTTCACCATCTAGAGGTTTGATTTGGTGTCTGCTCATTGCTGGCAAAAAGATCAACGTTATCAGTCGACTTTTGTCTAGAATGGTGAATGAAGCTTTTTGTTCCATTGCATGACAACGTTCTCACCTGATGGAGAATGAATGAAGGAGAACATGAATCGTTTGAACTCAGGATTGTTTCAACAGTTAATGCAATCCTTTAGTTAGTGACTAACTCATCACAGCACATGGTATGTTAACGAATACTTTTTCATCAGCATGTGCCTGCTTCTCCGGTCGGTCTACTGCTGCATGTATTCCTTTCCTAGTGTAAGGTATGTAAACTTTTAATCTTAGATTAGTTTATTTTGCAAAGAGGTTTACGAAAACCTTCGATTACGATTCAGAGGGTTTAAAATCTTCGATTAAATATGATGGGTAACGTAGTTTAACTTTTTTTAATGGCGTTGTAAAAAAACATATTGTTGTAAAATTAACATGTTGTAAAATTAACCTTTCCCCTGACAGGGGTGGCAGTGGCGTATTGTAACATTCACACTTCGCCGGACGATATTCAATCAAATGTGACAGGGAGCGGGCCTGTCGCCATACACTCCATTTAAAAAGCAGATGACACATAGTAACATAGTAGCGTTGTATGGTGTTACAATTAGAGGGTCTTATGAAATTTCAAAGTAACTATGATGATAAACAAAGGAAGCAGCTAAAAATAAGTTGAAGATTATGATTAAAAACATGTTTTGACCAATATACCCACAACTACATACAAAAAATTGTTCAGAAATAAACATCATTATTGCACCACTCTTTGTAATAAATAGTTTACCTTTGTACCTTTGATACCTTTAAAGATCGCACATTTACATTTCGATAATTACTTAAGTACTGTCACTGACATACTTTCTTATCAATGAGTATCTAGAGAAGTTATCATAAGTTATTATATTTTTTATTTGGGGAAGTATTAAAACATTTATTAAGCTCATATATTTATTGTGTTTATTTATTAGACTCCATAGTCACAGTTACGTTATAATGTAACTTAATAATGACAGATAATGATAATTTAAATGACTGAATGTATTACACACCGTTTTCTTAGAAACCATTGGAACTAAAGGCCCTGTCTATTGAAGGTAGCACAGACAGAATGCATAACTTATTAAATAATAAAATAAAATTAACTTATAAAATTGACTGCCTCGTGGCTCAGTTGGTAGTGAACCTGCTTGCTAAGCTTGGGGGCGTGGGATCGATTCCCACCTAGGGCAAACATTTATGTGATGAACATTTGTGTTTGTTCTATATATGGCTGTTCATATCTATTTAAGTATGCATTTGAAAATATATGAGTATAGGTATAAGTATAGTCACACATTTATGTTTATGTGTATATAAGTCTGGAACTCATAGCATGGATTGCTTACTTTGGGGTCATGCGGCCGTGTGTACAAAGTGTCCGCAGTTCATTTATTATTATTAATATTAATACATAGACTTCATTTAATGTCATCAAAACAAATAATTAAGGACTTTGAATTAAGAAATTAATTATTAAGAATTTGCGACTGAGATACATAAACACAAATTTTTAAATTTTCCTCCGATTACTTATCTTGAACCTGTCATTTCTCGGTTTCTTTCCACCAGACGTGATTTTATACGAGCCAATCGTCCTGCTTTTGAAAATTCTCTCACACAAAAGGTCTCACACAATCTGTCTCAGCTTCCTGTTCGGAAATGATAATCCAAATTTTGCACATTTATGCTAAATCAGATGAACTCTGCATAAAAATTCAAGGAACTATGTATTCTTTTATCGCGGCAGTTACACAATAGGCAATATTTTGACAGCTGTCAACATAAGCCATGCGATATCACATGGATAAACACAATTTTTATAAGTCACCTATTCTGGAAATTGATAACATCTAGTTCCGTTTTGAGGACTTAAAAACACCGGAACTTCGAGTTATTTTGAATGATAAATATAAGTATTATGAGTAATGTAAGAGAACAAAGGCGATACACAGTGACGTTTGCAAATACCTTAATAATATTTTCAGTTGATAAAGCTATCTATCTGAAAGTATTTATCGCACCTACAGCTGATTTTTAGTCGCTGTCGATAAGACAGTGTAGACGTCACCTGATAAAGACGGATTATAGCAAATTATTTGTGGACTTCGTGGATAACAAATTCATAATTGGCTTAAAAGCAGTTATCGAGCTCTTCCTCGTGTCAAATATCGTTTTCCCAGTGATTAAAATAACCTATCAGGTCTAACCTAACTTCTGCCGCGAACGCCCGCGAAAGTGTTCCTTTTGGTTGTTTAAAGCTTTTTGACTAATAGGAACGGCGCGGCGTATCAGCGCTTTCGCGGGCGTACGCGGCAATAGTCTGGTTCCGGCTTTAAAGTATAATAAAGTTAAATATAAAGTCATAAGATGTAGGGCAGAGGAAAACACTGCCAAAGTGAGATTTTGATAGATATTGATCTCGACAAGGTGTTATAAACTGACATATTTATTGTATAAAATAATAATTGTAACGACAGCGTACTTAAATGCTTAGGCATGCATATCCTAATTATCCTACGAAGGAATTTTTACGCACGAATAGTAATTTTTCCTTGGTGATCCAAATTGCTAACTTAAAGGTTCTATTCTATGTTTACCTTAATAGAATGTAGCTTGGTTAGTCTCATAAGATTCCAATAAATTATGATCGTTATGCTACTTATAATTTATGTTAAAAACCGAAAGTATGCAAAAACTGACGAGCTATAAGTAAATATGGAATAATTATAGCTCGATTTTTAAAAACTTTTTTAGTTTAAATAAAATCGGTTTTTTTTGTAAACTTAAAAAAAATAACAAAAATCCTTTTTTCATTTTTTTTGTCTGCAAAATCCTTATAAATACTATTGTCACCTGTATACAAGACGTAGGTACCCAGTTCCTCAGTTAGCAACCTCTTATGTATACTTAGGCCAGCCAGCCACAGCTCGGCGCCACAGAGGTTGTGGTTTCCCAACTCACACTTGACGCCTGCCTAGGATCATTATCCGATATTATCGGGCGGTGTGATTTACTAACTAAAGTGATAATGGCACCAGTAATGACCACTTCGATATTATATACCTGCGTAAGAGTAGCGAACTAATCTGTGGCCCAATGGATTGATTGCATCGCCTTCCGCTGTAAATCACCTTTGTTCGTAAGATAAAACTACCAATTACCGACTAACTATGTATTTACAATGTTCAGCAACATTTTAAAATTAGTTAATGGTTATATGTGCCTGAGTAGAAGTTGATAGTATTACAAAATCGGATTACTAAGCTTCGACGAATATAACTTTGGTCTAACTAAGTTTCTAAGTAAATACAACTATGATAATTAGTTATTCCAAGTTTATTGTAAGCCAATATAATCCGGGAGTATTTAAGATTTAAGTGAATAGGTATCTCCTAGGCAAGCGTGTTACACCTTCGATCACGTCGACGCTTCCCATCTGGCGACTTAGTGGTCAAACGCATGCCTAGTCTGTTGTAAGAAAAAGCCCTATTATTATATTTTAACGTGCGTTCTAGACGATACAAGAACTAGATTATATGAAACTTACTATAACGAATCTAATTTCTAGAAAGTTCGAAATTCAAAATAATATTATTTCAAGTTTGGTTTTAACTTAAAAAAAAAATACATAGGTTATCATGAACCTATAAGAACTCCATCACACACATACTCATACCAGATCAATTGAATAAATAAATGACAAACATAAGCTGCAATTGTCTCTTCGTTATGTAACTAATAATTGTGCATGAAACTGTTTCATTAACTCTAGAATAGGTAAACGAGCACAATTATCTGGCAAACAGTTGTTTACTCTCAAAGTTTCAACGAGGTATATAATTTGCTGTACCTAGGCCAGACTACCTAGATCTAATAGTGATCAGACAGGCGCCAGGCGGCGGCTTCTTGTGAGGAATGATTATGGTAATGCGTCACTGTACCAGCCTTAGTTGCACTTTACACTGCATTTTATGCGTAGCAAACTAGTTTTACGAACATAGTGTAAAAAATCGAGCAGTTCGTTAGTCAATCAAGTTGCCCAAATAATAGGTACAGTAACTTTCAGCTTTTTCGAAATACTTCTTCCTTTATCTTTATGTAATTGATAAAAGATCGTAATTGAATATTGCTGAAAAATAAGCTTTGTAAACTTCTTGACCACAAAATCAGAAATATTGAAAGAGGAATTCATCAACGGATTCAAAGTGCATTTTTTGCGTCGATAATAGTCAAGTCACAAAAAGATGGATAAGTATGTTGAAAGTCTAGATTTAGAACGGAGAGCATCAGGTGAGGAGTTTGAGGATGGGTTCAGGACCAAAAGTGGATTTAAGGTTGCATTGATCCTTCATAATTTTAATTGTCAATAAACTGTTTTACTAAACATAATAGTGGTTTTAAACTCTTATAGTCAACTTCATTCATAAAATGCTAAAGTTATTTTTTTTTTGTTTTGTTAATTTATAGGTTTTTCACAAACCCATTCGTATGAAACCTCATGATGAGAATATGAATATCTTATATCTTTAAATGAGCAATTCTTGTATATATATATATATATAATTGGAATCTCGGAATCGGCTCCAACGATTTTCATACAATTTAGTATATAGAGGGTTTCGGGGGCGATAAATCGATCTAGCTAGGAATCATTTTTAGAAAATGTAATTTTATTCGTGTTTTATCGATAATCAATCTCAACTGAAAAATATGACTCTTCCTGACATCTATTGGCGAACAATAATATTATACATTTTTTTGTGAGCAACTACGAGTAATTGCTTTAACGACACAACAGCAGATGGCGTTGTTAAGTAACACGAAGTCAATGAGTGTTTGCTTTGAGGTTAGACTAAAATCAATTGTTTATTATCCAAAAAACACAATTAAAAAATAAAAAAAATACCGAGCAAAGCTCGGCCATCCAGGTACTAGAATATAATATGAAATGAGAGTATATATAAATATAAATATATATGTATAAGATGATATATATGAAAGAATATGTATGTTATTAACTTAGATGAATAAATAAATAAAACAAAAAATTCTAGGTCTAAAAGCTTGTAAATTAGGTAGGGAGTATTTTTTTTATGAAGACGCATCAGCGCCCTGTTCACTCTATTGTAATACGACTCACTGGGCTCTAATCCAACTGAAAATTATAAAACCATATTAATTAATTTTACAGCCAACATGCAAGACGGCGAACAATCACTAGTTAAAAACTAAATAAGATGTAATTGTCGTATCTCGTCAATCAATCAGTAGCCTACCTACTGTCTGCGCGACGACGCATTAAATGACATATATGATAGGTTCATATATATGATAGGTCATTAAATGATATATATGATAGGATATGCATTATATGATAGGTTCTTTATTATTGCTGGAAGGTAAAATCTGTGGTGCGAATTATGTAAATAAGTACCTACCTCATTAAGCTCAATTATATCTGCTAAATAAGACAAAAAAAATATTTTTCATATAATACCATCCTATTCTACTTATATTATACTAGCAGCGCCCCGCGGTTTCACTCGCGGTTAAAAAGTATCCTATGTGCTATTCTAGACTATAATCTATCTCTGTGCCAAATTTTATCCAGATCTGTTCAGCCGTTCTGGCGTAAAAGAATAACAAACATCTATCCATCCATGCATTTTTACAAACTTTCGCGTTTATAATATTAGTAGGAAGGATACTTTTGCAAAAGTTTGATTGCTTCTTACTTTTTCACGCTCAAACGGACGAACAGATATAAATGAAATTCGGAACAGATAGCTTATATCCGGGATTTACACAGGCTACTTTTTTACCACGGGACTCGGCTGGTCAATGTACATAAAAAATAATTGAAAATATAATCTTTTCCGTTTACGCCCGTCCACTTTTCATAAATTTTCTATCGAATACGTAATGTTTTATCGATGTTTATGCTGTAAACTGTACAGGGATATTTTAGTCCTATAACACTTAGCTCATCGCCGCTCTTTATTTGCTACTAGCTGCGCCCTGCGGTTTCACCCGCGGTCCCACAGGAACAGTTAATTTTATTGTGATAAAAAGTATTCTATGTCCTTTTCCGTACCCCGACAACGTGAATGCAAAATTTCAAGATGATCGGTTGAGTAGTTAAGACGTGAAAGCGTTACAAACAAACAAACAAGCTCACTTTCGCATTTATAATATTAGTTAGGATTAGGATTTAGGTATATACTAATTTCTGGTAGTATGACCAAGTTTTCCATACAGTGTCTTTATTTGTACAATATTAAGTCTATTTACATTTGACACGGTACTCCGAATCGTCCTGTTTCTCCCAATTTGCAGTAGGTCGCGCGTGCTTATGTCTAACTTTCCAACATTGAGTGCCTAAGTCGTGGGCGGTCGTCCTAATTGACGTCTGTGCTGACTTTAACAACCTAGGTAAATCATTGGAATATTTTCAGCATCTGCCAAAATTTTCGTCAAGATTTTTTTAGCTGCTTGTCTAGTCATAACATACTTACAGAGAGAAAAAGGAATAGTCTACTATATATGCAAACTGCTTTTACGATAATGGCCAAATACCTATCCCCTTAGCAGTGCACGTCGTTTAGCCTCTGAATAGTTATTCAGTGTTTTGTTTTTTCTTTCTTTTACATTTTTGAACTCGATCGAAAGAGACACAACGTTTATTGCTAAGGAGGGTTATTATATATTTAAAAGGCCTTGTCATCAGCATCATTATGCGATGAACATTTGCGTTTGGTCTATGTCTGGGTGTTAATATGTATTTAAGTATGCTGGGTGTTAATATGTATTTAAGTATGTAATTAAAAAATATCTAAGTATGTATATCAGTCTCTGGCAGCAGGCTGGCAGGGAAGTGTCCCGAATTTATATTATATTATATTTATATTATATCAAATCTGTTTTCCATCCTTTCTGAGAAGGTATTCTGATAGGTTTCCTATTTAACGCGGAATTTTTACCAGACCTTTGCAAGTCTCAAATAGCTTTGTACTCATCCAAAATACGTAGTTTGGTATATCGGAATAATAATAAATAAGGTCAATGATAGCTCATCACGAATATGCGAAAAATCGATTGAAGAGAAGAGAATAATCATGTTATTGGGGTCGCAAGGCCTCTCTCTTTAGTAAGAAGATAAAAAAAGTCAGCAAGTTCGTATAGGCCGAGTGGCTAGCCCTGATGTCAGAGTTTCTAGGCCACCCAATGGCCTCTGACATGGCTTGACGATTGTTGCCACAGAACAAACATCCGGAGCCTACATTTGAACGTGTCATCCGGGCCACGGTAACGCTCAGTTGTAAATGCCACTCGCGGTCACCCATCCTACTGATCGGTGATCGGCTACGAACCCTTAGTCAAGCTACGCTGTGAGTGCTACGATATGTATGTATAGCAATAAGATAAAAACATCTCTCTTCAATAGGAAGATAGGCCTCTTACAAGAGGACAGTACTATGCTCAGCAGGAAGCAATTAAGGGTTGATGATGATGGTCAGGCTTCAATTCGGCACTAAGTACAAGTTAATATACGGCACGCTCGTGTGCGCTTACTCACATTTGGTTCTCGCTGCCACCTGTGGATCGCGAATCGCTCCCGATACCTTCTACTACCTCCTTTTATTTAAAAATAAAATATAACTATGTTGATTGCCACGATTGGCTAATTATTTACATACTTAGTTTTAATATTTCGTAAATGCAATGCTATCACTAAAACATGCATAATTATTTTTAATAACTTTGACGTTCATAAGTGTATCTTTGATACCTAAATTGAATAAAAACATTGTGACTTTGACTTTAAATATTTTTTTATGTGTCGTTATACTTACTTTTTTTTCCTTTTTCTTTTTTCAATTCGATGTAAACAGTTTTGTGTAAGCTCGTTTGCAAAACATATTTATTGTACCGTCTTGTACTGCTAGGATTTTATGTACACTAGCTAAGTATTTAACTGTATTTGTTATCGTGTAATAAAGAACTTTTGAAATTGAAAATGAAAAACTAGTTAATATATTTGACAAAGCTCGTCACCACAATCCTGTGAGTAATGCGATTTTGTATGCAGCAATAAAAGGCGCCATTCATGCAATACCAAAACATTGAGCCTATCGGAGTGGATCATCTTCATTCCTATCTAGTGAGTCTTCACATCTTTCGTCAGTGTTTGAACTTTGAGCACTACTCATATGTATCTAGGCAAAGATCTCAAAAGTAAGGATGTACCTACACGTGCGAACGTCTGCGCACTAACTCCCAGTAGGTATGTCATTTGCGTATTGTGAACTTGGACAGAATAGGCGCTGGGGAGCCATTCTTACGCGTGAGATGAAATGAGATTTTATCTTGGTCACTCTCACACCTATGAAGTTTCAAATTAGAGCAACAAGGACGAATCAAGGTGAGATGAAAATCTCAAATTTCCGAATAGGGCCCCAGGGCTGGGATGGGTATGTAGCGTACGTGAGAAGGCCTACTCTCAAAAGCGGGCGATTACGGGCTGATGATGATGATGTCTTACTTGCTAGTAAAATTGACGTCGCCAGTCAAAATGTCTACTAGACGTCGCATAGTTGCATCGCTTTCAAGTAAGGAAGATAATTACTGCTCACTAAAGAAGTCGACGTGAACTTGGGTTTACACGGGTGCTAAATAGACCAAACATAATCTACGCCCGGTCCTTATGAAGTAAGTGATTTTTAAGTCTATGGCACTTTATTTTAATATTTCCATCAGGTGCAAGAGTCTGGTTCTTCTAAAACCACAAGGAAAACATCACAAGGATTTCGTGCTAAAATTCGTAAACAATTTTTTTTTTGAAGAAAATTATTTTAATATTCTAAAAGGTGTGTAAATACATATAGGTAGGCAAACAATAATAGAGGTAGGTACATATATACGTATACAATTAAACATATACCTACCTTCCTACATTAAAAGTTATTTAACAAGACTTTTAAAAGCGTACAGTCACATATCTCACGATAAATAATATATTTACGGCTACATATGGTTCGTTCTTCTTTGGCTTAGCAATTTAGCGTGTGCCTCACATACGAAATGGCTGTTAACTGGCAAGCGTCCATGTGTTACCATCCGCGTCTCAGTCACCTCACCTATTGACTTCCAGACGTGCAGCACACCTTGTATCATTCTATCGCGGTCGAGATAATTTGAGTCACTATCTATCTTAAGATTTCAGTACCTGGATGGCCGAGCTTTGCTCGGTATTTTTTTTTATTTTTTAATTGTGTTTTTTAGATAATAAACAATTGATTTTAGTCTAACCTCAAAGCAAACACTCATTGACTTCGTGTTACTTAACAACGCCATCTGCTGTTGTGTCGTTAAAGCAATTAGTTGCCCACAAAAAATAGTAGTATTATTATTCGCCAATAGATGTCAGGAAGAGTCATATTTTTCAGTTGAGATTGATTATCGATAAAACACGAATAAAATGATATTTTCTAAAAATGATTCCTAGCTAGATCGATTTATCGCCCCCGAAACCCCGTATATACTAATTCGTATGAAAATCGTTGGAGCCGATTCCGAGATTCCAATTATATATATATATATATACAAGAATTGCTCATTTAAAGGTATAAGATAAGATTGGTAACGACAGAAAAAAATTCGACCGCGCCAGAATAGGCCACCTAAATAAGACAGATCCCCTGTCTCAGATTAAATATTAGCTATATAGCTCATGAAAAATTTAACGTCAAACAAGGTGCCGACAAAAGCTTGTTGAGGTTACAAGATAGTTCTAGATCTTACCAAGTTAGTACTTAGTACTACAGTCAGGTTCAAACCCAGAGGGCACGTTCGTAACCCACACACTACGTATATAGGTACAGTGATAGCAGAGATAGCGGTTTCCTTTCTGTGACCATTATGACGATAGCATAAATTGGAACTCATGTAAAATTTTGATTAGAGTAAGTTCATGGCGCAAATGTGAGTTCAACCCAAAATATGACATTTTAACAATGTAATTACACAATATACCTACCTAATACGAAATTATTTTCATAGGTAGATACAATGAACCTAATTGTAAATACACCTACTCCTTGCTGTCAGGGGCCTTCGGGCGGCCTAGTAACTCTGACATCAGGGCTAGCTACTCGGCCTAAATGAACTTGCTTGCGTTATCTTTGCCTTGGTGGCTCAGCTGGTAGTGAACCTGCCTTCTGAGCTTTGGGGTGTGGGTTTGGTTCCCTCCTAGGGCAAACATTTATGTGATGAACACGTTGTGTTTGATATATGTCTGGGTGTGGGTGTTAAATAGCTATACTCGTATAACTATGTATTTAAAAATATATATGTATGTAAATATATTAGTCTCTGGCCGCCATAGTACAAACTTTGCTTAGTTTGGGGTCGGGCGACCGTGTGTGGAAATGTCCCGAATCATTATTATTATTATCGCTGTAGTTACTGGTTTAAGTAAAAATGATTGCTATTAAGCTAGTCCTACATAAATTACAATCACAGTTTTATTATCTACTTAAATTCGATCATTATTAACAGCAAAATAGCATTTTGTTAAAACGACACATACCTACCTAGTACTAACACTCAATTAATATAACTATTTGTCCTTATCTCTAATGTACAGCGTAAATAATAATTAGTTAAACCATTATAATATAGGTACTCACTCATAGGTAATTGCGAAACTTAAAAGCGTCATTTAAATGGAAAATAACACACACTAACACTGTTTACGGAAACTGTGAAATAGATCTAAGTAATTATTATCACATCCGCTCATTTATGTTGATTCTATATTCTTATATTTTTTTTACATTAATTGTACATTATTAATCATAATAGTTAAATTCTAAAAATAACAGTAGCAGTCTTAGAATTTGCTCCTACTTAGTTTCTATAAAATACAAACTGGTAGATAAAATATAACGTTAACTATTAAACAAGTTGATGAATTGTCTTATTATTCGAATCATATCTTAGAAGTACATGTTTAAGTACATAAATAGTAAGTACTAGCTAATAAACATTCTTGGAAAACCCATAAGAACTACCATCCATCTACATTGTCTCATATCTATGATCAATTTAGTGTCATTTATCAAGTGTAGGTCATCGACTCGTAAGTTTCTTGGGAAGCATTTATTGCGTCGATAAAAATAGTTTTTTATGTTATTTTCATTAAGTTATTCAGTGCACAGAGTGGACGTGGTCACGCGCGATATGTCAGCGGGACGTGTCAGTCCGCGACACATCGCAAATACCCTAATTGCATCAATTAAAACAATGAAAGCACTACTTAGCCGGTATTATATCCTACTGCAGCAGAATATTCAATGTCTTCTCGGTAAATGATGTTACCACAGTAAAAATCGCTCTAGTTTCATTGATATTTATATTTAGATACATGTAAATATGTATAATTTCATTGATCCACGAGCAGTGACCCGCAACTCTGACTGCGTTTAATGCAGCTTTTCCGTAAGAACTTCCAGTTTGCAATTTTCCTTTTTAGTTAAAGGTGATATAGGAAAATTACGCTAGGTACATGGTATGTTTATAAGAGAGATTCATCAGACATTATTTTGCATCGTAGTGAGAAAGAAGACGACCGAGCTAATTGGAGTAGTGTGGAGTGAACGTTGCACAAACAAACCCAAAAAATATCAACAGCTTTTTTATATGACTTGATACCTAACTACCTACTTGATATACCTCCATATTCTGTACAGATCGATGATATGGATTCTGTAGAGATAGATACTCTATTATGTTAATAGAGTAAATGTAACGCGTCGGTTCAGTCAGTCAAGCTACACTTCCATGTGTTACGATATTAACCACGTAATTAATTCCGAGCACACAACGTCGCCATATAAAGGCAAGAATACGATGCCATTTATAGTTTATACAGAGACCATTTTAAGAGCTTTTGTCTCATTGTGCTGAGCGTGTGGGCGCCCCTCGGTTCATTCATTTGATGTGTATTTTGTTAATGACGAAGCCTTCGGCGACGCGGCGGCGGGGTTTTATCACTCGTAGACAATGTGACGAGCCTGCCTATTTGGAGCTGGTGGACAAGTGTTCTGACTAACTATACCTACAACTCACGCTCAGGACAAAGCCACTTAACTAGTTCGTGTCATGAGACTTTTGAAATCTGGAAACAGATATAGAAATGTGTTGTGTAAAGGAGGGTTAACGAATGATGACGAATACGCGTCGAAATAATTAGGTGAACTGCAGGGCTATTCACAACCATTCGGAAACGTTTCCAATCGGATCCAAGGAATTTCAAACTCTAATTGTTCGAATCTCAGCCTACTTTTATACATTTTGTGCACAACAACAACAACTTTTGTACATTGGGAGTCAAGTATAAATCCGATCAGAAGAATTAATCACGTTTAAAAAGTTATGAATATAGACTGAGATTCGAATAATTTAGGCTTACAATTTTTGAAATCCGAACGGAAACGTTTCCGAATGGTTGTGAATAGCCCTACAGGTGAGTAAATCATTTCGCCAGGTCCACCAATTTTCTTAATTTGCTATGAGTAGCTTACGGTTTTAGGTGGGACTTTCTATGTCAAAACTGCGGAAAACCTAAAAATAAAAGGTGAGGTCTAAAAACCTGAAAGTCGTCAAATTGCGGCTCGCAGCCAATTGCAGACGTCATTCATCTTTCACGCTGCATTCGCCCACTTATTTCTTAAAGATGAAGGTCGAGGTAGCGATCGATTTTTGGCTACTTCAGGAGAAACGTGGATTGCATAATTTTACAGTTGCTGTCAACAGCTGCCTGGAGTGATGAGCGTGATATTCGTTTTACGGCAAGTCGATTGAAATTATTTCTGGGAAGTTGAAAGAATTTTTGCGCTATCTTCTTGAGCCTCGATGATCTTGACATGGAGATTAAAATCAGAATTGAGTATTATGAAAAATTCGACAGTGAAAATCTTGCTTATGCCTCTACCAGATAACCACTCATTACTTACCTATTGTCTATTACATTGTAGCTACTACTTTGCCAAATAGCGTCAAATCCTTTAGCTGATTCTATTTATTTATTTTTTAAACTTAATTATTTAAAAGTAAAAAACAAAGCTTCCCAACAACAAAGTACCCTTCCTGTATTTCCTTCCTGATTCGTTATCCATGTAAACAATTTTGAGACTTGTTGATATTTTAAAAACTGCTGTCCGACGTTGATAAAATTTATACGGAACCACCATCAAAGTATGATCTACCAAACAAAAAATAATAATTAAAATCGATTCACAATTGGCAGAGTAATCGCGTAAAATATGTATCTATATTTACAAAAAAATAACATAAATTCGAATTGAGAACCTCCTTCTCTTTGGAAGTCTGTTAATAATAAGAACAGAAACAGTTATTTTGGCATTTATTATAGTATAGAGGTAGGGTAGAGTTTGTTTTATATCGATGAGTAATGCACTTAGTGCAAATAGTCTACACTACACCCAGGGCCGGTGTGGAGGCTCCAGGGCAACAGGAAAGTGGAGGCCTCTAATTATTAGGTACTCGAAGAAAATGAAAAATCAATCAAAAATGTATTGCAATTTTATTAATTGCAAGAAACAAATTATTTTTTTTAAGTTATACTTGTATTAAAGTAAAAATCTTTGTAAGTATTTTTTTTTATCTCTATTGTGGGGGCCCCGGTGCTGTAGCCCCGCCTCCCCTAAATCCGGCCCTGACTACACCGTCTATTTTGGGTGTGCCTCCATTAACATTTTAGAAGCTACATTAGTAGCTTAGTTACAATCAAAAAGTAATTAATTAAAGCACTAGCTTTGCAGCAAAAACCTAACAACTTTTAACTTGCCTAAATACAAAGGAGTTTATTCATCCGTCATTCCCACGCACCCATTAACCTACTAATTTGCAAATAAAGTACTAGCTTTTTTTAGTTCTGGAGTTTTCTGGCAGCTCTGTAGCGTAGGCGGTGGCACGATCCAAGTAACAGGCTTCAAAGAATTGTAGTCTTGCAGCATCAGATTATTTTATTTCTACGCACGACCATTGCATATTGACGAAGTTCTTTGTGCAGCGGTGTTTGCTTTGATCGTTTAGTTGGCTGAAAAAGTGCAATTACTTGGTTCGATTGTATTGGTTTTTAAATGAGTAAATCATGGTTAGAATTTTTATGAGCTTGGACATCCAATGAATGGATTACAGGGGTCTTGTATGTTACTCACTGTTTTCAGTGGGTAGGGTCAACTGGCGCAAATGTGCCTGTGGGGCAATTGCGTCTTTCGACAATTGCTGACAAACCCTTCACAAATTAGGCGCCACCTACATTTCTTTTCTATCTTTAGGTTCAATAATCTTTAGAATATGGCGTTAGTTGCCTAATTTGTGAAGGGTTTGTCAGTATTTCTTGAAAGACGCAATTGCCCCGGAGACGCATTGGCCCCAGCTGACTTTGTTGACTTGAGTTTTTTTTTTTATTTTATTTTATTTGTTATACAAAATCCACAGCCCTTAATTTAATACAATAATTCTTAAAAATATGACTTAAGGCCAATTACGGATTTACATTATTTAAGTTTTTGGTAAAACATACAGTCGCTCATGTGAGTAATAATTAGATGACATAATTATTTAAGTGTGTGTGTGCGTGTGTGTGTGTGTGTGTGTGTGTGCCTTATTGTATGTGTATGAGTATTGGACAGATATAAAATAAAATAAATAAATCAATGTATAATTTCTACGATATTGCTGAATGTTGTATAATATTAAAAACTGATAACACATAATAATAATGATAGAATAGTATAGCATATAATGTATGAGGGTTAAACCAATAATCAATGGATGATTTCTAAGTAGAATCCTCATCGTGTATAACCTTGTGTACCTCACTTTTAAAGACTCCCTTTGTACTATGAAAGATGTCTGTCTTACTAAACCTTTTGTTATAAGCTCTCTGCAGGCGACTAACTATGGAATTTTGCGCGTAATTTGTACTCAAACGTGTAATTGCAAATAATTTAGTATGTCTTGTACGAGTTCTTGGAGTACAAAAATGTAAAATTTTATTGGTGAGGTCGGGGCTATCAACATATCCATTACATAGACCATGTAGGAAGGTCATATCCAAAATAGTACGCCGGTGTTCGAGACTTGTAACATTATGATAGTGACATGAATCTTTATAGTTTATTGAATATATAAATTTTCTATAATTGATATGCTTAATGAATTTATGCTGAATATTTTCCAAATTTCTAATATAAGTTACGTAGTGGGGATTCCAGACCGTGCTACAATATTCAAGGATACTTCTAACATATGTATAGTAAAGTAACTTTATGCAGTTAATATCAGAAAAAGGCTTGCTGACACGCAAGATAAAACCAAGACTTTTGTATGATTTATTTACTATTGAGTCTATATGTTCCGAAAAGGTTAATTTATTATCTAGTAAAATTCCTAAATCACGTACAATATTTTCCCTTGATATAGTGATTTGGGTTATTTTATAATCGAACTCTATAGAAACTCTTTTTCTAGTAAAAGTTACAAGATTGCATTTGCTCACATTGACTCCGATATGATTTATTGAGTAATATTCGCTGAGGCGATCGAGGTCAGCTTGCAGCTTAGTACAGTCGGAATATTGTTTTATTTTCATAAAAATTTTTGTGTCATCAGCATACATAAGGTAATTAGCATGCTGAAAGCATTTATCTATGTCATACAAATAGCAAGCATAAAGCAGGGGGCCCAGGATTGAGCCCTGAGGCACGCCAGACGTAATTTGTATGTAGTTAGAACAATAGCCTCCCACAATAACTGCTTGAGAACGTTTCCACAGATATGACTCTAACCATCTTAGTTATCTTAACTTAGAGTTGAGGTTCTTTAATAAAAGCTGGTAATAACGCTGAGACATGAATCCTAAAATATGTCATAAACAATCCTAAAATATGTCTGTCGGTTAAAGAAACACCCAATGTATTTTATTGTTTATTTTTTCTTAAGTGTGAATGTGACGATAATGTGCTGTGATTTTTGTTCTCTAGTTCGTTTTGTTCTCTCTTCTAGTTCTAGACAAGTTTGCAAAGAAAATTTAACGTACCACTATGTCCCACCAATTTTTCACGCACAATGGCCCAATCAAGTTGCCAAGTGCAAAAAATGCCCCGCTAAACAAACAATGTCCCACTATGGGACATTTAATTTGGTACTCAATAGTGGAGTAATCTTGCCATTTAGTTACATTTTCTTAACAATTGTAATTAAAAAATATATCCTCTAATGGAATCGTCAAAACCCAATTAAGTACAAAAAGTTCCAAAAATGTTCTTGTCTTCGAAATTTTGTGTCTCCCTCAAAAACGACAAAGACAACATGAAGCAGACAATATGACACTTATGAAGCTAATAACTTGACACTACATTTATTTTTCTCGGATAACTCGTTACAAGCACTAAACCCTGTATAACAATTTCTGCATGCATTTTCGCCAGACATTTTCACAAAAAGAAAAGCTCTGGGAAAGCAATCTTTCATGCTTCGTTGATCCTTATAAAAATGTTAGCAGCACTGGCTTCTTGTCATTATCCCGTCACGCCAGTAGAAACCTTATTTTACTGGTTTATTTATGGGAAATAACTAGGGCAAACGAATGCAAAGTATTTTGTGGAACCAAATAAGAAAATTCTCTGAGCGTTAAAATTTATAATAAAGCTCTTTTCGGGCAGTGCCAAAGGATTCTAATTGAAGGCTCTATTTCATTTTACGAACAGAAACTGGCTTTAATTGCAAATTGTAAAGTTTTGTATGGAGAAATGTTTTAGTGTTGTGTCTTACTCATACATAGAAAATAACATACTCGCTCCAATAAAATCAGCACAACGACGCTTATACAGTATTGAACGAACGTATATAATAGAACGTACGGGACTGCCCCGGTATCACAGTTGGTAGTTAATCTGCCTGTGCTTGGGGTTATGGGTTCGATTTCCACCTGGGGCAAGTTTTCATACAATGAACATTTGTGTGAAACATGTATTTCAATATACATGTACATATGTATGTACCTGTGTATATTAGTTTCTGGCAGCCATAATAGAAACATTGCTTAGTTTGGGTCAGAAAACTGTAAATCCAAAAACTCGAATTATGCATATTATTACTTAGGTAGGTACATAAATTTATTTACTAAAATCGACGAAATCTTTAGTAATTAATTATCAGTCGGTATGTCTTGACCCCAGCTCGAGTGAATTGGGAATGCCCTAGATATAGGTACGCAGTAAAGTCCACTAAATTAGGCCTCTGATAGATAGATAAATTCTTGGCCAGTCGATAATATTGTCGTAAAAATGTTCGCCCACATTCTTTCCTCGTAAATATGAGGTCCATAATGTACAGACTGGTCAAAAAAATATTTATAGCAGAGACAAACAAATTATTGGGTCGTTATCTCGTTGGTTGGTCCAGTGCCGGATTAGTCTTGTTAAAAGAGGCAACAAATTTATGCTGCGGGCCCTGCGCCTATTGGTGGGGCCCGTAGCAAGAAAAAAAAACCTTTTCGTAAAAGTTTTGTTTAATTTTCATTAATTTTTTTATGGGGAATGCACCTCGAGAGCCCTCTTTACACATTTGCTACGGGCCCCTCGTGTGCTTAATCCGGCACTGAGTTTAGTACTGTTTTTGAATTTCTTTGTGAATTGAAATTTTACTAAGTGCCGATGAGACTACAACGAAGAGCCTACAACGAAATTACCGGAAAATACACTCAGGAATCACGACAATAAAATTTAAAAAAAAAAACATTTTTTTATTGTAACTTCAGTTTAGCAAAACCCATTAAGTTTATTCTGAAGAATCCTTATTCTGAAGCGTGAAATGTTAACTTTTTCATTTACTCCCTTGACTTTTCAAACGAGATAGACAATGAGCAAACATAAATATATCTAGATTTGTAAGAATAGCACTCCTGGCCCTGATTTGAAAGAAATGCAGTACGTTGATTGCCAATTTTAGGTAAGTCTGCTCACCAAGAGAGTAGCTTTCCACTGCTCGCGAATGTCTGCCAGCCTCATTATCTAAAGGGCTGATTGCTCTTGTTAACCTCTGGCTGTGTCACATCACATCATAAATTGACGCCAGCCTTGCTTCATATGTTTCAATTGCCCGGATCATTTCATTTTGATAGACAATTTAAACAGCCAATAAAGGATGCAATTTTCTTACAATGTAGTACTAAGTGAAGTTAATGGTGTTTTGAAATTTGATGCATCTCAACTGCGCTTCGTGGAACTTTGAAGATTGTAGAGCTCGCTAAATCTTTGATTTTATTGTTTTGAACATTTCCGTTTCACAAATCTTATCAACAAAGTAAAGGAACATGTTGACATTATAATAAATAATTGTAATTTTTCTTCGTAAATTACCAATTCCATTCTAGTTACAGTCAAAAGATTTACGTAAATTATACTTTGTTCTCGTGATACTCATATTTTAGAATCGTACTTAATAGGTATATTGGTATGTATTTGAAGTCGAAGTCGTCAATTGCACGTGCTCTCAATATTTTGATCAGTTCATGACCTGTGTAAATTAACTATTTAACTAAAAAAAAACGTTAAAAAAAGAACAATCACGTCTGGTCATTCAGTCAGCTTTTTTATGCTTCATCCGTCCGAAGTGCAAATACTTTGTGTTTTCTAACAGAGTACTAAATAAAACCTGAGTAGGTAACTCAGTTCGTATTTCTGTATTTTCTTAACCTTCTGTAATACACAAAAGCTGATTTACAATCTAATCCAGTCATAACAACGGGTCGTTACGTCTGCGTCTAGCCTTAGCCGTTTATCAAAGCTAATGTTTGTCGAACACACACGGCGGGTCACTTGTAAATGCTATGACGTCACTTTATAAACCTACTAAAGGGATGCTCGTGGACGAACTAAGGGATTTGTTAAGGAAGATCGACTTTTTTTTTACAACAAACTAGGCATGCGTTTGACCACAGACTCGCCTGATGGGAAGCGTCGACGTGATAGAAGGTGTAACACGCTTGCCTAGCTTGCTTGCTTGCCTGCTTGACTTACTCACAAACAAATAACGCTCTGTAAGCAGTAGACCTCGAGGCCGATGTTAGTCTTCCTCTATAGATCGCATTCCTCAACCGATTCTGGTGATGTTTTGAAATTATCGAACCTAGTCACAAAATTTCAAGAGAATCGGTTAAGAAAAGCGACCTGCAGAGGTAGACAGAGATCCGGACAGAATTCGGACATACGAAAGCATTTTTGGAAGCTGAAGCATAGACGCTTCGCTCGCAGGCGAGGCTATCGATTTGTTTGTTCGGTCGATTATGTATTCAACTGTCAAAGTCAAAGTCAAAATGTTTTTATTCAATTGGGTATCAAAGATACACTAAACTTATGAACGTCAAAGTTAAAAATATACTCTTCAGAAAAAGAGCCACTAGATATTATTTAAAATTTAAAATACTAAAATAGTATGTAATTATTTATTGAAACTTAAATATTTTGGCGTACTCAGAGGCATTTTTTTTTCAAAAAATATATAAGTTACTGTCTCACAAATTTTGACTTACAACTATTGGTAATATCTATGTACTAGTAGCTACTTGGAGGAAGTGGAAGGCTCCAGACATCTTTGTCTTTTAAATAATTGTTAACCTTATACCTAATATCCTCTTTTCATGAATGTAGTTTTTAAATGACATTTGAATTTTTCTTCAGTGAGCTTATGTTTTGGGATTTTATTATAAAAAACGAACGCGGTTGCCTAAAACTGACTTACTCGTATTTAACTTACAGTCTAAATCTTGGTACAGCTACCCTATCCTTATTTCTAGTATTATTGTTCTGATAGTCACAGTTCAATTTAATTTTTTTTACGAACGTACACAAAATTTACGAAGACAAAGAAGGTAAAGTTAATACATTTATTTCTTTAAATGAATCTCTCATTGATTCGCGGGGACCCATCTCGTAGATCGCTGTACTCGTAGATCGTAATCGATCAAATTTCAATAAAAAGTAAGTACAACATTACCTTACCTTTTTTATTTTACTTGTCACATAAATCTGAAAGATTAGTCCATTAAATTCCTTAAGAGGACGTTGTTAAGGCTTTTTCTAAGAACTAACTAACGGTGAAGCCCAAAGACTTGTCCTGCTTGCAGCCCTGTCCTACCAGTAGTGACGACAATCGCGATTAAGTTAAGCAAATTGACGCACGATGGTGAAAAACCACTGAATGTGTTCTCTAATGACACCGCCCACGCCTACATTCCACACTCCACTGTAACGCTATCTGCATTGAGTGCCTGAAGTCTATAACGGGTAAACGCTATTTTTTCATACGTACCTACCTACAGTAGAATAGCTGAACAAACACTCGTGTCGAGTAGCTTTTCACGAGAGCTTTAACAACGTGTATTAATTTGCGTCATCGCATTATCTCATACTGCTGATTGTTGTGAAATTACGTCCTAATAGAGGTGGACAAAATGTATCACTGAAACGATAAGATATAACATTAAGTAAGTAGGGTTTACTGGGGCAAATGCGTCTGTAGGGCAATTGCGTCTTTGGAAAATTACTAACTCTTCACACATTAGGCAACTAACGCCATTTTGTACAGATAATTGCAAAAAAAAGATTTAAAAAAGATGAAGGTGACGCCTAATTTGTGAGAGGTTTGTTAGTAATTCTCGAAAGACGCAATTGCCCCACAGATTGTAGATGTGTAGATGTATTTACTCCAGTTGACCCTATGTCTATATTTTTGGCTCAGTGATATACTTACCATTATGTAAATATCAATATTTTTTTTCCTATCCCATCACAGTCATCACATTACTTACTACCGTTGTAATTATTTATTGGTAAGAAAAGAAAAGTTTCTTAACCAATGACTTGACAACTTTCTTGGTTTTTCATAGAAAGAAAGGAAATCTAAGATATTGAAAACTCAAATTAATCGTAACAAATACGCAATTCATAGGTAGAGATAGAAGGAAATGATCCATCGCTAAAACCTACTTAAATTCATCATAAGACAGAATTCCCTCATACAAATTTTCCGTTAAATTTCATAACGGTTTGTGTGCCAACTTTTAAAAAGCTGTTAATACTCAAACTCAAATGTGATATAACACAGTGGGTGTCCTTAATTTAACACAAATTAGAACCATTATCTGTGTACATCCGGCAAATTGCCAAAGATATCGTACACAACTAATATCTTCGGACATAAACTTGCTCTTATCAGCAACCTTTGCCACGGATGGTCCGCACTTCAAAACAGGAGGGGGAAAGTAGGGCTAGAATTATTAATGTTATTTTATCGGTCGCATAAATGTATAGGAAAAGATTAGGTAGAGACAGATGAACAACTGATAGAAAAACTCTCCTACGCACATCAGCACCGTCCTTCTTGACGTATGTCAAGTCAATGTCAAACCTAGCCATGTTAGTTATGAGCACGAACGGGCTCGCAAACCCAAATTTTGTTTTAAATGCCCGGTTGCAGTCCCAGTATACAACTGACAGTCGACGTTTTATGTATATATGGCTATACGCACATGATGTTAGCAATTACCTTGGGGTCGCTCATACCATCGACGATCACTGGAAGGCCAGGTACATTTTGTTTACCGGTTGCTTTCCAGAAACTGCGAAAGTCTCCTTTAGCATGTTTGCCAGCAAGAGCGTCCATTTTAATTTAGTCTTGATGGCTTTGACACCATTTTAGTTCAGACTTGAACACCTTTTATACTTTTAGCAGATTTGTAATATTGAAACTGACCATCTGTAGTTTTATTAATCTGAGACATATTGCGATATATCATAGCACAAAGACAATATTTCACGCGTGTGATGAATTTATGACGTAGTAAATAAACACGCGGTCGTCGGTTTGTTCCATAAACGAATCTATTAGTTTACCTTGCTTCCTTAGCCCGCTGAGCAAATTAAATTAGGTTCCCAAAGTATTGTTACGTCTACATAATTCTTGATAAGTATGTTTTCCTGTTTATACAATTAGGTACATAGCAACATAGATATTGATTCTACAATTTGTACTTTTTATGATTCCTCATTCCTAATTTCGTAGAGCCTTTGACAGAACAACGTAGTTGCATAATAAGTTCATTATCATCATTTCAGCCGGAAGAAGTCTAGTGAACAAAGGCCTTCCCCAATAATCTCCATAACGACCGGTCTCGCGCTGCACGCATACTTACAAAGTTGCACAAAGTTTTTTTACATTAATATATGTATTAAACTGACTATAAATAAAGTTCATAATGTAAAACAATATTTTTCTTGCATTTCCTCACGTCTTTATTCAACATGCAGTTAGGGTCACGAGCGTCAATAATAATAACCGATACTTATTGCAATCGGTCAGTCATGATCTTAAATTGGAAGAACCCTCTTGTCACGAGATCAAGCAACCTTTATAAGACAACTTATTGTGTTGAATTATTGAAATGATAAGTGCATTCGAAGACAAGCGAGGCGTTTAGAGAGAAAACACCAATCGATTCACCCTGACGGGTGCATCGCCCTGGATGCAAGTCGTTGCTCGCCACAGATAAGTTATATTATGTATTATTATTGTTTTTCATTGTCATTGAGCCATAACTCGGTCTTATTTGTGAGTGGAATTCCGGATCAAACGCACTTTAGGTCAACTCATTTTTAGCACGTGTTACTATACCTACCTAGTAGATTATTCACCGAGGGGACAGAACAAGTGTCTTACGTCACGGGTGGCTTATTGAACCCTAAGCAGAACGAAGAACTGGAGTTATGAAGCTCCCTACTCGGTAGAAGAAGTACTAGCAAACGACTTCATATTGTTTTCGACGCTAAATTCCAGCAATAACAATTCAAAAATCGTATGATGAATCTCACTTGAATTCCATACTCATTAAAGTTGGCTTCCGAAAAGCGTTTCAGAGCTGAGATTAATGACTCAAATTCACTTGCCTTTGAGTGAGCCGTAGCCCGTAATGCAACCGTTATGCACACAAAGCCGGTGAGATAAGCGTTATTGATTTTGAGTAACAAAACTTAACAAAAGCTCCTTTTGCGGCGTGGCGTTAAGTGGCAACCCACGGCGCTGCAGGGATGGCACATTCCTCAGATAAGATAGCGCATCCTCGGGGTCCAAGAAACCACTGCAATGCATTGCGATCCGCTCACTCATCGTTCTCAACGATTTGCTGCTTCATATCCTGTCCAAGCAGTCGAACGAAACGGTATAATGCTGTCACGCATTCCCAGACGTCTAAATTAACAATTATGAATGTCGCAAACTCGACGTTCATTAACCACATTATCAGCAAGTGAGTTATGGAGCTAACAGAATCTGTAGCGAGACCACGCGTCTGTTTTCTCATTCACATTCCAAATTTAGGTAGGTATTTGACCCAGAAAAGTATTTCAAAGCTAATTTATGTTTCATATCATAGTAGGTAGGTATCAATACGTATCAGGCCACGTTCATTGACCAAACCAAATCAGCAATGAGGCAATGACTTTGACTTTTGTCAATCTTCATCTTTATGTAACTGATAGAGCCGTCGAGGTCAATGCAAGACCAATAAAGATATTCTAAACAGTGTAATGCATCTGCTCGGGCTCGTAAAATGAACAATCGTGTCGTTTGTTCAGTTTTATTACTTGGTAATAATGAAGGAGTTTATTCAATTATCGATACTGAGAACTCTGAGAAGCAATGTCGCGATGACGAGACTGACGACTGATTTACGTCGCGTGTCCCAACCTAACCGGCCAGCTATGATCTGCTGCTGATAGATAAGCCTCTACAAGTCCCATCTTGCTTCTCACGTCTGAACGATTTTGGCCCTTATATCAGGTCATTAGAAGCCATTGATAACCGACAAGATGTTCCAAAAACTTCCAGCACCACAGGTCATAGGTACGTGTCGTTAATGTGATGAAAGAGCCTCTCAATTATGGCTTATGGTCTGCCCCTGATGTACTTTAAATATATATTACTTACGTATCCACGGCCGTATGTATTACTATTTCATAATTGAACACATACACGTGTAGATAAATAGGATATTTATAGTAATTATTACTAGTAACCATAATTAACGAGTTCATGTCATTCATACATTGTAGAGAGTAATTTATCTATTTTTAATTCTAATTGATTTGTATCTACCTCTGGTCTCCTAGCTTTTTGCATGAAACAAAATAGTTTGGATTGGTACTACTTTTTTAAATATTGTAAATGCGAAAGTCTGGGTGATTGTTTGGGTTTTGATAAAATTGGGTTGTGGAGGTAGCTTAAACCCACAGAAAATTTTCTAATACATATAGGGCACTTATACCCTGGATGAATACCCTGGGTAGCCTACTTTTTATGCGGGGTGCAGCTAGCTAAAAATAATATTGAGCAAATTGCTAGTAGTAGGTACGTACACAACACACTACATAGAGTTACTTAGGTTAGATACAACAACGAAATAAATGTTGTTGAAAAACAAACAATGAATGTTGTGAAGTTCAGTTTGACTAGTCAGATTATTAAAACTTTGCCTAGTAAAACGGATAACAGAAAGCTGTAAACATGTAAGTAAATCTATTAACTACATAGCAACAAAGAGAGGCTGAAAGACGTTAAGCCAGATGCAGCTAAGAATCGAATTATCCAATTGGCAAGGTTTC
Source organism: Peribatodes rhomboidaria (assembly GCA_911728515.1). Lineage (NCBI taxonomy): Eukaryota > Metazoa > Arthropoda > Insecta > Lepidoptera > Geometridae > Peribatodes > Peribatodes rhomboidaria. The sequence continues at coordinate 10,916,358 of OU452172.1, forward strand.
GACGCCAGGCAATTGCTCTTGTCGTGTTCATTTGTATTTATCACTGGTTACATACGACACTACATTTCATACAACTTTGATTCTAATATTTTAATTTTTTATTTAGATTCAAAACACTGTTTCCACATTTTTTTAGAAACGCAACATCCTTGAGTTTACTGTGCTAAAAACTCTTTTAGGTTCTAGTTGATTGAATCAGGCGTTACTTTGCGGAAGTTCATCTTCAAAATTGTTACTTGAACTAATATCTAGTGTAATTCCGCTTTAACTTCGCATTAAGTACATCAAGGAATATGAATTTTCTATTCTATTCTTAATTTAGAATATGAATTTTCTATTCTATTCTTAATTTAGAATAGAAAATTCATATTCCTTGATGTACTTAATGCGACGTTAAAGCGGAATTACACTAGATATTAGTTCAAGTAACAATCTTTTAGGTCCACTTGCAGGAAATTTGAGAGTTACATTTTTAAACGCAGGGTTAATTAGCTTACAGTTAAAATGTTACTAATGTCACTCTAATATTGTGTTAACTCAAGTTTAATGTCTGACTCTTGGTGGCGTAAGACGATTCTGATGAGCAGTTAACTCCGAGTTAAAAAGATAGGGCTTCTGCAAGTGGTCCTTATTGTCTTTAGATAGATAGATAGATAAACTCTTTATTGTTCACACCACAGATAACAAAACAACAAGAGAAAAATTATGATAAAACTTATTACATAGTGTAACAACTGGCGGCCTTATCACTAAAAGCGAATGTCTTTCTGGTCTGTCTATTTGAAATTCTGTAAAAACAAAGACTTTATAGGTAACACACGCTCTACTAAGTAGTGTGTAAAATAAAGTTATACGTAAAAAATATAATCTAAATAAATAATTATATTTTATTGTAGAAAACCTTCTTCGAGATAAATCGAAATTATGGTAATTCAAACAGACCAAAGTGACTGGAAATGAAATATAATCCTAGCGACGTATGTTAGTTTTGGCGACCACAAAAACGGCAAAACTTGTAAAACTTTTAGGGCCGATTTTTCAATGGTCAGATAAACAAACAAATAGTGTTTATTGAACTGATAGCTAACTATTCTGTTTTTCAATGGTCAGGTATCATTTACTAGACGAATAACTCATCTATCTGAGGTATAACTTTATTTGTCGGTGGAACGGCCAGATAGCAGTTTATTCTATGGAATAAATTGTTGAGACTGTCTAAATGATGGTCTTATGGGTTGTCACTGTAAAAAAAGATTGATATTTCCGATACGCAGAAACTAAATTAATTTTAATAAAAAAAAAACTACCATGAACAAACTACATGAGCTATTTACCATAGCCAAACCAGCCGACGACTTTTGCACCGATTAGTAGTACAGTGACGTTTAGACTAAAACTGACAAGACAGTGACATAAGCGAAAAGTGAAAATTCGAAGTCCTTTTATACCGCGTGGATATTCTAAAGTTTTGTTTCAACTGTCTGAAGTTAGCTTTTGTACACACTGAATAAATGGTCAGATAGTTATTCCCAATTTAAAATTGTATTGAAAAACCGAACGCCGTTTATGAGTCGAATAAACAGATTAATAAAGTTATTGGCTCGGTAGTTATTAGGCGAAAAAAGTAAGGATTGAAAAATCGGCCCTTAGAAAATTAAAATGAAAGTGTTTTGTTTTCCTATTCTATCTAATACCTGAAGCTTAAGTCATTCCTACTCTACATAAGTTAACAATATGATGTTGGTTCTGTTATTAATTATTAAAACATACGTACACAGTTTAAGCTTGTAGTGCCTACTCAATGCTACCGTTGGCGTTGGAAACCGTCCGTGTGTCTCTCCGGTTGCTAAGAACGAAATTAACGTGTGAACTCTATGAACTAGAGCAAGCTGAAACCCTAGCAGAGCTCCTAACTGAAACTATCTAAGTAAGTAAGTACTTACATACGAGTAAATTAATAATAAGTACTCGCTGCCTAAAGTATTCAATCCATTTCTTAAGATCAGCGCCATAAGGGCTGTGCCAGTGGTCTCCAGGCACAGAGCGCAGATCTTATCGAGGGGCGTAAAAATAACCAAAACCAAATTTTAGGTAACATACGGTAGTTAAAGTAGGTAGTTTTTTTTTAAAAAAAAAAGGTACCTACCTACTTATAGAAACTCGCAAAAGAAAGCGCCTAAAACGCTAGGGCTAGGCTAGGCTTAATAGGCCAAATTCCCCCATTCAGGGGAATTTGGCGTCGCACGCTCATGTGCATTTGCCAGTGTCAAGTACTAATCATTCGTTTTCACATATGAAGGGATGATTATGATGAGGTGATGATGAAGATGATGAATCCCTCCCCTTTCCCTATCCACTAAAGTTATGGATACTTTACTGAAACTTTAAGTGAAGTTTTGCAGAGAACACAAAAAGTCGTTTCGCAATGTTTGTATCATTTGCCCACACTCGAGCACGTTGACAAACCGATAAACGTTAATAATCCACCATTATTACACTTTAACACTCGAAGAATCACAAGTTTTAGAAAATAATACAAAATCACGACACCATTTTTTCGGTTCCCGCCAAAACTCCAAGGGTATCTTTGATACTTAGATTGAATAAAAACAGTTTGACTTTGACTTTGACTTTTTTGTTTGTATGAAAAAGGGGAATAGATGATTTTTTTCGCGATTTCAGGTTCGCCCCATGTAAGAGTTTATCATAATGATGAGTACAATGATATCCCAGAATATGTTCGTCGGCCCGTCGTTCAGAGATACACCTTATAACTGGAACCCAGTAAATAGCGATAGGGTTGCCTCGTGTCACATTTGGGACTCAGTGTATCATCCGGCGAAGTGTAAGTGTTGTAATACACCTCCGTGAAACCCTTCGGGAGAAAAAGGGTGACGAAATGTTATAGATATAATTTTCTTAGACTTCCTAATCTTCCTACCGAATAGTTAAGTAGTTATTTAGAGGTAACGAAAATTTCATGCTTTAATAGATAGCATGCATGCCTACGAATAAAAAAATAGTAAGTATTACTTGCTTCAACTAGGCAACTAGGCATCAATCATGAATCGTTCCAGTTGAATACCATTCAGATAACGTGTCACAGCAGTGGTCACCCTCGCCTTATTTAGTAAGCGCAGCGCACAAAACAAACAAGTTTCGCATCGGAGCTTATTGGGAAAAACTCAGCTCCAAACCAAGTCTTACTAGCTGAGCCTGTGTTTTTTTTACCCGACTACACAAGAAGGATGGTTATGTTTTTCGAGTGTATGTATGTATACCTATATGTATGTATGAGGTTTCTTTGACACGCCCTACAGCCTAAACAGCTGGTTGTATTTCGATATAATGAGGTGTGAAGTTTTTTGTTTTTCTTTTAAAAATGTTACTTGTTCACATAAATGAATTTTACATTCGTCTTATTACTAAGTACTTACGTTCCTAATACCTAATTAATATAGGTAGCTGTTTTGCTCAAACTATTTTCCTAACTCATTACAAAAGATAATTAAAATTAATTAACCCATATCTGTAAAGAAAGTGTAGTTTACAACAATTCTCCTCTTTTTCACCCATTAAAACATCTTGAAAGAAAATAGGTCGACTCAATAAGTATGAGATACTCGTACCATAAGGTACCCATAAAATTCTGCGAGTTTGGTAATTTTCTTCTTGAACTAAACTAACATGTTTTTCTCCCCGCCACCGACTATAAGACAAGATAGCAATGGCTTTTATAAACGTAATAAAATCCACATTACACCAACCTACCTACAGTAGTCCACACTTACAGTAGCGGATCCAGAATTTGGGTTTGAGGGGGCTCGGCCTAAGTGAAAGTCTACCAAACGCAAACGCAAGCCTATCAAGCCATAAAAAGGAATCTTTACCAAGATAGGTTAAGTAGATTTTGGTTTGGCTCACTCTACACAGTCTTTATAAATACAAAAGTACCTATTTTTGTCTGTTATCTTTTAAGACTCAGCAGCTAGATTGATGTCCAAAAAAACTTGCAAGGTGTGCAATGTGCATTGCTAGGATACTTTTTCCCCTAAAATGATAAATGGCGAGAATAAAGATACCTAAGTCTACCTACCACGATATCATACTTAATCCAATTTTTATTTTCATGTCGGTACCTACCTATGGATACATACTCGTAGATCTATGTCAACCTTTTGATTCCCCAATAACTCAAATTTTATACGACCTTCCAGTCTTCCTGTTTATTGGGCTAGCGGCCATTTCTCGTTTGGATCCGCTGGAAATCACGTAGTGCCTGGGACCCTATTCGGAGATTTCAGATTTTCATCTCACTTTTTTTCGTCCTTGTTGCTCTCGTTTTAAAAGGTCATAGGTGTGAGAGTGACCAATATAAAATCTCATCTCATCTCACGCGCAGGGAGGCTATTCCTGCGGGTGAGATGAGATGAGATTTTATCTTGGTCACTCTCACACTTATGACGTTTCAAACGAGAGCAACAAGGACAAAAAATGTGAGATGAGAATTTCAAATCTCCGAATAGGGTCCCAGGAATAGCCCCCCTAGTATGGACACTCGCAAAATGCAATCATTTAATATTCATTATGCCGTTTTATAGGTCGTAAAATGCTTTGTTTATGTTGACATCCATCTCTCCGGGCTTTAGCTTGGAAATAACGGAAATTGATATGGTTTATGTGATTGTTTTGGCTTTACAATTATTGTTGACTATCAATCAACGGCAGATAGAAGATATCAAGCTACTACCTTTGAACTATTGATGTGCCGTACTTCATGGGTATAAAGTTGTTTTGATTCTTGAGTTAATAGATCTTCGACTCTACGTCCCTCCTCGTAGAGACCATCTTCACAGCGTAAAGGTTACAAAATAGAACCTATGCTCATCTTGAAACTTTAGGACGATCTGCTATTAAATATTGACTGCTCACTAAAGATCTAAGAGCAATTAGATGCCAAGGGTAGGTCGTACTATGTGTAAATAAGAACGGCTGACGTAACAAATGTCTAGTGCACTTACTTACATTTTTTTAGGTACCTAAACGTACCTAACTAGGTATATCAGTTTTTGATAAAAATGATATGCCCAGATGGACCTAAAACGTTCCACGGGCCAAAAACAAAACAGCCAACTGTTAGGTTCTAAATGAACACAATATTTGACGTAATCCAAAAGACGTAACTACCTTTCACGCACACTAGTATAAAAAGTTGGCCAGTCACTTTTCGTTCACAAACAACTCTCTCTAGACATTTAAGTACTCATAGGTAAAGATATACCTAAGGTTCAAAGGTAAATAAGTGAGTATTTAAACCTAGACACGTACTTGCAAGGCATTACTTATGTACCTGTCAGTGCTAGTTATATATATCAAACAGCCTATTTGTCACGTACCTACATAATGTCGTCTAGGCATTAGATCACTCGATAGGTAAATGCGCCCATTAGGTGAAGTTGCTCCGATGACGGTATCCACTGTTCCTATCGATGACGTGAAGTCCCAGGAGCCACCTAGTGGGAATAAAGAAAACTGTAGAGCATTGCTTTCAAAACTTTCGGTCTACCCACATTTTTTTAAATATCTCATACCAAAGTATGAGAAGGGTATGTTTAGAGGTTAACAAATATAAAGATTACAAAGAGGTTGCTATTTTGATTATGTACCTACTTACTTACTAGTACTTACTAGCTAAGTACGTATTTCAAATAAGTATTTCAAAGTTCACTTGTGAACTTTGTGCGAGAAATACTAAGTACTTAATTAAACTTATGTTTAAGTTATAAGTACATAACGGATCTAGAGGGCTATTCCTACGCATGAGATGAGATGAGATTTTATTTTGGTCACTCTTCCACCTATGACTAATTTTAAACAAGAGCAACAAGGAAGAAAAATGATGAGATTGAATCTCACTCCGTAAGAATGGCTATTCTTACGGAGACTCCTAGACTAAGTTTAGAAGGAAGCGTGTCGTGCTGTAAACTAAAAATAAACGCCTGATTATAAACTGCTATCAATTCTATTCCGCTTACCTGATAAACAATATAGTCATATGTGGAGATGCATACCGTCTACCACCGTAAGTAAGCATCTCCATAAAATATAAATATTTCTGATTTTGCGTCTCCACTAACTAACGTTTGTTCTGTTCAAAACTAGCAATGTCTGCGTAGATAGGATTGGTAAGATAGAACGGTTACAAGAAGGAGGTGAATCATGCTGTGTCAGTCAGGCGCCAGACATTTTTAAGTGGAACGACGATGAGTAATATACGAGTCTTACTAACTTCATTGTTAAAGTTTTACAGAGAAATTTCTAGAGAAGAGTTATAGTAATCCTGAGATACGGAATTGCTTCATTTAGTGGTTAGATTTCTTCCTTAGGATCTGGAATAAAGATAATCAAGACTAAATACAGCTACCTATTTTTGCAGGTTTGAAACCGTTCAAATTTAAATAGTTAGGAAAATGGTTTCACGATTGAGTCGAGCCGAAGCCATTGTAATAATACTCGTATTCCGAAACTCACTCTTTTCTAAAAATGTCAATTATGTGTAGGTTTTCAAATAAGTAAGGGGGCGTCCAATAATTGCGTGAGGCATTTTTGAGAGTTTTCGACCCCCCCCCCCCCCCCCGCCCCCTCTCCCCCTGGTGAGATATCGTAATATTTTCGTCAAATCCCTCCCCCCCTCATCTAATCTCATGCGAGATTCTTCAAAATTCTATTTGGGTTGAAAACGTGTTGGAGTTTTGAGAATAAAATAACAAAAACACAACCTGTTCAATTACTTTTTACTGAAGACTTTTTACTTTTTACCGTAATTTAAAATCACAATCATAACATTAAATAATTAATATCAAACAAAAATTAAGAAAAGATTTATTCTAATATAGACTCGGACATGACATTTTTTACCATTTTCTGGGAGAAACATAAGTAGATGATATTTGCCAAGACCCTCCCTCCCCCTTTTAAATTAGACTAAAAATGTATTCACAGATAGCAAAAAGTAAAGAGTTTATTATGTTTCCATCATAATAATAATCATGTCATATAAATAAAATTTAAAATTTTTTTTTTGACTAGTTTAAGCCTTTCAAAGAGGCGTTTTCAAAAAAAAAAAATCATTAGTTTCAAAATTTGAAATAGATGGCGATGGTGTAGCGCTTGGAAAGTTCTGTCAAACCTCAAAAATGACAATTTGACATTGAAATATAAAAATTAAAATTAACTTCTGCTTTATAAGGGCAATACTACTGAGAGAAACTGAAACACTAAGATACTGGCAAATGCACAAGACGTGCGGCGCCATACTCCCCGGAGGGAGAAAAAAAAAAAAAAAACTTCTGCTTTCTCATCTGGGGGGCTATTCCTGCGCGTGAGATGAGATGAGATTTTATCTTGGTTACTCTCACACCTATGACGTTTCAAACGAGCAGCAAGCAGAGAGCAACAAGGACGAAAAAAAGTGAGATGAAAAATTCAAATCTCCGAATAGGGCCACTGACATTTAAAAATAAAACTCATTGCAGTTGCAGTTTTCGCTTACGATCGTAGTGGTATTTTCGAGTTACTTTTTTGCGCTTTTCAACGACCCTGCTTTGTTTCTGGACCCCTGTACCTTGCTCGAACGTGACCCTTGCATTTCTACCTGGACTTCGATTTGCCTTCGTATTTGCCGATTTCTTGGAATTTCACTCAAGATGCCTCAGGACTACGGCACATGGTCCCTTGCCAGCCTAAAGGCCGAGCTACGTAAAAGAAATGCTAAAGTTACGGGAAGAAAAGCAGTCTTGGTTCAAAGGTAAGTTGACCAAATTAAACATATCTGTCCAAACATAAATCAAACATACATGTATCTGAATAAACACTAAAGTCAAGTGCGCCAGTTTTGAGTGTTAAAACTGTAGAAAGTACCTGCCGGAGTATAATATTATACCGTCTACACACTGTAACACAATACATACATATTGACTGCATATGAGGCATATTGACTGGCCGCTGGTGACACATAAGACAAGTTTCAGATCTGTCCGAAGCATTGTTTAAGATCTTAGACCAAATGGATGCAATGTGTATGTGAAAGCTTGTGTTCTATAGGCCAATTGGACTTTCTCAACTTTGTATTATAGTTCTAGTAGTACTTACTAGCAACTCTCCACCACTTTGCTCCGGACCTATAAACCTATCATGAAAAATTATCCAACTGAGACAGAGAAACATGGAAATATTTATATAATATTAATTTTTAGATTCTACTGTGGTGGATTTAGAAGTTTGATTAAGAATGTGAAGTTAAATTATTATGTTTTGTTTCAGATTACTGGATTATGACATGATGTTTGGAGGATTAGTTAATGATCCAGATTCAGTTTATCACATCAGCGTCCCAGGACTGGAAAATTTTCATGATGTCAACAGTGACTCTGTGCTTCCAATTATTACTGAAGCAGACATTTATGCGTACAGCATACTGGGAGAGAGGGAAAATTTAACAACCTCTAAAAACATGTATGATGAAAATTATTTACTAACAAGTCGGTCAGTACATTCTGGAACTTCAACATTTGTAACTGCGGTCTGTGCTGCAGAAATGAAAAAAAATATTACTTATAATGTCACTCTAAAGGTTGAGCAAAACTCAATTTTGGAAGCACAGTGTGAGTGTGCTGCTGGCATGGGACCATATTCCCAGTGCAAGCATGTGCTGGTGTTAATGTATGGACTACTAGATTTCACCAATAATAAAATAATTAAAACCCGTGTCAGTCCAACATCAAATCTCCAAACATTTCATCAGCCGCCGCAAATGTATACTGGAGAGCCATGCAGAGTGGACCAGTTGAAACTGAAAATAAAAGATGAAAATTTAAAAAAAATTGCTACCTTTGACCCGAGGTCAAATGCCACAAACAAAGAAATGTTCACAGAACACCATATAAATTTAACAAATAATTATGTTGCTAACCACCTGAAAACCATCCCAATACAGCAGCTCAGCGAGCCAGCAAACAAAATGGCAGTGTACAGAGATCACGATTATGAAGAAAAAACCATGGAACAGATCTATTTGGACAGTCTGACTCTCAGTGATGAGCAGAGAAAGAAATTGGAAATAAAAACAAGAACCAACAAAAAATTATGGAAACGAATGAGACAGATGAGATTACATAGCTCAGATTTTGGCAGGATATGTAAAACAACCAACCCAGCAAAGCTATCCAAAGATATTTTAAAAAGGAAAGAAATTGTATCCATACCCACCAAGCACGGTCTTAAATACGAAAAAGCAGCCATCAGAGAGTTAGCATATGCTACTAGCGTAGAGGTTAAAAAATGCGGTATTGTTGTCCATCCCGAACAACAATATTTAGCTTGTACCCCAGATGGTACTTTTGATGAGGAAGGGGTGGTTGAGGTAAAGTGTCCCTATTCTGCAAGGAACCAACCAATATCTCCTGAAACTGTCCCCTACATATATCTCAGTGAAGAAGATGGACAGTGGAAACTAAAGGAAAATCACAACCATTACTACCAAATTCAGGGACAAATGTTGTGCACCGGGCGCTTAATATGCTATTTTGGTATTTATACAATTAGTGATTTTTGTATCATTAAAATTGAAAGAAATACTGAATTCATTGAAGAAATGTTGGGAAAATTGAAATTATTTTATAATGATCATTACAAACATAATTTTCTGTGCAAATACTTGTACAATATAAAAATGTGAAAGAATCATCAGTGATTTTTATTTGGAACTAGCTGCTCTCCGCGGTTTCACCCGCGGTTAAAAAGTATCCTATGTGCTATTCTAGACTACAATCTATCTCTGTGCCAAATTTCATCCAGATCTGTTCAGCCGTTCTGGCGTGAAAAAGTAACAAACATCCATCCGTCCATCCATCCATACATACAAACTTTCGCGTTTATAATATTAGTAGGATATGAAAACATTTAGTAATGTTAGCTTAGTTTTCCGGTGACATAAATAAAACAAGTTGAAAAATAAGTAGATTTATTTGTAAATCAGACCAAAGTTTTTTTAATATAGTGATATAGGCACAGAATAATCCCTATTTCATAGGGCATAATATATCTAGGTTTATTTGTTTTATGAAAATTTGCTTACAATATTCGATCTGTAGTTTACCAACATGGCACAAACAAATGCAATGTCACTTGCAAGTATTGTTTCTGTTTGATTCATGGGTTGTTTTAAAATTTTGTATGTCTTCATCATACCAATAATTCTCTCAACATGAACCCTTTTGCTTGCTACCTTTCTGTCTCTGACTAAGATTTCAGGAGTTATTTGATTACCTTTCTTAAAAAAGGTAGGCATATTCACTTTAACTCCATATGGCATTAACATATCCTGAACATTCAGACCTTTGTCAACCATTATTTCATCATTGTAATCAAATCTGGATAAAATATCACTCCTTTCTAGAATCTGCCTGTCTGTTGCTGAACCCCCATAGCAGGGAGAGACATAGGTAATCAAACCAGATGGAGCAATACCTATTAGAAACTTTACTGTGTTCCTATTTTTATAGCTAGAAAATGTTATCTGTTGAGCTAATGGTAAGCCTGGTTTCTTTATTGGACATTCAGTAGCATCTAGGACCACCCGGGTCATTGGGTATTTGTCATAGAAATCCAAAGGCATATATGATTTTACTTTCTCTCTATTTATCCACAAATCCAAGTTTTTCCATTGTAAAGTCATGAAGCGTATCCAGGTTATGAAAATATCTGCAACCTCTTTGACAGTTATGAAGAACAACGAGGCCAGATCTTCAAATTCTTTATGTCTACGTAAAATTATTAATGTAATAAAAAATTGTTCCAAAGCTTCCAATTTTGGCGAAGTTTTATAAAAATACTTTAAATTTGAGTAATCTCCAAGAGTGTAAAACACATACATCAGTTTTTCAAATGTCTCCAATCCAGTATAGAAGTGAAAAAGGTTGTCACTACTTTTGCATTTGTGTACACTCAAAAATCTCTCATCAGTTCTCGAAAATGATTTAGTAGCATGTGCAGTAGTTTGTGCAGATCTATCGCAATGAATAACTTTGTCACTACTTTTGCATTTGTGTACACTAGATAAACTCTTATCTGGTCCTGATAATGATTCTGTGGAATTATTTGTTTGGACGGATTTATTGCAAAAAATTACTTTGTCAGTACATTTGCACTTGTGTAAACTCTTAGGGGTTCCCAATAATGGTTCAATAGAATGAGTTGTTTGTACGGATTTATTACAATATTGTGATGTTTGATTCTGGTTTAAATTGGTTTCATGTTCTTTGGTAGTTTCATCTTGAATTTCGGTGATATAGGTAGTGGTGATCACCTCTATTTCTACACCACTTTCATCAGGAACTGGTGATGGATTCTCTGAATTTTTCGTATCATCACTGTTTATGTGTAGAGGGTCAACATCATCTAGACACATTTCAATATTTAAAGTTGGATATTCTTCAACAAACATGGTAGGAGGATCTGGAAAATACACAATCATGAATACTGATACATTTGGTATACAATAGAATTTTGCTGTTGAAACAAATAATATGCTTAGGTAAATTACCTAATCTGCTATAATTCTTAACAGCATTAGCTGGATTAAATGTGCTTTCAACAAGATCTGGTAACAATGGATCTCGTAAAACAATATCGCTAGACGAAGCCAAAACCATTGTAGGCCATGGAAAAACAGATGGTACAGCTGTTCTCTTCAGTCTTCTGAATGTGCCAACTGAATAACAGAAAAATAATGTTAGAATGTGTACACAATTCTGTAAAACTGCTTCATACGACACCAATAATGTTTAGGTTACCGGCAAAATCTATAATTAAGTTATTAAACGTTGCCGTATAAAACATAAATTGATGGTCCTCTATTACTTACACGTCGTATAAGTCCTAACATACAATCATATTACTTACACGTCTCAAAATCACTTGGGGTGAAATGAGCAGAACAAACACATGAATATTTACGTAGATGCCATCCAATTTTTCGATGTACATCTGTCCTCGTAGCTTTGACCCACTGTCGCCGTAAGTTTTCATCAGTTGGAAATATATGAACTCCTTTGTTTTTGCAAGTAACAACGGCACAGGTACGCATTTTAGTTAACCAAACCGAAAATAAATAAACAAACAAAACATGTAAACAAGCAACACATTCTTTGACCTTGACATTCTAAAAAGATCTACCTGGTGCTGCCAGTACTTTAACTACTTATTTCCAATAAATATGTCATTATAATCTTCCTGATTTCGAAATAGTACTAAAAGTACAATACATAGTAATAATATAATACAAATTATATAAATACAAATTATCTTGATAATCGTTTTGTTTTATAGATTTTTTTTTCCCAAATAAGACATTAATGTATTAATATGATCTTCTTATGGTTACATTTTTCCCTAAGACTGGGGAATCGATAAAGTGGCAATACCTAATCCATTTGACAGATCTATCAACGGGCTCCTCCTACGCCATCTACGAAAATATCGCGAACTTTTTTTTTTTTTAAAGAAAACGCCTCATTCCTTGAATGCTCAGCATTGACTGCAGTGTCAAAATATCTTTAGTAAAAAAAAAGCAAGTTGTTTGTTTTATGTACAAAAGATTCCCTCCTTAATTCTTAAAAGCGTATTTGGTCATCCATTCAAAGAAGAAGAAATAGATCCACATCAATCTCGACTCGCCCTTCGCCCAATATACTGTCGTTCTTTGTATGATTTTTTTATATGTTTATTTTACTCCGTCAAATTGGGCTTGCTGCCAACGACCACTACCAAAACAGCCACCAGTGGTGGCCGTTGGGAACAAAGTGGTTCCAACTACCGCCAGTGGGGTCCTTTTTAACTTGACACTGGCAAATGCACAAGACGTGCGACGCCAAATTCCCTTGAATGGGTGAGAAAAACAAAATCAAAATGTCATGACATTTTTGCTTTTTTTGACATTGACATTTTTGAATTACAGTGACATGCCACTGTCATTTCTATTATGCGCGCGCTTTTTCGCAGAAATCTGTTTGGTGTGTTTTGTTTGATTTCACTATTTTTGTTTCTGATAGTTGTTTCCATATTATTAGTATTTAAGTACATTTGCCATGAAAGTAACAGAAAACTGGAAATAGTTGCGAGACTTCGCTGAAAAGGTACCTTCCTAAAATAAAGTAAGACTTAATTCTTACCTAATTATTCGTTCCGAACTGAAGTTATTTTCTTGGAAGTTTTCAGGCATTCCCGCTATAAAATCAGTACCGGAGACAGGCCAGTTTTTCACGGAAATGGATAAACGTAAGCAACATAAAGTTCCGCCACCAAAGAGATTTAAATCGAATGATGACGAAGATGACAATGAAGTGCCATGCAGTTTTGAAGATCAACTCGCTGGTATGGATACTGGCGAGTTTGACTCACTACAAATTTTTGGCGAAGGACCAGAAAATCAAGCTACAAACATGAAATGGTCAAGACCACTGCCTCCTAATCTAGATCCTAAGAAAGATGCACTTGTCTTTCAACAACTGGACATTGATCACTATAATGGACAGCCCATTCAAGGTATGCCAGGATCACAGCTAGCTCCTATACCTATTATGAGAATGTACGGAATTACTATGGAAGGAAATTCAGTATGTTGTCATGTTCACGGATTCACACCCTACTTTTATGTTACTGTGCCTGTAAACTTCAGTGAGTCTACATGCAACGAATTGAAGGTAAACCTTAACAAGGCACTACTTGAAGATTTGAGAGCCAACAAAGATAATATCAAAGAGGCTGTTTTGGAAGTGCGGCTTGTCAAAGCAAAGTCAATTATGTACTACAAAGGCGATGATGATGTCACATTTGCAAGGGTTTCAGTAGCATTGCCAAAACTGATCGCACCATCAAAAAGATTGATTGAAAGACAACCACCATCATTTGGGTTAATGGATCCAAATTTCTATGAGACAAATATAGACTTTGATATTCGATTTATGGTTGACACTACAGTGGTTGGTTGCAGTTGGATTGAACTACCGGTTGGTAAATGGTTATTGAGAAATAAAAATTCAAACCTAACATATGAGTCCAGATGTCAAATAGAAGTAGACATTGCCTGGAATGCATTTATTGCTCACCAACCTGAAGGTGAGTGGTCAAAAGTAGCACCGTTTCGGATTTTGAGCTTTGATATAGAATGTGCTGGTAGAAAAGGTATTTTCCCAGAACCTAATCATGATCCTGTTATACAAATAGCTTCTATGGTGATCAGGCAAGGTGAGACAGAGCCATATGTTAGAAATGTTTTCACACTGAACACATGTGCACCAATAGTAGGCTCACAAGTTTTCAGTTTTCAATCTGAATCTGAAATGTTAGCAAAGTGGTCAGATTTCTTTCGTGAACTGGATCCAGACATCATTACTGGCTACAATATCAGCAACTTTGACTGGCCTTACCTCATTAATAGAGCAATACACTTGAAAGTTAAAAACTTTGATTTCTTGGGCAGAATCAAAAACTGCAGGTCTGTCATAAAGGATTCCATACTGCAGTCGAAACAGATGGGCCGGAGAGAAAATAAAAGCATTAATTTTGAAGGAAGAGTCCCATTTGACTTGATGCTTGTTCTTGTGCGAGATTACAAACTCAGATCATACACATTAAACGCTGTCAGTTATCACTTCCTTCAAGAGCAAAAAGAAGATGTTCACCACAGCATCATATCAGACTTGCAAAATGAAAGCGAACAGACTAGAAGGCGGTTGGCCATGTACTGTCTGAAAGACGCATATTTGCCCCTAAAACTGTTGAATAAATTAATGTGTATCATCAATTACATGGAAATGGCGAGAGTAACCGGAGTTCCCCTATTGTGTCTCCTCACAAGGGGCCAGCAAATTAAAGTTGTAAGCCAACTCTTACGGAAAGCAAAGGAAGCAGGGTATTTAATGCCTGCTTACAGTGGACAAGGGTCTGATGATCAGTTTGAAGGAGCAACTGTGATTGAACCCAAAAGAGGGTACTATGCTGATCCTATATCAACACTGGATTTTGCCTCACTGTACCCTAGCATAATGATTGCTCACAATTTATGCTACACAACACTAGTGCAGCCACAAATGCACAACAAGTTTCAACAGAATGAGGATGATGTTACAATGACTCCATCAAAGAATATGTTTGTGAAATCAAATGTGAGGAAAGGTTTACTGCCTGAAATTCTGGAGTCTTTGCTTGCTGCAAGAAAGAAAGCAAAAGCAGACTTAAAACAGGAGAAAGATCCATTCAAAAGATCAGTACTTGATGGTAGACAACTGGCTCTAAAAATCAGTGCTAACTCTGTTTATGGGTTTACAGGAGCTCAAGTAGGTAAACTGCCTTGCCTTGAAATTTCAGGCAGTGTAACTGCTTACGGTCGGACCATGATTGAATTTACCAAGACTGAAGTAGAGAAGAAGTATACAAAGGCAAATGGATACCAAGAAGATGCTTTAGTAATTTATGGAGACACTGACTCAGTAATGGTGAAGTTTGGTGTGAAAACACTTGAAGAAAGTATGGAACTAGGTAGAGAAGCAGCAGACTTTGTCTCAGCAAAGTTTGTGAAACCCATCAAGTTGGAGTTTGAAAAAGTATACTATCCATACTTGCTTATAAACAAGAAAAGATATGCAGGTTTGTACTTTACAAAGCCTGATAAGTATGACAAAATGGACTGCAAAGGCATTGAAACAGTAAGGCGAGATAACTGTCCCCTTGTTTCAAATATGATGAGTACATGCCTTCAAAAACTTCTAATAGACAGAGACCCTGATGGTGCAGTCAACTATGCTAAACAGATCATATCTGATTTGTTGTGCAATCGTATAGACATATCACAATTGGTGATAACAAAAGAACTCACAAAAAACGATTATGCAGCAAAACAAGCTCATGTGGAGCTTGCAAATAAAATGAAAAAACGAGATGCTGGCACTGCACCAAAGTTAGGAGACAGAGTTCCATACATTCTGACTTGTGCTGCTAAAAACACACCCGCTTATATGAAAGCTGAAGACCCAATCTATGTCTTGGAAAACAGTGTTCCTATAGACTTTAACCATTACTTGGAAAACCAACTGTCCAAGCCTCTCCTGCGGATATTTGAACCCATTCTTGGAGACAAAGCTGAATCTCTACTTCTCAAAGGAGAACATACAAGAACCAAAGCAATGGTGACATCCAAAGTTGGAGCTTTAGCTAAATTCACAAAGAAGACAGAGAAGTGCATTGGGTGCAAAACAATAATGCCAAACAATACAAAGCAAGCTTTGTGTAATCATTGCATGGATAAAGAAGGTCAGTTGTACATAACAGAAGTGTTTAAATTGAGACAACTCCAAGAAAAGTTCTCCAGACTCTGGACAGAGTGCCAAAGATGCCAAGGAAGTCTCCATGAGGAAGTTCTATGTACCAACAGGGACTGCACAATTTTCTATATGAGAAAGAAAATGGGTATTGAATTAGATGCACAAGAAAAAACTATCTCAAGATTTGGGGAACCCATTTGGTGATAAATAAGATTATTGTGTGGTTGTTACTTATAAATATTTAAGGAATAACAATAAAATATTTTGATGTCTTTTATATACTTTTTTATTCTGTTCAGTAATTAATATTATGTATGATTGTAGGTCAATCTTTACTATACACTAAATAAAATTTATCAATTTTCAGGTAAAAGGAATGTAGGAGTCTGGTCTTATATTTGATCTTGTGAACTTTATATACCTGAATACACAATATTACATTTACACACACAAACCACAGCTATTTACAGTAAACATACATTTTATCAACAATTTAATTACAGCACTAGAACATGCTATTGTTTTGTCAGCATGTAAGATATAGAATGTAGAATAGTCATTGCAATGAAAAGGTCATAACATCATCAAAAGATTATCTTAATTTACAAATCAATTTTTTTTTAAAGGAATGTATTTATAAATACGATAGCGTGTTTCAGTGCAATTCTGTAATGGCCAATTAGATTGGATTAACTTGGGTAGGTAGGTTGAATAAATGATATTATTACAAATAATATAGTTTTGACACATGTTATGTTTTTGTATGGGAGCAGCCTTTTTTAAAACAAGAAGTTACTTTTGATCCTTGAAATATTAACAGTTCTCTTCAGATGGATGAAGCCGTAGGGCGTAGCTAGTTTATCATAGGAATTATTCTAATGTATTTAACTTGACAATTTCTAATGTAGACAGTAACATTGCCAGTAGTAAAAAAATAGCTTACTTGGCTTTATTAAAAAAAAAACGAAAAACCTAGCATTTAAATTATCATTTTTTACAAAACTAATATAGGTAGTCATACTAAATCAGACACAAAAAAATAAGAACTTAGACCAAATGAGAGAAGAAACAGATGCTTACACAGCTCTATACAATAATTTTACAAACACTAATATTACCAGCTGCTATTCATAGTTCAGTGCTTGTTAATATCTATTAGCTGAGAAGCAGTCAACTGTTGTAGCAACTTAGCTGATGACTGCTATCTAGCTAAAGGATGACAGGGTACATTAGTCTATTTACATTTATATATTACTTTTTTATATCTATTTTATAACAGAACACTGATAATGAATTCATCTGTTTTCTTGAGATATAGATCTAGTTATGCTTTGTCTAGGTGTTTTGGAGCAGTTGTTTTTCACTGCAGTAATGTTGGGGACGGGCATTTCGTAGGGTGCAGCTATGCTGCCATTTGAAGTTAACTTCATGATGTCTTCCAGAGTCCTGATAAAGGTGTCACATGTTGCTGTGAGTAAACTTGAGGCATCATCAATTTTCTGTAATGAAACAAAAAATAAGCACAAAACAATTTATGTACCTACTCAAATTAGTAACTAATCTAGTCTACATTTAAATAATTTCTACTCAACTAGTGGCTTTCACTTTGTTCAGACATTTTGGTATGGATGAAAAGCAATCACACCATAGGTGTTTAAAATTAGAGGGATCTACAAGAGGACCACTTACAAAAAAAACCACATGGTATGTTGGTTTAAGGTTTGGTTAAGTTCATATTCATTTCTCAAAATTACCTGAATCTCAGGACCACCCTCAGAAGTAGCAGCACTTTTCACAGCATGCACTTGTTGCATCATAAGGTCACAGTACAGCCGCAACTCAGATTTCTTGTGGTATAATGAGTTGGGATCTTCCAGTACTGTAACTTTAACATTAACAAGTAAATTGATTTACATAGAGATTAGTATGTAGTCATGAATGAATTTTGAAACTGGTGTCCAGATGTTACCTTTGATATCTGCCTGGGAGTCAACACATGCTTTGGCACTGCCAAGGGCCACCAGCCACTTCTGTCTGTCTTGTGGAGAAGGAGCCCTCAAGTACATGTGCTGCTGCCCAGGAATCACCAGATCTAGCCTGGTGTTGTCAATATTATTAACTGGAAAAAAAAAACATGATTTTAAAAAACTGTAAGGGCAGGGCAAGGGGTGCATTTCATCATATTAGTGATGTTATCTGTTCTAGTAAATCACCATAGTGATCAATTTATCTATTTCAGAAGGGTATGCAAAGCATGTCATGTGTATTATTCATATTGTTGGTACTTTTAATATTTTTGTACAAGTTGGCATGATTTGTTTTTATTTTATTTTACTGAAACATGTTGCTAAATAAAAACAAAAGATCTTTGTACTAAGATGCAATTTAAAAAAATGACTATTTATACTAATCAACAACCATACAGTAAAATATATGTGTTGTATTAAGTTAGTATAAATAGTCATTTTAAATTGACCCAAGTACAAAGATTTGTATCTTTTGTTTTTAATAAGCAACATATGCAGCATGTTAAGTTTATTTTATCGAGGTAATTAACAGTAGATTACCATTTATTTGACAAACAGAAACTTTGACTGATCCTTTACATCCTTGACTGACTTCTTCCTGAGATTTGTAGTATGAAAGTATTCCATTTTCTAAAATAAACCACCTTGTCTGCCAACCTGCAACAACAACATAAGGTGCTTTATAGCAAAAAGCCTTTCACTCTCTTTGCAAATCACATTTAAAAGAATTATATGATCAATGCAACATATTTTCAAAGAGATTTAGAAGTTTACCGTTCCAGTAATTTGTCCACTTCCATAAAATACCTTCCATGAGGTAACGAAATTATTGAACTGTGAAATACGAACAATTTTTCGAATTTGCCGAATAAAATGCGAATTTAGTTTCGTTTTGTGAAAACGGAGAATACTTTTTGTATTTTGATGATTTTGCACAGCGTCTGTCAACTGTCAATAATTAACAATAAGTATATTACGTCAGGAGTTTTTGGTGGGAACCGAAAGATGGTGTCGTAATTTTGTATTATTTTCTAAAACTTGTGATTCTTCGAGTATTAAAGTGTAATAATTGTGGACTATTAACCTTTTCCGGTTCGTTAACGTGCACGAGTGTGGGCAAATGATACAAACATTAAAAAATGCTACTTTTCGTGTTCTTTACAAAACTTGACTTAAAGTTTCAGTAAAGTATCCACGGCTTTACTGAAATTGGAAAAAGGGAGGAATTCATCTCATCTTTCATCACCCACTCCTTTATCACCTTCATCTTAGATTTAATAATTCATACACGAAAAAATTAATGATAAGGTGGTATGGCCATATTGACTTTAGCCAGCCATACGGGCTAAACAAAAAAAAATTACTCTGTTATGCAGACTAGAGCCCTCATGGCCATACCACCTAGATAAGGACCGTTCATATCTACCGACATCGAGCGTGTCCGACACGTACCGGCACAGACACCGACCGGCACATTCTATTCACATCTACCGACATCGACCGACACCGACCGTTCACGTTATCGACGTCGGACAGCTCCGCTCGTCACTCCGAGTTATCACCCGAATCACACTTTTTTTTAAATTTAATTCATTTATTGTGCCGTCTGGCGCTGCAGTTTCAATTTTAACACATGATATAGTTAAAGATTTTAGAGTTATAGATGAAATAGGTACATCCATATTTTTTATAAGCTCTAATCACAGAATAAATAATAGAACGTACTAATCTTTACCTTAGCCTAGTGATTTGCAGGGTTATAAAATAAAAAAATGCGAAGTCGATATCGATAGCTACTAATGCTACTAATAGCTGCTTATTTTGTTGATAATTACCTACTATGGAGGGTTTGACTTAACTTAAGATTTTTTTTTCTTTTCAACATTTATTTGTTAATTTTTTCTCTGTCTATAACTTGTTTTACACTACCCGATGAGCCTTTAGCAGGCGTAATTGCTTTTTCATCAAACAATACAGCGTTTTAACTAATAACAAAAGACTGGGTGTTCCTTTGAACATGGATAAGTATTTACTTTTAATTGACGAAGAAAAAGAATCTCTCCGTCTAGTATAAAGGTTTGAAAACTAAAATGAGTTTATAATAACCATTATTTCATTAGCTAAATACTTATCCTATAAGCGAGGTGAAGCGCGTCAATATTTAATTTAAAGTAGCATAATAAACTAAAAAAAAGAAAAAAAGGCACCGCGCCATCAAAATATTCTTTGCGAGAATACTAGCAAAGCACGGTTGGAGCCGGTCGATATCTGTGAGTGTCTGTACGGGCACGTTACGGTAGGTGTGAAAACGCTCATACAAAATGTACGAAAGAATACTTACTTTGTCTGTGCCGGTACGTGTCGGGCACGCTCGATGTCGGTAGATATGAATGTAACTGTCTGTCCGGGCACGCGACGTGTCTGCGCGGACACGTTACGGTAGATGTGAAAACGCTCTAAAATCTATGAAAGAATACTATTTTGTCGGTGCCGGTACGTGTCGGGCACGCTCGATGTCGGTAGATATGAACGGACCTTTATCCGTATGTATTACAGTAATAATATACATTATAGTTACACTTTCTGCACTCGCACTAATCAAAGTGTAAACCAGGCTTTACACTCGAAGAGTCACATGTTTTAGGAAATTTTACGAAAATCGACACTTTCTTTTTAGTTCCCGCCAAAAACTCTCAATTTATACCTCAGAACATTAACTAAATCATAGCGGTTCCATAAGACAAAACCACAGAATATGCTCTATTACATAGGTCCAGGGACCCTATTCGGAGATTTAAGCATTTCATCTCACTTTTTTTCGTCCTTGTTGCTCTCGTTTGAAACGTCATAGGTGTGAGAGTGACCAAGATAAAATCTCATCTCATCTCACGCGTAGGAATAGCCCCCCAGGAATAGCCCCCCTGGGACCCTATTCGGAGATTCGAGATTCTCATCTCACATTTTATCGTCCTTGTTGCTCTCATTTGAAACGTCTTAAGTGTAAGTAGGAATAGAAACGAGTAGGAATAGCCCTCCAGGGGGGCTATTCCTGCGCGTGAGATGAGATGAGATTTTATCTTGGTCACTCTCACACTTATGACGTTTCAAACTAGAGCAACAAGGACGCAAAATGGTGAGATGAGAATCTCAAATCTCCGAATAGGGTCCCTGGGGGGCTATTCCTGCGCGTGAGATGAGATGAGATTTTATCTTGGTCACTCTCACACCTATTACTTTTCAAACAAGAGCAACAAGGATGAAAAAAGGTGAGATTGAAATCTCAATTCTCCGAATAGGGCCACTGGGATTAATGAGCAAGGTTCTCGAAACCACAAACATCTATTAAAGTAGCTCGAAAGTCGAAACGCAGCCAAAGGTACGTTTCCGTGGTAGTCAAATGGTGTAAGTGCGTAAAACTACAATTTTTCTAGTTATGTGACAGTAGTGGCCTGGGCAACGTTCAAATGATAATTGACCTTTTTTTTTGTTCTATTTCGCACTGGCATCGATGTACGGAACGACCAAGTTAATTTATAAACTCATTTAAGGTTTTTAAATTATCTTACTCTCACCAGGAAATACTGAATGCTATTTCTTTAAATTAAACAAATCCAATTTTTCATAAAACCACCCATATTTTTTACTTGAAACTAAAAAAAAAAAACTACAATCAAAGCCGGGACAAATATTCCTTAGACTGATGTCAACGTCAGATAAACGTCACAGTGTTGTGATAACGGTTTTTAGTTGCAACCGGGGAGTACGCTGAAATTCTCGGATTCCCGGGATATGGTTGGTTTCACACTGATGTATTGAACGGCAATGTTGCACTCTGGGTGCGCTCCGTTTTATGTATCCATTGAATGCTCTCTGACAGCGTGACGAGTGTGGTTTTTTCCCTCTATTCAGGCGAATTTGGCGTAGCACGTCTTGTGCATTTGTCAGTGTTAAGTTTATTATAATTTTTCACAGATGAAGGGGTGATGATAATGAGATGATGATAACAATAATGAATCCCTTCTCTTTTCCCATTTCAGTAAAATAATGCATAGTTCACTAAAACGTTTTGTCGAAAACTGAAACTGACACTGTTTGTGTCATTTGCTCGCAGTCGTGCATGTTCCGAACCGATATAAGTTATTCATCCACCCAAAGTTACGATAGCACTTTTTCGGTTCCCGCCAAAATCCCGGGTGTGGTTGTTTGTTGTTGGTTTTGAGTTTTGACAGTTGATTGACAGGCAGGGAGTTCTACTAATTTCCGTTTTCCAAAGTTCCAAACAAATTAATTAAAACAACGGACACGGGCGGCCAAACTTTTTAACAAAGTAGCTTTAATTAAATGAAGTCGCACTACTTTTGGTTAATTAAGCAATATGATTAAAAATATCGTCCTTCCGTCTTTTATTCTGCTAATTATTGTCACAAAAAGTAAGTTAGATAAAATAACAGTCCATAGAAAATCTGTTGATACATTTATTTCAATAATTTAACAAGTAATTTTTAGTTAAATGCTAAAAGGTTAACCCTCCATGCTCTAATTTGTCCTGGAATTGACAATAAAAGATAATCATCTCAAACCATTTTTGGGTTAAGTGACTTCTTGTTAACTGTAACCACTTTAACCCAAATAGATGTAAGTATACACTCGCTAGTATATATATAATATTAATTTCTTTTGTTATCTCATTTTTAGTATTTGCCCTGGAGTGCTACGTTTGCGAAAACCAGGAAGACAACAATGAAAAATGTGTGAAAACAATCAAGACCTGTGAATATGGACAGGATGTTTGTTTGACTGAGATCAAATGGGGAACGATGCCTTACTGGTCTCAAGGTGCTAAGAAGCAGTACTATATTTCAAAAAGGTGTTCCAATAAAACAGAATGTGCCACAACAAGGCAAAGGAACATGCCGCTGTGTACTCATATCTGGTACCAAGACTGGGTGTGTTCAGATTGCTGCCTCGGAGATCGTTGCAACTATTATGTCATTGTAAGTATTTGTTACATTGGTGCTTCAAAGTTAAACTGTAGAACTAAATAACAACCTACTACTACTATCTACTATTATTCATCATGCTATGGGCTTATTTCATCATTCAAAAACCATTTTGGTAATTTTTAAAGATCTCTTTTTTTCTAATTTATGATTATTTTTTTGTTTCAGAGTAAAAGCACCACTAATAACCCATTTTCAGTTGCGTTACTAGGTGGGTTGATGTTGCAGCTTCTATATTTTGCCCTGTAAGGAAAATAATGTTTGGAAGGTGAATTGACGGGCAGCACACACAGACGTAATAAAACAAAAGGGTGAAATATAAGTAGTGCAAGTATGTTGATGTCACCCACACCACCTCTTGTCAGTGAGATCTGAGAGCTAAATATCAAACAGATTACATCATTGTTTAAGTTATTTGCTGGACTTATGAAAAGATTTAAACAGTCCAAAACGGAGCTTTTAAATCTCTAACTAGAATCTCAAAATTATTTCTTTTATATTTTAAATGCATTTATTAGCTGTATTCAGCGCATTTACAAGAAAATTATTATTTTCTACATGTGTTTGATCATAGTCTTATGTTTTTTTTCTACTTCTACACTACGTCATTGTAGAATCAATCTAACAAATATTTTTAGCTCTGAATTAATTCCATCTTAGGTAAGTGTAATGTGTGTTTTTTATTTTAGCAGTTCCATCCAACTATAGAATTAGTGATGAGATCATGTAAACAATGACATTCCAATCAGAATGTATGTTACTATAATAATAATTCAGGAAATTTTTGCACACATGCACATGGGTGCCAGAGACTGACATACATTATATATTTTTAAAATAGATATTAACACCTAGAAATAGAACAACCACAAATGTTCATCACATGAATATATATCACACTATGTGGTAATTGAACCCACACCAGGCTCAGAAGGCAGGT
This sequence comes from Peribatodes rhomboidaria, assembly GCA_911728515.1. NCBI lineage: Eukaryota > Metazoa > Arthropoda > Insecta > Lepidoptera > Geometridae > Peribatodes > Peribatodes rhomboidaria. Next base: position 10,940,704 of record OU452172.1, read on the forward strand.
TCACTACCAACTGAGCCACCAAGGCAGTCAAAACACCAACATTTCTTTTTTTTTCGTGTTATACATACATATTATGTACCTACATAAATATAATTATAACAGCTTGAAAATAATAAAATCTGACTGTTACATAAAATTATAGGAATAAGATTTTTTTTAAATAATTAGTTAAATTAAGGACATGATTCTGTTTTGCAATACATACTTGATATTGTGATTTTTGCATGTTGTGAGACAAAGCTGCATTTAAGGCAATCATTTTTTTAATGGAAATTATATTTTATCATTTGTATTAAATAATTATCTAACAACTTATATAGGAAGTAAGTATGTATGTAATTTTTAATGCTATAAATAATTTTAAGACTAATAGCTAAATATTCCGTCCGAGATATTCCATCCTTAGACCTAAGTACTTTCTTATTTTTATGTTTTTTTTCTTAATATCAATATAAAATTGTTGTGCATAAAGAAAATAATTGTAAACTTGTACATTTTGTTACAAACGCTGCTGAGACCTATTATCATGTACTAATCTTTTAATAACCAGTGGACTTCAATTTTAATAAATGGAAATATTTTTAAATAATAATTTTATTAAATACTATCCGACCCCCGCTAACTTCGTACCGCCTAACAGTCGATTATTTAATTATTTTTAGGCAATTTTTAAAAATTCTCATCACCAATCATCCTCATACTTCAAGGAATATTCTAAAAAAAGAATTATAGAAATCGGTACAGCTGTTCTCGAGATTTGCGCTTAGCAACACATTCAGCGATTCATTTTAATAAAGAAAGATTAGTAAACCGTCCCGGCTTTGCACGGTTTCCTATACCTTTCGTGATGGTAAAAATCGCAAGGATTAGAGGATTGCGGATGTACAGATCGACGTGGAAAGCGACGTTTTAAACTATGTTGAATAGAAGAAGTAGGTAATGCTTTTTACGAAAATGCTAGTCAAGCATAGCTGAAGCCATGCTGAAGCTATAATTCAGCACATCATTTTATCTTAGCTACTGCCACCCTAATCAATTAGGGTGAGTACCTACATAAGCTAAGATGGCTGGATAGGTTAGGTTGGGGGCTCGCCTCCAGCTGTTGTGGATTATTATAAAACGATGATTTTTCGTTGTCCGATTCCTTTATTATTGCTTCTACTAGAGTCTATTGTCACTGAAACAACCGAACAACGTAAAAACATCGTTCTAATACAATTTACAACAGCTGGTCCTTCGAGCCAGTGTCATTCGGCATAAACAACCTTTCTTTTATTTACACTGTTAAAGCACAAAAGCTTTATTTAAATTATGTATTTTTATTATATATACATGGACCTCAGAACAATAAATAAAGCCAGTTGCTTTTCTTAAGTTATTATTCTGGGACATGTATCTATTGTACACATGCAAAGAATCCTCCCACATTACCATGTCTATGTGTGTACGTTTGGCACCCATGGGCTATCAAACGTCTTTAGAACAATATCTACAATGATCAACGGTAACATTGTACTATGCTATTACATTACTGCTGATTTAGCCGGTCTGTAGTCACAGGTTTCAAGGAAAATATACGATAAAAGGAAACTCCGATTTAAGTTTGCCGCTGTAAAATATTAAAACGTAGACTTAAAAAGTTTGTCATAGACAAAAAAAAAGAAGTTTTTTAATTCTACCTGTACTATCTGTGGTTGTTTTGTGATTTAAAAAGTTACAATAGTGATGTGCCCTAAGCATATTGGTATCAAGCAAGACCACTTCTACACATGTTCCAAAGATATGGAGGGCTATTCCTACAACACGAGATACCATCTCATCTCGAAAAAAATGCCTAAAATCGAGATGCCTTATTCTCTTCGCAAGAGATCGAGATTATCTCGATGGCTGGGGCCCGAGATGTCTCGAGTGGTCGGAGGCAGTCGAGACGTAAGTGAGATAGTGGGTCGCGACTCATTTGTTGCCACTTCGGTCCCGTAAATATATTTTTTCTACAAAACTGGCAACTCAGTATTTGAATACCTACTTTTGTCTTTGGCGGGAACCGAAAAAATGGTGTCGTGATTTTGTATTATTTTCTAAAACTTGTGATGCTTCGAGTGTTAAAGTGTAATAATTGTGTAACCTTTGCCGTGTTCGTTAACGTGCACGAGTGTAAGCAAATGATACAAACATTAGGAAATGCAACTTTTCGTGTTCTCTACAGAACTCGACTTAACGTTTCAGTAAAGTATCCACGACTGAAATGGGAAAAGGGGAGGGATTCATCTAATTTTTCATCACCCTCTCCGCTATCATCTTAAATTTAATAACCCATGTACAAAAATCAAACGGATGACAAGACGGTATGGCTATGTTGGATTTAGCCTGCCCTACGGGCAAAAAAAAATTCTATACGTCAATGTTTATACTTGTTTGTTAATATAAACTTAAAATTATTGCCTCTCACTTTTCAACCCAATAGTCGTAGACGGAGAAACCAATGGACTCAAGTACTGTTTAACCGGACATGAGATAGCCATATTTTCTAACAGTGTTGCTACTTAAGGATGGTTCCCTAAAAGTTAGGGAAGTTAGGGTAGATTTTTAACAGTAAATAAAATAGTAGACTTCAGATATTTTTTCTATATTTTATTCATTTTTAAACAAAATCAGCTTACTGTATACATTTCTTACTCTTTCGTTTGGTTCAGATGCACGCTTAGCTAAGTAATGTAGTCTCACCTTTAAATACTCCCATATAATGGCTTTTGTGAGCAGAAGTTCGTGGTTATCTAAAGGTGAACAATCGAATATATCGCCATGGCATTGAAATAAATGTTTATGGCTACATATTTTAAAACTTTCGTGTAAAAAATATTGTCTCGCATTCTTTCGTGTAATTAAGTTGGTTACGTTTCTCTTAAGAATTTTGCGTTGGTCTCCAATCAAATTTACCACATGCTTGTATCCAAATCTCTACAAGTTCAGCACTCGATGGAAATCTGTAAGGAAATATTAAGATATGTAGGGTAAATTCTGTATTCTGTATTAGTAACAACCAAAAAATTATAATATTGAACCATTTTCCATTTTTAAAAAAACGCTATTGTACAAAACCGATAATACGTGGCGTCCAATCTGGGCGGATAAAATAAATTTGTCAAATCCAATACGTCACCCAAAAAACATTTAGGCCCGTCTGCCTACGTCCTTGCTTAACTAGCTTCATTAAACTACTCCTAGCATAAAAAAAAATCTTGAATGAATCTTGAGCCATTTCTTAGGACTTTTAACTTTATGTGCCCGATAAGGGAATATTTCGCTAGGAGTAGATTAAACTAGTTAAATAAGGACTGTTTAAGCAATTCTTATGTTCAGTGCAAACGGGTGTTAGAAAACTAGGGTAAAATTGAAAGCTAGATTATGGCAACCCTAATTCAATATCTTGGAGGTTAGGTTTTTCTTTGCTTTTGCATAATTTGGCATTTTGCAGCAAACCTTTACATCCAAATAAGTGGTTCCTGCATCGATCCACTTTAATTAATATTTGTATTGATTTTAGAAGACATATTGTTTAGAGCAATGGCCAGTACCAACCTGTGAAATGTAACATCACTTATACCTTGTTTTGTTCTATTCTGACAACCCAAAATACAGCACTGCACCATCCTGACGATGTCCAAAACACTTCACCATGCGATGATAACAATTAGATTTGATTTTAGATGATATATTTTCGAAAAAACACAACAATCTCTCGGTCACGGTAATGTTTGACACCAAGCTGTCAAATATTGCTTGGAGTCAACCGGTTACAGCGACAGAGAGAAAAAAAGTATTAATCTTTCTCTTTCAAGCATGCTATTTTTTCATATGGCTGTTTCGCTGCGGAGTAAAAGAGACAGAAATGTGACTACGTCCATTGGTTTCTCCGTCTACGCCAATAGTCCACTTCATTTCGATCTGACAAGGACTATCCTATTTTATCAAAGGATCGCATCGCATTACGCTGGTTGGCGTAAACATATTCACTGATGCGTCGAAGTTATCGACAGTCAGTGCCGTGGGAGCAGCTGTTTGCATACTATCTGCTAGAATAAGTCTTAGTTATAAATGCCCATCTTACTTCTCAGTATTCACTGGAGAAGCGATTGCCCTTCTAGAAGCTATCCTCTATGTCAAGTCGCATAATCTCAACTACTCTATCATCTTTACTGAGTACACTAAGAGATCCTTTATAGGTGGCCAATTTTGCACAAGAGTGCAACCTATTTTACAACAATTTATGAGGGATTCCTTAATTTAACAAATTACAGGGAAACGAAATGAGGAGTGAAAAGGGTTTGACAAGATAGATTGTAAGCAGCTTTTGGAATCTTGAATACATCAATTATACTCGCATGGCCTTTTTCTTCCTAAATTTTTCCTCCTAAATCAATGGTCAAAATACTGGGAGACGTCCCAAAACATCAAGGGTAGATATGCTGATATCCAACCCAATAGGTATCCCTACAATTCCCTAGTTCTTCAAATTCCGCTCAACCGAGAAACATATGAGCATGATCTTATGTTGTCTCCAATTAAGTCACCCGTGCACTCTGGTTTATTTAGCCAAACTCAGGCTCAGGGAGCACTCAATCTGTGAATGTGGGTTGGATGAAGATAACACAGATCACATCTGCTTCAGTTGTCCCAATCTAAGTTTCCTTCTTATAAGATATCCTCTCCCGGACATAGTCCATCCTACTTCCTTCAAATATCTACAATCATGTTCCTCCCACCCCAAGCTATATAATATTGTTTGTAAATTTGTCTGTAAAAATAATATTAAGCTGTAAATATTATCCCCCTTAGCAATAAACGTTGTATAGCTTTGGAATAGTTATATAGTTTTGTCTTTTTTTTAATTCTTGAACTCTATTGAAGCTAGCAATAAATGTTGTATAGCCTCAGAATAGTTACAGTCTTTTGCCATTTTCGATTGAGTTCAAAAACAACAAAGAAAGATAAAGACAAAACACTGTATAATTATCCCAAGGCTATACACTGTTTATTGCTAAGGGGGTTAGTATATTTACCAAAGTGGAGTATACAATACAAATATTTTTCGGCATTGCATGTTGAACATAACATATCATATCATCACGCCTTTCCCCTGAATGGACTGGCAGAGGTGTACAACACCCACACTTTAGCGAACGATATTCAGTCCTAAATGTGACAGGCGGTGAGCTTGTCGCCATATACCGGGCTCCAGTTACTTAGCAAATGACATTAGATATGTACATATGCTCACACAATGAATAAGTTGGTGCATGCCTTTGGCTGGGTCCAAACCCTCTCCTTCTGGCTTGAGAGGCGTATCTTCTGCGACTAGGCTATCATCACTAGTATGTTAAATAACAAGACATAATACAATAAAAAAAACTGATTTATTTATCTTTTTCGCTGCATGCTTTTTCAAAATCTGTTTGTACTCATTAGAATGTCCTTAAAACAATAACAGATTACTTCCAAAATATTAAGTAAAGCATCTTGAATTTAAGTAGCAGTGCAGGTTTCCATCACAATTCAATCTGCAAACAAAAAATCACAATGTTACTTAATGTATCAAACATTATATTTTACTTTTGCTCTGCATTACATGACTGATTTAAATTATCTTGTTTAGGACATACTGGACAGATTTATGGGAAAATATAGGAAATGATTATAATTTTTCCCAAAGTGAACGGTATACTACTTAGATAAAAGTCAATTTGTCCTTTGTTGGCAAGCACATCACTAGGGAATGGCTAGATTGTCTTGCCTAAAACTCTCTATGTAATATTAGTTTGTATAGTCCGTTAGCCGAACCTCATTGCAAAGCACTAAATGTAAGAAGCTGAGAGCTGAGCTTCACCGCACTGGGTATGAAGTATAGCTATAGGTACAGAGATCAGCTAGTAAGTATATTACCTAATGCAGAGTGTAAGGTAGGTAGATTGGCAATATAGATATCTTAACTAATAATTTAAAAATGAATTTGTTTGTTTGTTCTGCTGTCACACCTCAACTACTCAATCTATCATCATGAAATTTTGCATACACAATGTCAGAGGTACAGAAAAGGACGATGATAAGACAATGAAGAGGATGATAGAGATAATGGTTCTGCAGGACCGCAGGTGAAACTGTGGGGTGCAGCTACTTGATATATATGTATAAATGTGCTTATCCAGATTATTCCTATAGTATCTATCTTTATCTCTGTGCCAAATTTAATTCAGAACAACCATCATCTATCTAATATATACATATGTACTTCCATTCAAACTTTTGCCTTTTTAAAATTAGTGTAAAGTGTGATTTCTCAGATACTTACTTACTGGGTCTAAGAAAATTCAATTTTTTTGTTCATACAAATATTATGTAACTAAGTCCACAGATTTGTTGTTGATAGTGGTTGTGATTGCTGTTTAGCTCATCCACAGTCAGGTTTCTAAAGCCAACTTGGAAACCATTAGTCACGTACGAGTCCTTGGGTGACTTGTTTGTTGGTAGGTGTTAGGCTCGAACGGCATAAATTACGCAGTAGGTATCTGAAACATTTTTCAATTTATAAACAAGAAAAAGTTTGTGACTTTTAGGTTAAGTTAACCTTGGTTATTTACAAATTATGTGGTCATACATAGTGATAAGAAAGTACTTAATACTTACAATTATCTCCACAAGTATCCTGGCGTCACTTTATTAACCCTGTTAGATTATTTTGAAGGTTTTATGTTATTAGTACATAGGGGCGATTGATTCGGAAAAAACTTCCAAACCGGTCTTCCATTCCATTGGGTTTAACGACAAACGAAAGCCTTAGTAGTTCCTATTAAGTGTTTAATGTTGTTAATCGTGATAGTTTTTGTAGGCGTGATGACGAAAAGATTTTTAGATTATAATAACCTCTATTTGTAAACAAAACAATGACTTATTTGGCTAAGTGCGTTTCGTTCCCCACAAATCCTTTAAGGAATGAAAATGTTATATTTTATTCTTCTCACTTTTATAACTTGTAATAATTATCATATTATTAGTTCATTTGATTAAACATATCGATATTTAATTATTGTATGCCTTTAATGAGCAGAATGGTCCCGAAATACGTTTTATCGATTTTACCGGTTTTTAGCAAGCACAGTCGAGTAAAATGGAACGTAATTTGAGTGAGAAAAGCCCATCTCATCTCATGCTTGTTTGAGAATACCACATGGTTTGTTTTTAGGAGATTCTCCCTCGAGTTCTAGGAATCGAGATCGAGATGAAAAAGTCCTATCTCCGAATCGGGCCCATGATAGATTAATCCTTAAGGCGGAAGCCACACGAGCGTAATTTTGCGAACGCAATTTTGGTCCCATAACAATTTGCTTGGCAAAAATTCAACACAAGCATAATTTTTCTGCCGTGAGTCATTTTCGATCGCGTTTTGCGGTCAACAGAGAGCTGCCAGATTATGTAGTTGCTATCCAAATTTCGTAGGTGTTATTTTTAATAAGTTTGTGTCGTGCAATGTTTCCGGTAAAAATTTTGGTTGAGCATTTAGGCCAGTAAAAATTGAATTTAACCTCGCACTAAATTTCCGATCCAGTTTTTAAATAAGGTTTAAGGTTACTAACTGAACATAAAGTCACATAACAAGAAGTTTTTCGACTGATTTTTAGGAAACTACGCATTTTAGGGAAAAAGTTTTTGAAACTATTAATGTGCGAAATAATAATCGTGCGAAATAGTAATTCGTAAACGTTAAGCTTAACAAAAAAGTTAAAAGCAAATAAAAGATGCAAAATTATCTTTTATTTGCTTTCAACTTGTTTGCAAAGCTTAACGTTTACGAATGGCCCATTTAATTATCTGGTTATTATTTTTTAATAAGAGTTATCAGCTGAGTTAGAAAAACTGGTTTGTAAGTCAGATTCCCGTGTAATAGAAGTATAGATAAGGCAGCTTTGTCGTGGCTCAGTCGCGGATGTGTTCAGGTAATTTTCTTACAAAACCCGTGTGCCGTACATGGCAGTTCTTCCTCAACTTGCATCAGGTTTGTATTTTGTAGCCCACTCAACAGGGGTACCAAGCCAATACACGCGTGTTTACATTGGCTTCCATGTGGTAGAGTATGGCTGGATTCGTTAAATTTCACTTGATATTATTTTATAAAGGTATTTTCTTTGAAATCATGTCTCATCCCTAGCGCGAAGTGCCAACCGTAACTGACTGAGCTGTGACAGCAGCGTTGCCATAATGTTACTTCTTTATCATTTTACGTTAATTTTGAGACTCTCATGTTAACTCTATGTTAAAGGACTCAAAATGTTACTCTTAGTACATGTATATTATTTCAAAATTTTCTGGCAAAAAAGTTTGTCCTTACTTTTTTATTTAAGTTGTATGTTTTGATAATTTTCATGACTTTCATTTTCCACATAAAATAAAATGTTTTTCGGTTTAAAATAGCATCGTTTAGCATCGTGATCCATTAATGTTACTTTTCTAGTCAAATGTTCCTTTTTTAGCTGTCTCGTGTTTTATTTGACTATCAGCCACTGGCAGCACTGTGTGACAGCTAAGCAGCCTGCACCTGCAGCAGTGTCATCCGTTTTTGAAACACCATTTCATTTTTCAAAGAATATTTGGCTATAAATTCTTTAGCTATGAATTGGATTTATTTAAATATATATAATTACAAATTTGCAGCATGCGTTCTTGTTTTGGTAAGTGTTAAATATCCCGATATTAGTTCATGAATGACACCGTACGATTGACCGAATTGTACCAAGAAATCCGATTGATTGTTGATTTTATGGTGAATTAGTAATAATTAATTGGTTTATTCTAACGTAGGTTGTTATGTTTCAGTTGTGCCACAGTTTCTACAACCCCACCGATAGCGGCGCAGTGCAAGTAACTCAAAGCAATTTAGACATGGTTTTAGGTGAGTAAATACGTGTATTTGTCTTAGAACCTGCATTCTGGTATTGGGAAAGGTATTATTTCTTCCTGGAACTACCTTAAGTTTTTTCATTTCTACTTTAATAATATTGCCTAACCTAAGAATCATTCACCAGATTGCTGTTTGTGTTAAAAATTAAATGAATACATAAAAGCTGCATACTCGAATGCTAGAAAAAGCTCTGTAAAATTAAATGAAAATAAATAGTTGAAGTATATTCATAGTGTCAGAGCGTGTCATTTCTACCTTTGAATATAAATGTCAAAGAATAGTTGCAAAACTATTCTTTGACTACTACTACCTATAAAAACTATAAGTACCATAGAAATAATAAATATGATTTTGGTTTCTAATTTAACTAATTGTGATCTTATTACTACAATTAAAGCTTGGTTCCGTTTTCCTCCACTCTCATTTAGCCAAACCAAGTCCTAAAATGGAGATATCTTTGAACTATTTATGTCATACTAGCTGCACCCCCCGGTTTCACCCGCACTTAAATAGTATCCTATATGCTATTCTAGGCTATAATCTATCTCAGCGCCAAATTTCATCCAGATCTGTTCAGCTGTTCTGGCGTGAAAGAGTAACAAACATCCATCCATCTTTACAAACTGTCGCATTCATAATATTAGTAGGATTTTGAATATTAACATAAAACCTTGCTATTCAACTTTGTTAAATTTGCAAGCAGTTAAAAATGTTCACAAATATTTAACACTCTTACTTATAAACACCTCTTGATGTTAAAAGATTATGATGAATATTGGTCACGAGTTTAATTTTGCTTGTCAAAATAACCAACAATTAAGAAAGGCTGATTATATATTATCCAACAGGGTTTTCGTAACTCTTACAGCCAATTTGTAAATTTTTTTTGGGATTTTTTAAAATTTTTCTTTGCATAAGAACCATCCTAGTACTTCATGGAATATTCTAAAAAAATAATTAGTGGAATTGGTTCAGCTGTTCTCGAGAATTGAGATTGATTTGAGATTGAGATTTGAGCAACACATTCAGCAATTAATTTTTTATGTTTAACTGTTAAATCCTATCCTACTAATATTATAAAGGCGAAAGTTTGTAAGAATGGATGTATGGATGTTTGTTACTCTTTCACGCAAGAATGGCTGAACAGATCTGGATGAAATTTGGCACAGAGATAGATTACAGTCTAGAATAGCATATAGGATACTTTTTAACCGCGGGTGAAACCGTGGGGCGCAGCTAGTAAAGTATAAATCTTTCATCATAAAACACAAGTTTTTAGCAATAGAACAAAAAATAAAGTAGTAAAAAATCAGAGAAAATAGTAAATAAACTTGATGAAAAAGCAATATGGTAAAGTCAGTTGTTGAACCAAAGGTAAATATCTAAAACAATGCTCTGACTTTAATATATTCATATTAAATATTGCGTTAAAAAAACCATCCATACTGATGCCTGGTTACAGCTAATTAATATTTCATTTCACTCATTATTAAAAAAATAAAACCTTGATGTTTTCCTTGTTTTTTTTTTAAATTAGGACCTATTCTACATAAAAAAAAAAGGATTTATAAATTAATAAATTCAATAACCTACTTTAGAATGCTGTTAACCATCTATTAATGATGCCAATGAATATGATGGCCTTCATAATATTTTTATAGACTGTCTCAGTGGCTCAGTTGTTAGTGAACCTGAGCTTCGGGGTGTGGGTTCGATTCCCACCTAGGGCAAACATTTATGTGATGAACATTTGTGTTTGTTCTATGTCTGGGTGTTAATATCTATTTAAGTATGTATTTAAAAATATCTAAGTATGTATATCAGTCTCTGGCAGGCAACATCTGCTGAGTATGGGGTCAGGCGACTGTCTGTGGAAGTGTCCCAAATTTATTATATTTATTATTGATGACAAGAGGAGGGAGTGAAATTAAATCTCTAACTTTGTGTACAGACTGTACAATTATGTTACAGGCAATCTCACTTGTCTCTGATTTACGATGTAATTTATTTCTTTTCAGCTTCTAATGAAGTAGTATTTATTAATTTTTATGCGGAATGGTGTAAGTTCAGCAATATGCTGATGCCCATATTTGACGATGCCGCTGATGCGGTGACCAAAGCTGGCTATGACACGGGAAAAGTGGTCATGGGCAAAGTAGATTGTGATAAGGAAGGTGCAGTCGCAACTAGGTTCCACATTACCAAGTATCCTACGTTAAAGTTGTTCCGAAATGGATTGCCTGCTAAGAAAGAGTATAGAGGTAAGTAGCAAAGATTATAAATAGTTTTTAACCAGAATTTTTTATTTCCTGACTACTTGTATGAGTTTCATATAAAAAATTGCTTACAAAGTATTATAAAAGTGTCATTGACCTTTGCATCCAATTACATTTCTCTGTTTTTGCAAACTTCGAAGGTTTTAATTAAGTACTTGGTTTTAATCGTAAATATTACTTAATAATCTTTTATTTTAAATTTGATAAAGGTGATGTATAAAATGTTTTTTTGTTCTTCTTTAGGTCAGCGGTCTGTTGAAGCATTTGCGGACTTCATAAAAAAACAGCTGACGGACTCAGTTATTGAATTCAGCACGATCAAAGAGCTGCTGGACTTGAGTGATGAGAAAAGACACATCATTGCATATATGGACAGACGGGACCAGCCAGAATATGAAACTGTGAGGAGGGTGGCTGCAAGTCTGAAGGACGAGTGCCTATTCCATGCTGGGTTTGGTGATGCTTCTCAACAAATGCATCCAGCAGGTATGATTACTACTTAGGTACAGATTAAATAAAAGTGCCTTAGGTCTTATACAAAATCATTAACAAGTTTTTTTAAATACTACTTTCTGATACTCTAGCAGTTTTAAGCTGATGGGTGTCATGTGCACTTTTTTTTGTGTGCAAGTTTAAAATATGTTTTGGTTTAATACTGTCTCCTCCTGTGGTTATACCTTCTTTAACGTGCGCCTGTGTATAAATCTTTTAACGATCTTATGGGAATTGACCTTTGTTATAAATGAAAGATAGTCACCAACTGACTGTGAAGACTGATGTGACTAAATCTTATTTAAGATCCACACACGTCATACAATTCGTGGAGGGCTTAAATAAATTTCGCTTGTTTATCCAACTGCCTGCCTAGAAGTAGGGTAATGTTGACTTGACCGATTTTGGATTGTGAGGCGTAGTTAAATCAGTTGTATCCATAGTGAAAAAATTATAATATTTGAGCTGAATAAATCAAAGGACACTCTTAGGCTGGTAGCTCACTTAGGAATCGGTGCGACGTCTAGGCAGCGTCGCGGCGACGTCGTTGTTTCCGCTCACTTACTGCAGTCGAGGAGCGAGCGTCTATGCTACCTCCTCACATTAAATTCATGACTCCGCCTCCACTAGCCGGTATGAGAGCGTATACTCTAGCGTAGAGGAACACTCTAGTATGAGAGCGCACTCACATTCATTTATGAAAAAACTTTTCAACCAAAAATTTAACCAAAAATTTAACCAAAAATTTAACTGCCGAAAAACTGCAAAAGCAAAAAATAATTAAAAACTAAGTTCTTAAACTAATGTAGGTATACCTAAGTAATTTTGATTTGGCGCCAAACTTAGGTAGGTACCTATACTCATTTACGCCGCCGCCGCGCATCACACTTTAAGCAGGTAATTAATTAATTACCTGATTTGCTTATTAGGCGTCGACTAAATTAATTTGAGAGTTACGACCATAACTAGAAAGTAATGCAGTTAGATAAGTAAGGAAATTCTTAATGACCTAATTACTAACTTGCATTGCTGTTTTATGTAATGTAAGTTTTATTATTAAAATACAATTATTTAGGTAATGTTTATAAATTACATTTAGGTAATTTTTTAAAGTTGAAAAAATCTTAAACGTGTACTAATAATCTAGGAACCCGAACCCTACAATATAACAAACATGTTTTTATGTGTATTCTTTATTAATAAGCATAAAACGAGTACAATGTAACAGTTAATTATTAAGCGTCCCGTGATAAACCGCGTCAACAGTCGCCCGAATGCACGTATCGTGGAACGGTTGACCAGAGAAAGAGAGAGGTGTTTTTAATATTTATGAAATTCTTACGGAGCCCCTACAGGGGTTCGTGGAACCCTAGGGTTCCATGGAACACACTTTGAGTATGGCTGATCTAGGACAATAGTTTTTATTGAAAATGGAACGCAGCAAATCCTGGACTGCTATCCTACTTGGGTTGTATTGTGCATGCCTTCTGCTGGCGTCTACCCAAACCAACGCTCCTTCTTTAAATATTGAAACTGGTTCAGTGTTCTACTTGGCCAAACGCAAAACATATCACCCTCACAGAAATAGAAAAATAAGCTGTTTTCACATTTTGTTCAAAGAAATCGTAATTCAATCATTTTATTGGCTCTTAAAGATAATCCTCATAATTCCAGGTCAGCCAATCGTCGTATTCAGACCAGACAAGAAAACCTCGACCGATGCCGACGAAACATTCACCGGCTCTCTACTAAACTTTGAGGAGTTGAACAGCTGGGTCCAGAAGAGATGCATACCGTTAGTCCGAGAGATTACATTCGAAAACGCAGAGGAGTTGACCGAGGAAGGGCTGCCGTTCCTGATCCTATTCCATCACCCGTCTGACACGGAGAGTATTAAGAAGTACAAAGATATTATATCGCGAGAACTTGTTAATGAGAAACGTGAGTATTTACTTTGTTAAGTTTAGACAAAGGTTTTATTGTGTAGTGGCGTAGTCGCGATGGTAATCGTGAGCTTGCCCGTTCGCTTGTATGTCCTAGAAATGGCGCAAGTGGCATGACACGAGCTATATGTAATAATAATAACAATCGAGCTATAAGTAATAATAATAAAAATCAAGCTATAATTAATTTTAGTAATAATCGTATAAGTTATGAGTACTTCCTACTAATATTATAAACGCGAAAGTTTGTAAGAATGGATGGATGGATGGATGGATGGATGGATGGATGGATGGATGGATGGATGGATGGATGGATGTTTGTTACTCTTTCACGCCAGAACAGCTGAACAGATCTAGATGAAATTTGGCACAGAGATAGAGTATTGTCTAGAATAGCACATAGGATACTTTTTATCCGCGGGTGAAACCGCTGGGCGCAGCTTGTAATTAATATGTCTAGAGAGAGTTCCATACTGTTTATGAACGAAAAGTGGCAGGCCAACTTTTTTTATACTACTGTGCGTGACATATACGTCATTTACTAGGGTTGTGCCATACATTTTGTTCATTTAGTACCTAACAGTTGGCTGTTATTTCTTTTGACCCGTGCAATGTTTTTTCGAGCCATCTGGACTTCATATGATTTATCAAAGGGCACGAGATGACCATTGCCACTAAAGTTACACAAGAATCTTTCCGGGTCAGGCAGACTTGCTAGCGATTATTGTGTTCCGTTGTTTTTAGTCTTTAACTGTGTTTTTAGTCATATAAACCGCGATGTTACTATCTCACTAAATGATAACATTGAATCATTCAATCGTTTCTTATAATAACTCAACTAATATACAGAAAGACAACTTGAGATAAGCATAGTGAGTTACGTGTTTAATTGATGACTAAAGTTAAATACGCGCTTCTTAAGCCTTAAAAGGGCCGCGACGCTCTGAAATTTCCATACAAACGCGCCTCTCAAATATCTTGAAAACCATTTGTCAGATTATGATGAAATTTAGCATGTACAATTAATTTAACAATATATCCGCCCCTATGTTCTTGGTTTTTTTTAAAAACGTTCTCAAGCGAAAATAGAGCTATGAAAAATTTCCGCATTTGTAACGGGTCATTTTTGACTGATTTATTCAATAGATAGACAAAGCAAATCAAAAATTCCTTTACATAGGGAGGTTGTCTAAATCATTAGCTTTTAAATGAATCCACAATACAAAGAACATTCCTAGTGATTTAAGAATGATTAGAGAAGTGCAAAAGTCATTAAAAAAAATTAATTCCACTTTGTCACTCTGTAGGTAACTTTAAAGGCTCGTCAGGATCTTTGTTTGCTCTCTTCGCTCGTCATCTTTTTCTAGACGAAATGGTTATGGAAAACCTTAAGCCAATGCGAAGTTAGTGTAAAGTGGTCGCCGGACTCTTAAGTGACAAAGACAACAACGAAAAATTGTTAAGAAATCTGTTTAATCTGCTGCTTACTTTGTTTCCAAAACAATGAAATATCGATGTCGTCAATGAGTCTGCATCATAGTGCATGACGTCATTTGAATGGGTAGAATGTGTTTGTACTAGAACTTTCTTGAAGTAAACGTAGGTAAATCAAGGATTTTCGATGCATTAACGGTGATTCAAAATGTTACACTTTCATTGATAAGCCCGACACATGACAGGAAAAACATTATTTTCGGCAACTATGTTGCAAGGCCTATAATTATGAAACACATGACACACTTGTTTTCATTTCCTTTTTTTACCTTTTTTTATTGAATGCGAAATGATAATAGGGTTGATATTTCAATGTCAGGAGTATTCATGACCCATCAGGCATGGTGCTTTTTAATTCGTCGTTGAGTTCGTAATTATTATAAACTAGAGTTTGCCCGCGGCTCTGCCCGCGTGGAATCTATTGCATAGCAATTAATTACCTATTATGTAAATCCATTCAGTAGTTTTAGTGGTTAAGTAACAGTTACCTACTAAATTAATAGTACAGTGATGTAAATAATAAAATGTTGAGCAAAAACATAAGTATTCTTGTTTATTGTTTTATTTTACTTTTTAATGTTAGTTTTGTAAAGACACTTTTCCGTTGAAAAACAGAATCTAGCTGTTCAAACATTTGTTTTGCGTTTTGGCTATCTTGTATGATCGATAAATGTTTGTCGGTTATACATTGAATTATTATAGCCTTTGCTTTTGAGTCATCTAATTTTTGTTTTTGTTCATGCTGGATATCTTTATTTTCGTATTCTAATATCTGTAAAACCTGTTTTTCTTCTAGTAAGGATTTTACTCTAAACTTCCAGTTAGAATAATTTTCGCCTTTTAGTATTGGCAAAATAATGACGTTTGTGTACATTTTACTTTTGAGATATTATTTTCTCACCTTTATCCTTTAAAATGGCCCATAACCTTATGTTGGAGCAAGGTTTCCAATAATATCTGCTTTATAAGCACGACACGTTATTTAACAGGCTTTATTTAATATTATACAGAATTACAGACATTAGCCATTAATAGAATTTTCACACTGACACTGCTGGATTGACACTGTTTAAAAAAGAACTTCCTCAATAAGATAGTTTCTACGAAACTATCCAATGAGGTAGTATTCTCTTCAATTTGAACTTGCGATTTTATCTTGCTTATTATACAAAAATTACACATCCAAAACCATAAATATTAAGTTTGTCGCTACTCCCGAGGTCAAGGAATCGAATTACATGCAAATTCCCGAAAAACAGGTAGTTGTTTGGGAGAAACATGTAAAGGAAGTTTTGTAGAGCGCCATCTCACTCCATCTTGCGTTTTTATCTCGTTCTGGTTTTTCACTTTTATTATATAGATCTTGTTTATTGTTTTATTTTCCTTTTTAATGTTAGTTTTGTAAAGACACTTTTCCGTTGAAAAACAGAATCTAGCTGTTCAAACATTTGTTTTGCGTTTTGGCTATCTTGTATGATCGATAAATGTTTGTCGGTTATACATTGAATTATTATAGCCTTTGCTTTTGAGTCATCTAATTTTTGTTTTTGTTCATGCTGGATATCTTTATTTTCGTATTCTAATATCTGTAAAACCTGTTTTTCTTCTAGTAAGGATTTTACTCTAAACTTCCAGTTAGAATAATTTTCGCCTTTTAGTATTGGCAAAATAATGACGTTTGTGTACATTTTACTTTTGAGATATTATTTTCTCACCTTTATCCTTTAAAATGGCCCATAACCTTATGTTGGAGCAAGGTTTCCAATAATATCTGCTTTATAAGCACGACACGTTATTTAACAGGCTTTATTTAATATTATACAGAATTACAGACATTAGCCATTAATAGAATTTTCACACTGACACTGCTGGATTGACACTGTTTAAAAAAGAACTTCCTCAATAAGATAGTTTCTACGAAACTATCCAATGAGGTAGTATTCTCTTCAATTTGAACTTGCGATTTTATCTTGCTTATTATACAAAAATTACACATCCAAAACCATAAATATTAAGTTTGTCGCTACTCCCGAGGTCAAGGAATCGAATTACATGCAAATTCCCGAAAAACAGGTAGTTGTTTGGGAGAAACATGTAAAGGAAGTTTTGTAGAGCGCCATCTCACTCCATCTTGCGTTTTTATCTCGTTCTGGTTTTTCACTTTTATTATATAGATTTAAAAGTGATAAAAAAATATTCACGAGCTGAAGGGTATCAAACTAAATTCGCTTTTCACGTAACAAGGTAAAAATCGTCACAGCCAGCCTCATTAAGGCTGCGGCGCGATGGGAGCGATAAGGTAATCTGAAGATTACACGCGTGGTTCATTACACGGTGGGTGACGAACAAAGTACCGTGAACGTGTTAAATCGGTCGGTTACGTGTTATTGTAACCTTAAGGCCAGCTTGCAGAAGATACGAGGTCTTAAACACAAGGTTAATTAACTCAATGCTATGACAGCCTAGTTGGAGATGGCCTGCCTCTCGAGCCAGAGAGAGCGGGTTCGAACCCAGCCGACCCGAATTTGTTCATTTGAACATATGTGCGTATTGTATGTCATCTGCTACATGACTGGAGCCCGGTGTATGGCGACAGGCTCGCCCCCTGTCACATTTGGGACTGAATATCATCCGGCGAAGTGTAGGTGTTGTATAACACCTCTGCCAGCCCCCTCGGGGGAAAGGCGTGACGATATGTCAATTAACTCAAGAGTTTAAAATGTTATAAATGTCACTCTAATATTGTGTTAACTCAAAGTTAGCTTCTAAGGCGGATATCATACTGCCGTCGCACCCCGCTGCATTGTGCGGAGCAACGGAATTTCGTAAGCGCTTCTCCTCACGGAGATGCGGTGTTAGCGTGTTATACCCTGCGGTTTTTGTATATAGTTCGAGATTTTACTGTCAAAGTTTAATTCCGCATCACCGCACACCGGAGCGGTGTCTGGTGCAGTGTGTTTAGCGCCTCACTCTTGGTAGCGCGAGACAATTTAACATCGACTGAACAGTAAACTCTGAGTCAAAATAATAAATAACCCGAGTTTCTGAAAGTGGTCCTAATAATGATAAATAATATACCAGTAATCGTTATCTTATCATCCTGTATATCCTAATTTAAGCCACTGAGCTCGACACTAAGCTCTCTGCTTTCCGTTTTTGCTTTACGCAAGTTTTATCTCCTATCTGATGGGGTCTTATTTTGACGCGTTAGAGATTTTCTGTCGCTTTCACTCTCAAGCCATTTCTATCAAGAGAAACAAAGCTCAAGATAATAACCAGAGCGTGAAAGTGAAGTCCGGGGGTGAAGGGCGTTAGTTAATTCCCACTAAAAGTACTTGAGCTTGAAAAATTGTTACCTAAGGATCCGTAGTATTTTACGGCGATATACTCGTAGTTGACTGTACAGTGTATATGTAAATATGTATACCTACAAAACACCATCAAAGTAAATGTACAGATTTCATATGAAACTTTCGGAGCATCTAGTATTTATTTATAAGCGATGCCTTTCAAGCCAGAGGAAGCGGGTTCAAACCCAGCCGACCGCACGCACCAATTTGTTCATCGTATGAACATAATTATGTGCGTATTGTTTGTCATCTGCTACATGACTGGAGCCCGGTGTATGGCGACAGGCTCGCCCCCGGTCACATGTGTTACATTGACTGCCTCGGTGGCTGACTGCCTCGGTGGCTCAGTTGGTAGTGAACCTGCCTTCTGAGCTCGGGGCCGTGGGTTCGATTCCCACCTAGGGCAAACATTCATGTGATGAACATTAGTGTTTGTTCTATGTCTGGGTGTAAATATCTATTTATGTATGTATTTAAAAATATCTAAGTATGTATATCAGTCTCTGGCAGCCATAGTACAAGCTTTGCTTAGTTTGGGGTCAGGCGACCGTGTGTGGAAGTGTTCCGAATTTATTTATTTATTATATTTGGAAACGAATATCGTCCGGCGAAATGTGGGTGTTGTATTACACCTCTGCTAGCCCCCTCGGGGAAAAGACGTGACGATAAGTTAGTATTTATTTATTCAATGCATATTATTAACAAAGCATACTGATAATATTATTAACTTATATCAAGCTACGAGTATGTACAAATTCTGTTGTGGATATCGGTATGCTTACATCGTATTCTACCGTAGGCGTAAATTCAAATCTTAGAATGTTACGCTCTGTGCGAGTTACCTTGAAAAATCTTTTAGATAACTGTGACGTTTAAATACTGTGAAACGACTATATTGTGCTTTGTGAACATTCAAACAATGAAATATCTGAAACCCTGCAGACGTGCGATAAAGGCTCGTAACGTAGGTATGTTGCTTGTCATTTAAATAAAATAAAATTGTTAATTGTAATAACTGTTAAACGATTGCGTCATATGTTCAATCTAGATACTATATAGAGTAAATGTTAAACAAGGACACGTAACTTAATTTTTTTAGTATTAAATTAGATTAAATATAATTCGGGACACTTGCACACACGGTCGTTTGACCCCAAACTAAGCAAAGCTTGTGCTATGGTTCCTAAGGTTGCCTGGAAGAGATCGCTTTTAGTGATAAGGCCGCCAGTTGTTACACTATTTAATAAGTTTTATCATTATTTTTCTCTTGTTGTTTTGTTATCTGTGGTGTGAACAATAAAGAGTTTATCTATCTATCTATCTATCTATCTATGGCGGTTAGAGACTGATATAAACATACTTATTTTTTTTAAACATACTTAAATAGATAATTAACACCCAGACATAGAACAAACACAAATGTTCATCACATGAATGTTTGCCCCAGCCGGGAATCGAACCCACGCCCTCTTGCTCAGAAAACAAGTTCGATACCGGCTGAGCCACCGAGGCAGTCAAGCCGTCAGTATTAAAAATGTCTTTAGTATTCTTTGGTTGAGAATCAGAACTGGGTTTTCAGATAAAAAGGATTCATAAGGGCGGGTAACTCGTCTTCTTTTTGCTAGAAGAAGATACTATAAGCTCCATTTCAGAGCGCTGGCACACTATTCGCTCGCAAGAGAATAGAGAATATCAACCCTATCTTCATATTACACAATTCCCAGTTTAGTACACTTCATAGCAAGGCATCTCTCAATAATTGATGTACTCATTCCGCGTGCGCCCTCGACCGCGCGGTCTCTCTCTCGAAAATCGCACTCGCTCGCGGCAACATTAGAAAGTGACTGTAATTTCAAATGCTTCAAGTACTGAACATTTGATTGCTTGCATGAGAATGTAAAGTTGTAATCTGATGGTTGTCCGTGCGACCAAACTTTAGAATACAATTTTTAACAATGAGGCTTCTTCATCAACACTTTATCTACACTGATATTATAAAGAGAGAAGATTTGTATGTTTGTAACGAATTAACTAAAAAACTATTGTTCCTTTTAAAAAAATAGTTAAAGTTAGTTTCAATGTCCGTGCTCGCACCCTTGGCTTGGTAGATTCGTTTTCATACCCGTAGTTTCATACGTTAAACTATACTTACACTTTCCCACACGCACACTACACACATATAGGTACACCATACATTACGTTACGTTAGTGTAGCTAGGTACTGCAATCATTACGTAACGTTAGTGTAGCTAGGTACTGCAATCATTTTTTTCCTATTTTACCCGATTGCCAGGAAGGGCTATGTTTTTTGCGCGTATCTTGTATGTTTGTAAATTTCTCGTTATTTACTTATTACCTCGTATCTTCTAAACGGCTGCATGCATGGATTTCGCCAGTTAAGGTATCGTTATATTCGTCTTAAAAGCGCAAATAGGTGTACAATCTGGTTTATTTTTTATCAGACTAACTCATAGGCGTACTCAGACTTTTTTAGGGGTGGGGCAGAAGTAACTGTACCCACTTTTTAAACTTGAAAAACCGAAATTTTGAGCTTTGAGTTAGGGACCAGCAGGCCTAGCATGCGCGCGACAAAATTCTGCTCGACACTTTTTGTCGTGTGAAAACGTGACAAGGCTACGTGTAAACATACGTCTGTCTCTATAAAACAGTCGACATACCGTAGTCGCGTTGCACATAAAGTCAAAGTCAAAATGTTCTTATTCAATTTAGTTATCAAAGATACACTTATGAACGTCAAAGTTATTTAAATAGACTCGACCGCCTTGTTCGGATAAAGAGCCTCTACTCAGAAGAACAGGAAAGAAAGCAGAAAACATGCTATACCTGCAGGGTTAGCAGATGTACCAGCTAGCCCCAACGTGGTTACGCCCATGGACTCACTTGTTTCAATATTGATCTTAACACTGTCTCGTCAACTTCCAGAGAACATAAACTTCCTGACCGCGGACGGCGTCCGCTTCGAACACCCGCTGCACCACCTGGGCAAGTCCGTGTCGGACCTGCCGCTCATCGCCATCGACTCCTTCCGGCACATGTACCTGTTCCCCAGGTACAAGGACATGGAGATACCAGGCAGACTCAACCAGTTCCTGCAGGACTTGTACTCGGGGAAACTGCACAGGTGATGACACATTGTACTTCCTTATTCAAACTGTAGCTACTTGACTTAGATTTTTTTACGCCGTACAAAGACAGAGATCCCTTGATCTTGAGAGAGAGACTTGACCAGTTCCTTCAGGACTTGTACTCTGGGAAACTGATGATGGTACATACCTCCTTATTAAAACAGTATCCTCAGGATATAGCCATTTTTGTGGTAACAAATATTAAAAGAATAAAGTAATCTAAAAATTAAAATTTTACTCAGATATTTTTGTCAAAAACTGTTGAGTTTGATTTTAATGATACATGATAAAGTATATTTTCTTTCTTGGCAAAACCAATGCTCTGAATGATTAACTTTTATTTTAAACTGATAAGTAGTCGCTGACTTATTTGAGGATTGATGAGATTACACATACCTATTAAGGTATTAAATCATGTGCCACCCTGCTAGCTTAGTCGATGTTCGAATACTTGGTAAGCAGGAGGTCCCGGGTTTGATTCCCAGGCAGGTTTTGAATGAGGAATTTAATTATCTGTCATGGGTCTGTTGTCACGGGTGTTATTGTACTTGATTTGTGTGTGTGTATGGCATCCTCGATACAGGAAGCTTAGGGAATTTAATTATCTCTTATGGGTCTGTTGTCACAGGTGTTATTGTACTTGATTTGTGTGTGTGTATGGCATCCTCGATACAGGAAGCTTAGGGAATTTAATTATCTGTTATGGGTCTGTTGTCACGGGTGTTATTGTACTTGATTTGTGTGCGTGTATGGCATCCTCGATACAGGAAGCTTAGGGAATTTAATTATCTGTCATGGGTCTGTTGTCACGGGTGTTATTGTACTTGATTTGTGTGTGTGTATGGCATCCTCGATACAGGAAGCTTAGGGAATTTAATTATCTGTTATGGGCCTGTTGTCACGGGTATTATTGTACTTGATTTGTGTGTGTGTATGGCATCCTCGATACAGGAAGCTTAGGGAATTTAATTATCTGTCATGGGTCTGTTGTCACGGGTGTTATTGTACTTGATTTGTGTGTGTGTATGGCATCCTCGATACAGGAAGCTTAGGGAATTTAATTATCTGTTATGGGCCTGTTGTCACGGGTGTTATTGTACTTGATTTGTGTGTGTGTATGGCATCCTCGATACAGGAAGCTTAGGGAATTTAATTATCTGTTATGGGTCTGTTGTCACGGGTGTTATTGTACTTGATTTGTGTGTGGCTATGGCATCCTCGATACAGGAAGCTTAGGGAAGAGTTATGAGTGCGAAATGTTAAACAATAATCAAATATATTGGGTACTTGCTACTTTTTATCGTCTCGAGTGGTTATTGCTTCAGTTCGTAACAAGAAAGAGCAACGCATCACATCACATCATTCAGCACGCGTCATAATATCAACCTACTGCTTATCATTGTTTATTGTTTTCATGGAAATTACTGATTAAACTGTAACGATCTCATCTACTGATAAAATAATCTTGATAATTAATTAAGTACTATTTGTAAAGGTATTAATTTATCAAGTGTTTCTTATTTGTTATTATGGTTTTAGTTTGTGTGCATAGAGATTTTTGCAGACAGTAAGGTCGTTAGTACAATGCGGTCAATTGAGTCGTTCTACGTGGTTATTTACTTTATTGCTAGAAATAAACAGAGCGAAGCCTCTTTTAAACCGTGTTTGCGTATTTCTCGGCTTTTACAATGTACTTAGTAGGTAGTTGTGGCACTTGATAAAATAATGCCCCTCAGTTTCTTGCCTGTTCTTCTGAGTAGAGGCTCTTTATCCGAATAAGGCGGTAGAGTCTATTTAAAAAAAAACTTCGACGTTCATAAGTGTATTTTTGATACCCAAATTGAATAAAAACATATTGACTTTGACTTCAAATTATTTTGAAAAACCTAGTTGGCCCTCAAACAAAATTTATTTTTGAAAAGGTCTAATCCTTACACAGAATAGTCTTTTCAGCACCAAGCTCCTTATTCTTACGCGTGAGATTTTATCTTGGTCATTGTTTGTCTCGTTTTAAAAGTCATAGGAGTAAGAGTGACCACGATAAATCTCACGCGTTAGAATGTGCCCCGTGGTTAACTTGATCTCACGCTGACTGGTCGACTTCTTTAGAGAGTGGTCGTGCGTCATAGTTAGTAGATTACTTGGACTCGAATGCTCGGATTCAAACATACTTTAATTGATTAATGAATAAGATTAATGAATCCTCGTATTCAAATATGCTTTTGAGAAATGTATAAAATAGTATAGAATGCTGATGGTTATAATGAAGAAGAAATCGATTCACTTGAGGCTTGAAGACACCCAGTTCTTCAACCCTCGAGTGAATCGATTTCTTCTAGGAAAAGTATGCTCCATCGTAGGTTGCTTCATTGCTTAACATACGGCCAGATGGCGGCCAAACGTAAGCTTACTGCGAATCCTAACTTAATATTATACATGCGAAAGTGAGATTGTTATGCTTTCACGCCTTAACCAATCATCATGGAATTTTGCATGCACGTTGTTAGGGGTACAGAAAAGGACAAAAGATACCCTTCATCCTGAAAAAAATAACGGTTCCTGTGGGCCGCCGGTGAACCCGCGAAGCGCAGCTTGTAAAAAGGAAATAAAACTAAGTAGTAACAATATTATGATTTTATGAAACTAGAATTACTCACGTACGATTTAGTCGATTATTCCGACTATAGTTTCAACCGTATTAGGCGATCTTTATCAAGGCGAGTGCGCGCGCCTTATATTAGCATTTATTTACTAAAAAATATTATATAATACTAGCCGTAGTTTCACCCGCGGCTGAAAAGTATCCTATGTGCTATTCTAGACTATAATCTATCTCTGTGCCATCCAGATATTTCATCCAGATCTGTTCAGCCGTTCTGGCGTGAAAGAGTAACAAACATCCATCCATCCATCCATCCATACATACAAACTTTCGCGTTTATAATATTATAGTAGGATAGTAGGATTAAATACCTAATATATACATGGTTAAATGTAACTAAACTAAACTAAAAAAAAATCAGCTGTTCCATACATTTTGTCTCAGGCCAATGAACTGTTTGTATGGAACAGCTGTTTTTGTTTTCGCCATTATAGAGTTCGCCTTATAGTAAAAGTTGTTCACATTTATGAGTACAATTAACCCTTAAGAGATTTTTGGTAAGTTACATTTAACCATGGCTTCATAGTAAAAGTTGTTTACATTGATGAGTACAATGAACCGTTAAGAGGTTTTTGGTTAGTTACCTATAACCCTGTATAGTATTTATTTATTTAATGTTTGAAAACCACGTCAATTTCCACAAGTTTTATGTTTTCCTTTTTAAAATTTCCAGGGAATTCCACTACGGCCCGGATCCGAACCAAATAGACTCGCAGGGCGATGTGAAGGTGACGACGCCGCCCGAGTCCACCTTCAAGAAACTAGCGCCGTCTAAGAACCGCTACACGCTACTGCGGGACGAGTTATAAACTCTTACAACACTAGGACACGCTATTTACGCCTGATTTATATTTAATAATAACATTGCTGCATTGCTGTGTCCCATTTAGTTGTGTCACTTTGCCACACTTTACTCAGTCGTTTAGTAGAAAGAAAGTAACTCACATACATAATAGGGTGGGCCGTTCAGTGGTTTCTTTTTAAATCAGGAGTTATTTTAACGCTGGCAACTCTTTTCCGCTCAAACTATCGCCCTAAATATTCAAGAGAGATTCAAGATATCAGTAAAATATTCCGCGGGGCAAAATTAATTGATTTACTCTTATCCAACGTTGGGAAATATTGAAAACGTATTACCAAAGCAACTGCTGTGTAGCCTAAACAGTGCGAATTTTCGAAAATAAGTTCGGTGGTCGTGGAATCAGCTGTCTTGGTAATGTCAATTGGCTGCCGCCGAATTGGGTCGGAACTGTGATTTTTCGCCGTTAGACTTCTTTGTGTGGGTGGCTGTGGAAGATTGATGTTATGTAGATAATCTACAAACAGTTCAGGCCCTTAGGTCGAATATTAACCAAGACATTCGTCAGATAGAGCCCAAAATCTTGCAAATTAGGGCTGACAGGATGCGTTTCTGCCAAGCCAGCCGAGGAAGCCAGATGAATGAAAATGTATTCTATAAATAATGGGAATATTTCCTTTATCTAATAAACCCATAATATTTGGATGACGAAGTGTTTTTTTTTTAACTTTATTGCACTTTTAAAAATAAATATATATTTAAGGGTGTGGTTTCTTTGTCAAGCTTCAAGGGAAACAAAAACCTCATAAATATTTGATATATTTCGAAACTTACTAGAATTACTAGTAGTTCATATATTTATTTATGTGAAAAGTACGATACGGCATGTGATCACAGAAACCTGTGACTCTAATTAAATGGGATATTGCAATGTACTGTCGTGTGACCTCTAGTACGTAGTGATAGGTAATTAGGTCAATGTTAAAATCTCTACCTTACGGTTAGAACTTATAATATGGTGAGTTGTTGGCCGTTCTTACTTAATCGTCCGTTCAAACCACTAGAAGCGCTTCTAATTGCTTTTATAGCAATTATTTTGTTCACACTTGTATGCTCGTGTATTCAATTCGTATGCAAATATACAACGTTATACAGATGGTTTGGTTAGACCAGCGGTCGGCAACCTTTTGGCAGGTATGGGCACATAATGTCAAAACGAGATAGAGGTGTACTACACAAAAAAATGCAAGTTCGTGTAGGCCGAATGGCTACCCCTGACGTCTGAGTTTCTACAGCTTGACGTGCTACACTTGTTCATAATTTTGATAACAGCGGTGCTTTTTACAACCATTCGGAAACGTTTCCGATCGGATCCTACAAATTTCAAACTCAAATTGATCGGCTCTTAGTCTCTCTCTCTCTCTTTTATAAACTTTGGAATAGAGACGAGTATAAATCTGGTCTGAAGAATGAATCACGTTTATAATAAAAACTTATAAATACGGACTGAGATTCGAATAATTAAAGTTTACAATTTTTGGAATCCGAACGGAAACGTTTCCAATTGATTGTAAATACCTATGCTGGTCTAACTATATAGTGTAGGTAGACGATCAAACGCGGTACGATCAAATCGCTTAGTTCGCTCGTTTTAACTTTGCACGTAATTATTTATTTAGAAGACTTTTATTTATTAAACAGTTGCGGGTCGCAAGCAGAGTCGCGGGCCGCGGGTTGCCGACCGCTGGGTTAGACAAATTATATTTGAGGATAGTTCAGAATCATGTTTTAAATACCCTTCAAACTCTCATTATCATCAACCACTGAGCTACCCACGTCCGTAGGAGTGTACTCTATTCTGATTCCCTACACGTGGTCCCCGGGTAGTGCTAACCGGGTAGCAAACTCTGGTGGGAGGCTTCGGCCGTGGCTAGTTACCACCCACCGGACCAAGCCATGCTGTGCCTAGTCGTGTTTCGGGATGTAGTCCGGTGTAACCGTTCCGAAGACGGGTCTGAGCAGTAGCGCACTTGTAGCGCCTCACTCAACTGCCGTCTTTGTACTTCTTCACTCTACAAAACTTAGAGTGAATAAGTATGTACCTTATAGGTCGTCGTGCTCCATCTTAGACCACAACATCGCTTAACATCAGGGGAGTTGGTGGTCAAACGTCGACCTATTGTACAAAAAAAACCTTCAAACTTTCATTATCATCAACAACCATTTTCTATCCACTGATTATAGTACTTCTTTTTAACGCGTCATCTCATTCTTTTGCTACCACCATTACCGGTTTCGTAACTATTCCACGTCTACCCGAACATTCTGTATTTTTGAACACATGCATACTAAGACTAATAAAATTTATTAAAAGCATAACGTAATTTTTCTCTATGCGTTTAAGAGGAAGTGTTCAATGCGCCATATTGTTAAAACAGTACTAGCGCTTTCTCTTTCACACGAGTGGATAATTTTACAGGAGCAAAAAGAGTATCCGATATCTATCAGCTCTCTCGTTTTACACATTCAAATAAGAGCTTATACTAACGACAGATTGTAGTCCGAACTTTTGTTTTACTTAATTTTACTCAGTTTTTGACAGCCGCGGAATAGCCTGAGTTTTAGCGAATCTCTGTAGATTCGCTTTTATAATGGCATCTAATTTGAAATTAGCTGTAAGTACCTATTTATAGACTGCTCCGACGGACCTGTGGTTACACACTATTCTGGAAAAAACTATTTCTATCAATTTTAGTTTTACTTTAAGATAGCCTAGTTGATGATAGCCTAGTTGGAGAAGGGCCGCCTCTTTAGCAAGAGGGAGTGGGTTCAAACCCAGCCGACGGCACTCACCAATTTGTTCATTGTATGAGCATATGTGCGTATTGTATGTCATCTGCTACATGACTGGAGCCCGGTGTATGGCGACAGGCTCGCCCCCTGTCACATTTGGGACTGAATATCGTCCGGTGAAGTGTGGGTGTTGTATTACACCTCTGCCAGCCGCCTCGGGGGAAAGGCGTGACGATATGTTATGTTATGTAGTTTTACTAGCTGCGGTCCGCGGTTGCACCCGCTATTCTACAGGTACTGTTTATTTTACAAAGATAAAAAGTACGTGTTATTTTCTTCGATCAGAAATACATAGATGTCAAGTCTCGAAATATGACACCTTGAAAACTAGGCTTAGATCAAGTGTAAGCCTTGTTTCGCTGTCAGTCGCTCTGTGGTCGCGTCGGTGTCACGACGTCTAAATACGATAACAACATTTTAGCAAATGCCATCAACGTCATTGCGGAATGATAAGGCTTAGGTTCAAATGAAGTTATTTGTATTTGATTATTTTGAATAGAACGCTAAGTGTCGATGCAGTGCCTCTAGAGGCCTTATTTTTAATGATTCACGATATCTATGTATATCTGATCGAAGGTTAATCCAGAGTATAACGTATCTCTGTTTCAAATTTCATTCAAATCCATTGAGCTCTTGCAGCGTAAAGAAATATCAAACACACAGTCACGAACTTAAGCATTTAAAATAATTTAATTATCGTGATTGTAATGTTACAGCAAAACTTATAGAAGTAATTAAAATTTAAATCAGGCATTAGTTTAGGACACCCTTTAGATATTTGTATAAAATAGTTTTAGCTCGTTTTAATACTGGTTATTATAAATCCATGAAATTATTACTTGAACTTATTACTTATTATCTATTTATTGAAATCGGAAGTTGTGAATATTTATGCAATCTCAGTATAAGCCCCCTTTTATTACATATGAATTTTCTGTATGATTTAGAAAATCTTAAATAAATACTTAATTTTAATAGTTAATCGTGTAGTCTAATTATTCTTTTTCGCAAACGTTCGTGAAGCTGATCTATGCAATAAGTGCTGTCAATTTCTAGCCAACGACAAGCATTACGCGTAAAAACGAGACAAAACACTGCCTAAAAGATTAATTGGACGTTTCTTAATAACACTTACTTTAATGCGAGAATTATTTCTGAACTCCGCTTTTAATTTGTTCCTTTTTTGTCATATCTGATTTAGATTTAATTTTTATCGCTTTTCCTGCTTTTACTAAATGAGACCACGCGTAAATTATAATATAAATTATTGTAAATTTCAATGTATAATAATTAAGATATAAAACACAATTTATACTACATTTTTATATGTACCACTCGTTCACTTTGGCTCTAAGATTTACAGTATGAAAGATACATAATTAGGTATTTATTCGTAAATTAATACTAATGAATTAGTACTAAATGAAAGAGGCAAGACCTTGTTATCTAATTTTTTAAATGTAACCCAAGCAATAGTTGTAAGCGATAAATTTGTCCTCAGGACTGTGTTGAAATGTGTAGTGAATATGTATATTGAATTAATCTATGAATTGTACTACGTTGTTAAATTAGTACCATGAATGATACGACGCGACCCCATTTTAATGGAATTGATTACAATATAAAGGTTATCACTCATTGGAGCCACTCGGGAAAGCCTCGACTCGTTCTCAACGGGTGGACGTCGCGTGGTCAACAAGTGAACCTCGCGTTGTCAACGAGTGAACCTCGCGTTGTCAACGAGTGAACGTCGCGCGGCCCACAAATTTCCGAGTAGTCTGTCAGCGATTGTCACTTGTCCTCGCGTGAATCACTCTCCATACGCGCGTTGACAGCTTACGCCGAGGCGATCCGGAGTTGATGTAGTGAGCGTATATCCATATAAGTTCATATAAAGAATGCTAACCTTACCAGGCGAGGTGGTGCAGGTCGGGTCCCGGGTGGTTCCAATGAGTGATAACCTTAAGACTGCGAAGATATGCGGGGAAGATGAGCGGTGCACGAGGAAAACATCTACCAACAAGATCATTTACACAACGAATTGATTCTGTTGGATTTTTTCCTAGCATTTCTCCGGTGAGTACGCAGCCTGACTGTGCAGTATTGTGCTAGTGTGAGTATTCTTTTGTAACGAACTATTTTATCGGAAACAGAACAGAATCATTATGATTACAATTCTAATGATTCTGATTACATACTATCATCATTCTAATCATTATAAACTGCACTTGTAAGCCATAGAGAAAAGCTGGGGCGCGTCTTCATATCGTACCATTTGTACCAACGTAGGATTTGACATTATTTAGCAAAACACGAAACTGGGAAAAGCCACACTTTCAATGTAAAGTTTTTCTTCCATAATTATTGTAAATAGAAAATTTTCTTAGAATTACAGTGAAAATAATAATGATAAATTATGGCCCTTGTATAAACTACCCGCTAGCATTTTTACCAAATTTTTAGATTTCCAATGTGACCGTTTACTTTGTGTATTTGGTACGGGCTACTGTTGAAATTACCAAGATTTTTTTCTTTAATTCCAATTAAACGTCAGTACGTAGCTTTGTAATTTTCTTTTTTTTAATATTTTTTATACTTACTTAACAATTTTTTTTAGTTTTGAGATTAAACATTCCTGTAGCTATGCGAGTAGTCATTCTATGTCTAATGTGAACCGTAATTTGTACAAATGTGTCTTGTGCCGTGTGTTGTAATAAATTTTTCGAGCATTCATCTTGTTTTGATTAAATATCACAAATTATACCCAGAAACTCTATTCACTAGTAAAACTTCCAAATTGGTGATAAGCCATTGGAATTATTTTATTACGTGCTATTCTAGACTATAATCTATCTCTGAGCCAAATTTCATCCAGATATGTTCAGCCGTTCTGGCGTGAAAGAGTAACAAACATCCATCCATCCATTCATTCTTGCATTCTTCTTTCTTGCATCTTGCATTCTTGCAAACTTTCGCGTTTATAATATTAGTAGGATTGGGCATTAGGAGGTGGAACAAAAAGGTGAACGTAGACTCGTAAAATTATATCATAAGTTTATTTTGAATATCGTCTGGCGAAGTGTGGGTGTTGTATTACACCTCTGCCAGTCCCCTCGGGGGAAAGGCGTGATGATATGTTTATGTATGTTTATAAAATGAAACCAGCATATTTATCGACCCGGCGAGCGTCAGCGAAAGAAGCGTCTATGCTTCAGCTTGGACAAAAATGCTTTCGTATGTCTGGATTCTGTCTGGATCTCTGTCAAAATCTCTATCTTCTAAAGGTTGCAAAAAATTCTATATAATCATCGAACCTGCTCACAAAATTTCACGAGAATCGTTTGAGGAATGCGACCAATAGGGCTATTCACAACCTTTCGGAAACGTTTCCATTCGGATTTCAAATTTTTATAGCCTAAATTATCGAATCTCAGACAATTATTATTTTTTTTTTTTTTTATGCACAATAGGTCAGCGTTTGACCACCAACACGCCTGATGTTAAGTGAAATCAGAAATCAGAATTTATTCCTCCAATAGTTCACGTCACAGTTCGATAAATGTCAAAAGTTAAAACATGTCAAAACAGTAATTACATAAGTCAAATGAAATAAATAATTAATGTCAACAAAATAAATTGCATACCTATTATTCTTAAAAATATAACTATCATTATACAAAATACTTAATAATAATAATTTAAAAGTCTCTTATTTTAAAATAAGATTCAAGGTCATAAAACAGATTATCTAGTAACCAAGCTCTGAGCTTGGTTTTGAAGCACGCGGTAGAAGGTGCATCCCGAACGGTAGCTGGTATACGGTTATAGATTGCGGGCCCTAAAATATATACTGACCTCTTCGACTTGACGAGACGGTGTGATGGCGTCATCAGTTGGTCTTTCTTTTTAGTACTACGCAAATTAAACCTGCTATGGACGCCCCTACGTCGAAATATGTGTAGGTTAGCATGGGTGAAGAGGGCTAACTGGTAAACGAGCTCACATGGTAGAGGCAATATCTGGAGTTCCCGAAACAGCTCCACGCATGAGACGTCGTCCTGTACCCCGTATATGGCACGTATAGCTCGCTTCTGCATGACAAACGCTCTGTTACGATCGGCAGCACGGCTCCACAGCTCCAGCCCGTACGTGATGTTACTGTGGACGGTCGCGAAGTAGCAGGAGCGCACAACGTCGCGGGTGGCGGTGCTGGCGAGCCGCCGGAGCGCGAAACACGAGCGGCTCAGCTTCCCACACAGTTCGTCTATGTGCATTTCCCACGTCAACGCGCCATCGATGTGGAAACCTAGCAGTTTCGTACTGTAAACCTGTTGGAGTGTGGTATTGCCTACTGCTACTGAATAAGTATTTGTCAAGTGGCCGTTGAGGTTGAAAGCAAGGAAGCAGGTCTTATCTGTATTCAACGCTAGCCCGTTCGACCGGAACCACCCATCGAGCTCGTTCACTACCGTATTCAGTCTCGTCTCCAACTCGAAATGCGTCGGCGCGGTGATCACTGCGGCGACATCGTCAGCGTACATGTAGATTTCTGCGCCGTTGACGGCGCCAGGAAGGTCGTTGAGAAGTAGACTGAACAAGGTGTTAGATAGGCAGGAGCCCTGAGGGACGCCCATTTCGTTCTCCATCTCAGAAGACACGACTCGGCCTCTGCCACCTACCACGACCTGCGATCGGTTTGACATGAAGGAGGACAGTAAGGACAAAGCCGGACCGCGGATGCCGTAAAATCGCAGCTTGTTTGCTATGAGAACGTGATCGGCAGTGTCGAACGCGCGCGACGTTACGTGACGTGACGTTGTGGTCTAAGATGGAGCACGACGACCTTTAAGGTACTTATTCACTCTAGCCTTGAAGTTTTGTAGAGTAAAAAGAAGGACAAAGACGGCAGTTGAGTGAGGCGCTACAAGTGCGTTACTGCTCAGACCCGTCTTCGTAACGTTTCATAAGTTTTTAAACGTGATTAATTCTTCCGATCGGATTTATACTTGATTCCATATTACAAAATGTATATTAGTCAATGACTATGGTATCTGTGATATACATAAGTAGACTGAGATTCGAACAATTTAGTTTGAAATTTCTGAGATCCGATCGGAAACGTTTCCGAATGATTGTGAATAGCCCTGCTGTAGAGACATAAATCGGCCGCGAGGTTTACACAGAGTGGCTCACAGAGCCACTAGTTAGGTATCATACTTACAACATCCCGGTGAAAGTAAGCTTTTATCAAGGGTGTACCTTTTTTAATTTATTAGACATTTACGACTATTGAAATTGTTTTTTTTTTAATGACTGCTGTTGGTCACTGAAGCCTCGACAGCGTACCGGGCATTAGGTACACCCAGATGGCGCAGGGCCTTAAATAATGCTTATGACTATGGGCGACTAGCACAAGGGCACCTCTAAGGTACGTTACAGCTAAAGATGACTCGACCACCTTGTTCTGAAAAGCAAGAAACTGAGGGGCATAAACTGAACGATTATTACGAGCTACGAGTAACTAACCGATCTTCTGACAGATCTTGTAGGAAGTCTTCGACCTCGTCGTCGAGGTCGGTGTATGATTGTGTACCTTTGGTAACCGGCGCCTATATCAAAAACTGAATACTTCCTGTTGCAAGAAGCTGCTGGGTCGGACGACCCCAGAGCCGCCGAAGTCGTCCGATGGGGTCGTCCGGGTTGCTTAGAATTTATTTATTATGTTTCTAGGGCGTCTGCGGAAAGGGCCCATGCCCCCCCCCCCTCTTCCTCCCTGGATCCGCTAGTGTTACCATACGATGAAAGATAACAGCCTATGCTACTTTGATATTGGTACTTGTAGTTTGTCCCTATGTAAACTAAGCATAACATTTTCTACACTTAAGCCGCGGTCATACCACGATTTTTTACCCACACACGTTTAGAGAACTACGCTCAAACAGTATTTTTAGAACATACTTTTTGTGTTTTTTTTTCTCAAAATGAGAATGATTTGCAAAATTCTGCTTCGGTTAAACTGATTTTGGTTGTTTTTTCTATCAGCTGTTTTTTTTTGTACCTGATCATCACAATTCTTCATATAAAACTAGGTGCAAACAAAATACTTGATTTTGTTTTAAATTTATTTATTTCTTAAAAAATATATATTTTAAAACACAAAATATTGAAAAACTTAACAGTTTGTATCAGTACTTTTATCGCTACACGCTACAATTCGTGTACTTAATACCGGGCCTTAAAAAAAATAGCTAATGAGATCCAGACGATCCAGAGCACATCAGGTCCGAGCTCCAACCGGTGTCAAAAATGTGTCACTTTCAGATCGTTCCGAATCACTTGTTGTGTAAAACAAACGGCTCTAAAAATAGTTTTTACAGCATTTTGCTGATGTAGAGTAATTTCGGCTGTCAGTGGTCAGAGACTCCGATCGTTTGAGAGCGCCGCGCCACCGCGGGGCGCCTGCGATACGCGGAATTTCTTTACCTACTTTTAATTTTTTTGTGTCTGACTGATCTTTGAGGGACAAAGTTGGCTATAAACTGACTTTGTTGTATTTTGTGCCAATTTCGATGATACAAATGACAAGGCAAACAACGTAACAATATAAGTAGAAAAAGGAGATGAGGGCCAATGGAAGGTGTCAATAGAGGACTAGAGGTAGAACATTCCGTAATCAGATTAATATGCTGGTAAAGTAGACTTTTTCTTTAAAATTATATGAAAGACTATGTAGTTATTTTTCTGCTATTCTTTTTATTCTTATGTTCTTTATCTTTAATTAGTACGAGTAGGTTTTTTATCTGTTAATGACTATACTTAGGTACCTGAAATCTACATTTCAGGTATCATACAGGTACATCAATTTAAGTAAATGTTTTATGGGGAAGATTTTTCGATCTTTTTAAAAGTGCCTACGTAGGTAGGCACATTAAACATTTAATTAGATTTTTAGATACAAAATTAAGCTACGGGAAGTAGCGTCATAACTTGTGGTAGGTACTTATTGTCGTCGTGAACAGGTGCATTTGGTGATCTTGTTACACCTTTACAAAGGCTAGACGATCTTCACTCTTTCACGGATCCGCAAACTTATTTGTGCGAGTCATTACGTCACCACTTTCTTTGTAAACTTTCATTGTACTATGGCAAATCTTTAGCTGTTCAATTCAACCACCTACACGGTTAAGTTTGTTTTGTTGTAAAGCATTTTATGGGAAATTACGGAATTCCGATCAGATAGCAGCACCATCCGTTTCGGTACAATAGCAGAATGAGATGTGCAACCTGCACAAGCTTTTTGTGGGTGTCAAATTTCTTTAAAAAATCAAATGGCGTAGCAAATGTAGCTTTTTTGAAGTAATGAAACGTGAAACTTCGATGGTATTATTAGGACGAGTTGTATTATATTCGAGTTATTCTTTAGTCATAACGTAGATTTATAACTCCCTGCGCAAGTTGATTTGAACTTAATTAGAATTAAGTAGGTAGGTAGGCTTGTATCTAATTAGGTACTTCGGTAGTGTAGTACCGTGTACTACTCAGGTAGTAGATATTTTAGGTGAATACGTGGTCCCTATTTATTTACGTAAAAGTAGCTAAATATCATATATCGTCGTCACGCCTTTCCCCTGAGGGGGCTGGCAGACGTGTATGACAACACCCACAGTTCGCCGAACGATATTCAGTTCCAAATGTGACAGGGAGCGAGCCTGTCGCCATACACCGGGCTCCAGTCATGTAGCAGATAATAAAATACGCACATAAATTCACACAATGAATAAATTGGTGCGTGCCGTCGGCTGGGTTTGAACCAGCTCTTTCTGGCTTGAGAGGCGGGCCTTCTCCAACTAGGCTATATCATCGCTTTTAAATTAAACGTAGTGCAAAACTTCCCGACTAATTTTTCAACAATAAGCATATAAATAAATGAATAAACAAGGCACTGAATACCTAAAGAAATACCAATCAAATCGAAATTTGCAGCCGATTCCCACGCAGCAATCGTAACAGAATGTCCTTTTTCACGGGCACATTGAGCTCATGCACTGATTCACGCAGCGTGGGTGCCGGGCAGGCTGCTCTACAATGGTGCAACATGACACCACAGAGGCTGTACTACTTTGAAGCCGGTAGTCTTTTAACGCTCGAGCCCATTGACGGGCGCCCAAAGCACAGGAAGTGGATGAGAAGGACCAATTACCCGCCCACGACATCAGAAACCTGTAATTAGTGTAAAATATCCGCGCTGGACGGAAATGCCGCGGGTCGCATTGCATATTTTTGCAGTTATTGCTAGATGTTTAGTTTTGCGAAAATTGTGATTAACTTAAAAATATATCTAACTAGGTATATACTGGGGTCGTTTATTTGGCACTGGGCATAAAGACTTATGTTTATTGTAAGAAATACAATTATTCGTTATAAAGAGATTCAATTTAAAGTGTTATCTTCTACATAATATACAACAACAATAACAACAACAACGAAAACAACTCTTTATTAAAAACATAAAATAATTGCAATAGTACTTAAATAAGGCTTAACTAAGTTTTTAATGGGCGGCCTTATCGCTCAAAGCGATCTGTTCCAGGCAACCTGTACTTATGTTAAGTAATAATGTAACAAAGAGAAGTAATTTTGATTTTTGATTTTTGTGTTTGTAACTAGTATCTATAGACTCTTTGAATATAATTTTGCAAGCTATCATTCATCCCTCTTTCTTCGCAACATGTTCGAAGACAGGGACTGACCAAGGGACGTATTTTTTTACCCTAACAAAAACACGGTAGCGTCAGTGTCCTGAAGATTTATGGCCTAGCAAGCGATCATAGTACATTAGTAGCCTACATTGTCCCCTGCATGGGTTCTTTGTAGGTACCGACAGTACAGTAGCTTAGCTGGGCATTGCCACGGGATCGTTGTTCAGTTCGAGCTATTGTTCTTTAGCTAGTAAACTTGTCGACAGGTTAGTTTGTATGCAATTGTAATGGGGTTTGAAAATTAACAGTAGCAGGAGCAAGTACTTCGGAGAAAGGCTTTTTGTGATTGCGTTGCATTCTTCGTGTTTTTTTTTTTATTGACAGTAGCAGAGTTTTTATACTTAGTGATAGAATCGATGAGATATTTCTATGTAGACACTATAATAGCTTCGCCTTCCCTCCGCATTTTATTGAGCTTATATTTTATCCGTTTTTTTTGGGGATAAGTTAGTGTTATTATTTTTTATTCAAATTTCAAATGTCATCAAGATTTGGGCAGCCCTTTACTTGTGACAAAGGAAAAAATAGAAAGTTAGAATTTTTTTATCAAAAATACATTATTCTAAGTAAGTGCCTATACCTTTTCGATGCGATTACGTGAATATGGACTTCTATCACAAAGAAAAAGAAAGACAGACAGAGAGAGAGAGGGCCCATGCTTTTTTCTAAGAATATGTGTAGTGTAATTAACTAAACGAAATTAAATCTACTTTCCTAAACACGCCAGCTCCAAAAGCAGCCGTAGATACTTAATTATCAGAAAAAAAACACCAGCAGAGGAAAGGAAGAAAAGGAAATGTAGTTCTTTCTAAGAGAGCGGCTAAAACAAAAGCTGAAGAAACGATTTAACAAACTGCCATATTTTAACAACCAGTAATTAAAGGTTTCGGTTGAATATGCATAAATCATGCGCCGCCGCGAACTGCCGACCGAAATAGAGAAAAAATTAAATACATTAAGAGGCTGGGAACTTCCAAACGGAGAAAATAATATAAATGTATATGTTTAGGTAGGTAGGTACTCACTCAGAAGGTTAATTCAGGGGATGCTCTCATCATATCGGTGATGGCTGATTTTTTTTTATATTAGTATGTTTAGTACTTACCTAGAAACACAGTAAGTACTTACCTACTTATACCTACCTACCTACTTAGGGGCCGTTCAAGTATTACGTGAGCAGATTTCTTACCATTTTTTACCCCCCCGCCCCCCTTGTCATCAAAAGTAAGCAAAACACTTACCCCCTCCCCCTATGCTTACGTAAACATTTTTAGTAATAAATGTTTTTTTTATATTGTTATTTTTAAAATAGGAAAATTCATGAAAATATTAGGTTTAACTGATACACATAGAGTAAATGACAAAAAAATATAATCAGAAATAAAGAACATAACTAACATAAAGAATATTTTCGGAACACATTAACAGTCTTCAGTCCATGAAACCTGAATCCATGATTCTAAGTTATCGATGACATTGGATTGCTGCTCAGTGTTGTGAGTCTGCTCACTTTCATCCGATTTTGGAATGTCTACGTCACTCTCATCGAGCCATTCAACATATTGGTGCTCTAAATTTTGAATAATGCACATCAGTTCATTAGCACGACGAGCAGCGACTCTTACAGGTCTAACTTTTCCCTCTGTGGGCGTGTTTACTTTTTTATGGATCTTCTCGATGTGACGATTTAATGATTTGACGGAAGCATGATAAAGACCGTTTTTGGTATAACTTGGATTTGTCTATATGATATGACATTCTAATAAGATATTTAAATTTAAATAATTAAAACGTTAAACTTTGGCTAATTGCATCAACATAAACACAAATGATAACTTTCAATGCTTACAATACGTTTAGAATCCAAACAAAACAATACTGATAGATGCGCACTTGCAGCCGGCCGGCACGAGAGTGAATTATTAGACAAGTGAATAGCGCACGGTAATTTCCCTAATGCGCGGTAATTCCCCTAATCAGTTCTCAAAGCGAGTGCCTACGCATATGTATTATTTGCGGGTATCCCCGAAAAAACTTAAATAACTAACGATGACGTAATCATCATCTAGACCCCCCCACCCCCCATGTCATCCAAAATAAGCAAAACAGAGACCCCCCCACCCCCCCTTGGTGCTTACGTAATACTTGAACGGCCCCTTATACCTACCTACCTACTTATACTTACCTACCTACTTATACCTACGAGTATGCTTAGATTAATATTTGAGCATTAGTGAAACTCAGTTTTTATTGAGGAATAATTAATTAAGTAGGTTAACCTACTTACTATTAACTTTTTTGTAGCTTGTGTTTCTTACTTTTTTTTATTTAAATTGTTTATGAAAGTATGTATTTTAATTTATTAGTTTTGTAACTTCGTATGTACCTGACTGTGAGTCATTTCCATTAGATAAATACTTATCATAAACTTTGCCATAATAAATGAACTTTTCTAGTGCTACAAGCAATCATTGAAGAACGAATCATTTTTTTACTGTTGCACTTGAAGTGACCGGAAAAATAATTCAAGTGCTAATCCTATCCAAATATTACTGAATAAATACAAGTTTAACGCCGGCTAATAACAACAGAACGATTATGCTCAGACGAAGTAGAGCGGAGCGGGCAAATGTAAACATAACCTTTGATAGCTGTAGTGGCGTCTCGCTCGCGGCTTTCTCATAAGGCGAGCCACAGCTTGGACAGTGTTAGTATGGGGAAACAGGTAAGGGACTGGTAAGCTCATAACTCACGCGCAGGGTGGGGTGTGTCGGAGGCTGCGCCGGGCCGAGGGGTGCCGCGCCTCGGGCGGGTCGGGGGGCGAGGTGACAACCGCTCGTTACGTCTATTCCAAGCCAGTTATTAAAAACGTCTCGGCGCGAGCGCGCGCCCTGTAATTATCAGTTCGCGACGTTGTCACCGCTGAAGCCGGAAATGCAGTACGTGGACCCGCCCGCGCAACAGGTCCGTCCGCCCGCCCACGAGGGCTTTTAGCTTGACACTTTATTTACATTGTAATTCATTGGCCCTTAATTTAATTGGCAATAGTTTTCTCTTGAGTTTATAATTCAGTGAAGTGTTCAACTTTACCATCATATTTGTGCCGTAAAATAAAAAAGAACATTTATGTTTTTGTTCCTCACTTAATTATTTATTTTAAATATTTTGTTAAAAGCCAACGATAGGTATAATCCTCGAACAGAATAGACATTTAACTGTTGTCTGCCTGTTGCAGATGATGAACATGATGTCCGGCTATGGGTGCAGCTACGGTCGCGGAGACACCCTGTCTCCCGCGTCCGACCTGTCCTCGTGCAGCAGCGCCTCATCTGGCCCGTGGTGTGGGACGTGGCGCGAGCTCCAGCCGTACCCGCAGTACCCCGCGTACTGGCCGCCGGCACCTCCAGCTTCCACTGAAGACGCTCGCGAGCTCCAACGACGCTGTGCTAAATGCCGCTGCCCGAACTGTCTCACGGAAGCCGCTGGTTTTGGCCCCAACTACGGCAAAGACGGTGCTAAACGCGAGCACATCTGCCATGTTCCTGGCTGTGGAAAGGCTTACGGCAAGACTTCACATCTGAAAGCTCATCTCCGCTGGCACACTGGAGAACGACCGTTTGTTTGTAACTGGTTGTTCTGCGGCAAGCGGTTCACGCGCTCTGACGAGCTGCAGCGACACTTGCGCACGCATACCGGCGAGAAGAGATTCTCTTGCCAGCTCTGCACTAAACGCTTCATGCGGTCGGATCACCTCGCCAAGCACGTGAAAACTCATGCGAATGTTTCTAGAAAAACGAAAAAAGGTAAAGATGAAAAAGAAGGATCTGCCTCACCGACTTTAGTGGAAAAGAAAGCGGAAGTGCCTGTGACGCAAGCGAGTCTACCGGTTCCAGTAACATCTGTGGGAAGCTCTAATTATGGAACAGTGCCTTATACCAGTGTTCCTCCAAAGCCGATGTCTTTGAACTACGCCGCGGTCGCTCCCGCTCCAGTCGCGCCTGGTGCTGGGTACAATAGTGGTGCAATGTTCAGTGGCGGTGGAATGATGACGGGTTGGTACCCTGAAATGAGGCAAGATGGATTGTATGCCCATGCTCCGATGAGAGATCACAGGACGTACCAGCAATATCCGACGCCAATCAGCACTTACCAATGCGCTACGAAAGATAACTACGCTGTGTTTCAAGGACATTACAATTTTCAACCACCAGTGGCTCTGGGACAGTGAAAAGAACATATAAAAAATAAAATAACTTTGCATGGATTGTAATACTTAAGTGTTTAAAAAATGGTCTCTAGATGTGACTTGTGAAAATTGGAAGTGAAGAAACATTTCTTTGAATTTAGTTTTTACTTAGCTTTAGATAAACAGTGTATTTGTTTTAAGTTACCATGGTACAATTGTGATGTCTATATGATAGATGTACAATTTAGGTTTGTAAAAAATGTGCCTTTGTAGAGCTTACACTACCTACAGTTGTTCACCCGATTGCCCGGAAAGAGGGGTAATGTTTTATAGAAATAAAAATTAAACTACACATTTATGAGTCATTTTAATTTTATGGTTAACATCAATCTTTATTTATTTCTGTTAGGTAGGTAACTCTTATTGAAGTCCAAAACAGAATTTTGTAGTGTTTTAAACTCTTAAAAGTTTAAGATTAAATTCTAGAATTTACCTATCTTCTTACTTAGTTATAGGCTGCCTCAATAACTAATATTCTATGGGTACCCTTACTAAGTATACATAGTTGATTAAATCAGGAGTTGGCTTGCGGTAGTTCA
This sequence comes from Peribatodes rhomboidaria, assembly GCA_911728515.1. NCBI lineage: Eukaryota > Metazoa > Arthropoda > Insecta > Lepidoptera > Geometridae > Peribatodes > Peribatodes rhomboidaria. Next base: position 10,982,213 of record OU452172.1, read on the forward strand.
TCTTCAAAAATGTTTTTTTTTTAACAAATCTCAAGTGTATTTCCGCTTTAACGCATTAAATAAACATGTAAGTACCCTAAGTGTACTACCACCCTTACTAATACAGTTGTGTAGCCTCGAAATAGTTTTACGGAGTTATGTATTCTTCAATCGACTTCAAAAATGTAAAAGAAAGAAAAAAACAAAACACTTTACATAACTATTACGAGGCTTCACAACGTTCATTAGTAAGAGGGCTAGAGGCAGGTATATTAAAAAGCTGTTATAACCCAAACCAGTCGCATAAGTGTCTCTAAAAACAAGACGTAAGTGAACTTTGACCTGACTATATTACCGACCAATTACAAAATAGCGTCGTGGGCGTGACCGCATCATTCAATATCTGGTATTAGCATATTGATCGATAGGTCTCGAAGCCAAACTTACCGTTACAGCCATTAAATATAATTTGTGAATAAGTTGATAAAGTTCATAACAAAATATTTAATAAAATTAGCATACTATTAAGTTATCGTAAAATTTATACAGACTTGTAAATATGCAAATTTCTGCGTTTAATCAATTGCAGAAAGTTTAAACTTCTTTGACACGTGTAGTATCATAAATCGTCGGTAACTCATGATCAACTCAATCGTATTGGCGACAATGCAAATACAAAGGGTCCGGAGCGGCTCGATAACAATATTTCTAAGTCATTTGCAGACGAGCAGTTGTGCGCACGAGGGTAATGTTAGTAAGACTATGAACCGGTTGAATAAGACACCACGCGTATTTGCGTATTGAGAAAACAAAGCTCTTATCATCAGCTCATCATTGTTGAAATACACGTAGCTTACCCTATAATAGCAACATGAAAAAAAAAACTATATCGGTGTATAGCTAGCCATATAATGTAAAGACTGTTAGCTATTATACATCATCATCTGATGAGGAAGTGAGGAAATATGAATTATTTATGGTAGGTAACTTAAAAAGAAAAATAACTTTCCGTAGAGAGAACAAAAATTATTTTTAAATAACATTTTTTATGATAATAAAACTGACAGGGTTTAATAATCTTTTTGTCGTTGTAATGTAAAATCAAGCTACTATCTCGTCATTATCTTTATGAATAAATAAAACCAAGCAGTAGTTATCTTATCCTTAGATCTATCTCTAATAGTCCGGATTTATTCTGACAATAATTACCCAAAGTAATATTATTCAATCGTACACTACTGCAACGAACTACTTCAGCCGACTGTTCCAACAGCTTTATAGCGCAACGTACGAGTATTAAATAATTTTTACATGATAAGAAATAAATGGGCACAAAAACTGACCTACGTAAAAATTGTGAGTAATGCTACGTGCTACGCACATGCTACGGTGCTACGTCAGCCGCTCTACGAGAATCTCGTTTAATCTTTTTCACATATTCGAAATAAATTTTTCTATTTTTAATTGTTATGTATATAATTTTTGGTCTATGTGTAGGTAAATAAGGTAAAAATAAAAATGTTGGCTCTATGATTTTAGGGTTTTAGCCGTATGTGGCAATTTATTTTTAAAATGCTTAATGCTTATACTTAATATCTAAATACAAATTACACCGTATGTGCACACGTACTAAATTTTTATTTTTGTGATATTTGAATGTTATGTTATGTGCCGATGAGAATAAAAATTCGTGATACAAAGTGTCGCCTCTCGACACTAGATGGCGTGACTAGTAGTAGTCAGGTCACAGCTCGCTGGCGTAATTGCGGACGATTATCTGGGCGGGCTCACCGCGCATGGCGGCCGGCGGTGCGAGCGGGATGCACTCGATAATACGTAAAACAAAACGAGGGAGTAATAATGGAAAAAACGAGCACGCAAATTATAGTGAGAAATGAGGCAGCCGGTAGCGGTGGGGATCGCAAGCAGTGGGGGCCGGTGATCACGGCAGTCGCGGCCGCTCGGCGCTCCAAGACCGCCCGCGCCGCCTGCGCCCGCGTCGCTCGCGAGTGTTGTGACTGTGACATGCGCGGACCTGACAGACATGAGCGGAAAGGGATCCTCCTCACCGGACCTGCTCATGAATGTGAGTCCGAGCTCCGGCTGACGCTTCCTTCTGTCACGGGCCGCTAACTAACACTTGTCTACACCGCTTCGCACTTGTTTCTCACTGCTAATGTTTCTAAAATAAAATCTACATCACCTACTCCTTAGTTGTTACTAATATGTATGAAAAAGCTATGGATCTAATTAAGGAGATATAATAAGTTAGATCAAGTACCGACCTAAAGAATTCTTGAAACTTCTAAGGATCTTTCTAAGTCTGACAGTCTAGAATTCAGATGTCTTGTGTCAAATTCATAGTGTCAAAGTAACTTCTACATTTCTTCTTGGGAGTTACTATGAGAAATATAAGGCTAAAAAACAATTTTTTCTTACTCAGTCCTCATGGATACTGTAATGTTAGTCTATTGAATTTATAGGATAGGTACTTACCGATTGTGCCCTTTATCCTACTTCCTAATAATCCTACTTAATATTATAAACGCGAAAGTTTGTAAAAATAGATGGATGGATGGACGTTTGTTACTCTTTTACGCCAGAACGGCTGAATAGATTTGGATGAAATTTGACACAGAGATAGATTATAGTCTAGAATAGCAAATAGGATTTTACATTTTAACCGCGGGTGACACCGCGGGGCGCAGCCAGTATCTTATAAGTTCGAAAATAATATCTGAATCGATGCACGAAATATATTTGTACTATTTACTTTAATAGTTAAATGGAAAGCGATGACAGCCTAGTTGGAGAAGGCCTGCCTCTCAAGCCAGAGAAAGCGGGTTCGAACCCAACCGACGGCACACAAAATTTGTTCATTCTATGAACATATATGCGTATTGTATGTCATCTGCTATATGGCTGGAGCCCGGTGTATGGCGACAGGCTCGCCCCATGACACATTTGGGACTGAATATCGTCCGGCGAAGTGTGGGTGTTGTATTACACCTCTGCCAGCCCCCTTTGGGGGAAAGGCGTGACGATATATGTTAAATGGAAATTACACAAGTCACACACTTTTTACCAAAACTTCACGCTTTACAAATCAATCTGAAGAACAAACCTCTTCTAATAAGGCGCGTGAAATGTTTAGTTAGCGATCAGCAGCTCTGGGGCACTATTAGCCGCGGGGTATAATCGACCCCGGGGGTGTTGTCGATTTAGCATGGACCATAAGCAGCGCATTACCCACGCTCTAGCTAGCTAGCCTTTCTCCCTGCAGCCAAAGGTTCAGTGTTGCCAGACATCCGGCACGTTTTACCTAAACCTTTTTTTTTTCGATATGGACATCGAATTGCTTTTATGAACAAACAATTCAGTTAATTACTTAGATTGACTAAATTGTTTGTTTTGATTGACTGAACTAGTTTTACGATATTAACAATTTAGGACATTAATTACAACTTAACACAGTTAACATTTTTGTAGGACTAGTAGGTACTGATATTAAAATATGTTACATTACAAAGAACTACTAAATTGGTTTACTTTATTGAACAAGAAAGAAAAACATGAAATGACATTACTTTTATAATATTGTCATCTATCTATCATATATCTATATTTTATATAAACGCACTTATCCTACCACAGAAAACACTTGACTTACACATATAAAGGTATCTTTAGACCTTTAAGTTAAAAGCAGTTAAAAAAAATGTTTCGATGATCATTGTCAGCTATTGTTAGTACATAGTATATGCCATGCCATTTAAAAAAAAACCACTAAAAACCCAAAACTCAGATATCCTTATTGTGGGTGCCCAATAAAGTGTGTCTACTGGTCTGGAAGATATCACTTTGGCCGATAAGGCCCGAAGTTGTCAAACTATCTATTTCAAAATAGTTTTTGTTGTAACTTCTGGTGTGAACAATAAAGAGTTTATCCATCCATCTCAAATAATACTTTATCGACCTACTTGAAGGTAGGGACATTAGTAAATGGCAACCCTGATTTACTTCGGCTCCCTAGAGCCCTAACCTCCATTACTATTCATGGCGCTCCGGGTCCAAATGACCCCGTGCCCGTCCTCTTGGAAAATATCTCACGCCATGCGAGAAAATGTTATGGGGTCTACACATTTTATGTTTGCTTTTGAATAATGATTGAGATACGAGTAAAACTATTTCTATCGAAGAGAAGGAAAACAGTTTTTAGCTGTTTGGTTTTTAGACTATACTTAGGTTTTATTTTGGCTTTACTTAAGTAGGTGTTAATATTATAAACGCGAAAGTTTGTAAGAATGGATGGATGGATGGATTGTTACTCTTTCACGCCAGAACGGTTGAACAGATCTGGATGTAATTTGGCACAGAGATAGATTATGATCCAGAATAGCACATAGGATACTTTTTAACCGCGGGTGAAACTGCGGGGTGTAACTTGTTTAAAATATTTTTGTTTAGTATTATTATGGATTGCTGTACAGTCATATTGTCAAGTAATGGGGTAAGTCGCTACTCATTGCGCTTTCTCGTGACGATAGATAGATAGATAAACACATTATTGTTTACACCAGAAATAACATAAGAAGAAGAGAAATAACTTAATTTGTAGATATTTATTTTTGTTTGTGTTTAGTAACAAAAAAATACTTAGTTGCCGAAAAAAAGCCGACCTTAAAGTAAAGCATGTACTCGTATTTACATGTATTTACGAGTAAATTTAAAATTATAATATCTATTATCAATTATCACCAATTATCATAGTATGTACCTACTTAAATGTCTCTCTCTTCCATCCAAAGGTTGTCTGGAAGAGATACTCGTAGCTCTTAAGCGATTAGCACCTATATTTTTGAGTGTTTAGTTTAGATTTTTTTTTTGTATTTGGTGTCAATAAAGAGTTGTATTGTATTATAATACAATTTATTAATATTACATGATAAAAATGACCTCTGAAAAACTAGACTCATTTATTTTTAATTGCATCACAAACAGAAGAAATCAAGTTCTATCTCGTTATTGCTTATTTATGAGATGCTCATTGATTTCGAAGATTGAACTAAAACCAAACACTCAAATAAGTTTCATATCAAATCTCAGCACCAAACAAAATCAGCAGGCTTCTAATCCAAACAATTTATGAAGCAATATCTGTCCCATAACCGTGATTGTTATTACCTGAAAACGGCCTCCTATTTAGTTCCGAGCTATTATCGGCAGTTCGTAAACTACCTTAAATGTTAATTCAATTAAATAACAAATAAATAAAGTTAGCGGCGGCAGGCCGCGGCGGCGGCACGAATCCTTAATGACACATAGAGCCTTCGTCCATTTTCTACCCAATTTCCTTTTCATATTAGTTTAATCTAAAGGCAGGACTACTGGCGCCAAAAATTATGCCGCGACGGGCGTATCGGACGAAGCTAATCTGTTTAGCGTTATATTGTAGGGCGCCGCTCTTTGTGCGGTGAAAAAGGAAGAAATTTATGCGTTTCGGCGTCGTGTGAGTAGTTTTTTGTGGGAATGTAATTAATAATTCGGCGGCAAAACTAACAGTGTTTTCGTTGAGCCGTCCGCGTGATTGATGCGCGCCGGGACAGCCGCAATTAGCTTCGAGTAATGCTTTGTTTAACTACTGAAGGAACATTAGTTCTGCTGCACATTAGTGCACCAGAAAACTTATCTAGTCGTTAGTATAGACACGTATTTAAAAATAGTAAAAAATAATAAAAAAAGAAGAAAAAACCTTGTGTCAAGTTTTTGATTTGTCTTACTTTTAATTTCAAACTCTTCTATGAATACACTCACAGGCTTAAATTTACTTACTTAGTCAAAAATTTCGATTTAATTAGGGATACATATTTTCTCCATTCTGTACCTATGATTATTTACACCAGCGTCAACAGCCATGGACAATTGTAGTTAATAATGAATGCCAATTTTATGGTAAAATTAAAATACATTGAAATCATCAATTCATAACAAAGTAGAACTTATGACTCTACTGACACAAACCACATAACACATTCGAGCGGCGAGTTAAAGCACGTTCTCAATATAAATACCTGAAACTGTTCTCTACCTATTCTCAGATCCCGATTATGTTGCTTCCATTCGAATATGCAAGTAAGTAAACCAGTTCAAAGCTACGCTGAGGCAAGGTGTAGTATGGGGCCTGCCTACATAGACGCAGGCTTCCTTTCATAGTGACCCACCGCAACTTGCGAGTCATGACTGGAGAGACACGGCTTACAATGAACGTTAACAAAGATAAAACGAATCTGTTCACTAATTTTCTCTTAGGCTTCGTCTCGACTGTTTGCCTCCAGTTCACCACTTACGCTACGTATTTTTAACCTCCGACGCAAAAACGAAGGGGTGTTACAAGTTTGACGTGACTGTGTGTGTGTACGTGCCTGTGGCATCGTAGCTCCCGAACGGATGAAAAATTAGTCGAGAGTGTTCTTAGCTATGTTTGATGAAAATTGGTGTTGATGAAAATCGGTGTCGGGGGGTTTTTCAAATTTATAATTTATACTTGTAAATGGAATGTCCGGATAGCGCGTACTGTATGCCATTTGCGGCGTATAGCTTGCTGGCTCATTCAGTAAGCGGCCGATTCTCATTTTGTTTGCCACAGTTCTCCGCTTCCTCAACTTTTTTCTAATTGAGTTTGCTCGATACGCGACTTAGAGTTAGCCAGCGGACAGTCAGCCACTTCCACTTCGCTTAGTCAGGATGAAGCCTTAAATGTTAAAGAGAGACAAATGAAGTAACAGCGCCCTTCAGCTCCTTCCTCTCCCACATTAATTTAAAGCCGTGTTACACTGTAAGTCTGACGGGTGAAATGGACGACACATAGTGAATATTTTATTTGTTTTATAAAGCTACCAACGTGACTTGCTCGATGAAAGACAGGTAGATTGAGCTTTGAATTAAGTACAAGCTTTTGAAGCTTTTGTATGAAATGTGAGCGCGTCTTTTACGCATGACTGTTGTCTGATAGATTATGCTGCCATGTGTTTAACTACTACTATTTTACATTTTTATATTTATAATATTAGCTCGCGTTTTGTCTATTGTTGAACCAAGGTCTCTCTTCCCTCTTACAGGTCTCCCCGTTCTTTGCTTTAGTCAACCAATTCTTTTCGCGAGCGTAGAGCTCATCTTTCCACCTCTTATACATAATTAACCTTAGAAAACTTCCAGAAGGAAGTTGACATTATATAAACACCATTATTACTTTCATTAGCCCTCGTTCACCTTACCCACCTATCTGTTTAACTTCTTCGGCTCAATATTTAATTGATGTGTCAAACAGTCGCTCTACCAGTCGTCTAACGTAGATGCCATGTCGCCAACGCCAAGTCGCAATTAGATAGAGGATGCAAGCAATTCAGAACAAGTCGGCTGTGTTATTTCACCAGTTTGTATGCAGCCGTACCGTTGGAGTCTGGCGTATAGACAGTGACGGAGCTCCGACAAGAGTGTAGTTTGACGCACACGTACCAAGAACTGTTCATGATTACTCTAGTCTTGTAGACAGTGTGAAGAAAGATAAAGAAGTTTGAACATAAAACAGCTTTGAACTCTGTTCATCTGATAGTTATAAGGAATTATATAAGGTGCGATTAAAGACTTTTCTCACAATCTGTAGGTAGGTAATTTTTAATGCTGCTAATAGGAAATGCACGAGGATATTACATTTTTTAGTTCTGACAAATGTGTTGGTTGTACCCTATGACGTTGTTCTTTAGATCAAACTGACCACATGTAAGCTATTAGAACTAGCTCTGTTCAACCGTGCTGGGTGACTGTCAATCTTTGAGAATGTTATCAGCTGTGATACTGTCTTCACTAATTGTTCCGCAACCGAGGAGTGGCACTCGGCAGCCGTGCGCGGCCACATTTTAATTGACCACGCGATGTTGTGCCGCGCTCGTTCGACTTTTTCTCTTCTCCTCAAATTGCTCTAAAGTGCTTAATGAGCGATGCGTGCAATCGCCGTTTCCCCGTACGGGAGGCTGCTCTTATTTTACATACATAAATAGTTGGAACTAATGCCGATTCTCGGTAATTCTCGGTATTGTAATTGCCCCTGTGACAGGCTTCCGTCGCCTTTCCAGAGCGACCGGTTAACGCCAAACGCTGCTAGTACAGCTAGAGCCTAAATTATAGTTATTTCGCATTAATAGCGAACATTTATAGGTGCGTGCGCCTGCGCAAGTCGCTGCCAGAGCCACTGACATTTTGTAGCGAACACCTTACTGTGGTCTGTAATACAATTTAAGTAAGTATTCTGCAAATACGTGACGAGCATTGAAAAATTAAAACTAAGTATAGGTAAACGCCACGACGCTAGCTTGTGATAAAGTCATTATTATTTTTTGTACTACATTAGTAATAAGTAGGTAAGTATAGATTTTTTTGTTATCATTATGCGAGTTTCCCAATTATTAAGTTTTAATAAGATAATCAAACTAAAAGCGGCAAAAAAGAATAAATGGGCAATTTGTGTTTTTCCGGTTTTTGACGAGTTTAGGAGAATTTGCATTTTTCGTGCAATTAGGTGTGTACGAAAACAAAAGTTAATTAACGCTGCAAACTTAATTATCTCTAATAAAAGTTTAACACTTAGGTATTAGACGCTAGTTTCGTTAAAAAAAATATTTTTTTAAATATTGATTGTTGAAACGAAACCATCCTATTTTAGGACTTACCTACTCAGTGATATGCGGACATCTAACACAATTATTTCGACTATTTAATATTCGCTGCAAACTTTATATCTTTATTGCTGTCGGGTACATTATTACTGTGCGAATTGCAGGTGCTAGGCCTTATTATTTTAACTCTAAATATACGATGCAGTAATGGTCACTAAGCAGTATTCCATGCTAATGACACCGTAATCGCTACACTATAATCGAAAGATTGGCGACTGCATCGGGTGTTACCTAGTTAAGATATTATTATAATAACTAAAAATAGACCTTCTGTACTGGCGTATAAGGCGATAATTGATTAACTTGTACTTGTACTAGCTTAGAAATATGCTAGTTTGAAGGGATGTCGTGTTATTTAATATGAGAGATATTCGTCCATATTTACTGTGTAATTTTAACACAGCATAGCATATGGTTATCATTTTAATATAAGATATATTCGTAGTACCATTTTTACCATAATACACAATAGTATGTAATAATTAACATTGCATATGCACCAAATGAAAGCGTATATAGGTAAAAAAAAAGTTATATTTTGTACAGATTTGTACCCACTACCAATATTGGCTTTTTTGGATACCACCAGTATATATCTTCGATCAAATATACTTGCTAACTCTGCATTATTTTGATGACCAGGCCGATATGTAAAAATGTGAAAAAACCACAAATAAATTTTCCACATTTTTGTATTTTTTTTTTTCGCAATTATATAAAAAAACAAATCAATCTACTACAGTTCGACTTTAAGTAGGTACATTCTGTGAGAATTTAAAACAAAAATTCATCAATCATTGAGTAGATTTAATTGGTGTAATACAGCACAAAAATAAAGTTCTGGGAACGCAAAATGTTTTCTTGAAACCGGTTGCAAGAATTATAGAAGCACGGCCGTCGTTCGCAAACCAATTAATTTACTCATGATGGTATTAACTGATAAAACGTTTAAGCAATATTTTTGAGATACACAGCGCAACTTTGATTTTGAATAAATAGTTAATTTTATGAGATGGGCTAACTAATAATCTATCCTCAACTCATGAAAACATATTTAATATTTCAACCGAAATTGACTTTAGGAACAAAGTTTTTCCATTTTTTGCAAATTAACTTTACATGTATATTTTCATCACACTTGCTTGTAAAATGGGACTTCATTACATCAGTTTTAGGCTCATAATCCAAGCTAATATTAACGCGTGCTTCTAGTTTACCTTAATCGCACTAGTGCGATAATATTTTCAGGAAAAAAAAATTGGTGCCATTTTCCACAAGAGTTTTTGGGACTTATATTTTTTGCTGTGCAGTTGTTCAAGTGAAGAAAATTAGTTTCAACTCCGCATGAGACAACTATCACGGTACGAAATGCTAATTAGTTATAGTTTGCTGCCACCAAAATCTAAGAAAAATTGTGCATATACATTGTCAGATAAAGATACTGACTAATGCAAGTTTAGTGTTTTTTTCCTTGCAAGTATGTGATGAAAAACTTCGTCTGAAACACGTGTGCGTTGGTCATTACACTTTAATACCCCCTCGAATGTTGTAATCCACTTATCACACTTAAATCATAATGTACTTTTGTATAGGTTGATAATTAAGAAAAAAAGAATTTTACGAAATACAAAAAGTGCCTATAACTTGACAAAAAGTCTGAATAAATCTCATATTCATATTTCAAACATAAACCATTAGAACAAACCAGATAGTAGAAACCGTGATTTGTAATACTTATTAAAAAAAGAAATGATTAGTATCATTAGGATGACCAATCGCACTGGTCGGGCGTCCATTGGTGAATGGAGTCGGCGTTGGGAGAAAACAGGTCCTGAACACTGAGGCTCTTGGACCCATACAAGTTCATATAAGTAGAAAAGTAAGTAGGTATGGATGTATTGTATATTACTGTATAAACTACTAATGGCCGCACTTGCACTGCATTTAAGAATTGTCTAAGTCCTTGCTTAACTAGTTTTAAACTACTCCTAACGAAGTAACAGCTTATTCGGGCATATAAAGTTAATTTTTAAGATTCCTAAGGAATGGCTGAAGGTTCGTGTGTGAAAAAATGTTTAGTAGGAGCTAGCTAGGAATAGATTAAGTTAAGTTAAGCAAAGACTTGGGCAATTCTTATATGTGGTGCAAGTGGCCATAAAAGTTGCTTGCTTATCGTGTTCGCTGTAACATTTTTTTTTATTACTTTATCCTGTTTGCCTTTGAGGCCTCGACAGCGTGCCGGGCATTAGGCGTTCGCTGTCAAAAGCCGGCTGCCTGTCAATATTGACACAACTCTGCTCAGCTCCTCTCTTCTCTGCTCCAGTGGCCAGGGAGCACCTGACAGTGGTTGACAAATAGATATTTATTTACCCCTCGATTATGTTATGTTAACTTATTACATAACTCACTGTTAACTAATTCAATATTTTGTTAAAAATATTAAGTTAAAAAAACGAGTTTTATTTGGCTTCCACAGTTTAAACATATTGTAGCCAAGCTTTTAAACAAAGAAGCTGTTGCACTTGATCTTCTTGTTTTATATCGCTGTGAACTGGTAACCTGATTGCTTCTATTAAGAGGTGCGTCATTGTCATGTCCCGAATGAAAACAGCAATCTTCTTATATCTATCTAAGCTGAGAATCGATTTATCATCCTATAAGCAGATTAGCTCCGGTGCTCTGTTGTCTCTACACTCTATCATTTATTGTAATAAAATTGATTGTCCAATTTTACGCTAGAAGCTTACCGTTAAAATACCTAGAGAACACGGTAAATCATAGCCAGTGATGGAGATACGGAGTGCATAATCGTGGCCCAGTTACGCGGCATTCATTACTGCAAAGTGGTATGCAATATTCTCCCTTGTGAGACTTGTGAGATCATCGATAAGTGCCATTCTGACATTTGTGCTCATGCCGATGCGTTGACGAACGTCCGAGTCACGAAGTTTCAGCTTATTTGCATAATTTAAAAATGATTGAGCTTATTACGAGCATACTGCTTGGTGTTGTTTTTTATCTCAGGTGCAACAAGGGTGCTTGTCCAATAATTTTGTATTTAATTTGACCAACACATTATTACAATGTGCAAGAAGTGCTCGTGCTCGTGTTGTAGAACAACTAGTCAGTCATAACAGATCAGTGACTTTAATTTAACTAAATTAAACAATCCTGCCAGTTAGAAGAAGACTGGCTTGAGTTTCATTGCACTAATACTTTGTGTAGTACTCGTTAACGATATTAACAGTCCGGTTCATCAGATGGCCTGAAACTTGGCATGCACGTAGCTTTTGCTTGTGCAATTTACTTCCAAAGTAGAAACACCTCGAGAAACAAGTAACATTATTAAAAGAAAAACAAAAAACCCGGCTGCAAAATGTACCCTATGCCTCTCCCACTATCAAGACGATTCAAATGACACCTCATATGTCGAAATCCATCAAGCTGTTTAGACTGTAGGCCGTGCCAAAGAAATCTCATACATACATATGTACATACACTTGGAAAACATAGCCATCCTTCTTGCATAGTCGGGTAATAATTGATTACGACCCAAGTTCACTCTGCATCTTAAAATACGGACTTCTTAGATCTTCACGAAATCAATATCTATTAACTACGAAAAAACTGTCAAAAACTATGTGACAGAATTCTATTGCAAGTAGCCAGGGGTTACACCCTCAAAAAGTCACCAATGTTACTTCCCAACAAACCGAAAACGAGGATTGCACTTTTTGTCACATGAGAGTTGTGACATAAAGAGATAAATCTACTCGTTTGGAGTGGTTCGTTTCCGGGACAAGTCGCTTTGTCGTTGCATATTTTCCGGTATGAATGGTCGAATTTCCATAAAGCGGCAGTTTATTTTGTTCGCTTTCCTGAAAGCATGGTGGACGCACGTGGCACTGCGATAACATTTTGCTTTTTAAGCTGAATGGTAAAAGAGGGCAGTAAGGATTAAAAGCGGACATAAATCTTTTAATCATAGAAAATAGTTTTTTTTTTTCGATTAACTACCTATTTATTTTCGTCTTAGCTAATGATGTCAATTTCAATAGAAAATTAATCATATAAATAGTTTTTTTTTTCAATTACCTATTTATTTTCATTTCATATGCTGTCATTTACTAACAGTATAATAAACCCGTTAATCCATAAACCGTAGTTAGTTGTGACGTAAAACAATAAATGCGTGATGTATTTATAAAATGCTCAAGCCGTATAAAACCTATTTAGTACTTAGATTCAAGTGTCTTTTAACAAATGATTTATCGTTCAATATCGGCAATTAATTTACACTATTAATTGCAAGTAACTATAGATGCTAATTAATGTTTGACGTAACCTGCTATTAAAGAGTTGATTCACTGCTAGTTTTCAACTTGTGTTGTTCAAGATCGAGGAAAAATCGCATTTTTGTAATGAAACACTTTGCACAAACTAAGTAGCGATACTTTATATTTTAGGCATTAATAATGTCTTATAAAAATAAAATTTTGTTAAAAAATAAAAGCTGCGAAAGCTTTTATTAAAAACTAGCTGTTTTGCACGCGACTTTGCTCACATTTTATAACCTATGTCAATTAGGAATAATGTAGCTTTCTAATGGTGAAAGAATTTTTGAAATCGAACCAGTAGTTTTTGAGTTACTTCGTTACAAACATACTTACATAAAAATCTTTCCTCTTTACAATGTTAGTAAAGTTTTTTCTGTTTTGCGAATTGATGAAATCGTATTTATTATATATTAATCCTCTATCTGAAAGGAACTTTCACACTTTTTACCCGACTGCGCAAGAAGGAGGGTTATGGTTTTAATGGATACGATGTATGAGGTATCTTTGGCATGCTCTACATGTGAGGTGTCATTTGAATTGTCTTGATAGTGAATGTGTCATAGGGTGTAACATTTTGCAGCCGGTTTTTTTTTTGTTTTCTTTTAATAATGTTACTCAGTAAACAAATGTATTTGAGAGCGTACGGTTTGGTTTGGTAAAAAATACAATCTTTAAGCATAATTCTAAAAAGTTTCGAGAAGAGTTCCCAAAGTTTGTAGAACTTCGACTAACAAAAAAATCTGTAAAGTTACTCCTAGACAGTTCATATTTTTACTGTTATATGTGGCTGCAATACTGTTTTTGACAATATTGCGACAATTTTTTGAGTTAGGCCCGGCCATAAAGTCAAACTCGGTCAAATAAAAAAAATAATTCGGTAATTTACAGCAAAATATTGTCCGTCTAGGCCCGTAGACGGACAATATAAACCTTACCTAATGATTTTAGAAAAAAAAATTAAATAACTTTTATTTTATTGCATTGTTTAAGGTTAGAATATAATTTGAGCTAGGTTTAAATTACCACAATGCGAGAAACAAGCCATCATATCATACTTACGTGACATGAGCTCGTTCATTGCGATCGCAATCTGCCAATCTGTCGGTTACAGTGCAACTCGGGTTCCAACAAACGTGGTCGAAAGTGGTACTACAAGCCTTTTTATCTGACGTTCGTAAAGCCGAACGGAAAAAAAAAATCGAGACATTTTCGCAAACACGGTTGTCTGACCCCAAACTAAGCAAAGCTAGTACGTTGGGTGCCAGAGACTGAAATACATACGAATTAAAAAAAAAGTTATCAACACACATACATACATAACAAACACAAATGCTCATCACATGAAGGTTTGCCCTACGTGGGAATCGAACCCACGCCCCCAGGCTCAGAAGGCAGGTTCACTACCACTACCAACTGAGCCACCGAGGCAGTCAATACCGCTATGAATACGTGGTCCGATAGCTAGTCCTCTTGATCGTAGGACGAGGAATTTTTATAGGTGGTGTTTTTTGTGTTATGGTGTAGACTCTATTCGTACTTACTCCGTAATACTGCCAAACAAAGCAGCGTCTTTTCCAGATCCTGCCTTTTCCCATTTTTAATATTGGAAATGCGAAAGAATGTTTGTTTGCTCTTTCACATAGCAAATTATTGTATATGTAAGTTACTTAGTTAATTCGATCCATGCTTCGTACGGAACATTAGTTTCGACCGAAAATTCTTTCGGTAGTCCTCAAAAAGTAAGCTACTTTTTATAGCTGGAAGATGAATGGCACAGATGAAATCACCATTGCAGTTACATAGGCCATAGAGACAATAGACAAAAAAAAACAAATGATAAGACGTGTCGCAGAATAGTTTGCACCTACGACAAGATTCGTGCACAAGCGCATCTCGCCGCCTCTCTTTGTTATGAGCATTACCTTACAATGTTGCCAACATTACAGGTAATTATTGTAATGGGTACGGTATAAATTACGGCCAGTTATATCATGTCGAATTATTTTTAATTTTTTATCATGAAAACTGTACGTGATTTTTTGGTTTAACAATAAAGAGATAACTATAGCTGTGTTTATTTGATTAAAAATAAGACTTTACTTTTAAAATAAGTCTAAGGAAGCTCAATCCACACTAAAGCCACACTAATTCGCACTAAAATAGTCGAAAATGTCTTTTTTTGAGATTTTTTGTTGATCTTGGTAATGGTCACCCTCAACTAAGTCAGGCTCCAAATCAAATGCTAACCAATATTGATAAAGCTTACTTTTATTTACGTAAGTCAAGCCAAACCAAAGTCTAAGCTTAAGTCTAAGTCTAAGCCTTAACAAAACTGCATCGGTGGCTTAGTGATGAACCTGCCTTCTGAGCTTGGGGCGTGGGTTTGATTCCTATCTAGGGCAAACATTTATGCGATGAACATTTGTGTTTGTTCTACGAGTATGTCTGAGTGTTAATATCAATTTTATTTTGCATATAAAATATACATGTATGTATATCAGTCTGTGGCAGCCATAGTTATAAGTCTTTGCTTAGTTTGGGGTCAAGTGACCGTGTGTGAAAAAAGACCAGAATTATTATTATTATATTTATATTTATAAGCCAAACCAAAATCTTGAATCCGATACTGCTCCTTATGATTAGGGCCAAGTTGGTCAGATAGAAATCAAGATGTTTTATTTTACACAACCTTAAGCTAAAAATTCGGACTCTTCATAACTGTAAAAATTTAAATTCAGTAGCTGCAAAATTCGCACAATAGACAGTTTTTGCTACGCACTAGTATTGCCTCACTACTCTGTCAGAGCATGACCTAAACACCGTGTTCTCGCTCCACCCGCCAACGTTTCCACGTCATTTAACCCCGCATAACGTTTCCGCACAGTACCCATTAACACTACGCTATATATAAAATAGCTCAACTTATAAAACTGCTTTTACTACGACAACCTTCGACATTAATATGCTGGCAGACTTTTTGCAGCGCTCCTCCGTTGTTACACTTTTTGTGTGAATATCTGTGAGAATGTGAACGAGAATGGTGTTGTTATTTATTCTGCGGTTTTATGCACTCACCCTGGTGGTTACCTACTTTATGACGACATCAATATGTTAAGGTTAAAAACAATGTGTAGTAGATTAGAAAACTATGTGTAGTAGATATAAAAACTTAGAAAAAGTTTTAACATACACACATATATAGTCAGGCCTGTTTCCCATAGAGATAGGTAGAGACCACTCTCCATTTGCTACGATCGTGGCATACATCTTTGGCATAAAGCATACATAAAGTTTCAGATACATCAATAAAACAAAAATTCATGACGTATAGAATTAAATGCAAAAATTTGATCATTAAACAATGTGTAAGAGTAAACAAATTTCAAGCCAAGAGAGTCAAGTCAAGAGAATCAACCTATTTGTGTTTGTTTTATTTGCTCTGTAATGGCAAAATCAGTTTAGATAAGATTGTAGCTTATCTAAACGTGATTAAAATAATAGAATTGAATACACATTTCACTCAGAACTTTACGCTTCGTTTACGATAACTGCTAATCGCGCCAATAAAATATAAGAATATCCATCTTGATTTATTTTGTTACGTGATACGCTCAGCACAATAGGACTAAAACAATCATATACTATGTCCAATTGTCCGTCCGAGCTGTCAAAATAAGAGGATGGCAGCTCGCGTCGAGCGCAGCCGCGTCGTTGCGCGTACGCAAGCGTCACGCGACTCGCCGAGCCCCAAGCGCGATTATAATTTCGAGCTCCGATCAACATGAAAATGGACGTCCATAAATTTATTAGACATAGTGTCGGTCGGCTCGCCTCGGGCTTGCATTATATATGTCAAGAATTAAGCATTATCATACCAAGAATATACACATTGTACGCGACTAAAGGTTATGTTGTTTTTCTTTAATCACAACTCTCTTTAAAACCAGTAACAGGGCTAAATGTAAAAAAATAATTAGATTGAATAAATGAATTCATTTTTGTACCGAAATCAAACGGAGCCAGTTTTGACATAATAATTTATTAACTTTCTTTTTTAACGAACAATTACTAGTATGTTACTTTTTACTTTTTATTTTTAACTGTTTACCTAATTTTAAGATATTTTTGTAAAAATGACTTGCCAGTGACATTGAATGTTTATTATGGTCAATAAAGATTTCTGATTTCTGATTTCTGATGTTGGTAGTTACGAGTAGGCAATTACATAAAGCATGAATTCAAAGAAATTACCTGTTTTATTAAATCTTGGGTGATTTACTTATTTAATTTTTACGAGCATGTGGAGCTCTTATTTAGTAGGTATTAAAATAACCAACATTACTCCTAACAAGACAATTTATTTTTTATTTTTCATCGTTCAAACAATATGAACGTAAAACGTAAAAACTCATTTCACAATCGTAAAATTGATTGATGCCAACTCTAGATAGGTATGTGCAATTTGCAGATACGAGCTTTTGATCCTAAACAGAGATATAGCGCCCACGCTGCATCGACTGCCACGGCAACTTATAAAATGTAAATTTATTGCGCGATGTTTTACATAAATTCAAATTGGCCGCTATACATCGCTGGCCTTACATTACATCACGTAATTATGCCGCGCACAATTATTATAATTTTACTATAATCGCGCCCATAAGGACGTGCGAAAAACAATTTTAAGGGGAATATCACACTGATTTATGGTTATTGTCCTATAGATAGCTGCGGTACAAGCGATAATTTATTACACGTGAATTGCTATTATAAATAACTTTTGAGCTTTCGTGAAAGTTTCGTGAAGTTATTTACTCGAGCAATTATAAGTTAAACATCTGCATCTGGATTTAGAAAATCTCAAACTCCCTACACGCACCTAATCAACGGTGATTCATCTAACGAAACACAAAACATAATAATATGTTATGTTCTCAAATCTTACCTGAATTCGTGCTTTTAATTACCATCTACGATTTTTGATTTATAATGGACACACATGTGTCGATGATTTATGAAATCTCAAAGTTAAACTTAATTCCCAACAAATGCTTCGAGTTGAATAAGTGCTCGTTTCGTCGGTATTTATAAGTTCATTATTAAAACAATAATTACAAGTCTACGAGTCCTAGTCGAGTTGCAACTTAAGTTTTCATAGCCACGCGTCCGCGCTGTGCGCGTGAAAGCGAACACCTTTCATAATTTCCATAAAACTAGCTTTAATTAAATACGGACGTCTGTAATTATGTCCTTTGCCCTATTTGTCCGCCTGAAATTATTATCTGTGATTATATACCGCAGCGCATTTAAAATTCAACGTCTTCGATACGAAATAGGTACGTGATCGAAATTATCCAACGTGGAAATTTAATTGTCTGAGTTTGAATATTTGATCAAATAACACCTGAAATAAGCTTCGGAACGGCATTAGTCGTGTTTAATAGGTTGATAATTAAAAGGTAATATCATAGGAAATTACTTGAGGCGTTTCTTTAGCTTGTCTTTATGTTATAAAATATTTAAAGCACGATACGATACGCTGCCATCCGTGTGCTCTAGTCAATTTAAAATCTAATAAGCCAAATTGCACGTAAATTACTTCGCGATAGAGGCTAGCAAAAAAATCTAAAGCTTTCATTTAAACAAACACGAAGGAGTCAATACTAATTTGAAGTTATAATTTACAAATCAATATAGATTAAAACAGACTGTTCAGGCGGTCCAAAATATGAATTATTGTTGTTGTTATGCGTAACGAAATTGTGTTAAGGTTTGTGTTAAGCTGAAATGGTGTCGAATTTTTTTTTGTAGGAAAACAAACTGCTGATCGACAATAAAATAACAAAAAGAAAATTGAAATAAATAAGCTTTATTAGTTTTCACTAATAACAATGAAATCATACCTATCTTCCATTTATAAATCATTATTATATTACACAAAAATGCAATATCACCAAAAGTTTCTCTTACAACAGGTAACATTTGCAAGCACCATCGACAAAGGTTCTTCATGTCGTCATGAAAAACGAAAGAAACCCGTCCGTGTAAGATAAATTCAATTGAATCCATTCGCGTCGCGTCGAGGTCTTTGCTCTTGACTTAATGCGACTTTTATTGCGTGCCTCTTCCAGCGTCATTGTGTGTTCCCCTCTGAAACGTTCAGATGCTTTCTTTGTAAGACACTGTTACAGGTTACGACTGCTCAGTACTTGTAAAAGTTATCGTGGTAGTTTATTATTTACGCGCAAAGTGATTTAAACAGCGATTTTGAGTTTTTCAGTATTTTTCTGGGATAAGTAAGCGATGATAACCTAGTTGGAGAAGGCCTGCCTCTCAAGGCGGAGGGAGCGGGTTAGAACCCAGCCGACGGCACGCACCAATTTGTTCATTGTGTGAACAAATTTGCGGATTGTATGTCATCTGCTACATGACTGGAGCCCGTGTATGGCGACAGGCTCGCCAGATTTGGGTCTGAATATCGTCCGGCGAAGTGTGGGTGTTGTATTACACCTCTGCCAGCCCCTTCGAAGGAAAGGCGTGACGATATGTTTATGTATGTACATATGTAAGTAAGAAGTGAATTCGTAAAAAAATAACAAATAGACGACTACTTTTAAAAAGCAAACTCTGTACAAATATAACAGTATTGACTTGGTATTGTTAATCTTAATAATAATCATTAAGATTAGTTATTAAGAAAAAAAAAAAGAGTAATGTAACATTGTAAAAAAAAAGAAAAAAAACTATCGTAGCCCTGCATAATAAAAAGTAGGGATAACATAGTATAAAAAAAAAACTTGGTATTGTTTTCCCTTAAAGTTCTTCATGTAGTATGTGAAACGAAAAACCGTTATACCGATTGATAAAAGGTATCAATAGATAAGAAACAAAATCTAAAACCAAACGACAATACGCCATTGCCGTTGTACCAATATTATCCACACCATCACCTAATTTAGAGGTATATCCGCTCCATCAGCTTACTAGACTTTCCTTAGTCTAAAGACAACCTATAAAGCTAACCATACGTGAGATGAGCTAAAAGTCAAACACTAGCCGTTCAGCATACAAAACGCTGGGCCTTTAGCATATGCTTAGCAACCAAGACTCCTTTTTCGTTACACTTTGCAGTTACGAGGCCACAGGAAAGGAACGTCGTCTCAATTGTCTCCTACAAAGGAACAAAACAAACAATAGGCGAGCTGAACCCCCATGGTAGCGCCATATGCTGTGACATGCATAATGGGCTGGCGGCAAATGACCGCTAACATCCATCATGCCACCGCAAACAGCAGCGTTTTCATTTTCACCATGCTTCAAAAAGGTATTGCGATCGGTGAGGTAGATTCTTCAAGAAATAAAACCAGCTCGCTGCTACTCGCTATTGCTATCGTTTACTTCTAAAAGCCAAATTTAAAATAATCTTACAATCTAGAACCCACATCTTTACACAATTTTTTTTTTAATATGCTCAAGTAGATTTTTACTGCAATAAAAAGATTTAAGTAGTTGTGTGACCTATTCAGAAAATCAAATAATAAAATCACTATTGCAAAGCCAGGTTGTCTTTTTTATATTTATACTTACAGACAAGATCAAAAAAATATATTAAACGCCAAAATTGTTACCTTCTGAATTAATTTATTCACAAATGTGTAAAAGCATTCAAGGAAACCAAAATCTACCCGAAACTAGCGCTTTCACACCCTACGATCGATGGTCCCTTTGATTCTCAGCAAACGAACTGTTATACATATAGGGGAGGTTGTGGTCTCTAATGATGAGCGAGTAATACCTCACTTCCGCATGCATTAGGTAATGAACTGTAATTGGTTTATTAAGGCTCCTCTGGGTCGGTGTGAAATGCATTACACGGTTGCGTCTAGTCACTTCCGGTCGTATTGAAGACTTATTGATGTAAGAAATGGGACTACAGACAATTACTGTAACAGATTGTTTAATTTTTATTTTTAACTTGTTCTAGATTTTTCGATGTTACGAATCATTTATGTTTAAAAAAATAGATACAGTATCACAAGTGTAACACTCAAAGTGTTCTGTATAGCCTTGTCACGTCTGCTCAGGATGAAATTGGACCTTAAACAACTAACGTACCTGACTGTAACGGCATAGTAACAGCAGACTACCTTTTCTAAATTATTCCGTTTCGTATTTGTATCAAATTTTTAAAACCGTACAGTGTCAAAACCCAAGCCCCTCTGTAACCGTTAACCCTTGAAAGAGGAAGCTCAAACGCGCTCGCGAATTAATTTCGCCACAATTACCCGCTCGCGTTACTAATTGAGACATCAAAGAGCGGCGCCGCGCTGTCGCCAGACTCGCTATACCTACGAGAAACATGTTATTTTCTCTTTGCTTTCGAACTTGGTACTTCGTTGGGCCAACGCAAATAGTATGCATTCTGTAAATAAGTTAAGCTTTTTTACCCGACAGCCAAGAAGGGTTATGTTTTTCGCGCGTATATATATCTCGTGCGTGCATCTTTTTAAACTTCGTTATCTCGTATCTCCCAAGCAGCTGGATGAATATTTCGACAGTTAAGGTATCATTATACCTATTTGTCTTAAGAACCCTAGTGTCTTTAGATAGGTGTGCAGATGGGTTTTCGATTTTTTATCAGATCTACTTGTCTATGTTGTGGGTATACATTTATGTAAAATAATAAACTTGTTTACTAGAGCATGTTTCCGAAAATTAGATAAGGTGGTTTTTCATACAGATATAGATATAATCATGTCTTATCTACTTGTTTTGAACAAAATATCATGTGTAACTTGTTTTGAATCAAATATCAGCAACTAGCTCAGAACCAAGAACTCTACCAAGGCATTAAGTACTGCATTACCTTCTACGGTTGCGTTTCTAGCATAAAAGCGACAACATGATTGATCTAAATCACAGCTCCTTCCACCTGAAAGTTCCATAATGTCTACGTGTTAGTCTAACAGTTCCCGACTGGAGCACTATTTCAAATGCATTACAAGAGACATTTTGCCTGTCATCATTCATGTATATTTAGTCGTATTGTACCCATTAAAGCGTCGGCCCATGGCGACGGGCGCTGGAGTCCGGCGAGTCCGGCGACCGCAATATGGGGTCACCCGATAATGCCTGCGTAATTACCCTGCCATTAGCCACCGGCAGCAAGCTCAAACAAGACTTGTTACCCGATCAAACGTCTCGGACGTGACTCCCGCCAATACGAGACTACGAGACGCATTATCTAGATTCAATAAATTATTCACAAGCGCGACCGCAAGGCGCGTATCTAACCTCAAGGGCAAAATAAGTGGCATTCATAATGACTGCATAATTCGCTGCCACGCCGTTACTTTTAATGCATATCTAATGTGAAACTTACATTTTGACTTGTTAAAGGAGCCTCGTAAACGCATCGACATCGCATCGAAATTATTGAGGCGATTAGGTCGGGACTCGGGCCCAAAGGTGTCGGCTCGATATTAATGGCCACGCACAAAGCTACATCAATAACGGCGCCCGTCTATGGATGTGGGCGTAGCGTTAAAATAATTCAGTTGTTTGTAGTAAATGTGTTCAGTGTTATTACGAGAAGTACCTAGATTCTTTACTCGTTTTGCTTCGAGTGACTACGTCGTAAAATGGTAAACCCCTAAAGCGAGAAAAGTGCGAGTGAGTTCGGACGGTAAACAAAGCAGCGAGCACCCGCGGGTGAGACGTCTGAGGGGAACAATCGATCGCTCTCGAAAACCTTTAACTACAATTTGCGTAGTGGCAGCTCCTCCGGCAATTTGTGTCCATCGCCGTCGCTTGCCGTTACTCGGTAAACGCTACTGGAAACTGTAGTCTGTGGTTCAGATCCCAGTTTAAACGCACAGTCGTCCGGACGACTGAGATACATGCTAATTATGGGCAATTTTCAAAATCGATCGTCGAGCTTTCGCACCGCTCTTGTGGCTCCCTGCGTTTGTTTGTCCAGAAGAAAAGCGAATTCTACTTTTTACCTGTTTGGAAACGTGATTTAAAATAAATATAAATCGATGTTCTTCCACTTTTATCGAGTTTGTCAAAACAAGATACGATCAAGCAGCAAAGAAGCCCGTTCTTAGCTATTGGCTACCATTTAATAAAGGTATCATGGAGTATCGTAGCTTAGATCTGATGAGTGGTTGCGCAAGGCAGCCGCAGTTAGATCGAATTATCGATCGATAGATGGCTCCTAGATTGCGTCTCAATAATCCGCGCTTGAGATATCGACAGATTGCGGCGTGCGTCTGACGCGCCTTCCGAGAGCTTTAATGCAATGCTGAAGCTCCATTTCACAAATCAGTCATTGAAATCTCATCGTCTTCGTCAGGGCAAATAAATTAGCAGGTCATTCGATTGTATCGTAGTATCCTACGCTACGTTTGCACATTTGTCGTTAAAGTCCAAGATGTAAATTCTGTCATGTCGCGGGTGACAGATTAAGTCGAGCGCTAATAATGGCATCTCAAGAAGGACATTAGGTATGCAGCGGTGGCGGCGACGGCGTCGACTGCACCGGTGACCGTCGGGACGGTAATTGATGACGTCGCGGGCAACCGGTGTCCGCCCATTTTCCGTCAATTTTCGTCACTTGAGTGATGGTAGAGCGTCCCGCCCCCAGCTCTTCCCTCCCCCGTACCTCCTTCCCCCCGGAGAGTCCCGCGAACGGCACGCGCCGCGCTAAATTTAAATGGGATGAACTTGTAACGGGCGGCCGCCGCGGAGGAATGTAAACGGCATGACACGTTAATCATACATTTGTGACAGTTACACTCTGAGACATCGTCGAGCCGGAAAAAATCTCACCTTTCATTTTTCGATTTATTTTGTCTTCCTTGGCATCGGATTTAGAACGTACATCTTCTTAAATGACATGAAATCTTCAGGAAATAACCTTTCAAAATTCACGTAAGCTAAACGATTTGAGCAAGCAAAATCAATGTCGTGCGAAAGCGCAAGGTTATTTATTGCAATCCCTCCCAAGAGAGCGAAGTCAGCGAGACAAAGAACTGGCTAATTCTCCGCAGCCACAATAGCCCGTGGGGATATAAATAAGGCGGCACTTAATGAACACATAAACTGAAGAGAGGTAGCGATCCGAAAGACAGCCGAGTTGCCATGGCAACCCCCGCTATGTAGCGAGCCTTAGAACAGGGGTCGGAGGTACTTAAGGACTTTGTATGTAGTCGAGAAGGTAAACGTTGCGGCCATTTAGTGTCAGTCATGAATTTCAAAGATGAGATCTACGATAATAAGAAAAGCTAAGAAATTACTTACATAAGTGTGTATATAGGACTAGGTAGAACAACACATGGCTCTAGCGGCATTAATCAGAAAAATTCATTGGCCATAAATAAAGTTGAGCTACAGAGTTACATGCAGGCACATCTCTCTTACAAATATATTTTAACTCTTAAATAAACAAACATACATAGAATCTTACAACTAGACTCATTTGTGCGTGCCTGTTATACTGTGAAATATAAATTCTTGATAATTTTCAGGCCTAAAGTAATGCTAAGATATCATTGAACTATAAATCTATTATTGAACTAAATGAACAGAAGAGTAAAGAAGACTAAAAACATGCAAATTCTAGATTGTTTGCGGGTAGAATCGACCCGCAAACTTGCATGACAATGTCCTCTTAATTGTAATGAAAAGTTAAAGAGCTATCTCTAGATCTGACTAAAGTCAAGTGAAGTAACATTGCGCACAATCAATAAAGCATAAATGGGCCGAGATCTCTGCTGATGAGCCGAGGCATGCGATGCGCACGTGTCGGCTCTAGAAATATGACCTATTATGCTGCCAGACGAAAATACTTACCTACCTATACATTCATGGCTGTGATAATTGACACCATTTTTACTAAAGTAAATTTCGTGTAGAGACAACCTAAGACTTTGCCTTAACTAAGCAAACTGTGACCGGCAGACTCATTGCCTCTTAGTCCGCTCGTACTCATAGTACGCGCAATTTGCAAATGATATGCTTATACTAGTTCCGGATATCAATTGAACTTCTCGATTTACAGCAACTTCTCAGGAAGTCAGTCAGTCCGAATTTCAGGATGAAAATAGTATCTTATGATGCTTACTTTCATGATACGAGTATTTACTTTATTGCTAAGTAGGTAAGTACCATTAAAGAAACATTACAATATAACTTGCAGGTTAATAATTTAAATTATAAATACAAAATCAGCGACTCTACTCATGTATCGGACTCGGACTGAACCGTAGGTAATACTGTATACTGCCACTTCCTGATTTAAAGAGTTTGAATTTAAATGTATGCTAGTTGCAAGCTAATAGCTTATTGAATCCGTGTTATCTTACTTAGATTATAAGAGGCATGCAAAGTGGTAGCTCAATTCAAGTCCATTAGCTTTACGCAACTAATTACTGTTCTGTTTGATGACCGCGAATATAACAAAACAAATCACACAGTCTCGGCTCCGTGTTGAAATGATCAATCGTCCGATCGCGTTTGTAAAGTAATTGAGGATTTCGTAAAATTGCGGCGGCTCTCAGCGAGTCTGCTAGTCAGCTAGTAATTATAACTTAACAGTTTGACCACGCTACGCAGTTGATAGAGACTTTTGAAAATAAATGACGATTTTGATCTCAGATCATTGTTTGTCTGATCTGAGATTGTTATATGCTTATAACGTTATGTTATAAAAGCGTTGTGCTACAAAAATGTTTTGCAAAGACATCCTTGTGGTCCGATAACTTTGGATTCGACAAAAAGAATAATTTTTACATTTAGTTTTCAGTACTTTTACCATGAATTTTGATTGTTATATACACTTTTTTTGATTAGTTTGACTCCATTCATTAAAGTAAAGCGTCCGGACTAAGTTCAAAATGTGTGAAACCAAACGAAAACAAAAAAAGTTTTCGTTAACCATCAAAACTCATAGTAAGGGTACTGATTTTAATTATGACTCTATTTAGATTAGAACAAAAAAAAATATCGGTACTTTTTGTAAAAATATTTAGAATAGAATGTCAGTTAGTAACAATCAACGTAGTCTTCCTGTACATGAAGACAACAATTGCACGTTGTCAAAGAACACCTAATAGACGATATCATAATGGCTTACATAACTTTATTACATAGCACAAAATTATATGTATCATGAACACATAACACGTTTCAATAGTTCAAAATTATAGGCATGTAGTAAAACAAGTATACTGGTACAGTGGTATAGGTACTGGTGACTTTTTTTCACTTTCCAATCAAAATAAAATTGTCTTTTATGATAATTTAGATAACCTAAAACATTTACATTTATTAAAGGTACCTGTACCTATAAGGCAGAAGATTCGGAGATAAATTCTTAACCCAGGGTTTATTAACTCAGTTTGATTTAGTTTTTTAAATGTCGCTGTAATGTCGTGTGCACTTACAGTTAGCTCCTAACTCTTCGTGGCATAAGACAACAAATCAGATTACCTAACCTCTGATGAGCTAAATTCATAACCCAAACTTCTACAATCTTTTTTTGATGTATTTTATGTATTTGTGTGCTTTAACGTGTTCCATTTTAAATTTTCATAAAAGGAAAGAGAACTCCTTATCAAATATTACCATAACGTTACTTAGGGACAAAACAAAAGTAAATACTGTTCGAGTGGGTAAAGTTTGTGTTGTGCAGCTATAAGGCGGCGTACAGTGAAGGGCGTGGTCGATGCATCGCGATACCGCGTGATTTACCCACCGAATGATCGCATATACCAATCGAACGCTGCTATCGATATATCGATAATTAATTTCGTTAGTCCCCACCCTATGTTAATTAACTCTGTGAGAACGCTACGTGAAAGCTAGAAATAACTTGATTAAAAAATAAACTAGAATCTTTTAATAAAGTTGTAACGTAAAACGGTAATCATTTCGTATTAAATTAAAAGTTAAATTATTGTTCGTTTTAAATTGATTAAGTACATTCTTAATGTAAGAATGACTTATTAGTACGCAAGGCCTTTTATATTAAGGGTTCTGTGAAGCTCTGAATTTCCCATAGAAACGCGCTTGTCGAATTTCATGGAAACTATTCGTCAGATTGTGATGAAATTTGGCATGTATAATTAAATGATTAACTATGCCTCCTTTCCTATGTTCTTAGTTTTTTTAAAGAACATCTTCAAGTTTGCGTTTTTAAGGGATCACTTTTGACAAATTTATTTAATAGATACACAAAGCAAACCAAAAATTAATTTGCATAGGGGGGTTGTGTACATCATTGGTTTTTAAATTAATTCAAAATACAAGGGAAATTCTTAGTTATTTAAGAAAGATTAGAGAAGTGCGAAAGTCATAAAAATGATTGAAATCGCAATTTGTCACTCTGTGAATAACTTAAGAGGCTTGTCAGTATCTTTACTTGCTCTCTTTGCTCGTCGTCTACTTCTAGACGAAATGGCAATAGAAAACTTTTAGCCAATGCAAAGTTAGTCTAAAGTGGTCGCCGGACTCTTAAGAGAAGATACAACTCACAACTTACAACAACTTACTTGGTAGCTAAAACTTTAAAAACGCTGTGCGCAACCAAAGTTGAAAGCATCTCAACAATTACAAAAGCTTTAGAACTAGAGTCAAAAAAAGCTCGAAAAGCGGTGGGGTCGCGCGACAAGCGGCGGCGTCACGCTGCCTACACACGACGGAAACGCTCCGCTCATGCATTATTCAAAAGCGAAGGCAAATACAAATAAATAGGCACGAAATAAATACAAACAGGCTGAATGGAGCCACGGCGGTGGGCGGGGCACAGCGACATAAATATCGGCCGCGCTGTCATAAGAGCTCGGATCTCTGGCCGCGGCTATTTTGGACTCGAGACGCCTTCCACCGACTATTTGTCTCATACAAAGACTTGTGAGCGTCGTAAATTCATTAGTCAATTGTTTTTGATGGATAAATACTTCCTTGTTTAATAATCGCCAGACAGCAATGAACATTAATGTGATGAAGTATGACACAAACGGTTATTGAGCTTACGAGTACAAAATAAAATTTCAAAACGAAAGTTTTTTTTTTATAACTTAATAGGCTTGCATTTTGCCGCCAACATGCCTGATAATAAGCAGTGATGCGGCCTACGATGGAGCACGCTTGCCTAGAATAGCAAGACAAAATTCTTAATACAACTTAAAATTTCGTAGACCCGTCCCGATATCGTGAAATACTGCCATAAAGAGTTTCGCATTAGAATAGGTAGATCATTATTATAATTCGCGAAATAAAAAATAGACGGCGTAATGGTTCCCAGTTGTTTTGCTTAGGCTAATGGAATATAATTGGCAGGTAATTTGCGGAACATAAAATTTTAATTGAAATTGTGAGTCAATTTCGCTGCGGCTCGGGAAAAAAAGGTCCGCGTCGCCCACTTGTCCGCTGCTCGTAAATTGCGCGAATCGCCATAAATTGCACAAAATCGCCAATTACAAGGATAATGTCGGGAGCGATGGCTGCGCGGGCGCACAGATACAGCACGACACGGTTTGTAAACTCCGTGGTCAACCTTCTGACTACAGTTTTCATCCTATTTTCTCTTGAATGTTAAAGAGAGATGACCTTAGTAAAAGCGTCCCTCAGCGCCGTCATCCCGTTCTTGTTACACTGTATGTCTGTAAAGCTGCTTACAACGTTATGACGTGCCAAAATCAACTCAATCTACCGGCTCTTGAAGCTCGGATAGGTGACCTCGGTAATTAGGGTTCTCAAACAAAAAGGAAATTAATCTGTTGGTGCTCGCCTCGTCACGTGTCACGTAATTGTGGCTTCGATAGCTGAAATTATTTCGTTGCTCAGCTTTTCTCGTACAATAATATCTGAATGGCTGGCTGCTAATTCCAAAAATAGATAAAACGCTAAATGTTTAATGTGTGATTTTTGAGTTACATTCTTTATCTGGGTATTATTTTGTTTTATTATTATTCTTCCATACTTGGTATTTACTAGACTTAATTTTAGTTAGTAAGTAGGTTTATAAATACTGATGCATGCTTTTATACATTTTTTTGAATTTATTTATTTACTTATTTTTTATGAATGTGCGGTTGTATAAACTGAGCTTTTGATTTTTTTACTATGAAAAAGACATCAACGCGTGCGCATTGTTGTCACAGCACAAAACAATAACAATTAGTATTTAGTTGCTTACTTACATGCTATTTTAAAACATCACATTTTCATTTCATTATACATTTCATTACATTTTCATTCATCAACCTCTGAATCTTTTCCAATATCTATCAGCATACCAAAGCAGTAACTTTTATACGAACAAGTCACGCAATAAATGTGACAGGAGCTAAATATACATTATGTCGTAACCGTAGATATATTAAAACGCATCTAAATCATTATATTAAATAGAAGATAAGAAGATACTTTGAATGTGTGATTTAAATGCTCTGAAAACGATGGTTCGTGAGATTTTCCTTGAGAAAGTTGTATGATAAGTGTATGAGTTCCTGTTTCACTAAAATGTGTGAGCAACAACAATTAATTAAATAGACTTAGACAACCTATTGTTACATACATAACTAGCTGCGCCCCGCGGTTTCACCCGCGGTCCCGCAGAAACGGTATTTTTTTCGGGATAAAAAGTGCCCCATGTCCTTTTCTGTACCCCAGACAACGTGTATACTAAATTTCAAGACGATCTGTTGAGTAGTTAAGACTTGAAAGCGTTACAAACAAACAAACTCACTTTCGCATTTATAATATTAGTTAGGATGAGTGTTATGATTTATATAGCTGTACGAGTGGAACCAAACCGGTAACAGAGAGGAACGACCTATTCGACCGCTCTGTCTTAATCCCCAGCGCTAAATACATAATGACGGCAATTTACTTTTTAAAATTTTGCACGAAAATCTCATCAAGCCCGGAATAATATTGTCCTTTAGAACACGAAGTCCTTCTCGGACGGGATCGCACGAATAAAAGGCGGTGTTATTATGTTGGTAAAACAAAATTCCCCATAATGGCCTCATTATGTGGCGAAAATTGCCCGAGAGCTTTTTTGTGCTGCGATATAAATGTATTTGTAATAGCTTTTAGAAATATTGCGAAGAAGCGGGTCAGGAATCGGGTCGGCGTCTGATTACCGAAAGTTAATTTATTTCCATATATAAAAACCCTAAAAATGAAGATTGTCCGCGGCGGGCGTGGGAAACGACCCTGTCGCCGGCGGCCTCTATTACGTCATTATTTTCTAGATTAGAATTTATATTAAATGGAAGATTAATAGTAAATCGATACAGTTAATAACGCGGTCGTGTACCTGTACACGGGTTATCGATTTATGAACCGTATAACGACCGAAATCTACGCCACCAAAATCAATTTGAAGTAATGAGCTCTGATGTTGACATAGTTGACCTATTTGAGCGTAGTGGTTGTGAAAAGGTGAGACAAGTATAATTATTGACCGGTACGGCTGGAAATGTTTTTTCTTAAACTGCTTTTAAATTTTCTTTAGAGTGCCAGTTTGTATACAAGATATTCCCGGGTCAGCTGATTCAATTTATCTATGAAAAAGTATCACAAGCTTACCTTTTCTTTAGATTCTTACTTTGAAACTTTAAAAACACCGGATCCATGCTAAACATAGGCATAATACAGCTACATCAGTCTAGTATCAAGGCATAAAGCTTTACCTTAAGTCAATCCTACAATTAATCAGACTAAAGGCAAAGACCAAACATGAAACTCAAGTCGTAAACTAAAATTTAATCAATACTCGCTCCCGTCGATTGGCTGTAACGCCATAATAAAGCCAGTGCACTAATGAATCGTTTCGGTTCGGTTTGTGAGTTGTCATAAAACGAGCCACTGGTTCGGGTGTCGCCGCGGCGGGGCGCCGAGGGAGCCCTAATTGATTTGTGCCCCAGGCCACAATCAAAACAGATCGTATTTTATAAGACGTATCCCAAGTGGAAAGGGCGAGGGTGATGCAGCGATCGGTGAGTGAGAGTGGCTGATCTGGAGTGGATTTGATTCTAGGCAAAGAGGTAAGCAGGCGTCTATTCAGCGAAACGTCATCTAGATCCATATTTTACTGTAAATATCTTGGATTAAAAGTCGCCAGTAATAGACATATATTATAACAAATCTAACTAGCCTGATAGTAAGCAATCGGGCTACACAAATTGTTAATAAGTATCACATGTTACCTGCCTGACTTTTAACAAGCTTAGTATGGATTTTGGACTGTCAAACCTGACGTAAGGCAAAAAAGCAGCTGTAAGTAAAAGTTGACGTTGACTTAAACTAAATCTAAATTTTCCGGGAAAACAAATTTAAAATTAAATAAAAAAAATGAAGTGAAGCTACCCCTTAACGCACGGCTGATGCAAATTCTAATGTGTTCAGTGATCAAACACAAGAAAATCAAATGATCATTTGATAAATAGTCCTCTGGGGTGCAGCGGCGCTTTGTCGCTCTAATGCGGTCAACGTGGATGCAGGGGTGCAAGTAATGTACTCTACCCTCGGGAACGGCGTCGGGACGGGATGGGAACGGACTGGAACGAGTGTTTGTTGTGTTGAGAATTTATCACCGTTTTAATTTGCTCTCGTTTTGTTCCACATCAGTGGGCGCTTGATGGGCTATTGAGTATTGATTTTATGTATCGTTTTGTATTCCTGAAATAAGTTTAGGAATTATGGGAAATTGTACTACTTTAAGAACATGCAGGTACACTATGCCGAATATATTAAGACATTCATCAACCAATGCAATGAAGTCCTTGCTTATGCGACAATATTTGACCCGAATCAACCTGGAAACCAGCTGAATAAGAATATGGAAATGTAATGTCTGGGTATAACCATGTATACAGTGTGCTGCGCAGTCTAAATTAAATCGTTACAAAGCCACAATGTATCTCGCCGTCCACAACTCATTAATCAAGTGAGTTCTCTCGTCGAACGCTAGATCGGCCGATAAATCACTGGCGACTGCATTGCGGTGCGTTGAAAAATTGCCGATTGAAATAAACACGCCGCCGTGATCACGCGTCTGGTTGCTCTACCTATCGGTGATACATATGCTTTGCATTCCTGTAAATTAATACCTACTATGCAGTAAAGAACGTCCAATACTCATTATAAACCAAGTCTCCTTACTGTGGGCCATCCGTACTTACTTGATTACATCTACAATTGCTCTAGTATAGTCCTTGGTTAGTTATTTGACGCTTGATTTGCTAGTTTAATAGCCGTTTTTACTTAAATATACTCATTTTGAAAAATTATGTTTTTTTTGGTAACATGTATACTATTACATAATTATGTCCACTCACTATACACCTAAGCACTTAAATCAACCACTAAGAAAACCAGTTAATGATCCCTTGGACCATCTTCAAGATATTCATGACTCGCGCATCCCGAAACCAGTATCACCTGACTGCCATCCCAAAGAAACCACGTAGATATGAAAATAAACTTAAACACAATAATGGTACACATATAGACTATTACGAAGCACGTGTCTCAGGGAATGCGCCGTCGCCCACGCACACCACATTGTATGCAAATCGCGGGTCGCAGGTCGCCATTCGTGCGCAAGCGCACGGTACACCGGCCTTTCTGTTCTTATTGGTCGATTTCTGTGCCATAGCTTGAAATCAAAAATATACCAACATTTTTATAAGTTATAAATTTTACGATTTTTATTTCTAGAGACTTGAAGGAGTGGAATATATGTGTTTCAAACTTTCACGGCCTCACAAAGATGATTAGATTACCCTAGTGATTTAGACAAACATTTTGGTCTCAATTTATTGCCTACTTTTCCAAGGATACCTCTTTGAAAAACATAACATATCGTCACGCCTTTCCCCCGAGGGGGCTGGCAGAGGTGTAATACAACACCCACACTTCGCCGGACGATATTCAGTCCCAAATGTGACAGGGGGCGAGCCTGTCGCCATACACCGGCCTCCAGTCATGTATGTAGAGCATATGTGCGTATTGTATGACATACAATACGCACATATGCTCACACAATGAGCAAATTGGTGCGTGCGTCGGCTGGGTTCGAACCCGCTCCCTCTGACTTGAGAGGCGGGCCTTCTCCCAACTAGGCTGCCATCGCTTTTGGAAATCGCTCCTTGCAAAAGACGCCACAAAATGTATTTCTCCGAATCGATCAATAGACATACGACAGCTCTATACTAACCGCTCTAAGCATGCGATAGATACGTTAGTTTCTATCCATAGGCTATAACATTGTAACAGATTTTAAATCGACCACACCCATTTCTTTACTTGGTTTTTTCTATTTAAAAAGATCATTTCAATGCCTGAGGTTACAACGCAACGTAGTCGTGTCGTAGTGTTTTATGCAAAAGGAAACTACTGAGCGTTTGACAGTCCAAGAAGTAAGTTAATGAGTGTATTGTTTATTGTAATTCATCGATTTTAAACTAATTTCTCCGTTCCGAAGTGGTTACAGCAAGCGAGCGGTACTCGTACGAGTATGTGAGCATGAATGGCGTACATTCTGCCGAGTCATGACGGGATTCCCATTGTGTCGAGAAATCACGAGAACACGACAATGACACGCTACGTAGGGTTACCAACACACTATTGCTATTAAATAGATAGGAAAACTAAGTCATATTTGATTATTCTGTTTTCGCTGTAGATAGGTGTTGTTAAGGAGTTTTTGTGTAGTTTTTGCTATATTTGTTTTCAAGAAACAAAACTTGATATTGTTTTGTAATCGGCGATTAAACGTAGAAGAAAGAAACTTAAAAATTTCTAGCTGCGCCTCACGGTTTCACCCGTGGTTAAAAAAGTATCCTATGTGCTATTCTAGACTATAATCTGTGTCAAATTTCATTCAGATCTGTCCAGCCGTTCTGACGTGAAAGAGTAACAAACATCCATCCATCCATCCATTCTTAGAAACTTTCGCGTTTAAAATATTATAGTAGGATCTCTATGTATTTTCCTTGGTTTTTAAAAGCTGTTGTGTGTTAGGACCAACCCTATTCGTCTAGCACCATGTCGCATCATGTCTTTAATTGTGAATGAATGG
Source organism: Peribatodes rhomboidaria (assembly GCA_911728515.1). Lineage (NCBI taxonomy): Eukaryota > Metazoa > Arthropoda > Insecta > Lepidoptera > Geometridae > Peribatodes > Peribatodes rhomboidaria. Next base: position 11,016,361 of record OU452172.1, read on the forward strand.
AGGTCAGAGATCGACACGCCGAGCTTTTTATTGATACTTATTTCCTGTTATGAATATCATTTCATTTCTAACATGAAATATGACATCTTACATCTTTCGACTCCACTTATTATTCAAGGACGATGTATTGTGTCTCAAAGTTATCATTACAGCGATGAAATATCTATAATTATCATATATTTTATGTATATCTGATCGTTCGGTTTCGAATTTAAATTATTTAAATAGGAAACTCAATTACGAGTCTCTGCGCTGATTCCTGGGCCAGATAGAGCCTACATGTAATTAACTTTGAAAGTTTTTTTCTTTGCCCTCTCGACTCTACTGAGGGAGTAAAAGTTTTAGACATGTGAGCAGTTACTTCGAGATAGGGGACTACTAACTTGGCTTGTAATTAGATTCCACGTTACGTTTAATATTACTTGACGTTTAGGACCTTACATTTAGGAAATATTAAGTTAAAATTAGAACGAGGTAGGTACTGTGCTTACAACGAAAAAGCTCTGAATGGGAAAGATTCATAGAAAACTTAGTAACTTTATGTCGATAGTTTTGACTATAAGTATTTAAATTAACCAAGAATAAAACTTTTCTTGACACAATCCAATGAAATACGAAAGAGCGCGCACAGTAGGTATAGGTCGGTCATTCAATATCGAATCTTGTCAACTTTAAAAAAAAATTGATGCAAATGATAATAATCCAGCAAGTTTAAAAATGAATCTCGCCTCGCGCCTGCCAGCGGTGAGCTAATCCCCAGATAGAACAATATACGGACGGTCAGGACGCGTCCAGAAATTTACTGTCCATAATTACAGGGTTGGCTCACTTAATTGCAGGCGAGCTCGTCCCGCCGTACGTCGCTCGCTTTTTTGACTAAATAAAAATTGACTAATATTCATAATAAATAATGAACTCTGTATTCTCAGGACTCTCGACGGATTATGGCGTATAGATTGTAGGCCGATTAATATTTGGAGGGTTAATCGAACGATCGCAGCCGTCGCTCGCTCGACTCGGACGACCGCAAATAAAGTTCGATTCGAGGTTCTTATCTGATCGATTTTTCTCACAAAGTACGTCATAACGTCGATGGCTAATCGAATATTAAAATTGTTAATAAATTCACCAACTGTAAAGCTAATCGTCGTATTCGAGTTTACGATTGCAAGAATGCGTTTTGGTAAAATAATGTACATGTATCATAATTTGGGAGCGAGGCAAAAACTCGCTCACCTCGTTGCATGTTGCTCGTTGTTGCTCCAGGCTCTCCTTATAATTGTAGGGTTTCGCCCAAAAGCCTCAATTATAAAATAATAGCAGATGTGGATCATAGTAATAACAATGATTATCACGCTCGCTTGCTATCATTATCGTTGAAATATGGCTGATCGTTGTTTCGTATGCAAACTTCGGAATTCGCCATGTACGTGCCTTTGATCGTTTAGACTTGCGTGCTTTTGATCTTGTTTTGACAGTTACATTAGTACAACAGCTCTTGTACTAATGTAACTGTGGTGCACATTATCGAAATTCGAAATATCTGGTTGGAGAACGAATTAAGTTTTTTTTTAAAACGGACTCTATCTGACTATCTTAAACTCAGAAAAATACACTAAGTACCTACTTTCTGGATATACAATTGTACATACTTAGTTGTCGGTATTATTTAGAAGTACCTAACTAATTATGGTAGACAAGTACAAGAAATTAAGCAAATACAACCTTGCAAACATCAGAACAAACAAAGCGTTGACAGGCAAATCCGAATCAGCACAAAAAGATAGAGTCGGCACACCTGACGTGTAATTAAATGTTATTAATTGTAATTAACGTTCAAAAATGAGTGGTAAAATAGCACTTTACAAAAAGATAACGTCTTGACCGACTAACTTAATAGATTATCGCGGAACATTCTGCTACGATAATTATAAGCTAGAACCGCGCTGTATTTGACCGTCTCGCTAGATAATAAAATAATAATACAATACAATACAATACAATACAATACATCTTTATTGCACACCAAAAATACAAAGTAAAACAAACATAAAGAAAATATTAAACAATAAAATATCATTCGGCAGTACAAGGGCGGCCTTATCGCCTAAAGCGATTTCTTCCAGGCAACCTTTGGATGGACAGGACAGAACGAAATATGACAAACGGTCGGTGGCATACATAAATACAATAGTAAACAAATAAAATATAGTAAAAAATATATCTACACATATACCTTTAGGTACATATAATACATAAATTAATATATAGTTTGTAAATATATATAAATAATATATATATATATATGTACGTACCAATTAACAAAGAGAGAGATAATGTTTAAAAATAAGATTTTTGAAAATAGGCAATGATTCAGCCTGTCTAATGGTAACAGGCAACTCATTCCACAGCCGGGCAGCTTGCACAGTGAAACCCTTACTGTACGTTAAATTGATGTGGGAGCAGGAATGGAGTTGCAACTTAAGGGCACGAGAGGTTCTCAATGTACCAGAGTGACCTTGAGTAAATTCAAAGCGCTCTTTAAGATAGTGTGGAGTAGAGGGAACAAACAAAATTTTAAAAAGAAAGGAAAGGATGTGAGTTTTACGGCGAAGTCGGATAGGTAACCATTTGAGCTTTTGGCGGAATTCAGAAACATGATCATATTTCCTTAAACCGAAAATGAAACGAATGCAGTAATTTTGAAGACGTTCAAGTTTGTCAAGTTGCTCTTCGGTTAAATCCAGATAGCAGGCGTCGGCGTAGTCCAATATCGGGAGGAGCAGAGATTTTACAAGCGCAGTTTTGGTAGTGATAGGAAGAAAATTCCGCAGTCTCCTAAGTGAAGCTGCTGTACCAAAGATTTTGCGACTGACTTCCGCTAACTGTGAGCTCCAAGAAAATTGTCTATCTATTATTATTCCAAGATTTTTAACCGTTTCACTAATAGGAATGGGGATTCCATCAAAGATCACTTGAGGTAAATGGAACCAGTCGATTTTAGAGATCATGCGTGAACTCCCAATAATGATTGTCTTCGTTTTGGCAGGATTTACCGAAAGGCCGTATGATCTGCTCCAGTCACTTATCCGTCTTAAATCAGCGTTAGTAGACTCAATCGCCTGAGGCAGTTGCCCTAGAGGGGCTTGGGTATAAATTTGTAAATCGTCCGCATAGAGGTGATAGGAAGAAGTCAGCTGTTTAGAAATAGAATTTATAAAGATTGCAAAGAGAAGAGGAGATAAAACGCCGCCCTGAGGAACACCGGCAGAAATATAGCACCAAGTGGAGTGCGATTCATCGATACGGATTCGCTGCCGACGTCCAAACAGGTAACTTCGAAACCAATCAATAACCGTTGGAGATATGTTAAGAGAGCAGAAAATTGCTAACAAGACGTCAAAGTCGACATTGTTAAATGCATTGCTAAAATCCAGCAGCGATAGCACAGTCAGGCGACCGTGACCAATACCATCCCTTATGTCGTCGGTGATTTTCGTAAGAGCAGTCACGGTGCTATGACCGTGGCGAAAACCAGATTGGAATGGATTAAGGAGATTGTTTTTGAGTAGAAAGGAAGAAAATTGTTGATGAACAAGCCGTTCTAAGACTTTAGACAGGAAGGGGAGTATAGAGATTGGACGGAAATCTGAAAAAGAAACAGGATTCGATTTTTTGGGAAGCGGTGTAATTTGAGCTTCTTTCCACATTACTGGAAACGTGCCCGAGGAAATAGAGAGGTTGAGGAGATATTGGACGACTGGAACAACTTCTTCCAGGATAGGAATGATCATTTTACGACTTATACTATCACTGCCAACAGCATTAGACGATATTGATTGTAAACTTTTCTTAACATCACAAGCGGTAAATTGATTAAAAGTAAAAGAGTCATGATCGGGAGGTACAATAGAAGAAATAAATTTAAGAGTAGCCGCCTTCACTGGTCCATAAAAATTTGAGGACGAGCTAAAATGCTGATTTAGAAGGTTTATGTCCAAATTGTTCTGAAGAGTATCTTGACGAGATTTACCAACTCCCAAAGATCTGAGAAACTTCCAGACTTTCGCTGGATCTTCGTTTTCTACGGACTTATGGATGTATCGGCGTTGTGCATCCCTACACGCTCTATTGCAGACGTTGCGGCGATTTATGTACTTGTCAATATTCTCACCCGATTTGCGATATTTGAGCTTACTCTTAGCCACTTGTTTTTTGTGCATAAGGACACGTATTTCGTCATTTAGCCAAGGTGCCGGTGCATGTTTCAATTTAACTGCGCGGATAGGAGCATGGATGTCGTATAGATTATTTAAAATGCGATTAAAATGAGAAATTTTGTCATCCATACTAACAGCGTTTAGTACATCCGACCAATCTAATTCTAGAGCATCTTTGCGCAAATCGACTAGGTTCATACTACCAAAACTGCGCATCAAAAGAATTTTGGGCTTAACTTTAGGCGGGCGGACTTTATATGATAAAAAAATTAAATCGTGATGAGATATATCATCCGCAGCACACTGATCATGTTTAGCGACATGATTCGGAGAAGATACCAGAATAAGATCAAGAAGTGAGGGGATACTGTTTGGAGGATTATGAGTAGCATTGAGAGGGAGTATGGAAAGATTCAAAGCTGTAGCCAGCAGCTCAAGTCTTCTAGATCTATGATCTTTCTTAAGTAAGCAGGTATTAAAATCGCCCATGATAATTGTGTGATTATAAGAGGTAGAGTAATTTACTAAGAGGTTTTCAAGAGAAGAGAAATAATTGACATCACGAGAATGTGGGTAATAAACCCCTAAAAGTATTTTAGTGTGATGCAGGACGACCTCAATAAGGAGATGTTCACCGGCATCTGATGGCGGCGGTTGTGCAGACATATTAACAATGGTAAAAGGAAAGTGCGTACGAATGTATATAGCGACACCGCCGCCACCTCGACCAATGCGATCATTCCTTATCAATCTAAAACCTGGCAACGACACTGATGAAGAGGGGAGAACCGGTTTTAGCCACGTCTCCGAAACTAATATAGCATGAATATTAGGATTTACAAACGACGCAAGCATTTCTGGAAAGTGAGCCGTAATACTCTGGGCATTAATGTGAAGTACATTGAAATTATTGGAAACATCAGCCAACAAGGACCCAATGTTGTCAGATAAGGAGGGCAAACTGCGAGAACTGTCCAAACTATCATCAGAAGAAATCGAAGAAGAACACGTTAAAAAATCATTGTCACTATTAGACATAAAAAAATGGTACTAAATTAAATTATGATAAATATAATAAATAAAATATATATGTTTATAAATAAATATAATTATACTAAAACAGAATAAAATAATGCATAGTTGTAATGTGCCGATTATTCAAATTCTTGAACAAGATGCCCGATCCGCCTCTTTGCAGTTGCAATCTCAATAAAGACTTCCTAGGTGCACAAGCACATTTTATTTTTATGAAAGCCGCGCCGACGCTTGTAAGTTTAATTGGAGATAGCGTTTAATTAAAGTTAATCGCTCAACAGATGATGGTAAAATGAGATTCATTTCGAAGGCAGGAACTTATATGAATTTGAAGCTGTCTTAAAATTGAGCTAAGTGGACGTTAGTAAGCTGGTTTTGTTAAGAGGGCCGCGACGTTCTGAAATTTCCATACAAACGCGCTACTCAAATTTCTTGAAAACCGTTTGTCAGATTATGATGAAATTTAGCATGCATGTACAATTAAATTAACAATATCTTCGCCCCTATGTTCTTGATTTTTTTAAAACGTTCTCAAACGAAAATAGAGCTATGAAAAATATCCGCATTTTAAGGGGTCACTTTTGACTGATTTATTCAATAGGTAGACAAAGCAAATCAAAAATTCCATTACATAGGGAGGTTGTCTACATCATTAGCTGTTAAATGAATCAATAATACAAGGGAAATTCTTAGTCACCTAAGAATGATTACAGTAGTGCAAAAGTCATAAAAAAAAATTGAAATTGCACTTTGTCACTCTGTAGGTAAGTTTAGAGGCTCGTCAGTTTCATTACTCGCTCTCTTCACTTGTCTTCTTCTTCTAGACGAAATGGCGATAGAATACCTTAAGCCAATGCGAAGTTAGTCTAGGTCGCCTAGGTCAAAATTAGTTAGGTCGCCGGACTCTTAAATAGCGGTCTAAGGAAACACAACAGTACCTACCTACCTACTATACCAAATTAGAACGGTTCTCCCAAGACCAGTCGTCGGTTTTACATTCAGTGTACAAATTCCGACAGGGCAATTCCTCTCCCAGAAATACGATGTCGTGCTCGTGGCTCGCGATTCCCGATGCCCGATCCCGAGTGCCGACATTACATCGGCAGCCGAGCCGATTAATCATCCTAGCTCTACCGGATAATTCGGAGGTTGATTTACTCAAAAACAACGTGTTATTACGGGATAAATCTCTATCTAGAAAAGCTAAGAAGGCCTAAGCGCACCAGATTTATGACCCCTGGCCATCGCCGACTCGCCTTTGATTTGTGATCCCGCGCTGTTTTCATTTTAGTTGAATTTTAATTAATAGCTTCAAAATTATACGTTTACGCGTGTAATCACTACATTGTAGCGTTATTGATTATTGCTTTTAAAGGGAAGATTTGAATTTATCACTGCAGCTTGGGTGAATTAAAGAAAACATTTTTAAGATTTCTTTGGAATTTTTTATCGCATTTCGAAGAACACAATCTGCAACAGAATCTTTGATCGCGTGGTAGTTAAAATGTTTTACGGCAACTATTAAAAAAAAAATCTGACTACCTCATCTACAGAAACATTCTAGACCGATGAAAGTCTACCTAAGTTTATCCAAAAAATATTAAAACTTAAGCCAACTTTTAGTTGGGTGCATACCTAACATTGTGACAGTATTGTTATGCTGTGACATAGTAACTTGTATTTCTCATTTAGAAAACAAAACATCACGATGTTATGTAAAAACAAACTGTGCACACCTCTAAGTAGATAGGTGAGTTCGTGAGCTTGAGCCCATACGAGGTCCGGCGACTTGCCCTCGGTATCGCCGCGGTAATGCTCGCAAAGATAATATCTTGATTTATTGCGGCTATCGACCACCCTCCCTCGTCCTCGCCCCTCGCCTTGCACCTCCGAACTCACCTGGTTCCAATCGGAGGGACCGCAATGCGGTTATAATACTTATCTTTTTATACGACAATGGCTTCAATTCTGACGCACTATTTTTTAAGACTTACTCGCAGCACTAAACTTACTATGTTCTCTATTCATTTCAAAAAGAGCACAACAATGTCTGAAATGCAGAGAATGGTTTAAGTTACTGGTAGGTAAGTACTGATTTTTGTCTCCAAGCGTTAAAAACCTTCTCAAACAATTAACTCATTAAAAGCCTGAAAGTTATTCTTGATATTAAATGCAACCAAAATAGAATACATACACCTAAGCTACGTCCATCTCCATATTTATGGAAAAGCGATCAAATATATAGAGCATATCTAGTTAAATGCACTTATTGAGTACAATTATTTAATATGCCGAAATAATAGTACATATCTACCTATGACATAAAAGAGAAAAAATGTACCTAGAGGTATTACGATATTAAACAAAACATTAAAGGTACCTCCCAAATAATAAATTAATGTGTCCGAGTTAATTGTGCATATTGGTAATTTAATCGATTCCCATCTGATAACGAAATAGACAACCAGAGTAAATGTTCAATAAATTAATAAATCTATCGTCGGACCATCTCAGGAATTTGTAGGCGGAGTGTGTTGCGAGAAATTAATGAAGTCTTCCGCGGACTTTCGCAGTTTAATAGCTACGATTAATTTTATCTTAACACCGACCAATACCAGCCACGCGTCCGTAAAATCGTGTTTTCTACTCGATACTTATGCTTAGAATCGATTAAACACAATCTTTCTCCGTATCTGTATTAGTAATTCAGCAGCTAGATACCTTCTCGGTACTCATTTATCGTCTCAAGAAATTGACATCGGCTTTATCCACAGCCTAACAAATAGCTCTTATTTGATTTCAAAACTGATAATTGTAAAAGTAGTAATTAAAACGCAGCTTATGTACAGTGAATTTTTCATTGAACAAGTACCATTAACTCTTTATTGGTTGTAGTTATCCCGTTTTATAATTGGAAAATATTCCCAGTGTAAAGGAGTCTCTCACACGGGTTGTTTCAAGCCGCGCACTTATATGGTAATCGGTTCTTTGTCAGTGTCCCGAACCGAGCTCCATTCTTGTGTTAAATTGTTTCATACGTGTACAGAATTATAGCTACAACCACGCTCGTGAACAGCATTTGTGAGAGAAAGTATTTCATTTCTCAACAATATGATGACACAAACAGTAAACCGATTTTAGGACCCACTTTCGAGAGATGCTGATTCTTGAAGTCCTGAATAAGTATTCAATAAAATACGGTCGGCCATAAAGAGGGCCGCGGAGCCACGAGCGGCATTCATCACAAAAAACGTGAAGTAGGAGCTTCGACAAGCTCACAAAAGCTCGTAAAAGCACTCGACTATTATGTAGTTATTGTTACGGGGTGGAAACACCATTATTACACTGGTTTGTGGTTTAGTTCGTTTTTGGCTCGTCGCGGCGCGTCGGTGGTGTCATGAGCTGCGCCGAGCCGCGCGCCTGCGGTAGACTGCACGCCATCGCTCACTCTCTGCATGCTAGTTTTATTAAAACACACATGTTTTACATATTTTCCTGCTGGTTGATGAGTAACTTCACTAGTGCAACAGGTAATATGAAGATAATATAGTTGCACTCATACTACGAATAGGTATTTATGATCAGCAGCATTTTAGTTTTATTCAACTTTAAACTCCTTGCGCATTCGAATCTGATAAGATGCCCTAATCGCTCAAGTGAACACTCAACAGCATTTCAATATTTCAAAACACAATTCCTTCTCTAACTTTAATCCTATTATGTTCGTAAACAGTGTCGAGTGCTGACATGTCAATGTCTTTCCGTCAAGTGAGCGCTGGCTGGCGACTCATTGTTCAGCAACACTTGTGTCAGAGCAGCGGAAACATTCAAATGTACGCCTTTATTCCGGGATTACGCGAAATTTTGCATAGGAAGCTGTCGTCAAATGTCCCGGCATAGAATCGTGCTGAATGAACCACACTGAATGGAACTGGCGATAATACTCGAGCTCTGAAAGGAATGATCACACGTGTTTTGAATGAGATCCGAACAATGTTTTTGATGGTAATCCGGAGATTACCTTTGGAGCTTTATCGGATTTTTGGGATATCGGGCAAACAATTTGAAACGTAGTATATGAAGATTAATCGATAAACGATTTCTCGAAATATAATATTTTGATATTTAGAACGACATTTTAGATTTTTCTCACAGTGATTAAGTAAGATGTTTTTTTTCTATTCAACTACTTTTAAGGAATTTAGATAGGTACTGCTGTTCGATACCTAAATAATCACAATATGTTTTTTAGTTAAAACTCTATTAATAATAACCAGAATGTTTTCAAAAATTAAATGCGCCCGCTAAGTGTGGATGTGTCTAATTTCTTACAAAGATATGTACCTACATACCTACTTCAACGTTAGTCACTCCTTAAAAGTAAATAAATATTTTCTCACTGAGACCTACCTGAATACTAGTCTCTACTCCAAACCGTCAGTTAAGCCAACGTCAAGCCAAGCAACGGAAGTCGGTGTAAGATTGCAACCGGACGCAGTTGCACCCCTTCAATACGGCAACTGTCGTAGATTGCACAATGCTAAGGGAAACGATTGTGTCATGCGATACCGGTCTTAGTTGCTTTTGCTTGATTTGTGAAATGGTTGAGAACTTGATAAAGCGTATGAAGTGGCTTGAAGGCCATCGTTTTGTCTCGGTTAACGATATTATAGAAAGCACATATTTAAAGATACTGTAAATGTAATGCTAGGCGTGTCATACGGTATAATCCGCTTTCCAACAGGAGCCGTTAATTTTGGGATAAAATGTTTGGCATAGATGAAAAAATAGTCTATAAGTTCACCCAGTCAGCTCTTTTCAAAAAACATATCTATAATTGTTAGGTTCAAAAGGACTGAAACAAAATTTACCATTTTTGACATGAATATTATTGCAAAATAAATATGATTTCTGTGGTAAATCCCGAACAATTAACGTTTGTCTTTATCCAAAATTAGGCTCCAAATTGGCAAATAAGGATAGATAGATAGATAGATAGATAGATAAACACTTTATTGTTCACACCAGAAATAACAAAAACAAAAGAACAGAAAAATCTTAAACTTTAGTGCAACAACTGGCGGTCTTATCTTTAAGAGCGATCTCTGATGTGTTGATACACCTACTTAAACTATTTTATGGCGGAATGGGACGAAGTTCAAGAACCTCATTTCGCAACCGATCTGAATCGAACTATACTAGTGACATCTGTGAACTGAAGACCTCGCGGCCGGCGTCGAGCTGGCTGTCTTCCTATACAGGTCGTATTTCTCACTGATTCACGTGAATTTTTGTAAGCAGCTTCGATAATTATACAGATTTGTTTTGTCGAGCCAGTTTTTGGACATCTTTCAAATCGGCGGAGATTTAATTTTTTAAAAGGAAGGAGAGAAGTATAGCAAGACAGTTGGACAGGCGCCGGACATACAAAAGCATTTTTGCGGATGTTTAAGCATAGATTCGTTCGCTATCGCTCGCTCAGTCTTTAGTATTTCCATGTTCAAGTACTTCGTGAGCTCTGTTAACAGCTCCAATAAAAGTTATTTATTTATTCGATTCAGACGGACAAATAAACATTATACCTCCGATAGGTGTTAAGAAAATACATGTATTTTATTTACATTTGCTCGCAGGTACCTATCTATCACAGATCGCAGGACTCTAAAATCTTAAATACAACAAAAACATAAAACTACGATAACACTTTTTTTTATTAACAAAAGCGACTCCCACTGAGTTAGAGAATGAGTGAATGAATTCAATAACTCGTGTTCGCAACAATAAGTGAAAAACGAGTACAATAATTGAAGGTCCATTTGTTTTGTGATTGCAATTTGATACTCGCCGATAGCTAGGCGGCTGGGCGGCGGCTGGGCGGGGATTGGGCGGCGATTGGGCGGTGTAGAGCCAGATGCGCACGCGACGCTTTGTACTCTACGATGTAATAGTAAGGGTCTAAAAAGAGGCTGTAACAGTTAAATATAATGTAGATTTATTATTTGTATGTCAAATTATATTAAACCGTAATTTTCTCAGTTTATCATCATAATTTTTCGTTTAAAAGAGGATTTTATATCCGACTTTGTGATGTACACTTTCTACTATTATACTACTTTGCAGAATTACATCACGACCTATGCAATCGATATAACTGTTACAAAGTAACAATAACAACAAGGCTCTCATTGTCTTTTTGTTTGTAATTGATCGAGCTGATAATCCTTAGTCAGAAAAACTATTTTGAAAAATCAACATTGTTCCAAGATTTTTTCCTTGTCACCATTTTATTATATTAGACATTTAATTGCCCACAACTCACCTGATATTAACGGTAATATTTTACCCGTACGAGTACACGCAATTCAGCTAGCACTATAAGAACTAGTCTTGAACTTCGAGCTTTCGTGTAAACGTCTATTTTTAATCCATGTTCATTCATACCTCATGAATGGTGAAGCCACAGTACAATAGAGCAGCAGTGCACCAACTCGAGATTACAATAATTACACAGCACGCGCGCGCTGGCGCCCGTAATCACTATCATTTGCACATGTTATTCTGTATTATGTGCTGTACGAATACTTTGCCCTATCGTGATTGTGAGTGACATCGGTTATGACGCCCGCCGCCGGCGCAGAGTTAACGGTCCATGTGAACTTTGATTGTTATCCGCGATATAGTGAGAATAGATGCAGCTAAGGTTAGTTATATCATAACGCTTATTTCTTTTTAATATAAGCTAGATGGCGAGACGTTTGGAACCAATTTCTGATCTGTCAAAGTTGATAAATAATCGTTTTTTTTTTTTTTGGAAATTTGACTTTGAAGGATTTCTTTCGGAGGTTATAAGAATTATTTTAAGCTTGTAAGCATATTTTGTACGTAAATGTTTCATACTTACGTAAATAGCTGACAAAGTAATAAAAATGACAAAAAAGTTGTATTGGATTATCTGAACATCTGTTAGAGTATCACGTGAGTGCACTCGCGTGATATCAATAGTAAGGAAACCGTATCCTGTCATACGAGCCGTATCCGCCCCCGCACAGATTGGGACGGTAAAAAATGATCCAATTTCTCATAATAGTTACAGGGGTAACGATCCCGATGTTCTTTATTACAAACCGGAAACATTTATTACCGACGAGAAAAAAATATAAAAATTAAATTATAAGAGAAAATCACTACATAAAATTAGATTTTTTTATTTTCATCCCCCTTTTAAACACAAAAATTGATTAGAAAAAGTGCGTTCTCACTTATGTTAGTTTTGCGTGCGTAGCGCCCGCCCTACGCCGCCCTGCGTCACTCGCGCCGCCCCGCTTTCTTATACCAACTTATCTATCGAGTCGAAAGAAGGCGCCACAGTCGTATTTCTTAAATAATACTGACATGCCATTTTAGTTCCATTATTTGGCCAACTCTGCGTATTTGTACGGTCTAAACAAGCTACGCAGCGTGAGTGAGATGGCAGATGAGTGAGCAAGAGAGGGAGACTAACTCGGCGAACCTCGACCCTACAATTAGTAGGCGAGATTCGTTCGCCGCATCGATTCGTTACGGGATAATTGCTCCGAGGAATTTTCATGGATTTTCTCCCGCGAGTGTAGTGACAGTGAAACGGCGTCAGCTAGAATCCTATGGGATGAATTGCGCGTATTACCAACAGCACGGGGCTCCGTACCCCGCTAACCACAACGTGAACAACAACTACTTCAATGAGGTAAAATATATTTTAAAATGTTTTTATAGACAATTTACAAATTAATTTAAAATATTTTTTTGGGCTTGACTTTACCGTTTACTTTTAGTTGAATTATGAAATCATAGAAAGTAAATTAAAATTGATTTAAAAGTCGGAAAAACAATACTTTAGTTACAAATTAAAATACATTTTTTATAAAAAATAATTTTAATCTGTGTGAACCTTTATATAAATTCAATGTAGCAGTGAATTCTTACAATAGTTTTGTAACTGTGAAAATCTTAGCTTATAGTAAAATTATTTATGACAATTGTTTAAATCTAGAATCTAGACCAAAATAATTACAATGCCTAGATTGCCCAGTGCCTACCATTCTGTCACAGAATACTAACTCATTCTCTCCTCATTTTTAAACAAAAAACTAATAACTTGAACCAAAAAATAATAACGAAATCCAACACAACAATAGAATCATGCGATATTCAAACCAAATTAATACGACCAATTATGCTCATTGCTTCAAAATTAGCAAGATTGGATATTGATAAAAAACTACCATTTCGAGACTCGGAAAAAAAACATCAAAAGATGGAACGTACAAAACAATTTTGTCATCCGTATTTCAAAGGTGTAAAGTTCAAAATTTGCCAGAATTGAGGCAACAAAAGTATGCCTTGGGTCCTAACAAAGGTACAATGGGAATAAAAATATTTAATTGGTGTGATTATGGAGTACAAACACCTCCCGTGCTCATACGGCGTCGTGTCGTGTTCGCTGCGACCTCGCAGCTTCTCGGGTTGTGTGAACGAGAAAATCATTTATTTTTAGGGTTTTATGGAGTTTTTGTTCGTATGGAATTTTGAATATTAGGGAGTAAATTATAATAAGAGAATGGACAAAATCTGCGTACATAACAAACATATTTAAAATTAATAAAATTTCGAATAAAATAAATATACTAATTTTATCATTATTTCTATTATGACTGCCTCGGTGGCTAAGTTGGTAGTGAACCTGCCTTCTGAGCTTGGGGGCGTGGGTTCGATTCCCACCTAGGGCAAACATTCATGTAATGAACATTTGTGTTTGTTGTATGTATATGAGTCCCTGGCAGCCATAGTACAAGCTTTGCTTAGTTTTGGGTCAGGCGACCGTGTGTGCAAGTGTCCCGAATTTATTTATTCATTTATTTATTTAATCTCTGTAGTATGATTTTTGGAAAACCCAGTCATCCACTTTTGAAAAAAAAACGCTCCAGTTACGAACCAGTTACATAGATTAAGTAATTAGGTACTTAAATCATCTATCAACTTTTCATTAATCCAAGTTCCTAATTTAAAGACGCTATCAGATAAATTAGACCAAAATCTATACCATTTAGTTATCAGCAAAAATAAATACCCTGAATAGATTAACCTATAGGTTATACAAGAAGAAAAACTTGAAAAAGCGTTGCAATAATTAAGTATGACATGTGTTTGTTGTTCTACGTATACCTACATGCACTCACTAATAAACGTTCGTTGAATAGCTTCAGTATATTTACGAAGTAATTTGTTTATTTCGATCGCGTTTAAGAAGACATTTAAACTTAAAAGAAAGAAAAAGACAAAACACTGGAAAACTATTCCGTGGCTATGCAACGTTTATTACTAAGAAGCGCAATGTATACGTAGTTCTACGTGTTTATGTAAATCATAGCTATAAAAAGTTCGTAAACAAATGGGTAATAACTAATAACGAACTAAAGTCATTCTGCAAACCTTCTGTATTCATCTAATCCTAAGTATATTTCCAACTTGACTCTAGGCGAAGGGAGGTAAGGGCGCGGGCACACTGTCGGGTCTCGCAATTACGTGCTCCATAATTACAGGGCAGCGCCGCCCGGCGCCGAAACGACCCGCACCAAACGAATCTCCAGCCAGTCATAATTAAAAAAGCTCCAAATTAAATTCGCTCGTGTGTACACGGCCCGACTTATGATATTAACTTTTTATCTACCCACTTTCTAATATATTTTTTACGTGCTGACTGATGGGAACATAGGAAAGGTTATTTAATTTTAAGGCAATTTGTTCACGAGTTAGACTGGTCTAATGTTTTTTTTTTGTTTCAGGTTAGTATCGACTCCGTGTCCGCCGATCACAAGGACATGAAGATTTTAGTAAGTACCGCACTATATTTATGTATATTTATATATATTATTTCACCACACACCTGCTAGGGTATTATTATATCCTGTTGAGATTTCAATTCCATTAGTGATGACGTAAGCTTCCTCTCAGTGACAGGCTCTTAGATCGAATCAAACGTGCAATGGTAGGCATATTCAATGAATTGCACTGAGATAATTCTAATTTATTACCAGTAATTCTCTAATGATATCTGGACGGTCCGATCAATGTATTACGATTTTCCGGCACGATGTTAGGAAATAATATCGGAACGAATGACGAAATCGGTGGTTTAGATTTGTCGTCGGGCGATCGGGCGGCGATCGGCGCGGCATTGTGCGAGGCGAAAGATGAGAGCCGTGAAATGGATTCGATACGGGTTGGGTGCGCACGCGCGTCAACACGTGACAACGTTGACGACGTAA
This sequence comes from Peribatodes rhomboidaria, assembly GCA_911728515.1. Lineage (NCBI taxonomy): Eukaryota > Metazoa > Arthropoda > Insecta > Lepidoptera > Geometridae > Peribatodes > Peribatodes rhomboidaria. The sequence goes on from OU452172.1 coordinate 11,031,920, forward strand.
CGGGACTAGGCTCAGTTGCTAAACTGAAAGCTTTTCCGTAACTTTACTAATAAAATTATATAAGAACATCCATGTTATTACTCATAATTTATGTGATTCACCAATAAACACTACAATACAACACTACAAACAATATTTTTAATTACTTATAAATTTTACAAACTCTAACGAACACATTAGACTAACTTCGAATTGCTTTTCTATTGACATTTTTAATCTAGAAGGAGATTACGAGTAAAAAGAACAATCTAAGATACTGATGAGGACCTAAAGTTATCTCCAGAGTGACAATTGCAGTTTCAATAGTTTTTTGGCACTTTTGTACTTATCTGTTCATTCTTAAATAACTAAGAATTTTCCATGGACTATTGATAAATTTACTCGTAAGTTAAATTATGTAGTCAACTTTCCTAAGCGAAATAATTTTTGATTTAATTTGCATAATGTGCACAATGTCTACTAAATCAATCAGTCTAAAATGCGGATATTAATTATATAGCTCAATTTTCTCTTGCTGACGTTTTTTTTAAAACAAGGCTAGAGGGAAGGAAACATAGGCCATTTAGTTGTTCATGCTAAAAATATTACAATTTAAATAAATAAATTCGGGACAATTCCACACACGGTCGCCTGACCCCAAACTAAGCAAAGCTATGGCTGCGAGAGACTGATATACATACTTAGATATTTTTAAATATATACTTAAATAGATATTAACACCCAGACATAGAACAAACACAAATGTTCGTCACATAAATGTTTGCTCTAGGTGGGAATCGAACCCACGCCCCCAAGCTCAGAATAAAATATAATAATCTTACTAATACATTTCAAGCAATTCTACAAGCGCCGTTTGTATGGAAAATACAAAGCTCTGGAAGCCCCTAAGCATTAATGTTTAAAAAATTGGGGTGTAGAATTTTACTCGTATTTTTCCAAAACATACAGCATAACTTGTGAGAAGTAAGTAGGTAAATAATTATTAACTTCAAGGATAACTCTAAGCACTTTGTAAAATTGGATAAATATCAATTTTAATGGATAGTAACATATAGCATGAAAGTATCTGTAAATTTATCTATAAACGCCCATAATTCTTCTACCAGTTCTTTCGCTGAAAGCTCTATGACCAAATAAATCAAAGCACAACGTTCAACTTTCTAACACAAAGCAGACGATAGCTCGAAGACAAACGTTCAGTATTTCTAAGCATTGAGAGGTTTGTTTGTATCGCTTATATCCGATTGAATATGCAATTGAAAAGGCTATCGATAATTTTAACATGCACAATGAGCATTGAGTCGCAAGCAACGCCGCGGGGGCTTGTAGAGAGCCGCGTGTGGCCGCGACTTATGGCTCAATGTACAGTTGGTTTGCGAATTCAACATGTATTTGATACATGCTGTGTAGGTATACTCGTACATGGTTTCGGGTGGTCTTTTGTGTTTTGATTGCAACGTTGTAAGGAAACGAATCGATAGGAGCTTATGCTCCGATTCTTTGATTTTGACTCAGCATATTGGGACACGGGAAACAGGAGAACATGGGCACAGGAAACCAATAAACTTAAAATTTGGGACTGATTCAATAAGTGACTAGAAACTACTGCGGAAATAACAGATTTAATTTTTTTTTTAATTTATCTTTTTTTTTTTATACCTAGTTTGAAAATGTATATGGGACAATCTCTGAAATACGAACTACCAAACAAAAAAAATGATAAAATCAATTCCTAAGGCGTTCCAATATTCAGTGACGTTCTCTTTCAAACAATTCGAGGTAGGTACGAGAGTAAGATGTAGGAAATCAAATAACGTAATATTGATGTAGAATACATTCTAAATTTAATGAGTTTTTTTTCTTTCATAATTTGTCCGTTTATTGAGTATGAGTACACGTATAAAATCCTAATGAAACGTAGGTAATTAAAGAAAATATTTTTTTTAAACAAAAAAATGGGACCAATTTGTACCTAGACTGATTTTGAAAGAAAAAATTTCAAAATCGAAGCAAGCGTTAGCGACCGAAACGTTTATGCTTTACCTAGTTTTGACAAATATTCTTTCGTATGTCCGAATTAACCGACTTAATCCGACTTAACTAATTCTCTTGAAATGTTGAAAAAAAATCATATATCTGCCATTTAAAAAAAACAACAAAAAAAAATGTATACAATTATCGAACTTGCCCCCAAAATGTCGCGAGAATCGATTCAGAAATGCGACCTGTACAGGGGGACAGACGTCGGCCACGAAGTCTCCCAGCTCACAGAGCCATTAAACAACAGAGTTATGTTGTGACAAACTTTTTTTTAATACAACCGAATTGAGTCCTTAGAACCAAATACGAGTAGTAAATAGAGAGACCTTTTGAAGTCAGAAGAAGTTAAAAAAGCGCACTGTCGAGCGTTCGATATGAAAAATAAATACAACGTTGATAACTAAATCCATATGCAAGTATATTTTTTCGGGCATAACAGGAAGGCCTTATTAAAAATCCCTATTACTTACCTACAGGTACTTATTTCACCAAAATGCAAATAAATGTAACTATATCTTCATAATCGTAAGATACATTATACATCATACAATCATAACCTATGTGTTCGCTAACAGTTCTAACACGGGCCAACTTTGCTGTTTAGTAAGACAATGATAGGCTATCATTTGATTGACTTCGACTGACGGCAATTAGAAAGTTGTACGAGTAAAACCTGTAATAAACGCTGTTTAGCCTATTTGTAGTAAACGAAAACACGGCTGTTGATATTTTGTTAGTACTACCTAGTTGTTAACTTTAAGTTGGTCAACTGTAGGTAAGTATGTGGGTATACTTTGTTAAAATATACAGATTGAAGTAGGTATAGATTGAGTTTAAAAGCCTTTTTTTTATGATTGAATGAGCCCACGTTGGACCACAACACACCTGATGGAAAGTGACGATGCGGTCTAAGATGGAGCACGCTTGCCCATGAGGTGCCTATTCACTCTTGTCTTGAAGAGACCCAGGTTGTATCTATTGCTGGGGAACATTGAGGCAGGAAGTTCGTTCCACTCCTTGGCAGTTCTGATTAGGAAGGAGTTTTGAAAGCGCTTCGTGCAAAACTGACGACATATTGATGGAATGTCTGCCTCGATGACCTGTTGCGGAAGTCAGATGACGGAATCAGCTCGTATAGTTCCTGTGCACATTCTCCAAAATGGAGGGGGTAAAAAATTGACAAACTAGCTACACGACGCCTGTGCTGCAGACTGTGCGCCATCTTCTTCTTAACCAGCGCTTGGTCATTGATTAATTTAATAGCGCGTCGCTCAATTGAGTCTAATGCTTGCAGGTGGTATTTTGCAGAGCCATCCCACAAGTGGCTGCAGCCTTTGAGTTTTTAACCGCCTTCTTTATGTCTCTTTACTGGAATCGTCTGATCTTTTTATCTCCATCTTTTTCGCCCAAGTCTAATAAATTTAATGCAATAAGGAACTTTTTGGAATGGTATGTTTTTTTTCTTATGATGCCGCAAATCCTACCTACCTGCGGTTTTCTCAAGTCTCGATTTAATTTTGTTTTGTTTTTTGGGGGGCTAGAGCGCAGCGGTACTATGATATTGACCAGCTTACATTTTGGTTTCTCTTAGGTTTCGTCCTGATTAAACAAACTGTGACTAGCGGGCTGTCCTCTAGCTAACACTGAGGGAAAACTCAATGTTGAGTAAGTGGTGAACTGTAACAAATCAGACATTATTAATAACTCCAATAGTTACAAGTCACAGTTATACCTCTATAGATGACCAACAATAAAAGAGCTTATAAATGTCAAAATAGTAACTACATACGAGATGTTAAGCAAGAAATAAATAATTACTCGTAATTTCAATGAAAGAATAACATTATGAACAGAAAAAAAAACGCGGCTGCAAAATATTGCAGGTACCTTATGTCACTTCCACTTTCAAAACGATTCAAATGACACCACACATATCGAAATCCACCAAGCTGCAGGGCGTGCCAAAAAAACCTCATACATACCCACTCACCTTCCTACATACATACATACATACATACACTCGAAAAACAGCTCTCCTACTAGCACAGTCGGGTGATATGATACTCCGCAAACAGCGTACAGTAAGCACGCGCTGTTCGGACACTGCCACAGTGTGCGCTGTAGAACAAGCCAGGTGGACAAAAGTCGTTATCAAATTCCCGGAAATGAGTACTATGTACCTGTAAACAAAACCCCCAAACCCCCAATTCCAAGAACTATTTATGTCTAACATTCCATACTAATGAGTAATTGTTTATCAAAGTGAGCTAATGAGGTAAATGCAATTTAAAATATAGGTCAGTTGCATTTTAGCGACACTTTCACTAACACCTCATTGTGGCAGTTTTTAATTTTGTGGAAAGTTTAGTGATGGATTTCAATTCTGAAGGTATGTATATTAATATTTTATTATTAGAATCTTTTAATGTGCCTTAAAAATTATTAGAGTAGGTTCTCAACGAAAACACAAAAAAAAACATATTTTTTCTTTGATTTCAAACTTATCGAGTATGGGAAAAGCATGTATCCTCTTGTATCCAGGCTAATTTTTTTATATGTTTTAGCTGCATGACTATAGATTATTGTGACATATATTTTACGTAGCACAAATGAGTACAACTATTTTTTTTTCTCTTTTTTGCAGAAAAGCTCCACTCTATTAATAAAATAGAGTTTTTCGAAGAATGGCTTAGACACGAAAAAGACGAAAGAAATGATCGTCTATTTGAATTTATTTCGTCTAAGTTTGAGTTTTCTGAAATTTCTGAAGATAGTCAAAGAGACATTAAGATGAAGTTGGCCAGTATTTCTTCAAAAATCGCTTCCAAATGGGTTTCTTCAGGAAAGTCAAGGGAGCGTTTTCTTATTAAGAATAAGTTGTGGCTAGAAGGCGAAGAGTTAGAGTTCTGCGTGCGGTCAATTCAACCGCAACCGTCTACCTCATCCACTGACCACTCTCGACCCGGAAGACCCAAAAAAGACTTCGAAGATTCGTCTTTCAAAACTAAAAAACGTAGAGTTGAAGATTTAGTTTACTCGCGGAGTGTTGGCGAATTGATGACTGCTGCAGAAGTAGCTGCACGATCTACTGGACACAAAAACGTTGCCAGGGTTATAAAGGACATTGGCGAAAATCCGACTTCTGCGAGTGTGTGCCTTCAACAACCCAGTGCTGTGCAGAATAATAGACCACTAAGTAGTGACGAGGCATTAGCCTACTATATAGACTCTAAGTCGACCACTCACTCCTATAAACAGACTAGGAAATGGACTATGAAAGTCGGGCACCACGTGTTTCCATCATATAATTGCATTGTTAAATCAAAAAAAGCGTGTTATCCTTCTGAGGAGCACATTGTTGTGACACAATCTCGAGCAGAAATTGAGTTACAAGCTTTACTCAACAAAACAGCGGAACGGTTAATAGAAGCTCAGAGAGAAGTTGTCACAAGTGTGCTCCCCAATCCATCATTTACTCTTTTAAGTAAATGGGGTTGTGACGGGAGTTCCGGTCATAGTGCTTACAAACAGAGATTTGAGAACAGCGAAGACACTGATGAGTTCCTTTTTGTTTATTCGTTTGTTCCTCTTAGGTTAATCGACGAAGCTAACAATATCATCTGGCAAAATCCTCGTCCATCATCGACGATGTTATGTCGACCAATTAAATTTATTTTTGTCAAAGAAACTACAGAGTTGACAAAAATCGAAACCGATAAAGTTTTGGAACAAATAAACAACTTGGAGCCTACATCTTGTGATCTTGGTCCTTCTGAAATTTCTGTTAAACACAAGCTCCTGCTGACTATGACCGATGGAAAAGTCTGCAACGCTTTGACAGAGACCCAGTCAGCGCAGAAATGCTATATTTGTGGAGCTACTCCCAAAATGATGAATGATGAAGGAAGGCATTTTGATAGCAATCAAGATAATTTTGGCTTTGGTTTGTCAACATTACATGCTTGGATTCGTTCGTTTGAGTGCTTTTTACACATTAGTTATAAGTTAGATATTAAGAAATGGCAAGCTAGGACTACAGAGGAAAAAGCAAGTGTGAAAAAAAGGTCAGACGAAATCAAACAACGATTCAAGCATGAAATGGGATTAATTGTAGACAAACCAAAACCAGGATTTGGTTCTTCAAATGATGGAAACACGGCTCGACGTTTTTTCGGGAACCCCGAACTGAGTGCTCAGATCACAGGGTTGGATGTTACAATCATCAAACACTTCGATGTACTGTTGAGGACATTGTCTTCTGGTTTCGATATAAATCTAGTTGAATTCAATAAGCTTTGTCTCGAAATTAGAAGACTTTATCTAAGTCTTTACTCGTGGTATTACATGCCTGCTACTGTGCATAAATTACTTATTCACAGTACGGAAGTCATAAAGACGGCAATAGTTCCGATAGGGCAGCTTTCAGAAGAAGCCCAAGAAGCTAGAAATAAAGATTGCCGGAGATTCAGAGAGCACAACACGAGAAAGTGCTCGCGTCAAGCCACGAATAGAGATTTGCTCAATATGTTGATTATAACATCTGATCCTCTGATCAACAGCCTCCGGGAAGTTTAAAAAAAAAAGTCGAATAAATTGTGCGCGGAGGTCCTAAAGCTCATTATAGCCCCCACTATAGAGCCTCGATTTCCACAGCAACTAAGACCTCCGCAAAGTCAGGAAGACTATCTTGTATCGGAATCATCCGATACAGAATCCGATGATTCCGATATTGACAATTAGTTTTAATGTAGATACCTTTTAGTGTTAGTATATGTAATTTTTGTAAATAATGTAATAGTGTAAGGTTGTAAATATAATTAGCGGTAATATTTGTAGAGATTAAGGTAATTGTATTATTGTTTTAGTATTTTTTTCTGTTTTATAATATTGTAAATATAAAATATTTTTTTCTTATACATAAAACTATGCATTTTTTATTTTTTTTATTTTATATTATTATAATATATTTTCATGGTTCCGAAACAATGAAAATATATTTTTGTCCACCTGGCTTGTTCTACAGAGAACACTGTGACTGCGTTTAAAATATATGGGGTGGCTAATTAAAGACAAACACACAATAGCTTACAGTTTGCTTACTTAAGTCGAAGCCTTAGGCCCACCTGCGTTTCTGTACCTGGATTTTAGTCATTCGGTTGATAGCTGTTTCATCACCGGCTGCTGATTGAGTCCGGCGTCACCAATTCAGTTCATTTCCGCCGGTTATCGAGCGAATGCTGGAGCCGGCGCCGCCGCCGGTCAGACGTAGACCCGGATTAAACTATAGTAGAAGTACATAGAGAACAACATTCCAAACTTATCTTGGACTTATACTACATTTTCAGTTGTTTTTGGCAAATTATTTATTTGTGGTGTGAACAACACTGTGTTATCTTTAGGTACGAGTAGGTAGCTAGGTAGATAGATAGATCTTTTAGGGCGATAAATATTCTCTAGTTAGTTTTGAAAGACTGTAATGCTACTATTTTAATCTACCTACACTAAAAATAAATACCAAAAGATTTACTACAGTAAAGCGTTGTAAATCACAAAAGCTTGTTAAGGTCTTTCGTTAAAATAGTTTTTAAGAAAAGACATCAACGCGTCTCTACGAAATGTTACAATTTGAAAATACTATTTTTAACTAAGGTATGACCTCTACTAAGATGTACCACGTAAGAATTTTAATAAAGACATTTAACAATTAGCCTTTTTTTCTATAACGGTGTCAATCTAGCTAATAAGTAATACTGGGCACCTCAATGATAAAGAAACTTAAGTAGGTACTTAAAGTTTAGAACTTTAAACATTTTTGGTAAGTCAACTTATTGCCCCTTGCACTAACTATAGGAATTGCCTAAGCAAGTTAACTAGTTTTAAACTACTCCTAGCGAAATATTCACTTATCAGGCACATAAAGTTAAGATTCCTCTAAGGAATTGCTTAAGGTTCGTGTTAAAAAATATTAGGTAGGAGCTAGCTAGGAGTAGATTAAACCAAGGTCTTAGGTAATTCTTACATTTAGTGCAAGTAGCCATTAGTGCAACAAAATAGAAGTGTTGTTTAAGATCGTTCACCTTTGCACACTAGTCATAGATGGGTGTTATCTTTCTAGTGAGATACAGTAGGTACAACCTATGTTCATCGTTATCTAACAGCGCCAGAACAACATTTTAATTTTGGCTCCTGAAATGTTCACGTTATTTGATTTCTTTCGCGCGCCTCCCTTTCATGATGTAATTCCACATCTCAGCGTGAGTTTCGTGTTCAAATTAAAATGTTTATTGCGTTAAGCGGAGTTCGCACGGTCGCCATAAGCGGCCCGGAGCATTTTTATTTCGTTATCCCCGACACGCCCACCCCCCGTCTTCCTCACCCCCGCATTCCTCTCACCTCTTGCTACAATTTCACTATTTTATGAACCCGATGGCACCCCTATCTAATGTCGCTATAATGCCGTGCGACTGTCATTTCCGGACTGCTTATTTGGCAACTTGACACTTTCATGCAAAGATATAAAGTTCATAGTTCAACGCGTTGGTTGCTGAACATTTTATTTTTGATGCGTGTCATAAAACTATTAACCGCTTAAGCTATTCTTAAAGTGACGACGTTTCTCTGAGAATGTTCGGAGCTCAGGAACTTGCGGGGTGCGGAAGGGCGCTATCATATTTTTTCAACGCCAAGTTGGTGTTTTTTATGACCCATTAAGAATTATTTGGCCTTTTTTAAGCTTTTTTGTGGAAAATTATATTTTATTACACGCAACACACAGTCCATCAACAACTTCAAGGAGGTTAGCTAATGTAGTTTGTGCATCAAAGAAAGCATAATGTGGTTAGTGGGTTAGTGTTGGTTGTATATTTCAACCTTACATGATAAAAAGGACAAGTTCATATAAAAAATCCAATAAATGTTTTATAATATTTTTGTTTATAAATATCATCCATGACTGCATTTGATGTACTTAATTATTATTTTTACTTTATCTATTAATAAAAAAAATTGTTAGAAAATATTTTATGTATTTCTACGTAAGGAAACTTCCAACAAAAACTCAAACAAAAATAAAACGGATAATAATTTCAAACGATGACTCCAAAGCCATAGACAAAACTCTATCCGAGTAAATCAACTAAGCAATAATCCGAAACAAAAAGTTTATGCAAATCGAAACAGCCGAAATAAAATGGAGTCTACGTCGCGTGCGATCGATACGCCCGCCCTGCGACCTTGCGGGCGGGGCGGCGTGGGCGGGGCGCGGTAAGAGGCCGGGATTGGACGCCCCGCCTCGCGGCGCGCCGCTGTCAGACTCGGAGCCGCGCGCGCGTCAAACGTCACTCATGTGCACCCGCCGATATACACACACTACTCATCATGTGAATGGGACACTTCTACCGCGGATTTATTCACTTTGAAAAACAGTGACTTTTCATAAACAGTGCTAAATAAACTGTGTTTAAACTTTTGTTGATGTGTTTGAAATGATCACCGACATGTACGCGCCGCTGCAGGCGCCAAACAAATCTATTGTAAGTTTGTTTAACTTTTTAAATCACCTTTTATTATTTCAGAACTTTAAAATAATTAAAAAACATTAAACTCCACCACCCTTTTTAACAAATGCTTGGATATAAATAATAAAATGGTTAAAAAAGTCTTAGTAAATTGGCCTACACTCGTGTAACAAACTATGATCGATTTAAAAAAGTTAAACTCTATTGTTGTGAAGTTCAGTACATTTAAAAATAGGCCTAGATATTAATCTAGAATTCTGCTAAAATATTTGGTTAAATAAAATCATTTTACTTGAGTTTATTCATCTGGTTCTTCAAAAACATTACTGATAACAAGGTTTGTAAATAATATAAAACCTCAAATATAAATGGACCCAATAGTAGTTTGTAACTCTATAGAAGATAAATATATACATTTTAATTAGGTGTCTAATTAAAATATGTTTAATTTAATAAAAAGGTATACAACAAATAATTAAGTGTTAAATTATTAACAACAGCAAGAGACACAACAAGTGACTTAAATTTTATTCAATAATAAAATAAAGAATTATTTTTAACAGAGGTGTTAAAAAATCACATTAACAACATGACACTTATATTACGTATTTAAATAGACACTCAACTTAATTTTAAATAGCCAGTATAAGTATATAGCCAATATAGTACTAAATGCGCCTGCGCCTTCACTAGCGGTTAATATTTTTCGGAATGTAAGGTACCTAGTCTTACACAAAAACCTACCCTTTGTCCTTTTCTGTACGATGATTTCTTTATTTCTTTTCTGACGATCGGTCGATTCGGATCGGTCGCGTGAAAGAGTTACAAACAAACACATTAACAAACGAACAAATTTACTTTCGCATTTTATTATATTAGGTTAGGAAGTTAGGATTTTACTGAACGTACGGGTTCGAAAATGTATCTACGAGTAGGTACTATATAAAAATAAGTCGGGTTTTCCTTCCTGACGCTATAACTCCAGAACGCACGAACCGATTTCCACGGTTTTGCAATCGTTGGAAAGGTCTCAGGCTCCGTGAGGTTTATAGCAAAGAAAATTATTTAAAAAAAAATACGGTTCCTATGGGACCGTGGGTGAAACCGCGGGGCGCAGCTAGTAATTATATAAAAACAAACAGTTTAATTAAATCGTCAAACTTACTTACTTTTGAGTTGTTTACCAACTGGCGTGCGCAAGACTCGCGCGATTGCGCGAGTTAGCACCTTATCAAATCTACAAGTAGATATTGACGAAATATACTAATAATTGGAAATACATGGAAATTCCCCAATAACTCGTACCAATTCACTAGATGAAAAAAAACTCTTTAAATAAACCAGAACCCTTCTTTTTGCTTCGCCATAGTCGGGTAAAAAAGTGTCACCTATTTAAATCTTACAATGCTTTATTGTGATGCCGGAACCAATATTAAATGTATGTGTGCAAACTTTCATCAGACATACGAGCAAACCATGAACTTACCAGTGAAGCTAAATATAGGGTTGTTTCTTACTCATCCAAACTCATTCGCTCTTAAATAATAACTTAACTCAACCCGTTTCTATTCTCAACTCATCCTACATACATTTTATCATTTTATTATTATTCTTAACTCACCCTTTCTGGATTCTTAGCTCATCCCACTTCAATGTTTGCATGAAAATCTAGTACTACTTGCAAAAAAAAAATGTTTTTTGTTTGCTATTTCGTCATGAAATAAAGTCCTAAATTAGCACAAAATCAACACAAAAAATATTAAATAGCTGTTAAAACCTTTTCGTATTTCCATAAGTTCCTGTCCATCCAAAGGTTACCTGGAAGAAATCGCTTTAGGCGATAAGGTCGCCCTTGTACTGCCGAGAAATGTATTTTAGTTTTTAAGATTTTCATGTAGTTTTTGGTGTGCAATAAAGTAATATTGTATTGTATATTGTATTGTAAAACAAGTGTTGCGTACTGAGTTTGCCTGAAAGCTCTATCACATAGCGAGGCGATTTCGCGGCGCGCGCTCACTGCGAGCTCCGGGCAATCACGCCGCGCAATCGCCTTGCTTTCAAATCGCTTGCAAATCGCAGTGTGATCGAGCTCTAAAAGGGTGTTCAATCATATCAAAGGCCCTTTCAAAAGCTTCCGTTTCAATTGCCATTGTTTCCTTGACATCAAGCTTTACAAAATATTTGTCACAGAGAACCGATCCATAAAACGCGACACAAATTGAATATCCTATTGAAATAATATTGATAGATTATTTTACTATTGAGCTTTAATTTCAAGAACAATGATACTATTGTTCTATTGAAAGACAATAGAAAATTCAGTTTAGTTACAAGTTTTTTCAATAGGTAGGTACATTTTAATAATTAGACATTGGTTGATGGTATGCGATACGTACTATTTTGTAACTGATAATATCTTTAAATGTATCTTTGATAGTTTTAAGGCTTGTATTGTCTGGTTAATAATAATAGAGAGGTGTCGAATTATAGGCAATTAATGTAAATTGCAACAAAAAAACTACGTTTTATAATTGAACATTCTGTTTTTAGGGTTCTGTACCCGAAAGGTACAAACGGGGCTCTATTACTAAGACTCCGCTGTCCATCCGAGCCGTGATGGTTTGACAGTTGACATTTTCACAGATGAAGTATTTTTCTGTTGCCGCTTTTTCTGTTAACAACAAATACAAAAACAGAATAAATAAATATTTGAGGGGGCTCCCATAGAACAAACGGTTATTGTGATTTTTTTCCATTTTTATAGATAATGGTATGGAACCCTTCGTGTGGGAGTCGGACTCGCACTTGGCCGATTTTTTAAAGTTCTTTACTAAATTTAAATAACCTTCAAATAATATAATATCTACTAAAGTAGTCAAATCCTTAATAAGTATAACATAAGTATAGTATAGAGTAGCCAAAACCGCCTCTCAAGCCAAAGGGAGCGAGCTTGAACCCAGACGACGGCACGCACCAATTTGTTCATTGTGTGAACATATGTGCGGTTTGTATGTCATCTGCTACATGACTGGAGCCCGGTGTATGGCGACAGGCTCGGCACATTTGGGACTGAATATCGTCCGGCGAAGTGTGGGTTTTGTATTACACCTCTACCAGCTCCCTCGGGGGAAAGGCGTGACGATATGATGTTGATATAAAGTGTACAAAGTATAAGGTGAACAAGTCACACTAACAACTCTCGCCTGTAATCTATCTAAGCCTTGACATGGAATTAGTCTGGTGCCGGACCCGGAAAAATTTAAATCTTCCGGAGTATTGTCAATATTTTGACGGATCCTTGTTTACCTTTTGTTTTATTGCGTCCGTCGAAGTGTGTGTTGTAATACACCTCTTCCAGCCTCTTCGGAGGAACGTATGACGATATATGATATACGAGTACTAGCTGCGCCGCGCGGTTTCACCCGCGGTTAAAAAGTATCCTATGTGCTATTCTAGACTATAATCTATCTCTGTGCCAAATTTCATCCAGATCTGTTCAGCTGTTCTGGCGTGAAAGAGTAACAAACATACATCCATCCATCCATTCTTACAAACTTTCGCGTTTATAATATTAGTAGGGTAGGATTTTATTTCTAGAGCATGTTACTGTTACTGAATAAAAAGAGCAATATCCCGTCGATAGCTCCGAAAACACAACCTACTTAAAAGATAAGCCTATTCCACATCGTCTGTATATCACAAACTTTCATCTCGCTCTGAGCACATCGCATCAGTTCCATTATGCGTGTCTAATAGATTTTTTTAGCGCTCGCCCATTCACGGTCCCAGCGTGAGTCCGTCAATGGCCATTGTGGCGTTCGACTGCGACCGACCAACGACCGGCAAACTTTTATTTGTAATGCCACTAAATGGCTGTTGTGGGGATTAGGGTGACGCTTTGTCATCGGTACTACAGTTGACAAATCTGCCTGAACAAAACTGTCGGCTAATCGAAGCTTCGACGCGAGGCAAAAACTCCTGTAGAGAGCGTAGAGCAAGGACGGTTTTTTTACTAGTGTAAAGTAAAGGTATCTGAAATGACATTAGCTCGAACAGCTACAAAGGGTTTTTGAGATCTGTCACTTTTGATAGCGAGCCCATTGTGTTCCGGTTTACACGGTGGATTAGCACTCCAATTTTGAGAGTCGCTTACGGTGCGGGAGTGTTTATTTTTGTCTACGAGATTTAGCTTATGAGTGAGTGAGTGAGTGAGTTATAAGTTTAAGTGCACATTGAATTGTTTAGGATGTTTAAATATTAGAAATATACAAGTTATACGCTCTTCCAAAATAACTTAAGGGCCCGTATTACACGAAATCACCAAAACCAAGTGTTTTGTTTACGCCTAGTTTGATGTGAAGAATTATTTTGATCAGGTGTAAAAAGATACAGCTATAGTAGAAAAAACAACCAACTAAAGTTTAACCGAAGTACAATTTTGGAAATCATTGAAAAAATAACTCAGACAAAGTCTCTTCTTAAAAAAACTATCGGGACGTAGTTCTCTAAATTTTCAGCAATTACACCATTTTTTTTTAGATTAATTAAAATAGCCAGATTAGTTGTCATAAGTTTAGCCAAGCAACTTATTCTTATTTGTGTTCGTTCTTATTACGATTAATACGATAAAAACAGCAAAAAAATGTATTTCTAGGCGCCGATCTCATTTACCATCAAATATGATTTAGGATTTTCAACTCTACATAAAGCGGGTTACGTAAACGTAATGTATGTGTGGGTAGATAATCGTCGAATGACCGAGCCTTAAGTGTCATATTATTGCTCGGCAAAATATAAGTGTTAATAAATTACTTATTATGCACATTTGCTTTGATGTAGATGACTACGACATAACTCTACTTAGGTACATATAAAGTAACATTAGTTACACAAATAAAATACCTTCAGCAACATTATTGAAAACCTCGACGGAATTAAAAACGATACCGCCGATGACTCTTAAGAGTCCGGCGACCTAACTAATTTCGTCCTAGGCGACCTAGACTAACTTCGCATTGGCTTAAGGTATTCTATAGCCATTTCGTCTAGTAGAAGAAGACGAGCGAACAGAGCGAGTGATGATACTGACGAGCCTCTAAAGTTGCCTACAGACTGACAAAGTACAATTTGATTTTTTTTTTTACTTTTGCACTTCTGTAATCATTCTTAAGTAACTAAGAATTTCGGTTGTATTATGGATTCATTTAACAGCTAATGATGTAGACAACGTCCCTATGTAATGGAATTTATGATTTGTTTTGTCTATCTATTGAATAAATCAGTCAAAAGTGACCCCTTTAAAATGCAGATTTTTTCATACTTCTATTTTCGCTTGAGAACGTTTTAAAAAAACCAAGAACATAGGAGCGGAGATATTGTTAATTTAATTGTACATGCTAAATTTCATCATAATCTGACAAATAGTTTTCAAGAAATTTGAGTAGCGCGTTTGTATGGAAATTTCACAGTGTCGCGGCCCTCTTAAATTGGACTGCAGCCATGACGCAACCTCAGTAGTTCTATCGACAGAAATAGTCAACTATTCTAATTAAAATGCTCCTCGCATGAGCTAATTGCACCAAAAAAGGCACATCGTATCTCGGTGGCGACAGGACCCCTTCATAATTCTTTTTTATCGCGCTCAACCCGTTCATTGACAAAAGGTATTTAAATGAAGCTGTCTCGAATGATATTTACTGCGTACGCGCATCGCTTAGACATTCTTGGACAACATTAAACAGTTTGTACATTGTACAATTTTAGAATTAGGTATGTACTTGCTGAGGTACCTACTTAGTTTGCGTTTGTTTAATTTTTTAGTAGCTAAATTTTTGAAAGTAAAAAAATTGAGATGAGTTATTTTTTTCAAAATAGACTGACAGGCCTGACTCCTTCATACCGATAACCGACGAATAAAATTCTACAAAATACCCACAGGGGTTAAGGATTTTAGTTTACTTTATAAAAAGTGCCGTGATTTTGAAAACCATTGTGATCTGATTCCTCAAAGTTGAATAAGAAGTTAAATAGATAAGTACTTTTTAACTTCTTGTTCGTTTGTAGAAAGTAATCACCACCAAAACTGTATCTCCACTCCAACCAAGATAGCTATTTACGCTAACATCCATCAACGCTACGTCTGGCCAGCGACAAATTTAACGATAGCCGTACATTACTCGCCGACGTACATGCCTCGTTTTGCTCTCAAACAGAGCCGGTAATGAACTGCAAATCTGTCAGCAAGCGTGTTTATCTGCGATTTATCGTTTCTGCGGGTAATTGTTTTGCTTTGTCAGTTTCAAGGGTTATTTCGGCGACGCGGTTCGGTTGATACTAATCGGCTGTTTTAGTAACCAATGTACCTATGTAAAATAATTAACTTTTGTATTGCAAAGCTGTGGTCATAACATAACATATCGTCACGCCTTTCCCCCGAAGGGGCTGACAGAGGTGTAATACAACACTCACACTTCGCCGACGATATTCAGTCCCAAATGTGACAGGGAGCGAGCCTGTCGCCATACACCGGGCTCCATTCATGTAGCAGATGACATACAATACGCATATATGTTCACACAATGAAACAAATTGGTGCGTGCCGTCGGCTGGGTTCGATCCCGCTCACTCTGGCTTGAGAGGCAGGCCTTCTCCAACTAGGCTGTCATCGCTTTTGGTGGTGATAGGTCCGGATATTAAGTATGATCTTAACTTTGTCTCAGGTGCAAATATTCAAATGTCGCCTTAGTCTTAGGATTACCTGCTAACACTACAAAAGTTGAAGCCATAAAAGTTGTGCTATGCAAAATTATTCACCTAGGGCTCTCCTTCCTAAATTTGATTACATTCGTAAGTTCAGTCTTCTCAACCTGACAAAAGTAAAACCAACAAAATGTTAGACGTCAGAAGTGACATGAACGAGTTAGTAGAGTCAGATAGCAAAATAGGACTTGAGTTTTTTATACAACTGGGGGAGCCGCTCCACTTGCCGTGTCAAACTGAACAATTCTTTTCCCACAAGTCAACAAAAGCCCTATCCGTGAGGTAAGGCCAATTATTAGCTAGCCACCCGTCGTACGCGTTTCATTACATGTGCTACAACATTCACCACGGCGCGATCGCACAAAAACGGCCCGACCACAGGCCAACTGCAGTTTCCTGCCGCAACCACAAATGACCTTTTAATACTGCTTGTTACTTGTTACCGATGTTAATTCTACCGTGTAACGGTAAGCTAATTGTTGACGGTAAGTATTACCTGCGTAGGTTTCTGGATCACGTATTTGAGGTAGCCATTCTACGTGCTGACGTTTCTTGTAGCAACATTTAAAAGTAACTCCCTATGCAAGTTTTTGTTTAATATCATAAATAGATGGCTGTTTACGAACGTGGTTTTCTGTATTATTTTTACCTCGTACGTAAACATACTCATATCATACTTATATTTTTATGATATATGTAAATCATTCCTGTAAATAAAATCTAAGTAAAACCAACAGATACTATCAAAAGCAAACCCAGTGGAACATTAATTTTTACATACAGACACACATGCATATGAGCCTTAGCCGTCCAAATGTGAGAAGTCGTTAAAAAGACGTACGGCCACGCACGAGTAAATAGAGTTGACCACTTTGGCCAGCAACCCAGCGTTCCAAGTACGTCCACATGCCATGCGGGTCTTAACGACCGGCTGTAAAGCCGCTATACAAATTATTTATGTTCCTAGCAGCTATAATGCTTTAGAATTTCGTAAAAGTATCGCAAGTGTCATTATCGTCAAGCAACTGTCGCGGACCAGCGAGTGATGAATGTACTCAAGGCATTGTATATAGGTTGGTCGGGTTTACCATGCTGGCTTTATGAATCAACTTCCTGTGTGGAGGTGAAATTTTTGCTGTATTTATGAATATGAAGTCAAAACGCGTAATTTGATCTCAATGATCAAAAGCCCAAATGCCGCTTTACCAACTCCGAGCACGATGTGTCAGTATCTGCCAGTTCACCGACACAATCACCGTCAATGATTGCTCTCCAAGGGACCTTTGTGCGTCTTTGTTGTTACCGCCCCAAGATAATGGACTCGACGACTGCAAGGGTAACTAATACAGCCCCCTCGAGATTTAAAAGTATCGGCCGATTTGGGTGTCATTAGTGTCATCGGAATCGCTCTAGTCGGCTTCTGGATACCTCGATCGTGCTTGACCATAATGTCTCTTTTGAGGATTGTTTAAAGAAGAAAATCGAATGGGAGATGTCGGGTCGGATTAGAGTTGTTGAAGAATTTTTGCAACTCATTGCATTAGCCCGGCTTGTTAGTGTAGCTGGCGCGGGCGGCTCGGAGGCGCGTAATGAAGGCGAGGTGCAAGTCACGGGGCCAGAGGCGCCGCGCGCCGCCGCCGCCCGTCGTCGCCGTCATCGCGCGCCCTGTCAATCTGTGATGGGCTGATGGCCCGACAACGGAGAAGGTTATTTTCAAAGACGCAGCACCACTAATTAATGCCTTCTACAGCACAAAAAAGTTTCAAGAAGCGGCCGGTTCATTGTTCTAGTGTCAACATCGGGTGTGTTGAAATTCGAAACTGGAGCGGCACTTTTGGAAGCGTTTTATAATCTTTTGTCTGTGTAGGATGTGTGTGTGGCCGACAATTAATTTAACACTTAACCAGGGTTCAGAGAGATGGTCCGCCGCTATGCGCCCCCTGGCGAGGCGCAGCGGGCTTTCGCCCCCTGTGGCGCTGCGACACCGATAGCACCATTCAAATCTCGACCGAATCTTACTTATCACATCACCGCAACGACGAATCCTTTATAGCGCAGTGACTGTCACTTCTAAACACAACAGGCTGTCGACTGTATTTTCAACTAATTCGGACATGATTTGACTGGAGCATGTATAACCATTTGGTTATCAATCTTCTTAAGGGTCAAATGATTACGCAGCAAAAATTAATGCTCTAAAGCTGTTCTATAATCATAATACTGAAATTGTTTTATTCCTACAAAAAAATATCAGGATTTGTCTGTATTAGATGTTGAGATATCTATATGAGTATGAGATCAGATGTACAGAAAATCTTTGAAAAACCTTAATCAACCTAAGCTATGCAACTCGTCGCAAAGTTTACGGTAATAGCAAATCAACAGCAGTAGAGTTCACAATGAAAATCGTCATCACACGGCATCGTTATAACTGCCTGGATGCGTATTATCCGGTTGCACGCGTCGTGTTACCCATCACAAGATATATGGGAAATCGCAACTATTTGCAGTGGCATCCGGCTTTTAAGTGTAAATTTTCCGGTTGCAATTTATCCCGGGAGTTTAAACAAAGTGGTTCTTGTGCGGAGTGGCCATTAAACGCACTCGATTGAAAATAGGCGAGGGTTAGAATTTGAGTAAAAGTTACGACGATAAACAATTGTTGGTCATCTAGATACTATTGAAGGAAGTTTGTATAGTTTGTCATTTAATTGAATTGAAAGATAATAAATAATAAGTCGTGAATTAAGTAAAAAAAATAATTGAATTGAATATGTAATCTGTAAATGAATATAATTGATATAAAATTGTTCCCAGGAAGATTACTAGCTACCGCCAATCAGGGTATCATACCAGGGTACCGCGGAAGCTAGTGACCCTAGTTAAATTTCATTTTTGTTTGTAAAATTGTAAAATGATTATATTGTGAAAATAATGTAGCTAGTAATAAACAATTTATTTTTAATTATTATCACTTAGTTTAGTTTTAATTTCTAAATCTTTGCATTCAATGTTGTTTATGGCCACTTGGCAAGTACTTGGCACATTTTTGTTTTGAAACTATCAAATTCAGGACTTACTTTTCAGTAGCCTATTTTGTAAGTACTTACCTTTTGTATTAGGTACTATCTCTAATTGATCATAGAATGCTGTTTTTCTTTTTAACTCACAACTCAACGAAAAACACAATGGCGTTATAACGCTTATAAGTAAGACGCTTATAAACTTATAAGTTTAACGTGTGTATCTGTATGTCTGTCTGAGGCATCGTAACACACACGGATACACCATTATTTAAGTATTGATATAATTTGTTTTGTTTGAAAGTAAACTTGATCGTAAGTGTTCCTAGATATGATTGTTTTTTTATATAGTGAACCAAAATACGTATCATTTCGTAACGGTATTCATACATCATACCTTTCCATATCTTCACTAAAAACCATGAATAGTCCTGAATTTCCCAACTATCCTTCAAAAGCCCAGCTACTCGTACTTACGAGAGGGTCGTCTCCATTAGCCCCCTCGCTCATATATCACGTCCTCTTTCGAAGCTCCTCTATGAATACTGACCGGAGAGCTTAAACTGAGTAGCGAATCTGTCATTGATGGTCAAATGTTTGTGTTGATCGTGTTATCAATCTTTGTCATTTTCAGAATTCTTCCACTAAAATTATTTTCTGAATGAGGAACATGAGAATGGATTGATTTCAGCCAGTAGGTATGTAGTAAAAACTTGCTCTGGTTAGATTTCAAAGCTCTTCGTTATTATCACTGATTTATTATAAACCCTAAAAAAATGTTTATTTCGATGTCAGCTGTTGAGGTCGATGTGGTTATTTCATTGAGTCATCTGTCACTTTTTAATTTCCACATTACATCATATATCGTCACGCCTTTCCTCCGAAGGGATTGGCAGAGGTGTACCTACAACACCTACACTTTGCTGGATGATGTTCAGTCCTCAAAGTGACAAGGGCGAGCCTTTCGCCATACACCGGGCTGTATTTATGTAGCAGATGACATTGAATAGGTATGCACATATGTTCACACAATGAACTAATTGGTGCGTAACTTCGGCTGGGCCCAAATCCGCTCCCTCTGGCTTGAGAGGCGAGCTTTCTCCGACTAAGCTATCATCGCTTCTAATTTCCAAATAGTCCATAAATCCTACCTACCACCATTACTACCTACCTACTTAGAACGTTTAGTGAGCAATTGCGGTTGCATTTGAATGAAGAGCAGGGGTTCCTGCTCTCTGTTGTCCCTGTGTAGGAGATACTATTTGGAAATAAAATGGTCACAGCAAAATTTGGCTATTATCACTTGGTCATTGTCATTTATTTGCCTTTACACCATGAATCATGCATATAACGTGACTAAGCCATTCAGTAAGCTTTTTATTAAGGAACTACTCATGTTACAAGAGTATGGCTCAGTCAATTATTTCGTAACTCATCGACCATTAATTACTACCACCTTTGAATTGGAACCTATTTTTGCAACAGATAATATAAAAACAGTATTGTAGTTGAGCTAATAATATTTACGATTGAAAATGGTAAGCTCCTCTACTGAGAATGCCCTGAAGGCCGCATGATAAAACGACACTCACTCCATTTTTTAAACTGATTTCATGTACGGTAAAACCAGTTTAAAATCGAGATTGATCACTGAGCGTCGTTTTAACATGCGGCCCTTAGCATTTCAAAGGGCAATAAATCTCAATAAAGGCATGGAAATTCTTA
The DNA here is from genome assembly GCA_911728515.1 of Peribatodes rhomboidaria. NCBI lineage: Eukaryota > Metazoa > Arthropoda > Insecta > Lepidoptera > Geometridae > Peribatodes > Peribatodes rhomboidaria. The sequence goes on from OU452172.1 coordinate 11,052,984, forward strand.
GCTCATCACATAGTCCCAAAGTTTGAAACTGCTTCGTCGTTGGTCTGCTGGTCGCGACCCCACCGCCTGCTGCGTCCCTGGTCTATGCTAATTCAATTGTGCTCGAGATGGCCGCGATACCGCCCGTCTACATTATCATAATAATGCGCGAGTCACCTCGTGGACCGGTGTCTGTCGACACCAACGTGTATAAGAGAGGCTTGTAATGTATACCTTGAGATACATAGATCGAATCAATGATATGTAACAGCTGTATTCTATCGAAAGTTACAAATTGAATTCCATTCTATCTTCATTGGCTGGTGTGTTCGTGGCGTAGCTCGTTGTTTGAATCAACAGATCGTAACGGACGATCCGGCCCGTCTTCGGATGGGTGACAGCCGCCGTGGGTTATGTAAATTATAGGGTTTGTCTGTAAGTTTTGTTAGTCCTATAGTACAGACTCTATACTATAGAGCATCAAATCTTAAGCCATTTTGGGGACTATAATAGGTACCAGGTTTCTTGAAAACTCTGACTAGGGCAAGCTTCTTAGCCTGTACAAATTTATTATTAATTCATACATCAGTTTAAAATTTAAAAAAAAATGACAAAATAATTCCGTGTCTTTAAGAGTATTTTTAAGTGGTCAAATCTTGTCATGGATCAAGGGATCTGAATACGTTTGTTTGGTCGCTCAATTGCGCAATAATACGAGATGCTCAGTTGCGCCACGAAGTTAAAAATGATCTTCAAACGTAACCCTAACCGCTAATGTTTGAAATCACGGAATGGAACAGCAATCTAATCGATTCGGCGAAGTGTTGAAAAGTGGCGAAAGCCGTTCTCACCGCGCCGCCCGCGGCTCGTAACCGTACCCACACTTGTACACGATTACACTCGCTCATCTAGCGGGATGCAAATTGAATTATGGGACTTTTTGTGCCGTTCGATTGTCTGAAGGCATGGCTTTGTTCTCCACCGGCGTGCCACTACGTGACGGTCCACGATCGAACACTCAGCGCCTTGTAATCGCTCGCTATCTCTTCGATTGTTCCGCACCAACTCTTTACGTGATGCTAAATTACAGTCTTTTGTTTTATTACCTAATTGTTGCTATTGTTCCTTTAAGTGCTGGAATGCTATAATCTCTATCATCGACACACAATTACGGTTGATAAAACTGTGATATTGAACTCGGGCATGCGACCGTAATAATTATGTAAGGCGATTCGACCTTCTGCACACTGCTTAATGTTGCAAGGCTGACAAACGTGGTGAATTTGTATTTTATAGCACCTGATTAAATATAAGCAAGATACAGTAGCGAGCTTTAATTATTTTCAAGCACAAATTAATTGCATAAAACATAAACGTGTTTTTGTATTTAAGTGAAGCAACAATCCCGGTAGGTACCCATAAAGAGTCTTTATTACGTAATAAATTCACTTTGAAAATATAAAAGAGAGCAAATACAACAAAAGACTGATAAAAAACGTCTTTGGCGAATAAAAGTCGAGAGCATACTTACATAATGTTCTTTTTCTTAGTTGAGCGTTGCTTTGTGGTTTTAGACCCCCAGGGCACGTTCGTCGGCAATTTTCTCAGCAATTAATTTTCTACTCCGTTCAATTAGTTAAAAGTAAAAAATGTAAGAGAGAAGTAGCATTCATTGGAAACAGTTTGTCGCTCGACGTAACGGATGAGTTGTCGGCTAATTACAGCGCGCCATTGTATCGACATGTGTCACTGTAGTTTCAACGGAATATCATTTCAAAAGAGGCTTTCATGGTTGCACTACAATTACCTACCAGTCTATTAATTTTAACGTTTGTGTTACAGATGTCGTCAGTTGAATGTGTCTTGATACTAAACTTGGAACTGAGAAAATTATGTTTTGTCAGTTTAATTAAATTTATAACGTCCGGCTATTTGTCAACAATATAAATAATATCGTGATGCAGTTATATCTACATAATTGTACTACAACACCCACGGAAAGCTACTAAACTTTAGCTTGCCAACTCTGCTCATTGATTTATCTATCGACTCCGAATAATATTTCTCGAAATCGACAGATAAATCAAAGCGAAACGTAGGGAAACTCGTCCGACTCGCACGCCTCAGGCATCTGTTCCGAGCATTTTATTTGTTTGTTACTATCGTATAAATGGAGCTAATTATAATAATTTCATTGGAAATTACTGGCATTAAGTTGCTACCAAAAATACGTGAGTTTAACGACTTTTTCTTGGAACTGGCGGCTGAGAGACTGGGCCGACGGCGACGGCGCTGTCGGTGCGCACGCAATACCTACGCGGACCTTGTATTGGTTCAGATTTGCAGTAATGTTAACTTGACCTTGATGCATTTGTTGAACTCCAGTAATATTTTAGTTTACACAAGCCAAAAATGCCCTTTGTTTCATAAAAAAGCTTAGGTTTAATGTAGGGAAAACATTTAAGAAAAAAGTTATTGCAAACTCCACAATTGATCAAAATATTATTGCATGAGTTTTATTTAAAAAAAATGTTTGAATAAAAAATAAATAAAAAAAGTAATTGTTTGTGTCCCATTACGTAGGTGTCTGTATGTCAATTTTCCATGTATAACATAACCTTTCTGATATGTATCTTTAGTCATCTGGTTGGAAAGATTATACGAACATCTATTGGTTTTAAATACGTTGACATTCAAAATACATAGGTAAGTCAAAGCTTGAAGGTCACATCGTCAGTTCTAAATAAAAGCAAATGCTTAGTAATCTGGTTTGAGTTATGTCTCTACGAAGAACGGGTTTCCATTCGGGTTGTTTTCATACATTCTACGATCGAAGTTAATTTTTTATGTTATTGGGCAAATTGCTTACAAAGTTTTAACATTTCACTATTATGTCTCACTAAAGGAGTCTTGGTGGGGAAAGCGAAATCACCCACATTATCATCAATACCAGCATAATGCCAGTATTCAAACAGAACAAAGGCGTCAGAAAGTCCCTCGTTTCCATTCGTTGGTTAGTTATTTTTTATCTCTGGACTGGTTTATCAAATTGGTGCAACTATTATCCGGAGCCGGCTGCGAAGGTCGGTCGTCATTTCAACATTTTCGACTAAATTCCAACACGCAAAATATTATATGGATGCTTAATTGTATCACTTTGCCTTGACGCGCTTCAATCACCATTATAATGTTTCTGACATAGTTTTCGGTCGGAACTTTTAAAATTTGATGGACTTTAACTGCCAGACGATGATTTAAAGTATAATTTTAGTATAGCTTAAAAAAAAGTTTATGAGAGATTATTAGAAGAGTTCATGTTAAATCGGTTATACTTACAAAGCAGTTCAGTCAGTTATCAAACGGTAAAGTAGAAGTCAGCTTGTTCGTAATAATCTTGAGGACCTCACCGCCTAGACGTGTATAGTCATCTACCATCTTTGCAGGTTGATACTGATTGATACTCATAAATGTATCTATCATCAAGCTTAGATTAGTCTAGGCTCAGGGACCCTATTCGGAGATTTGAGATTTTCATCTCACTTTTTTGTCCTTGTTGCTCTTGTTTGAAACGTCATAGGAGTGAGAGTGACCAAGATAAAATCTCATCTCATCTCACGCGCAGGAATAGCCCCTCTGCTCTATTTGGGTACAGATTTTACACGCACCGCATGCACGCACCTATATTGTAAGTTATTTAAGCATTGTTTTCTGTTGTCTGCCATAATCTGTCAGTTAATGTTTCTGTGTAGAGCCAGTCAGCCCGGGGCTAACATTGGAGCGAGTGGGCGCAGCGCTTGTCTGCCACATTACCACACAATTTCATCGACTTATCGAATTTAAACACATTATAGACGCCTAAAATGTATAATCTTTCACGATGTTACTTAAACTAGTTAAATGGTGTCAAGTTGTACCTGCCCACTTGTAACTATTCAAGACTTTGAGCTTAAGTTTAGAACCTTATAAAAAGTAATGTCTTGTCTATATCTCTAATGATTATGTATCTGTGTCAATGCATATCTTGACTAGCATCGAATTTAATTTATCGCCTATACCTACATAACTTAGCGAAGCTAGATACCTGTTGCATATATACGAAATAAGTATATCGTCCTGTGTTAAACTTCATCTTAGATGATAATGATATCTATATTACTTAATAAAATGAAAAATGAAAATACGAGTTGAAATGTAACCTTGAATAACAACTTGCATTTTTAATTAAAGTTAAAAATTAGCAACTGCCGTTAAAGATGTTGAAATAAACGCCGTCGTGTTAACTTCACAAACACCGCAAAAAGTGACATAAATGAACCGTGACAACTTCTCTGTCCACAAAAAGCTTAGGGCTGTCACACATGTCAGTGAAATTAAGGCACATGGGTCGGTAGGTCAGAAATAATCTCCATTTAAATGAATAATTTGTTTCGGCCCAATTTGGCCGATCGGCAATGCCGCCAACGCTGCCATGTGGCTCCGTGAAGCGCCTAATGACCGCGGGTAACAGCGCGGTTTCACGCCTCGATCACACCGTTTGGTGAAATAGAGGCTACCCCTGCACTGAATATGAATTAAAATTAAACAACAGTGACTAACATGATTCCTAAACATGCCTAATTTACGAAATATAAGCTGGAGAGTACTTCAAGTAATAAGTAAATACATCTCTTAATAGAGATTTTAAAAAATCATTTTCAGATTATGCTATTTCTAAATACCCAACCAAAAATGGGTCAGATTAGGTAATCTCTCTACTATGGTTTATTATTTTCTTAAAGCGATTACAATGTAATGTTAAGAACATAAAATCGCAAATGGAGCGCCATTAATATTTACGATATAGGGTTTTTAAACATTCTAAGTATCGATAATTAAGTTACAATGTTAGCTTCGCACATCGGCGAACGGCGACATCGAATGCTATTTAATCGCACATCAAAAAATCCCCCTCGCATATTAAAAACAGCAACAGTCTTACCAAAAAATATTGTCATCAAAATATGCTAATTTAAAGGAAACTATGACAGGAGTATTTACGTGTTCAATAAAAAAAACAAACCAGGCACTAGGCAAGACCTACTTTGTGGCGTGAGCACCACTTCGCTTTACTGTCATCATCTACTACTCTACTTAGGTATCCGTTTTCGATTTGCCACCATACTTACTAACTTATTGATGGAAACATTTTGATGCCAGTTAAGTATTTCCGATGCTCGATTAATTACAACCCGGCGACATCGCTCGCGTGTGCGTCGGCTAATGTAGAAATAATGTTTCGGGGTCATTATCTTTTACTTAATCCATGATACTTGTTACAACATACGCAGGACGATTATTGGAGCCACCTGACTGACTTTGTGGTTATTGCTTTTTACTAGGAATCCAGGTCGAAATTACTTATCTTATGAAAATACAGGTAGGTTTTTGTGACATGGTTAGCATTAATTTTAAGCTTTAAACCATGTTCGTTTTTCGTGTTTAATGGTTATGAAAATTTTACAAGTAACCTTACCTTATCTTATATTTTAATTTTATGCGTAACTGCAAGCTGCATAACAGAAGTATTAGAATACTACATTTTAACACGCACTTTATGAATTTATTTTGCATTTATGTACCTTCGACGTTCCTAATATGAAAATCTTGTGAGGCTAGATGAGGCGATAGTTGATTTAATCAGGCGTTACTTTGCGGAAGTTCATCTTCAAAATTAAATAATATTAAATTAAAGGTATTATTTAGGTAATTAAAGCGGAAATACACTAGATATTAGTTCAAGTAACAATTTTGTAGATGAGGCGATTTAAGTTAAAAAAAAAAACATGTCTCAAAACATCCAACTAGTTTATCAAAAACATCCAAACCGGCTGCAAAACAAATAATGGTGACATTAACATTGAATACAAACCAAATCCAAGTGTAAGTGTCGATCGATATTCCATAAGTGTCAAATGTCGGCCGCCCCAACCCTTCTGACTACTGGCTATAATTCAGCCGGCTGGTGGCAATAATGCAGCACAGCTAATTAGCCACAACGAGCTTTGTAGCCGAGAATGATTGTAGCTAATTTGGTGTCGTATGCACTTCATTTATCACATAGAAATCGAATATTACTGCTTTTGAAGCTGTTTTGCTGTTAAAGTCTTTAACATTAGATAGATAGATAGATAAACTCTTTATTATACAACAACAGAAAAATAATGATAAAACTTATTAAATAGTGTAACAACTGGCGGCCTTATCACTAAAAGCGATCTCTTCCAGGCAACCTTAGGATGGAGAGGATACGACAAATGAGTATGGGATAGGGTGTGCAAAAATAACTAAAATAAACATAAGATTGACATTGTGGCTTGTAACAACGTGATGGAATATTCTCTACTGATGATTGTACCGATTACTGACGATCATGCATGGCCACTGCAGTAGGTAATGATTCACAACTACAATTTTTTTCCCCTTTAGCAATAACCGTAAAGCCTCGGAATAGTTAGACAGTGTTTTTCCTTTTTGACAGAGTTCAAAAATTTAAAAAAAGAAAAATTATATTTTTCTTTTTTTGTTTGTCTTACTATTACGAGGCTATCCAACGTTCATTGCTAATGAGAGTAAATATTCTTTTTTTGGATGACTCTATGCTGTTGGCCACTGAGGCCTCGGGTATTTATTCAAATTCAAATATTTTTATTTCGGATAACTACCTACTAGATCCATGGTGCTAGTACGAACTTACAAACTATTTTAGTAGATAAATTTGAATTAAAACATATTAAACCAGATCCTTCGCATATTGAGGCAGTCCATGCGGTCTGATGATCACTACTTGATCATCGTCGGCACGAAATGCCTCAACAACGGCGCATGTGGCTCTTTCGCTATAGTTTTCAGGATGCTATTGCGGCTTCCCCATACTCTCCTCATCAGTGACGCAATTTTCTGGCGAATGACGGCCTAAAAGCCGTCAGTTTGTGTCTGCGCAAAAATGTCAGAGGCACTGCAGAAGCGGGGAAGACGCAATCTATGTGTGCGAAAGTTTGTAATCTATACTTATATATAGTTAATAATATTTAGTTAGCCAAACGACTTGTATAGATTATTAGATCAGAGTTGTGTTGCTTATAATCACAATTATCCATAATATGACATTTCTATTATTCACCCTTAACCAGTCTTAATGCTAGACTGCTAATAATTTATCGTAGCGAAACAATTTGTCCAATCAAAATAATGAACGTGCATTAAACTGTGACTGCTCATGACATGACTGATTAGACCTAGGCCAAGTAAGTTATAATAATTTGTAGGTACGAATCACTTGATGGGACTTCAATTTGGTGCAACTTAAATTGAACTTTATCGAAGTGCCTACTAGGATTACTTTTGAGAGTTACGCAAAAGTACTTAGATAGTTATTTGTTTTACAAACAAATTTATCTAGCAAACTATTACTGAAACTGTGCGAGTTTTAAAGAATATTGTATGCGGGGTGACTTTTTACGGAAATAGAAAATTAGGGTGGAACATGTAGGATATTGGAGTAACATAGTCACTTTACAATTTTTACTTTTTAAGCCTCTGTTATTCTAAGGGTAGACTAATAAAATATATTTATAAAGCACAACAGAAGCTTATCGCACTACAGAAGATTATAAAACAATGACTACCATGACGTAGGATTAATTTCAGATTTATTTATTGCTTCTTCCGTACCGTGATTGCTACGTTGTTGAGCCATTCCATAATAGTTGTTACACCCATTTATTTCTTTTCAGTACAAAATTCACAGGTAGGTATTTTCAATCGTTTTGTGTACAATATTAATTTGGGCTCGTAGCTGGGCAGATTTGGGGATCTGACCACCTTGCCAAACGAGCGAGCCCGGGGAAGACAACGGTGTGGCGCGGCCTTCATCGTTGTGGAGAGAGAGAAGAGATCAATCTCTGAGAAAGGTGCTGTTACAGGCAACGTGCTAGAGGGGCACCGGTGCGGATGGAGATCCCGATGCTCTCCCGCTATGCACAGAGAATGGCCACCGAGGGGGTTTTAGTGGGTCAATTCTCACATTACTCGGATGCACTTTAAAACATCCGAATCCTTTAGAAGATTTCCCCCCCTCCCATCACAAAAAAAACAGTATCAAAACCATGGATAATCATTTTGATAGATAAATACAGAAGTAAAATCCGCAATAGTTCCTTACAAAGCTAGGTACGTATAATAATTCGTAGTTCGCATTAGAATGGCGAGAGCAAAAGTACGGTGGCAGCAAGGCGGGGAAACGCGAGAGCGCGCGTTCGGTTTCACTCGGAATTAACTCGATAAATCCCTAATTGTTCAATTATTCATCGGCAATTTGCTTCTTCACTTGCCAGCTTTTAACTATTTGGCTTTTGATGTCGTTATAAAATTAAAGTGAAAACAATGTTGGATCCTGAGTAAAACGGAAATACGCGTAGGACTATGTCCTACTGACAGTTTTTAAATCTTCTATCTATCATCGCTTCAGGCTCTCGACGTAAACTTTGCTCGACTCTGACAACAAGTTGGTATAAAAACTGCATTTTTCCTGAATTAAATATGAACCTGCTAGCTGGTGCCTTACTTCGTAAGATGCATAAAAACGAATAGATACAAATAAGTACATTATTTTTAACCGACTTCCAAAAAGGAGGAGGTTCTCATTTCGACTGTATGTTTTGTTGTTTTTGTTTTGTATGTATGTTACGCGATTACTCCGCCAATTGTGAATCGATTTTTATGGATTCTTTTTTTATTTAGTAAGTAGGTCATACCTTAGAGGTCATTCCGTCTTTATACATTTTATCAAAATCGGTCAAGCAGTTTTTAAAATATCAACAAGAGACTAAAAATTGTTTACATGGATGACAGGAAGTCGGTTTTTTAGGCTTTGCTTTTTATTATTCATTTATATTAGTATTAATTACATAAATTAGATACGAGTAAATAATTGATTCAAAGAAGTGTAGGTACCCAAGAAAGCAATATTGCGCTATAATATGTAACGTCCGCTATAATATACATTCTATCCATAAACGATGATTAGACTCATAATTTTCAATAACGTGTTTTCGAAAAAATATTAGCTTATAAGTATAGTGATGAATTTTATGAAATACAATTTCGTCGGTAACAAGTTCACGATCTTCTTAATAACACGTCAGGGTATAAGCGTTTCGCTTGAATATTCATTTTGGTTCATCATCATTTTGGTAGATAATTTTAAATTATCCAATCTGCGAAGTCACTCCGACCCGCGCTGGACTACGTGGGCTTGTCTGTGAGATGTAACGTGGTTCTGATCATCGAATGCCGCAATTTATTGCATCTCATTTTAATTTAATTACGAATTGAACGAGTTGAAATTTACATTATTATTTTCGAATAAATTATTCGTAACTGTTTGCGTTGGAGGAAAATTGCAATGAACTTGTTTTGTGACCTTTACTTAGGGACCTACCTCCTACTCTACCAAACTGTCTTCGAAACTTAATCAGTTATTCTTCTACCACTCTTAGGCCCAAATAATACAGGCTAGACGTAAGGCGAGGATGCGGCGCGGTATCGCTTTGAAACCTGTTTAAAGCAAACTGGGGCAAATTCGTCTGTGGAGCAATTGCGTCTTTCGAGAATTACTGATAAACCCTTCACAAATTAGGCAACTAGCGCCATCTTGTACAGATTATTGGAACTAAAGATAAAAAAAGATGTAGGTTTATTTAATAATTGTGAAGGTTTTGTCAGTAATTCTCGAAAGACGCAATTGCCCCAGTTGACCCTATATAAAATGTATGACAGCGACGTGGTTTGACTGTTACACAAGCCACGCGTCGCAGGCACGCCGTTTCACAGTTTTCACGCAGAATCCTGGCCTTACGTCAGCTTGTATAATTTGGGCATTACGAATGCTTGTAATACTTACACTTTTGTCAAGAATGAAAAATACTTCACACTTGCAAATTTGTAATGTTAAACATGCGAATTGTTTTATGCGAAATGCGAATGGACCTATTAATATTTTACTTGGTTTTTTTTTTAAAGACTAGGTCAGAATAACCATAGATTCTGATATAAATTACACTTAGAGAAGTAATCATCTGTTATAGAGTTAATTTGCTCATTTAGAATAGCAATTTTCTTTGTCGTGGAAAAACCTTTTCCATAAAACAAACCTACATTGTTGCTCTCAACCACTCGACAGTAATATTTGATAACCGCGAGACTCCGTGCAGCATCACACGCGCGTCTACCTGACCTGCGATACTACAATTTCGTGCTCACATTAGGTAATCTCATTTTATTCCATCTCGTGTTTTTTACAACAAAAGATCTTCGTCATTTTTGACAAGGAAAAGGCCATCAACATTGTATAATGGTGCGGCGTGGCGCCGGTGAGTCGGCCCCGAGAGTCATCTCCGTTGATCCAATCTCGCGCGAGCTGGCGGCTGTTCTCAGTTGACGACCAATTACGAGAGCGATATCACTCTGTTTCGGGCTCGGGCCCAAATGGAGCATAATGCCTAGGGTAATTATGACTTCAGCCGCCGCAGACGGCTCGCTCCGTCCACTCTCATCGCCTAATACCTATTATCTTTAAATTGCTCTCAAATAGCTTTTGATGCGGACGTGTCGATTTTATGATTCTTTTGTCGATGTGACATAGTACATCTAGATATCAATTTTATTGTTTTTCTTTCCCATACTATAAACTCTGTAGACGTAATCGTCACGCTTGGCAGCAGTCGTAGAAATGAATGAAAGAAACAATTTAATACGAAATGAAAAGCAGAGAGAATAGAGACAACAAATGTGATTCCATAATTTAAAGCAAATAATAATTCTTAGTAATGTCTGTGGTTCATACGCGGGCGACATAAGTGCCGGCGCGGCAATTTGGCTGTTCTTTATTATTTTTTTATGGTAATTGTAATTGTCGTTGGTTAATTGAGAGAGCAGCCATATTTACAACTGGGCCGGAGATCTGTTCGCGATAGTGGTGAACCCGCCCCATTATTTCTATTTGCTAGAGCGTCGCTGCCCTACATCTACCACGAATTAATGATAGCTTGTGTGCGGTTATCTCTCCTCAGCTATGAACTGTCTCTCAACTTGAACAGATGCTAGTGATTTTGAAATTTACGTCGATAATCTTTACAGTTGTTGACTGGATCGATTCGACTGCCTCGGTGGCTCAGTAGTATCCTGCCTTCTAAGCTTGGGGGCGTGGATTCTATTCCCACTTAGGGCAAACATTTATGTGATAAACATTTGTGTTTGTTCTATGTCTATAGGTGCTAATACCTATTTAAGCATGTATTATTAAATATCAGTATCTGGCAGCCATAGTACAAGCTTTGCTTAGTTTGGGGTCAGGCGACCGTGTGTGAAAAATGCCCCAAATTTATTATTATTATTATCGGTCTCACATCGTCTTTCCTAAAACATCAGCTCTAGGCCAGCGACTGTAAGGGCTGATGCACACTGGAGCACAACAGCTGCGCCAATCACAATAAAAGGGGCGTGTCTGCACCCCGCACCCCTCTCACCCGTGCGTGATCCCCGGATTACATTATTGCGTACAATGGAACTTTTTTACCAACCTATTGTGTTCCCGGGTGAGTTTCCGGCCGGATGTTCTTCTGAACTCACCTTTATTTGGGGCGAAGTGAACAACTGGGAACGGATTATGGATCCATAAACGTGTTTTACCTTTCATTGTTATGTACCTAATGAAGGATATTACAATGAGAAAGGAAATAATGGAGTATTTTTTTTAATATGGAGATATAGATAAATGTACCTATCTACCGATTTTTTTTTAATAGTGATAGTACGAATATATCTATGGTTTCTTGATACCGAGTTTATGACAAAATGTTTTGAGAAACCAATTCTTGTGGTCTGACAGCGTTTAATAAATTACAGTGATTTATAAGGTTTTATCGAAGAAGAATTTCTCATTAGCATTTAGAGATAGATGTTTGCTACATTTTGGTATACGACAGCCACGTTAAACCGTACAACTTATTAATCACGTCGTCTCGCCGAGCCGGCGGCACCGCGCGGCACCGCGGTAGCGCCCAGGAGCTGTCACCGCGTCGCTAATTGTAAATACGCCACCTATAAACTGCTCATAATTTATTTATACCCGGTCTAATCGCCCCGGGCACGGTACACCGCAGCATTAGTTCACATATAAATTAGGTCATAAATCTGATCTGACGTCCCAGGACGATTCTCACGGTTTTAAACACGGCCCGATAATTAAACTCGAATAAAGAGTTATCGTCTTTTTTCCATTCGAAATAATTAATCGTCCGTTCTCCATCTTTCCAGGAACACCCGAGCTTACGCGGCACGCCCCTGGCGATGCTGGCGGCGCAGTGCAACAAGCTGTCAAGCAAGTCGCCGCCGCCGCTAGCGGACGCGGCCGTCGGCAAGGGGTTCCACCCATGGAAGAAGAGCCCAGGCGCGCACTCGCCACCCGGCGCCAACTCCGCGCCGCGCTCGCAGCCGCCCGCCTGCTCGCCTTACGGCCGCGCGCCCGCTTCGTGTGCCGCTGCTCCCGCTTACTCCAATGATATCTACTTCCCCTCATCGGGTGATCAACTCTTAGGCAAGAGCGAATCCAGTGCGAGCCTCGGCTCCATGTACTCTAGACACCCATACGAATCATGGCCTTTCAACGTTGGCGGCGGAGGTGGAACCGGTGCTCTGAAAGCAGCCGAGATGAGCGGCGTGGGTGCCGTAGGAGGCACCTGGTGGGACGTTCACAGCGGCTGGTTGGATGTCGGCGGACAGATGGCTAACTATGCCGGTCAGGACTACTCCCAACTCACACATTCACTGTCGGGAGGAGCGCATTTACTACCGCCCGCACCGCACCTCTTACAAGACGCTTACAAGTCAGTGTTGCCGTCGCAAGGATCGTTCGGGCTGCACGGGCCCGGCTCGCCGGTGCCGCCCGCGCAGGCTCCCTCACCGCGATCTCAACGCAGGTACGCAGGCCGAGCGACCTGTGACTGCCCCAACTGTCAAGAAGCGGAAAGGCTCGGCCCTGCAGGTGCCCATCTCAGAAAGAAGAATATTCACAGTTGTCACATACCTGGATGCGGTAAAGTGTACGGAAAAACATCCCATCTAAAAGCGCATCTCCGCTGGCACACAGGGGAACGCCCGTTTGTATGCAACTGGTTGTTCTGCGGCAAGCGATTTACGCGCTCCGACGAGCTGCAGCGGCATCTGCGCACGCACACCGGCGAAAAGAGATTCGCGTGTCCGGTGTGCAATAAGCGATTCATGCGATCAGATCACCTAGCGAAACACGTAAAGACCCACAACGGTGGCAAGAAGGGTAGCTCTGACTCGTGCTCTGACTCGGAGGAGAACAGCCAGGGCGAGGGCGGCGCGGGCGGGCGGTCGCCGGAGCACGGGCTCGACGTGAAGCCGAGCTCGCTGGTGTGACGGGAGCGCGCGGCGCTCGCCGTGCCGCACCACCTGTCGCCGCTCCTGTGATACCGCGCCGCCGCCGCCGCGCCTCCGTCGCCGCACGCCTCTGTACATACCACATATCAATACACTGTATAGTAAACCTGGACCTGTAATTATTGAAATTATAGACAATGAGGTGCTCGACGCGCTTTTGTGTACGTATTTGATGTGAGACTTAAAGTGTTGTACAGCATAGATATTATTAAAAATAATTATCTCATATTATTATAATTAATAGATATTGTATGTTAACTAGGTTAAGTAGAATCACTCTTTAGTCCAAAATTGCAGTTTTAATTATTTATTTTTAACGAATACCTCATCGTTATTTTATTGGGAGGGAGTAGAATTATTATTTCCACGAACTTTAGCAATCAAAACTTGAATGGACCGTCAATGTAAAATAGCAATTTGATTCAGAAAGATAAGATAATATTAACTTTGACGGCATTTTGTTATCTTACATACCTTACCTACTTGCTAATACCTAAAAAAATGTGTATCATCAAATAATTTTGCCGCAAACTTAGTTTTGATCTCATTCCTATCATCAAAATCATAGGTAGTGTTCTTTTTAAAAAAATGCTCACAAATTGTTTTCATATTTATATAACCAAACGTAAATCTATACAGATCAGTTATTTTCGTTAGTTATTTTGTCTTTTCATAGTTTCGTAATTTATAGGTTCTTAAATTATGGACTGAAATATTTATGACCACTTTTGAATTTAAAAACCTGTAAAACATTCTACGTCATTTATATTAGACAATTGAATTTTTGGTTTTCAGGGGCCCATGTCTTTTGTCTTAGCAAACTTTGTAATAATATAACTGTGTATAATTTTTAATTGACTAAAGTTTTAATATCTACACTCACTAAAAGTATACTGTCAAAGTGCTAATCACTGATACCACACATAAATGTTAAAACAAGGAAACCGGCAGCTTATTAAAGACATAAAGTATTTGTAAAAATTTAGAGATATTAAATATGATGTAAATTGTACAAAATTGTGCGAATTAAAAATGCCTGAAATTGATTTTATAAAAATTTAAATATATTTTTTCCGAGTGGACGTTTGTCTTATTAATCTCTTCCCATTATCTGTTAAGTGCAATTTAACTGAGTTCCGAAACACGGCAGCGCTCGCAGCTGTACCCGAATCTACATAGAACCTCATCTATACAGATTTTAGAGGCAGAATAACCTTCGATAGTAGCAATTTCAATAATTTGCCAGGAAGGGTTTAGTACAAAAGACTTAGCAAAATATTTGTGTAGAATCAACTTTCATTACAAATCCATACACATTAATCTCTACTGATTTTATTGATAACTGGCTGCACTTCGCAATGTTCCCCAGAAGTTAAAAAGCCTATTTAATACTCTAATCTGAGCTATCTCCGTTCCAAATTTCATCCTAATCAATCTGTAGATACGATCCGTTTTTATTTTTTTTATGTAGAATAGGTCGGCGTTTGACCACCAACTCGCCTGATGTTAAGCGACGTTGTGGTCTAAGATGGAGCACGACGACCTACAAGGTCTCACTCTAGCTTTGAAGTTTACTAGAATGAAGAAGTACAAAGACGGCAGTTGAGTGAGGCGCTACAAGTGCGCTACTGCTCAGACACGTCTTCGGAACGGTTACACCGGACTACATCCCGAAACACGACTAGGTCATTTCACGGCATGGCTTGGTCCGGTGGGTGGTAACTAGCCACGGCCGAAGCCTCCCACCAGAGTTTGCTACCCGGTTAGCACTACCCGGGGACCACGTGTAGGGAATCAAAATAGAGTACACTCCTACGGACGTGGGTAGCTCAGCCCCAGCAGCGTTAATGTGGCGTGAAGAAGTAATGAACAAATACACAAACTTTCGCATTTGTAAAATTACTAGCTGCGCCCCGCGGTCTAACCTGCGCTAAAAAGCAGCCTATGTGTTAATCCCGGGTATAACCTACATCCATACCCAATTTCATTAAAGTCTTTCCATCCGTTTGAGCGTGAAGAAATAACAAACAAAATAACACACTCACAAACTTTTCTTTCACAATTTTATTTTAGTGTGATAGAAATAAGTAGGATTGTTCGTAGTTCATACATAATGGGCTGTCAATTTCTAAAAACCCAAAACTTCGGTTCAATGCTTACTATAATAGCAAAGATTACTACTAGGATAGGTAAGTCAGTAAAGCATACAGCAAGGTGCCCTGATAGTAAACGCACTCTTGCTTTTAATCAAATATACACTTGATAAAAGGCTTCTAGAGTTAAGTCTCTAGTGTACTTACTTTGTAGTTTTTACAACAATCCTTATAATTGTAATTTAACTAGAATTTATAACCGTACAAATATAAATACATACATGTAATTAAAAAACCAACAAAGTCTGTTTGTAATTTGAGTACAGATCAATTTTAGTTTAGTTTGAAGAATAATTCGTTTTAGAATGTTTCTAAAATTCGCTAAAATATTAATAAATATCTGTTTTTAAATTTTAGATATTCAAAAACTAAATATTAACTATACACGGTTAAACAGTTCGCCACAATTTTAAATTTAGGCGTGTAGGGCTCGTAGCATGTAAAGTATAACCAATTGTTTACAGCATAGACAAACTGCTACTAGATACATCTTTAAATCATCTGCTGTATTTCCTAACTAAGTATATATGCTGAGTACTATTTCCTCCCGTTTCATAAATGTAATTATTATTTATTTTCCGTAGCAGGTTTTTTTCTTTCATAAACGGAAACCTGCCTATATACGCACATCTACGTACAGAGATACCATCAACACTCAACGACAACTATTTAATCACCATTCACAAATATTTATTTACAGCTCTACACGCAAAATAGACAAACATTTGCATTAACTACGCAATTTAATTTGAACTCTAAATACACGGGTTTTAAAGGCGAATTTCTTGCAGCCGTCAATGGTTGATTAAGATTTTCTGATCTAGCAATAGCTATTGCCGCAAAGAGGGCGACGTTCGTAAAAAGTGAATTGAAACCGCAAATAATGAGGGGAGCTTGACTCTGCGGGTGGGCGCGCTCGTGCCGTAAAAACCGAGCTCATCTGCCAGCGCCATCAGTCTAGCTTAATCAACTGTTTATTAATGGCGGTGGCGGTGGCCCTCGATAGTTGTCACGACGGCGCGCGTTGATGGCTCTATTGCTTCACCTCGGTGAGTAAAATAGAAACAGAAAATATACCAGGGAGGCTATTCCTGCGCGTGAGATGAGATGAGATTTTATCTTGTTCACTTTCACACCTATGACGTTTCAAGCGAGAGCAACAAGGACGGAAAAAGATGATATGAAAATCTCAAATCTCCGAATAGGGCCACAGAGCTTGTGAATGAGCTTTTAAGTTAACTTATAAAGTGGAATCAAAATTGGTTGGCTGTGAAGTCGGTTAACGGATAGTTTAACGTGACAACGTCATGAAAACATTGATGAAATCTTCTCCTCGGACGCATAGGCCAGTCGAGATAGGCCAGAGAGATAGATGCGGCGCGAGCCGAACGCTCAAGCCGATCGTGCCTTTCGCTCGCTCGTGTAGCGCTCTCGCTCCGATCGACCGAGCGTAACGGGACAATGAGTCATTCTTTTTCGTGCGTGCAGCCGGCGTTCATCCATTTATCAGACGTTGTCACGTCAAAAACAGCAAAGTTTTTTTTTTTTTTTGTTTTTTTGCTACGTTTTTTTTAAGTACTCATATAAATCCATACTAGGGCATTGTGATGCATATGTCGCATAACTTGCTTAATTAGCTGTTTAATTAATAGTCTAGCCGTTTTTACTAAACGGCGCCGCTCAACTAGCGGCCTGAATGATATGCAGCCGTAACGTCTGATACAACAATTAAAGTACTGGCTGGCTAATGCTCAGGCCATTCATTTATAAAAGGTGACCATCTGACAAAAACACTATTTCTTGACCGAAGAAATGTGTTTTGAATTAATTTCGATAAAAATAAAATCCGAAAATACGTGAAACGAACCGCAATTCTGATAGACATGTTAAAGTCACACAAAACCTCTCCGCACAATTGCTTTATCAGAGCAAATCCGACGAGGATCGGTTAAGTTAGAAAGCTAAGGCGGGAGCGAAGCGAAACAGTGCTCCCCTACTTCAAAGACTAGTCACTATACTATGCAAGTAGTTAACGTTGCCGATCTAAGTGATGTTGGATCGACATGCTTTTTTAATTCGATGGCTGAATATCATTCAGGCTGCTAGTTGAACGGCGCCGTTTAGTGATAAGGCTAGGCTGTTCATTGAACTACCTTATTAAACTATGTAGTTGGCTAAAACTCATGCATACCATGTACGTCAATCAAAAATCAGTATGATTATTTCAGACAACATCTACCTAGCAACATAGATGATCTTAAAAAGTATGCTTTTGAGCAAACCGTTTATATTATAAAACAATTGTTGGTCGGAACGAGAAAAGATATAGAGAGATTATATATATTAGATATATATTACAAATTCATAATTGAATTTACAACACCAGTTGCATCCAATAAACCCTACGATTGCACAATTAATCATGGATACGATAACTCCTGTCATTAATCAGTATAAAATAAGAAGCAAAATCTGACTGATTGACAGATCAAAACAATGTCTAAACCGCTAAAACTATAAATATGTATGCCTCTACAATATTCTGACAAAAGTTTTCTTTTGCAATGTAGACGCACACTAATAAAATAAATAATAAATAAAAAAGTATTTATTGCCTAAAATTAAAAAAACAAGTTACAAATTAATGCTGGGTACAATAATTTTTAGTTAGGCAATTTAGTTAGTTAGGTAATAAAGAAATGTAAATTATTCAACCCCTAAAACGTGGTGGGAAATGCGAATTGTAGATTTTTTTTTAAAGCTAGGATTGTGAATCTTGGTAAATGTCCTGGCAAGCAAGCAGTTCGTATAGGCCGAGTGGCTAACTCTCATGTCAGAGTTTCTAGGCCGGCCGATGGCCTCTGTCATGGCTTGACGATTGTGGGCAAATGTACTAAACTATTAAGATAACAAAACTATTGAACACATATTTCACTATATTCCAAAAATCAACCTAAAACCTACTTCTTCACGCTCAAACGGATGAATGGATTTTTATGAAATTTGATATGAAGATTAACATGGATTAACACATATAGTCTTTTGAACCGCGGGTAACACCGAGGGACGAAGCTATAGTAATAATATAATCTGGTTGTTATGGTTCAGTCCTCCAGTAATAGAATTAAGTCCCTACTAAACACAGATTTATTGTCCCTAAACGAATTATTCCTAAACTGATTGAACGAAGAGATGAGGGTGAAATGGGGAAAATCAGATTATGCGAAGCGCTTCATATCCTACGTGTACCTATACAATATTTTTCTTCGGCAAGATATTATGTATTACGTCACTGATCACACACGTTAATAACATTTAACAAAAAAATATATATTGAGATTAGGTAGATTAATTTTTATAAATTATTTTGTTGAAATTCAACTTATTTAATATTAAAAAAGGCTGGTTAAAAAGTTTCGTCTTGTCAAGTTTTTGATAGTGAGACGTTAGATAAGTATTTTAATAATTACCGTGTATCTTTAAATGACGAACATATTCTAGGATACCATTGTACCTATACTCTTTATTAAGACTAACTTTTGCTATGGGGCCAACTCTGAAACAAAAAAAACAGCTGTTCCACACATTTTGTCGAGAATCAATAAATTTTCTGTACGATATTTTTGACCGCTGTTTTTTTTTTGCTATTTCATCCCCGATGGTTGGCCCCATAGTAAAAGTCAGTACTAATGATGAGTACAATGATTTCCTAGAAAATATCCGTCGTTAAAAGAGCCTCTAAGAGCTTTATACTCGTATGTAACGTTACAACTGCTTACGACTGTAGACTTGTGTTGTAGTTTAGTTTATGTTTCCTTCCATCAAAGTCTTCATACTCAGTTACCTCGTCAACTCAAGCTTAGTTTCGATACTTAACTATAATGATAGAAACATGTTCGAGAAATCAACAGACGTGGACAGTCAGCACCGAAATATTTTTCCCCAGATTCGAAATGCACACTTTGATTATGGTAATCTTACTATGTAGATATTTCCTAATTCTATTTTATAAACAACTAGTTGACCCTGCGAACTTCGTACCGCCTAAAATTCGATTCTTTATTTTTTTTTCAGGCAATTTTTTGATTTTTCTCTGCGTAAGAACCACCCTCGTACTTTAAAGTATCCTCTAAAAAATAATTAGCAAAATCGGTTCTGCTGTTCTCGAGTTTTTTTTTTTAATGTATGTATGTATAATAGGTCGGCGTTTGACCACCAACTCGCCTGATGTTAAGCGACGTTGTAGTCTAAGATTAGCGCTTAGCAACACATTGAGCGATTCATTTTTATAAAATAGCTTTCTTCTACTGAAATGTAGATACGGCAATACTTGCGATACACATAAAAAACTTGAAAACAAACAAAATCTTAAAATGATAATTTTGTTTCATTATAAGAGTAACTTTGCCATGTCGATCAACGTCCCGAACGAAACCTCTGCTCAAGCACTTTGAGTTTCATATTTATGAAGCGAAAGATACTGAACTACGTTTCTACGTTCCCGCAACGACTGAATATGAGAAAGATGGCTTACTTCAAAGGAATACATTTCATACTCGGCTTCATAAGCCGCCTACTTTGGAAACTTTATTACGAACGTGGTGGTGGTATAGGCCTCCCTCTGTGAATAACATCGATGAAAAGTAGTTAGATTGTAGAACATTGCAGATGGTAAAGTAACTACTAGGTACTTACTTGAAGGTAAGTATTGATTTGAGTTTGAAACAGAGGTAAAGTAAGAGCTAAGTTTCGACGCCTCGTAGTTAAGTGCTTCTACTTTTTTAAAATTATTTCGACATCTAAATGTGCTTATGTTTATACATTATTCAGGGTGTGTCGAATTCTTTTAACCTAGGTAGGTACATACCTACTCCTGAAACCACAGACTTCCAATAGAGTACTACTGTATTGGACGTCTGTGCCTGAATCGAATCAAGACTATAGAACAAAATTACCGAAACCAAAATGATTGAATTTAGTAGTTATAAAAACACTAGAAAACGATAAAATTCACCAAAGTAGTTGTTAGATAACTTATTATTATATTTTAAAATAACTCATTTTATATAAATAATTATTGTTTATTTCAATAAAAAAAAATACAGTCACAATAAAAATACAACAAATATCCAATGTCTATGCAAAAACTGAACTACTAAATAACCCCCCCACCCCCAAATCGCTTTCGGTGTGAAAGTGCCCATCACACTCGCGGCATTGATGCGCTGAAAAAATAATAACTTATCTACTTTTTTTTAAATCATTCGCAAATTAACGCTAACTTAAAAGGATCAAAATCAAATTAGCGAACTCTACACACCCGCACAACATTTTTTTACTACTAAAACATTGTGGTGCATAACGTTGCAAATATTTAGAAAAAGCTCAAAAATTTTATAAAGCCTACTCGAATTGCAAAACATTTACTAAATAATTCACGTTAATAATTTATATAGGATTCCCAGCATCCTGTCATCGCAAACATCGACTTAAGTAGGTACAAAAAATCTCAATAGACTCCATAGAAGTATGGATATACTACAAGTGGACTAATTAACAAGTTGTGATAAATAAGCCCTCATAAATCGTCATCTCCGGACGGACGAGACAAAGACGCCGCAGCATGTGTGAGCAGCGACTATTTCCGAGAAACAACAGACGCTCACTAAATTAGCAGCTTTTTATTTAACATTTATTTTTGCAAAGTTCAAGGCTTCGTCCTGACTAAGCAAACTGTGAGCGGCTGACGTACAGTACAGTCAGCCACTGACTTTGGGTCGCGTATCTGACAAACTCAATGTAACTGGCGAACTGTAGCAAACATAATACACATTACGCAGTAGGATCTAGTAATTATGTATTTTTATGTTTAGATTCAATTGCTTTGACATTATTGTAGAGACATTATCTGATTCTTGTATTTTTTAAATTTTTAATTTGATTGTTTTTTTTTTTGTACTTACTGACATTTTGATTTCGTCCATTCTAGTCTATTAATTCACAATTTTTATCTATTATTCTATTAATTATTAATGTATTGCAATTAATTACGATAATAATGTGACTGTTATTTTGACTATATAATTTAAACTTGTATGAGTCTATGACACTTGATGTATAAATGACTTATTATTATTTATTTATTATTATTTATTTATTATTATGATGCGAATCGTCCGCAATGAGTCAGCTCAGCAAGCGGTACGACGCAAACTTCATAGTGCGTACAGTATGTGCTGTTCGAATACTATATTTAAAAAAAAATGGGTGGCTAACTGGAAGCATACAGTCAGCTGCTCACTAAGTAAGGATACTACTTATACTTTGCTTAGTAAGGACGATGCCTTAGGTTGAAGTGATTCACAAATCAAAAGCTGATTTATACAAGTACCTTATCACAATAAAAATATATTTTTATCACAGCAAAAAATAAAAATAAAAAAGCTTAAAATAATTAATAGATCATTTAGCAGTGAACGTGACGTGTGACCTCTATTTCCAGACGGGTTAGTTCCGATATGGTATGGTCCCGCTATGGCACCCTCGCAAAATACCTATAAAAAATTTCTATCAGTTTCTGGGACTGTTGAATAAAAAAGCTCTACTTACAATGTTTTTTTTTAATGAAGAATAGGTCGGCGTTTGACCACCAACTCGCCTGATGTTAAGCGACGTTGTGGTCTAAGATGGAGCACGACGACCTATAAGGTAATTATTCACTCTAGCCTTGAAGTTTTGTAGAGTGAAGAAGTACAAAGACGGCAGTTGAGTGAGGCGCTACAAGTGCGCTATTGCTCAGACCCATCTTTGGAACGAAAGAAAATGAAAATACAGACAACCTACTTAGCTACTTTTTTAAAATGATTATGCTCTTAGCCAATGAGGCCTCTACAGGGTATCGGGCATTAGGCAAGCGCGAATGGCGCAGGACCTACTTCAAACTCTTCTTCTTAGCTAGATTTCAATTCTGCCTTAAATAGTCTAAAACACGGACACCATTAGAGTTAGTCACTAGCTCTTTTGCCCGTGGCTTCGCTTGTGTTTCATAGGTCTGGCTAACTCAGGGATAATATAGCTTTTTAATGGTGAAAGAATTATTGAAATCGGACCAATATACAAAAATACAAATCTTTCTTCTTTATAATATTAATTTATAATAATAATATTTTGATAATATAATATAATAATAATAATAATATTTATTTGTTTATATTATATTTATTTTTGGTTATTTATTTAAGTAGGTACTTATTATTAATATTACTTATTATTATCTTTTAAATTTTAATTTAGTTTTATGTACACCACCTACCCTTTTCGTATTTCTGTAAGTTCCTGTCCATCCAAAGGTTACCTGGAAGAAATCGCTTTAGGCGATAAGGTCACCCTTGTACTGCCGAAAAATGTATTTTAGTTTTTAAGATTTTCATGTAGTTTTTGGTGTGCAATAAAGATGTATTGTATTGTATTGTATTGTAATATTACTAGCGACCCGCCCTGGCTTCGCACGGGTGCAATGCTGATACTAAATACACTACAGAAAAACTGTGAACGTTGTGTATAAAACATAGTGGCCCGCTCTGGCTTCGCACGGGTATAACATACATAGCCTACTAACATCACATTAGGAACCTCAAAAATAACAGTATTTCTCCACTATTTAATGGATGTTATTTATACATATAAACCTTCCTCTTGAATCACTCTATCTTTAAAAAAAACCGCATCAAAACCTGTTGCGTAGTTTTAAAGATTTAAGCATACAAAGGGACATAGGGACAAAGAAAGCGACTTTGTTTTATACTATGTAGATAAAATATGTAGATTATGTAGATTAGGCATTTAGCCATTACTTTCGTCCGGCAAAGTGTGGGTGTTGTTCAGCCAGCACCTTCGGGGGAAAGGCATGATGATATGTACTCGTATGTATGTATGTCTGTAGTTTGGGCTAGCGCCACCGGTCTAGATCTTAGATTTAATCGACCGAACGAGTGTTAGCGAAGCGTCTATGCTTGAGCTTCGACAAAATGCTTTCGTATGTTTGAATTCCAGATCTCTGTCTTCGTCTACAGGTCGCATTTCTTTACCGATTTTCTTGAAATTTAATGTTCGATAATTGTACAGATTTTTTTTGCCGAGTCAGTGTTTGGAAATCTTTCTAAATGGAGGCGATATTAAAAAAAAAGAAACATATATTCGCCATTTTGTATTACTACCACTAAAATTTCTTGAGAATCGGTTGAGGAATGCGACCTGTACAGGAGACAAACGTCTACAGCTCACAAAGCTGCCTAATTACGCGTACCTGCCCCATACTCATTTGTTGTATCCTCTCCATTCTAAGGTTGCCTGGAAGAGATCGCTTTTAGTAATAAGTCCGCCAGTTGTTATACTATATGCAGAATAAGTTTTATTACAATTATTATCATGTTTTATTGTAATTTGTGGTGTGAACAATAAAGAGTTTAACTATCTATCTAATTATGTATTTAGTAGTACATCGCGAGTATGCTAGCCAGCACACTCAAACGTAGTTAGCACTCGAAAAGACAACACGTGCTTTGTGATAAATATTGCGTCATTCAAAATACGGAAAAATAAATAAAAGACGGAGTCACTTTTCACAAGCAATTTTTTTTTTAATTTAGCTACTGCGTTCATGATAGCCTTTCGACAAAATGTGTCCGCGATAGCAGCTCTATTTTTTTTTCACAAAGGTTTCTCAAATAAAATCTTTTTTTCACCTAACTTCTTCTAGGTAAGTTTTATTGTTTTTCCTCGACAGGGGAATTTGCGGTTTCTCAAATAAAACCTTTTTTCACCTAACTTCTTCTAGGTAAGTTTTTTTTGTTTTTCCTCCACAGGGGAATTTGGCGTCGCACGTCTTATGCATTTGCCAGTGTCAAGTTATTATAGTTATTTAAAAATGATGAAGTGATGATGACGATGATGAATCCCTCCCCTTTCCCCATTTCAGTAAAGTTGTGGATACTTTACTGAAACTTTAAGTGGAGTTTGTAGAGAACACGAAAAGCCACGTTTCACAATGTTTGTATTGTCTGCCCACACTCGTGCACGTTAAAGAATCGATAAAGGTTAATAATCACCGCTATTACACTTTGACACTCGAAGAATCACAAGATTTAGAAAATAATACAAATTTACGACCATACTTTTCGGTTCCCGCCAAAAACTATCGTGTTTTTATTTTTGAATACAGAACTTGAAAATGCATGCAGATTAATGTCATTAGGCTACTTTTTAGTCGCGGTTAACACCGCGAGGCGCAGCTAATATAGCTAAATAACTATATTAAATCACACGTGTTATAAGGTTCAGAATAATAATGTAGATATGTCCATTATTGTCCATAACAAGTGTTACATTGTTGCAAACACCGGCGGAAACACAGGCAGTTTACAACTTTTTAACAACTCAGCTCCGTCGCACTAAATCACGACGTGGGCCCTTCTAAAGCAATATCGACTTCTTCGAACGCACATTAATTTGCCATACTTCAACATGAGAAAGGAAACGTTCATTCAAAAGGAGTAACAATTTTAGTTAATTCGGTAGAAAAAGAGGGAAAGACCGCCAAATTGAGTTTCAAGAATTCATTTTTGAAAAAAAAGAAGAAAGAAAGCTTAAGACCAAATGTATTACAAAACTTTGACCGATTTTTGCAATCGTCTAGACTTCTAGAGATATAGTCATCAATTTGGATTGTACCTACTCAGGTCGATGGTTCATCTAATTTTACATCCATTCAAGGATGTCTAACGACTGTTCGTAAAAAGTTTTAATTGATAGCTCTTTTTACTTAACAACGAATTATGATAGAGCTATTTTCCAAATCAAAAAAGAGGATTGGAATATAGTTAATAGTTTATTAACGTTATTTGCATCTACTTAGCACAACTGAATTACGAGTAGCTTTATTTGGTACAAAATGAGATGTAATTTGTTAACTGTTGTAGAGACGACACGATTATTGAAACTGTCAACAAGCATCATAAGACAGAAGCTATCTCTGCCATCTTCTCAACGCGAGTGACTTATAGCCATGTCCGGAACTGGGAAACTATGGAGCCGCTATTAAACAACAAATGTTTTTTTTTTTAAATCCCGACACCGTTTATCATCAACACCGATTTTCATCAAACATAGCTAAGAACACTCCCGACTAATTCACCTTTCAAACAAAAAAAACATAATCAAAATCGGTTCATTCATTCGAGCTATGCGACCACAGACAGATACACACATGTACACAAAGGCACGTCAAACTTGTAACACCCCGTCGTTTCTGCGTCAGGGGTTAAAACCAGACTGTCTAATCTCAAAAAGACAATCATCGCTTATATCTGATATTTATTGAGTTAGTTCCGCCCTGTTATTTTCCGGATGCCTATTCTACACAAAACATAAATTTTCCAAAAAAAATTGGACAAAAAAAGCCTGTGCATAATTTCAGAGTAGGACTTACTATATTTTATTCGATTTAGTTAAGTAGGATTACCGGACCGGAAAACATCAAAGTCGTATAAGTAGTGAAAATATTGGTGGAACGGATGAAAAAAAAGAACTCAAAAATTATAAATAATTTGTTTATTTTCTCGTGACTACAGATTTCGCTGTTTGCCGAAGGGCAAAACCCCGTTAAAACGCATTCAACATAAGCATGACACCGACTGTCAAGTTAAAATGTTTTAATTTAGTGGCGTACTTCGTCACACCAGCACATCCGACATCCGCCATTCCGCCATTTAATTCTGAGGATATTTGATGCTCTGCCATCCGACTCTCTTTCCGAGAGGCGATAAATCTTAGCGAACGAAGCGCTAATCACGGATATGAAAACAACCCTTTACTTGCTCGTTCCACACAAGTGATGACTCTGAATGGTTCGAAAAATTTCTGACAGATTTCCTGATTAAAGTGTTACTGATGTAGATTTCATACTTTTTATGCAAAGAAAAGATCAAGCCTTTTTAATTTTTAATCCCCGTTGCAGAAACGACGGGGTGTTATAAGTTTGACGTCTCTGTGTGTGCCGTGGCATCGTAGCTCCCGAACGGATGAATAAATTTTGATTGCTTTTTTTGTTTGAAAGGTGAATTAGTCAGTAGTGTTCTTAGCTATGTTCTTAAATCATGTGTCGGACGTTTTTAAATTTTAAAGTTACTGATACATAAGCACCGGATCTTGTACGCTAATGACAATCTTATTAGCATAAAAGATCCGGTATTTCAGACTAAAGTTCTACTATGATCATAAAAATCAAGGTCTAGCGTTTCGTTAGGCAACACCTGATGAGGTCACTCGTCATCGTCATCGTCTCTTTCGAAATGGTTGTAAATATTTCGGTCTTGCTTATGCATCGATTGCCGTCACTGCGTGTCACGAGCGCTACCTTTTTTTTTATTTTTTTATGTGAAATAGGTCGGCGTTTGACCACCAACTCGCCTGATGTTAAGCGACGTTGTGGTCTAAGATGGAGCACGACGACCTATAAGGTACTTATTCACTCTAGCCTTAGAGTTTTGTAGAGTGAGGAAGTACAAAGACGGCAGTTGAGTGAGGCGCTACAAGTGCTCTACTGCTCAGACCCGTCTTCGGAACGGTTACACCGGACTACATCCCGAAACACGACTAGGTCATTTCACGGCATGGCTTGGTCCGGTGGTGATCTCTGGCGGAGTAAATTATTATACTTACCATAAAATCAACCACATATGATGGCATTTGTCAAAGAGAACGAGTGTTGATCCCGTAAAATAAAACAAAAAAAGTACCTAGTTAAACTGTTTTTTTTTATTTTATTTAAAAATTACACTCCACAGACTCCGGGGCCCGTGACTTTTGTTAACATAAATCTTTAATTATTATTTAAGAGGAATACAGGTAGAGGGGGGTAAGTTATTAAGTCTTAATCTAAGGTTAGGTTAAATGTTTTCAGATTTACTTATTGTATTGTGAGTACACCACGAGCAGACCAGCGACCCGCAAGCAGCACCCGATCACGAGTAAGACGCATGTGCCAGCGATCGCTCTCCTCAACCATATTTGAAGAAAGAGAACGACCCGACACACGACACCGCCGCAAGCAGGTGCCTTCGATAGTGAGCATGAATGCTCGAGATGGACCCACAATTTCTATAAAACGCGAAATTATTACATTTTTTATCAATATAACATCATGGTCTCCTCCCGACTCAGAGCCTCCATCACCACCGCGTTCCGATCTC
The DNA here is from genome assembly GCA_911728515.1 of Peribatodes rhomboidaria. NCBI lineage: Eukaryota > Metazoa > Arthropoda > Insecta > Lepidoptera > Geometridae > Peribatodes > Peribatodes rhomboidaria. The sequence continues at coordinate 11,080,867 of OU452172.1, forward strand.
TAGTTAAACTGTTTCATCAAACATGGAGTACCCTCCTCAAAAAATGGCATTACCTATCTATCTTTAAAGAGTCGCAAAGGAGATAAAATAAGTATTCTCTCGTAACGTTTTTTCTCATAAAGTTTTCGGAAGCACCGCAAACACCAGACACAAAGGGTTCTGTTTGACAAAATAAAAACGCTCCCCCGCGTTCGACGTGAGGAAAACAAACAATTTATCTATTTCCCGTGCGTCGAGATCAAACACTGGCTAATAAAGAGAGGACGCCAATAAGGACGAGGGGCGTCGGAATGGAAGCTGTGTTTTGGAATCACGTCAGTCGTGAGTTCGGTGTTGCGATCTCAAAGCAAAATAAAAGTAGTTATGTACTTACTATAGTTAGGATGAGGTTGTGTAGGATTATTTTGTAAAATAATAGCTATATAAATATTTTTTTACTATACTTAATTTTTATAATTGATATAATTTATTTAATATTGTTCTGAAATCCATTTTTAATTATAAATGTTCAACTGCGTGACGTGTTAAGAGATATCAATAATTTCTAATTTCCGATGCTCCTATTTTGCTTTTGTAAACTGCTAACTGCGCCCTGCGGTTATCGAGTTCCCAATACAGAGTATGAGCTACCTTGATACCATCAAAATCCATTTATCCACTTGTACGTGAAGAAGTAACAAAGACACACACACCAACTTTCGCGTTTATAATTTATGTGAATTTTTTTGCAACTTTTTCTTTTGTCACGCTAAATGTTTAACCATATCCCACTAGTTACTTGTTTTTGTCCGATCAAAGATAAGTACAAAGTCGTGTAGGCTAGTAGAATAAGAACTGAGAACTGGCTCTGGTAAAAAAGTCACTATAAAAGTACGCTTTGGTGCACTCACTTTGGTTCGTGCTAAATATTTCTGAATAGCAAGTAAAAAATTTCCTACTTAGTAATTTTCTTTCCCTGAAACTAATTTTCTAATAATTAATTAGTTAGTTGCAAAGACATAATATTCACAATTACTTAACCAAAACATTATACATTCGCTTCAATTTAGTCGTCAACTTTAATTAAGCAGCAATAGCTATAAGTTCAAACGAATTATTTTGATTAGCCGTCCCTATTTCATCTACAAAGGGTGCCCAGCATTCGCAATTCACACAAAGATGATGCAAATTAGAGCATCTATTGAGCAAAATGAAAACTCAGCTCTGTCATTTAAGGGTGCTTAGGGGAGCTTTGAAAGCCCTCGGTTGGGACTGGGACCTTTTCACACGCGCCAGACATAATCTCAGTCACTATCTCACCAGTTAAAAACATCACGAGAGTGACAAGGATGAAGACAATTTCGAGTAGGTGAGAATGACTCTCTGAATTAAAGCAATCGTATTGCGTAACTATATCCTGCTTTATTTTGCTCTTTTGATGTTCGAAAGCAATCGGCTACTCTTTGGCTGTCCGCTGCTGTTTGTTGATGGTAATTTCGTTGAATAAAACATTTTAATGAAGTCTCAACATACGCTTTGATAAAGTTTAAAGTTACAAAATGTAACTAAGAAAATTCGTCAAAGCTTTGCTAAGGGTAAGCAACCCAGTCTTGTCTCGCCTACTAATGTTAAGCCAAAAGTTAAAAACTTTATCAAAGCGTATGTTGAGACTTCATTAAAATGTTTAACTTTAACTTAGTGTAATCACATTTAAGTTAAGATGTATTAAAGAGTCTTTTTTTAAATCTTATAATTCGTCTAACCAGTACTTTATTAATATAAAATCTTTAAAAAAAATTTACATTCATAAACCTATAACTGAATTCTAATCTAAAGCCCGTTGGCAGAGGGAAAGGTGCCCAGAATGCTAGCAGCATTGCCACGCTGGATGGCAATGCTCAATTTCTGTCCGAAATAAATGCCAGCATTCTGAACACCTGAAAGTGTGAATAATATTATTAATTAATTACACTAAGTGATTACAATAATTAATTTCAGAAATGTAACTATTGTTACATATCTATTCATTCATTCAACATTTTAGAGGGATGCTCTTGTCGGAGTAATATAATGCCCAGTGGGCCTACCATGGTATCTTATTGCCATGATAGTTATGTTTTGTTTTCGACGCTGCGCGACCATGAACCTTATGCCGCGGCGATACGATTCGCGGTCGCACAGCGTCGACAAAAAAATGTAACCATGATAGCTATAATCATGGTTGACTGTATCGGTGGCTCAGTTGGTAGTGACCCTGCTTTCTGAGCTAGGTTCGATTCCCACCTAGGGCAAACATTCATGTGATGAAGATTTGTGTTTGTTCAATGTCTGGGTGTTAATATCTATTTAAGTATGCATTTAAAAATATTTAAGTATGTATATCAGTCTCTGGCAGCCATAGTTCAAGCTTTGCTTAGTTTGGGGTCAGGCGACCGTGTGTGGAAGTGTAAAAAAAATGGTAGGCCCCCAGGTATCTCGGTCCTCTGCTAGTGTCTTCATTTCCTTGTATCTACGACATGACTTTTTTTTATGTAAAATAGGTCGGCGTTTGACCACCAACTCGCCTGATGTTAAGCGACGTTGTGGTCTAAGATGGAGCACGACGACCTATATGGTACTTATTCACTCTAGCCTTGAAGTTTTGTAGAGTGAAGAAGTACCTACAAAGACGGCAGTTGAGTGAGGCGCTACAAGTGCGCTACTGCTCAGACCCGTCTTCGGAACGGTTACACCGGACTACATCCCGAAACACGACTAGGTCATTTCACGGCATGGCTTGGTCCGGTGGGTGGTAACCAGCCACGGCCGAAGCCTCCCACTAGAGTTTGCTACCCGGTTAGCACTACCCGGGGACCACGTGTAGGGAATCAGAATAGAGTACTATCCTACGGACGTGGGTAGCTCAGCCCCCAAAATGACATCTGTCTTTTCTTCTATTTGGTCTATAATTAAATGTCTTTCTTGGTCTTCCCTGTCTTCACTTTTCTTTAACCTCTCCCTCTATGTTGGTTCAATATCAACATGCAAAAAAAATCTGACACGAGACTAATAAAAAACACATTTTGGTAGATACTAGATATAACCTTCGCCGCAGATTAAATAACATTCCTAACAGAAATCAGAAACGTTGATTTGTGTACATAAAGATTATAAATATAATGTAAAGTCCCAACAGTGGACCCATGTCGGGCGTGCAATATTTGGTAGGTTAAACTCTTACATCATCTTGCTCTACCTCTAAGATTAAACTATTTAGTAAAGCAAAATACTACTTAAACTTGCTATTCAACAAACCTTGTACCACAGTCAACTGTCTTCAGCCTTTTGGGTACTTTACCCGTAGATACTGACTTAAGCTCTCTTTATTATTTGTAAGCGATGGCAGCCTAGTTGGGAGAAGGCCCGCCTCTCAAGCCAGAGGGAGCGGGTTCGAACCCAGCCGACGGCACGCACCAATTTATTCATTGTGTGAACATATGTGCGTATTATATGTCATCTGCTACATGACTGCGGAGCCCGATGTATGGCGACAGGCTCGCCCCTGTCACATTTGGGACTGAATATCGTCCGGCGAAATGTGGGTGTTGTATTACACCTCTGCCAGCCCCCTCGGGGGAAAGGCGTGACGATACGTTATGTTATTATTTGTAAAAGTTTATATAGTTTTACGTTGTTAATAAAGTATTTAGTTCCCTTTCTCAAGTAAAAAGCGACCAGCCTCTGTGTCTGGTCAAAGGAGGAAACTGATATTTTCCTATGAGTGGCTGGTCATAGTTTTATTCAGTACTAATGGCCACCCAAGTCTCTCTATAGTTAAGTTGGTCGCGCTCTGTGCCACTTCCTTTCTAGCATAATATAGACACAGCTTAGTTAGATACCATGCTGCCTCATTTAAATACTTAAGAGCAAGAAAACAATTTTCGTTCGTTCTTACTCGCAATATCAATGATACAAATTTACTAAGAGTAAAGTTGAAAAATATTTCTTTACTGTAACGTTTATAAAGTCTTATTGGCATGAATTTTTAGTTCTCATGTCACTAAATTAATCCAGTTGATTTTTCTACTGTTCAGTTACCTACAATGATCCATATAATTCGTAAGTTAAATTAAAAATCAAGTAATCCTGAAATTTAAATAAAGCAAAATATATTTATATTGTATTGTATTTGGATAGAAGTTTGTTACTTAATCGTGCAAGAACGGCTAAACTGATCTGGTTGATATTTTAGTGCAGAGAGTATAGTCTGCTATAGCACATAGGCTACTTTTCAACCGCGAATAACAGTGGGGCGCAGTTAGTATTAAATAAATATAAATCAGATATTCAAATTGCTTATTGTGCGATTAAGAAAGCGCGTAGAGTGTCAAATCCCTCTTAACCACCTAGGAAGTACGCACCTACGTTTCTCAAACGTTACAAGCGTCCAAACGTGCCTTTTGATTGGCAAACGTACCGACGACATTCCCAGGTCCCCGCCGACAAAGGCATTTGCATCCACTTTGTCATTCACGTCTGCCTCATTCGCATTCCGTTCGCTCCGAATAGGTAATGACATTCACTGTCATTTCTCTGATTAGGTAATGATGTGTGCGTGATGGGGGACGTCTGTGGAACCTTCGGAAATTCACGACAAAAATAAAGCAGGGTGTTTGCGGGTGAACGGCGGAAAAGTAATATTGGAATTGTATTGTAAGTAAGTATATTGGTTTTTATTGTACCGGAGCAATGCTGAAAAATATCCTAAAAAATTAAAGGGTTGAAAAAAATTAAAGTAGGTACTGTACTGTACATTAAACCTGAAAGTTTTGCAAGTGTGCCAAAATCGGCCATTATATACAAACCAATTTGCAGTATGCTAAATTAGCGTGGCTAAGCTCGTGCAATAGAAAAAAAATGATTGCTACCTGCCTAACAGCCATTACACTATCCAGTTTTAGCATGCTAGCTCAGCAAACGTACTGCACATTGGATAATGTAATGACCACTTAAGAAATAGGTATTCCTATAATAAGGTATCGTGCGGACGACATGTGGCCACTGGCACTAAATTCATGAATTACCTAAGTCAAGCAACTAGTTTTTAAACTAAGCGAAATATTCCCTTATCGGGCACATAAAGTTAACATTCTCCTTAGGAATGGCTAAAGTTCGTGTTAGATGGGAGCTAGCTAGGAGTAGATTAAACTACTTATACAAGGACTTAGGCAATTCTTGCATTTAGTGCCAGTGGTCATTAGAGTTTAAATTAGAGTTTGTCACTATTTCTAGACTGTAATGAAATTTCCGATTTTTCCGAAATTTCGAATTTCTTTTGTGAACTTGTAAGCTGTTCATCTTGTTGCTATGTGACACCTTTCGCGATAATGACTGTCGTGTGGCGGAGCAAAAAGCAAAAATTCTAACACATCTCTAACAAGCAGTAAATCACTCGGGTATGCGGTGTCGGGACCTTAATTAATTTATGTGAATTCTTGCCATTGAACCTTGTATTTTTGTGACTTTCGATTTCACTGAATATGTATTTTGAAGCCGTAGATAGATATAATGTAGCTATAGCGCATCTAGGAATAGAAAGATTCTAGGTTCGACAATCAGAAAGAAAAACTAATTAACTAGGTACCACATATTTAGTTTTAGCTATGTGTGAAAATAGTTATTTTCTCCTTCCTATCCTAGGTACTATAATATTATAAATGCGAAAGTTTGTAAGAATGGATGAATGAATGGATGGATGGATGGATGGATGTTACTCTTTCACGCCAGAACGGCTAAACAGATCTGGATGAAATTTGCCACAGAGATAGATTATAGTCTAGAATAGCTCTTAGAATACTTTTTAACCGCGAGGCGCAGCTAATACTTACATATAACTTATAATTTAACCAACGGAGGTACGCTGCAACTAATTTGTCTCAGATATTTTTTCCGCCAACTTTACACGTTAAAATAGCAATGTACCTACCTATAAATATATAGCAGCTGCAAATTCTTTACAATTGGCAACAACTTAACAACTAAGGTATTAAGTTTCATGAAATCCGAAATGCGGTGGGCGGGCGACTCCTGCGCAGCACGCGCCGGATGCGGAAGAGCGTAATTATGGTGTTATTTCGCAAAAATGTCTCAATCGACGACAGATGGCGCACCAGCATTGTTCAAACATTCTTTGAATAGCTCAGCCGTTTGTGCGGTTGGACCCGCTAATGCCTTCATTGCAGCTCGTGATAATGACGAAATATGCTTTTTGTAGATAAAAAAAGACAAAATATCTATATAAATAGTTATCTTGTTGGATTTCACTAAAATGTTTTGATATAAGTACATCCTTATTTACGTACTTCCTTACTATTGAGATATTTTTTTTAATTTTTTTTTTTTAAAGATTCAAAAATTTAATTTGAATTATGTAAATTATTACTTATTTATAATTATTTTATGAAAAGTAGACTATGTTATTATTGGCACTAATAACCAAACGATACCACTACTGTACAACAAAATGTAACGGTTTCTAATTGGAAACTTTTAACGACAACTGAAGTTAACTGAACGTAAGTAATTACAAGTTTAGATTATAAGAACAAGCTCAAACCGATAATATTTCTTACAGTGTTGTGAATTTTATTTTTAGATCTAGTTGTCGGAGAAGGTCCGCTTCTCAAGCCAGAGGGAGCGGGTTCGAACCCAGCCGACGACGGCACGCACCAATTTGTTCATTGTGTGTACATATGTGCGTATTGTATGTCATCTGCTACATGACTGGAGCCCGGTGTATGGCGACAGGCTCGCCCCCTGTCACATTTGGGACTGAATATCGTCCGACGAAATATGGGTGTTGTATTACACCTCTGCCAGCCCTCACGGGGGAAAGGCGTGACAATATGTATGTATATTTTGTCTCCAATTAATCCACAACAAAAAATAACAGGTGTGAATTGATTGGAAATCTAAAACAATCCTTTTGTACACGTATCTGCGGCTGTTGTATTGAATACCTTTGTGCAGCTCCAGTCCACTGCAAATAAAATATGAATAAAATAAATTAATTGAATGTCTTTTTAATAAAGAGGTTTATTGTTTTATCGAATAATGGCCCAGGCCATTGTGGCGGACGCCGCCCAACTTCGGTTTTGTATGGGAAACAAAGAGGGAAATAATAAATAGTCGTATTTTGTTCGCGTTTTCAACGCTCGGTCGCTTTTCCCTTATTTATTAATTGGTGGCACAAAATAAATTAATCGAATTAGATCGGTTGAGAGGAGCTGACACGTCGGTTGGATAAATGTTTGGACATGCCGCAATAAAGAGCTGTGGTGATGAAGTCACTCGGTTTTAATTTAATAAAGGTATTGTTTTAGCTCTGGTAGTGAGAATGAAAAAGGTCGTCTCGGTGTGGGACTAGTCAAAGGGTTAATGGAAAACATGAAGCTTTGATTGTAAAACCACACAACGTCGTTGTTCGACCACAACGTCGCTTAACATCAGGCGAGTTAGTGGCCAAACGCCGACCTATTCTACATAAAAAAAAAAAAAAAAAAAAAAAAAAACAACTGAAAATAATCTACAATTGTTCGGGATGTATGTACCTAGAGCAGCAGATAGAGCAGAAATAATCTAAAACTTTACTTGTTTAGGTCATGGCATAATTTTGATCCTAATATATTGTTAGTTTTTAGAAATTAACACACATCGTAACGCCTTTCCCTCGAGAGGGCTGGCAGAAGTGTAATACAACACCCACATTTCGCCGGACGATATTCAGTCCCAAATGTGACAGGGGGCGAGCCTGTCGCCATACACCGGGCTCCAGTCAAGTAGCAGATGTCATACAATACGCACATATGTTCACACAATGAACAAATTGGTGCGTGCCGTCGCCGCGTCAGGTCAGCTGGGTTCGAACCCGCTCCCTCAGGCTTGAGAGGCTGATGGCTGATGCTGATGGCTACCTTTTAGAAATTAAGAGATAAATAAATCATAAAAGTTGTGATGAGGTTAACTTTATCATGTTTAACAAGGATTAACAATTAGGCTCGTTTTCTTACTTATTCTGAATACGTGAATTTAACAAAACTTGTTAATGAAGCTTCTAACTTTAACATTTAACTAACACGTGTAGCGTCATCTAGTGTCGAGTAGCAAAACTTCAATGGTTATATTCTCATATATTTTTGTTTACGCTCTGATTTGCCATGGCCCTACCTGCCAATAGTTATTTCAGTTAATATTTAGTTTATGGATATTTTCGTAATAATTAAAAAAAATTATTACTTACTTATCTTAAACCAAAATTTACAACATTTTGCTTCTTTTTATTTACCTACTTACCTACTATCCATGCTCAAGCATTAGGTTTCAAAACCAACCATAAATTTTGCAGGTAAATTACTAGTATTTCACATTTCTTTTTATTCCTATATTTAGCACAGTTACGCATGCATAACATCACACTGAACCTATACAGGAAATACACATTTTTATACGCCAAGATTCTATATTAAATAGAATACCTAATAGCTGGAAATAAAACTGCGGTTGGTACAAACTGGCAATTTCACGGCAGTTTGACGACAGAAGTATTCACTATTCAGTCTAAAGTCTTCGGTACATTCGAAAACTTTCCAATGGTCGCTTTGTGTGGTTTATTTTTTATTTTCTTTATTCATACATATACCTACTAATTACTGCTTATTATTTTTTGTCCATAAGAAAATTTTATTAATTCAAATAAAGGTTTAACAAAAGCCAGTGGCAGGATAGGGCTATTAAGCAGATGGTTGTAACCGCAAGACTCCGATGCATGCCGAGAAACATGTTTGGTGCTGTAATTTTGAATTAAATGTCAGTTATTTTTTATCATCTACTTACACGGTTTTAAGTCAACTCAGTTGAAAAAACTAACTTAGAATAAATTACTTGGTTTGAAATTAACCAAACTTGGTTTGTGACTGCCTCGGTGGCTCAGTTGGTAGTGAAACTGCCTGCTGAGCGTGGGGGCGTGAGTTCGATTTCCATCTAGAGCAAACATTTAAATATTTAATATTTTTTATTTATTTTCTATGTTAATAGCTATTTATACAAATGTATTTAATAATATATTTGTACATATATCAGTCTCTGGCAGCCATAGTACAAGCTTTGCTTTGTTTGGGGTCAATCGACCGTGTGTGAATAAGTCCCAAATTTATTTTACTTTATTATTAACTACTTACCTAAAACTACATATTAGCTAAATTATTGGAGAGGTCAGAACAGTTCTAAGCTTGATCATACATTTTAGCGGACAATAAGCGGAATTAATTTTATTGACTGGTTACAAATTTGTCGATAAAATATCTACCTAACTACTACATTTTTACGAGTAAAACCTACTTAAATTATTTTCATTGCTAAATTACGTTTGCTCGGCACGGAAAGGAATTCGTCAATTTGCAATAAAGACATTGTAATGTTTAGAATTTGCATTTCATGGGAAACCACAAATTGGTAAACAATTTGCTTTGCACTGCCTAAATTATTACAAGCTATACCTATACATGCTCATTATTATTAAGTAAAGGTAAACTCGCTTCTAGACGGGCCATACTTTCACTTCAATAGTGGCTGGCAATTATATCGTCTTGTGTCTCAGTCATTTGGTCATACATTTTGTATGACCAAATAAATACATATATTATGTCATACATATGTATTTAAGTATGTATTTAAAAATATCTAAGTATGGATATCAGTCTCTGGCAGCCATAGTACAAGTTTTGCTTAAGTTTTGTTAAGTTAGTTTGGGGTCAGGCGACCGTGTGTGAAAGTGTCCAGAATTTATTTTTATTATTATTATTTTTAGCATGGCTGATGATGGCCGGGCTACAGTGGACAATATTGTCAGTTTTACGGGCCAGTGGCCCTATTCGGAGATTTGAGATTTTCACCTCACCTTTTTTCGTCCTTGTTGCTCTCGTTTGACACGTCATAAGAGAGAGTGACACGGTGTGAGAGTGACCAAGATAAAATCTCATCTCATCTCATGCGCAGGAATAGCCCCCCAGTATTGCAGTTTAATAATATGACCTTTCTAGGAGCGCCCTAAGAGTAGATAGGTGGAAGATCACCCCAAAGGGTATTTCATGTGAGCCACAGCCATTTTGGTGATTTTGTGACGGTTTATTTACCACAACCCTTGTCTTGTATATGCTTTTTAGTATCTTTGTAGAGAAGTGAGTTTTTAATCACATATTATCTTTAGAGGGTTGTAGGTAACAAACAAAAAACCCTCTTAAGGATTAATTATAATCCTACTAATATTATAAACGCGAAAGTTTGTAAGAATGGATGGATGGATGGAAGGATGTTTCTTACTCTTTCATGTCAGAACGGCTGAACAGATCTGGACGAAATTTGGCACAGAGATAGATTATAGTCTAGAATAGCAAATAGAATACTTTTGAACAATAACCAGGGGTGAAACCGTGGGGCGCATCTAGTCTTCTATATGAACAGCTTTCACAATGGGGCGAACTCTGAAATCGCGAAAAAAAATCAGCTGTTCCTTATATTTTGTCTCAGGCCAATGAACTTTGTTTGGAACAGCAGTTTTTTTTCGCGATTTTAGAGTTCGCCCCATTGTGAAAACTGTTGATATTGATAAGTACAATGAATCCTTAAGAGGTTTTTGGTGAGTTACCTATAACCCTGTATACCTACTTCGAAATTATTGGATACAATTTCAAAAGGAAAAACAAATTTCTATGCTTTACAATTGTGATGTTTATTAAAAAAGTATACTCCCTCAGCAACAATAGTCTAATACGTCTCGTTAATGTGACAAATGCCGAAAATTACCCTTATTATTGATGGGAACATTATAAAGCGTGAATGCCGGCCGCGGCCCGCGAAACAGCTGGTGACAAATGTACCCGCGCTGCCGATTCTCTATGCCATTTTGACTTTGATTTATGGCTTTTTTATGCTCTATTCACCCGTCATGGTTACTTTATATTGTGTTCCCTCTCAAACCATCGCAAATAAATTTAAAACTTTAAGTCGGAAGCAGTAAAGTTGATTTTTATGGTAACGGTTTTGAATAAAGTTTACCAAATTTTTAAAGTTGAAATCGTTTCACAGTTGCGCCTGCGCAATGTATCGCTGCATCATGTCCTAATAGTAGGGGATGAGAGAGGGTTTTTATTCCATTTTCACAGTAATTTGCTTTTGTTAAGTAACAATAATGTTATTGTGAGTTTCGATTTTAAAGCAAATATGCGTGAGCTTTGGAGGAGTGGCGGGACATGGGTCACACTCGTATTTATTTTGATTGACAATATTCTTGAAACTGAAGGCGAATTTAACTAAGATTTAATTAATGGTCTCCAGTATCACAGAAACTCGTTGATGATATACCTACATACAAAAATCACTCACATTATGAACAAACATTACAAGTGTTTTGAGTTCAGTTTAGATGATTGTCAGTACAGTTAATAAGTAGCTATAGAACTATCTAGGTAGGTAAAAGGTAGGTAAGGTAGATATTGACATGATCAACATTACACATAATCCAAACTGAAACAAAGATGGAGTGGAAGAAAAAAAAGAAGAAGAAAAAACGGTTGGTGGAGGCGTCAGGTGTGCAGAATGCTGGCATTTATTTCGGCCAGAAATTGAGCATTGCCATCCAGCGTGGCAATGCTGCTAGCATTCTGGGCACCTTTCCATCTGCCAACGGCCTTTTAGATCAAAATATAGTTACGTTTAGTAAGTACTTAGATAAACAGTTTCTTAAACAAATATTAGGTAAACACATCAAAAGTTCGAGTTCAAAAAGTTGTAATAACTTCGTATCCCAAATATTTTATAGCCACGCCAACCATCATTTTTATAGCTATCTCAAACATTCCGCCAGTACACAATGCACAAAGCAAACATTTATCGCCTTTACGAGCAGATATAACACAATGCAAAACAAAAATTCCCATTTATCATATCGAGAAATCGTTGAACGCTCGCAAGACATAATAAAACCGAATCGCAAATTTAGAGAAGTGAAAATGATAGCTGACAAAAGTCGTTCGAAGTTCTGTGTGTTGCAAGCATTGTGCGGAGAGAGTCGACAAAGGAGGGTTGCTTCTCGACAGTGCTCGGTAGCAACAATGCGGCGGCAAGCGAGAGCGGCAATTTGTCAGCATCGACAATGCCGCTCGACATATTGACCATTATTTATGGAAGTTCGTAAAATACGAGTCGGTTTTATTGCGGGAACGATTGAACATCGTGTATTACACGCGATGACGTCGCAAGCACTTTGTTGCACGCGAAAATATGACCGATTGTCTGCGAGCTTTGTGCAGACGCTTGCGATTATGAATTTTAATTGGCGATTGTAACTTTACAATGACTGGAGACGAGTCTAATTGCCACTTTCATTTAATATAAAAATTGCCTAAAAAAATGATGAAGATACTTTTTTTAACGTTTGACCGCCAACATGCCTGATGAAAAGCAGTGATGCGGCCTACGATGGAGCACGCTTGCCTAGAAGAAACCGATAAACTCGAGTCTTGAAGACGCGCAGAGTATAAGTGTCAATAACGTTCATAATGTTAATTTTATGTGCCCGATATGCGAATATTTCGCTAGGAGTAGCTTAAAACTAGCTAAGCAAGGACTTAGGCAATTCTTATATTCAGTGCAAGTGGGCGTGAGCTGCTTAAAACTTTCTATCAGTTTCATATTAAGTACTTGCCTTACCAATACAGGAACTATACTCATAAAACCGTGTCATACCGTTCCGAAGACGGGTCTGAGTAGTAGCGCACTTGTAGTGCCTCACTCAACTGCCGTCTTTGTACTTCTTCACTCTACAAAACTTCAAGGCTAGAGTGAATAAGTACCTTATAGGTCGTCGTGCTTGATCTTAGACCACAACGTCGCTTAACATCAGGCAAGTTGGTGGTCAAATGCCGACCTATTGTATAAAAAAAAAATGCTTTATGCTCGACTGTTATATTATATTATGTTATATACTCGTGTCTACTTATTTTTCTATTTTTTTATTCAAACCACGTACTTAGGTAACGAGTATTTCAACTAGGTACTTATGTTGAAACGATTCTTGAGAACCTTCACTTACTCTATAATTTTGTCTCAATTTTAGTTCAGAGTCAGGTTAACATACAAGAAATAGGTAGTGTGTTACTTGGCTATTACATTCACCTGTTGAATTCATTTTCATCTTGAAAAGGCAGCAAAAAAAAACATAAAAACTTAATTCATCCGATTAAACACGCCAACCTCATTCGCTACTTAATTATTGTAAGAAGCGTAACGGAATGAGTTTTACGGGGATGCATGTTTCTTTACAGAGCGACTGACTTATTTGTAAAGTGAAATGAGGGAGCCACAATATTATTTTCTGAACAAAACGAAACGGAAATTTTAGTTCCCTCTTTTACCCAAGTTTTAGATAAGTTGGTCGTTCTTTATGCTGGTAATCCGTTGTTCCATATCCCCGTGGCTAGTGGTAACAATGATCGAGGCGGGTCCGGTACGCCCCGGCCGCCCCCTTGCTCCTTGGCATGTGCGCCCAAACCAAGGCTAGTGGCGGCGCAGCGTTAGCAGATGCTGTGAGGGCTTTTGCTTTTTCATTTGGTAGAATATAATGTTGATGCAATTTTTTTTCTAGCACAGATGTAGGAGGTTGTGTGGAAGTGATCGCTTTTAAGATGGTGACAAGACTGCCCATTACACTTTTACTTTTGCTGCCTCGGTGGCTCAGTTGCTCATTCCCACCTAGGACAAACATTTATGTGATTAACATTTGTGTTTGTTCTATGCCTGGGTGTTAAATTCAAGTCTGTAATCAGTCTCTGGTTACATTACATTACATTACATTACATTGATGCTTAGTTTATGGGCGACTGTGCAAGTGTCCCGAATATTTATTTATTTATTTTACTCGAATTTTTTAGTTTTATATTGTGTTTGGTATTGTGTTATATTGATTTATCAATACCATTATCAAAATTTAGCGTAGGCAACTTTTGTTTGGCTTAATTGTTAGTAGTTGGTTGGTTTTGAACAATATTACATGTTATTTAAGAACGGAAGGCGAGTGCAGGGACCGTTTAGGTAAATTCAGTAATACTCATAAAAACTTCAGTAATGCTTGTTTTAAGTTTAGTCCTAGATAGAGCAAAAAACTTTGTAGAGCAGAAAATAAATATCGACATTATTTATTTCAAAGAAAAGTGCTTATGAAGTTAGTGAAGTGAAGAATACCTAATGATCCGTAGCGTAACTAATTCTAAATCAATCAATAGTCATGTTTGTAAGTTTTTTACAGACCATCCAAGGAAATGTTACAAACTAAAATATAAATCAATAAATAAATAATAAAAAAAGTATTTATTGCCAAAACCTATGAGTTAATAACACATTAAAGAATAAGTACTTATATCATTACACCTAAACTGAGTATAATTTAAAAATTTAAATAAATTGTTTTGGCAATTGGAGTAGGCTCAGCACTGTTCTGAGTAGACGAGGTCCACGCAGAGCTGGTTTTCAGCATACCCCATAGCTTGAGCTAAGATGTTTGTCAAGCGTGGTGAACATGTGGTTATAGCGGGTTTTCTTCATCAAACAAAGTTGCAGGTGCCTATTTTATATATTTTATACATGGTGCCTATAAGTATACCTGCTTCCATGCACGTGGAACAACGGTGCACGTTAACGAACCTTATTTATTATGTATAGTCCACTTTTTATAAGGAACACTTTATCACTCAAAGAAACACAAGATTTAGAATATTATACAAAGTTACGACAACACCTTTTCGGTTCCCGCCTAAAACCCTAGACATACCTATGTATCTTATATCTTTAAATGAGCAATTCTTGTATATATAATTGGAATCTCGGAATCGGCTCCAACGATTTTCATACAATTTAGTATATATGGGGTTTCGGGGGCGATAAATCGATCTAGCTAGGAATCATTTTTAGAAAATGTCATTTTATTCGTGTTTTATCGATAATCAACTTAAACATAAACTTGGAAGAAAAATAACAAAAAGGAGGTGTTTGAGTAGTCTCAACTGAAAAATAAGACTCTTCCTGACATCTATTGGCGAATAATAATACTATTTTTTGTGCACAATTTAAAAAAAAAAAACCAAGCAAATCTCGGTCATCCAGGTACTGAATAACTTAATAGGCTTGCGTTTGGCCGGCAACATGCCTGATGATAAGCAGTGATGCGGCCTACGATGGAGCACGCTTGCCTAGAAGAAACCGATTCACTCGAGACTTGAAGACACCCAGATTATGAGTGTCAGCCTATGTATAATTTGAAATACGTAAAGGATGCGTAGAGATCAACAAATCTGAAACTGCGTACCTTTCCCTTGCTCTACGTTCTACTCTCCATTGCATAAAAGAAAGCGGCTCGCATGCAAATTGTTAAAGTAGGTTATTTTCTTTGCTAGAGTTTTTTTTACACTAGCACACATGGTCGTCTAACTCCAAACTAAGCAAAGCTTGTGCTATGGGTGCCAGAGACTGATTTACATACATATCGCCACGCCATCCACCCGAGAGGGCTGGCAGAGGTGTAATACAATACCTACACTTCGTCGGACGATATTCAGTCCCAAATGTGACAGGGGGCGAGCCTGTCGCGATACACCGGGCTCCAATCATGTAGCAGATGACAAACAATACGCACAAAATTATGTTTACACAATGAACAAATTGGTGCGTGCCGTCGGCTGGGTTTGAACCCGCTCCCTCTGGCTTGAGAGGCGGGCCTTCTCCAACTAGGCTACCGCTTACAAATACATACATATTTTTAAATAGAATAGAATGGTATCTCTTCTTTGCATGAAAATGTATTGGCATGAGCGTGGCTCTGCTCATGGATTATAGGTAGGTATACGTAGGTTTATATTTGCTAGTTTATGATCACTTATTCATGATACAAATTGCATTATGTATGTCGCATCGATAGCATGTCCGACTACAGTTAATGCGCTTCGTCCGCCGGCCGATGGGTGATGCATACTTGCATGATGGGGGCGGGACTTGCCGTGTTTTTTCCGCCATTTGTGGCATAAACGATGACAGCACGACGCCCACTGTTGGGCATTCGGCTTAATAAATATTCTAACGAGCAACGCTTAAAGCATTTTGAATTTATATTAAAGTTTATTCATGAAGTTTACTTACGTACTGTAGTAAGTTTTTAAGGAAACAGTAAGTAGATAGATACTTATTCAGTTTTTACAACATCCTCTATTCGTCACTGATGGGAATAGTAAAAATTTTGCGCGGTTACCAAAATTAAAGTCCCGTATTACACGAAATCACCAAAAACAAGTATTTCTTTTGCGCCTAGTTTGATATGAAGAATTATGATGATCAGGTGTAAAAAATGCAGCTGGTAGAAGAAACAACCAACCAAAGTTTAACCAAAGTACAATTTTGACAATCATTCTCATTTTGGAAAAAAAAATCACAAAAGCATCTTCTTAAAAAAACTATCGGAACGTAATTCTCAAAATTTTCAGTTGTTACACCACAGTTTTTTTTCGATTATTAAAAAGCTAGATTAGTTCTCTAAAGTTTAACCGAGCAACATATTCTTATTTGTGTTCTTATTACAATTAATACCAATAAAAACGGCAAAAAATTGTATTTCTAGGCGCCGATCTCATTTTACCATCAAAAATGATGTACGATTTTCAACTCTAAATAAATCTGATTTTGGTGTTGACGTGTGAGTAGATAATCGTGGAATGACCGAGCCTTACAGTATTTGTAAAGATATTTGTTAATTATTGTATTGAACTATCTCAAACGAGCTCTTAAGCTCTTTCATACCTAGTACCGCCATCTGTTGGGGAGTAGTCTACCAGTTTAGTGTGATCTAAAGGACGAGAGCTGTGCTTTATTAAAAAGTAGCTGTTACACGCAACTTCGTACGCTTTTATTAAAAAAAATAGTATTCAAAAATGTTTCCTGTGAAATAATTTAACTAATTATCAAATTTCATCAAGATCTGTTTAGCCGTAAAAAGCCAACAAACAGACAGAAAGAGTTAAGTACTTTCGATTTTATAATGTTTTTAGTGTAGATTATATTTTCTTCACAGACTATCATAATTTCAATGTGTAATTTTCTGATGTTTGTAAGCTTAGCAAGTTAGATATAGGTATCTAGAAAAGTACCTAGATAAAAAGGTACAATCTGAGTTGGGTAGAGGCATTACACCTACCTATACGGGCACATTTTGAAAAAGTGCAAAGTTTACCTATACTGTACCTATACATAACTATATACTTACCCTGCACTTTTGCAACATACACTGTGCATTGTTTATAATTATGTACCCGGGTATTAATAAACTTCTTCAAACCCGAATTAGTAACAACAAAACTCGATACGAATGATTCCATTTCGAAAATAAAATGATAATTGTGATACAATCTTTGTCAAATTTGAGTCAATTTGGAGTAATAAAATAAAGTTTTACGTCGCATTTACTTTGATGCGGTGTCGGTAACATATAATTACTTGTTAGACAAAGGGACTTGGAACCCGGATGGGACTTGTGGTCAGTCAATCACTCAACGGGAACAGATTAATGACTTTCTAAATCATCATAATTTGGGCGACAATGTGGACATAAACGGTTTTTATTGGGGTGGATAAGATCGGGTATTAAAGTTAATCACGAGACTCTTTCAGACAGATACCTTAGATGATAGGTTAAGTAGGTACCTTTACATGTATCATGGTAGAGCATCTAAGATTAAATTGCAGGACACTCTACGAAACACTTCCACACTAATATTATAATATTGAAAGTAACTCTGTCCCTGTCTCTCTGTTTGTAGGCTTTTCACAGCTAGACGGCAGAACCGATGTTGACATTTAATAATTAGTTATAGTGTATAAGGAGAAAACTTTTTGGATACTTACTATTCTCTGTAAAAACGCGAACGAAGTCGCGGGTAACAGCTAGTACTAAATATTCTTACCTAAGTATTTATTTGCTTACAGCTTGCAGCTTTATCCGCGATGGTAATCTATAAATAAGGTGTTTTGCTATAAATATTTACGACTAACTAGTGTACTTAATCTTTCTAGCTATAGATAGGTAGATGATACATAATGTTCAAAACGTAGAATAAAACAATAATACTTTGTATATAACCCTACCATTTTTTAATGTCGACAGACTAGATCACATCATACGACTTTAAGACACGGTCTGTTTGAAGATGGTAAAAGGCCTGTGGGGCTATTCCTACGCGTGAGATGAGATGAGATTTTGTCTTGGTCACTTTCACATGACATTTCAAACGAGAGCAACAAGGACGAAAAAAGGTGAGATGAAAATCTCAAATCTCCGAATAGGGCCCCTTGAATATGAACTGTGTATGGTGAGGTTGTTGGAACTTGGAATAAAATAGAAATAGCTGATAAAAGTATAGGCGCACAATCTATTCTTTGAACCCGTGAATGAAAAAGACTTCCCTACATGAAATTAACGGAAAAATGCGCAACATTTAATTTTCGTAGAACTGAAGGGCTGGCAGCATTATACGAATCGGTACATCATTGATGCGATTTGTACTTCGCTTGCCGATGCCACCAACATTATGCAAAAATTATCCAACAACCGTTCCTTTGTCATTTTCCGCTTGGGAAATGGCATATTAGAGTGGACACAATCATACCGAGCCTTTGTCAGGCCCGTTACTCCCACGAACACTGGTATCACAGCAAACAGGCAGCCTGCAATCATCCACTGGCCGCCTATTAAGTATGCGCAACGGTGGACAATGCGAAAAACTCCCATAGATTCATGGCGAATCAAATGTCATTATCCTTCATTATTTAAAGGTACAACACTGAGGCAGGCAAGCATCATCATATACTTATACAGCTGCATTTTTACACACGCTTACTTTACCTTGTGGGTACTACTCTGTTGTGACAAGGCAATGCGGCAAAATGAAACTTTAATAAAGCAATTAGACATGAAATGTTCTACCTACGTTTTTCAAGAGCCGAGTTATTAGAGAGAAAATATGAGGCTTTCATTAAATATCTAACGATAATGCTAGGCTTTTCATACCATTGTTGCACAAAGAAAAAAGTCTGTGGAAAAAAACGGCAGGTTACCTATTGTAGTGCTTCGTCAAACAGATTCGTGCAAGCCTTACTTTAAAAGTCTTAAGATATTAACACTACCCTCAATTTACATTTATGAGGCATCTCTTTTGGTAAGATCGGATTTAAGCAAGTATGATACATTAAAAAGTTCAAGATATAAAAATAAATTAGGCTGTGTAAGCTGTAGAACGAAGCAATACAGAAATAGTATCTTCGGTATGGGTGTTCAAGTGTATAATAAGATTCCACAGAAAATAAAGAATACTAACTCATTCTTTGTATTTAAAATAAAATTGAAACAGCTTCTGCTTGAGAAGACATACTATACGATTAGGGAATTTATTGACGATAAGACTTTAGTGTAATATTCACAGACCTAAGATTTTTTTTGCTTCGCAAAAGACCAACGAAGCGTGGGACAGAGAAGTCTCCATCGAAATGTAAACTCCACAAGAGAGAAAGAGGTCGCCTACAAATAAAATGTTAGTCAATTTTTCTTTTGACATTAATGACAGCGCGCCACCTGGGAACACGCGAAAATTCCTATGATTTATATTTTTACTAAAATAATTATAAATAGACTCAAAAGAGAGCAATTGTAACTAAATGCAGTTATGTCATCTTGTGAGTAAAGCAATTGTGATGTGAATCCAAGATGTAACCCACAAAATTTGTCGTTTCATGGGTAAATATGAAAATTCCATTGTGATGTTTTTGTCTAAATTTTGTCTAAAACATAACATAAATTGGTTCCAAAAACCGATTTACCAGCGGTATGTTGTTGTCGTTTCTTCGTAACATCTATATTTCCTAGATGAAAGCAGAATTGGTGATGAAATTCAGCATTAAAATATTAGTTAGTTTACGTTCGATTTTCACTAGAGATGGATAAAAAGATGACGTCATTATTATCGATAGTTTTTATCAAAGTTCATTAGGTAGGCGATGGGTGCAATACATAAACAAAGCATACATTTTTGAATCAATGCCATCAAAAGTAAATTGACATCCTTCCGAGTTTGTACTGAATGATGAGGCGTAAAACATTTTTGTATTAAATATAAGTATGTACCTTCAATTTCTGATCATCATTTTTAATTCAATTTACACATTTTGGGTGTCTTACATCCAAGTCTAATTTAATTATATTTAAGTTAATTAAATAATATATATGTAAATTATAAATAAATGTACAAAACCAATGAGATAAGTATCATTACTTATCCTAATCCGTATACGAGTAAAATTGGTCAAGGGTCATAATTGGAAGCGAATTACTAGGATAGTATTATATTGATCTTATTATTTACTTTTCTTATGTTAATTTAGATACATGGTGACACTGATATCTAACTCTTCCGCCTAGCTTAACACCCGTTTAGTGATTAATATTCATTTTAGCTCAGCAGCGGTGTTATACTTGGAACAAAAAACAACTCAATTGGTATGCGAAAGATTATATTTATCGACAAGCACCCGGAGGACCATTTTTGGTCAATCGATAAATTAATAAGTACTTTTCACAACACTAATTTACTCACGCATGCGCAAATGTTTTTTTGTATCACTATCGAATTGTCACTGTCGATCTTTTACATCCTAGATCTGTGGTATCTATCCTCCATGTGACATAATATTGTATTTAATTTAATTAATTGTTTTCAAAGATTGACATTGTAACATGACATGTATTTTATGACCATTCAAATGTAACTATCCACCTACTATTTCCTAATTTTTGCACGCTCCTTAGGGGTTGAATATAGTGAGACTCTTATTTATCACCAACTATCCTGTATGTACCTATATTTCTGCAAATAAATGATTTTGAATTTGAATTTGAATTTGAATTAGTTTGTTTTAATTTACACGAAAGCGCAAGAATGAGGGTTATGTTTTTCGGGTGTATGTATCTATGTATGTGTGTATGTATGTATGTATGTGTGTGGGTATGAATGTATATAAGAGTTTTCCTTGGTACGCCCTACAGCCTAAACAGCTTGATGTATTTCGACATGTGAGATGTCATTTGAATCGTCTTGATAGCGGAAGTGACATAAGGTACATTTTCCATCCGGGTTTCTGTTTTTCCTTTTATAATGTTACTTGTTTTACACGCTACTATCATTACTTAGTAGGTAGGCATAATTAATATTATTTTGGACATTAAATTTTCTCTTTAATTTAATAATTACATCAATAAAAGCGTACGTAAGCGACTTACTTTGGTAGGTAAGTGGGTACTTATCTATACAACATTTTAACGGTAAATTGATGATCCAATTCAGCAACAACGGTTCGACCTCTTCAGAACTGTCTCGCGGGTCAGGTGCGCCGACGTCCTAGTACGCCCGTGGCACGAATCAATTTCCATCCGCTCCGCTGCCCGCCCCGCTGCCCGCTACGCTCTCCGCTCTACTAATCACAGTATTCCAAGCACCAACCCGGGGGCTAGCATTATATCATTATACCCCTCTCGAAGACCGAATAGCGATTGAAAAGCTATAGCCGTTAGCGGATTAAAAGGCAGCGAAGGCTGATAGAGGCTTTCCAAATGATACCGATGCCTATGGCATTTGAAAGCACAATTGTCTCCAATTGGAAAGTAGGTATGCAGAAATTATAGGTAGAGGACACTATCAAAGGGTTTTCTGTAAGCTTTTACTTACTAATTATTTTACCTACTAGTCTTAGCCCACGTGTTCACCTTCTAATTTTACACTTCAAAGGAAAGTAAAAAAAATTATAGCCTTCAGATTTTTTTTTACCCTCGTCTAATAAAAGGTGAAGAAGTAATAAAAAGAATGCTAGGTATATTTTTATTTTGTCTAGATTTTTTTTCTTTGCTCCCCTATCCTGGGGAATTTGGCGTCGCACGTCTAGTGCATTTGCCAGTGTTAAGTCAATATAGTATTTTACAGATGATGGAGTGATGATGAAAAGATGAAAATGACGTTGATGAATCCCTCCCATTACCCCATTTCAGTAAACTGATGGATATTTTATTGAAACTTGAAATGGAGTTTTGTAGAAAACACGGAAAGTCACGTTTCGGCAATGTTTCTATAATTAGCCCACACACGTGCACCTTAACGAACCAATAAAGGTTAATAATCAACCATTATACAGAATACAGAATACTTTATTGTGACAATGTACATAAAAGAGGAAGACAAATATTAAACACACAAAATAGAAATACAACCACATTGTCACAGAACCGGCCCCAACTCAGCGTGTTGCTGATTGTACACAACCAGCGCTGGTTTTCTGTTGGGCCCGGCAAGTGATGTCACGCACGAAGAGTGTGCGCATACATACATACATTGCAAATAAAAACTACACACATTATTACACTTTGACACTCGAAGAATCACAAGATTTAGATAATAACACAAAATTACGACAAATATCTTTTTGCTTCCCGCCTAAATCTCCTTTAGGCGGGAAGCGAAAAGGTGCTGTCGTAATTTAATATTATTTCTGGTTGCAAATAAAACATATCGTCACGCCTTTCCCCCGAGGGGGCTGGCAGAGGTGTAATACAACACCTACACTTCGTCGGACGATATTCAGTCTCAAATATGACATACAATACGCACAATGAACAAATTGGTGGTGAACAAATAAGCAAATAAAAGCCTTTGAATAAAGCCTGTTTTGAGATAAAGATATCAAAAACCTCATGAATGTGTCGCTTGTTACATTGCTTGTATCTGTCGCAAACTACTTACTTAATCACCCGTTCAATTAGCAGCCTAGCCATTTCACTAAATGGCGCCGTTCAATTGAGTCGAATACAACATTTAATAAACCGGCTGACTGCTGCTAAGGCCATTCATACAATACTTAAATGACTTGGGTATACCTACAAGTAGTCAACATTGTCGATTCAAGCCATTTTGCCTAGCCATTTGATTGAACAGCGGAACATCATCAGGAAGTTGAACGGCACCGTTTTTAAAAATGGTAGGCAGATTAATTAAACGGCTGATTAAGCTAGTTGGCGGTGACATATCTACGGTTTGACGAACGTATTACAAACTACAGTTTCTGCAAAATATCTTTCTTCAAAGGTAATATAGTAATATATTCGGCACACTTGCACACACGGTCGTCTGACCCCAAACCAAGCAAAGCTTGTACTATGGCTGCCAGAGACATACATACATATTTATTTTTTGAAATACATACTTAAATAGATAATTAACACCCAGACATAGAATAAACACAAGACATGAATGTTTGCCCTAGGTGGGAATCGAACCCACGCCAGAACGCTCAGAAGGCAGGTTCACTACCGACTGAACCACCGAAGCAGTCCTAATATAGCCCTAAAGGTATTTTCCATTATCCAGATACAAAAGAGGCTCTATACCACTAGATTAACTCGGTGTAACTTGAACGAAAGGAAAATAAATGCTCATGCGCAAGTAGGCGTGTCCGACGCCGCCTATTGGGCCGACATGCGCCAATGCATGCTCGCGAACGGTAGCCTTCGCGTATTCGTTATTTAAATAATTTACCATAAAAAATTCTAATACATACATATTATAAAGCAAAAGCGACAAACGGTTTCCAGGTTATTCGACACGGGAAAGCTCCATCAAATAACTGCCATCAAAATAAGCATTAGCTCCGATCGAATGAATATGACCTCGAATCAAATAAGCAGTCTCGTATCCGACCGGACTCGCCAGACGGCTTCCTAAGAACGTTTAAAGTCCGATATTACCAATAATTGAAGACGGTGGATCATTAAGCTTGCCGAGCGAGGTTCTATGGCGATTATTCGTAGTTATCAAGAATTTGAGCATCGACCGACCTATTACACCGGCATGAGGACCACGGGCGCTTCTTCGTAATAACCATGATGATACCTGAAATTATATGATTTGTAAGGAATTTTGTTGAAAATGGCGAAAACATTACAGAAAAGTACAGGGGTTGTTACGAGGCGCGCCAGCCCGCGGCGACCGCCGCCGCCGCCCGACGGCCGTATGCAAATTAAACGTAATCAAAATAATAATTTCGAGAATAAAACGTTGAACGAGTCAGCTACAGCCCTCTCTTTCCAATCTCTCGTGCTAGAAAGAAAAACTGACTGCGAATCGAGCAATCAGACGGAAATCGCCCACGCCCAATTTTATTATTTCGTATTGTTCCGAGTGTAACATAATTATGGAGACGATAGTGGTTTAATGCAAGGAATTACCGTAAGTGGACTGAATGTTTCAGTAGCCATTCATTGCGGTTAAGCAAGCCGGTTGGAACGTGATAACACTAGCAATAGGAGCAGTGGGTGTAGCCAAATCACTTCAATCATGTTGTAAATGCCGATATTAAATGTTTCTCTAGGTAAATGGCGAAATCGGTCACGTATCGCGTTCTTATAAAATGGCAGAATTATTTATGAGGGACTAGGATAATTTGACAACGACGACTGTTTTTTAAATTAAGTTTCAGTTATATCTACTTCTGCCAAGCTGAGAAATATACTATACTAGTGCGACACCCACCCCGCGACTTCGTTCGTGTTTATTATTTATATATATATATGTATGTGAGCTATCCTATCTGTTAAGTTAGATCGAACTGCACACGGTGTGCAAATTTGATTGAAATCGGTTAAGTAGTTTAGGAGTCTATAGCGGACAAACAACGTGACACGTAATTTATATGTATTAAGAAGATAATAATAATAATGAATAATAATAATGAAATAATGAAATTCGGGACATTGTCACACACGGTCGCCTGACCCCAAACTAAGCAAAGCTTGTACTATGGCTGCCAGAGACTGATATACATACTTAGATATTTTTAAATACATACTTAAATAGATATTAACACCCAGACATAGAGCAAACACAAATGTTCATCACATGAATGTTTGTCCTAGGTGGGAATCGAACCCACGCTCCCAAGCTCAGAAGGCAGGCTCACTACCAACTGAGCCACCAAGGCAAGATTATCTGATAACTGCAGTATTTCTTTAAACAGTGACTGAAAACCGAAAGCTCTAACCGCTTTCGCTAGTTTTTCTAATAGGTTACTTATAAATGACTAGCTGTTACCCGCGATTTCGTTCGCGTTTATCTGAAAATAGTCTCCAAAAACCTCATTATACAAGTAGGTAAGTACTGGTGATGCGGATTGCGATTTGATAATTATCAAATTTCATCAAGATCCGTTCAGCCGTTTAGCCGTGAAAAGCCTTAGACTGGAGTTTTGGCGGGAACCGAAAAGATGGTGTCGTGATTTTGTATTATTTTCTAAAACTTGCGATTCTTCGAGTGCTAAATTGTAATAATGATGGATTATTAACGTTTACCGGTTCGTCAACGTGTACGAGTGTAGGCAAATGATACAAACATTGCGAAACGCGACTTTTTGTGTTCTCTGAAAAGATTAATTTAATGTTTCAGTAAAGTATCCATAACTTTACTGGAATGGGGAAAGGGGAGGAATTTATCATCTTCATCATCATCATCCCATAATATGTGAAAACGAATGATTAGTACTTTACACTGGCAAATGCACATGACGTGCGACGCCAAATTCCCCTGAATGTGGGAGAAAGAAAAAAAAACTGTACGACTGCCATTTTGTAAAAAGCTCAAAGCGAGAACAGCGAAGACTGCTAGACAATGCTGTAAAAATCATGTGTTGCATGTAACATGCTATTATTATTGTCCTACTCTCACAACAACAATTAAATTTGATCGCAGCGTCACATCTCTTCTTAGCTTAACTTTAGTAAAGTTGTTGTACTAGTGTACTTCTTAGTACTACGTATATTAGTCTATAGTATGTACTACTAGTGTTTCTACTCTAGCTTAACTCTAGTAAAGTTGTTGTTCTAGTGTACTTCTTAGTACTACGTATATTAGTCTATAGTATATACTTCTAGTGTTTATACTCTAGTGTACTTAGTTAGATTAGAACAGCAAAGAGCTCAAAGCGAGAACAGCTAGGTCTGCGCTACCGTTTAATTAACTAAGACCACGCTCGGCTAGTTCAGACCGTCGCCTACCCTGTGGTTACCGCCACGCCAATTGCACGCGATTAATAAAATTTCCATCATTTTTGTTGTCATTTCGCTCGTTACATTGCGCTCTGGTGCGGATAATTCCTCTGTTGCGAGGACTCTTGGAATTACTCGTAGAATAGTTAGGTTACCTACTTACAAGTAAAGGTGGTTCCTAAGACTCCATCTGTGCTGATCAGTAACATTATCATCATTTTGAAAAACAAGGAAAGAAGAAAGAAACTGTACTCACTCGTTTTAAATTAGATAAAGTATAATATTACGAGTACATACTTACATAGAATACTTTGTCTCACATAAGTGACATAGCAGACCAAAACAATCGGTACTGTTAATCAACCCACCTATTTTGCTTTAGTGCAAGATTGTAAAATTATGAGAGTTATTACATATCAGAAATTTCATGTAAATTAAAATATATATATATGGACATACTTAAATAGAATAGTTTCACATAGCAGGCCAAAACATTCGGTACTGCGAATGAAACGTCATATTTTGCTTTTATCCAAAATTGTGAAATTATTAGAATTACTTATCAGAAATTATTAATCAGTTATTAATCAGAAAGTAAACCTTGAAAGGTTTACTTTCTTCTACTAAAAACTGATATATTTCTGAGACATCGATCTTCAAGAAGAGCTCTCCTTTTTTGGTTAAAACTAAAACCTTTTTAGTAGGTGTCATTCGTTGTATTGGACCAGTACGTCATAAAAAAAAATGTTATTTTGCCTCAAAACCTCTGTGATAGAACAGCTATTGAAAGAAAAAAATCAGAAATATTTATGCATATCTTCTTAATATTTATTAATTACGTGTCACGTTGTTTGTCCGCTATAGACTCCTAAACTACCCGATTTCAATCAAATATGCACACCGTGTTCAACTATAGGATAGCTTACATATATTTATATAAATAATAAATAAATAAATAAATAAATAAATAAATAAATAAATTCGGGACACTTCCACACACGGTCGCCTGACCCCAAACTAAGCAAAGCTTGTACTATGGCTGCCAGGGACTGATATACATAATAAATAATAAATAAATAAATAAATAAAAAAAAAAATAATAAATAAAAAAAAATAAATAAAAAAAAAAGAAAATAAATAAAAAAAAAAAAAACGAATAATAAATAAAAAATAAATAATAAATAATAAATAATAAACGCGAACGAAGTCGCGGGGTGACAGCTAGTATTTATTATATAAATATATTTATATATGCGTACGAGATATTTTATTACTAGCTGTTACCCGTGACTCCGTTGGTGTTTGTTCAGAAACTCGTATCCAAAATCCTTCATCGTGATAAAAGTGCTGTAACTAATTGTCAAATTTTATCAAGACCTGTTCAGCCGTGAAAAGCCTACAAACCGACAGACAAAAGTTACTTTCGATTTTATAAGATGCATATTTGTGTATGAGTATTTTATTAGTATGGATTATGTCATGAGAAATAGTAGGTACCTACTATGTAGTTATTACCTTATTATTACTTACTAGCTGCGCCCCGCGGTTTCATCCGCGATTAAAAAGTATCCTATGTGCTATTCTAGACTATAATCTATCTCTGTGCCAAATTCCGTCCAGATCTGTTAAGCCGTTATGGCGTGAAAGAGTAACAAACATCCATCCATCCATATATACAAACTTTCGCGTTTAAAATATTAGTGGGATTATACATTTTTCTTTTTAAATTACACTCCAGGGACTCGTGATCTTTGTTAACATAAATCTTAATTATTATTTAAGGGGAATACAGGTAGAGGGGGGTTACTTATTAATGGTTAATATTAATTACTTATTATACCTCTACATAGGTCTCTTACAACTGGAGCCCGGTGTATGACGACAGGCTCGCCCCCTGTCACAATTGGGACCAAATATCGTCAGACAAAGTGTGGGTGTTGTACACCTCTGCCAGCCCCTTCCAGCCCAGGAAAAAGGCGTGGCGATATGAGTTTTCTTACATGAACGTATATGCTAATGTGTGTATGTACTATGTAAACATATATCTACATATTGTACACTGCGCTTAGCCATCAAGGGCACTGGTCGTTACGCAAATGACCACAAATAACAGAGCTTGCTGGCAATTAGATGATTCCTTAATGAATTGCAATTGCTGTGTTCCTTCACTTCACGATGCATGCAAATGATGTCCATGACATAATTCAGCCTGAAAATTACCATGCTTTTTGTATAATTCTGTAAAGAACACACATTCGCTTAGTACTTACTAGTAACAATTTTAAGTGGGACTGCATTAACTGCATTTAAATACTACCTATAAACCATAGTACCTGGATGTCCGAGCTTTGCTCGGTATTTTTTTTTTATTGTGTTTTTTGGAAAATAAACAATTGATTTTAGTCTAACCTCAAAGCAAACACTCATTGACTTCGTGTTACTTAACAACGCCATCTGCTGTTGTGTCGTTAAAGCAATTAGTTGCTCACAAAAAATAGTAGTATTATTATTCGCCAATAGATGTCAGGAAGAGTCATATTTTTCAGTTGAGATTGATTATCGATAAAACACGAATAAAATGACATTTTCTAAAAATGATTCCTAGCTAGATCGATTTATCGCCCCCGAAACCCCCTATATACTAATTTGTATGAAAATCGTTGGAGCCGATTCCGAGATTCCAATTATATATATATATATACAAGAATTGCTCATTTAAAGATAAAAGATTATATCCCTTAGACTTCATGTACATATATACGAGTAGATAGGTATAAGCATGATCCAAAAAAACAAAGTCTATCATTCCGAGAGCAAACACGTAATGACGTCACTCTTTCGAACTTTTTGTAAATCACTTATTTCGGTCTTGCTTAAGCAACAATTGACGTCACTGCGTGTTCCCCACGTGACCGAAACGCTATACCTCGCGTAGTATCTTATATCTTTAAATGAGCAATTCTTGTATATATATATATATATATATAATTGGAATCTCGGAATCGGCTCCAACGATTTTCATACAATTTAGTATATAGGGGGTTTCGGGGGCGATAAATCGATCTAGCTAGGAATAATTTTTAAAAAATGTCATTTTATTCGTGTTTTATCGATAATCAACTTATACATAAACTTGGAAGAAAAATAACAAAAATATGACTCTTCCTGACATCTATTGGCGAATAATAATACTATTTTTTGTGAGTTAGAACTAATTGCTTTAACGACACAACAGCAGATGGCGTTTAAGTAACACGAAGTCAATCGAGTGTTTGCTTTGAGGTTAGACTAAAATCAATTGTTTATTTTCCAAAAAACACAATAAAAAAAAAATAACGAGCAAAGCTCGGACATCCAGGTACTATAGGTATTATTATACCATGGGTATCAGCTGATGTCTACGACTTTATGCAAGTTGCTTCTTACCTTTCATTCTCACATCCTGTACAGAGGAGGATCCTTTTTTGAGAGTTTAGACACTTTAGACTAACATTCGCATTGGCCTAAGGTTTTCTATAGCCACTTCGTCTAGAAGAAGACTACAAGCGAAGAGAGCAAGTAATGATACTGACGAGCGTCTAAAGTTACCTACAGAGTGACAAAGTACATTTCCATTTTTTTAATGACTTTTGTACATCCTGTAATCATTCTTAAATAACTAAGAATTTCCCTTGTATTATGGATTAATTTAAAAGCTAATGATGTTGACAACCTCCGTACATAAAGGGATTTGCTTTGTCTATAGTAGAACCTGCTTAATACGATCACTCTTAATATGATTTCTCGTATAATACGCCATTTTACGCCAGTCCTAGCAACTTGAGACATGTTTTCATACATTTTTAAAGCTTAATACGATTCATCATCCCGTTTAATACACCTACGAAATGACTACAATTAAGCGAAAGGCTGACTTCACAAAAAAATTAAGATATTGAAAGTTTTTGATGAAAAAGCACAAACAACAAATCAAGCTCAGTTAGCTGCTGAGCTTCAGTTACTAGTTTCTACATTGCGTATACCATTTAAAAGAATAGAGAAGAAATCAAAGAAAAATACGGATTAGAAGTTTACTACTTCTAATCCGTTTTTCTTTTGATATTTTAGAAAGAGGTTTTGGTGGAATGGCTTCATCATGCAAGATTTAAGACGCTAAGTAGCTTCTTTGAATCAAAGCGAAGCGCAGTGCAAAAGTTAAATTAAGATGTTGAAAATCTTGTAATTGCTAATGCATCAAAATCTTGTTGTCAAACCAAAATAAGTGGTTACTTTAAATAACGTAACATATCGTCACGCCTTTCCTCCGAGAGGGCTGGCAGAGGTTTAATACAACACCCACACTTTACCGGACGATAATCAGTCCCAAATGTAACAAGGGGCGAGCATGTCGCCATAAACCGGGCTCCAGTCGTAGTCGTGAAGCAGATGACATACAATACGCACATATGTTCACACAATGAACAAATGGGTGCGTGCCATCGGCTGGGTTCGAACCCGCTTCCTCTGGCTTGAGAGGCGGGCGTTCTTCAACTACGCTATCATCGCTTTTTATTTTTTTATTTAAGAATCGACTTTTCGTTTAGAATATCACATTCTTGCATGCTTTGAAGCTTTACAGTCCTTACTTACTACACGTGAGATGAGATGAGATTTTATCTTGGTCACTCTCACGCTTATGACTATTCAAACGAGAGCAACGAGGACGGAAAATGATGAGATTGAATTTCACTCCGTAAGAATAGCCCTCCTGAGCGCTTTCCTGAAAAGCTGGGCGAGATAATTCGCTCCACCTGTCTCATTACCATAGAATCCGTGGAATCGAGAGCACGGTCTCGCCGGCAGCCGCATTATCGCTGTGCGTTAGACGCGCGCAATTTGGCTCCATTTGCAGTAATCACAGGCCGCTGTGGCTTGCATAATGAGCTGATCCTCGCCGATTGATCTACAATGTAGGTACACGATTTAAATACCAAAGTACATATGTACAGTTACAGGTGAGGGCTCAAATGGATTTAGTCTAGATTTCATAACAGGGCTCACTGAGGGAAAATTCAAATCACATGTAAAAACTACATTAATGAAAAGAGGGTATAAGGTTAAGAATTATTTAGAAGACAAAGATGTCTGAAATTGTGAGACTGTAATTTATTTATTCTTTGAAAAAATAATGCCCCTCAGTTTCTTGCCTGTTCTTCTGAGTAGAGGCTCTTTATACGGACAAGGCGGTCGAATCTATTTAAAAAACTTTGACGTTCATACGTGTATCTTTGATACCTAAATTGAATAAAAACATTTTGAATTTGACTTTTGACTTTGATTTCTCTTACTGCAATGGTCGGTAGTTGTTAATTTGTGACGTTGAAGATCCGCGGTGCTATTTACAATCATTCGGAAATATCGGAATTGCAAAAATATTTTGGAATCCGAGCGGAAACGTTGCCGAATGATTTTGAAGACCTGTGCTGGTATAAAAATCTCTGTTGGTGAATTTGCTTGGCTTCAACGACATTATTTGTACCTTGGCTTATCCTTACTCTGCTCCAGCCTCTAGGAGGCAAACCTATATTGACTGACGAAATTAACTTGCAATTAAAAAGTTAAACAAAGTCAAAATTGTAGAATTCACATCAACATATCATCTAATAACTTTACGTACATAGACCTAACTGAGCAGAAATTGAAAACATGAACTTTAGGGTTACTTAACCAAAACAAGGAGAGTCAGTGGCGTAACGAATGAGTACCAATAGCATATGTTTTGGGCACTAGAGCGGACCTTTCATTTACCACATTACGTGAGCAATGATTATAGTAATCTGCGTATGGTACAATGGTGCACTCGCCGGGCCACCGCGTGCGTCCAGGGAACCTGATACAGGGTGTTCTTATTCATTCGAAGCGGTAGAACTAAAAATGCGATGCGAACTAGAAATGCGACGGCAGCCTAGTTGGGAGAAGGCCTGCCGTTGAAACCAGTGGGAGCGGGTTCGAACCCAGCCGACGGCACGCACCAATTTGTTCATTGTGTAAACATAATGTGCGTAAGTCATCTGCTACATGATTGGAGCCCGGTGTATGGCGACAGGCTCGCCCCCTGTCACATTTGGGACTGAATATCGTCCGGCGAAGTGTGGGTGTTGTATAACACCTCTACCAGCCCCTTTGGGGGAAAGGCGCGACGATATTTATGTATGTAGAACTAAAAATAATTTCTAAACCATTAAAACTGTAGCGCGCTAGCGTGAAAATCCGGTTGCTTTAGGTTTAGTCAGACTGTGAGATAACATCCTCTAAATTCCAGTGCGGGCTTATGTTTGACGGAGATCACAGGAAAAAACACAGGATTTGGGGCTGGGAGCATTAACACATTGTCTGAGGCAAAATGTCTGGAAAAACACTGAGAATATTTATCTTCATTCTTCTTACAACAAAATTCAGGCATCGTCATTGGCCACAATCAATTTTACCAATTAACGAACAAACTTTAAACTTTCCTTTCCGCCTCTAGGAAACGCCTGCTATTTAATAGGTAGTACAACGTAGGTAGTATTACCTACCCAAATATATTTTTGAAAACATAAAACCTAAGTACTTAAAAATCATTAAACAAACACCATGTATAGCAATTGTATAAATTTAATAGAAA
The DNA here is from genome assembly GCA_911728515.1 of Peribatodes rhomboidaria. NCBI lineage: Eukaryota > Metazoa > Arthropoda > Insecta > Lepidoptera > Geometridae > Peribatodes > Peribatodes rhomboidaria. The sequence goes on from OU452172.1 coordinate 11,113,695, forward strand.
ATATGACCCTTTCACTGTTCGACATAATTAAGGAGTGCGCGAGCGCACAAAGGACCTATCGGCTACACATTTTTAACAATGTTTTATTCGTTGAAATCGGTTGACAAAAGTACCCTTTCTTCGGCAATTTTCCGCGCAGCAGTCTCCGGAAGTGGAGTCTTCACCCTGGAATTAGGGATCCTTAGACTCTCCAGGACTCCTATTGTGGCAGGACTCCGCCCCGCAAGATTAAGAAGCCAAGTCAGCACGTGTCACATTTTTGGGCCCTGACGTTTATTGTGAGGGCTTTGGTGAATTTTTAACGGATTATATGAAATACGACTCTTGGTTACTTATGCAAATACTAAAGTATATTTCTTTAAGAGTCCGGCGACCTAACTAACTACGACCTAGGCGACCTAGACTAACTTCGCGTTGGCTTAACGTATTCTATAGCCATTTCGTCTAGAAGAAAAAGACGAGCGAAGAGAGCAAGTAATGATACTGACGAGCCTCTAAACTTACCTACAGAGTGACAAAGTGCAATTTCAATTTTTTTTATGACTTTTGCACTTCTGTAATCATTCTTAAGTAACTAAGAATTTCCCTTGTATTATGGATTCATTTAACAGCTAATGATGTAGACAACCTCCCTATGTAATGGAATTTATGATTTGCTTTGTCTATCTATTAAATAAATCAGTCAAAAGTGACCCCTTAAAAATGCGGATATTTTTCATACCTCTATTTTCGCTTGAGAACGTTTTAAAAAAAACCAAGAACATAGGGGCGGAGATATTGTTAATTTAATTGTACATGCTAAATTTCATCATAATCTGACAAATGGTTTTTAAGAAATTTTAGTGGCGCGTTGTATGGAAATTTCAGAGCGTCGCGGCAGCTATCATTACATTTTCCAATTTGCAGTCCGCTAACTGAGCTAGCGTCTTAAAATTGGATAGTGTTTTTAATACTGTCATGGTCACAGTGGTTGGAGCAATCCATTTTTTTTTCTATTGCACGGGCTTAGCCACGCTAAATAAGCATACTGCAAATTGGATAATGTAATGACAGCTTTATACTAGGGAGCTTACTCCAGTAGATCATTTATATTTAGCTATGGTTCAGTTACTGCACCAATTACACATTTTCGCATAATACTGGCTATATTGCCGGCTGTAGCCCTGCCACCATCAGCCTTGCTAGAAATTATATAGCCAACTACATATATAACCAAATATATATCTAACTAGGTATATAGCCGGGCTACACTCAAATTATTGTCGTAATATTGGTAGGTATCAGTGATTCCGAAAAATAAAAACGTATAGGTAGAGCGCCTTCATCAATGGAAGCGCCATTTATAGCATAAACGTTTTTCAAAACTTTTATATTCCTAATTCATCAATTTAAGTATTAATAAATTCGGAAATTCGGAATAAAATTCGGAATATTTCAAGATAAGTACCTATTAAGTTAACTATCGAACTTCTCTTCAATTTTCTTTAAATAGTATTAAATCTCTTCTCTATCTTTTCACTCTATTAGGTACATACAAAAACAAATTTGCCTTCCGCGTCTGTATGTTTCACCATCACCATCAAATAGATGCATTAAATACATTTTCCCGGAAGGTTTATAGGTACGAAAGGCTAGGCCGGAACGGGTTGCTAGTAAATAATAAACACACAGTCTACTCGCAAATTGGTATACTATTGGCCGATATAAACACCAACAAAGATAGGCTGTCCGCCCACCGCTTCATTGTAAAAACACAAAATCGCTCGTCACCGTCGTCTAATGAAAATGATCTCGTCTTGACCTTGTCCACGAAACCCGAAAACAAGCAACTGCTGATTACCGAATTACCGACCTCCTCGCCTATACTTACCTCGCCCATTTAAATAATAAATATCTTATCTAAATAACAGCCAACCATTGTTTTTCCCAACGATCAGGGTGTAATGACGAACATTAACTCGAATCGCTAATAAAATTAGGCTCGCCACGTAATTTGGGTTGATTTCGCGAGAATCATGTCTGAATCAAACCTTGGATTATGAATATGAATCGGTACCTACAGATTACAAAATTAGTATTTGGGCTGAGGAAAATAAAAGCACTCTGAAGAAGGTGCATTTCCTGGAATACCTATCTTATTTAATCTACATATACTCGTATATTCTGACTGTACCCATATTAGGGCTACAAGTAGATTATACCAGACAGAAGCAATGCTCTTAAATACCTACTGATAACGATCATGAGGTAGGTAAGTACTTTTTATAAGAAATATACAGGATTTTTTTTTAATGGGCCATCGTTTCGCAATTCAAAATGATGATGCGGTCTAAGATGAAGCACGTTTACCCATAAGGTAAACGTTATTCACTCCTATCCTGAAGAAACCCAGGTTGTAAATATAGTAATATTTAAATTTAAAATGTAAATATAGTAATATTTACAACCTGGGAACATGGGGGTAGAAAGTCCTTAGCGAAGGAATCCTGAAATCTCTTCGTCGGGACTGGTTGTACTCCGAGAGACAGGTCGAATCAGCGGCAGCTGGATCCTCACTATCTTCGGATATAACACGCTACCTACGACTCTATGGACCTGAGATTGCGAGAAAATCAATGATTCTGAAGAAATGATAATTAATTAATGGATACACGATAATAATTGAGAATGAAACATTTGAGTTTGTCACGGTTTGAGGCATGATCGCTGCTGGTCTGTCAGTCAAGTATCTTGTAGATAAGGTATCCATAAATACCTACCAATTTTATAATCGAAACTAATTCTGTCTGTCTGCCTGTTTGTAGGCTTTTCACGGCTAAACGGCAGAACGTATATTGATGAAATCTGATAAATAGTTGCAGTATGTCACAAGGAAGGTTTTTGAATACTTTTTTTGTGAATAAATAAGTCTTTTTTGTCTTGAAACTCTGTAAATTAATAAAAAAAACGTGCCGCTTACCAAATGCGTCAGACAACATCACAGAATACTACGTAGTTGGTACTAAAATAACAACTGACAACTAAAATTAAAACTTCGCTCAAAAACAGCCAGTATTTTTTTAAATGTTTTTTTGGACTCTTATCTCTTCGGTTTATTAATTTGATAATTAGTTACAGTATTTCACGTATTTCACGAGGATAGGGTTTATTTATGAAGTACATAGACCTTTCAGATCTTTGGCGTAAATAAATATACAGTAGTAATATTTACCATTCATCTGTGGTAATTACGCGTTTACTTATAGCTAGGGTATATTACCAACCCAATAATTAACACGGTGTAGATACTCGTACCTATAAACGTTACTCTTTACATGAACAGAAATGTCATTTATCGCAAGCTACCTGCTTATATACCGACCTAGTTCTGAAATGTGCAACACTGTAGGTATTGTAGTTACATGCTACACTTTGCTAATGCCAGGGCTGGATTTAGGTGAGGCCAGGCGGGGCTACAGCCCCGGGGCCTACACAACACACAAGAGAGGGCCCCCCACAATAGAGATTTTTTTTTAAATGCTTATTTAAAAAATAATAATACTTACTTGTACAAGTATGAGTGAAATAATTTCATTTTTTCTTGCTATAATAAGATTTTGTTCACTTCCTTCACTTTCCTGTTGCCCTAAGGCCTCCACACCTCTAAATCCGGCCCTGGCTAATGGTAAACGCGTTGTTGCTAGGTAAGCGCTCCGTCAGTGCACGTTGGAAGTTGCAAAGCCCCGAGGCTAACCAACCTAGTCATTGTATCCTCTGTATTGTTTGTCCCAACAAAGCATAAGCACTAGTTAACATTAATTAAATTAAAACCGCAGTAACGGAAACCGAAGATGTGCAATTGTGCAATTACCCGCGATGCATGGCGGGAGGAATGGGGGAGTAGGCAATTAACTAATATGGCAGGATAATTAGTGGCCTCGTAGCTTCTCTGTGAACGCGTTACAACCAACTTATCAGTGCAGTCGGGCGAGGGAGCCACCGTTGTGTTATCTGAGTATAACTGATGGTCTTCCTTGATAATATTTGTTGCCTCTTTTTGTGAATTGTACCTGCAAATAGTCGCAGTAGCTATCAACGGTTGTCAATTAGATACAACGTTGGTAATTGCGTATAGGTCCCATACTATTCAACTATAATAGAGGTATGTATGGTATAGGTAGGTTATATTGTAAATTTAATTGATACCTTAGTGTACAAATGTACTTTCATGGATAAATAAAATGTAACCTAGAATTAAATACATATTGATAGTCTGATTTTTAGTATTTTATGTAGGTACTTACTTAGATAAAACTTTAACCTACGATCATATGAGATAAAGTAGTAGGTAATAAAATAAAATACTGTGTATTTTCTCCAATTTATTAGATAAGTACTTAACACCCAGTCACCTACTCCATTTTACAAGAACACACACTATGCCAAATGGCAAAAAGCTTTAAAAAGCTTTTTAGTTACTCTACTCGACGCTGGATGGCGACACGAGTCATTTACTCTAAACATAATAATCGGCGACGTTTTTGACGCATTTTCAGCTGCAAAACCCTTGCGTGTGATCGAATAATAAAAATTTGAAATTGTTAATACGTTTACTGTATTATTTTAGATTTCACATGTAAATGGCCGGACGAGGCGTACGGCGTGCGTGCCGCGGGCGGTGGGCGTGCGCTGCGCGACTGGCCAATGGCGAGGCTCTATTATCAAGCCTACTCGAAAAACTCCAAAAATATTTTCTTTTCTTACTGGCCAGTTACATTAATTGACCTATTAACATATTTTGACCATTACCCCTGGAAAATACATGATAACCCACCTGCTACCTGCGAAGTGTTACGGGTTATAGACGATGTCGTTGATTATTTTTCACAATGAGTTGTAAAGTGGTGTCTGATCCATGTGTACCTGTCAAAGAACGATTGTAATGAATCTGACACGACTTTCATAGAACCTAAGTATAGAATCTCAGTCCATTTTCATAAGTTTTAAACGTGATTCATTCTTCCGGTCGGAATTTTACACGATTCCCTATTCCAAAATTTATAAAAGTAAACTGAGATTTAAACAATTTGAGTTTGAAACTTGTGGGATCCAATGGAAAACATTTCCGAATGCTGATGAACAGTACCGCTGACCAAGGTACGAGCAACAGACATTTAAACTGACGTTTCAAATCGACAAAATCCGTAATTTATCGAATTAGTCAATTTGAAATGTCAGTTTATATCCGTGCTCGCACCCCTATTCCGACAAAATACCGGTAAATATTTTCTTCTGAAAAGCAAAACTATGAAGAAAGTTTAGTAGAGACTTTGTAGCAACCATTACCATCAATATAAAAAGAACAAGAAGCAAATATAGAGAAATAATAAAAAGAGAAAACGTAATTGAAAGCATTGTCATCACTATTTGTTGACAAATAGTTGCATAACTGTACCCATAAATAGAAGTAGAATTAACACAGAATAAAAAAAAATGCAATTTACGATATACCATATTATATTACCTTATACTATATTACCTTAATAACAAACCTTCAAATAACCTCAAAGAACAGTATTTAAATCACTCTGCACTCGACTTTACTACGAAAAAAACGGCGGTTTTACAAAATCCGACCAAAAGGCCGATGAGAACCATTTAATATATTATATCATTGAGACTTTTATTAGAAGAACAATATCACGCTTGCCGATGTTTGAAACGGAAGATAATTGAAATTGCAAGACTCCTTAGACCCTATTCCAATTTTAATCCGATCTCATAAGTTATTAAACGTGATTCATTCTTCCGATTGGATTTACCTATACCTATTCTATTGTTAGGAATAGTGTTATTTTAATATCAATCACTGAATATCTCTCTAACCCATAAGTTCCTACCTAAGTATTGTATTAAACCATAGCGGACTCTGTATAATGTAAGCTTATTCACAAAAACTTGATATTTGAGGCCTCATGTTATAAAACCTATTTGCTTAAAAATACTCATCAATAAGTTCGAATAGATTCTAGTAAGGTGGATTTAAAAAGTTACGGTTGGAACTTCAGGAAAAAGACAATAGAAGGCGGGCTTGGAATGATACGAGAGCGGGAATTTGTAAAATAAAAGCACTTTATAAAACTAAATAAACTTTGTTATACGAAACAGAGTATTTTATTAAACATCTAGTAATCCATCGAGCTTTTACTATTACTTAACCATTTCCTAGTCTAAATTTTTTAGAGTTGACTGATATTCGAGTTATTATTTTTAGAATAGGTACTATCGGAAACATTTCCGAATGATTGTGATATGGGTGGTGTAGAGGAAGGCAGCCGGACAGAATTCGGACAGACGGAAAATTAATATGAAAGCATTTTTGCCAAAGCTGAAGCATAGACGCTTCGCTGGCTTACGCTCCCGCGGTTAAATTCGGGCGACTTTTTTACCGATACGAAAAATATAACGCTGTGATGGAGAGGTTGGGCACATTACAACCTATACCTAACCAGGTAGGTACCTACTTGAAATATAATCATGTTACAAAGATCACACAGCCAGCCAAAGGTAACAAATTAAGAGGGCCGCGCGACGGCTGTGTGAACTTGGCACCCTACTTTGAAAAAATTTTTTTTTTTATAATTTAATTAATAGATTTCGGTAAGTAGAAGATAGTAGTGATGTTAACTTTTTAAGTAGTAGTGCCAAAAAAATAAAAAAAAAATTTTCAAAGTCGGGTGCCAAGTTCACACAGCCGGCCGCGACGCTCTGAAATTTCCTTATTAGGTCCTTACGTATGAAATCAGCGTTTTGTCGTACTGATCAATTTGATCTGAAATATCTCCTCTTTGGTTAAGAATTCGAAATTCAAATTAATAAATTCATTTAGCTGGTTTTTTTTTCTTTGGAATACAGTCATTCATTTGTTATTTTCCTCATTATTTTTTCTTTGGCGTCGCTTATTACCGCGCAATGGAAAACATGAAATATCGGTATATTTACGAGTAGGTACGAGTTCTACCGTGGCACCAGTGCTGCAGAAACAGCTCGAAGAATTAATGATGTGTACGGCGCTGGTGTCGTTAAAGACAGCATGGTACGTTTTTGGTTTCAACGTTTTCGTTCTGGAAATTTCGACCTTAAGAACCAACCCCGTGGACGGCCGGAGATCAAAGTGAAAAACGAAGAATTAAAGGCTATTGTGGAAGCGGATCCATCACAAAGCACTTCAGAGATAGCAGCAGTCTTCGGGGTAAGTGACAAAACTGTATTAATCCACTTGAAGCAAATCGGGAAAGTAAAAAAACTCGAACGATGGGTACCTCATGAATTGAGTGAATCGAACTTGCAAACACGGGTCGCCTGCTGTGTTACTTTGCTCAACCGACACAATAATGAAGGGATTTTAAATCGAATCATTACTTGTGATGAAAAGTGGATATTGTACGATAATCGAAAGCGCTCATCGCAATGGCTGAACCCTGGAGACCCAGCCAAATCCTGCCCTAAACGAAAATTGACTCAGAAAAAGTTACTTGTAAGTGTTTGATGGACTAGCGCCGGTGTCGTTCACTACAGCTTTCTTAAATCTGGCCAAACGATTACGGCAGATATCTATTGTCAGCAACTGCAAACCATGAAGGAAGAACTAGCTGTTAAACAACCGAGATTGGTCAATCGCTCTAGGCCACTGCTGCTTCACGACAACGCAAGACCACACACTGCACAACAAACAACCACTAAGTTAGCTGAGCTACAATTGGAATGTCTGCGACATCCACCGTACTCCCCGGACCTTGCTCCAACAGATTACCATTTCTTCCGGAATTTGGACAACTTCTTACAAGGAAAAAAATTCCACTCCGATGCAGCAGTCCAAACCGCCTTCAAAGAGTTTGTTGATTCTCGCTCCCATGGTTTTTATAGTAAAGGGATCAATGAACTACCCATAAGATGGCAAAAGTGCATAGATAACAACGGTGCATACTTTGATTAATTAAATATATTTTACAAAAAAAAATCGACTTTTTATTCCTCCCGTAGAAAACGCCAATTTCATACGTAAGGACCTAATATAAACGCACTACTCAAATTTCTTGAAAAAAAATTGTCAGATTATGATGAATTTTAGCATGTACAATTAAATTAACAATATCTCCGCCCCTATGTTCTTGGTTTTTTTAAAAAAAAGGTTCTCAAGCGAAAATAGAGCTATGAATAATATCCGCATTTTTTAGGGGTCACTTTTGACTGATTTATTCAATAGGTAGACAAACCAAATCAAAAATTCCATTACATAGGGAGGTTGTCTACATCATTAGCTGTTAAATGAATCCATAATACAAGGGAAATTCTTAGTTATTTAAGAATAATTACAGAAGTGCAAAAGTCTTTAAAAAAAATTGAAATTGCACGTTGTCACTCTGTAACTTTAGATGCTCGTCAGTATCATTACTTGCTCTCATCGCTCGTCTTCTTCTTCTAGACGAAATGGCTATAGAATACCTTAAGCCAATGTGAAGTTAGTCTAAATTGGTCGCCAGACTAGGTTTTTTAGGTTTTTTTTTTTAGGTAATTCATCATAACAAGAAGGTAGTTCGCCTTGAACGGAGACCTCGCAAATCTCCACACCCCAATCCCATTTAGCTCATACTGGGGGGCTATTTCTGGGGGGCTATTCCTGCGCGTGAGATGAGATGAGATTTTATCTTGGTCACTCTCACACCTATGAAGTTTCAAACGTGAGCAACAAGGAAGAAAAAAGGTGAGATGAAAATCTCAAATCTCCGAATAGGGCCACTGCACGTGAGATGAGACAAGATTTTATCTTGGTCACTCTCACACCTATGACGTTTCAAACGAGAGCAACAAGGACGAAAAAAAGTGAAATGAAAATCTCAAATCTCCCAATAGGGCCACAGGAGCTTAAAAATTCTATTGCGATATGTCTATTGAAATCATGTCTGCAAAATTTCATGAAGATCGGTTCAAAGTCAAAGTCAAAATATTTTTATTCAATTTGGGTATCAAAGATTCACTTATGAACGTCAAAGTTTCTTAGTAAACTATCGACCGCCACTACTCAGAAGAACAGGCAAGAATCCGAGGTGCAATTTTTTTTTTTAACACTAGCACGAACGAGCACTAATATGCGGACCCCCGACGTTTGGAATCAATGCTTATACCCAGGAATACCGTCGCCTTGTCTAAGTTAAGTTTATCGCCCTCAAGCATCACTTTGGATCTATATTTGTAACATTAGGCATGGAAAACTTCAAACGCTTGGTTTTTTTTTGCATCTCAAAATAATAGTCAGTACCTTGTTTACATGCACAAGCTCACTGTATTTCCTATCTGTTCTAAAAATAAGAGATGTATCATCAAGTCTGTAAGGTCCTTCCAAGGTTTTTAAGGTCCATATACGGCAAATAATGTATATACGCTAAAAATAAGAACGGGCTTAAGATAGAACCTTGTAGTACTCCCATTGTAACTAAAGATCCGGAAGATGTGACGCCATTAATTCCAACTTTTTGTTGTCTATCAGTTAAATATGATTCGACAAGATCTATAGCGATTCCACGTATGCCGTAGTGGTACAATTTACGGATCAAGGTCGGTGTTCTACACAATCAAACGCTTTAGAAAGATCACAAAAGATACCAATGGCATCCTGTGAACTCTCCCAAACTTCCATCACATACGTAACTAATCGGACTCCAGCATCTGTTGTTGATCTGCTTTTCGTGAAACCAAACTGATTTTCATTTAATATACTGTGCATGTTAAAGTGAGGCAAAAGTTGATTAAGTATAATATTTTCAAATATTTTGCTCAATGCTGGAAACACAGAGACGGTTCAAGTGTATGATAAAGTTAGCCACCACCCAGGTAATGTAATTAAATGGCGTAACACCCCGGTGCGTAGCCTAGGTATTGTATGTACCCATATTGACAAGTTTTGGTTACAAAAGTTCACCGAAACTTGACCAGCAACGCTCTCTTCTCACTTCTGCTCAACGGCTTTGAGCAAAATTAGCAAAGGAGATTAAGGGTCGTCAGTCATTGGAGCCACTCGGGTCCGCCTCGACTCGTGGTCAACCACTTAACTTCTTGTGGTCAACGAGTAAACGTCGCGTGACCTATGAATTTCCAAGTAGTCTGTCAGAGATACCTAGTCACTAAACTTGTCCTCTAACTCGGTGGCGAGTTGTCACCGGGTGGGCCGTCCACGCGTTGAAAGCTTACGAATTAGGCGATCCAGAGTTAATGTAGTAAGCATATTCGTAGAGAAGTTCATTCATCAGAATACTAACCGCACGAGGCGAGACGGTGCGCTTCGGGTCTCGGATTGCTCTAAGGAGTGACGACCTTTAGACGATTAATTTGTAGACAAATGCAAAAGTATATAACAAAAAGTTTAAAAAAAACCGGACATATCAGCAATGAACCGAAAAGACGGTGTCGTGATTTTGCATTATTTTCTAAAACTTGTGTTTCTTCGAGTGTTAAAGTGTAATAACTGTGGATTATTAACCTTTGCCGGTTCGTTCACGTGCACGAGTGTGGGCAAATGATACAAATATTAGGATATGCTACTTTTTGTGTTCTCTACAAAACTCGGCTTAAAATTTCAGCAATGTATCCACGGCTTTACTGAATTTGGAAAAGGAGAGGGATCCATCTCATCTTTCATCACCCTCTCCTTTATTATCTTCATCTTAGATTTAATAACTCACGTACGAAAAAATCAAACGGATGACAAGGCGTTATGGCCATGTTGGCTTTAGCCCGCCCTACGGGCAAAACAAAAAAAAAAAAAGGACTGAAAATAATTGTCAATGCCAAAATTTTAAAAGTCACGTCATACACTATCGTCAATGTCACATGTCACCATTTCATTTCATGTTGGCACTTCTCAGATTTCTGAAGATTCTAAGAGTTTTTTTTGATTTTTCTTTGCTTCAATCTATTTTGTCTAGCTGAATATTGCAATTAGGTCATAAGTTTATGCTGCTGAAATAAAAAATATTAAAAAAAGACTGTGCATTATCTTCAAAACACACAGTTTCAATTATTTGTGGGCCTGTAGTAAAACAGCAAAAGGTTTGTTTGAACTAATCAACCCTGATTTCCTTAAAAATACATTGCAAGTTTTAACTTTATTGGGGATTGGCATGCACGATTTATTAGAGAATAACATTAGATGTTAATAAAACTACGCAATGCTAAATAAGTGACTGCCAGTCCATAGGTTAAAATCTCGTAGAAACGATTTAAGATAGAGGTTCTAACATTATTAGGACAAGTAAACGCTTACCTATAATTTTTCAGATGCAACTGACATCAGATCCTCGCAGGGTGGATAGAGAACGCAAATACAAACCTCCGCCACCAACATCAGCACCAGCTGAAGACCTTACAACAGATTACATGAACATTCTTGGTAAATACAGTGTGTGAATATATTCCCTTGACCTAGAAATTACACATGTGATATAAGTAAAATATATAGACCAACCAACTTTCTTGTAGGTGAAGAATTATTCAAATAAAAGACCTTAAAATATTTGGTCATTATTATTGATAATGACACCTTTGAAAGCATAGGGTACAGGTATTGTTCGATTGAAAACAATCACTAGTGTTTTTTTCAGGTATGGTGTTTTCGATGTGTGGACTAATGATGCGTCTAAAATGGTCTGCGTGGACTGCAGTATTTTGTTCCAGCATAAGCTTTGCCAATGCGAGAGTGTCAGATGATACAAAACAGGTTTGTATCCTAGTATACCGTTTTGTAGTTTTACTTGTGTTTTTCTGATTTTTTGTAGAAAATCTTATCGTTTTCAAATGAAAATCCACAATGGCAAAAAGTCACTAAATCTATTGGGATGGTACATGCTTATTTAATGCTTTACTTTTTTTCAGATTGTAAGTTCATTCATGTTGTCAATATCTGCTGTGGTCATGTCCTACCTTCAAAACCCAGCTCCAATGACTTTACCTTGGCAAACAGGATCAACTTAGTTTAAAGATATTGTTGTTAAATAAATAATTAAAGTAATATATAATGATTGTACAATTAATATGTTGTGTTAATAAGCCTGCATGTCACTTAGAAATGGTTTAAGGGTGTGCCTTTAACTGTTTAATGGTTATGGATGAGAGGCCAATATCCGGCCATTAATGGATAATAATTTTTGCTCATTGCTTTATTTAAGGCAAATAATGAGATCAAAATGTACACAAGATAAAGAAAGTTGTAAACTAGCTGACCATGCGAGCTTCGTAACGACTAAGAGTCGATTCTTAAAAAAAAAAGTTATGGTTTTTTAGTTTTATTTTCTGCATAAAAACCATCCTCATACTTCAAGGAATATTCTAAAAAAAAGAATTAGCGAAATCGGTTCAGCAGTTCTCGAGATTTGCGCCAACACATTGAGTGATTCATTTATACCATTTATACCTATCATTTACATATACCTATCATATGGACAGAGAGATCGAACATTAAAAAAAATTGATGATCTTTTTCTCCGTCTAAGAAAAAGGTATGAAAACTAAAACTAGTTTAAAATAACCGATAAAAACTAAATAGTTATCAGGAAACATTTTTCAATTGCCAACTCAGCCACATAGACCTATAGGAGATCTATGTAATAGGGCATATTCTGTGCTCAGCCATTATTTATTTTCAAAAACGTTGAATTGTGCGAGCGAGATAGCAATAACGCCGGTTAAACGCTCATAGAGATAACAACATAATATCGTCGCGCCTTTCCCCCGAGGGGGCTGGCAGAGGTGTAATACTCAGTCATACAATATTCAGTCCCAAATGTGACAGGGGGCAGCTCTGTCGCCATACCGGGCTTCAGTCATGTAGCAGATGACATACAATATGCACATAATATGTTCACACAATGAACAAATTGGTGCGTGCAGCTGGGTTCGAACCCGCTCCCATCGCTCCCTCTGGCTTGAGAGGCGGACCTTCTCGCAACTAGGCTGCCATCGCTTATTAATTACCATATTAAAGATAGATTGTTTAATTGTCCCAAGCTAGGCAACTCTGTCCTATATGTCTAAAACATTAAAAGAAAAAATTAACAATAGGGACTACTCAGCCTGCAGTCCACTATTATAGAGTATTAGAACTTGACTGTATGCTGTTGGCCACTGAGACCTCGACAGCTTAGGCAAGCGCAGATGACGCAGGGCCTCAAAAATGCTTAAAACTATGGGCGACGAGCGCAATTAAGGGCACCTCTTGAGGTACGGCCTCAGCTTGGGCTGTCGCCGAGAGAGGGGCGTTGAATTGCCCTGGCAGCCCAGAAGGAGCTTGCTCTAGGGCTTTAATTGGGACGGTTGAAGTTAGGTTAAAAACAAAATAAATTAGGTATTAATAATGATTCGACAGTTGTTCGGAAAGGGAGCCTCACCTCAGAAGAACAGACAAGAAACTGAGGGGCGTAAAATGAACGAACACTACGAGCTAACTAACAGATCTTGTAGGCAGCCTTGGACCTCTCCTATGATAGTGCACCTTTGGTAACCGGCGCCTATACCAAAAACTGAATACAAGAACACAATACTGTTGCAAGGAGCTGCCGGGTCGGAAGACCCCAGCGCCGCCGATGTGACGACGGCGATGGGGTCGTCCGGGTCGCCTAGAATGTCTCTAGGGCGTCTGCGGAGAGGCGAGAGGGAGGTGAAAGTACATAACTGCACTTTTGTCGGGATTGACCGTTATGGCCCACTTCTAGAACCAATCGCCAAGCTGGCGAAGGGCTCGCTGAAGCCGGCCACGCTGGTGGAGGGGATTCCAACCGTCCGCGAAAAGAGCGAACTCTACTTATGGAATCCGGGGGATGTCGTGAGTGTAAAGGGAGAAGAGGATAGGGGCTAGCGCTGAGCCCTAAGGGACGCCTGCGCTGATGGGATTAAGGGAAGAGCGAGTTCCATCGACGCGGTAGCGGAAGCTTCAATGGGTGAGATAGTCTTGGATGATGAGTACAAGACTGTCTCGGAACGCGAGTAGATATAGCTTGTATATCAACCCGTTGTGCCACACCTTATCGAAGGCTTTCGCGACGTCGAGGAAAACCGCTAGGGTTCCCTGAGGCTTGGGGGAGGTGGTGAAGCCACAAGGTTTCCGATTGAAACCTTCTAGGACGTAATCCGTGATGCGGTGTACTTGTTGGACGCAAGAGTGTCTAGGCCTAAACCCAAACTGCTCGTCTGGGAGAAAGAGATTCTCTCTGACATGCGCTTCAGAAGGATGCGCTCGTAAATCTTCCTGAGAACTGAGAAGACTGATAGGACGGTAATTAGAAGGCTCGGTAGCTAGCCTGGTTTTTGAATGCCGACAACATCGGCAATCTTCCAGGCAGAGGCGGCGTAAGGCGTGGGCGACGTGGGCCACCGCCTACGGCCTCGCGGTACAAGGGGCCTCGCTCCTCAAAAATTTTTAAGCATTGCTTTAAAGCGAGAATAAAATAAAAAACGATATAAATTAATTTTTCATTACTTAATATTAATCTTATTTGTATTTTTATGAATAAAAACTTGGCAGTGTTAATTGTTTTGTTTCGTTTTTATTATTTTATAAAATCCGTCTTCAGGTCGCCATAGAACCTCCATAGGGCATAGAAGCCATAGGGCCTCGCGAAATCCGTCTTGCCCACATCAAATTTAGGCTTGCCCCGCCACTGCTTCCAGGGGTCGGAAAAGATGCAGTTGGTAATGGCGGTATTGAAGATGCTTACTAGGAGATGGATAAGGGCAATGGGGAAAAGCTTGAGCACTCTGTAAGTGATACCATCTGCACCACTTCTTGGCATGGAGGACCTTGATGATCGACTCAACTTCCGGAGCCGTGACTGGCTCAAGAGAAGCGAGGGGAGGGAGAGAGGAGACTTCGTCGACTACCGTACCGCGTCCACCGACTCGCGGTGAGCGGGGTGGGCTGGGTCTACCTTGGGGGGCTATTCCTGCGCGTGAGATGAGATGAGATTTTATCTTGGTCACTCTCACACCTATGACGTTTCAAACGAGAGCAACAAAGACGAAAAAAAGTGAGATGAAAATCTTAAATCTCCGAATAGGGCCCCTGGTCTTGGTCGCCTCGAGGCTGTCGGCCAGGCACACGGCCTTTTCCACATCCTCGAAAGCGGGGGAGAGATTGGATCGTGTCAGGGGGGGCATGGATGACGCCTTGTCGGATTTCATAGATCGCACCAACTTCCAGTAACCCAGATGAGTTGGTTCGATCTCTGAAAGTAGTTTCTCCCACCTCTGATTACGGAGTTCGCGTGTGCAGATCTTTACGGCACGCTCGTAATACCGTATAGTAACTCTGTTCTCTTCGGTGGGAGTCCAGTCGTAAGCCCTAATGGCAGAGTGTTTTGCTCTCAGTAGCTCCCTCACATCCTTGGGAAGGGCCCAGCGTTGGTCGGCCTCGACTGGGACCTGCCTCGAGGAGCCGCCAATGGTGGTGTGAAGGTGACTATTGAGAGCGTCGAGGGAGACATCGTCGGGGGTGACGATGTCGTCGGGAATTCGGTCTAGGTCGGGTGAATTGGTTTCCTTTAGGCTCTCGCCTAAAAGCTTTCAATTCACCACAGTCCTAGTCGGGGGGGTACTGATATATGGCTGTGTCGGGGCCCAGTGACATCAGAACCGGTGGTCAGAGTCAAGCTCGTGTAGCACTTCTAACGAGCGTAGCTGGAGAGCATTAGAACAGCATAGATAGAGTTTATAGAAAATGTTATTTAAGTAAGTCCAGTGATGGCAAATCAGCTCTTTTTTAAGCTAAATTAAGCTCTATTTTCACATCTGCAGCTCAAAAAGTTAGATTTACCTAGTTTTAGTTTTTCTTAATGTACTATCTAAGGAGCTCTCTAGCTCCATAACTCTTTTTTTTTGTTTTTGGCTGCTTTGTGTCTCAAATACTTTTTGTTAGATTGAAGAAAATATTCCCCCACTAGTGAATGAAATAGGCTTTAATGACAAATTTATCGCTAGAGTTTATTTAAAGTGGAACATGATGATGAGTAACGGCTTGTGAAACGTAATCAAGTAAATACCTACAAAACCATAATTATCCGAAGTGTTACAATAAAAACACTAATCCTATCAAGGAATTGTAATCTTTTGCACCTTTCGATGCATAATTCAATAGCGTAAAAGTAACGTGAAGAGAGCTTTTAGCCTTAAACAATGTTATAAAAATCTTTCAGAACAAGACTACGGAGTGGCCAGCGTGGCGGTGGCGGTGGCGGTGGTGGCACAAAAATTCTGCCATAGCTGCAAATTCCAAATTAGTTCTAAGAAAAACGAAATAGTACAATGACACAAAAAATAACGAGTAATTGATGACATAAAACCAACGAATCTTAAGTTGGTGGATTACATCTTCAAACTTCGAAGATTATGGATTTGTCTCCAGTGTTTGAATGTACACTATAAAAGAAGTTTTGGTACTTAAAGTTTTTTTTTTATGTTAGCTCTATTTTAGCTTTTTATGTCACAAAATTGTATGACATGTTCATCTCCGACCACGTTTTGTTCGACATGTGACACGACCATACGATGTACAAAACTTTGCTGTATTTAATCGCCTGTACTTGTCAAGGCAAATCATTTATAGTCAGGGTTGTTTTAAGAAAAATAACGACGCCTTTTTAATTAGCCATAGAACCTAACCATTCCAAGTCGGGTTTGCTCTGATAGAGGAGTCGAGCAAGAGAGGTTTTGTCCGACCACACTTTGTATGAAATGTTTTTGCACAGCACGAGCATACTATGCCATGTACACGTACAAAACGTTAATCGTGCCGTACAAAACGTTGCTGTGAATTATTATAACCTGTACAAATTTTGTCCAGGCTAACTTTGTACAGCCAGGGCATGTACAACACGAGCATGCAAAGCAATGTTACGAAAAACGTGATGTACATAGCTGGGCTATACAAAGTTGTGCCGGACATAGTTGATGTCATACAAAACGCTCTCCCCCTTTTTTTAGGACTTTTTAACTCTTTTTGGCGAATCAGCGCTGGCAGCACTGAGTATGTCATAGTTAGATGGGAGAGTTTTGGCGGGAACCGAAAAGATGGTGTCGTGTTTTTGTATTATTTTCTAAAACTTGTGATTCTTCGAGTGTTAAAGTGTAATAATGGTGGATTATTAACGTTTACCGGTTCGTCAACGTGCACGAGTGTGGGCAAATGATACAAACATCGCGAAACGCGATTTTTCGTGTTCTCTACAAAACTTCACTTGAAATTTCAGTAAAGTATCCATAACTTTACTGGAATGGGGAAAGGGGAGGGATTCATCGTCTTCATCATCACCTCATCATCATCATCCCATCATCTGTTACTGAAGGAAAAATTATTACTAAGAATCCGACTGAAGGACGAGTATCCATGGTCATGAATAATTTAAAAAAAAAAAAAACATAGTTAGATGGAGTTTTGGCGGGAACCGAAAAGATGGTGTCGTGTTTTTGTATTATTTTCTAAAACTTGTGATTCTTCGAGTGTTAAATTGTAATAATGGTGGATTATTAACGTTTACCGGTTCGTCAACGTGCACGAGTGTGGGCAAATGATACAAACATCGCGAAACGCGATTTTTCGTGGTCTCTACAAAACTTCACTTAAAGTTTCAGTAAAGTATCCATAACTTTACTGGAATGGGAAAGGGGAGGGATTCATCGTCTTCATCATCACCTCATCATCATCATCCCATCATCTGTTACTGAAGGAAAAAATATTACTAAGAATCCGACTGAAGGAGGAGTATCCATGGTCATGAATAAATTAATAAAAAAAAACATAGTTATATCTATTGTGGCGCTCACCGGGCTAGGTACTTACACGTTTGAGGATTGTGATTGTGATTTTTAATGTTTTTATCTTCAAACTGACCTTAGTTTTTACTTACAATTAATTGTTTCAGCTGAATAAGTTACCATATACTATTGGGGTTTCGCTATAAGTGCATTGCAGGTAATTATTTTATTGTGATCTTGAGGTTATCTTCTACCATCTGAACTCAGCTTCTGAAAATATTATGAAGCAAGTTAAGTCCTCCTTACCAGTGCCCTACCAATTCATCCGCTATCCTTCAAGAACTGCTCACTTGCTCGTTATTAAAAGTATAATTACATGTTAATTTAGAATAATTAGAATACCATACATATCATTGGCATACCATATCAAAGTTCATCGAAAGACGTCCAGCAATGGGATTTGAGTGACAAAAAATACACTAACACCTAACTTGTAATTTAAACAATATTGTGATGCGATTTAGAGGCATGTGTAGATAATTACATGTGAATTGGAGTTTATAACCACTAACTATTGGGTCCATTACAAGCTTTGACCCATATAAAGTGTCTGTCACAGATGTATGAGAACCCTACATTAATACACCTATAATAACATGTACTTATTGCAAATTTCACAATAGTTTTGTTGTGCAATAATATTGAATACCCCTTTGAATCCAGGCATTCAATAGTATTCTGTCAATAACATTCACAAGCCATTTGCATCCATATTTTTGTGCAAGCAGCATCGCTAATGGCGAAGTTTTGGCTGCAGCCCTGCTGGTGATTCTACTTACAAAAGACAAATATTGTGCAATTCTAAGCCCACATGCTGCAAGGGAATAATATTGGGCAATGAAATTTAAGGTCATTCAAACTTTCTTTCAATCATTGCGCAATTATTTAATACTAAACCCTCTGCGGCCCATACACCTACAATTTTACTGCAAATAGACTGTAGCTTAAATGTAAATCAACAAATACATTTTTTAATAGATGAGTCCCAAAAATACACAAAACTGCCTAAATACTACTGCCTACACTTCATATCCTTGTGGCAAATAATAAAATAAGTTACACAATAAGTCCTGAGAATCTGCTAATTTTACTAGCGCTAACACACTTGAAAACTAGGCCATGAGACCAATGACAATAAATATGGGGATATAAAGATGGTGATCCATAAATAATCAGTGAGTTGGTAAGTAGCTGCTGCACCCACTCTGTTGATCTGATTGCTGCTGAACTTCACTGGTTCACACCCTGGGGTAATCTGAAGATTGCCTGAAAATTTCATCATAATATCTACAGTCATTTTGGAGTCCATAGGGATTATTTATTTATTATTTATTATCCACATACACACATTATTTTTAAAGTTATAAATATATTTGTGGATCTACATAAATTGATCAAATAAAGGTTATTTACTCTGTCGGTATACACATTTTCAGGATGCCTCCTAAAAAGGTAGAAGAACCAGAGAAGAAGCCCCTCATTGGGAGGGTGGGCACCAACTTGAAGGTTGGCATAGTCGGAGTACCCAATGTTGGCAAATCAACTTTCTTCAATGTGCTGACCAAAAGCCAAGCTGCAGCTGAGAATTTCCCATTTTGCACCATTGATCCTAATGAGAATAAGTATCTTTTTAGTTTTATTAGAGTAATAATTTTTAATCTTTATTGGATAGATACAAGCCAATACCACATTAGAAAAACAAAAATTACATAAGCTATAATTATACAGATATAGCAGATATATATAGAAGGTAGCTTACAGTACCTATGTACATTAAAGGTTCAAAGTACATACATATTCGGCTTATGTTAACAAGTAGGTTGGTCCACAGAACCTACACTAAGCAGAGCTTATGTTGCAGGTTTCTGTATACCTCGTTCACTATTAACATTGGGCTATATCAAGAATTTTTAAATTAGCAGATAAAATTTCGATTTAAGATTCAAACTAAAATTTGTGACCCAAGAAAAATTAGTTCAGACAATCTGTTCAATCTGTCAGTTTAAAAAAAAACTGTTAATGTGACTGGAGTAATTGCTGTGCTTAAGGGGTTAAGATGCGCCAATGACATTTGGCATTCGGCGCTCAGCTGGTTTTAGCGCCTCTAGTGATCAACGCTCGAAGCTTTTGAACATTGAGCTAGCATTTCTCAAAGACAAACAAATTCAGACGAAACACCGTGAAAAAAATATTTTTGCCTAAAAATGAAAGCCCTCTGTGATGTTATGCTTTATTGTAATGTTTTTTTACTAAATTATTTGAAGCCAACGGCGTTTTAAAGTTGAGCCTTATAAGCAGCATGAGCGCGGTAGTTTGTTTATAAGTATAGGTAGATTAAGTATGTACTCACAAATATCCCGCATCTAAAGGTTTTGATTCCCTTTGGTCGTGCGTGTAAAATCTTAAAAAAACAATCGTAGACCACGGACTCTCTGAAGTGTGAGATATTATCTTGGTCCCTCTCACTTTTATGATTTTTCAAACGAGAGAGACATTGACCAAAAAATATCTCGTGCGTAGGAATAGGGGAAATAATATAATATCGTAAGAATGGCCCTGGAGGGCTATTCTTGACGCGTGAGATGTTTCTTGGTCACTCTCACTATGACTTTTAAAACGAGAGAGACATTGATCAGAAAATATCTTTCGTAAGAATAGGGCTCCTGATGGGCATCCTAAGAACTCCGGTACCAGGGATAAATTACTCAACCTATCCTAAACCAATGCTTACAACATTTCAAAAATCTCATAACAAAAAACATATTTACTAGGACTAGCAGAGCTGTTCAATCGACGGCCCGCTTAAAAAATGTATTCTACGAGTTGGTAGTACTAATCTGTTTTACATAATCAGCAGGTAGTATAAAAATGACTAAAATGATTGAAAACATAGTGGACCTAGAACTTACAACCTCATTATTATCTCGATAGTTTCTTGCCTGATTTTGCTGATAATTATGTTCCTACTCGAAGTTAAAAACGCGTTTGTGTTTAATATCTTTTTCATCACTCTCACTCGTAAAAAGGACTTTATTACATCAGTTTTAGATCATAATCCGAGCTATTAAGCACGTGTGCTGTTACTTTACCATTATCGCACTAGTAACTAAACTAGACTTTTTTTTAAATAAATCAACAAGAGTTTTTTTTTACTTTTCTTAAATTCTTGATTTAAAGTATCATAACTACGTAATAACAGTAAATAAACATTATTTTTTTAATCAAAATATTGACAATTAATTAGGTATGATAATTTAAACAAAGTACTCGCTTTATTATTATGCCTAGTAAAATTTTGATAAGTGGAAAAGCAGCAAAATGCGCATACATTTTCAGAAAAATGTATTGACTAATGCAAGTCTGTGTTTTTTCCCCTCGCATGTGTGATGAAAAACGTCACATGAAACGCGTGTGCGTTAATAATTTACACTATTGGCTCCATTAGTGGGCTCGCATACGGCTCGCGCTATAATACCGCCTCGAGTGTAATAATCTTAGCACAAAAGTGTCATAATTTACGATATAAAAAACTACACTTTGACTTAATTTTGTTTACTTAATTTTTTTAGTAAACTGATTTTCAATAAAAGTCAAGTTAGAAGATGTTTTAAGTGATCATTGTAACAAAATTAAAGCGACTTCCAAACCACAAATAAGCACTAATATTAATTAATATAATTATTATAAGCGCTACCCATCTATTTGAAGTCGGTGCCAGCCAAGTCTTATAGGTAGAAGAAGAGGGATACTACTTACAAGTATCTACCTAATTACTACATATACATAGTATCTATATACTGCCTACTTGGCTTGGCTGGTTCCGAGTAGTAGGTAATTCCTACTAAACATTCAGACTGAAATATTTGGCATAGTACGAGTAACTCCTAGTACTTCTACCTATTACCAACAAGTATATAACCTACTTACTACACAAATTGTAACTATCTACTCCATATTAGACTTGGCTACCTATTAGATTTAGCTTGGAGGCCGAGTTAACGGCTTACCTACCCGCTACCCTTGCCATAGACACCTGTCTGAGCGTGACGTTTTAATCGGACAGTGCCAGCCAAACCCAGTATAAAGACAATTGCCAATGCCAACTAGATAACTGTTGCCCGTACCATGGTCTGGCAATATGATGATGGTAGAGAGAAGGGTGCAGGTTCGGAGTGGGACCTGTGAATGACAAATACAAGAAACTAACGGAACGAGCTTTTTTTTATCTACGCGTACGAAATCGTGAGCAACAGCTAGTAGTTAATATAGTAAAAAAATCCTCTCTAGCTGGACTAAAGGGGTCTTAGATTGGATATTGAAAAACCTTTTGTAGCTGAAATACATGTATAGTGCTTAGATTTTAGCAAACACCAAAAAAATAATCAAAATAAACCGAGAATCAAAAAATATCAATAAATCAAATGCTTTAAAGGCAGTAATCGCTCAGATTAACACATCCTTAATCTAACACATGAAAATCAAATGTTGGTTTTATAGATGAAACATAAATTCGAGCGAAGCTTGCAGTTGGGAGTTTCCAAGCAAAGAGATTAACATTGAATGAAAACTCAGAATAAGCACTGTAAGAAGAGTTTATTTGAAAATTGAACTAGCTACCAAGAAAAAAATACGAGCACGTGCTCCTCGAGCTGCACGAAATTTAAAATAAAAGACTGTACCTTACTAGTACCTTTTTATTAGTTATGAGAGAGTATAATATTAGACAGTATTTTTAGAAGAGGATTCGCTTCTAGGATAAAGCAGTGTTTTTGTCTTGGGCGGCTTGAACCCCTCGCTGCCCTCAGGACTCATCTTCCCTTGCTGCGCTCGGGAGTTAACTCTAGATTCCCTCGTTACGCTCAAGGTACAATAAGCCGCCCGCGACGTAAGGCACTGCTTTGTGCCCTCGGTACATAATTTACTATTGTTACTCTTTATTCACAAAAAGGTTAATTTAGAAGCAAGACCTGTTTGCTTTTCTCCAATCAAGTCTATCGATTGTTTGGCGCAACCAAAACCATTGGGTCTTGATATTTCCTTAAATTTTACGAAGAAGAAGCTAATGTTATAATACGCCAATAACTTTTGTCTTTCTGTTCTTGTTCTACTTCTTCTTCGACGATGAGATTTGGCAATGAAGACTGATATTGTTGTTCCTAAAAACAATATTAAATAATAATTAATTTGCAACCATACTAAGTCCCAACGCTCGTATCAATAATTTATTTATGTATATTGTGTACACGAAAAAAAAATGATTACCAGTTTATTCGAAGGTGAAAAAGTCCCTGTTCCTCGGATGCTCTGATAACTTTCGGATGATTTTGAACTAGGCATCTGTAGATAAAAATATAGGATAAGTTTTTAGTACTGAAACGGAAGTTTTTCACTCGCGCTTCGCGCTCGCTAAGTGAATGGTTGTACTGGCGTCACGCATGCCCATAGCAGTTCAGCGCCACTCTGATTATAAGTAGTGGCTCTATGAGCAACGTCTCACAAATTACATATCTCCGCTATTTTAAATAAAACCTAAATTTACAAAATTTCACAAATATCGGTTGAGAAATGCGATCTGTAGTGGAAAACAATCGGACATCCGTGCAATCAGACGCTGGACGCCGGACATACGATAACTTTAGCAATAGCATTTCCACTTGGCATAGCTCTGACTATGCACTATGCTTGTCACCCTAATAATATAAGATGTTAAATGTCTTTTAACTCACCTTAGTTCAGTACTTGCATTTTTTGTTGGCTGAACGCTTGTGTTTAAACTTTGATAATTTCGTTGATCTCTGTTTCTGAAAAAATGAAATAGAGCAATTTAAAGATATTAATTACACAATATTCATATTACTCAAAGCGTCTCGTTTGTCTCTTTCCATGATACCATAAAATATAAAACAATTACCAATCTATAATCCCAGTTTAAAATATATTATTATTCTAGTCTTCATGCAATAGAGACTAAATTAAAATAATTATTAAGACTAGATGCAGGTTGGTATCAGTTACCAAAGAAATTGTTGTAAATAATAAATATAAATAAATAACAATACATACAATAGTGACTCTGTGAGCTGGTGATCTCGTCAAAAAGGTTTTTTGGAAATTTTCCAATTATGCGGAGATATATCTTTTTTTAAATCACATCTATGCCATATTGAAAAATTTCCAATAACCGCCTAGACAAGAAAAAAATATTTTTAAATATCGGACTTACTCACAAAGTTTCAAGAGAATAGGTTAAGAAATGCGACCTGTAGATTAAGACAGGTCTGGACTGGACAGAGATCCGGACAGAAATCCAGACGGAATTCGGACATACGAAAGCATTTTCGTCGAATCTGAAGCATAGACGCTTCGCTCGCTAACGATTTTTCGCTCGGTTATTGTTGTAAGAAAATGTAATAACTTTTCTTTCGAATTCAATGGCCATAACTCGGAACACTACTTTCTGAATGCAAATGCTTGAATTTTTGTATTAAATACTATTTTTTACAAAAAAATACTTTATTTTGATCAAAGTGACTGATCAGAGTGTTAGTAAGCATATTCTTTCAAATAAAAAATAAATGACGAAGTTATGCTGCAACAAACATTTCGTAAAATTTATACAATGTAATTGAGTGCGTCCTAATTTTTGAAGTCGGTTAACAAACCAGGATAAGTTAGAAAAATATGCTCACTACACTGCTAAAAATAATAATGTATTGCGGACCGTGGTTGGTCAGCTATAACATAAAAATGTGATTGTTTCTAGTTTAGGTAGGTTAGTTTAGGAAATGTGCTATACCAAAAACAAAAAATAGTATTAGTCATTTACACCGTTCGCACGCAACGACCGCTTTCCGATATTGACATCGTAAGTACACATAATAATTATCATTATTTTATTTTTACCCGATTGTTCAAGAAGGATTATTTATTATTATTAACTATAGAATACTCCCCATTTCTATGTTATTAACTAGGTGTTGGGGCATCAGCAAGTATGCCACAGTTTCAATTTGAAATGGCTTAGGTATATTGACCTTAGTATAATTTTTGTGAATAATTGAATCAAATGAAATCACGAGAAAAAAAAACAGCTGTTTCATACAGAAAGCTCATCGATCGTCGACAAAATGTAAGCAGATGCTTTTTTCCCCGATTTATATTACAAATAAAAAAGTTTAAAAAGTAATCGTTGTTTATAATGAAGAGTACAATGACCCCCGTTTGGCTTAGTACACCCTATACCGATAACCCTGTGCAATGTACTAATATGACACATATAGGTACATTTGTACATAACAAGAAAAAAAGCACAGTTCTGACAAGTCTTGCACTTGGATAATTATCATGAGCAACATGTACAATGGGGCCCGTGCCGTGGCGTGATGATTGTAGTACAGCACGACGCTGCGCGACCGCGGCTCGTATCACAGCAAAATAAGGTTCATGGTCGCACAGCGTCGGCGGCTAAATCCAACAATCATCGCAATAAGGTGTAATGGACGGTGAAGCCCTGAGAGTTAACATAGGTCGGAGGACACGTCTGTAGTTTTCTATTAAGTATTTTTATCAGGAAAACAAACGTCAGACCGAATCATATGCCACTAAAAACTCAGACACTAGGGTTAGTCACTTCAGTCTACACAATAAGAACAAACGGGTAAAAATATTTATGTGGTAATTAAATATTAATAGGTAGGTAGGTACTTACCACTTAGCTACCTAGTTGGAGTCCAATTTTTTTGTTACGCCTAGCTGCCTTGGTGACATCTCCCATTTTCATCGGATCAACCTTCTGTACCCTCTACTCACAACGCGATCAATTATTGTCCAAATATTTTCACTAGTAGTAAAGTCACTAAAAACTTATCAAATGTCTTGAAAAACTACTTTTTTTGATTGTCTCTGGATAATTAAGCACTGTTTAATTGATGATTTACGTACAAATAGAAAAAAAATGCGAAAATATTTTTCGGCAAGGCGAGTACGTCCTTCTTTCGTGAGGCGCTGGCGCCGACTGGCCCGTCCCCCGCAAAGGAGCTCGCGGGTGTCAGTGGTCACGTGATCTGACGAAATACTTCAAAATAACACAAAATATTACTAAACTAACTCAATTTTAGCTCTAAAAATATGGTAAAAGGACGATCAATCATATTTTTAATTTCCTATCCGAAGGTGTAAAAATATATAGTAACGTAATCTCCGTAAGCACGGTATTGCACGCCATGAGAACGAAAACAACGTTCATTTAATATTTTTTTACTCGCTATCTAGTAAGTAATATAATATTTTAATCAGGCTAATTAATAGGTAACAGAATGATCTTATTGGTGATATTTTTTCATATCGGTAGGGTCCGTAGCTTCTTCACTATTACGAGTTGAATAGACGCATTTGGCGAATATTCAAGGCTTAATCCTTTACTCTCTTTGGTGTCATTTTTTTACGTTTGTCACAATAGTTCTTTTAATTCTCTTCAAATAATTTAACTTCTGAGCTTTGAAGCTTTGTTACAAACTTTCAGCGCCATCTATCTACTTTCATTTGCTTCGAGCTAAATGTCTTACCAACCAGCTATTTATACATAAATCATGAATAAAACCTTACTTACATAAAAAGAACAAGTAACATCTACAAAACATGAACAAAACTTCATAAATTGAGTGATTTATTATGTCATTCATAAAAATGTCATTAATAATTTATGAAGTAATTCAAAATGATTGCATTTGAAAAATACAAGAAAAATATTGAAATAAAACATGGTACCAAAGTAGTGGATGTTAATAAAGCTGCATCATACACTGGTGAAATTGACATCTTGAAAAAATATACTGACAAAGAAAAAGATGAATCGAAGCAACCTTTAGCTGCTGCTGTTGTAGGAGTAAACAATACTGCTGCTCCACTGCCAAAAAAACTTGATTCCCTTAATCCATGGACTGATATTGATGCAATACAGTTATTCCTTAGAACAAAACCTACCTGCTACTTAATACTTGGTAAACCCGGAGCAAATGCAAACATGCTCGGCGAGGCATTATCAAAAAAATATCATTGTATTCACTTATGCCCCAAAAATATTATCAATGATGAAATTGATCAAAAGAGCCCCACAGGAGTAGCTATTGATCTCAACATGAGACACAACAAAGCTGTAACATTTGAAACTTTCTTTAAAATGTTGCAAATAAAATTAGAGTCTTTAGTAATTCAACATAGAGGGTATGTCATATCTGGTTTCCCTTTATTGACCTGCAGTAGAAGTCCACAATATTTGATCAACACTTTGCATGGTGAGGAATCCATTGCAGTTGTAAGTGATATATTGTTTGACACAATAGCTAATTTAAAAAAAAAGAAGAAGAAAAAGCCCCGATTATCAACTGACTCTCCGGGTACTTCAATAACTAGCGACGTTGTTCCTGGTGAAGATGACGCTGTTGAAGAAGAAGCAGAGCCTGAAGAAGAAATTGACGAAGAAGAGGAAGAACTGAAAGTGGAACTTCCAAAGTTTTTGCTCAATACCTGTTCTGATGTGATATGTCCCACAAAAGCACATTATAACACTAAGAAGATTGTATTACTGAAACAGCTAAATGACTTATTTAGTATTAAACTAAAACCCAATGTAGTAATATACCTCAGTTGCCCAGATAAAACATTGATGTTGAAAAAGTCTCACACATACATTAACTACATGACTCAACATATAACCATTGAACCTTTTGCTTCACAAGCATCAACTGAAATCAGATGGCCTCCACGATATACCACTAATGAAGACACTTTTCTTATCGAAAATCACTCCTTCGTCTCAAAATACGCTGTTAGACTGCCCATGAATTTTCAGCACAAATCTCTTGAGCAGATGTGTAATTATAATCGCGATATTTTACCTTTCCTTGAAAAAAAGCTGAAAGAGTTCGATCCCTACTATGTCATAAAAGTTGATGCCCGAAAAACACTTCATGAAATGATGCATGAAGTTTCAGAAAGGATCTTTCTAATGGCAATTAAACCAGTTATAATACCAGAACCTCTTTATATGGATGAACCCCCAGATGAAATGGAAGAGTTTTGGAAACTGGTTGGAGAACTTAATGTTATTCACAGTGGCGCTGCACCTTTTAATAGGCAAGCTTCACCATGGTTAAACAGATGTCCAGTTGAGCTGAAAAAAAGAATAAGTGAGAGAGGAAATCCGAAACTCGCTATTGCCTTTATGAAACATGTTTACCTTGCTGCTTCTCTTGATAACCTGATAACCTTTTATAAGAATCCACGTCCTTTTCTTAAATTAAAATATCTTGAACCAACGTGTAGAATTATAGTCATTGGTACGAAGCTAGCTGGTAAAACGATGATATCAGAGTGTTTTTCATGGTTATTTGATACTCCAATCATAAATTACGATGAAATTCTTCAAACAGAGATAACAAAAAAGTATGATGTCTATGCTAAAACGATTTTGTCTGAAATTATTGCTACAATTGAAGACGATCGCTTCACTAAGTGGCAAAATGCAGAAATGGAAAGATTTGCCAATTTAGATAGATGGTGTCATTCGGCTGTAGTGTTGCTTAAAAAGTACATTACTCTTCTAAAAGAGTATTTACTCAAGAAACAACAACACCAAGAAAAAAATTCACAATTCCAAAAAAAAGATATAGATGAGGAAACAGAAGAGCCAGAAGAAATAGAAGAGCCTGCAATAGATACGGCATTCATGAACAAATTTAATATCTTCAGAAGTAATCTTTCCTTTTTACCGTTTTTAGACAATTTAGAGGAATGCCAAAAGACTTTGTCAGTTGAAGTAATTTCTATTTATGCTCCGAAAGAATGCCTAACACCAATAGTAAAGCCAACATTACCTCTGCTGGGTGATAAAGATGTTACAGACGCAATTGCAGCATATATTGACGCAAATGACCTGCAAAAAGAAATTTATCCAACCACAGAAGAATTAATGAGTACCATAACGGGTATGATTAATTCAATAGATGCGCAACATCAACAACGAACCAACATGGATGAAATGTATGGAAAATATATATTTGATGGCTTTCCTTCAGATGCAGAATATTGGAACATCTTGGCGGAATCAAAATTGTTACCTGATTACACAGTAGGACTTGTAGAAAATCGAGAAATTGATCCGGATCTACTAGAACATTATAAAATTATTAGTAATTGTATGAAACATCATTGTGAAAGATATTCATTAGCTAATGATGCTCTTATAAAAACAAAACTAAAATTGCAAAAACCACCTGCATCCAAAAACTTAGACATAGATATCATTGTTCACGATTTCATGAGGGAATCGAGTTTTGTTGAAGAAAAAACTTATGAAATTGTTGATGGCCCTGAAGAGGAACGATGGGCATCGTTTGTTCAAACAATAGAAAAATTTAAAGAAGACTGGGATAGTATAAAAAACAAATTGGAAGAGTACAACAAATGTTTTATTGACGTTCAACTTGAAAACAAATCCGACGTTGAAATCGTTGAAGATGTAATGCTCAAATTAAGGAAATCCTATTATTTAACATGCGAAGTAAATGAAGATGAAGAAGTTGAAGAGCAAGACGAGGAACAGGAAATTCTTAAAGATATCGTTACATATAATAACTCTGTGTATTTTGGTGAAACTAGTAAGTATTGTCCGATTTCTTTTTACAAACATGGAGTGCTATGGGAAGGAAAACCAGAGTTCAGTGTGAAATTTGACGGTAAACTGTATCGTTTATGCACCGAAGCAAATTTAGAAATGTTTCAAAATGATGTAACTAAATATCAATCGTACAATAAGCCGTTTAAAACGCTACCATGTTTGCGTATTTGTGTCATTGGCGGCATTGGAAGTGGAAAAACTAGTGTTTCGAAATTATTAGCTAAAGAACTTGGCTTGATTCATATCGATCTTTCTGAAATATTGAACGATATGCTAATGCCGAAACATTTCAAAAAGGTTGGTATTTGGTATGAGAATAGTTTCACAGATGGTCCTATAGATGATGAAGCAGTTGTCGAATTTCAAATGGATGAGGAAAATGAAAATCTAATTTCCGACATAATGTCTAGCGAAACAGAGCTGAGAAAAATGGTGTATAATTATTTTGAACGTGGTTCACAAATACTTCCTCAACTAATGCAGAAACTGATAACCAAACTCTGGTTTCAGGATCCTTTTGTGAATACTGGATTTGTTTTAGATGGATATCCAAAACTAACTACTGACGTAGAAGATATGATAGCATGTTATTGCATACCAGATTTAGTTATTGAATTAGAAAGCAGTGCGGAGAACACTCTTACAAGGCATGCAGATGATATGTTCAAAACTTGGAAAATTCAACTTAACGTTGCAAAAGAAAAGGCCAAACAAAAACTTATGAAAGAAAAAAATGAATGGATGGATTTTTTGACCAAAAATATCGTTGCCAAACTTATTATTGACGAGATTATTGAAACTATGTTTTTTTCTTCAGATCCTATAAAAGGATTATCCAACGAAAGCGTAATAATAGACGCAAATCCTACAGGATCTATTATTGACGCAAATTTATTTAATACATTTAATGAAATGAAACAAGCATTTCCCGAACCAGTTGACCAAAGTGAATGGGAAAAGGCCGAAGATGTACGAGAGCGAATTGAAAGTAGGCTAGAAAGTATATTCGAGAGTGACGATGAAAACATTCAGGCCCTAAAAGACCTCTTACTTGAACAAAGAATAAAAACTGTTTCTGTCGATGCAAACAAATCTTTAACCAAAGTTATCAGGTTAGCCTTATCTAAATTAACGAATTTAAGAAACAGAAACGAATCATTTTTCGAAGAAACGTTCGTCGTCAGTCCTGACATAGCAGAAGTGTTACTTTTAGATGGACTTTGCATTTTGAGTGATAAGTTTAATAGAATTTGTCCCGTATTCATATTCGAAAACCCAACCGCGTATAAGCAAAGCTTGTATAAGATAAACAAACGTATAAACAATGTGTTTCCCGTTGTTCATCGATCCTACATGTATTTTATTTATGGAAAAGAAAGCCTAGAGAAGTTCCGTTCAAACCCTTTAAAATATGTTGTGAACAAGAATGTTTGTAACTATGCAAGGTACCCTTTGAGAATCAGTGTTATCGGAGCACCGAAGTCGGGTAAAAGCACGTTATGTGCAAAACTTGCGAAGCGGTATGGTTTAATATGCCTATCAAGAGGAATAGCCGTGCGCAATGTCTTAGATAATAAACACTGGACTGAATTGGGACTTAAAATGTCCATAGCCTTAGATGCAGGAGAATGCATAAGCACAGAACTTGTTATGAAAGCTGTTCAGATGATGGCAACCGATCATCGAACAATAACCAATGGTTTTATATTTGATGGATTCCCCGAAACTGCAGCGGAGGCAATGGAACTGGTTAGAGATGGCTTCTATCCTGATATTGTGTTCGATATATCGGCTGATATCCAATACGTAGCGGAAAACTCGCAAAAGGAAATTTACTACGATATGCTAAAAACAACCCCGCCATATCCCCGTCCATTTATAGAGAACAAGTACATGAAATGGCAGGAACAAACCTTCAGTATTAGAGATTGGATCAAAAGTGACTACCAGAATTTGTACCCACTCGACGGGAATACATCGAAATGGAAATGTTTGGAACAAGCCGTCAACGTTATCACTGATTTTATTACAAAAGTACACCATTATTTGAGCCTAGTTGACACCGATGTCGTTCCTGTTGATTTTTTGTGTATATCGAATGAGGAATTCGAAAGCAGAATGTCTCTTTACAAGCATATGTGTCCTTTATGTTATGTTGGTCATAACCTTAGACATAATGGAAACCCAGTCATTAAGAAAGGCGTGGTACAATACCAAGGTCAGTTTTTCTGGATATGCCCAGATCATATAGATAAAGTGCTGAAGAATCCTTTATATTTGAAGCCGCAAAAGGTTCATCATATCCCAGAACTGCCACTCATCGTGAAAAGAGTCAACATGGCACTTGTTTACGAAAAGGGGATTTGTATAGTGACATACGCTGAACACCTACCTACTCAAATGCTAGTAGTCGGCACTATCAAATACGCTGCAAGCTACAAGGGGAACAGGTATTTGTTTTGTAGCAAAGCATGTCATGATAAGTTCCTGATAAAGCCACATCTGTATTATGACATCACTGTGTTCAGGAATGCGACGGTATCAAGACCGCTGACTTTGCAAGGCTTGCCAAATATCGGTTACCTCGAGCAAACCGTGGGCATATTGATTACGGAAGCGTGCGTGTCTGCGACTGTTCATAGACCAAAATATCCGGGGCTCACCTATCAATTGTCGGCTTTGCTGTACATTGCTTTGTATTTCAAAACGCATAATCCAAAAATAAGTGGGGATAAGTTGAAAAAGTACAAAGCAGTGTCGAAGTTGTTTGATGCTAGGTGTAGACTCATAACCCACGTGGGTTTGTTCCTTCGTTCAATGGATAATCCATTTGCGACGTATCCCAAGTGTTGTGGTTTCGTCAAAAGTGAATCGGGTTTAACGACGAAGTCATCTAGTTACTATACGTCCTCTTCGTCTGAATCTTAGCTTTTATTAACCTTGAAGTCGCGGCGTTAGTTGTTATTCTATTATATTTCACTATTAATTAAATCGTTATTAAAGTAACCGTTCGTTTTATTTGCGCGAAGCATGATGGCCAAAGCATTATTGCGAAGGTAATATCTTCCACCATTACCATTTTTTTTTTCAATTTGAATGTGTTTAGGTATCTAACAGTGTTTTGTATTGTTTCAGCAAGTAGGGTACCAGTGCCGGACGAGAGGTTCGATTACCTAGTAGAGTACCACAAGCCCGCAAGGTAAAACCAATTTTATCCTAGTTTCCAAAATAATAAAAAAATACATATCGTATTATTTTACTAATGGCCCTGTGAGCTGGAGACCTCGCGACTGGCGTCTGTCCTCCTGTACAGGTAACATTCCTCAACCGTTTCTCGTGAAACTTTGTGAGTAGGTTCGATAATTGTACAGATTTTTTTTGCTGGATCAGTTTTTGAAATAATTCCAAAAACTGCCTTGACACAATATTTCTTTATAATTATTGCTCCTACTCACAAACTTTCAAGAAAATCGGTTATGAAATGTGACCTGTAGACGAAGACAGAAATCCGGACATACGAAAGCTTTTTTGTACTTTCAAGTAAGACAACGCTCACCAGCGAAGTCGCTCACATTGGTGATTAGATTGATTAACGTATGCGCACCGCTGTGAACCTAAACTTACCTACAGAGTGACAAAGTGCAATTTCAATTTTTTTTATGACTATTGCACTTCCGTAATCATTCTTAAGTAACTAATAATTTCCTTTGTATTATGGATTCATTTAAGAGCTAATGATGTAGACAACCTCCATATGTAATGGAATTTATGATTTGCTTTGTCTATCTATTGAATAAATCAGTCAAAAGTGACCCCTTAAAAATGCGGATATTTTTTATACCTCTATTTTAGCTTGAGAACGTTTTTTTAAAAAAACCAAGAACTTCATCATAATCTGACAATTGGTTTTCAAGAAATTTGAGTTTGTATGGAAATTCAGAGCGTCGCGGCCCTCTTAAAACTACCGTTCGTTTATTTGAAAATTGGTCCACAATCTCAGTACACTCATATCGGAAAAATTGAATGTATGGTGAACAAATCTTATTTAGAGGACTGATAGTTCACGACCTTCCGACTCTAGGCGGAGTTCGATTGCTTTATGAGCAGGAGGTGCGATTGCCGGCCGAATGTTTGTATGGAAATTTAAATATCTTTTCCGGGTCTGGGTAGTAATTGTCCACGTCTTTGTTGGTGTTACATGACATCCCCGATACAGGGAATTATTATGGAAAGCCATGTGTATAAAGCGTTAATAAAATTATCCTAACTAGTATTATACATGCGAAAGCTAGTTTGTTTGTTTGTAACACTTTCACGCCTTAACCACTCAACCAATCATTATGAAATTTTGCATACATTTTGTCAGAGGTACAGAAAGGGATATAGGGTACCTTTCTTCCCGAAATAATTAACAGTTCCCGTGGGACCGCTGCTGAAACGCAGGGTGCAGTTAGTATTACCAAATATTTTATTACAATTTTAGCAAAGTTCCTGCGTTTTTGAACGTGGTGGACATAGCAGGGCTGGTGCGCGGCGCGGCGGAGGGACAGGGGCTCGGGAACGCCTTCCTCTCACATATCAAGGCTTGTGATGCTATCTTCAATCTTTGCCGTAAGATATTGTTTTACTTATCCTACTAATATTATAAACGCGAAAGTTTGTAAGAATGGTTGGATGGATGGATGGATGATTGTTGCTCTTTCACGGCTGAACAGATCTGGATGAAATTGGCACAGAGATAGATTATAGTCTAGAATAGCACATAGGGTACTTTTTAACCGCGGGTGAAACCGCGTGGCGCAGCTAGTGAAATTATAAAGGGAGCCTTAGAAACTATCCCACCCATAGGCTATCTCCAAAAAAATGAAGTCAGGGTTTCAACATTGTAAACATTGTTTGAACAGAATAGGGCAGCGCATATTATGTAATGTATTATTTCGTTTCATTTCTAATTTTTCCGCGGGGATTAATATGGGTACTAAGAATCACCTACACGTATGATTCGCCATTTAAATCATCGTATAAGATATCGGTTTCTGTAATTGGGTTCACACGAATTAATTTATTGTCTCTTGCCTTCACTATCCTAGTAATTATGTGAGACCTATGGCGTGACTATGGGATCTAGGTGATTGTCTTTGGTAATAAGTAACTACTACCACCCACAACCTCAAGGTAGACCGGCGATCTGAAGAGGGTCGTGGGAAGCCGCTGGATTCGAGCAGCGCAAGACCGGTCGTTGTTGAGATCATTGGGAAGGCCTTTGTCTAGCAGTTGACGTCTTCAGGCTGAGATGATGAATGAATAAGTACTATTTAGCCTTCTTCTTCTTCGTACTCTTCATTACTGAAGATCGTGTTCTTCTTGAAACACCTACATCGAAGTGTTCACCAACCAGCTACTTTCACACCACTCTGTCTTTAACTGATCTCAAGGTATTACTACTGACATGTCCATGTATAGTTACTAATATGTCAAAACCATTTCAACTTCCCTAGGCGCGTTCGACGACGAGGATGTGATCCACGTAGACGGCGATGTGAACCCGGTGCGGGATCTCGAGACCATCGGCGAGGAGCTCCGGCTTAAAGATGAGGAACAACTGATGGCCAACTTCGAGAAGCTTGACAAAACAGTCGCGCGCGGCGGGGACAAGAAACTCAAGCCGGAATACGTACGTTTACTGTTGTATACTAGCTGCGCCCTGCGGTGTCACTCTCGGTTAGATAGTAGCCTATGTGTTAATCCAGGATATGAGCTTTCTTCAATCTTTCCATCTGTTTGAGCTTGAAGAAGTAACAATATGATCTCGTGAAATTTTTAAAGCTCGTATCTCGTCTCGTCTAATGAGCAGCTGAAGTTCGTCACTCTTCAAGCGATTCTGTTTCTGGAATAGTTTCTAGAAGCGACTTCTACTTGTCCAGGGCTCCAGGACTATCCACTAAGGCTATACAAACTTATTAATGTGGTTAATTTTTTTCAGGATGCACTTGCAAGGATCAAAGCCGTCTTGGTGGACGAGAAGAAACACATTCGTTTTGGCGACTGGAGTGCTGCCGATGTAGGTATTTCAAAATGCACTAATTCAATGTAATTTTAATACTAGTTCAAAGTTTTTTTTTCTTATAAACTCGAAATACTTTCAGATAGAAGTTCTCAACAAGTACCTGTTTCTGACGTCAAAGCCTGCCTTGTACCTGGTAAATTTATCTGAAAAGGACTACACTAGGAAAAAGAACAAATGGTAGGTATATATTTTTACACTTAAAAGTCACGAAGTCACGAAGCCAGAGGGAGCGGGTTCGCACCCAGCCGACGGCACGCACCAATTTGTTCATTGTGTGACCATATATGTGCGTATTGTATGTCTTCTGCTACATGACTGGAGCCCGGTGTATGGCGACAGGCTTGCCCCACACATTTGGGACTGAATATCGTCCAGCGAAGTGTGGGTGTTGTGTTACACCTCTGCCAGCCCCCTCGGGGGAAAGGCGTGACGATATGTTAACTATAGACGTCGCATTTTTATTCTGCTAAGCGTATCAGCATCTTCTGCTTCAGCAGTGGCTGAAGAGGGGTAGAAGTAAATGCAAATTGACGGTCGAACGTAGATCTATATTCTATTTGAAGGAAGTTCACGTGAGTTAGAAAGAGAGAAAAGACGCTAATTAAAAGGTCGTTGTGTTGTCTGGCGGTCATTACGATTAATTTCTTACTAAGCTCAGGGGGCGTACCACGAATACTATTTTGATAGTTAACGTAAACATTTTCGTTTGGCTCCACACATTTAACCTAGATCCTTAGCGTTTCCGCTAGGTGCGCTTTATACAATACGCACATTTAAGTCCGCTGGCTGTTCCGTCGGCTGGGTTTGTACCCGCTCCCTCTGGCTTGACAACCATTTAGTTGGCTTCTAAAAAAGACGATCTAAAAGGAGTTTATGTCACAAAGTAGGTTTATTATGGTATTGAGCTAAACGAAAACGAAAAAAGTTTTCGTCTAACAAAACCGTTTCAGGGCGCAGAAGCGCTACTCTGACCCGTGAGATATGCCTGTCACTCTTTCTCGTTAAAAAAGTATTAAAAATGAGAGCGGTCGAGATGATATCGCTGGTGTTTGAACAAGGTTACATGCAGAATGTAAATTCGAGCTAAAAAAACTAAAAAAAAATGCCCCATATTTCTTATCTTTATTTATTGTAGTATAGTGCGAGTGACAGCCGCATTTATATGGTAATCACGTTTATTGATTAATTTACTACAGTTATGATGATTCTGTATTTTATTGTTGTGACATTTAAGGTGCTAAGTCATGATTTGTTAATCGCGCCAGCTTCCAAGAGTAAAGAGCGATTTGAAACAAAATTGATCACGTGACTAGTTATTTTGTATGGAGATTCCATTATTCTTCTTACCAATTTTGCAAACCTAAGTTGTAAAACTCGTTCACTGTAATGGGTAGAGCAACACTATTCAGTATTACTACAACCAAAAGCAGCACCTTGTAAAAAAATCATATTTTTTTCAGGTTACCAAAACTGAAGGAATGGATCGACAAGAACGACCCCGGGGCGCCGCTCATACCGTTCTCTGGTGTCCTAGAAGCAAAGCTCATGGAGATGGATCCTGAGGAACGGAAGGCCTATTTGAAAGAACATAATATTACAAGGTTTGTTGGGATTCGGATTTATTTGGCTAAGATTTTCAAGGAGACTACGCTTTTGACGACATTGTCCTCATATCAATAATACTTCTTTAGTTTTAAGTAATTAATCTCACTCTTCAGCATAGGTATTCACAATCATTCTATCATTCTGAAACATTTCCGTTCGGATTCCAAAAATTTTAAACTGAAATTATTTGAATCTCAGTCCGTATTCATAAGTTTTTAAGCGTGATTCATTCTTCCGATTGGATCTAAACTCGATTCCCTATTCCAAAATTTATTAAAGTAGACTGAAATTCGAACAATTTTAGTTTGAAATTAGTGGAATCCGATCGGAAACGATTTCGAATGATTGTAAATAGCACCGGCTCTCTTTTATGCTTTTTTTTTTGGAGTGCCAGTCTAGTCCACTATCATTCTGCCATCCTTTAAATGTTTTAAAAGGTTTTACTACTTAAATTTTAATGTGTAAGATTTTTCAATGAATGTTTGTTAGCTTAAAACTTCGTCATATAAGCACAGATTTTGAAAATTTCTTTTAATTTGAATGATACCAACAAATTGGTCCCATTTTTTACAAAATCCAATTTCAAATGACGGGGAGGCGATTTTTTCATTGTAAAAGATTATTTAAGTTGGTAAAAGTGCCTATTCGTTTTCTCTGGGTTTGCTCTAACTAAAACTTATTAGCACAGATAAAAATGATGATAGATGCATCTTATACCGTAGCCACATCGCAGGTAATTTTTTCTTTACGCACTTCCAAAATATGACTTTAGTTTCGTTTCACAGTGCATTGGAAAAGATCATCGTGCAAGGTTACAAGGCGCTCAATTTGGAATACTTCTTCACCTCTGGACCTGACGAAGTCAAAGCGTGGACAATTCAGGTAGATTTTTTACGTTTTTTTACCCGACTGCGCAAGAAGGAGGGTCATGTTTTTCGAGTGTATGTATTTTATGTATGTGAGTATGTATGTATGAGGTTTCTTTGGCACCCCCTACAGCCTAAACAGCTAGATGGATTTTGACATGTGAGGTGTCATTTGAATAGTCTTGATAGTGGAAGTGACATAGGGTACAACATTTTGCAGCCGGGATTTATTTTACTTTTGACAATATTACTTGTGTAGGTACCCACCTACTCAAAATCACTGCTGCGATTTGAAGCCACGCTTTAAGCGTGGAAGTCGAACGTGCCAACAACTATCACCGCTAGATTGATCGCTAGGTCATTCATTCAGAATTTGCATTACGAATGAGCATTGCTCTTATCGATGGTGCACCCCTAGCAGCACAACGCAACAAAGGAATGTCGACTCTTTTTAACGAGACAGACATATAAAAACACATAGCCTTGTCACGTTCTCGCATTACAAAAAGAGACTAGAATAATTTTGTCGCGCCCACATGCTAGGGATGCAGGCCTACAATATTCTACTAATGTTCTTGTTCTTCCGCATCCTCTCTTTCCTTATAGTGTTAAACAATACCAGTATTCCTAATCCTAATTTCCTAACTAACATCATAAATGCGAAAGTGATGTTCGTTTGCTTATTTGTTTGTTTGTTTGTAACTCATTCACGCCCTAACCAATCAACCGATCACTATGAAATCTTGCATAAACATTGCCTGGGGTAGTACAGAAAATGACATATACTTTTTATCCCAAAAAAAATTACGGTTTCTGTGGGACCGCGGGTGAAACCGTGGGGCGCAGCTAGTGTTATCTAATCCCTACTATCTCGTACAGAAAGGCACGAAAGCGCCGCAAGCCGCCGGCCGCATCCACACGGACTTTGAGAAAGGGTTCATAATGGCGGAGGTGATGCACTACAAGGACTTCAAGGAGGAAGGAACCGAAGCCGCCTGCAAGGCAGCCGGGAAATACCGGCAACAAGGTACACTTAGCATAGACCTATTCAAACGTAATGGCGGCTGTGAAGTTAGGCGCGAAACGCTGCGCAGTAGCGGAAACGAAGGTTTGCGGGCGACAGAGAGGCAAGACACTGCAAAGTCTCGCTTGCGGCGCACTTCACAGCCGCTATTAAGAGCGTTTAACCGGCGTTATTGCTATCTCGCTCGCACAATTCAACGTTTTTGAAAAAAAATAATGGCTGAGTTGGCAATTGAAAAATGTTGCTTGATAACTATTTAGTTTAAAATATAACGGTTATTTTAAACTAAATTTAGTTTTCATACCTTTTTCTTAGACGAAGAAAAAGATCATCAATTTTTTATTGTTTTTAATGATCGATCTCTCCGTCCAATTGATAGGTATAGAAACTAAAATTAGTTTAAAATAACCGTTACATTATAAACTAAATAGTTATTAGACAACATTTTTCAATTGCTAACTCAGCCATTATTTTTTTTCAAAAACGTTGAATTGTGCGAGCGAGATAGCAATAACGCCGGTCAGTTAGCTTCGTTTCATTTCGTTGTGTAAATGAAGTTATCTCATTGGTGGAAATGTTTGTCCCGTTCCGCTCATTTTTTTTGCACATGTGTTCACTCCGGTGAACACACATCCTTAGATAAGAAAGGGTCTTATTGTATGTGTGAGTGTATGGTAGCACCAGAACAAGGCTAGTGGCTCAGTCAGCTGTAGACCGCGCGGCTGACGTTTGTCTTACTCTACAGTCCACATTCCTGAACCGATCCTCGTGACATTTTGTGAGCAAGTTCGATAATTATACAACATTTATTTGTCGAGGCAGTTTTTGGATTTTTTTCAAAATGGCGGAGTTTTTTTTTTATCTAATGTCCGCAATTTAGAAAAATATAGACATGTAGAAAAAGACAAAGATCCGGCCAGATCTGGACAGAGATCTGGACATAGGAAAGCATTTTGTCGAAACTGAAGCATCGACGCTTCGCTCGCTATCGCTCGATCGGTCGATAAAAGGTTACCTCGTCTACTACTTGACTTGTTAGTTCAACAATAGAACTTGGGAGGCAAATTTGGGGGCTGAGCTACCCACGTCCGTAGGAGTGTACTCTATTCTGATTCCTTACACGTGGTCCCCGGGTAGTTCTAACCGGGTAGCAAACTCTGGTGGGAGGCTTCGGCCGTGGCTAGTTACCACCCACTGGACCAAGCCATGCCGTGAAATGACCTAGTCGTGTTTCGGGATGT
Organism: Peribatodes rhomboidaria; assembly: GCA_911728515.1. NCBI lineage: Eukaryota > Metazoa > Arthropoda > Insecta > Lepidoptera > Geometridae > Peribatodes > Peribatodes rhomboidaria. The sequence goes on from OU452172.1 coordinate 11,154,010, forward strand.
AGTCCGGTGTAACCGTTCCGAAGACGGGTCTGAGCAGTAGCGCACTTGTAGCGCCTCACTCAACTGACGTCTTTGTACTTCTTCACTCTACAAAACTTCAAGGCTAGAGTGAATAAGTACCTTATAGGTCGTCGTGCTCCATCTTAGACCACAACGTCGCTTAACATCAGGCGAGTTGGTGGTCAAACGTCGACCTATTCTCCATAAAAAAAAAAAAAACTAGTAAAATTTGATTGGACCAGTAGTAAAAATAACTTGGTTCAGTACCTTTAACATGAGTGTTAATAGTTACGTATCGTTTGCCTCTATTTATTTCAATAAAGCACCATTGGCGACAACGTTAAGGAACTAAGTTAAATAATATACGAGCCAAACGTAAACGAAAAAACGTTAACTATCAAAATTCAGGGTACTGCCTGCCCCTAGAGGACTGCCTCGGTGGCTCAGTTGGTAGTGAACCTGCCTTCTGAGCTTCGATTCCCACCTAGGGCAAACATTTATGTGATGAATATTTGTGTTTGTTCTGTATCTGGGTGTTGACATGTATTTAAGTATGTATTTAAAAATATCTAAGTATGTTTATCAGTCCCTGGCAGCCATAGTACAAGCTTTGCTTAGTTTGGGGTCAGGCGACCGTGTGTAGAAGTGTCCCGAATTTATTATTATTTATTATTATTATTACTGATGTTGTAAAGGTTTAAAGAATAAACGTTTCTTAAAATTAGCTTATTTTAGAAAAGTCGTGTCTTAACTACCTCTGTACTATTAGTCTTTCCTAATTTTTCAGGCCGAAACTACGTAGTAGAAGATGGTGACATCATTTTCTTCAAGTTCAACGCTGGTGCAGGTCTAAAGGATGCAAAGAAAAAATGACGTGACAAGGTACTCCTACTTTTGGTACATTTGCTGTACCTGAACCTCACTCTGTATTCTCTACTACACTTGGCTTAACGATAAGGATTTTATATATATTTATATTATTTATAATCCAAGTGTCTCTTAAAATGGAATAAAGCTGTTGATGTTTGTGTAAAGTAGTTTATTTAAATTTGAGATAGTAGGCTCTCTGTTGAGTGGTGCGATGCGTTTGCAACTGGTTTCAGATTGTAAACTAATTGTGTATTTTATCAAAAATAGTAATACAGTAAGCAGATTAGACTAATCCGCTTTTGGACTGTTTTTTTTTTTTGTAAGATTAAAACTCCGTTGCTATTTTGAGGACATAAATATACTCATCTCCATTCCTCATATAAACATGATAGATAGATTAACTCTTTATTGTTCGCACCACAAATAACAAAAAAAAACAAGAGAATAATTATAATACTTATTCTATAGTGTAACAATTGCCTTATCACTAAAAGCGATCTCTTCCAGGCAATCAATCGTCAATTATTTCTTCTCACGTCAATCAATTATCAATCAATCGTCAATTATCAGTTTTAGGGCCAGTGTCCATCAAAACTTCGCTGGGCTAAGTTGCAACGTCTTATTTATTTTAAAGATACCTTCATACCTAAAGCTCGAAATGCATTTCGTAATTATTAACAGACTTTTAAAAAAGGAGGAGGTTCTTCGGTTGTATTATATTATTTGAAAAGTCTATCATTTCAGCCCAGCTTCGTTCTGCTGTACAGTTTTGGTGGATTACGTAAAACGCATCGCATTATGTATTGAGGGTAATTTGTCGTAATAATAAGGTTATTACGACTAATTACATACACAGTTATTTAATAGAATTTATAACACTTCAACTAATTCTTCGATGCGTGTAATAGTTTTTGTATCGTTTTCTTCGTAGTCGCTCGCCTCAGTGAACATTTTGTCTATAACAATTCGGATTTGCTTCAGGAACCTCTTGAGGTTGACTTGTGATAGGATCGCTTGCTCGCTCACTGTGGCTAACTTTTCTTTGTCCTTTTCGGTATTTTTGAACACGCTGCTCATTATGTAAGTCAACGCCTGTGCGACAGCTTCTTCCCATTCCTGGAGAATAAATGGAATGTTAATTTAATTTTTAATGCATTTTTACTTATATTTGGATTAAAATGTTTAAATAGTTACGCTGTTGTTTACTTCAGAAATTACTGCTGGGATTTGAATGTAATGTAATTAAAGAACAAAGGTGTTCATCGCTCCTTATACCGCTCTATACAAGTCCCTAAAAGCTAAGCATTGAAATGTGAGCCGTATTTCCTGTAGCATATAGCAGAGTTTTTTGAAACAATAAAAATACGACGTGGCTGATGATACATTCTGCTGTTCTGCATACGATGTACATACACCTTACATTTCAATGATTTGCTTCTAGCAGAGTTCTGTAAGCGATAAAATAATACTTTATAGGTACTTTGTTTAAAAAAAAAAAATTACAATACATTTTTATTTATGTAGGATGGGCTATGATCTCCATACTAGGATACCCTGTTCTATCATTGTCACTTACAAATGTTGTAATAACTGCAAGACGGTACAGTGGTCGGATTACTCAAAATTGAAGGAAGTCAAATTAAATTAAAGCGGAAAGCGATGACAGCCTAATTGGAGAAGGCCTGCCTTTCAAGGTTTCAAATCCAGCCGACGGCACGCACTAATTTGTTCATTGTGTGAACGTATGTGCGTGTTGTATGTCATCTGCTACATGACTGAAGCCCGGTGTATGGCGACAGGCTCGCCCCCTGTCACATTTGGGACTGAATATCGTCCGGCGAAGTGTGGGTGTTGTATTACACCTCTGCCAGCCCCTCGGGGGAAAGGCGTGACGATATGTTATGTAAATTAAATTAAAAAAGAAAAATTGCTTAAAAATGAAAGTTTGCACATAAAGTAGGTAGGTACCTAATTAAAAGTAAGTAAAACTGCTAAAAGTAGTTGGCAGCCTATACCTATTGGAATGTTGACCTATGAAATGAGGGGTTATGTTTGAGCTGTAAGGTAAGCTGTATAGATATGGCAACACCTTGTACAATATATAATACAATACAATAAAATACTCGAAATAATACAATACAATAAAATGTAATATAATATAATAAGCGAGTAACACGATGAGCGACAAGGCCATAGCACCCAAGTTACATCTGCCTTTTCATTATTTTTATGACGTTGATGTTTGTTACCTGATAATGCTCGTATAGCGTAGTCAGGGTCATCATCTCTTCGATAAGTTTCAGTTTGAACTCGTCTTTAGTTACTTGCTTGAGTAAGTAAATTATGAAGTGGCCTATTGCTATCAGGGTGCTGCTGGCTCTGAAAGTGTATAATGAAATTAGTAAAGATAGCTGGCTGAAAAACCGGCTCGAAAGACCAAATAAATTGTCCAATAAGAAAACTGCCTGCAATTCTTTTTGAGTGCTTAAAAAATATACGAAAAGTTAATAATTTGAGAGTTTTAAATTAATTAGTTTATAATTAGGTGTGTACCTGCAAACATTTTCTCTTCCGGAGATGATTTCTTGTGCGCACACGATCAAGCGCCTGTGGGTATCTTTCATTAGGTATTCCAACGGATCGCAGTCTCCGGGCGGCAGAGAGCCATATTGAACCAAAAGCTTTTTCTGGACCAGTATGAACTGCTTTTGAAGAACATTCAATTCATCCTACAATCAACAAGTAACATTATTAAAAAAATGCAAAATGTTGTACCCTATGTCACTTCCACTATCAAGACGATTCAAATGACACCTCACATATCGAAATCCATCAAGCTGTTTAGGTTGTAGGGCGTGCCAAAGAAACCTCATATTTACATACATACACTCGTAAAACATAACCCTCCTTGCGCAGTCGGATAAAAACAACAAAAATGACTTGAATTAATGAAAATTAAATGAAATTAATTTTAAACGTGGTCTCTTTTTTAAGTTATTTACCTCATAAGTTTTCAACTTAATACGCTCCTTAGCATGAGTCTCAATACTTTTCAAGAACTTTACTATGACGAGCTTTACAAATTCTTTGTCGTATTTCAAGTTGTAAGTAAAATCTTTGATACCCATCCTCTTATAATGATCAATTAAACGTATTACGAAGTGGTCTAACGTGGAAGTAATGTCCGATATGTCATTGGCTTCAATATGGTATTGTGATGAGGAAGCTATCACGGTGACTGTTTTCTTTGAAGACCTGTATGCGAATGTAATGGAGTCACCGATTCCGCCGTGTTTTGATAAGTCTTCTTCGGTGAAATCTAGCAAAATCAAAAATTACAAGTTTAGTTAAAATCAATGTAACTCACACAAGTTCAGATTATTAAACAATAACCCCCTAAGCAATAAACGTTGTATTGCATGTATAGTGTCCTTGAAATAGTGAGTCTTTTGTCTTTTTCAATCGAGTTCAAAAATTATGATTTATAAAACGGGAATTACTCACGTACGATTTAGTACGACGCAGTTGCGCGCGCGCACTCGCCTTGATGAAGACCGCCGAATGCAAGATTCAAGATGTTTTATTTGCAACCATACAGTACAAGATGTCAAAAAATATGAGTACATAGTCCAATGGACCCTGTCGGGCTCTGCATGATTTGGTAGAGAGGAGGAGGCTACTTTATGCGGTTGAAACTATATTCGGACTAATCGTACGTGAGCAATTCCCGTTTTATAAATCATGTGTGAAAACCACGTCAGTTTCCACGAGTTCAAAAATTTAAAAGAAAGAAAAAGACAAAATCACACAAACAGACAAACACTGTATAACTATTCCGAGGCTATACAACGTTCATTGCTAAGGTGGTAAGTAAAGAGAACCTGATTGGAATGAGGAGTACCTACCTGTAAAAATCTTGGTAAATTCGATACACGGATGATTTCCTTCAACGCATATCTTGAATTTGTTATCTGTCACAGGATCCACTGGCCAGCAATATAGGCTAAACGGCAAAAGAACTTTCCTGGAAAGTATGATTATCTTCCCTGTACTTTCTGTCACTGTGAAAAGGATCGTAACTCGCGTTTCAGATATGTCATATACGCTTGACAAGAAAACTTGCGTTTCGATGATTTCTGTGCCGTTTACGCTGTCCAAACAGATTGTTGATTCCGAGCATTGGAAAGGCGGACAGCAAACGTATGTTATTTGGACGCATTGTAACTGCTTCGGATCGTCGCAAGTTAAAATGACAATAACTGGGCACATGAGCAAGTGTAAGGAAATATCGTTGTTGTATCCGCTGTCTTGATATAAGTTCTGAATGGGCTTCCCGACGTCTGCTTTTATTTTGAGAATCTGGTCTAAAGTTGAGTAGCTTCCCGTATCTAAAAGTTAAATAAGTGTCGATCTATCAGACAGCAAGAAATGCTACACGTTATAAACTTTATGATCACACGCTAAAGTTTAAAATGCAAAGCACAGACATTTACAGAGCCTTTACATTTTAAACTTCTGTCTTAAGCATCGAAATAATATAAGGAAGAAGCGGCACGAGTCTGATTTCTAGTACACAGCGCGTGAACTCAATGCAACTACAAGCAAATGGACACTACACAGCTCCGTTGAAAGTATTATATTGCTGTATCAATAACAAATACAGAGAGACGTACAAAAGACTACAGCAAGAACGAGACAACAATAATGATCACTGATAGTTGTTTGAATCAGGCGATACTTTGCGGAAGTTCATCTTCAAAATTGTTACTTGAACTAATATCTAGTGTAATTCCGCTTTAACGTCGCATTAAGTACATCAAGGAATATGATTTTTTATTCTATTTTTAATTTTGATTTTTTTTTTAATTAATTTAATGAAATTTACTAGAAACTTAATACAAATTAATATATGAAGCTAAATCAATAAGGAATTTAACAGAAATAATGTCATGAAATTTACAAGAATACATCCATCCATCTTTAGGCATCTCCCTCATATATGATCGAAGGTCTAAGTCGTCATTATACAAATTCAAATGATTTATCTAATGTCTATGAATCCTTATAATAATACCTTCTCTGTTCTCCAATATCTTTTGCAACGCCTCTTCTACTTCTTCCAATTCAGCCTGCACCTGTTCAGGACTGTCCGTCTCGTTCACCATAGATGTTACATTGCCATTCAAATCGGGCTCAGTGCCTAGATAGCCCACATTGACAATACCTCCCGCTGATAGCGTCACCAGGCCTCCTGGGAGAGACTTGAGGAAACATCGGGAGAGGGATATCGCCGGGGCAAGCAAGGCGCAAGACCATAGCAGTGTCGTTCCCTCGTAGATGAACAGCTTGGACTCGTCTGATGCGACCATTACGAGAAGTCTAGCAGCTGGCTCTAAAAAACACAAATTTAAAAAAGTAAAATCATGTGTATTGGTTCAGTTCATATCGAGATGACAGCATCTCAGCATGTTCTCAGCAGACAGCATGTTCGCGTCGCACATAACGTTATCTTCATTTGGTGCCAAATACTGCAGTCTTAATATTTATAAATTACTAGTTGACCTGGCGAACTTCGTACAGCCATATATATATTTTCTTTTATAGAAACCTTGTCCTGACAATAATGAACGCAAGAAAAAAGATTGATCCAATTTAGTGCAGTTGTTCGCAATTTATTTACATACCTACATTACGTAAATAAATTGGAACGCGCTTCCTGCCTCGGTGTTCCCCAGCAATGGATACAACCTGGGTCTCTTCAAGACAAGAGTGAATAGGCACCTCATGGGCAAGCGTGCTCCATCTTAGACCGCATCCTCACTTTCCATCAGGTGTGTTGTGGTCAAACGTGGGCCCATTCAATCATAAAAAAAAAACGTACATACGAGTACATACATAATACATGTATGTAATATATTTCGGCGATTCATTTTTATTTATATAAAACGACTAGCAGCGCCCAGCGGTGTTACCGGCGATTAAATACGGCGTGGAGATAGCTCATTCACTGGATTGGCACATATAATATGCCAATCCAGTGAATGAGCTATCTCCACGCCGAATTTAATCAAAATCCATCCATCTGTTTGGGCGTGAAGCGAAGCAAACGCACTCGGACGAACAAACTTTCGCCTTTATAATACAGGGAGTTACGAAAACCCCGTTGGATAATTGATGAGCAGGTTCACACACATAAAAGTATTCATGCAAAAATACAAAAAATTGCACGTAAAATTGCAAGAGAAATGACCGGTTTAAGAATGCAAGAAAAGTGGAAATTTTATAGAAATGTCAATGTATTGGCGGCTTTTATTCTGAGAAAGTAGTGACACGACGCGAATAGTTTACAAAAACCGACGCGATTAGTGTCTGCGTTCGCGCTTTTAGGAGGGCGGAGCGCGATGAGTGTTTTTATTTTTTTTGCAGTCAATATTTAATTTAAAGTAGCATAATTTCATCCTCCAGTTGATACTTGATGCAAACCTTGCGCATAGAACAGAGTTTTAGTAACACCCTGTATAAGTAGAAAGTAGGATTAAGAATTAAAATTAGGTTTTTTAAAGCCTTAAAGAAACCTATCGTCTTTCTTACCATAAAACCAGCCGATGAGATACGCGTAGAAACAAGTTGGCATGAACTCGAACTTGATCGTAGACTTCATAAGACCATTGTCTTGGAAAGAATACAGGTGCCTTTCGCCAAGCGCTAGAATACTTGAAAAGGTAGTACTTGTCTGAAAATAAAAGTTTAAGCACACTATTTTTAACCGACTTAACTTAAATTATAACTTTTACTTAATAAGGATTTCGGTTGTATTTTTTTTAATGCTTTACTCAGTTATTTAGGAACCGATTCGGTAAATCATGAAATACAGATTGGTCCTAATATTCACAAAATCCAATTCAAATGACGTGAAGTCGGTTTATTTTAGGTATTTTAAAAGATAATTACTTTTCAGCTCAGCCGATTTTCACGTAGTATATATACTTGTCTTAATTCACCTGAGTTTAAACACCTGGGTGCATAAGGTGCACTTTCAATAAGCTTTGTTCACTAGTTGATACACTAGTAAAATATATACTAGAAAAGTGTAATGTACCTGATATATTGGCTAGAACCAAAACATATCACTGATCGGAGTGTTTTTGGAGAGCGACATCGCACAAACAATTACGTAGAACAAAACAAAATAAATGGAACTAAATTTTTAAAACATAAAAATATATACTACGGGCCAATTCTGACGAATTAACCGGCGTTATTGCTATCTCGCTCGCACAATTCAACGTTTTTGAAAATAAATAATGGCTAATTGAAAAATGTTATCTGATAATTATTTAGTTCATAATATAACGGTTATTTTAAACTAATTTTAGTTTTCATACCTTTTACTTAGACGGAGAAAATATCATCAATTTTTTATTGTTTTTAATGTTCGATCTCTCCGTCCAATTGATAGGTATAGGAACCAAAATTAGTTTAAAATAACCGTTATATTATAAACTAAATAGTTATCAGACAACATTTTTCAACTGCCAACTCAATCATTATTTATTTTCAAAAACGTTGAATTGTGCGAGCGATTTCTCGCTCGCACAATTCAATACGCGGCAATAACGCCGCTTAAACGCTCTTAAAACAATAGTGTGTATTTTTATTTAAAAATATGACGTTAAAAATTGTCTAGTAAACTAAAGCAGTTACGTTCTCAAGAAGAGATATTAGTACTTACTTTTATAACTTGAATGTGTGTTATCTCTTCGCCTGCATTGTAGATCCACTGTGGAACGTTCTTTTTATGTCGTACTGTTAACTCGCTGAACTCTCTAAGCTGCTGGTAACTGTAGGGAGTGTTAATCACAATATTTAGTAAAATGACTATGTACTTACTTATGTGAAAGGGTTACAGTGAGCACGTTAATAAGTAGATTCCTCTTGATTGAAGAGCACCTCGACGCCGGCTCCACACGTTGGTCCCAACGTTGCTCATCCACAGCTCATCCAACATGTGGATCTAGAAAATACCATTGGCTCCAACGTTTGAGCGAGCGTTTTCTAAGGATATATGTACGTTGGACGATTGACATTGGGGCCAACGTGTGGAGTTGGTGTGACACATTTATTTTATTAATTTGGCAAGTTCAATATTTTTCTTCGCCAGATAAAGGAAGAAATATTATCTGAGAAAACTCAAAGTTTAAGGGAGAAAAACAATCAGTTTATATAGTAAATAGAAGTAGGTAAATACCGTTACATATTACTTTTATATAAACCTTGACATGTACCTATCACCTATCTTTATTTAGAAGCTTAAAAAACGTATTTTTTCTAACCTGTAGATTTCCAACACCCAAGTTGACTTACAGATGACAAAAGAATCGCAGTTAGCGATGTAACAAACCGGCGCTGGTACAATGATATCGTTAAAAATGCACATAAATATGAACGCGTCTTGGTCAAAGAAGCTCAGGCTACCGTCGAGACCTTGTATACAGATGAAATCTCTGGTCTTTATGCCCCCAAAGGCACCACAAGTTAAACTGTCTGCTCGTCTTGTGAATGCATGTTTTATTACAGGAGCCAGGGCGTTTTGATCGCCTGCAAAAAAGTAAGTAGTTTTGTATGGAAGATACATTATACATAATCCCCCTTAGTAATAAACGTTGTGTAGCCTCGGGATAGGTTCACAGTCTGTTTTAAATTAATATTTAAACTCTAAAGAAGAGAGAAAAAGACAAAATACCTACTCTTTAACTATTGCGAAGCTATACAACTTTTATTGCTAACTAGCTGCGCCCCGCGGTTTCACTCGCGGTTAAAAAGTATCCTATGTGTTATTCTAGACTATAATCTATCTCTGTGCCAAATTTCATCCAGATCTGTTCAGCCGTACTGGCGTGAAAGAGTAACAAACATCCATACATCCATTCTTACAAACTTTCGCGTTTATAATATTAGCTAATTATAAGCGAGAAAGCAGTGAACTACTATGAACCACCGCATGTCTAGATTGACTGGTGATTAGGTAAAGGTGACTTAGCAACCTGTGGTGGTAGATTATATTAGCAGATTTGGGACTACCAATAAACTTATAAGTCAAAGCTAGGAGAGCCGATCAGAAAAGTACCTACTTGTTAACTTTCTAATGTGCATTCAAATTTACGTACCAGCATCTGTGTGGCCCTCATTTCGTTTTAACCGATAAATGGCGTAACTTCTCGGATGCAGCACCAAAATTTGCCGGTCTTCGCATCCCCTGGGCAATTAAAAGGATATTATCTAATAAAAAACGTTCAAAATGACATTCTCGATCTTTAGTTTAAAATAACCTATGATACAAACTTACAAAGTAAACTTTCCAGTTTCCACCTGCAGTACCACCTCTCCCAAGTCTGTTTCAAGAAGGATGTGGGACACATCTTGGTCAACAATAGGTTTGTATATTTTAAGCAAAGAGCCTTCTCCTACTAAAATACAGTCGCTGTCGCTGTGCGAAATAAATTTATCCACTTTGAGACATTGCGCATTTTGGAAGCCAACGTTGGGCTCTTCATTTTGAATGCTGCTATTCGACCACCAAGGTTTTACTTTGAAAATCGACATAGATTTCAGAGTTCAATGTTCAGTGGCCACAGTGGAGTGGCCAAAGAGGGTAGTCCTAGCAACGCAGTATACACAAAAAATGTGTCGCAATCAGATTGGGTACGGTCCGAAACACGGGAAAGCGTTGGTTGGCGTCGGCATGTCTTTGACACTTTGTGGTATTATCGAACAGCAACGTTATAATTATGCCCTCGGGATATTCTTTTCATGGCTTTGATTTCAAAAAAGAAACCATTATGTAAACACATTTTTCAAAACCTTTTCACTACCGCAGTTAGTTTTGAATAGTTACTTTTGGCAAGCTGATACTAGCAACACTTATCAAGTTTGACTGAAGGACTCGGTTTCCCTGGTCTAAATCTAATTTAAAAAACGCGCAGAAGAGTTTCGGCGGGAAATTGAAATGGTTGCGTCATGGGGGGGCCTATTCCTGTGCGTGAGATGAGATGAGATTTTATCTTGGTCACTCTCACACCTATGTCGTTTCAAGCGAGAGTAACAAGGACGGAAAAAGATGAGATGACAATCTCAAATCTCCGAATAGGGTCCATGGTCATTAGGTGGAGTTATTAGTGGAGTTCCTTAAAGTCATTTTAAAATGCTAACGAATAAGGAAAGGTGCAATGTGTATCATATTATTAAACCTTTAAGTTCACTAACGTGCACGAGTGACAATACGTGACTTTTCGTGTCGTCTCGACTCAACTCGAAAACTCTACCTATAGTTTTAATAAAATACTGGTTTACTTAATAAAGGCTTTACTGAAATGGAGAAAAAAGAAGGACTTATCATCATCCTTCCCTCATCATCATTATCTTAAATAAAATATTCATATTTTTTTTATTCTATTTTATTTAAGGGCCATTTAGTCAGTGCTGGTTTTCGGCCGGCGCTGCCGCCGCTCAAGCCGAAAACCTCAAGCGGCGCAAGTATGCACATCTTGACCGGGTGTACATGTTTGCTCCGTTTGGGGTAGAGACGATGGGTCCGTGGGGGCCGGCCGCTTTGGGGCTTTTTCGTGACCTGGCCAGGCGATTGGTGGAAGCGTCGGGTGTCCAGAATGCTGGCTTTTACTTTGCACAGAAGCTGAGCATTGCCATTCAACGTGGCAATGCCGCCAGCATTCTGGGGACCTTTCCTTCCACTAATGGTCTTTTAGTTTAAATTTTTGTGATTTATTTAGTTATTTTAATTTCTAGTTTTTAGTTAATAGTTTAAGTTTTCTTTAATTTTCTGTTATTATTTTAAGTTGTGTACAAATAAATCCCTACCATAACTCTGTGTCAGTGCTGATTATGCCAATTCATAATTTTAAAGTAAAATCTAAACAAACAAAATAATCTTGATTTTTCTCGTGTTGTCTACAATAATTGACATAATTTTTTTTTAAGTACTTACCCATGACTTTTCTGAAATAAAGAAAGGAGAGGGACTCGTCTTGGTTAGATGGTCAAAGAGATCCTAATCGTTTTAATGTTTCCTGACTGACTGAAAGACATAGGATCCATAGTCATAAAATCATAATTTAAAATACGTTAAAAAAAACTACAATTGTCACAATTGCTTATGCATCCAGTCAGTTCAGTTTGCATCGAAATCGTTACGCGTGTTTGTAGATGTTTTTAATCTATAAATTAATTTGCGCCTTGTCTCTTTTGAGCTGTTTACTGTTTTGTACTCCATCCTAAGAATCTGAGAATTTCTAAGTTGTTCTGTTCTACAAATCTAAATCTAATTTTGACCGAAAAAGTGTGATAATGTCGGAGGAAGCACCTCAAAACAATGGGAAGGACGACATGGAACAAAGAACTAATGGTGGCGGCGATGAAGGCGACGCGTGGGGCAGTCACGAGGGTGCCCAGGCACGCCGCGTTGCGAAGATGCCTACTGACAGGAATGCGCCATATTACAACATGAACCACAAGCAACGCGGTATGGCGATTATTTTCAATCATGAACACTTCGATATTCATAGCCTAAAATCACGCACTGGCACTAATGTGGACAGCGACAATTTGGCTAAAGTCCTGAAGACCTTAGGATTCCGAGTCACAGTTTTGCAGAATCTGAAATGTGACGACATCAACAGATACATTCAACAAACAGCTGATATGGATCATTCGGACTACGATTGCTTGCTCATCGCGGTGCTTACTCATGGAGAATTGGGTATGTTGTATGCCAAAGATACTCATTACAAGCCTGACAATTTGTGGTACTACTTCACAGCTGATAAGTGCCCCAGTCTTGCAGGTAAACCAAAGCTATTCTTCATTCAAGCATGCCAAGGTGACAAGCTTGATGGTGGAGTTACCATGACCAATCGGACTGAAACTGATGGCTCATCCAGTGCTTCATACAGGATTCCTATCCATGCAGACTTCTTAATTGTCTACTCAACTGTGCCCGGGTTTTATTCATGGAGAAATACGACTCGTGGATCTTGGTTCATGCAAGCCCTCTGTGAGGAGCTTCGTTACTATGGAGCAGAAAGAGATATCCTCACTTTGCTGACTTTTGTTTGTCAGAAAGTTGCACTTGACTACGAGTCTAACACTCCCGATATGCCCACCATGCACCAACAGAAGCAAGTTCCTTGCATCACCAGTATGCTGACTCGTCTCCTTGTCCTTGGAAAAAAATAATCATATTGAAGCTTCATCGAAGTTAAAATGATTTGTTATTTTTGTCTTTCTTTTCTACTTGATGAAAATGTTTCCTATGACACTCTAGGGTTGCATTTTAGGTTGTAATTTTATGCTGCTGCCACTTAGAGATGTCAGAATAATACATTGTGCTCATACTAGAACCAATTATCAAGATATCTTTTCAGTGCTGAATTATGTTGATTATGTTTAAATTGAACGATCAAAGATGTGTTTCGAGCTTGTATATTATTATACCTAACCTTTCTATGTGGCAGCAGGTTTTATACCAGTGGCTGTTCTGTAGACCATTGCATTCTTGTTTTAATTTAAAAATGGAGATTATGTCCTGTTGTGCATTATGTTTTAGTAGTTGAATTTTATTTTGTAGGTATTAGTAGTACCTATGCCAATGATCTGTATTAAAATATCATGTCAAGTTTGTTTAGGGTCAAAATATAGGTTCATGTATTTAGGAATCTTTTGTTTGCTCATAGATACTTTTTAAAAATGATTTATAGTATTGATTGCTAAAATTTATAAAAGAATTCATGATTTAGGATATATGTAAAATACAAAAAAATGTGATTGTAGTAGCAATGGTATTAATGGACTAAAATTAAGCGCACAAAAAATTCATGAGTGTAAACTTTAGAAATTTGCTCAAATAAAAAAATGCTTCAATTTTAACTTACCATTCATAATTTTTACTAAATTAATGTGATTAGATAAATCTAAGTTTTCTGAATGTACTTAAAATTATTATGATTTCATTGTGACATCTTCAAAAAGCAATTTTATAATAAACAAAAGGCATATCATTGTAATGTAATGAAATAGTACATGAAATTTATAGAAATAATTGTGAAACATTCTGGTTGCCTAAACATGCCTACATGTAAAAGACTTGCCCCAATATTTAGCTATACAAATATAATCATTAATAATTTGTAGTAAAAGTATTTAGATTTGTACTACTGAATTAGCAGATTGAACATTTGCATTGATATGAAAGGGTTTAGATAACACAGCTAAATTGTTGTCTTCTAATATGTATGTACTGTAATGAAAAGACTAGTAATATAACTAGAAGTTGTAGTTACTCTAGTTGTGTCAACTAAAACCCTTTCGCAATCAATATTCTTACCTATTTTTAGACATGCTTTTGCCCTATTTTATAGCATTTAATACAACAAAGAACTGCCATTCTAGATCAAATACAATGCCTTGCCCCTTCTCTTGTATGGTTCACAATAAAGGTGCATTTAATCTAACTATACTATTACATGTCTGTTGTCATAATAGTAATTTTATTTAGGGTTAAGAAACTTTGGAAATGTTGTTTCATTGACATGTATTGAATGTGATAATGGTAACGACTGATTTTAAAATTGTAAATTATGGTATCGTAAGAATAGAGTTCAGAATGTCTGTGGGGAGATTGACATAAAATGTTTGCATTTATTATATCAAATTTATAGTAGCCATACTATTATGATAAAAATGTGCCTTCCATGACACTTGAAGTAGGTAGTGTTTTGTAAGTGTTCACATAGATCTGAAAATAGGTTTGTAAAGAAGTCTCCTCATAGAATTTTGGTGCAACGAAAGTATTTTGTTAACAAAAGTTTAATATTCGTAATAAGCAATAAATCATCTCTTCCGAATGCGTGTTTTATTTTTCTTACTCGTCATCAGCAGTTAACGAGAACCACATATTTAGAAAGAAATAGGTACTTGGAATTTGTAATGTTTTGAATTAAACAAATACCATAGCAAGGTTGCAATGTTATAAAATAGAAGAGCAAGCAATATACTGCAATATGACGTCACTTATTCATACGTCATTGCTAAGCTAAAATGTATACCAACCTAAAATGTATTGTGAAATTTACGTTAGTTACCATTTTATTCATAACCAGCTCTTTTGCCTGCAGTTTCGCTCGCGTTTCATAGCCCATGTCAATGTAGCTTTCTAACGGATGGTGAAAGAATTTTTAGGAAACAGATCTGTAGTTTTTGAGTTCTTTCGTTACAAAGATACAAATCTTACTTCTTTATAATGTTAGTGTAGATGTAGAAGTACAGCACCCCATCCTTGATCAATTTTGAAATAATACAGTTACTAGTTTTCATACACTTTATTATAAATAGCATTTGGTACATAATCTACAAGTCTATTCCAGTAGCTTTCTCCTTGAGATCCCAGCACTGATCCCAGAACTGGCTGAGTCTTTGCTCATGATTCGCACAGAAGTGTTTGAAGTCCCTCAGCATCCTCATTTGGAAAGTCTCGTCGCCGGTGGCGGGAATCTGCGACCACTTCCATTTCTTCGAGATCATATGGTTCCATGACCATAGGAAGCCCATCTAAAAGTAAAATAGAAAGAAACATGAACGAAAGCCAAATATCATAGCCAAATATTACAGCCTACTCCATCCCAGTTTTCTCTCATTACAGAAAATAGTCCAATGGAATCATCCTAGTGAATAGTGATAGGTATATTTCTTTTCATATGCTTTGTTATTTCTGGTGTGAACTATAAAGAATTTATCTATCTATCCTAATTTTATCACTGCTTCCTTGCCTGGCTTCTTGCATAAAGATTAATTTAGACAACTTATTTATAGTGTGAACTGTGCTAATTGTCAAGCTAGTTAAATAGAATTTGAGTCGAATTGAAAGACTGGACGGAATAAGACATTGGATGTTTTAACAAGCTACATGTTTTAGGTCACCGGACATTGTCAGCCTGAACAATCAATACCTGGTACATTTTCGATGTGTTGTTACCACTTACCAGTTGTGTTACAAAATACAATGATGCAACTAAAAGCTGTGATATTAATTACAACTCTTAGTCAGCCTGAGCTTTTGCGCATCAACAATTATAATTGGCATTTCCTTATCGCGGTTTGCATGAGGCCCTAGTGACTTGGTCAATATCCTATCAGTACAGTTATCTCTTACCCTCCGGGTGTTATCATAGTCATTGTTGATTTTGTCGCCGACGTGCCGGGTTATGTACCCCACGTGCGGGCTGGCGGTTATGTCTGAATGGGTTGGATATCTGCAATAAAACATGCCATTTTTAAAAGAGCTGAAGCAATGTAATTTGTAAAGCAGTTCATATTTATGTGACAAATGTCACGTTAATAAATAATAGTTTTTAGTCCTAATTTTTTTTTCAAGCGACGAGATTATCGTATACTATAGTAATTCTATCGCTATCGCATACGCTATCGTATAGGACAATGGCTGACAGATGCACGTTTTACCTACACCTTTTAAGTTCAACCGTTTGGACACTGACATTTATACAAAAGTAAGCACCAATAAAAACAATCTGAAAATCGCAGAAGGTGTAACACAATACAATACCTGTTAGCATTGAGAGGCTTGTTCACAGGCTTCGTCCGAGATTTCTGTCCAGTCTTCAGTGAAGTTGGTATCAATATGAACATGTTCCCAGTGACATGCACGTACAAATGGTCACCCACTCCCACCTCGTGAGATGTGCTCTCTACCGTACATTTTATGAATCCAAATCGCCCGACTATGGCCTCTTGGAATAGAAACAGACGTTCCAGCCAAGTATCTTCGGGAAAACCTGCAATAAAACAATTTAAATACGGGAATTAGTACTTCCAGTTTTAATGTGTAAATAATTCTGAGAGAATTTCCTGGTGTTAGGTCATAGTAGAAACAAGATAGTATGTCAACTGGAGGCCCGTGCAAGATTGAAATACCTACTCTAGTCCGAATATGCAGGATTGACCCTATCTCTAAGTTTTACAAACAATAGGTATGTGATGAATGGGGTCGAAAGGTCCTCGAATGGAGACCACGTTCCGGCAAGCGCAGCGTAGGACGTCCACCCACAAGGTGAACAGATGACCTTGTCAAGACCGCAGTATCGCGCTGGATGCAGGCCGCTACCAACCGGTCTTATTGGAGATCTATGGGGGAGGCCTATGTCCAGCAGTGGACGTCCTATGGCTGATGGATGGATGTGATGAATACGGTTTCCTCGATTGTTAATAATTTTTAGGTAGGTTCATACCCAAATCAATGTGTGCAGAGGGTGCATATCTACGACCCGGTAAAAGTGGGTATAATTGTTAAGTATTGCGATATTAAATAAGTCTGTTAATTTCCATAGTTAACACTACAGTACACGCGCCCATTTTTTTTACACGAATACACGCGTGGCCTACTATAGTAGACCATTTTAAAATGGGTGTTATTTTTTTTTTATTGAATGTATGAATAAAACACAATTGAAGTGAAATAGTTATTGTTTATTTTAAACATTTAACATACTTTAAATACCTTAGATAGTAGGAACTGTAAAATATATGCAACTAAACAAACTTATAAGAAAATTTAAGATAAATGACACCGTTGAGATCAATGTTCAGAAGTTTTTTTTCTTCTTATATTTACATGATTATTTTTTTATGTTTCGTAGTATTCAGGACATATTACACCCTGATGATCAGGGCAAATCCATTTGTTGCAGGTTTTTCACCACTTTTTAGTTGACCGATTTCGGGCTCTTGAGCAGAGTGTGTATGGACCAGCTTTTCCCATTTTTTGTGTGGTATCGTGCTGTACGGCTTGAGGTGTATCGAAAAGCGTTTCTATTCTCAATGTCAGCTGTCTCAGAACTGTTTCTATTGTTGCTCAACGTGTCCTTCGCATTTTTATGCGAATCTTGCGAACCTTTTGGGTCTGTTGGTCTTATACGAAAATTTTGATTTCGAGTTCGCGTTGACGGAGGCGATTCTTTGCTCCAAGTGGTACCATTGACAGATTTATGAGTTCCACTTTGACACTTCCACTTGAATGTTCTGAGACTGGAATTTCACTATCTGAAATATCTTCCGAGTCGTCAAATTCTTCTGTTTCTACTGATTGGGTATTTGATTCATGAACTGAACCCTGTAGGTCTGTCAAACAGACTTCAAGGTTTAGTTTCTGCATCACTCTCTTCCCTCTCGATACCTTCATCATCACCAACACCAGTTCTGTTTCCATCAGCCATCTCTCCACTTGTGCTATTTGTTATTCATTCATGACGAAATTGGGGATAAATCTGCAAAAAACATGTAAATAAAAACCTAATACTTATTTCAATGTGTTTACACATTTAAATATACATTAAAATAATAGTAAATTTATTATAAAAACCTAATAAACTTAAAATAAAAATAAAGTTACTTACCTAAATTTGGTACGCCAATACTCGCGCGGACTACTATGGTAGGCCCGCGATTTTAGAGCCGAATTGCACAAACGTGTGTACGCGCATACGTCACGCGTGTCTTTGACCTGTTGACAAATTTAATGAACGAGGCTTACCTGGAATCGGGACTCTTTAACTCTCAAAACTTATAAGATATTGAGAATAATGTTACCCTGGTCTACTATAGTAGGCCGCGCGTGTACTGTAGTGTTAAGAGGGCCGCGACGCTCTGAAATTTCCATACAAACGCGCTACTCAAATTTCTTGAAAACCATTTGTCAGATTATGATGAAATTTAGCATGTACAATTAAATTAACAATATCTCCGCCCCTATGTTCTTGGTTTTTTTTTAAAAACGTTCTTAAGCGAAAATAGAGCTATGAAAAATATTCGCATTTTTAAGGGGTCACTTTTGACTGATTTATTCAATAGGTAGACAAAGCAAATCAAAAATTCCATTACATAGGGAGGTTGTCTACATCATTAGCTGTTAAATCTTATATCTTTAAATGAGCAATTCTTGTATATATATATATATAATTGGAATCTCGGAATCGGCTCCAACGATTTTCATACAATTTAGTATATAAGGGGTTTCGGGGGCGATAAATCGATCTAGCTAGGAATCATTTTTAGAAAATGTAATTTTATTCGTGTTTTATCGATAATCAATCTCAACTGAAAAATATGACTCTTCCTGACATCTATTGGCGAACAATAATACATTTTTTTGTGTGCAACTACGAGTAATTGCTTTAACGACACAACAGCAGATGGCGTTGTTAAGTAACACGAAGTCAATGAGTGTTTGCTTTGAGGTTAGACTAAAATCAATTGTTTATTATCCAAAAAACACAATTAAAAAATAAAAAAAATACCGAGCAAAGCTCGGCCATCCAGGTACTAATCCATAATACGAGAGAAATTCTTAATTATTTAAGAATGATTACAGAAGTGCAAAAGTCATAAAAAATATTGAAATTGCACTTTGTCACTCTGTAGGTAAGTTTAGAGGCTCGTCAGTATCATTACTCGCTCTCTTCGCTCGTCTTCTTCTTCTAGACAAAATGGCTATAGAATACCTTAAGCCAATGCGAAGTTAATCTAGGTCGCCTATTATTGATTCATTTAACAGCTAATGATGTAGACAACCTCCCTATGTAATGGAATTTTTGATTGGCTTTGTCTACTTATTGAATAAATCAGTCAAAAGTGACCCCTTAAAATGCGGATATTTTTCATAGCTCTATTTTCGCTTGAGAACGTTTTTTAAAAAAAACCAAGAACATTTGGGCGAAGATATTGTTAATTTAATTGTACATGCTAAATTTCATCATAATCTGACAAACGGTTTTCAAGAAATTTCAGTAGTGCGTTTGTATGGAAATTTCAGAACGTCGGAGCCCTCTTAATAGCTTAATGGAATTCGACATGTGAAGTGTCATTTGAATCGCCTTGATAGTGGAAGTGACATAGGGTACTCCATTTGGCAGCCGGGTTTTTTGTGTTTCTTCTAATACTTAATTTTGTTTGTTTCTACTATGTGAAGTAAAGTCAAAAGGTCTTTATTCAATTGAGTATCAAAGATACACTTAAGTCAAAGCTGTAAAAATTACTACCGCCTTGTTCGGAAACAGAGCCACTTCTCAGAAGAACAAGCAAAACACTGAGGGGTATATTTTATGGTTATGTTTCCTTTCCATAAATAAAAGGTACCTATCACAAGTCTTTCCTTATGATGTTATTTTCATGTTAATTGCAGGATCGGTTTAGCCGAATAGGTATAATCGTGCGTGAGAAAGTAATAAACAGGCAAACAAACATGCATTGTTTTATTTATATTTATAGCATGTTCATGAGTACTTTAGCTAAGCACAAGCGGATCTAAAGTTTCCCTGAATTAGTAACGGCTTTGTCTTACATTAGGCTTAGTATGAGTTTTGATAGTAACTTTTTTCGTTTTGTCTGGCTCTTTACTATACATTTAACGTAGTTCGTTGACGTATCCGCCAGGGGGCTTTATTGAAATGTATGGAGCCAAACGAAAAAAGTGTACGTAACTATCAAAACTCATACTAAGTGGTCTCGATTCTGTTATAGGCAGAAAAAGGAGAAGATTCTCAATTCAGTTGCATTTTACAAAATTTTATTTCTAATGTTTTATTTACTTAGTTATAAACCAATTTGGAAGTCAATCCTTTCTATTTGAAGTTATTTTATTGTGTTCGAAAAAAAAGAGATTGGTTCCATTTTTTTCAAAACCCTGTTCTAATGACGGCTAGTTAGTATTTTTCATTATAAAGATTCGTGTTTTACCTTCAAATGACGCGCTCTTGTTCCTAAGCAACGGCTCTTCGTTCAACGGTACGTAGATGGGTCCTCGCAGTGGGTCAGATTTCAGCGTGAAGGGCAGCGCCAGCGGGTCCGCCGGGATCGGCACCATTTGGAGACGGCAGTTCTGAGCTTTACGAGCCCAGCCGAAAATCTGTCGAAAATAGTACTTGGTAATAAACATATCGTCACGCCTTTCCCCCGAGGGGGCTGGCAGAGGTGTAATACAACACCCACACTTCGCCGGATGATATTCAGTCCCAAATGTGACAGGGGGCGAGCCTGTCGCCATACACCGGGCTCCAGTCATGTAGCAGATGACATACAATAAATAAATGTAAGAAAAAACGGTGGATAAAAACGTGCCTATAATACGGTTCCATATTAAAGTTATTTTCCAATCTATCAATGAATTTAAATAATATAAAATTGTTCCCAGGAAGATTACTAGCTACCGCCACTCAGGGTATCCTACCGCGAGCTAGTGACCCTAATTAAAATTTCATTTTTATTTGTAACATGATTGTATTGTGTATATAATGTAGCCAGTAGTAAATAATTTATTAATTAATCTATTAAAGTTGCAACGACAGGATCGTCTTCTAGTAGGGCTTATAACCGGTCATTGCAACTTGAATAGTCACTTGTTTAAACTGGGAGCCACGGACAGCCCGCTGTGTCGTGGCTGCATGAAGGAGAGTGAAACTGTAGTGCATGTGCTGTGACATTGTGATGCTACAGAAGAAAAAAGAACTAGCTATCGGGTTGCACGAGGTATCATTTTTCATCCACATCACCGCAACAGCTAGACTGCTTTTCATCGTCATACTATACTATACGCCATACTATACTATACGCCATACTATACTACTACTAGTCATACTATACGCCACTGAAGCAACTATGCCAGCGCCCAAGAGCCTCACTCCTATTTCAAGGAGTTGGGTTGGCTTGGGTAGGAACTGATAGAGGGAAATGCACAATACACCCCAAGAAGGACGTCAGTGCAGGACTTATCGCCCTCATCTCGAACAAGAATAAGAAAGTTGACTGAATCAGGCGTTGCTTTGCGGAAGTTCATCTTCAAAACCGATACTTTAACCCTTTAACCAATCTCTAGTTACCATGGTGTATTTCCGCTTTAACATCGCGTTGAGTACGCTAAGGAATATGGGTTCCAATTACTATTAAGTTAACCTGAGTAATTTTTAATTTGAATTTGGATTATTTTGAACTAATTTAATGAAATTTACTAGAAAAATTTGTACAATTTGATATTTGAAGCTAATCTATTAATTTTTGAACTTTATACAATTTGATAATTAAAACTTATTTAATCATTTAGCAGAATTAATTTATTGAAATTTAATAAAAAAACTTTATATAATTTTATTAAGTATCAATTAGTTCAATAAGTATTTAAATTCAGTTTTGAAGAATAAGTTAGTTACGGAAATTCAGAGGCCCAGTCACGGTTTAGGGCGCTGTGTCTAAAAAGTTTTTTTTTAAATTGTTGTTTTCTTACCAGATCCCAGACTATGTTCCCGCTGGCGACGCACCACTGTATGCACATCTCGTACGCCTGGTCAGGTCGGAAGGTGGCCTGGTAGCGCGCGTGGCCCCACTCGATGCGGTCGCTCTTGTTGTTTACGTCTATGTCTAAGTGAGTATTCTTGTAGAGCGGCACTGGAAGAAACAAGGTTGTAAATTGCATAGAGTGTGGAATACTCTGCCAGAGTGTGTGTTCCCTGACACTTATAATCTGGGTGTCTTCAAGTCTCGAGTGAATCGGTTTCTTCTAGGCAAGCGTGCTCCATCGTAGGTCGCATCACTGCTTATCATCAGGCATGTTGGCGGCCAAACGCAAGCCTATTAAGTAATAAAAAAAAAAACAAAAAAAGTTATGTACTAGCAATAAGTATCTGAGATGTGATGGCAAGTTAATTTCGTGTTGATTTTCTGTCGAAAGAACGACAAAACACATTACGAAGACATTTAAGGACATTATAC
Organism: Peribatodes rhomboidaria; assembly: GCA_911728515.1. Taxonomy (NCBI): domain Eukaryota; kingdom Metazoa; phylum Arthropoda; class Insecta; order Lepidoptera; family Geometridae; genus Peribatodes; species Peribatodes rhomboidaria. Next base: position 11,176,720 of record OU452172.1, read on the forward strand.
ATTGCACATACATACATTCTCATCGACAATTTTTTCAATAAAAAGATTGAATAAAGTTAACTTATGTAAAAAAATCATAGAACAAATCCACAAATACAACTACATAGTTTGTAATCCTACTGTGTACAATGTAATTATTTTTGCCAACAAATATTTTTTTTTATTCAGTCAAGCAACACTAAGTCGCTTATGAGCACGGATGCGGTTCGTAAACCCCAATTTGGTTTTAAAAGTGCGGTTTTAATTGACCGCCAGGTTGTTGTTACTTACTGTCGCTGTCACTATCCAGCATGTAGTTCGGGTCTATGTTGTCGCAGAGGAAGGCCGGCACGCCCGTGTCGTCGGTGACGGGGCTGGAGCCCGAGATGTCGATGGCTCCGGTGGTGGACTACTTACTGTCACTGTCACTATCCAGCATGTAGTTCGGGTCTATGTTGTCGCAGAGGAAGGCCGGCACGCCCGTGTCGTCGGTGACGGGGCTGGAGCCCGAGATGTCGATGGCTCCGGTGGTGGACTACTTACTGTCACTGTCACTATCCAGCATGTAGTTCGGGTCTATGTTGTCGCAGAGGAAGGCCGGCACGCCCGTGTCGTCGGTGACGGGGCTGGAGCCCGAGATGTCGATGGCTCCGGTGGTGGACTACTTACTGTCACTGTCACTATCCAGCATGTAGTTCGGGTCTATGTTGTCGCAGAGGAAGGCCGGCACGCCCGTGTCGTCGGTGACGGGGCTGGAGCCCGAGATGTCGATGGCTCCGGTGGTGGACTACTTACTGTCACTGTCACTATCCAGCATGTAGTTCGGGTCTATGTTGTCGCAGAGGAAGGCCGGCACGCCCGTGTCGTCGGTGACGGGGCTGGAGCCCGAGATGTCGATGGCTCCGGTGGTGGACTACTTACTGTCACTGTCACTATCCAGCATGTAGTTCGGGTCTATGTTGTCGCAGAGGAAGGCCGGCACGCCCGTGTCGTCGGTGACGGGGCTGGAGCCCGAGATGTCGATGGCTCCGGTGGTGGACTACTTACTGTCACTGTCACTATCCAGCATGTAGTTCGGGTCTATGTTGTCGCAGAGGAAGGCCGGCACGCCCGTGTCGTCGGTGACGGGGCTGGAGCCCGAGATGTCGATGGCTCCGGTGGTGGACTACTTACTGTCACTGTCACTATCCAGCATGTAGTTCGGGTCTATGTTGTCGCAGAGGAAGGCCGGCACGCCCGTGTCGTCGGTGACGGGGCTGGAGCCCGAGATGTCGATGGCTCCGGTGGTGGACTACTGTTATATATGTAAATGGTGGTAGTTGTGGCTGCGACCACTTATAAGCAAGGTCAATACGAAGAATAGATCAGTGTGCATTCAACTACCGACTTGTCATTTGCTCCCGCATACACAACAATTGGCGACGAGGTCTACCTACATGTGAAAAAAAAAAAAAAATGTTCGGTGTTACATCTACATTGGGTGCAATCACCAACTTTGATCACCAAAATCAAGATTGGAAGATCTATAAAAGTCGATTGTGCCAATGGTTCATCGCGAACAACATCGACGAGGCCACAGACAAATCGGGTGTGAGAAAAAAGGCGGTGCTGTTGAGCGCACTCAACGAGAACACGTACCAGTTAGCTTGCAATCTCGCCCTGCCGGACGATCTGGATACGAAGAATTTTGAAAGTATAATACAAATTTTGGACAATCACTTCACACCTAAGCGCTGCGGGTTCGCAGAGAGACACAAGTTCTACGCAGCAGTACAGCAATCTGGCGAAACTCATTATCAGTGGGCCGCACGATTGCGCGGGCTCGCCGCTCATTGCGGGTTCAAGAATTTGGAAGATTCGCTGCTAGATAAGTTTGTGATGGGAATGTTAGCCGGCCACGAACGAGATAAGCTATTTGCTCAAGACATCAAGGACTTGACATTGGGGAAAGCCGTGGAGCTGGCGGAGAGCGTGCGGTGTGCGCGCGAGGGGGCCGCGGCGGCCAGGCCGTCGCCGTCGCCGGGGTGCTCCGCCGACGTGGCCGCCGCCGCGGCCTGCGACGCCGTGTTCAAGATCAACCAGCGTGGGGATTCTACTGCAAAAGGATCACAGGATCGCAGTGTACCTTGTGCTGTGTGCGGTTTTAAAGGCCATCGGACGGCCGAGTGTCGGTTTGCCAATTATACTTGTAGAGGTTGTTCTCGGAAAGGTCACCTTAAAAGGGTGTGCCCGAAGAAAAAAGTGAATTACGTCGAGCAAGGTAATTCCGATGATGAGGGAGATGATGGTGAGTTTCTCTTAAATATTAATTGTCATGGCGAGGTTCCAATGACTGACACGGTGAGCTTGGGAGGTCGTAAGATTGTGTGTGAAATCGACAGCGGCTCCCCTGTATCGGTAATTTCGGAAAATATGTATAGATCAACATTTTCGGATGTACCGTTATCACTACCTTCAAAAAAATTATTTACATATACAAGTTCAAAAATGGAAGTAGTTGGGTTCATGACGGTTAGAGTGATTTATTTAGAGCATTGTGAAGAACTACCGGTGTATGTGATCCGGGGGGGCGCGGGCCCCGCCCTTCTGGGGAGAGATTTTATGAGAGCTTTTAATATGCGTCTCGTGTCGACGCTTGGCCAGAAGGAGTCGCATATTTATAACATTCACGACGACCTCACTAGATTGTTTCCGAAAGCGTTTTCTGATGATCTAGGGTGTTTTAACAAGTTTGAAATTAAACTGCCACTTAAGCCAGACGCTAAACCAGTCTTTTATAAGTCGCGGTCGGTGCCATTTGCTTTAAGCGATGCGGTGAATGACGAACTAAGCAGATTAGTAGCATTAGGTATTTTAAAGCCCGTGCCCTACTCCGAGTATGCGTCACCGATAGTACCCGTATTAAAGAACGATGGAAGCGTACGTATATGTGCTGATTATTCTGTTTCAATTAATCAACAGCTGCTCATTGAAAAGTATCCGTTACCTACAGCGCAAGAACTATTTGCCAAACTGCATGGTGGGGTTGTGTTCAGTAAAATAGACTTATCTATGGCCTATAATCAAGTGTGTATACATGAAGACTCCCAAAAAGTCACTTGTATTAACACCCCGCGCGGACTTTTCAATTATACGCGCCTCGTATTTGGCTTAGCGAGCGCGCCGGCTATTTTTCAGCGCGTTATCGAGTCGATAGTAGGGGACATTCCAGGGGTACTGAGTTTTCTCGACGACATTTTAATAACTGGGGACTGGGCAGATCATAATAATAGGCTGAAAGAAGTGCTACGTCGTTTAGAAGAGGCCGGGTTGACATTGCGTAAAGACAAGTGTTCGTTCTATCAAAGCGAGGTGTCCTACCTAGGGTATATCATTGATAAAAATGGTATAAGGAAAAATCCGGTAAAGGTTGAGGCAATTTTGTATGCTCCGGCACCAAAGAACGTTAGTGAGTTACAATCATTTTTGGGCCTGTTAAATTATTACAGAGCGTTCGTCCCAAACGCAGCGACCATTCTTAGCCCATTGCATGCGTTGCTGAAAAAGGGGGCTAAATGGCATTGGTCCACAGAACACGAAGAGGCGTTTAAGGCCATTAAAGCGAGTTTAGCGTCAGATAACACACTGGCGCATTTCGATAATACTGCCAAGCTGATTTTAACTGTAGATGCGTCACAATACGGACTTGGCGCGATTCTTTCTCAAATAGGTACTGATGGAATCGAGAGACCGGTGTCTTATGCGTCGCGTTCGTTAAATCCGGCAGAGAAAAAATATTCACAAATACAAAAAGAAGCGACAGCAATTATATACGGAGTAAGGAAATTCCATCAATACCTATATGGTAGGTCAGAACCATTTGTGTTACGCACGGATCATAAACCGTTGACTACAATATTCGGAAAGAATCGCGGCATTCCTGAAGTATCGGCAAACCGATTACAGCGCTACGCAATTTTTCTGAGCGCGTACAATTATACAATTGAATTCATAAGAAGTGGCGCCAACTCAGCTGATTTCTTATCGCGCGCGATAGCGGTAGTTGCGAGTGCGAGCGGGCGCGGTGTGGTCGCGGCGGAGAAGGGGGCGCGACCCGAGCTAGCTGCGTACGTTAACTTTGCTATAGAAGGGTGTTTGCCTCTCACGATGCAACAATTGCAGAATGAAACAGCTAAGGACTCGGTTTTAAGCAACGTTTCCAAGTATGTTATAGAAGGTTGGCCGGGGAAAGTTACCGACGCGGTAATTAAGCCGTATTATTTATGTCGCAACGAGATAGCCATAGAAAACGGTGTTTTAATGAGAGGGCATAAAGTAATCATTCCCGAGAAATGCCGAGGAATGATATTAAATGAGTTGCATAGTTCGCATTTTGGAATAGTAAAAATGAAAGCGGAGGCCCGTGCTAGGGTCTGGTTTCCGGGTATAGATGCCGCATTAGAAAGGTTAGCTGCAGAGTGTATGATTTGTGCTAAATTGCGTCCGTCCCCGCCGCGCGCGCAGCTTGCACCGTGGCCCCACCCACCTGCAGCATTCAATAGAATAAATATTGATTTTTTGGGCCCGATTCATAACAAAATGTTCCTGGTCATAGTGGATGCGTTTTCTAAGTGGGTCGAGTGTTATGTTATGAACAATGATATTACGACAAAGGCCGTTATTACGAAGTTATGTGATTTTATGTCTCGATTTGGTATTCCGAATACCATTGTAAGTGATAACGGTACATCGCTGACGTCACAGAGTTTTCGGGATTTCTGTGAATTGAACCACATAAGACACTTAGTTTCACCCGTTTTCCATCCCATGAGTAATGGCCAGGCGGAATCATTCGTCAAAATAATTAAGAAAGGCATTAAAAACTTTTCTTTTATCGGGTTGTAAGGTGAATGATATTCAATGTCATCTATCAAAGTTTTTATTCGATTACCGTAATTCTAATAACACGACGACAGAAACCTCTCCAGCTCAACTAGTGTTCGGCCATAAACTTCGTTCAAGGTTAGATTTGTTTACACCTACCGATGCGCCCTTGTCAACGGAGTTATCTCAACTTGTCGAACGTAAACAGTGCTCACAGGTTAGAAACTACGGCGGCAAACATTACGTTGAATTTAAAGAAGGAGATAAGGTTTATGTGAAACAGTTCTCAAACAAAAACAAATTTACTTGGTTGGAAGGAGTGGTCCGGGAAAAGAAAGGAAGGGTTCTGTACAAAATTAAACTGTTAGACAGTAACAGGCAAGTTGTGCGGCATAAAAACCAAATTATTAAAAGCAAAGGAGATTTTCCGAACACTGGGAATTATGACACTACGGCCAGCACTTGGGACGTGACATTGCCAATGGAAGAAACTAGTAGTCAGAGCCCTGTGGAGTCTACAGGCCACCAGACACCACCTCGGACACCAGAGCCGCCTGCACAAGTGCCTGGCCCGACCAGCCCCGAGTTCCGAACTCCTCTACAGACTCCTGCGCCGCTGGTGACTAATATAGAAACAGAGAGCGAACCGCAAGCGCCGCCGTTAGTTAGCCGAAATCGCCGGAACAGGCCAGTGTTAGATTATAAGAAACTTTTCTAGAATTTTTTAAGGGGGGAAAGATGTTATATATGTAAATGGTGGTAGTTGTGGCTGCGACCACTTATAAGCAAGGTCAATACGAAGAATAGATCAGTGTGCATTCAACTACCGACTTGTCATTTGCTCCCGCATACACAACAACTACTTACTGTCACTGTCACTATCCAGCATGTAGTTCGGGTCTATGTTGTCGCAGAGGAAGGCCGGCACGCCCGTGTCGTCGGTGACGGGGCTGGAGCCCGAGATGTCGATGGCTCCGGTGGTGGACTACTTACTGTCACTGTCACTATCCAGCATGTAGTTCGGGTCTATGTTGTCGCAGAGGAAGGCCGGCACGCCCGTGTCGTCGGTGACGGGGCTGGAGCCCGAGATGTCGATGGCTCCGGTGGTGGACTACTTACTGTCACTGTCACTATCCAGCATGTAGTTCGGGTCTATGTTGTCGCAGAGGAAGGCCGGCACGCCCGTGTCGTCGGTGACGGGGCTGGAGCCCGAGATGTCGATGGCTCCGGTGGTGGACTACTTACTGTCACTGTCACTATCCAGCATGTAGTTCGGGTCTATGTTGTCGCAGAGGAAGGCCGGCACGCCCGTGTCGTCGGTGACGGGGCTGGAGCCCGAGATGTCGATGGCTCCGGTGGTGGACTACTTACTGTCACTGTCACTATCCAGCATGTAGTTCGGGTCTATGTTGTCGCAGAGGAAGGCCGGCACGCCCGTGTCGTCGGTGACGGGGCTGGAGCCCGAGATGTCGATGGCTCCGGTGGTGGACTACTTACTGTCACTGTCACTATCCAGCATGTAGTTCGGGTCTATGTTGTCGCAGAGGAAGGCCGGCACGCCCGTGTCGTCGGTGACGGGGCTGGAGCCCGAGATGTCGATGGCTCCAGTGGTGGACTACTTACTGTCACTGTCACTATCCAGCATGTAGTTCGGGTCTATGTTGTCGCAGAGGAAGGCCGGCACGCCCGTGTCGTCGGTGACGGGGCTGGAGCCCGAGATGTTGATGGCTCCGGTGGTGGACTACTTACTGTCACTGTCACTATCCAGCATGTAGTTCGGGTCTATGTTGTCGCAGAGGAAGGCCGGCACGCCCGTGTCGTCGGTGACGGGGCTGGAGCCCGAGATGTCGATGGCTCCGGTGGTGGACTACTTACTGTCACTGTCACTATCCAGCATGTAGTTCGGGTCTATGTTGTCGCAGAGGAAGGCCGGCACGCCCGTGTCGTCGGTGACGGGGCTGGAGCCCGAGATGTCGATGGCTCCGGTGGTGGACTACTTACTGTCACTGTCACTATCCAGCATGTAGTTCGGGTCTATGTTGTCGCAGAGGAAGGCCGGCACGCCCGTGTCGTCGGTGACGGGGCTGGAGCCCGAGATGTCGATGGCTCCGGTGGTGGACTACTTACTGTCACTGTCACTATCCAGCATGTAGTTCGGGTCTATGTTGTCGCAGAGGAAGGCCGGCACGCCCGTGTCGTCGGTGACGGGGCTGGAGCCCGAGATGTCGATGGCTCCGGTGGTGGACTCGGCCGGCAGCAGCGGCGAGCGCGGCCCCAGCACCTCTACTTCCATCCACTCGTTTTCGAAGCTCTGGAGATCTCCGAGAGGCTTCACGTAGTCTGTTATCTCTAGAATTTTAAAAATGTAGATAAAATAATCGAATCAATAATTCGGAAGACATGTGACATCCACCAACACGCACTGAGCCAGTGTAGATAACAGATCAATTACCCTAGATGGAGGGGACGGTCAGTGGGAATGTAAATATTGTAATGATGTATAACTATATATATTTATAGTCACGCCTGTACGCCATAGGAGTAGGCAGAGACCACTTCTCTCCAATTTCTACGATCCTGGCTTACATCTTTCGCTTCTTCTACTTCCATGAGTCTTTTCATACACGCTCGTCGGCTACGGGTACTCCTGACCTGGCCTTTCTTTAAAAGCGTCTTCGACTTGGTCAAGATACGTGCGCCTAGGTCGACTCTTACCAACTTGGCCGTTCACACTCGCCTTGTAAATCTGTTTCGTCAATCTCCTTTCATCCATCATTGTAATGATGACAAAGACGAAATAGGAATACTTGCCAACATCGTTCTCCTACTCCATTTTGCAAATGCGAAAGTGTGTGGACGACTATGTGTATATTTGTTACTTCTTTACACTTAAACGAATATAAAATAGTATTTAGATGAAATTCGGAATGGAGATAGCTGATAGCACGTCACATAGGCAACAATAGACCTGGATAACTGCATTAACCCACTCTTTACTGTGGATACCATCGCAAGGCGCAGCTAGTACATATTCCTTACTTATTATAAAATTGAAAGTTACGTGTCTGTCTTTCTGTCTGTAAGCTTATCACGGCTAAACGGCTGGACGTATCTAGATGAAATTTGATAATTAATTACATTATATCACGAGGAAGGTTTTTGGATACTTTTTTCTGAATGAACGCGTACGAAGTCGCGGGTAACAGCTAGTTATTTACATTATGACTAGCTGCGCCCTGCGGTTTCACCCGCGGTTAAAAAGTATCCTATGTGCTATTCTAGACTATAATCTATCTTTGTGCCAAATTTCATTCAGATCTGTTCAGCCGTTTTGGCGTGAAAGAGTAACAAACATCCATCCATCCATCCATACATACAAACTTTCGCGTTTATAATATTAGTAGGATGTAGGCGATAAGGCAGTGGATGCGGCTGGCATATGACCGGAAAGGATGGCGGGCTAAAAGAAACCAGACGATGTGATGATGTATATAAGAACACCAGCCAATTAGCTTAATTGCAACGTCGGTTTCTTTACCTTTGTTCTTCTGTGGTAGAATGTGGTACATGTAGTAGCCAACTATGAAGCGCTTGCTTGTATCGCCTGATGCGTGGCAAATCATCTTCTCTTGCAAGAGTTTCTGTGAAAAAAAAAACAATTTTTATTTCATCCCAGTTTTAAGAATAAGAATAAAAAAGAATAAAAATAATTTATTGACAAACAGCAATAAAATAAAATTAAATTATACACAGTTGATTAAATATATAAACAGATAAAAGTATTTGGCAATAGGAGTAAGCTCAGCGTTGTACTGTGCAAACAAGTTTGCACAGAGCTGGTTTTCAGCTTACTCCATTGCTCGAGCTTAGATGCTTCGAGCTTTACTGTGGTGTGAAATTTTTTTTCACATATGTGCGTGTTGTATGTCTTCTGCTACATGACTGGAGCCCAGTGTATTGCGACAGGTTCGTCCCCTGTCACATTTGGGATTAAATATCGTCCGGCGAAGTGTGAGTGTTGTATTACATCTCTGCCAGCCCCCTTGCGGGAAAGGCGTGACGATATGTTAAAATGTTTTGTACTAAAATTGCCGTCTAGTTGTGATATATTACCAAAAAAAAACTGCTAATCATTGAGCATACTCCAGGTTAACAATTAAATAAATAAATAAATTCGGGACACTTCCACACACGGTCGCCTGACCCAAACTAAGCAAAGCTTGTACTATGGCTGCCAGAGACTGATATACATACATTGATACTTTTAAATACATACTCAAATAGATATTAACACCCAGACATAGAACAAACACAAATATTCATCACATAAATGTTTCCCCTAAGTGGGAATCGAACCCACGCCCCCAAGCTCAGAAGGCAGGTTCACTGCCAACTGAGCCACCGAGGCAGTCAATTAAATTACATTTACAAAAAACTTTGTTTCACTGAGATTTGAACCCACGACACCCGAATCTCTTGCTTATAGTTACCTCCATTACACTGGTAGCCTTTTCATACGTCATCCCTTCCATGTTAGCCTGGAGCCAGTGTATCGCGTATATCGAGACGAAGGTGTGAGAGGGAAGGCTGACAGTCTGTTGCAGGAAGCCGACGCCCAGCGACGGTTGCCGCATGCGGTCGACGATCTCGGCCAGAGTCGAGATGGCTTTCAGTTTCGGTTCCATTACTCTACAAATATGAAGATACGTGTGATTTTAAAACTATCAAAAATGCAATTCAAATTAATTTGCTAACCTCTTTTTTTTTTGTAGGTATATGTTATATATGTAAATGGTGGTAGTTGTGGCTGCGACCACTTATAAGCAAGGTCAATACGAAGAATAGATCAGTGTGCATTCAACTACCGACTTGTCATTTGCTCCCGCATACACAACAATTGGCGACGAGGTCTACCTACATGTGAAAAAAAAAATGTTCGGTGTTACATCTACATTGGGTGCAATCACCAACTTTGATCACCAAAATCAAGATTGGAAGATCTATAAAAGTCGATTGTGCCAATGGTTCATCGCGAACAACATCGACGAGGCCACAGACAAATCGGGTGTGAGAAAAAAGGCGGTGCTGTTGAGCGCACTCAACGAGAACACGTACCAGTTAGCTTGCAATCTCGCCCTGCCGGACGATCTGGATACGAAGAATTTTGAAAGTATAATACAAATTTTGGACAATCACTTCACACCTAAGCGCTGCGGGTTCGCAGAGAGACACAAGTTCTACGCAGCAGTACAGCAATCTGGCGAAACTCATTATCAGTGGGCCGCACGATTGCGCGGGCTCGCCGCTCATTGCGGGTTCAAGAATTTGGAAGATTCGCTGCTAGATAAGTTTGTGATGGGAATGTTAGCCGGCCACGAACGAGATAAGCTATTTGCTCAAGACATCAAGGACTTGACATTGGGGAAAGCCGTGGAGCTGGCGGAGAGCGTGCGGTGTGCGCGCGAGGGGGCCGCGGCGGCCAGGCCGTCGCCGTCGCCGGGGTGCTCCGCCGACGTGGCCGCCGCCGCGGCCTGCGACGCCGTGTTCAAGATCAACCAGCGTGGGGATTCTACTGCAAAAGGATCACAGGATCGCAGTGTACCTTGTGCTGTGTGCGGTTTTAAAGGCCATCGGACGGCCGAGTGTCGGTTTGCCAATTATACTTGTAGAGGTTGTTCTCGGAAAGGTCACCTTAAAAGGGTGTGCCCGAAGAAAAAAGTGAATTACGTCGAGCAAGGTAATTCCGATGATGAGGGAGATGATGGTGAGTTTCTCTTAAATATTAATTGTAATGGCGAGGTTCCAATGACTGACACGGTGAGCTTGGGAGGTCGTAAGATTGTGTGTGAAATCGACAGCGGCTCCCCTGTATCGGTAATTTCGGAAAATATGTATAGATCAACATTTTCGGATGTACCGTTATCACTACCTTCAAAAAAATTATTTACATATACAAGTTCAAAAATGGAAGTAGTTGGGTTCATGACGGTTAGAGTGATTTATTTAGAGCATTGTGAAGAACTACCGGTGTATGTGATCCGGGGGGGCGCGGGCCCCGCCCTTCTGGGGAGAGATTTTATGAGAGCTTTTAATATGCGTCTCGTGTCGACGCTTGGCCAGAAGGAGTCGCATATTTATAACATTCACGACGACCTCACTAGATTGTTTCCGAAAGCGTTTTCTGATGATCTAGGGTGTTTTAACAAGTTTGAAATTAAACTGCCACTTAAGCCAGACGCTAAACCAGTCTTTTATAAGTCGCGGTCGGTGCCATTTGCTTTAAGCGATGCGGTGAATGACGAATTAAGCAGATTAGTAGCATTAGGTATTTTAAAGCCCGTGCCCTACTCCGAGTATGCGTCACCGATAGTACCCGTATTAAAGAACGATGGAAGCGTACGTATATGTGCTGATTATTCTGTTTCAATTAATCAGCAGCTGCTCATTGAAAAGTATCCGTTACCTACAGCGCAAGAACTATTTGCCAAACTGCATGGTGGGGTTGTGTTCAGTAAAATAGACTTATCTATGGCCTATAATCAAGTGTGTATACATGAAGACTCCCAAAAAGTCACTTGTATTAACACCCCGCGCGGACTTTTCAATTATACGCGCCTCGTATTTGGCTTAGCGAGCGCGCCGGCTATTTTTCAGCGCGTTATCGAGTCGATAGTAGGGGACATTCCAGGGGTACTGAGTTTTCTCGACGACATTTTAATAACTGGGGACTGGGCAGATCATAATAATAGGCTGAAAGAAGTGCTACGTCGCGTCGTTTAGAAGAGGCCGGGTTGACATTGCGTAAAGACAAGTGTTCGTTCTATCAAAGCGAGGTGTCCTACCTAGGGTATATCATTGATAAAAATGGTATAAGGAAAAATCCGGTAAAGGTTGAGGCAATTTTGTATGCTCCGGCACCAAAGAACGTTAGTGAGTTACAATCATTTTTGGGCCTGTTAAATTATTACAGAGCGTTCGTCCCAAACGCAGCGACCATTCTTAGCCCATTGCATGCGTTGTTGAAAAAGGGGGCTAAATGGCATTGGTCCACAGAACACGAAGAGGCGTTTAAGGCCATTAAAGCGAGTTTAGCGTCAGATAACACACTGGCGCATTTCGATAATACTGCCAAGCTGATTTTAACTGTAGATGCGTCACAATACGGACTTGGCGCGATTCTTTCTCAAATAGGTACTGATGGAATCGAGAGACCGGTGTCTTATGCGTCGCGTTCGTTAAATCCGGCAGAGAAAAAATATTCACAAATACAAAAAGAAGCGACAGCAATTATATACGGAGTAAGGAAATTCCATCAATACCTATATGGTAGGTCAGAACCATTTGTGTTACGCACGGATCATAAACCGTTGACTACAATATTCGGAAAGAATCGCGGCATTCCTGAAGTATCGGCAAACCGATTACAGCGCTACGCAATTTTTCTGAGCGCGTACAATTATACAATTGAATTCATAAGAAGTGGCGCCAACTCAGCTGATTTCTTATCGCGCGCGATAGCGGTGGTTGCGAGTGCGAGCGGGCGCGGTGTGGTCGCGGCGGAGAAGGGGGCGCGACCCGAGCTAGCTGCGTACGTTAACTTTGCTATAGAAGGGTGTTTGCCTCTCACGATGCAACAATTGCAGAATGAAACAGCTAAGGACTCGGTTTTAAGCAACGTGTCCAAGTATGTTATAGAAGGTTGGCCGGGGAAAGTTACCGACGCGGTAATTAAGCCGTATTATTTATGTCGCAACGAGATAGCCATAGAAAACGGTGTTTTAATGAGAGGGCATAAAGTAATCATTCCTTGAAAGGAAATCAATCATTTGAAAGGAGGGCGCTGCCGCCGTCGCGAACGTATCGTCTCCGTGATAAAAAATAATTTAAAATACAAAACCACAATTCTATGCTTAAGTAATTAGTTTAACGTGTAAATACCTTTTTAAAAATATAGTGATAGTGTTTTCGTAACTAAATAAATAGCGGTTTTTAAGAAATTCATTAAATTCAAGTAACAATAGTCAGTTAATAAGTGAAGTGTATTGAAATAGTGAAATAGACTTGAAGACTAGAAACTGTGTAGTGTATAAATAAAAACAGACTTTGAATGAGGGAACAGTGCTAAAGACTAATATAAAATTTAAAAATCTTAATTAATTAATAAATCCATGGACTTGTTTTGTTTAATTACCCTCATTCAGTGAAAAATAAATCAACGGAGTGTGGGGAAACAGTGCTAAACGGCAGCGTGTGAGTCACCAGTAACGGCTTCTCAGGTGACTCAACGGGTTGCCGCAGCTACGGCTTGCCAATTTCGTCACACGCACTAACGAGCGGATGGCCCAGGGGCCGTAGTGCCTGCGTTCAAGCTGTGGTGTCTAAGTTCAGATCCCTCCGAGGTCGGTCAATTTTTTTTTTTTTTTTTTGTTTTGTTTTTTTTTGAACGTTATTAATATACTTTGTGTCCCTATTATTACTTTTGGGCACAAAATGGATAATACAAAGCCAGAACCATGCAGAAAAGTTTGTTTTAAATGCCAAAAGCTTACAAAAACCAGAGATATGCTGTGTTGCTCGTCTTGCAAAAATTATTATGACATAAATTGCGCACAAGTGTCAAGTACCAGATTTTATATTATGGAAAAGTCTAAAAGGGATGTCTGGAAATGCCACGCTTGCTACAATACCAAAACTAAAATCACAATAAATCAAAGCACAAATTCCGACACAAGTATTGACATAAATACTCCCGTGTCGCACGTGACACACAGAAGAGTGAGACATAAGGCGATCCCTGTAACACCCCTACACAAATCTGAGGAAGACCAGCAAACCAGTTCTGATGACGAGCTACATAGCCTACCTGACATAACTACACTTCAAGACGAAGGCGAACTAGAACTACTTAAGGAAATTTCACAGTTAAAGCTACAATTAGAGATTGCACATAAAGAAATAGAAAACCTAAATGTAGAAAACTCACAATTAAAAAAGCAAATTGTAGAGAAAGAACACTCAACCGTAAAATGGAAGAAACTCTTTACAGAAGCAATGAGTACACCCAGGAGGCGAGGGTCTTTTTGCAGAATAGTTAGCTCAGACAAAAAAGTTGAGAAAAGTGTAGTACCGGGAAGATCTTTAGACCTAGATGATTTTCCTACTCAAACTAACACCGTAGAAGTAGAAATTCAAAAGAAATCCAAGACAGACATCCGGAATGTAAAGGAAAAGCAACTAACTGCACAGAACAAGAAAGATGAAGTGGTAATTAGAAGAGCTGGTGATAAAATTAGTAAAAATGTCACAAGCAATTTAGGTATAGTCAAGAAAACTGAGAGTAAAACCAAACAAAAGAAGGTACTACTATTTTCAGACAGCATAGGTCAAGGAATAGCCTCAAAAATTACAGACAAAACGGACTGTGAAGTACTGAACACCTGCAAACCAGAAGCAGGATATCAAGCAATTTTGGAAAAATATGGTGTGATGACTGAAAGTCTTACCGAAGAAGATGTGATGGTAATACTACTGACTAAATATGAAAAATCACTGCATGATAGCAAGAAAAATTACATAAAACTGTTGAAAAATATTTTTAAAGAGAGGCAAAGAAAATATAACGTACTAATTACCGGCTTGCGATACGACGGTAGACACGATCAAGATATTTACTACATAAATGAAGAGATAGCTAATATGGCTAACGTAAACGAAAATATAAAATATATAGATCCAAATATGAGGTATAAAAATGCTGAGATTAACAATTACAAAGTACTAAAAAGTTTTATTACAGATAATGTAATTACGTGTATAAAGCAATTTCAAGGATCATCGTCACTGCGCTTCATCAGGTGTAAGGACCAACAAACTATCACACAATATCAAAACCTAAATTTTACAACGGCACGGGACAGGAGGCAGGAACGATGATCCTTCATGCGAATGTACGAAGCATACATAATAAATACGTAGAAATTGAAAACTTGCTATCGGAACAAGGCTGCGACGTATTGTGTTTAACAGAGACGTGGGGTAAAAATCATCAAATACATGCAATGACTATCGATAATTATTTACTAGCAAGTTGTTTTAATAGAGTTTTTTTCGAACACGGTGGGTCAGCAGTTTTTGTAAAAAAGGATGTAGAATTTAAAGTTAGAAATGATTTAAATAAACTGTCTTTTGAAATGAACTGTGAAATGTCAGCAATAGAACTTAAATCTTCTAAAATTGTTATAATAGCATTGTACAGACCAGATTATGACATTGATTTGTTTTTCAGAATTTTAAGAAAACTTTCAAATAAACTCTGTAGAGAAAACAAAAAGGTTGTAATAGCAGGTGATTTTAATTTAAATGTTTTAAAAATGGACAAAAATGTTAAAAAATTCGAAGGAATATTAAATAGTTTCAATTTTAAATGGGTAATTAATGAGCCCACTAGAACACAAACAACTAAAAATGACATAACCAGTTCTACTTGTATAGATAACTTTGTTGTAAACTTTGATGATTATAAAAGCTCCGTTTTAGGATGTAAACTTTCTGATCACAATGTAATCAAAATAGAACTACTCAATCTTAAAAAATCTAATATTGTAAAAAAACTTGAACCTCACTTAACACGTGCTTTCTCAAAGAATAATCTTAAGTATTTCAATTACTTGTTTAACAAAAATTACAGTAATTTAAAATTAGAAATAATGTCAGCAACTGATGCGAATACAAAAATGAGGATTTTTCAGGACGCATTGAACTATTTTTACAACATAGCTTTTCCTAAAATAAAAAAACAAATACGAAAAAATCAGAAAAACTGGACTACATTAGGCATAGAAACATCAAAGAAAAATTTAATTAAATTAGAAATATTACAAAATCACCATCCCAGTGAACAAAGAATACAAACCATTAAAAAATATAAAAAAGTATTAAAAAAGACAATGATTGCTGCAAAAAAGTTACAATACCGACATAGAATAAACAAATCTAGCAATAAAATAAAAGAATCATGGTGTATAATTAATGAGCAAGTAGGTCGAAATAAAAAACAGAACGTAAAATCTTGTATCGATTTAGTCAAAAATGATAGGCAAGAGGTAATCACGGAAGCCAAAGAAATTGCAAATTTGTTTAACGATTTTTTTTGTAATATTGCTTGTAAATTGACAAATAACTTAAATGTAGTTGCTGAAAATTGTTTGAAATATCTAGATAATACGAATAAGCCAAAGACATCTATCAAATTTAATCCTATAGATTACAAGGAATTAAGAAAAATTGTGACTAACTTAAAGCAAAAAGCTTCTCTAGATATCTATGATATGAGTACAAAAACATTAAGAAATATTATTTTGAACAATGACAATATATTTGAGTTAATATTTATTGTTATAAATTCGTGCTTAGTCGATGGTTCATTCCCCGACGTACTTAAACCGGGAAGAGTAATACCAGTTTTCAAGAAAGGGGATTCTTCAGACGTTAATAATTATAGACCTATTTGTATTTTACCAGCGATGTCAAAAATTTTAGAATCTGTCATTAAATACCGAATAGTTGATTACATGGAAGAAAATAACTTGTTTAATGTTGCACAATTTGGATTTAGAAAAGGTCGGTCGACTGAAATGGCGATAAGAAACGTAATATATTATATTCTTGAATCTCTGGATGGCTCTAACAGATGTGCAAGTATATTTTGTGACCTTTCAAAGGCGTTTGATTGTTTGAGGCACGATGTATTAATGTTAAAATTAGAATACTATGGATTTCGTGGAACCGAGCTAGATATGATGGTATCTTATCTCAGAAATCGTAGTCAAACAGTATTTGTAAATAAGTCTTCGTCATTAGTAGGTTCAACATCAATAGGAGTCCCACAGGGTTCGATTTTGGGGCCTTTATTATTTTTAATGTATATTAACGATCTTGCAAGTGCCATGCCAGATTGGATGGACATAATTCTTTTCGCAGACGATACCCATGTTGGGATTAATGATAAAAGTAATCAAAATTTACAATTAAAAATAGACAAGGCTATGGATTTGCTTAAAGAATGGTTTAATTGCAATGGTATTATTCTTAACGCAAATAAAAGCATTGTAATGCAATATCAGTCGAGATTAGGTTTATTCGGTAATTCAACACGTAAGGAAAATGTCTTTTTAGGGTATCACATAGACAGTACAATTAGTCACACTGCTCATATCGATAATATATGTAAGAAACTTGCAAGCGGAAATTACGCCTTGTTCAAACTTAAGCCCTTATTAGATAAAGAAACTCTTATTTCAGTATATTATGCGTATATACATTCTGTTATAAGATATGCTGTTACAATCTGGGGGAACGCTGGAAATATTGTAAGAGTTTTAAGATGTCAAAAGAGATCAATTAGAATAATTAACAGCTTAAAGAAACGTAGTTCAGCGAAGAAATACTTCAAAAATAACAAAATAATGACAGTAATATCTCTTTACATCTATAATAGTTTATTAGAAATTCATGATGCTAATTTACCAAAAATTAAAGATAAATGTCCACACAACCTAAGAAACAAAGATAAGCTAATTGTACCGTGGACTAGGTTAGTTAAAGTTAAGAAGCAGGGCCGCCATGCTAAAATTTTAATGTACAATAAATTACCAAATCGTATAACCGAACTAGATAATAACCAATTTAGACAGACGCTAAAACATTTCTTTGAAAGCAACCCGTTTTACAATTTATGTGAATATATGTCATTTGAGTTCTCGGAATCCTCATTTTTGTATCGAAATCAAACGGAGCAAATTTTGACATAAATTTTTTTGACATAATAATTTATTAACCTTCTTCTTAACAATTACTAGTATGTTACTTTTTATTTTTAACGGCTTACCTAATTTTAAGATATTATTGTAAAAATGACTTGCCAGTGACATTGAATGTTTATTATGGTCAATAAATATTTCTGATTTCTGATTTCTGATTTCCCGAGAAATGCCGAGGAATGATATTAAATGAGTTGCATAGTTCGCATTTTGGAATAGTAAAAATGAAAGCGGAGGCCCGTGCTAGGGTCTGGTTTCCGGGTATAGATGCCGCATTAGAAAGGTTAGCTGCAGAGTGTATGATATGTGCTAAATTGCGTCCGTCCCCGCCGCGCGCGCAGCTTGCACCGTGGCCCCACCCACCTGCAGCATTCAATAGAATAAATATTGATTTTTTGGGCCCGATTCATAACAAAATGTTCCTGGTCATAGTGGATGCGTTTTCTAAGTGGGTCGAGTGTTATGTTATGAACAATGATATTACGACAAAGGCCGTTATTACGAAGTTATGTGATTTTATGTCTCGATTTGGTATTCCGAATACCATTGTAAGTGATAACGGTACATCGCTGACGTCACAGAGTTTTCGGGATTTCTGTGAATTGAACCACATAAGACACTTAGTTTCACCCGTTTTCCATCCCATGAGTAATGGCCAGGCGGAATCATTCGTCAAAATAATTAAGAAAGGCATTAAAACTTTTCTTTTATCGGGTTGTAAGGTGAATGATATTCAATGTCATCTATCAAAGTTTTTATTCGATTACCGTAATTCTAATAACACGACGACAGAAACCTCTCCAGCTCAACTAGTGTTCGGCCATAAACTTCGTTCAAGGTTAGATTTGTTTACACCTACCGATGCGCCCTTGTCAACGGAGTTATCTCAACTTGTCGAACGTAAACAGTGCTCACAGGTTAGAAACTACGGCGGCAAACATTACGTTGAATTTAAAGAAGGAGATAAGGTTTATGTGAAACAGTTCTCAAACAAAAACAAATTTACTTGGTTGGAAGGAGTGGTCCGGGAAAAGAAAGGAAGGGTTCTGTACAAAATTAAACTGTTGGACAGTAACAGGCAAGTTGTGCGGCATAAAAACCAGATTATTAAAAGCAAAGGAGATTTTCCGAACACTGGGAATTATGACACTACGGCCAGCACTTGGGACGTGACATTGCCAATGGAAGAAACTAGTAGTCAGAGCCCTGTGGAGTCTACAGGCCACCAGACACCACCTCGGACACCAGAGCCGCCTGCACAAGTGCCTGGCCCGACCAGCCCCGAGTTCCGAACTCCTCTACAGACTCCTGCGCGGCTGGTGACTAATATAGAAACAGAGAACGAACCGCAAGCGCCGCCGTTAGTTAGCCGAAATCGCCGGAACAGGCCAGTGTTAGATTATAAGAAACTTTTCTAGAATTTTTTAAGGGGGGAAAGATGTTATATATGTAAATGGTGGTAGTTGTGGCTGCGACCACTTATAAGCAAGGTCAATACGAAGAATAGATCAGTGTGCATTCAACTACCGACTTGTCATTTGCTCCCGCATACACAACAGTATAGGTCGGCGTTTGACCACCGACTCGCCTGATGTTAAGCGACGTTATGGTCTAAGATGGAGCACGACGACCTATAAGGTACTTATTCACTCTAGCCTTGAAGTTTTGTAGAGTGAAGAAGTACAAAGACGGCAGTTGAGTGAGGCGCTACAAGTGCGCTACTGCTCAGACCCGTCTTCGGAACGGTTACACCGGACTACATCCCGAAACACGACTAGGTCATTTCACGGCATGGCTTGGTCCGTAATAAACGTTGCGTAGCCTCGAAATAGTTATACTTCTGTGCTTGCAACACAGTTCGAATAGTGTGAGTGAGAGCCAGTTTTTACTGACAATAAGCAATTTATTTGTAATGTTATTTAGATTAGGTGCTCCCTCTAAATGTTATTGTTTTTGTAAGTCGCTAATTTTGTGTTCATAAATAATTTATTATTATTAATTATTATTACTTACAGTGTTTTGTCTTTTTCGATTGAGTTCTTAAATTTAAAAACAAAGAAAAGACTAAGGCCCGCATGCTGAAACGACGTTCAGTCATGAGTATCGATTTAAAGCTGTTTTATGTATGGTAAACATATCGTCACGCCTTTCCCCCGAGGGGGCTGGCAGAGATGTACAACACCCACACTTTGCCGGACGATATTCAGTCCCTAATATGACAGGGGGCGAGCCTGTCGTCATACACCGGGCTCCAGTCATGTAGCAGATAAATGTAGCATTCATGTATAGAAAATCAGTTTTAAATCGAGATTCATGACTGAGCATCGTTTTAGCATGCGGGCCCTAGTACTGTATAACAATTCCGAGGTTATCCAACGTTTATTGCTAAGGAGCTAAATGTTTGGTAGGCTGTTTGCATCTCAGTTACGGCAAAGTGTATAAACAAACTTAAATTAATAGGTAAACTTGCTTGACCTTAAACGATGTTACGGTTTACGAGTGAGTACGCTTGCAAAAAAACGGATTTACCCGTGATTTGAATAACTAACTACCTTATAACTATCGGGGAAAATATTTTGACATCTGTATCTGTGTCTTGAGTCTATAAGACTCTTAAATATTTTTTTTTTTGTTTCAAATCTTGTTGCAGTAATTTAAAGGCGAGCAGCATTTGTTTCAAAGCTTACGTTCAATTGCGCTAAGCGTAAAGGTCGCGTCATGTAAAAAGAATGCTGGCGGTCAAGCTGTGCATGAGGAGATTTATCTGTCTATTTGGTGGTATGAAGAACCTACCAATAACCAATATAAACAGCCCGCGAGAGAAAGCTTGGTTTAAAAATAAAACAATAGGCCTAATACTTTCGTGTAGGAATGTACCCAACCCCGTCCACTTTCTTCCTTTAGCGTTCTTTTTACATAACGCGAACTATAGTCAGTTTTTACCCATCATCGTATGTGTCATCACACTCGCCTGACTGCGACTGGGTCCTTTCCAAGAACGGGTGGTTCTTCGCCGCTTGCCTGTTTATATACAATAAGGTATTATTATAATATACAATAAAGAAAAGACAATAAGCAGACAATCACCAAGCGAATAAACGCAGACGCCAAAGCTACCAAGCAACTCAGTTTAAAAGGAAATTGATGGAATGAATGGTTACAGACTGAGGCACACTGACGAATACATTGTACGAATAATCAACAATAATCTTGGATGGATTGGGTTTTCCAAAGTTAGCACATACTTTTTTATGTCATAGGCGACAAACAAGCTAACGGGTCGTCTGATGGTAAGCGATCACAGTCGACTATGGATACCTGTAACACCAGGGACATCACAGATACGTTGCTGACTCGTAAGGACTCCATTCAAAGCCCTTTTGAAGAACCCCATGTTGTAGTTACTTAGAAATACTGAAGGAGAGGGGCGCTCATTCCACAGATTTGTTTTTGACTGTTTTATATTTCGATACGAAGGTACTACTTTCTACAAAAGGACTGTGGTCTAAGTAAGAAGAATCACATATAGTTCCATGAAGATACGATTTCCATTATTTCTCATAATCGCTTGAAGTCCAAGCGGGGTCAAAGTATAAAAAAAACTCGGCGATTTTTGTTAGTAAGACAACTACAGTTTCATGAATGGAACGCAAGAAATAGGACTTTGAAGAAGTTACTTATCATGTTAATGCGTAAATCTTTTGTACCGCAAGAAATGAGACTTTGAAGAAGTTACTCGTAAATCTTTTGTACCACAAGAAATGAAACTTTGAAGAAGTAACTTATCACGTTAATGCGTTTATCTGTTGTACCACAAGAAATTAGACTTTGAAGAAGTTACTTTTCATGTTAATGCGTAAATCATTTATACCGCAAGAAATGACACTTTGAAGAAGTTACTTATAACGTTAATGCGTAAATCTTTGTGTAAATGAAACGGCGCGAAAGACAGAACCAGAAATATACTGACCATTAATACATTGGCAGTTATTTCTGTAGATGTTACAGACAGTGAATGCTTGTTACAGGCGGACAGTCAGTGTGCCACAGAAAATAACGAGGTAGTCAGTATCATACTTACTTGTTGGAGTGACTAGTGTTTAGTGACTTAGTAGGTGAAACTTGCTGCAATGAAACGTACGAGAGGATAAGAACAAGCAACTGATAGAATCGGCTCGGGCAAGCATTCCAACAGTCGATAGCATAAAGAATTATTACACCGTAGCTGTATTAATGGGAAAAGGAAATCTGTAAAAAATAAAGAGCTCGGCAATTGAGTAGCATTCTAGAGTAGGCTTTGGTATCAGAATGACGACAAGAATGAAGAAGGCACCAGATTAAAAAATACTAATTTACTTATTAGAGCAAAAAGAACTGTATTGCTAGACGCACACGGTAGACTGAAAATTAAGCGCGACGCAGCGTTCTCAAGCCACCAGTCCAGCTAATTCTGGGGCTGTTATTATCGTGCAACTTCCGCAAACTTTCTAAGTCTTAAGAACTAAAATTATCTAGTGCGTTGGCTGTTAAAATAATGAATCAAGAAAAATTATAAAACAGCACACTCTAAAGCAATTTTGTTCTGAAAACCGAAGTGAAACTGTATTGAGTATGAATCAATTTTTTACATGCTACTCGATTGCCAAAGGTTTAATTAAAATCAAAAGCTGGAGAAAAGAAAATACCCTAAACGGACCAGAAATACCAGAAAACAAAAAAAAAATTACAAACTCAAATATGTATTATAAATACGTATTAAAGGAATCTGGAAATATTATATCTGTGGTTCTAATGATAAAGCAGATGTACAAGGTGCAAAGTGAAACAAAACCGCTAAAGCAACTGCATACCATGCCACATCACACAAATGAATATGATAACATAAAAACCTATAAGAACTGATACAAAACGAATCGCACTTGGCGCAGAGATAGAATAAATTCAACTATATGCCCATTGACATAGATTTGATTTGGCAAAATGGTTTACACAAGTTTGTAGCAGTTC
The DNA here is from genome assembly GCA_911728515.1 of Peribatodes rhomboidaria. Taxonomy (NCBI): domain Eukaryota; kingdom Metazoa; phylum Arthropoda; class Insecta; order Lepidoptera; family Geometridae; genus Peribatodes; species Peribatodes rhomboidaria. The sequence continues at coordinate 11,199,387 of OU452172.1, forward strand.
TTTCACACATAATTAATGAACAAGATGTCACGTACGTGGAAGACAATGCAATATACGACAACGCGCCTAAATGATTCAGATTCAGGAACACAGAACTAGCATGTAGCCTATTCTTGAGCTGCTGTCCTAAATCGTTCTAAGCATATTCATAGTCAGCACAATAAAAGCTCTTTGGAACAGCAAAACATGATTTAAATAAAATAATGACAGAAAATAGAGTAACTATTTTGTATGACCAAATCCATAACACAAAACATTGATCATGATTTAGGACAGCAGTTTTCACACGAAACAAATATGAATGTATGCACAATTCGTTCGTTCAATTCGTTCAAAAAGGTTCGATATCGCAAATTGCACGGTCTATTTTAGTTTACTGACATAGCTTCGATCCTGAGCCGAGGCCGGTCGGGCAGGCGCGTGCTGCCGACGCGCTCTCTGAACGGAGAGCTGGACGCGCCGCCCTGACACCACACACAACACTCATATAACATTACTGGAATGAACGGTACGCTGCTGGGAACACGAGTACAAAGCACGGCTTTCAATTAATTATAGACGAGATCAGAAATTGAGGGTAATCTAGTCGACGCTGTTACTACGTTTGTTTGTCTTTTCAGACGCAATAGTTCTGCTGTTGATCAAGTTCATTGAAAGCCTTGTCGTACTGTAACGTATATTAAAACGATAAGTCTAGACGCTTACGTTTAGTCTGTGTACGTCTTTAAATATACGCATTGCATACATTCACCTATATATAAATAAGTATATAGTTTTATATCGTTTCAGTAAACGTTACTTTGAAAGACTACATCTAAAATAACGATATAAAATAAACAAAAGAAGCGGGCAAACAAAATATGTCACAGTATTGAGGTGCATTCCGTGCATATATAGTTGCATAATTTTATAATAAGCAGTGCATATATATACGCTTTTTACATACAATGTGGTCGCTCTCTTTCAGACTTTTTTTCGTATAGACATCTAGTTTTGTACAACTTTGAATCGCGTAAAGGCAAAAATAAATGATGGAGTGATTCTGAACAAGGAAATTATACCAATTTTAGATTCAAAGTTGTATACATATCAGCCAATAGTTTAATTTAAATAGATAGGTGATCTAGCAAATCAAGAGTGTTTATTTCGATAGCCATTGAAGTCACATCACCTGCTGAAAACCCGAAAGATTACTGCACTGTTATCTATAAAATTACGGCGGTCCTACTGTATTAGTTGTCATGGCTAAATACAAGTTACGATTAGTTCTTGAAAGTTAGAAGTGTAAATATCGAACGCCACTCCTGTTTGTTAATCGATTTTGTTACATACCCAATTTTGTCGGTGCCAATGGAATGAGTGCGCGAATATATGCCACAGAAAAATAACGTTTAACAAAAATTTTGATTTCGAATTGTGAACTAAGGTTGGCATAAACGGAGAAAAAGAATCCCGCATTTGTGTAGCAATAGGAGTGTGGAATTGATGACGGAGTACTGGCTCTGACTAAATGTCAGTGTCAATCTGTCAATGTATAGCCTGGTGGTGAGCACCATCAGGCAAGCACTCGACCACAAAACAATTTATATCTCGCAGTTCTTTTCTATACGTCGTCAACTTGCTTGTCATTCCCCTTGAGACTGGACCTAAAGCACTTAAGAAGAGACCTGTTAGACCTCTCATCACATCATCGTCAGTCTTTGAACTCTACTTATATTATAAATGCGAAAGTTTTGTTTGCTACTTCTTACACTCAAACGGTACCTGATTAGGATGAAATTCAGGACTAATATAGCTTATATGACCTGGATTACCACAGCCCTCTCCCTAATAAACGTAGAATAGTCTCCTAATTATTGTTTTATTCAATATTTTGTCTTCTTCGATCTAAAAAAAAATTGAAAAGAAATAAATTGACAAAACACAGAATAACAATTCCGAGACTATTTCACGTTTATTAGTAAGGGGGATAGGTCATTTTTTTAACTGTTGGTGACACGCGTGGCTCAGCTAGGCTGTTTAGAACTGTCAACTTTTTTTTCTTTTTTTTTTAAAGTATTGTGTTACAGGCTACAGGTAAGTTGGGCGAGGGCGGATGGCCGAGTGTCGGGAGGTACCTGTGCGCTCTTGGTGAGTATGGAGGTGGAGTGCCGCCGCCGGGTGAGCGCCGAGTCGGGCGGGCCGGCCGCGCCCGCCGCCACCTGCGCCAGGACCCGCACCTTACACCGGCCCGGGAGCGCCGCCGCCAGCGACCGTATCGAGCCCGGCTCGAGGGGCAATGTACTGACGCACTTCTCGTACCGACGTCACAGAGCGAATGCGTTTTACTTTCGTTTTACGAGCGCGCGTTTTTCATTTCATTTTCGTGATGGTGATCATGATATGGTATTGGCTAAATTGATTTATTTGTATGTGTATGTTTATATGTATTGAACTATGTATGTATGTATGTGTTTATTTATTTTTCACTACATCTATTAACCAATTAAAGGTTGTAAGGTTAGGAAGTAGTTCAATTAAATATTTTTTATAAACTTGCGCAAAGGAATGTGTCAGTGCGTGTAGCGATGACAGTATTGGCACAAACTATTAGTTTTTTCAATACTGTCATTTGCAAAACTGTATATTTTTTCCAAAATAGATAAATTAAAAAAAAAAGGTGAATTTAAAATCATAACATATCGTCCACGCCTTTCTCCTGAAAGGGCTGGCAGAGATGTATTACAACACCCACACTTCGCCAGACGATATTCAGTCCCAAATGTGACAGGGGTGAGCACCGGACTCTAGTTATATAGCAGATGACATTAAATTACATTTCTAACAGCAATAAAATCGTTGCTATTCTTAACTCACACATCAAAAAAATAGAAGAGTCGCACACATTTTAACTTCTGTTTAGTTAAAAGGATCATAACTCAGAGTCGTCACCAAACGTAAAGGAAAAAGAAACGTACACGCGCGCTCGCATCGAATCGCTCTGTGACCATTGCTCTTGATTTTAAATGTTATAATACACCATGCAGCGAGACTCAAACAGGAAATTACAAATAACACATACTGAGGTGCAACAGAATAATAAGTTCACATGAAAATAATAATTCATGCAAACGTAGCACACCATATACACAAGTATGCGTTCAAAACATTTTGCAACAATAATAGTGAAAAAAAATATTTCCTAATATCTTCGACCATGCAAAAAGAAGGGCTGGGAACAATTGGAGTGTGTTTTAAACTTCATGTTTGAGTGGACATTACAGTCTTCAGTAGTTGTAAATTTGTCAATAGATTAATAGTTTTTAAGCTATTCTACATTGTTTAGAGAGCATTGAAGAAAGTGCAAGTCTACATGGCATGCGGTGCAAACGTTACTACGTGTCTTTGCTAGTGCAAATAAAATATTCATGCTAAAACATATTACTTTTACAATCTCTTCCTTATAAATGTTTTATTGTATATATTCAACCTTTACGACAAAATATTTATAAGAGATAAGTGACACGAATATGAACTTAAATATAATATATGTACAAAATAATAACAGATTTCGAATAGACAAATCAAATATAAAAGTCGCCCTAAAATTGACCCGAAATAGTTTACTTGAAATTAGTGCTGAAGTTTAAAAGGTAAGCTCATTCGAATAAAAAATTAATCGAAAGCTAAATGTGCAAATAATCCTAAGCACGCTATCATCTACTCGTTCTAACAGCGATTGAGAAAGGAAGTACAATCGATTTTTATTCTAATCGATATTTCATCGATTAGATACCTCACTTACCCGCTGCTTGTTGGGCCGTTTGACCTTATTGAAGTACTGTTCAGTCATTTTTAGGAATCCGTCGGTGAGTTGATCGAGATCAGATCGAGTGGGCGTTGGGTAAATGTCGCAGTGCGTAGTTTCGTCTTCAAGAATTTGCTTTGTCGCGGGATTTGACAGCGGCAGTAGGAGGGTGCGGAACCTCCAGTATTTTAGGGGCTGAAAAATTAAAAAGACGTGTTAACTTTTGGTCTGTAAAAGATTAATAAAAGCTCTAACATTGCTGTCTATCGTAAAATGTTAATTTTCACTATCAAATATTGTAAGTTTGCTTGCTCTGCACTATTTTAGCAGTCTCAGGTATCGTAGACAAGCTGCAATTGCTTCCAAGCGATTTTCTGCTTCTACGATAGCTAATCCTTCAACCTTAGCTGCTGTTTGAACGAATTGACGATAAGATTACGTGAATTATTATTGCTTTATTTCTGCATTATATCGCTTGCCCGATTCTTAGAATAAGTTAGATGGGACGCTGATATCTTCCACGACTCTTTTTTCCAGTATCGGAAGAAAGTTGTTGAGAGGTGTCTATTTTTTTTGTATGTTCCTTTTTTTAGTTTTGTTTTTGTTATAATAATTATTATATGTGTTAGTCTTAAGTGTTATTCTTTATATTTAGCTTCTTTTCATATTTAAAAATCTAAGTGCACGCTGTGGTTATCTATTTTAGGTTAATGTTTGGTTTTTTTATTTTTTATTTATAGTGTTCTCTAAAGGTCCTTTATGTAAATAAATAAACCAGCAGCTGACGTTTCAGCGTTAGCGATTGTAAAACTAGAATCTTATGATAGATAAGGCAACTCGTCTAGGGCCTCAGTTTTATCTAAGTCTCCGACTCTTAGCGTAATCCCTCTGTCCTTTTCTGTATATACCCCAGGCAATGTGTATGCAAAGTTTCATGATAATCGGTTGAGTAGTTAACTCGTGAAAGAGTAACAAACAAACAAACGCAAAAACTCAATTTCGCATCCTTCTAATATTATAAACGCGAAAGTTTGTAAGAATGGATGGATGGATGTTTGTTACTCTTTCACGCCAGAACGGCTGAACAGATCTGGATGAAATTTGGCACAGAGATAGATTATAGTCTAGAATAGCACATAGAATACTTTTTAACCGCGGGTGAAACCGCGGGGTGCAGCTAGTTTATAATATTAGTTAGGACAATACTAGCCGATGGCCGTGACTTGGTACCCGGTGCGACATCGCTCGCTGTTCAGCCTCAGATGTAGAATTTTATCAAAATCTATTTAGCCGTTCAAGTGATGCATTACCAAGAAACATAATTTTTATCATAGAGATAAGGACTATTTATTTATTTACATTTCGTCACTCTTTTTTCTCCGAAAAGGTTGGCAGAGGTGTATATTAAACCCAATCACCTCCCAAATTCAAGACAAGAAAGAATTAACAGGTACTTATCAATTACTAAAAAAAATACATACAGACAAACAAACATACCTTCCCCTTTCTTAAAATCGATTAAAAGTGAAATCACTGTACAACTTATCCTAGTTTAACTTACGTGAAGGTCTCCAGAAAACCAACCATGAGGCATGCGGTGGATAACATGCGCGACATGCACGAAGTCCATACAATGACTGCAGTTTCTGATTTATGTAATCAAACATACAGGAGAACAAAGTAATGCGTTCAGCTTTTATGATAATTGCAACTGGCAATACTAAGTGTCGCGTCGTTCGAGTTTTATGTATCGATTCAAATTTAATGTTTGTGAGAAAGATGAGAGAGAAGATCAGTACTGAATTTCTACATTTAGGCAATAAAGATTATTTTTCGAAAAGCGGGTAACTAGACATTCACCAATTAAAATGCGACAAAATCCTACTAATACATATTATAAACGCGAAAGTTTGTAAGAATGGATGGATGGTTGGATGTTTGTTACTCTTTCACGCCAGAACGGCTGAATAGATCTTGATGAAATTTTGGCACAGAGATAGATTATAGTCTAGAATAGCACATAGGATACTTTTTAACCGCTGGTGAAACTGCGGGGCGCAGCTAGTGTGTAATATTTGATATTACGTAGGTTCATACAATACAGTTACGAGGATGTGAATTTGAACGAAAAGAGGCGATGAGCCGAAATGCTACCTTATCGCCAGGTAGATTAGGTTGGATTTACTTTTGAGGACTTCTTTTGCCAGCCACATTTTCCAAAAAAACAACCAACTATACAGATTTAATTACAGCACAGGCTAAATTTTCGTACGCGACCCGACACTTGTTGCAATTACCATACCAAAAGCTGACGCCTCACTTTGGAATGAAATCATGAATAAAGTCCATCGGAAACTTACTACCTCGACAAGGGAGAAATCTGTATCCCCCCTGGTACAGATGTAATGGTCCATATAGTTCCAGTTGTATGTCTCCAGTTTCTCCGTAGTGAAGGACACCCAGGAAACTTCGTATGTGTCGTGGTTGGGCGCGTGGAAACGGTAGCGGTAGTGGATGTTGAAAGGCGGATATGGGTGTCTGTAATAAAAACCATGTTTTACAAATAAAATCGTGCAATATAAAGTTGGATCGTATAGGAAGACCCAGCTTTATTTTTTACTACAAAAAAATTACATTACGGACTCCGGGGACCGTGACTTTTGTTATGTATCTTAATTAATTGTTATTCAAGGGAAATACAGGTAGAGAGGGTTATTTGTCAAGTCTTAATCTATGGTTAATATATATTTATATCTTCAGCGATAATAGCCTAATCGGAAAAGGCCCGTCTCTCAAGCCCGAGGGAGCGGATTCGGACCCAGCTGAAGGCACGCACCAATTTGTTAATTGTGTGAACATAAGTGTGTATTTAATATCATCTGCTTTACACAACTGGAGCCCGGTGTATGGCGACAGGCTCGCCCCCTGTCACATTTGGGACTGAATATCGTCCGGCGATCACGATGACGCATGTGTCAGCCATCGCTCTCCTCAACCATATTTAAGGGAAGAGAACGACCCGACACATGACGCCGCCGCAAGAAGGTACTTTCGATAGTGAGCATGAATGCTCGAGATGTACCCACAATTTCAGTTCCCACAAATTCACAAAATCCGTCACGAGATATAGACCCAGCTGAGCTCACCTGGTTCCTTATCTCGTGACGGATAGTAGAGCCAGCTTCAACATTAGCTTGTGGAATATTCTGCCGATGAACAGCAGGTACCTCTTGGTGGACGCGGCGTCAGCTTGCTACATTGTAGAGCCACTTTGGACTGCGGCCTGGTTGATCTCAAATGTGTCAATGTAGTAGTGCAGCTCACCTGGGTCTATATCTTGTGACAGAGATTGTAGAGCCAACCAGAGTCAGCTTGTGGAATATTCTGCCGATTGACAGCCGGTACCTCTTGGTGGGCGCGGCGTCAGCTTGCTACATTGTAGAGCCACTTTGGACGGCGGCGGGATTGATCTCAAATGTGACAATATAGTAGTGCAGCTCACCTGGGTCTATATCTCGTGACGGAGATTGTAGAGCCAACCAGAGTCAGCTTTTGGAATATTCTGCCGATGGACAGCAGGTACCTCTTGGTGGGCGCGGCGTCAGCTTGCTACATTGTAGAGCCACTTTGGACTGCGGCCTGGTTGATCTCAAATGTGTCAATGTAGTAGTGCAGCTCACCTGGGTCTATATCTCGTGACGGAGATTGTAGAGCCAACCAGAGTCAGCTTGTGGAATATTCTGCCGATGGAGAGCAGGTATCTCTTGGTGGGCGCAGCGTTCAGCTTGCCACACTGTGGAGCCACTTTGGACGGCGGCGGGGTCGGCGTCGACGGGCAGTAGGACTCGATTACCTCACTATCGTTCACGCCTACTATTAGTTGGAAACCCTGAAATAATTCCATAGTGTGTCATATACATTCAAATTCAATAAATATATTAAGTATTTGGGATAGACCGACCGGAGGAGACCGGTCGTTGTGGAGATCATTGGGGAAGGTGTTTGTCAAGCAGTGGACGTCTCCCGAGCTGACATGATGATTATGATTCGGGATAGTGTTGTTTGTATAAGCAAAGATTGTATTATGGCTGCCAGACACCGATATACATACATTATAAATATGTAGTATATTATAAATATGTACTTACACTTAAATTTGAGTTGCAAGATTTCAAATAAATTCTTACAACCTTTTGCAAGATCAGTCAAACAATAAAATCTTAAGACCAGATACAGCTCCGCTAACCACCACATACCGTTGCTTACCACCAATTATGAACTATTTATACCTTCGACCTTATTCTATGAAGTTCTCAACCCAGTGCAATTTTCATTTCAAATTCTGCTTTTAAAAAGTTCAGTAATTGATAATACACAATTGTAAATAGTTCTCATTCTCAATATTACCTGCGCCAATCTCTGCGACACGAGTTCCTTAAAGACTTCCATGGTCGTCAACGGCTCCTTATAAATAGCCCTATTCTGAGCGAAGTCCGCGTTAACATCGTCCGGCAGTAGATTATAGTCCGACACAAGGTAGTCGTTCTGTAGAGACCGCTTGTCGGGGAAGTAGTCGGTAGTGATGGGCAGGCAAGCCGGGATCGTTAGAGATTTCCAGTCCACGCCTATGAGAATTTGATACAGTGAGTACTCATAAGTTTCATAATTATGTTTGCATTTTTGAGAGGCTAGGCATGCTTTGTCTTCACATGCGTTCATAATTTTTCCTACTTTAGCCCTTTATCCCTTGAAAATGAAAGCCTTTGAGAGCATGCTCAATAACTGCGCAGGAGTACTTAAATCGTCTGTTTTTAACCCCCGATGCAAAACGACGGGGTGTTATAAGTTTGACGTGTCTGTGTGTGTGTGTGTTTGTGTACGCGCGCGTGTGTGTGTCAGTCTGTGACATCGTGCTCCCGAACGGATAAACCGAATTAAATTTTTGTCAGGTTATTAATTTTTTTATGTTAATTGATGTCTAAAAAGAAAATATGTTTACTTAATAAGTTTTTGCAGGTTATCTGAAAATAAATGTTGAGCAACTAGTACTTAGTTGAGTAGAGATAAGTGTAGTGAGTACAGATAAGTGTAGTACTTGTTGATATAACAGAAAACCCATTTCTTGGGTTTGATTAAATTGATCATGAATTGATGGCTTTAATGACATGCACAGATAAGATAGACAGAAATTATTGTGCACACCAGAAATACAGGTTAAATAAACATTTATGCAGTTACTAGTAAAGTAAGAAAATAAGAGTACCAGAATTCAAGTGCTGCTATTTCAGTCTGCTTCATGACCACCTTAGAGAAGTACACATACTAATAAGCCAAAAAATTTGCAATGAACATCTCTACCAAAGAGTTTTCATCAATGCCATGCAGCGTTCAATCTTTAGAACAATGGGAAAGTGTACTTCAATTACCATTACGATACCCCTGGAGTTATCCAATTTTACCTCTCCCTTTTCGCCTTCTCAGGCGACAAAATGCACGTCAACCATTAGTCCTACTCAATATCAACTATACTTTATTAACTAAAAGCAGAGCATTCAAATTCGAGCCCAAAATCTAGTAACTTACGGTTTTATTTTAAAGGACAAAGACGTGTAGTAGACGCCAGAATTAGTTAAGTGTTTGACAATTAAAAAACTAGAGGCTCTGTAAGTTGAAGACTAAGAGGCCGGCGTCTGTCCCGCTGTCTCCTCTACTGGTCGCATTTCACAACCGATTCTCTTGAAATTTTGTGAGTAGGTTCGATAATTATACAGTGAAACATGGTTAAGTGGGACCTGGATAAGTGAGAAACCTCTGTTATTGAGAGTCGCAATGAGGTCCCGGTTCTTTTTCATTAAATTACCTCTGTTAATGGGACTTTTTGAACCTGGTTAAATGAGATTTGAATTCTAAGACTTTTTCCACGTTTACCTCTATAATTGAGACTCTGTAGCTCAATTACCTGTGTAAGTGAGACAAATGAATCAGGTTTTAACACGTTTTGATATGTTTGGTTACGTACATTTCGCGTTGTCTTTCGCGCATGCTTTGTTTGTCAGTACTATCTCAGGTTTTACCTAAGAACAAGGGAATACAGTGTTTATTCCGTTGTTTTTAGTTTTATTCCCATTCATACCTACATTAAATTCATAACACCAAAAATACGTATTTTTATTAACATTTCCAAAAATTTCTAAAAATGGATTAACGGCACATTTCGACCTCTGTAAGCCTCTGTAAATGAGACAACTATAATTTCAAACCTGCTTAATTGGAAAACTGGATTATTGGAAACCCTCAATAATTGGTACATATGTCTTGGTCCTTGAGATCCCAATTAACCAGGTTTCACTGTAAATAGCTTTTTTTTTGTGGTCATTTTTTGAAGATAGTACTCACAAAATTTCATGAGAAATGCACCTGTAAAGGAAGACAGACATACGAAAGCATTTTTGTCAAAGCTGAAGCATAGACAGTTCGGTCGATTACCTCACGCAACAAGACATAGAGCTCAAATTTAAATGCTTTGGTTGCCAGGCCGGGTAAGATTGACAACTCCAGAAGTCTTGTTATAGTAATTTAGCTATTAAGCGACATGCTTTAGTGACGTTTTAAGAATACTTTGGAGTGTAAACACGGTTTTAACACATGGTTACTTACATCACAGACGTGATATAAATTTGGATTTGATAGTTATAATATGAAGCGATTAATTTAAAAAATATATCCCTTAGCGCAATACAAATTTTAACGGTTACCCCCAAAGCTATGGTGAAATGTTAACATGTAAAACGTGCTATGCCAGTACCAGTAAAAATATATATGAAAATGGTAGAACTGATAATGCTATCACACTTCCATATGTACGTGCGAGTGAGATGGCATGATTAGGAAAACCACTCTAAAATCATTTCTTTATCGGTACTGATCGAAAAACATGTAATTCTTCGCATATATAGCACCATACATCTTTGGAATTAGATACAAAATAATAAATGCAACATCTACGAGATGCAAATTCAATAAATGAAATATCAAACCTATAGCTTTGTTCGCTTTGGTCGCGACCGTTCCAATGAAGATTTTTTTTCAATGCGGCGAAATCATGAAACATCAAAAATGCAATGAGTGTTTATTAGAATGAAATGCCACCTGTGATCATTATAAATAAGATATAGGTTATGTTATATGAAATGCAAACTTTTAGGCACACCAAAAAATCACCAATATTTGAATTATTTTACAGGATATTTACACTCCGTAATAGGAAAAATGTAATGGATTTGAACTGAAATGAACACAAGAGCGATGGTAGTAAGATCACGTCACCCAAAATTATATTTTACAGCTTTCTTTATGGAATCAAAGTTAGCAGACATTTCGAATTGTAAAGATAAATCACAACTGAAAGTAATACTTAAAAAAAAATTAAGATTTAACATTCTTATTTCCGGACTGCAAAAAGACACGGCGCGTAAAGAATGAACAAGCGTTTGAACAACGAATGAACAGATATGCAATCATCAAATCAAATGACGGATACGGTATAACACCAAATTACGTAGGGATTGGTTGCAAAATCTCAACATACAAACACAATAACATCAAAAACCAACTAACAGCGATTATCGTATGATCACACAAACTCAATTTCTGGACATATCTGACAAAAACTTACCTTTGAAATTAATGAAATGAGTAACCGTAAACGTGCAAACATAGGTGTGGAAAATACAGTGTGACGCGATGAAACAAGTTTTCGATGTACTCGTCAATATTTTCATTAGGAAAGAAGAGGAAGAGAGCTATTCTTACGGAGTGAGATTTAATCTCACCATTTTTCGTCCTTATTGCTCTCGTTTGAATAGTCATTGGTGAGAGTGACAAAGATAAAATCTCATCTCATCTCACGCGTAGAAATAGCCCTCCAGGGCTAGCATGAACCGTGGACAGATTGTCTTCCCACAGTTTTTATTTCGCGAGAAAAAGACAAACACAGAAAGACATTTTGCCTCCGGCCCGCGCTAACCCTGCATGGATGTAGATTAGAAAGACGTAGGAAGTTACGAACAAGAATAGACGTTTCTCGGTTGCACACGCGACTCAAATCGCAAACCAGTTTCAAGCGCGTCACACCATAAGTGAAAGGTTTTAACAGTACCGAACAATACAAAACAGTATCACGGAACACGCATGCCATTTGACTACCTAATAGAGCACAAAAGGTACGAACACGAGTCTTGGTTGGAAGAACTAAAGAACGAAGAACGAATGAACGAAGTACGAATGAACGAAGAATTGATTAATTAATGTAAAAGTACATTTTACATTTTTGTTGACAGAATATGAAAATTACAAAAGTTACAGTATCGTTACAAATTCTAGGTAAGAATAGTCATTTTACATTGTTTTCTTTATGTACAACGTTTATCGACTCCTTTTGCTACACAGAGCCAACAACTTTCTTTCTCTGTCACGCAAGTAAAGTTTACAACAAATCGTAACAAAAAAAGTCTCATTAAATAAAGTTTAAATAGTAAGTTTTCTAACCTGTAGTAAGGGCAGGTGTCCACTCCTGCTCGCCAGTAGCGCCCCACAGTAGCGCGAGAGAAGCGTTGTTCGTGGTGGACGGAGTACCTAACGAGCCCAAAACGCTCAGGACTCCTGACGTGCTGATCATGCGCTTGCGACTTGGAATGTTTCCTGAAAAAAAATTAAGAAAAATAAGACAATGAAACAAAGTTGTCTAACTAGATAGATTTGTTGAAGGTATTAATATCCCATATCGACACGCCTTTTCCCAGAGGGGGCTGGCAGAGGCGTACAACACCCACACTTCGCCGGACGATAATCAGTCCCAAATATGTATGTATTGTCAATGAAACCGTTTCTTTTTCTTACCACTTGGGGCACTATCATACCTGGAGAAAGTTTCAAGAGGTTCTTCAATATTGAGTAATGCTCGTGGCTGATAAGCTGTATGAAATCGTTAGCCACACTAGGACTTACCACTAGGTGACTTAGGATCAAAAGTTTTCACCGTTTTCCACTTCACGGCACGGCGTCCGGGGAGGGATAAATGCATGAAAATGTATGACACGCTTTTTTACTTACCAGCAACGGCACGAGGGCCTTGATCCCACCGACATCATGCCGTGCCGAGCTGAATTTGGCTGGTGAAAGTCACTAACATAAATCCGTAGACTTTACATAGTAAATGCAAAGAACTCACCGTCAACCTGGTAAATAGGGTGGCTGTTATTAATGACTGTCCCATTCTCCTTAGGTATGGTATTCTCTCTGTCCTCGTTTCTGGACGTCGGTTCTCCGGCTGGCCGCGCTTGGTAGTGATGCTGCTGGATTAACACACCCGTTGGACCTGGCACAAGTACAAGCCTATTTATTAAACTACTAGCTGCACCCTGCGGTTTCACCCGCGGTCCTACAGGAACCGTTAACTTTATCGGCATAAAAACTATGTCCCTATGTCCTTTTCTGTACCCCAGACAACATGTATGCAACATTTCAAGACAAACTCGTGATCGGGTGCTGTTTGCGGGTCGCTGGTCTGCTCATGTTGTACTCACAATGCAATAAGTAAATCTGAAAACCTTTAACCTAACCTTAGATTAAGACTTAATAACTAACCCCCCTCTACCTGTATTCTTACCTGTAGGCTTAATCCTACCCCCAAGGATCCGATAATGCCTAGCAGTAACCCACTTTATACAACTAGAAGATACAGCTTGTTACAAATAAAACTCCACCTTGCCGTGGGCCTGTCTCCCTATTTCGTCCTTCCCGATCAGCGACTAACTATCGACGAAACAGTTTTATCGTGCGTGCTAGCACTACTTTCAACAAAGTATGTAAAAATCCTGAACTCGATATTGATATCTTTTTCTTAAGTATATCTACTATTAGGAAGCGATTAAGCGACAATTTTTTCGATAAATTAAACCTGTGATACAAATAAAATTTCTTGTATTTTCTTTTTGTTAGTGAGTACTGATATTATGCTTTATCTATCTATTTTTCTTTATATAAAAAAAATATTTTTTTAGTTCATTCTTTTTTCAAAATCTATTATTTTGCGTTGTTTACTATTTCATTCTTTTGTTACGTCTACCTCAATTCTATTTATTTAATCATTCTATTTGTGCGTCAATTCCTTTTTTTTTATTATATTTCTTAGAAGTGTCTCCCTATAAATGACTTTTTTAGTAAATTTATTAAATTTACTATTCTGTTATTGTAAGGTTGTTGGTTGACCTGAAATGTAAAAATAAATAAATAAATAAATAAATAAAAAGTACCCCGAACCAGTCGGAAAAGACTTTATAATTACGGGACGAAATTGAATTTTAGTATTGATCAATAAGTCGAATCGTACCTTTTGGAAATATATGGGTCCATCGCCTCCTGTTACTTGTCAGCTTGACAGTGACGTGCGAGGGGTCGAATGGGTTGATGAGCGCTCGGCCGGTCCTTATCACTGGCTTGTGGGACGAGATGGAACTCCTGGGCGAGAGGCGATTGGCTGTCAGGGGAGAGTCCGTCGAGTCGGTGCTAGTGTCGTACGGAACTGTTTTAACTGGAATTTTTGGATTAGTTGACTTACTTATGCTATTTTAGAATAATCACTGATTCATCAAGAAGTATAGTTGCGACTTAACTTGCCGTTGAGCTGTCATGCGTGTCCAAACGCGTGTAACAACTAAACTCGCTAGCGGCACGTTAATTCGCTACTGTTCTTCTTCTCTCTCTTCTTCTTCTTCTACTCTTGGCAGTGGTCGTGGTTAGTAAGATGCGGTGGTACACGGAGAGTCTTCAACGCGTCAGGCTATTGATTGACGGCGATTGGACGGCGGTGGTTACTACTGTACTTATACAGGGTGTTACAAAAACCCTGTTTTATCCGCGAGTTGCGCATTAAGTATCGACTGGAGGATGCAATTATGCTAGTTTAAATTAAATATTGACTATGAAAATGTTAAAAACAGATCGCGCTCCGCCCTCCTAAAAGCGCAATCGCAGGCACTAATCGCGTCGGTTAGATTTGAAAACTATTCGCCTCGTGTCACTACTTTCTTAGAATAAAAGCCGCCAACATATGATACGGATTTCTTAACGTTTTTGTAAAATATCCTTTTTTTTCCTTGCGTTCTTAAACCGGTCATAACTCTTACTATTTTTCACGTGCATTTTTTTTTTTTTGTATTATTGCATGAATACTTATGATGATGAGTTTAGTTGTGTGTACAATTGTACAAGCCCTTCAATTATTATACAACAGGGTTTTTGTAAAATGCTGAAGATGTGTAAAACAGAAATAATAACAGTACAAAGACACAAATAGAGCAGATACTCACTGCTACTCGTCAGAATATCACCTAGGCTGTGATGAATGTCCGGATCCGACATTTTCCTGTGATGCAGCTGTGACGTGGGCGGGCTTTTCCTGCTGATGCCTTCGAGTCCCGCCACTGAAGTTTTCTTTGTACGGGCGACTCTTTGTACACTGAAACCAAAAAGCAATGTTTTTTTGACAACGTCTAATGAATCGATGAACGCCGGCTGCACGCACGAAAAAAGGGGTCATCTATTTTCGTCTTGTTACGCTCGGTCGATCGGAGCGAGAGCGCTACACGAGCGAGCGAATCTCTCTTCCACTCGATTGGCATCTATCTCTCTTCCACTCGATTGGCCTATGCGTCCGAGGAGAAGATTTCATCAATGTTTTGTTATGACGTTTGTGACGTTAAATTATCCCGACTTTACAACCATTTTTTTTTACGTGTAGAATTTCCACAGAATTATAACCCACATCTAACTAGAACCATTTGCAACTACGTAAGTGTTTTGATGTTGAAAGTTAAAACTCACCATGTGCTATGAGCAGGCGGCAACTGAAACACCTGAGCGTCATACGCGTCGAAATCAAAAATCGAATTATGCATGTATTCGTCATCCTTCAGCAACTTTCCCTTCCTCTCGTCTTCGTACATCTTCCTCAAAGGCTCTTGGCTTTTCCTCGGCGGCAATTTGATTCGCGGTATAAAGTTCGAGTACGCGACCTTCTTGTTCGTCGAGTAGAAGGATAAGTTGATCCAATGCGGCATCGAGTAGTCATCTATAGAGTTGAGGTTGTTGTCTTTGTTGTGGAATTTGAGTAGGGGTACGGCGTGCAAGGGTTGTTCCCCAACGCAGACCAAGTCGCTGCCGACTCCGTTGTCGATGATGCGTTGTTTGGTGACGTTCGTGAGCTCCCGGTCGACTTCGAAGACGCCGACGCCAGGCGTTATAACCACGCTCAGTTGTCCGGTGCGGTCGAAGCACCGGTCTAGGTAGTGTTTTTCGAATACTACAAAAAAAAAATTGTATGAGTGTGTTGATTTAGGTAGGTATTTGCTTTGAATTTTTCCTTAATTTAAGGGTAAATGTTTTTTGGGTGTATTTAAGAATGTATGACTGTTTACGTTAATATATATATATTTTTTTAATGTAATTTGTTTTTTTTTTGAGTTTGATAAGTTTGATTTAGGTATTTCTTGATTTTTAAATTTTCCTTAAAGGGTAAATGTTTTCAGGTGTATTTATGTATGACTGTATATGTAGTATTTTGTGTTTTTTTTATAAGAAGAGTGGCCAACAAGCTGACGGTCCGCCTGATGGTAAACGGTTACTGCCGCCTATGCTGCATCACTAGCGGTACTGTTCATGCGTTTACAACTCGGTAATAAATTTGTGGACACCCTTTTTAAATCGCTTCATGTCGTACCTCAGCGGAAAGACCTTTGGGGGAAGGTCATCTTCTATTTTAGGAAGGTCTGTTTCTAGTCTAAGACAAGTGCGGTAAAATGTAGCTCTTTTGGGCTTAGTACATACAGCTTTTTCAGTTTAACTATTTATACCCACCATTTAAACTCATATTAAGCACTTCGAGAAAGTTCCCTTGCGCGGCGGTCGAGTTGATAGCAGTAGGTATGTCCATGTTAGGCCTTTCGTGATACTGCAACACTATTTTCTGGTAGTCCGTGAACAGTCTTCGCAATTGAAGGAGGACGTTCGACCAATCTTCGTATCTCTCATTTTGGACGGCCACTCTGGAAAAATAATCAGCACTTGCAGCTAGCTAGTTTTCTGAAGTACAGTTTTTAAACAGATATACATACGGATTGAGTAGAGACATGGTGTTATTTCTACCTTTTTTTTTTTAAATACAGTAGCTATGTTCGAACTCCTAGCATTTGGTTAATGCACCCTTATTATGGACGGACGCAAGATTTAGAAAAGCGTTTTTATACGCTGATAGTTTTTTTCGCAATGCATTTGTGCGACTGTATCGATGCGAATACGAAATAATCACGATGCGCACTGTTGACTACGAATGGTTGGTGTTTACTGCATTTTTAGCAGCATACAGGCATTTGCTATTTTGCATCAAGACAAACAGCATGTGTAACCACTCTTACCCGTAAAACGATTTAATGCTGATTTATGAGACTTTGTGACCTATTTTTACCTGTAGAAATCTTCATAGAATCTCCCTCTGTAATCCTTCTGTAGACACTCTTTCATGTGCTGGGGAAACTCCTCTAATGATTTAGCTTTGTAAAATGTCCGAGAAAACAATACTATTGTTACTTCATGGTTGCTTCCATTTTTCTGTAATATAAACATTTCATAATTAAAAACATTTTTGAAAAGCTAAGCAGGATTTTTGACATTAGGGGTAGCCACACACTTTTACAAACGGATTTTTTTTTAGATTAATATTTTATAAACATATTGTCAAGCCTTTCCCCCAAGGGGGCTGGCAGAGGTGTAATACAACACCCACACTTCGCCGGACGAAATTCAGTCCCAAATGTGACAAGGGGCGAGCCTGTCGCCATACACCGGGCGCCAGTCATGTAGCAGATGACATATAATAAGCACGTATGTTCTCACAATGAACAAATTCGTGCGTGCTGTCGGCTGGGTTCAAACCCGCTCCCTCTGACCTAAGAGGCGGGCCTTCTCCAGCTAGGCTATCATCGCTATAAATTGCATTCAGATTCACATATGATAGGGATATATTGCTTTACTAGTAACTTACTTTCCACTTAGCAAAAAGGTCAGCAAGAAATCCATTGACTGCTTTCTCAAAATACAGATCACCATGAATATCAAAGTCCCACATTTCCGAAGACATTTGTATAAATAGATACACCATAGATGTGGAAGATCTAAAGACAATTTTGGTGTCTTCTGTTATTACTCCGCAGGCCACTCTATCTCCCTGTGACCACATCTCGTAGACTTGACATCTGATGGCACCACCACAGTATTCAATCTTCTTGTTCAAATAAACACAGGTGCTAACCTGAAATTATTAATAGGTGTGTAATTAGGTAACATTTTCAAACAAAAAATCTCCAAGGCTAGCCTCCTTAACCAGAAAGTTGAATTCTCATAATGTTGAAATCCCAAAATGTATGATTTCCCAGAATGTTGACTTATTTTTGTTTCACAAAAGTTGAATTCTTAGAATGTTAAAATCCCATTATGTAAAATTTACCAGAATGTTGATTTATTTTTGTTTTGCAAAATGTTGAATTTTTTGAATTATGAATTCTTTAAAAGTTTCTTTAAAAAATTCCATCACATAGTTTTAGGGTTGCATACCTAAATGATAAAAAGGAACCGTTACGTTGAGACTCCTATGTCAGTCTGACTCTTTGAATGTCTTTTGACACATTACTTACTGCCAAAAATGCTTATTACCTGTTCCGCAGAAAACCAAAATCTGTTACACCTAGCTCAAGGAATCTTTTTTTTCCCAAGATAACAAAGATATGTCAGAGTGTACCCACTTCCATAAAGAACTTTAAAGCTTTAACCATTAACCATTAATCTAATTCATTCAGCTGTTATAGACTTTAATGGGAAGAACTAACATATTCCTACACCCTCAAATTTTAAACAGTTAGATTTTAGTGTCATCTGATTGTTATTATCTTACCAGGCTATTTTTGAGTCTCCACATTTCAGAACGTCCCATGTACTGGTCACGAAATGTGAGCTCAACTGAATCCAAAGCCACATCAACAACATTGACAATGTTCACATAAACATCGGCAAATGTTCTCAGTTGGAATGTTGTTGCAATGCTCTGTTCTACGCTTATGGTATCTAAAAAAATAAATAAGTTGAAAATGTATGACTAACATTATTATTGTACATATTGTCATTAGAATATTAATCAGTTTCAAATAGCTTTCAAAAGTATTAGATTAGTTAGGTATTTATTTAATAATCGATGAGCAGCAGATGCTGATGTGACACAGATTACACACAAAAATTATTAGACATTATTTATAGTTATGTACCTCTTCCTCTCGCAGGCACATCCACTTTAGTAACCTGCAGTAGTAACCTTGGGTACTCATTGTCTTCAGGGTGATATATTTCAACAATGTCCTTTTCTTTAAGCCCAGGGTAATCTTTCAAGTTTATAATTAAGTCCACCGCTAAAAAAAAACAACTATTTTATATAATTCAAATTTAAAATGTTTTACTTACTTCCATCTGTTTAGTTTTATATTTTGTTTTGTGTCAGTTTTGTATTGTATTGTAAGGTACTTACGACTGAAGCTGGATTGGTGAACAATAAGTTTGAAGGATTTCATTTTGATTTATTATGTTTTCTTCATCTTTCTTAGATTTATATCTACGATAGAAATATTTTTGTAAGTTATTGAGGTTTAGGCGTTTAGGCTTTGTATTTCCTGCGAAGATGGGTATCAAAATCAGAAAAGGTAATTGGTAGGTATTACAATTTAAAAGTGTTAAGTTTTTATAGGTACACCTATGTTCCTTGCATAGAATCAATTGAAATTAATTGTCCCGTTGCAGGCAAGATGCAGATTTTTTTATTAATAAGAAAAGAAAACTAAAAAGGAAAAATAGTTTTCACGTACTTTTTTTTAGATTTAATCGTAACAAATTCGATCAAATATCAACAAAATAATGCATGACACCAATTCACAAAATAACTTAATTTAATGTTTTGTGCGTCAAAGTCACAAACGTTGATGCGAATGTAACTGTCTATCCGGGCACGCTACTTGTCGGTGCGGACACGTTACGCATGTGAAAACGCTCTTATCATACAAAATGTACATACGAAAGAATACTATTTTGTCGGTGCCGGTACGTGTCGGGCACGCTCGATGTCGGTAGAAATGAATCAACGGACTTTTAGTCGGTGCACTGAATATCAGGCTGTGTAATATCGCGTCACACAGACGCCGTACATTATTTGTACCTTTTTAACAGTACTACCACAGCCATAGTCAAAGAATAAAATATATTTATAATTATATTCTTTCTCTCTCTACGACCACAGTCTACTAATCTTCTACGCCGCTATACCGGCTACCAAATGGTACATTAAATACATCGTCCGCGTTAGTTATCCGATACCCGTAACCCTGGCTACACACCTTGGCTCCAGCGTTAGCGCTCTCACTCGGCCAACGTATTGATTGGGAAGTGGCATTGGCTGATTGGCCCCAACGTTAGTAGTTGGCCGGTAAATGTCGGTTTCACTGAATGAAATGAAATCTGCACCAGCGATGGTTATCCGTACACACGTTGGCGATTTGCTCAGTCGTCGCCACATACATTAAGTGTGTAAATCAAGCGAGAAAGTCACTCTCATCCATTAAAATTTTTTAGCAAATAAAAAAATATCAATCAAATCTACTAAGTAGTCAAATTTTTAGTATTATCCATACACAAATAAAATAAAAAAACTAAAAAACACGTAAACTCGACGATGTGTTTTGCAGTGTTGGCGCGATGTGACGTAGCCGACCACGGAATCAACGATATAAGACACCCGTTGGCCAAAACTCCTCTTTCATGAAGGTCGGCAGATGGTGAGATGGTACTCGCACAACAAATGACTTGAAGTTCATCTTGTTGCGTGACTCCAGCTGCTCGACCCGCAGAGAAAACTTTGTCTTCGTCTTCATGTACTCCACCAGGTCCGTGACTGTCGTGGTGTGGTGAAGACGAGACGCGTACAGCTGAACAAAAAAACTACGCTACTCGCTTGATCATTCTTAACTCTTAACTTGACATTATGTACATTGGTTTATGGTATAATTTCGTGTACTTAAATATACATAGTGCATTGTAAAACTGTGGCCAGGACTACATTTTGAGGTTCTTTTTAAAAACTGTGCAGTTTTTTAAAGTCAATTTTGAAAAAGCCGTAACATTAAACTCTTAAAAATATGTGCAGTTTTAGAATATTAAATTCTAAAAGTTTTCGTGCAATTGTAAATGTTTTTCATGGCAACATTACCACGCGCATACATTGAAAAATAAGTGGCTTCCGCGAGATATAACGCAGTGTTCCATCTTATTCTATTGATCTGAGTGTAGCAGATGACATTCAATACGCACTTATGTTCACACAATGAACAAACTGGTGAGTGCCCTCGGCTGGATTTGAACCCGCTTCCTCTGGCTTGAGAGGCGGGCTTTCTCCAACTAGGCTAACACGATTTACATATTTTGAACATCATATATTTAAAAAAAACCGGCTGCATACAATTGTACCCTATGTCACTTCCACTTGACTTCCGATTCAAATGACACCTCACATCTTGAAATCTATCAAGCTGTTCTATGCTGTAGCGCGTGCCAAAGAAACGTCATACTTAAATACATACATATCCACATGCATACATACATGCATACATACATTCGAAAAGCAACCCTCCTTGCGCAGTCGGATAAAAAATTATCATGCTGTGAATTATTATGTCGTACAATATCATCCCGTACATCATCTGTGACGGACATTATTGGGTCATGAGTTGGTCCCATTTACTTCTGTCAATTCAATTTTGTTGCCAATTTGGGAGATTTCCCTCAAAATGTAGGAATCCAAGATAGTTTTTATGAATAATAAGATGCTCTAGCCCCGCAAATTGTAATTAACAAAATCATATAAATATTAAAATCATATAAATAAAGTAATTTAGCATGTTAAAGTTTTTTATTTTAATTTACTCATAAAAATGAGTAAATTATAATAAAAAACTAGTTGTGTTCGGGGATCGGGACTTGGGAATTAACTCAATTCATTCCACGGAGAAATCCTTTTAAAAGTTGGCAATCCTAATTTTGTTTCGTGTTTGTTTTGTGAAACTGAAAAATTGAATTAAATTCTTCACAAAGTTTAAAGAGCGTTAAAACTTATTTATAGTAGTACCTACATCAAGTTTCAAGAAATTATGTGGAAAAAAAAATAGTATCAAATATAAAATACCCACGGTACTGCGTTCAGCACAAAAATGTTTGATTTCACATTTATTTTACGTTGGGAAGATGTTTTAGGATCTCTTACTGTATGTGCGACTATATTACAATTTTTATCTGGAGCGTAAGTATTATATTTACATTTGTTTGAGAATCTAGATTTTTAATTACCAGTCATGAGTAGTAGCTAGGTATATGAGAATTGCTGAAAACCAAAACACGTCAACATTTAGCAAGACCAGTGTGACCTTAGTACTGCATTTTTGTTCGGTCTTCCGTGAGGTTCCGGGTTCAATTTCCGTCTGGGCAGATGTGTCAATCTAGGTCATGTTTTTGTTATTTTCCACGGTATTCCTGATTCAGCAAAAACAAGTAAAGAGCAATAGGTATGAATAAGTACCTGTATTACTATTATAAATTCAACCTTTTCATTTTTTTGCAGACTTGCCTGTAAAAAGTATGTTCGTAATAAAACCACAGGTGAAGCATCAGCATTGCCTTTTCTATTCTGTTTATTGTCGTGAGTATAATCCCAATAGTATATCTAAAAAATTATAATAGAAGTGTTAAAAAAAACTTTAAGCTTATCAACTTAATAGTTATACTTTTTTTCATTCATAAAATTACACTTCACAAACTGTGGATTGTGATTTTTTTACCTGCCATGTTAATTATTATTATTTAAGGGGAGTGCAGGTACTTGTCAAGTGGTGGTTGTACTCGTCACCTTTTTTTAACAAACTTCCAAAAACAAGAAGGTTCTCAATTTGAATTACTCTGCCAATTGTTAATCAATTTTTAATGATTTTTTTGCTTGGCAGATCACACTTTAGAGGTGGTCGCATAATACATTTCATCAGAATTGGTCAAGCAGTTTTTAAAATATCAACAAGAGTCTAAAACTTGTTTACATGGATGACAAATTACAGGATGGGAAGTCCGTTTTTTAAGCTTTGTTTCATATATTATTGCCATATACTATATTATCACTGGTGGAGGTAGTGCGCGACTGGGACGCCAGGCCTCTACATCGCACATGGAGAGCATATCACGCGCCCATTGCCTAGTTTTAATTGTTTTAAAAATTTAATTTAATTTCATTCAATTTTACTGCATTTATTTAATTGATCAATCTTATTTGATTCAATCTATTCAATTTTATTTAAGTAATTCTTGTTTTATATTTTATTTCTGACTATTGTATTTTAATTTTAATCATTAGAAAATTCATTTAATAATTAATGAAATAATTTGATGGATGCAAATCTGGAAAATAAACAATTTCATTTCATTTCATTTTCATATAAATATTTCCAGGATAAAAATATCGTAATACCATCTCTGTCTTAATACTCTTTTAAGAATAATTTCCTTAAGGTTATGTTTACCCTTGAAATGAGTTAAGACTAAACAATACTGATAAAAAAAACCCCCTAACACCGATTTTCACCAAACATAACTAAGAACACTCCCAACTAATTCACCTTGCAAACAAAAAAATAATTAAAATTGGTTAATCTGTTCGGGAGCTACAATGCCACAGACAGACACACATAGACACATCAAACTTATAACACCCCGTCGTTTTTGCATCGCGAATTAAAAATTAACAGTAAAGAATTACATTTTTAACAGTTCATCATTTTTCAGGTGTGGCGTTTGGTACTTGTATGGGATGGTTAAAAATGACAATACAATAGTATTTGTGAATGCAGTTGGATGCATACTAATGCTGTCTTACATTATAGTGTTTTACAAATTTGCTTTTAAAAGCAAAGATCTCAAAAGGCAGATCTTGAGTTGTATAGTGCTAAGCATGTTTTTCTATGGCTACTTGTCCAGTGACGATGACAGTTATAGACAACAGACAATTTTAGGTAATATACTTACTAATTTCAATTTTAATGTATCTTTTATTGGATTTACAATCAAATAAAATAGTCGCTAGTTCTTTATTAAAGACTGTATTATTGTGAACCACAAAAAATAGCCACCTACTGATAGCGAATGAGTCTTACTTCATTGGCTAATCTCTAGACCTTGAGCTTGCTTTGTCATCTATAACTATTAGATTACTATTGGAGTTATCAGCAAATTCTGATTTCTGATTTTGTCTGCTTCAGTATTTATGTCCTAATTAGTGCAAAAGTGATTGTGTAAACGACAGGGCAAAATAAGCTCTATTGCACAGTACTAAACTGCAGCAAGCTTTTAGCGCTTGTTGCCCCAAAATTGATTTTGCTTTACATGCTAAAATTTCTCTCCAAGCCTCTGGCCTCTCAAGCCAGAGGGAGCGGGTTCAAATCCAGCCGCACCAATTTGTTAATTGTGTGGTTTCATGTGCGTATTGAATGTCATCTGCTACATGACTGGAGCCCGGTGTATGGCGACAGGCTCGCCCCCTGTCACATTTGGTACTGAATATTGTGTATGTGGGTGTTGTAATTACACCTCTGCCAGCCCCCTCGGGGGAAAGGCGTGACGATATGTATGCAAAAATTTATAGGCCTGTAACGATCGCCTCTATTTAATTAAATGTCAACTACTTATACTTTGGCAAATTTTAAAGTATGTAGAACTAGTAGTATTCGTTTTGCATTCGTAACTATTAACTGCGACATTTATCTAAGAACTCTGTACACATTTATTTTTCAATTGCAGGTACAGTTGGATGTAGTCTGACATTATTGACTATAGCAGCGCCACTAGTAAAGTTATATTATGTGATAAGAGTGAAGAGCACGGAATGTCTTCCATTCCACATGATACTGATGACTTTCTTTGTATCTGTACTGTGGATGCTGTACGGCATTTTGAAAGATGATTCCTTTTTAATTGTAAGTACTAAATGATCTTTAAAATAATGTAAACTAGTACTACAACCATCGGTTATGCTCAGGTTACTTTCTATTCCGTTTTTTTAAAGAGGAGCTTATGCATTTGCTTCTATCCTACTTCCTAATCCTAATCCTAATATGTAATATTATAAATGCGAAAGTTTGTAAGAATGGATGGATGGATGCATGTTTGTTACTCTTTTACGCCAGAACAGCTGAACAGATCTGGATGAAATTTGTCACAGAGATAGATTATAGTCTAGAATAGCACATAGGATACTTTTTAACCGCAGGTGAAACCGCGGGGCGCAGCTAGTTACACATAAACATAACAGATGGCGTTAATCCGTTTTAAAATATTTTTTGAAGTTTTGTATGGACTGTCAATTCTAATGCAGAAAGCTCTTAATCGCGTAACTGTACTTTTTTTTACTAGATGTGAACCTCTGACATCTAAGTATGAATACTTTATGTTTTGCCTATATCGTTTTCGACCTTACGAGTAAACACTTTGTCGATGAGATATCTACAAAGTTTGTTAGAATGGATGGATGGATGGATGGATGGATGGATGGATGGATGTTTGTTACTCTTTTACGCCAGAACAGCTGAACAGATCTGGATGGAATAGCACTTTTTAACCGCGGGTGAAACCGCGGGGCGCAGCTAGTGGTATAATAATATACTCCGCCAGGTATAGCATTCAGCAACACGTAGTGACGTCAATATATGTTAGCAACACATACAAAAGAATGCAGTCTATGGTCTGCTGCGTGACGTTTTGCGAGCGAACTGTCAAAGGAATGTATTGAATGAATGAATGTAGCGTAAGGAATGAAGGAGTAGCGCCTGAGTCGCCCGCCCCGTCCAACCGGCACTTCTCGCTGGAGCACGGAAGAGGACGGACCTAGTAGTGTTTTTCTTGGGTGTCTTTCTGTAGTATTGATCTTGGTGTCCATTAGATTCATAGTGGAATTACCTACATATTGTACATGGTTTGGATTATTAGAAGTATTAGTTGTTTACATTTACGTTAAGGTGGTTTTAAATACAGTCCCTTCAGAAATAGTTTACATCAGAAGTGAGATGTAGTTTTCTCGCGCCATAAAAGAAATAGAAATACATCGATAAAGGTATCAAGGCAAAAGATACCGGAATTATTTTAAGCAAATCGTGTAATGTTATTATGTCTGGCAACTAACTTCATTAGATTAGCAGTACTAGATGAAACGACAAGCGTGTATGAAAAGCCTCATGGAAGTAGAAGAAGCGAAAGATGTATGCCAGGATCATAGCAAGTGGAGAAAAGTGGTATCTGCCTACCTGTATGGGAAACAGGCGTGACTATATGTATGTAGATGACCTGAAAGACGGCTATAGGCACTCGCCAGAATAGAAGTAGTGAGTTGAAGCAGTGACTTCCTAAGACTAAAGGAATGATCTGAACCAGGCACTACTTCGGATTAAGGGAGTGAGCTAAAATAGCTGAACAGTAAGTGAATTAGTAGCTGATAGATGACCTGAAAGGTTGCTATAGGCACTCTCCAGAATAGTGGTAGTGAGCTGAAGCAGTGACTTCCTAAGGCTAAAGGAATGATCTGGACCAGGCACTACTTCGGATTAAGGGAGTGAGCTAAAATAGCTGAACAGTAAGTGAATTAGTAGCTGATAGATGACCTGAAAGGTTGCTATAGGCACTCGCCAGAATAGTGGTAGTGAGCTGAAGCAGTGACTTCCTAAGGCTAAAGGAATGATCTGGACCAGGCACTACTTCGGATTAAGGGAGTGAGCTAAAATAGCAGTCGTTTAGGGAATTTCTAAGCCTAAATATATCGGCTTTGGTTTAGATGGGCAGTACTATTATAAAAAAAAGATACATTGCAGAACTATTGAGAAACCCAAAAGACTTTTTTCGGTGTTATGATTGATGATGAAGTTAATGAATGAGATAACTAGTTACAAAGTGGTAGAAATTTCCAAGTCTAAAGGAATCAAATGATGAAAAGGTTGCAACAGAAGTTCTATCTATTTAGGACATCATGAGTCATGATAGGCCGAGCTTAAAGATTTTAACAGCCTTTGAAATCATGTGTGTGTTGACAGATACGTAATTCATGTGCAGAGTTGGAACCAATATAAGAAGCGTGCCTGAGGGCATGCACGGCGCAGGAGGGCCGTGTTAGCAACACATACAAAAGAATGCAGTCTATGGTCTGCTGCGTGACGTTTTGCGAGCGAACTGTCAAAGGAATGTATTGAATGAATGAATGTAGCGTAAGGAATGAAGGAGTAGCGCCTGAGTCGCCCGCCCCGTCCAACCGGCACTTCTCGCTGGAGCACGGAAGAGGACGGACCTAGTAGTGTTTTTCTTGGGTGTCTTTCTGTAGTATTGATCTTGGTGTCCATTAGATTCATAGTGGAATTACCTACATATTGTACATGGTTTGGATTATTAGAAGTATTAGTTGTTTACATTTACGTTAAGGTGGTTTTAAATACAGTCCCTTCAGAAATAGTTTACATATATGCTTAAGCAAGACCGAAATAAGTCATTGACAACAGGTTCGATAGAGACGGATTGCGATGACGTCATTACGTGTTTGCCAAATGCTAAACCTTGTTTTTTAGAATCATGTGGCTATCTATCTTTCGCGCCAAAAGTGCTATCTTGCTTTCCCTAAAGCCTGTTACTAAGGAAAGTAGCACACGACGTTATCAAGATTTAGTACCTATGTCATGAATGCTAACGTCTTCATTTTTACTACTCGATGTTTTATTGGTCTTGTCATAAACAGTGGCTGATCAAGCGGTTAATTCTTATTTGGTATTGTTTTCTCTTTGACCGAGTGGCCATTAGCTAGTGAACCGTCGCTTCAGCCTCGGTAAAAATGCTTTCGTATGTCCGTTTTCGTGTTTTTCAAAATGGGAGATATGATTTTTCCGTTAAAATCTCCGCCATTTTGTAAAAATCCAAAAACTGACTTGACAAAACAAGCTATTAATTATTGAACTTACTCACAAAATTTCAACAGAATCGTTTAAGAGTCCGGCGACCTAACTAACTTCGACCTAGGCGACCTTTTTTTTTTTTTTACCTTGGGAAAATCCTTTATGGATACCACCAACCGGGTGCGGGCACAGAGTGTTTGAGTGAGTGGTTATGTGGGAATCCCGCCACTGACGGCCTACCCACTAAAAACCCAAGGGTGTTCCACCTCGGCGCATAATGTCGGGGCTAAGGGTACTATCGTACTCTTCCGCGGCCCCGACAGCGCTAGCCCTTTCGGGCACCTCCTCGAGCTTACGCTCTCTTCCCCTCGATGTATCGAACACCAGACACATCGTCATCATCCACCTCCTCGGGGACCAATTTGCCCGTGGGCGCCAGACAGCACCCGTGTCTAGGCGCCCATGGTCCCCATGCGACGGGTCAGATGAGTGGCCCCGCCGCCTGCCACTTCGGCCGCAGAGGATAGGGAGAGCGGCAACGATACACCAACACGCCTCTTCCTCTGCGGCCCCACCGCGTCCGCCATCAAACGGTAGCGACCCCGTTTGGGCCGCGGAAGGTAGGGAAAGTGGCAACGACACACCAACAATCCTCTCCCGTCGCGGCCCCCAGCCTTCGGTTGCAGTGTTGCACATGCGACACTGCACCCCGCCTCAGTTGTGGGTCTGCCCATACAGACCCACACCCTACTTAGGCCGCTTCCATGTGGGCTTTGGAGCTAAAAGCCCCAAGAAGCGGCCCCACCTTGGATTCCTCTTGGCTTCACCGTGGTTGCCGAGGCCACGGCTACTGAGCCCCCCCGCCACGACAAGGCGGGAACCCGCGGGGGAGCGACCTAGGCGACCTAGACTAACTTCGCATTGGCTTAAGGTATTCTATCGCCATTTCGTCTAGAAGAAGGAGACGAGCGAAGAGAGCGAGTAATGATACTGACGAGCCTCTAAACTTACCTACAGAGTGACAAAGTGCAATTTCTATTTTTTTTTATGACTTTTGCACTTCTGTAATCATTCTTAAGTAATTAAGAATGTCCCTTGTATTATGGATTCATTTAACAGCTAATGATGTAGACAACCTCCCTATGTAATGGAATTTTTGATTTGCTTTGTCTACCTATTGAATAAATCAGTCAAAAGTGACCCCTTAAAAATGCGGATATTTTTCATAGCTCTATTTTAGCTTGAGAACGTTTTTAAAAAAACCAAGAACATAGGGGCGGAGATATTGTTAATTTAATTGTACATGCTAAATTTCATCATAATCTGACAAACGGTTTTCAAGAAATTTGAGTAGCGCGTTTGTATGGAAATTTCAGAACGTCGCGGCCCTCTTAAGAAATGCGAACTGTAGAGGTTCTGAGCTGTAGACATTCGGGCAGACGATGGCCGCGAGTTTTTCAGATCACAGAGCCACTAGCTTTAAAGGTTTCAATTTTGATTTCAGGTGCCAAATCTGGTGGGTAGTCTGCTAGCCACGTCTCAACTGTGCCTGTTCATGATATACCCTAACACACCCCCAACTTGTTCTTCGAGTAAAACATTGGTGGCGTGATGTACAGTACAAGTAATTTAATTACATGTTGCATTTAGTTCAAATGAATATTTTTTTTTATAATTTTAGGCGATTATGAGAGCTAGGAACTGAGCATTAACTAGATAATAGATAATTTGTATGAGAATAAATATATTTAAATGCAATAAAAATAACAAGTAAGTTATAGATCAAATTGTATTTTGATGTTAAAGAAAAACTATACAAACTAGTGTACTAGGGTTGTTTTTAATTCATCAATAATCTCGACACACAGGGACACTCAATACACCGGGACAGAAGGCTTATACAGGGTTAAATTCATCTTGTCATTAAAATGTAAAAATAGAATATATGTTTCCTCGCTTCTTCAGTATTATCTATGGGTATTAAATCTTGTGCCGAAAACGGTCAAACTCGATTTACTAGTGTTCAACTTATATCGCAGTGGATTTTTTGAACTTTTTTTTATGAACAAGTAATGGTATTAAAAAGAACATAAATCCTAATACAAAATGAGCCTTGCACACTCCGGATATAAAGGTGTGAATCTAACGACACGGCGTGACAATAAGGTGTCATGATAGGCCCCCTAGAAAGACGTCTTGTCAAGTTTTTGAAAAAAAATATGCCCTTCAGTTTCTTGCCTGTTCTTTTGTATAGTGGCTCTTTTTCCGAATAAGGCAGTAATAGTAGATTCTGCACTGAGGAGACAAAGCAGTGTCTTACGTCGCGGGCGGCTTGTTGAACCCTGAGCGTAACGACGGATTCTAGAGGTAACTCCTGAGCGACAGTCGGGCTAAAATGTCCGGTATGTCTTTATGTGTCTTCCAACTTTAACCACCCCGTCATTTAATATCAGCTGACCATTGTTCAACGTCTAGTTCGGTTGTAAAAAGTGTCCTGTAAATTATTATGATCTTGATCTCAATAATTATGTTATTGATATACAGTTGGTCCTATGCATAGCATTTATATTTTATCTTATAATATAATAATAAGTAAAAGGGTAAATTTGAGTTCTATTTAATTTAATTTATTGTATAAATATAAATAAGCAAGTAGGTAAGTACATAAAAGTATTTATAATATTAATCTGTGTATTTGTAATCGGCGTTATTGAATAATGCGGAGAAGTTCAAATTATTTTTATATAATGAATAGAAAAATCTATACTTACTTAGGTTAATTAAGTATTATAAGAATTTTATCATTAGTTTTAGCTATTTTCCTAATAGTTTTAAATTCAATCTTTTTACACATAAAAAGTAAGTTCTTAAAAATAATTTTCAAAGAAAATTACTATCCTACTAGTTTTGTACAAAAATATCGTAATAAACATTTTGAAAATAAAATGCCAACAGTATAATTTAATCATAAAATTTGATCACCATAGTAGTACTTACATTCTAGATCATGTATTTAATCAGTTGACAGAAATAAAAGATTTTACGTAAAGTTTTTATGTTTTTCACTCAACAATACTCCATGTTGGTAAAAAATATGCACGGTCATAAACGTAACAGAAGATAAAAATAATTAATAGGTAGGTAAGTAATAAATTTGGAAAGAATGTGGCTACAAAATATCAAAAAAAAAGGAAAGTCCTACTTACTTAGTTCAGAAATTAAAACACTAATAAGCGATATATTTGCTAACTAATAAAAAAAAACGACTAGACTCACATTAAACGTTTAATAGCCTCGAACGAAATATTTACGCAGTGTTTTGCCTTTTTCGATCGAGTTAAAAGTTTAAAGAAAGATAACACTGAATAATTATTCCAAAGCCATATAACGTTTATTAGTAAGGGGTACAGTCGTTTATAAAATAATGTAGTTACTTAGTCTAAAATAAAACAGTAACACCTGTAATTGCTTTTCCAAATAGAGTCTGCGTGTAAGTTAGGATTTGGATAGAGTTGCCAAGTCCCTAGCGAGGTCCTACTGAGGTTAAAGTATATTTATTACGTGTAACAAGAATCATTTAACACTAGGATTGATAGAGCCTTATGTTCTCGCACGATAACAATGTTACGATAAGTCACGTTGTGTATGCTGGTCCCGCTGGTCACCAAACTACCTAACTGCCATTAGAACTCTCGGCAAGCGGAGTAGCTGTGTATAGCCAAGGTTTACTGCATGGACCTAACATTTTATTTATTTCGAAATAATTCAACTTTTGTTTTTAAGATCTGTGAAGATCTCGTTCATAAAATACTTAAACTGACAAAGCAAAGCTGAACGTAGGACAGCTAGGTACAGTTTCCAGCAGTTGCTTTACATACGCAAAACTGACGATCGTTTGGATTTACTACACAGTTACCTAGCCTGTTGTATTCCGATATAGTGTGTGTTGGGTGTACAATAGTAAAATTATTGGCTTCTTTCATAACTGTCGCCTCGAATGACACGGCCCCGGGAGTCATTTGCCACGCTACCACGTAATGAGTTTTATTATCACTGCTGTCTATGTATGAATGAGTTCTTAAAACAGTTTTCAGTCGTAATGGGCGACACGCCTGACATTTTCTTGTTTTCACCAAGCTTGCGATGGATTGTATGTAACTTACAGCTAACTGCAAACTTGTTTTAGCTGCAGCGTCTTTTGCATCAACTTTCTTCATATTGTGACAACTGCACCATTTCGTACTGACGCCCGCGTCTGCGCACGTTCTGTACGGTGATTTTTGTTCGAAAAAACTAGAGCATTGTGGACATGCTTCCGATTTAACATTGGGAGTTTTGAAATTGTTTCTTATTTCTTCCAGTGTTACGTAGAGGTCGTACGGCGTTACTAATCGGTTCTGGTTGATCTGTAAATTGTAATACTTCTCTTCATGTAGTTGTCGAAAATCATGCGGAATCCATATGAACAACATCGGCAGTCTTTGATCGTAGTAAAATTCTATAGGAACTGTCATGTTGCCGTATCTGATGCCGTGGTCGCTGGTAAATATAATGATTGTGTTATTTAATACTTTGGTTTCATTTAGTCGTTCAAAGAATCTTATAATGTCATTATCGAGAAGAGTAGGGATGTGATTAATGTTGTGGCTGTATGAGTTGATCCAAAATGCCCCGAAAAAGTTGTTGCTTTTGTAGGTGTTTGCGAATTCATAAGCATAGTCCAGTAAATCTAAAGCCGATGGCTTATGCTTGGCGCATCTCACATTTCCTAATTCTGTCTCTCCTGTCAGAAAGAAAGGTCGGAGATAGTGATGAGTGGGTTGTATTTGAAAGCCGCCATATCTTGAGAACGTATCGGGAAGACTTATGCTGTCTTCTCCGTAGGCAGTTAAGTAACCATCATCGCGGAATCGGCTCCATACGAAAAGGTCGTTACATTTGGTCATGCCTTTTTTACACTTACTGTTTACTGTTTTCATTTTCTTCCCAGTAAAGACTGCCATTAAATTGGGGAAAGTGTTGTAACCAACCTTAAACAAAAATTAGATAAGCTTGAATAAATTGATAAATTATTTTAAAACATGCCGACTCCCGTAACCCTAAACCACTAAATATGGGTCTTCCGGTTGTTTTGCTCTGGGCAGATCTGTAGCGATTCTTGACATATCACCTCACTACATGTTTACAATAGTCTTGATACTCATGCAGACACGGAAATGGAGATCCAGGGCCCGTAGGCGCTCTATAGTGACGTCACAGATTTGTGATTAGGTGACATCAAATGGTTATAGTTTTCAGGTTCAAAAGTTAAGGTCTACTTAGTGTCGAAGAGCTAAGATTTGCCACACAGGATGTGTTCTGCGTCCTGCGGTCTGGCCGAAGCGAACGCAGTTTGCACCATGTGTAAGCAAGCACAGAGAGCAAACACAAATGCTATCAAGCAAAGTTTGCTTTCTTTGCCAAGAGATCGCCGATACTTTTCATTGCTTACTCGAGACTAAGTTTGCCCATTCGCCACCCAGAGTCAGGCAGCGGACAGTCATCTAGTCAGCTGCTTGCTGTTTGCTTAATGAGATCGAAATTTTTTACTTCGTGTTTACCTTTTGATAGGCTTTGTAATCCAACCAGCCATTTTCTTGTAAATACTGAGCTGTACGAGGCATAGAACTTAGTACCCTCGCTCGGGACATGGTGTCCATTCCCACGATGAGAACGTTCCAAGCTTTCTCATGAGTCTTTGGTTTTTTCGTCTTTAATATCTTAACAAACACGTAGGCGTCTTCGTAAACTGCACGGGATAGCGTGGAGTTACATTTGACCGTGATTACTTCTTGTAGAAGCTTGGCTTTCGTGCCATTTTTAAATGGAGTCCACTCGGTATAGCTGTAAAATTAAAAGCGAGTAAAATAAAAGCTTGTACATATAACCCCTGAAATATTTCCTAAGGCAAGCGTGCTCCATCGCAGGTCACACCTTTGCTAATGGTAAGGCGAGATGGCGGCCAAGTGCAAGCCTATTTATGAAAAAGAATAATCAAAATAGACACCACAGACAGATACAAAGACAGACGTTGCACTTTTTTGTTGGGGGTAAAAAAACTGTTAGAGTAGATCAGCGGTTCTCAAACTTTCTTGGTGACGGAACCCTTTTGGAAAGCGAAATACTTGACGGAACCCTACAATGTAACAAACATATTTTTATGTGTATCCTTTATTAATAAACATAATACGAGTACAATGTAACAATTAATTATTAAGCGTCTCGTGATAAACTTTGAGTATGGCTGGAGTAGATGTATTATGATTTTATTCCTTTTCTCAAAATAATATGTTTAGCCTACTTTAGGTACTTTAGGTTGCCAATCAGAAGCTTAGTAAATAAATATTTTCAGGACATTCTGCACACATGGTCGTCTGACCCCAAACTAAGCAAAGCTTGTACTTTGGCTGCCAGATAATCCTAACTAATCCTAATCCTAACTAATATTATAAATGCGAGAGTGAGTTTGTTTGTTTGTTTATTTGTTTGTTTGTAACACTTTCACGGCTCAAATACTCAACCGATCGTCTTGAAATTTTGCATTCATGTGGTCTGGGGTACAGAAAAGGAGATAGAGTAATTTTTATCCTGAAAAAAATCAACGGTTCCTGTGGGACCGCGGGTGAAACCTGGGACCGCGGGTGAAACCGCGGGGCGCAGCTAGTATGTTATAAATCCTTACTAATATTAGAGACGCGAACGTAACTTTGTTCATTAATTGTTTGTTACTTTTACACGGCTCAACTACTCAACTGATCATCATGATGTTTTGCACACACGTTGTCAAAAGGGCATAGGGTTATTTTTATCCCTAAAAAATATGATTCCTTAGAACCGCGGGTAAAACCTTGAGGCGCAGCTAGTCGAACTTAAATTTAAAACATATCGAAAAAAATATTTTTCAAATAATTTAATAGGTACCTCAATGTTTTATCCTCCTGTCCAGGGACGTTTGATCGACTGGCAAAGTGATAAAAGCATTGTACATCTATGTTTTTACTGTATTTATTTATAATATTTTTATCTATCCGGAATTCAATGTTGTAACTTCCAGTTTTATCAATAGATACGGCTATCACCACAGTGCGTGTTGGACTTCTTGAATTTTTTGCTTACAATTTTTTTCCCGTAGTTGGGGATGTAGCACCCTTTTGTGTTTATCAGATAGTCTTCCTTACCTAAAAAAAATGTTTTTTTAAAATGTAGAATAGGTCGGCGTTTGACCACCAACTCGCCTGATGTTAAGCGACGTTGTGGTCTAAGATGGGGAGTATTGGAGGAGGACGGCTAAAAAAAAAAAAAAAAAATTATCCACTGCTCAGACCCGTCTTCAGAACGGGTACACCGGAACACGACTAGGTCATTTCACGGCATGGCTTGGTCCGGTGGGTGGTAACTAGCCACGGCCGAAACATCCCACCAGAGTTTGCTACCCAGATAACACTACCCGGAGACCACGTGTAGGGAATCAGAATAGAGTACACTCCTACGGACGTGGGTAGCTCAGCCCCCAATGTCTAAAAATGTATCTAGGGGCCTACCATGGGCATGACATTTTATGGCCATGATGGTTGCATTTGGCTAAGCGACCGCGAATCGTATTGCTGCACAATAAGGTTCATGGTCGCGCATCGTCGAATACAAAACTTTACCATCATGCAATAAGATATCATGCTAGGCCCCCAGTACTTACTTAAAACAAGTAACATTATTAAAAGAAAAACAAAAGACAAAATGTGCCAGCTGCAAAATGTTACAGCCTATGTCACTTCCACTATCAAGACAATTCAAATGACACCTCACATGTCGAAATCTATGAAGCCGTTTAAGCTGTAGACCATGCCAAAGAAACCTTATACATACCCATGTAAATACCCACATACATACATAAATACACTCGAAAAACATAACCCTCCTTCTTGCGCAGTCGGGTAAAAATATGTGATGTACCAACATTATATATTTTGAAACAATACCGTCATGCATCAAAGTTTTATGTAAGTATGGTTGTTTATTGGTAGGATATTGTGACATTTATAATTTCTTACGTTGCTTGAATATATTCATACATAAATGGGAAGGCCGGAAGAGGGAGGGGGATGTAACTTATTATCATATTATTAGTTAAAGTTTTAGTTCCCAACTCATATTTAGGTCACATTATTTGGAGAGCTTACATCCACAACGCGTTCATCGCAAATAATCTCTATAATCAATAGTCAGGTAGGTACGCAAGCTATCATCTATAGATCGCTCTCAGTGATAAGACCTCCAGTTGTTACACTATAGTTGAGGTTTTTTCTTTTCTTTTGTTTTGTTATTTCTGGTGTGAACAATAAAGTATTTATCCATCTATGAATATAATAAACAAGCGCTAATATTTCTTTCTCCTTTCTCTCCTGTTCTAAAACTCTTCTACGCTTCGTTGTTTCCATTAGAAATTCTTGCCATTAGATGTACTTATTTACTTTTTTTCACTAAAAAATAGGTACTAACTTACCAGTATAAATGTAAACAGCTTCTTTTTTCCTGATTCTTTTCAATTCAAAGCTTAGATTACTTCGGTATAGATTGTTGGTGTAAAAGTAGTAGTGTAAATGTAAGGTGTTATTTGTGTGTGAGTAAAATGTATACACTATAAAGTATGACACGATTACTAATGCAGCTGCTCTTTGATTGACCATCTCGCCGTTTAATCTAATAATGCTGGAAAATTTTCAATAAAAGAATTAAGTCTTGTGTGAAATGTATAAACAAACACAAACACACTAATTTTATAAATGGAAGAGTTTGATGGATAGATGGATGTTTGGATGTTTGTGACTCAATCACGATACTGAACGGATCTGGATTATTATTATTATTATTATTTCCACACACTGTCGCCTGACCCCAAACTGAGCAAAGCTTGTACTATGGCTGCCAGGGACTGATATACATACTTAGATATTTTTAAATACATACATAAATATGTCGGCACCAAGTCGTATCCGGAGCGCAAGCGCCACCTAGTGGCACTCGATGGAGTCAGTGACTCGCGCGCCATCGATTCGTGACGAGACTTTCCGGTTGGCGGGCGGCGCGAGCGGTCATCTCTGAACCATCGCGCGTTCTACGATACGTCCTACTTAGTAATTTGTGTCTACTTATCCACTGTGCTATTAATTGTTCGAATTATAATTTGCTAAGTGTACGAGCGTGTTTCCTTGATCCGACACTACCCACCAACGCCCACAGTTACACAGTTAAGAGGATGAGTGCTAGTGATGATGACGAGGACCACCGCCCTCCTCCCCCGACATCAGAACTGGGATCGGTGTTGGATCAGAACAAGGAAGCAAATATCTGGCGTGCCGTGTTCGAACAACAAGATAAGAACATGCGAGCATTGATTGAGGCGCTGCAATCACCGAAACCAGCCTACCGTGTAGAACTACCCGCATTCGATCCTGAAAAACAAGATATCGACGCAAGATCGTGGTGCGCGACAGCAGATTTGTGTTTTTCCGAGAATCCACCAACCGGCGGACGACTTGTTCTGGCAAGCAAGGCGCTAAAAGGTGAAGAATCCACATGGCTATCTCAAATAGCCTACGGAGAATGACATGGAGTGAATTTAAGGTACTGTTTACAACACGATTTATTTCAACCGAGACAAGAAACAGAGCGAAAAACTGAGTGAAAAGGAAACATTACCCGCGTTTGCAAGTCGCAGACAATCAATATCAAACGAGAGAAGTTAACCTCAGTTAAATGCTACCATTGTGGATGAACCGGACATAAACGAATTGAGTGCAGAAGCAAGCCGATGGACACGAGAGGAAGGCCTACAACGTCTACATCGTCGTCGAATCAAGCAGCGCAGCAGCCGGCAGCGAAGCCTTTGGTGTGCTTCAAATGTGGCAAGCCGGGACACATAGCCGTCCGGTGTACGAGCGGCAGCGGCGGCAGCGGCGGCAGCGGCGGCAGCGGTGGCAGCGACGGCAGCGGCGGCAGCAGACCGGCCGACGGCGGAGCGCGGAGCGAGCGGCGCATCGGTGTCTGCGTCATACAACCACCATCGGGCACGTAACAACACAAAGGTGACATTATGCGTTTTACTTACGATTCTGGTGCTGAATGCTTGTGCGTAAAGGACAGTTTGTATCGAAATTTAGTGAACGTGTTAGTAATGTTGTTGCTATGGTTGGTCAAACGCGAGTATTCAGTACAGAACAAATATGCTGTGTAGTGATTAACGATCACCCTCTCGAAGTTTTATTGACAAATCTAGGCTTTTCAGTTTTCCGAACTTTTCATATCAGTTTGCCTACAACGCGAGTAACACAGGCGAGCTTAAGGTTAAGTTGATTGATCCGAATTGCACGGTGCAGAGGCGACCGTGTAGGATATCGGTGGACGAACTTATCGTTTTACAATGAAAGTTAAATTCTAAGCGTACCTACAAATTTGCACACGATAAGCTAAGAAAAATGCCAGCGGGTCATGTACCAATCGATTTTGAAGTTGATAATGATAATGATGATTATGAGCAAGCTGAAGCTAGAAAGTCGAGTAATCTCTTTCGGTCGTATTGTGTTCGACCGTACCAGTAGTTATTACGTAGTCGTAGCCCGGTAGAAATCGGTGTCTCTTGAGGCAACTCAAGTAGTCCGTGGGTGCGCGGTGCGTGTTTAACTCTGGCGGAGGTCGGGGTCTGGAAAGACCATGATCCATGCGCTGGATGTGAGAGAGCAATGCGATTGCTGGTCGGCTGGAGAGCCGTGGCGTTAGAGGTTGGCTCGAATGTTTCTGTAAGCTTGGCGGTTTAAGATGCAGTAGTCTTAAAAGTTGATTGAAACGACTGTGGTACATCACCTAGGCTAGTAATTGCTAGACTTTCGATTATTCCCGTTTTTGATTAAGTTTGATTGATTAAGTAATCAGTAAGATTTGGCTCAAACAAAATTGTAGAGTTCTAAAAAGTTCTTATTTTAGTCGATGAATCTAGAGTTTGGTCAGGAGTGACCGAATGGAAACAAAGTTCTCTCGTGGTCTATTTGTTTACAGGGTAACCATCACACGAGGACGTGTGCAAGCAGGATGGCCGTGTCGGCACCAAGTCGTATCCGGAGCGCAAGCGCCACCTAGTGGCACTCGATGGAGTCAGTGACTCGCGCGCCATCGATTCGTGACGAGACTTTCCGGTTGGCGGGCGGCGCAAGCGGTCATCTCTGAACCATCGCGCGTTCTACGATACGTCCTACTTAGTAATTTGTGTCTACTTATCCACTGTGCTATTAATTGTTCGAATTATAATTTGCTAAGTGTACGAGCGTGTTTCCTTGATCCGACACTACCCACCAACGCCCACAGTTACACAGTTAAGAGGATGAGTGCTGAAGATGATGACGAGGACCACCACCGCCCTCTTCCCCCGACAAATATATATTAACACCCAGACATAGAACAAACACAAATGTTCATCACCTATATGTTTGCCCTAGGTGGGAATCGAACCCACGCCCCCAAGCTCAGAAGGCAGGTTCACTACCAACTGAGCCACCGAGGCAGTCATAATTTATAGATATTTTCATAAATTTGGTAGATTATAAGCTGGAATAGTACAAAGGATACTTTTTATCCGCTGCTGATACCGCGGGGCGCAGCTAGTGTTAATTAAAGGGGGAAAAAAACAGCTGTTCCATACAAAAAGTTCATTGGCCTCAGACAAAATGTTTGGAATAGCTGATTATTTTTTTTGGGATTTCAGAGTTCACCCCATACTAAAAGTTGTTTATATTGATGAGTACAATGAACCCTTAAAAGGTTTTGGTTCGTTACCGATAACCCTGTTTATACTTGTGGTCAAAGTAGATGATAGATAATATCGTACAATTTAAATACTTACCGGATCATTTTAAAAAATCACAAATCGTAGCATTAGTCGGGCACCTCGTAGCAGGGTCAAGAAACTACAAAAGCCTGCAGACTCAAAAGCAAATATGCGTGAACTACGTAAGCATATTTAAATTGACGTATGTATTATGAGTATGATGAGTATCCGCTATTTTTGTTTATTTTAAAACAATTAATGAAAACCGAGATTCATATTGTTTGCATGTTTGATACTATTCTCAAAACAAACATCTTGACGAAGTGGTGAGCGTCTGATTCTTTTTTGACCGGCGCGGCCTTCAATTCGTTAACGTTTAAGCTGCGTTTCCATTGCTGCGGAGATGAGTGGAGCGGAGGTGTTTGGTAGGGCATTTTCCGCACTTAGCCACTTGATTGGGCCATTATTAGGAGCGGAGCGGAGGTTAGGGGTGCATGAATTGACCAACCACAGAGCTCTAAAATAGTCGTAATCAATTCATGCACTGCTTAGATCGGCTGGTGGCTGCGTTGACGGCTTGCGCTACCGCTAGTACCTACCCACTAGTACATAAGGTAGAAATATGATGTTATTAGTTCTAAGTCAAAAATTGTGAAAAAAATAAGGCCCTAGTTTCTTTCTTGTTCTTCTGGGCAGTGGCTCATTTTCCGAACGAGGTAGATTCGGTTTTATAACTTTGATGACGTTCATAAGTGTATTATCTTCGATACCAGAATGAGTAAAAACATTTGATTTGCTTCGCCTCAGTGCTAGCAGCCATACTGGCTTAGTTCATAGAAAAAAACAGTTTAATGTGGAGATGCACGTACAGCACATTATCCTCTCTTACACATGTAATATAATAACATAACATAATGTTATTCATTAGATAAATTTATTATTATAATCAGTTGAACTTGAAGGTAATAAAAGATTTAACGTAAAATTACTCTGTAATTTTCTCAATAATGCTTAGCACTGGTAGATATAAGCGCACGGTCACAACAAAAGACTTAAATAGTAGGTAGGTAGGTAGGTAGGTAGTCAAAAGTGACCCCTTAAAAATGCGGATATTTTTCATAGCTCTATTTTCGCTTGAGAACGTTTAAAAAAAAAACCAAGAACATAGGGGCGGAGATATTGTTAATTTAATTGTATTTCTGACAAACGGTTTCCAAGAAATTTGAGTAGCGCGTTTGTATGGAAATTTCAGAACGTCGCGGCCCTCTTAAAGTATTAATCTACCTATCTCATCAAAAAATAATGATAACTTGAAAAAGTTAGAAAGTGATTGAATTATATTTTAAAATTAATACACCAAGCATTCCTTACCTTCCTTACTCTTCTTACTCTTTTTCTTTTTCCGAATAATGTTCTTTCTGAATAGTCAGAAAAAACAGTACCTATACTTACTCAGAAAAAACAATACATGTTGCTTTTCGGATCGGCAACAAAGAGAGGAAGTATGGAGTTACAAAATTGATCTGCGATGAGTGTTTAAGTAGTGTTTAAGTGGGACAAACAGGGCGTCATTTTCAAACCCGCTACAAATAACACAATCCCGCGTAAAGAGGTAACCAGTTAACCCACCCAGAGAAGTAAAATTTCAGCAAAACTTCTGTTAGAAATTGGTCACGTTATTACACGACAACGACACATTCAGAATTTCAAGGTCCCATTTTATGTGTGTAAAAAGGGGAAAAAAGTGCTATCTTCAAATATCAAATTGAAAAAGAGATGCGTGCTATGCAAAAATGATTTTTATATGTCCAGCGTCTCTCGGCCGTCTGTCCGGCTGTCTTACTCTACAGGACACATTTCTCAACCTATCCTCTTGCAATCTCTATTCAAGTACGAGTGATCATTTCTTGATTGCGGTTAGGTTAGTAGTGAATTGATTTAATTAACCTCAAATTATTTATTGTACTAATGCGACGTTAAAGCGAAAATACACTAAAGATTCGTCAAAGAAACATTTACGAAAATGAATTTTCCTAAAGTAACGCCTGATTCAATCAACTACATGTCGCGTTTTCACGACAAATCAAGATTTACTAAGTAAAAGGTAAAGTTTTATCTAAAAGTTCTCTCCTCAAACTTGCAAGTTGGAGTAGCTGTGTTCCAAGGCGAAAGTTTACTAGACCGAGACATCTCTGCTCATTATTCTATTCTACTCAAAATTTAACCACGAATCTTAAAATACTGGTCTTTTAATTATTTCGATATGACGGGCTGTTTTGTAACACAAAATCTGTCAAAATTCGTTGGCAACTTAATTCTTTAGTTATGGGATCTATGAAACTAGGCTGTTTATTTTAACAAATAATTAAATAACCATAACATAAATATCACAAACTTGACATAGCAAAGCTGAATGTAGGACAGCTAGGTACAGTTTCAAGCAGTTGCTTTATTACATACGAAAAACTGACGATCGTTCTCTCTGGTTATTGGATCTATGAAACTAGGTTGCTTATTTTAACAAATTATTGAATAACCATAGCATAAATATCACAAACTTGAACCAGCAAAGCTGAATGTAGGACAGTTAGGTACAGTTTCCAGCAGTGGCTTTATTACATACGCAAAACTGACGATCGTTTGGATTTACTACACAGTTACCTAGCCTGTTGTATTCCGATATAGTGTGTGTTGGGTGTACAATTGTAAAATTATTGGCTTCTTCCATAACTATCGCCTCGAATGACACGGCCCCGGGAGTCATCTGGAACGCTACCACGTAGTGTGTTTTATTATCACTGCTGTCTGTGTATGAATGTGTTCTTAAAACAGTTTTCAGTCGCAATGGGCGACATGCCTGACATTTTCTTGTTTTCACCAAGCTTGCGGCGGATTTTATGTAACTTACAGCTAACTGCAAACTTGTATTAACTGCAGCGTCTTTAGCATCAACTTTGGTCATATCGTGGCAACTGCACCATTTCTTACTGACGCCCGCGTCTGTACACGTTCTGTACGGTGATTTTGGTTCGAAAAAACTAGAACATTGTGGACATGCTTCCGATTGAACATTGGGTGTTTTGAAATTGTTTCTTATTTCTTCCAATGTTTCGTAGAGGTCGTACGGCGTCACTAATCGATTCTGGTTGAGCTGTAAATTGTAATATTTATCTTCATAAAGTTGTCGAAAATCATGTGGAATCCATATGAATAACATCGGTAGTCTCTCATCGTAATAAGATTCTATAGGAATTCTCATGTTCCCGTATCTGGTTCCGTGGTCGCTAGTAAATATAACGATTGTGTTATCTAATATTCTGCTTTCATTTAGTTGTTCAAAGAATTTGATTATGTCATTTTCTAGTAGAGTAGGAATGTGATTAAGGTTGTGGCTGTATGAGTTGATCCAAAATGCCCCGAAAAACTTGTCGTTTTGAT
This sequence comes from Peribatodes rhomboidaria, assembly GCA_911728515.1. Lineage (NCBI taxonomy): Eukaryota > Metazoa > Arthropoda > Insecta > Lepidoptera > Geometridae > Peribatodes > Peribatodes rhomboidaria. The sequence goes on from OU452172.1 coordinate 11,242,570, forward strand.
ATGTATTTGCAAAGTCGTAAGCAAAGTCCAGTAAATTTAAAGCCGAAGGCTTATGCTTAGCGCATTTCACGTTGCCTAATTCTGTCTCTCCTGTCAGAAAGAAAGGTCGGAGATAGTGGTGAGTGGGTTGTATTTGAAAGCCGCCATATCTTGAGAACGTATCGGGTAGACTTAGGCTGTCTTCTCCGTAGGCAGTTAAGTAACCATCATTGCGGAATCGGCTCCATACGAAGAGGTCATTACATTTTGACATGCCTTTAACACATTTACTGTATACTGTATCCATTTTCGTTCCAGTAAAGACTGCCATTAAATTGGGAAAGGTGTTGTAACCAACCTGAAACGACAAAAGAACATGGTTGAGTAATTTGATAGAAATCGTCTTATTAAATTAACCTTTGCGGAACATTAACGTTCATTCTTTCTAAATATGATCAGTCAAACAAAAAATATGTTTTTATATGCGTGCTGACCTTTTGATAGGCTTTGTAATCCAACCAGCCATTTTCTTGTAAATACTGAGCTGTACGAGGCATAGAACTTAGTACCCTCGCTCGGGACATGGTGTCCATTCCCACGATGAGAACGTTCCAGGCTTTCTCATTAGTCTTTGGTTTTTTCGTCTCTAATTTCTTAACAAACACGTAAGCGTCTTCGTAAAGTGCACGGGAGTTAGTCTTCGACAGCGTGGAGTTACACTTGACTGTGATTACTTCTTGTAGAAGCGTTGCTTTTGAACCGTTTTTGAATGATGTCCATTTAGTATAGCTGTAAAATGAAACGCGAGCTTAGGACACATTTACATAACAAAGTCTATTTTCTGCTTTGCTGAAATAACGCTCGCCGTGCAACAGTTTTAAACGTTTCTACATGTTATGCTATAATTTATTCATAACTGTTTCTACGGAATATCACATTGATCAACTTGGTCAACTTCCTTACTTGGTCCATTTCTCAAGGTGTCCACTTCCTTAGGGTTTTTTTTATAAATCGCGATACCATAATGCTGAATCTAAAGAGTTACTTTAGTTCTTGTCAATGAAAATAAAGACAATAATACATATCATATCGTCACACGCCTTTTCCCCAAGTGTCTGGCAGAGGTGTAATACAACACCCACACTTCGCCGGACGATATTCAGTCCCAAATGTGACAGGGGGCGAGCCTGTCGCCATACACCGGGCTCCAATCATGTAGCAGATGAGATTGTGTGAGCATATGTGCGTATTGTATACGCACATTTGCTCACACAATGAACAAATTGGTGCGTGCCGCCCGGCTGGGTTCGAACCCGCTCCCTCTGGGTTGAGAGGCGGGCCTTCTCCCAACTAGGCTGCCATCGCTTTAATCAATAATAATAGGTGTAAAAAGTAAAATATAAAAAAAATCATCTACCTTAATTTGCTATCCTCCTGTCCTCGGACGCTTGATCGACTGGCAAAGTTGTAAAAACATTGCACATCTATGCTTTTACTGTATTTATTTAATATTTTATTATCAATTCGAAACTCTATTTTGTTATTTTCAACCTTTTCAATAAATACGGCTCTATCACCACAATACGTGTTTGACTTTTTGAATTCCTTGATTACTAAAGTTTTTCCATAGTTAGGAATGTAGCATCCTGCTGTGTTTATTAGGAAATCTTCTGTACCTGAAAGAAAGAATGCGTTTGTTAGTACATGTACGGTTACCTCTTTATCTCTCAGTGCCGGATTAGCCATGTAGCAGCCAACAAATGCGCGAGAAACAAAAACAAAACAAGTAACATTATTAAAAAACCAAATAACCCAGCTGCAAAATGTTGTACCCTATGTCACTTCTACTATCAAGAAGATTCAAATGACACCCCACATGTCGAAATCCATGAAGCTGTTTAGGCTGTAGGCCGCGCCAAAGAAACCTCAAACATACATACCCGCGTACATATGTACTTACATACAGACAATACTCGAAAAATACAAGCCTCCTCGCGCGTTCGTGTAAAAAGAATAATTAAGTCTTTTTGTAAATGTGTACGTTAATTTACATCTTACATTTTAATAGGGAATGCAATTCAAAGGCCCCCACACATATTCTACAGGCCCCGCGCTTGCTAAATCCGGCACTATTACCCCTAAATGTTTCTACACAATTTTGCTTACATTCGAGCTTAAAAATTGTATTGAAATAAACAACTCGCTAAAAATCTTAATGATTATCAAGATAAGTATCTTAATGGATAAAATATCATAATGGATTAGACCAAACCTACGCAAATTATCGTCAAACATATAAAGCTACAAGCGTACTAACGCTAACAATTTGGTCCTTCTATCTTGACTCTCCTTCGCTTCGCTTCTCATAGAGGTTTGCAACTTACCGTTGTAATCGTAAACAGGTTCCCTTTTTCTGGCTTTTTCTGTTACATCATAGTTTACATCAATTCCGTATAGATTGTTGGTGTGGAAGTTGTAGTAAAATGTATAAATTATGAAGCAGGACACAAATATTAGTGCGGCTGTTCTCTGATTGATCATCTCGCGGTTAAAGCCAATGATTCTGAAAATTAAAAAAAAAGTAATATTGGTATAAACCTATCAGAAGGTCGGGTTCTGTCCTGTCTGTGTCTATTCGTTCCGCTTCACCTGTACGTCTATGTTTAGGTTTCGTAAGACATGATAAGGTAGAGTATAGACTCTACCATAAAGAACCTATAATATTAAAAACCTAAATAACCTATTCCTATTCGGTAAAAGAACTTGTGGGTAAACTGAAATCCTAATTAATTTAAATCGACAATAATTTATTTTGTTTTATTTGAGACAATTGGTAAGACTCTATATCTTATATCTTTAAATGAGCAATTCTTGTATACATATAATTATATATAAATATATATAATTGGAATCTCGGAATCGGCTCCAACGATTTTCATACAATGTAATATATAGGGGGTTTCGGGGGCGATAAATCGATCTAGCTAGGAATCATTTTTAGAAAATGTCATTTTATTCGTGTTTTAACGATAATCAACTTAAACATAAACTTGGAAGAAAAATAACAAAAAGGAGGCGTTGACTCTTCCTGACATCTATTGGCGAATAATAATACTATTTTTTGTGAGCAACTAATTGCTTTAACGACACAACAGCAGATGGCGTTGTTAAGTAACACGAAGTCAATGAGTGTTTGCTTTGAGGTTAGACTAAAATCAAAGGTACTACATATAATATGAAAAAGTGAGTCTTTGTTCATTTTCTTTGTTTCTTTGCAACGCTTTCACGTCTGAACTACTCAACCGATCGTCTTAAAATTTTGCATACATGTTGTTTAGAATACAGAAAAGGACATAGGGTACTTTTTATTCCGGAAAAATCAACGGTTCCTGTGGGACCGTGGGTGAAACCACGGGTCGCAGCTAGGAACTTCTTATATAGAGGCGCGGTTGAAAATTAGTTATGTCCCAATGATTTTTCTCGAAGTGTGGATGTTGCATTACACCTGTGCCAGCCTCTTGGGGGGTAAGGCGTGATGATGTTTTGATTTTCCCGAACGCTGTCCAATCTGTTGTATTTTTCTCTTGCCACACACAAAAATAGAGTTCAAATTTAAGAAACATGCTTTTGAATGATCTTCGTTATTATAATTTAATATAGGTACCTATACGTAGTGGAAAGGATATGGAAATCGTTTTTGGACGTATGTGAAAACGTGAGAGAACACAAACATTTAAGTTATAAATACAACAAACACAAAACCAAATAACTAGAATAAGGAAAATCGTATGATTTTGCATGACAAATTCGAGGTAAATAATTACTTATAAAACTTTTATCGTACCAACAAAAATGTATGTTGTATGTTACCAACTTATGTTTTATTCATATGACATTTCTCAATATTCATCCTATATAACTCACCTACACTTGATTTATCTAATTATATGCAACTACTGATAAGAACTACCTACATTGAAATAAGTACTAACTGCATACTAACCTGACTTCCGACCAAAGGATTAAAAACGAGTTTCCGTAAGCTATAGATAAGACCTAAATAAATAGGTACTTACCTAACTTAATTTTTTGTACCAGTAATCAAAGTACATATTTAGCACTTTTCAAAATCTTAATATATATAAATCTCGTGTCACAATGTTTGTCCTCAATGAACTCCTAAACCACTTAACCGATTATAATAAAATTCGCACACCATGTGCAGTTCGATCCAACTTGAGAGATAGGATAGTTTAAATCTCAAATTATAGTCGCAATTTTTATTTATTGCTAATTAAACGCGAACGAAGTCGCGGGGTGACAGCTAGTCTTAATATATATAAATCTCGTGTCACAATGTTTGTCCTCAATGAACTCCTAAACCACTTAACCGATTATAATAAAATTCGCACACCATGTGCAGCTCGATCCAACTTGAGAGATAGGATTTTTTAACTTTCTTGACTTTTTAACCGCGTGTGAAACCGCGGAGCGCAGCTAGTCTTAATATATATAAATCTCGTGTCACAATGTTTGTCCTCAATGAACTCCTAAACCACTTAACCGATTATAATAAAATTCGCACACCATGTGCAGCTCGATCCAACTTGAGAGATAGGATTTTTTAACTTTCTTGACTTTTTAACCGCGTGTGAAACCGCGGAGCGCAGCTAGTCTTAATATATATAAATCTCGTGTCACAATGTTTGTCCTCAATGAACTCCTAAACCACTTAACCGATTATAATAAAATTCGCACACCATGTGCAGCTCGATCCAACTTGAGAGATAGTATTATATATAAATCTCGTGTCACAATGTTTGTCCTCAATGAACTCCTAAACCACATAACCGATTATAATAAAATTCGCACACCATGTGCAGTTCGATCCAACTTGAGAGATAGGATAGTTTAAATATATATATAAATATAAATAATAAACGCGAACGAAGTCGCGGGGTGACAGCTAGTTATCTTTTATATATTTTTCTAAAAATACATCAATAATTTACGAAAACAACTTCCTATAAATCATAGCAAGGAATCGTCAATAGTTCCTCGTAGCTCGTCTAGGAAACTACGAAAGCCTATGTAAAGAGTAAATATTATGCGTGGGTGTACGTACTTACCTAATAACCTGATATGAGTTGGTATATAATCCGCTACACTTGTTTATTTTGAAACATTTATTAAAACAACCGGGCGTCACATTGTTCGCAAATTCCACACTATTCTCCTAACGAACATTATTGTTAACATTAATTAATTTGTTCTATTAATTTTTATGGGCTATCTATGACAGGATTTTCTAGTAACCCAAGCCCAAGTGTGATAGGGCGTTATCAATTGCATCACTTCCAGCCTCGCTCATCTATTGTACTGTAGTTTTGTTCGTTGGGTCTATTAGATTATTTTGTTGTATGGCTACGTTACGTGTACCGAGTCAGAGTAATGTAAGCGAACTGCCGCAACTAGGTAACAATATTTAGTAGTAGGTGCGAATATGTAATGGATGCTCTCATGTCGATGAGTAAGGACGGTTTTGGCGTGACCAGTTTGACGTTACGGAGGGGCAGAAAAACTGCGATGACCATTATATACAAGGATATCAATTTATAGTCTACCTGTTTGTTTAAACGACGGACATTTTTACGATAGCGTTGTTCTCATCATTGCATACAAACTTTTACGGTTGGAAGAAATCCTGAAGTCGAGAAAAAAAACAGCTCTTTCATGCATTTTGTCGACGATTAATTAACCTTTTTGGATGGAACAGCTGATCTTTTGTAGGCCGATTTCAGAATGATCTCCATAATAAAAGTTCTTCGTATTGATTAGTACAATGATAATTAAGAATTTGTACGTCATTAAAAAAAAACAGCCCGTTTAACATTATGTTTATTTGTTTTTAGTAACGTATACAGAGTTGTTCTCTGATAGAGACTGGTAGAGGCTACTATTATTAATTTATGAAGAACTTTTCTATCAACTCAGTCTAGAAATAGCGAAAAAAATAACTTTGCATAGAAATGGCAAGACGCTATAGATTAACCCTTTTATTGATAATAATCTTTGTATAGCCTCGGAATAGTTATACAGTGTTTTGTCTTTATCTTTATTTCCAATTTTTGAACTGGAGCCCGGTGCATACGGCTCAGGCTCGCTCCCTGTCACATTTTGGGACTGAATATCGTCCGGTGGAGTGTGGGTGTTGTATTACACCTCTGCCAGCCCCTTTGGAAGAAAGGCGTGACGATATATGTTAGTTTAATTTTATATTATTTATGTAATGAACAGCGGCTAAATTATACAAAAACACCTAATTTATTTTTGTATTGGAGTAAAAAATAGCTATAATTTTATTGTCTAGCCCAGAAACTGACGATGTTCTCTAAGGCAAGTATTGACAAGTTGGCAGGGCGATTATTACGACTGTATTACATCTACCATTATCTAATACAGCGACAATACAACTAATGGACATCTCACACCTTCTAAGGTAAACAGAGCTACTTTCCATTCCATTAACATACTCTCCATGCTTGATGGGACAGTTTTAGTAGACTGGACGTTTGGGTAATCGAGTTGATGGCAAAATGGATTTGAACTTAAATTGAATAGGATGTAATAAAGTTAAACGGGTAAAGGTTATTTTTACTTAATTTCGAATGTACTAGGAAATCGTAGAGCTTCCGTAGAGCCTCCGCCTTTCTCTAGTGCATATTTCAGGATTTAGGTACCTAGGCAATTTCCGGAAGTTCTTTCAAAAAGTCACTAGCTGCGCCCGCGGTTTCACCCGCGGTCTCACGGGAACCGTTATATTTTTTTGGGAATGAAAGGTACTTAGTACTTACCCTGTTCCCTTTTCTGTGCTCCTGGCAACGTGTATACGAAATTTTAAAATGATCGGTTGAATAAGTAGGCATGGCGTGAGAGCAAAACAAAAAAAACGTTCTCACTCTCGTATTTACAATATTAGTTAGGATCATTATTATATAGTATTATTAGTTCCCCAGATGAATAGCTGCATGTAGTATCACTAAACCCTTATCGTAACAATGGATACCTCTGCTTATCACTTAACTGAGGAAGTTTTGACATATTAAAAATATTTATTAAAATAATTTAAAATAACATCATGTTTTTACGATAAGTATTATATTTTTTACAAATCTTAAGCACTTATACATAACTATTAGTAAGTAAAAGTATACGTAAATAAGTACAAAATCTTTTTTCTTTTTATGTTACAAAGTATTGTAGGGACTGAATTCGTGATGCGCAGGAAACGAAGAGCACGAAGCTGAAAACTAATAATAGACCTTATTTTATTTATTATAAAGCCGTTAAGGTTGTAAGTAGGTAGTTACTACTGATCCTATTTTAAAAACTTTTGTTACGCCATAATTTAAGTTATTGGCTGCTGTTTTATTCACTGCGCAGAAGCCCTATTCCTACCAGTCGAGATATTGTTTGTCGTTGTCTCTCTCGTTTGAAAAGGCATAATATAGTGAATGACTAAGAAATATCTCGAGCGTCAAGAATTTAGGGGCCAGGTGAAACCACGATCGAAAGCTAGCTAAATAATAAAAGTAAGCGATAGGTACGTGTACTACTCAGACAACTGTACATTAACCCCAGTTTTTATGAATAGGTATTGTAGGTAAGTTGAAATACAGGCTGACTTTTTTTACTAAAACGGAAAACTAAATGTGTGACGTGCAGGTTTATTGGACACGGCTACCACGGCGACGTTAGCGGCCTTCGGCGATAATTTGGGCTATCGTGAGTAAGTGTAGCTGGTAAGTTCATAACTTGGCGATGTATCGGGCGAATTATCGTCCACGTCAACTCTGCAGAAGGGCCACGCACGAGCTGACCGCTAATGTAAACAAGAACATCGCCGATAACCAATAACGATGATTTTAGCGCGACAACGCGACTAGAATTATCGTGCGCCAATGTAGCCCCAGCAGCAGTACATGCATGAAGTTAAAGCCTTATGCAGAGCTCCATCTTTACTATTCATTTCAGAGCTTCTACGACGACAATAAAATTGTATATAATGACTGAATAAAATGAATGATTTAAAAAAACTAAAAAATCTGCCAACCTTTGCAGATTTTTAAATTTTCAGTGTTTATTTATACAACCAGAGATTACAAAAAATAAAAATGGGAAAAAAACCTAAAATGTTCCAAGCCCCAAGTTCCAACTATGTACACTCAAGATTATTCGTTTCGATAAAAAATATTATTCGTTTCAATAAAAAAAAGTCAACCAGTATATTCCTGGGCCCGTGTGACTAATCGACCTAAATACTGCCAAATGAAATTGGTTTGGCCAACACACCTGTTGTGTGTTTAGCAGACTACCATGTTTGTCTTTCCCTCGTTTATTTATTGGGTTTTCATGTAGGTATGCTGTCGTTGGAGCACCATAACTGATAAACTAACCTGAAACGCAGATTAGCTTTGTTTTGCCTCTCATTTGGTGGGATAACTAACAATTGTTAAATAAAAGTGCAACTTATAAGAAGATGAAAAATTTGGCATTAGAGAGTCGAGACACGTTGATGATAGGGTTCCGTAGACACGCCAAAATGCTCTACTGAAGCTCACTTACATTCCATTTACCTAAACGTTGGTGGTGTATCATCACAACCCTATTTTATTAATGTAAATAGATAGAAAACTAATAGAAAAATATTATTTGTGAAGTTTTTCTCCCAAGGGTTAATTTAACTTTACACTAAGTATCTTAGGCGCAAAGTCGTAAATCTTTAGCACACAGAAATGGTGTCTGGTGCTGACGTGACGTAGGCTCATGCCTACGTCACGTCAGCACCAGGATATGGCAATAGCATGGTGTGAAAATTACATGGTGCAATCGCTAATTTAGAGCAGTTATCCACAGTCAATCGATCGAGTATACACACGTTATCGATGTGTAAGCATGTCATCCTCAGAAGACGATGATGCTTTTGCTCTTGTACAGTTAATTATTAATGTACAGATACATCGATCGCATTTTTCCATCCCTAACTGATGTTCTTTAGAAGTAAGCGCAAACTGAAACTGACGGCCATCGTGCGCGGACGTCAAAATTGCGCACCCGAACCTGCCAGATCCACTCAATTCAGTATGCTCAAAATTGCGCTTTATTTCTAAAGACTTTAGTATAGAATTTGAATACAATGGCAAGGTGCCTCTGTCACACCTGCGCCAAACGCAATTTCTGTGTGCTTCTGAGCCTTAAGCATTTTCAGTTTTCTTTAAATAACTCAACAAGTTTTCAACCCTTGAAACAATTTCTACATAGAGTAAAGTGTTGTACTACGGAACCCTAAAAAGTAAGTATATTATCACAGATACAGGAAAGTTTACATTCTTTTATAAAGAACCTTACATTAGTCGTAAGTAGTACAAACTTTTAAATAGAAGCTAACACTTATTACTTTTTTGACATAAACAAAACAATCGGTCCTCACGTCTATTAGTACATGCTCCTAAACCTCTATAAGGGGAAAGTATACTGACTGGACCAACCAGTGCTCTCTTCCCTTCTTTTAGAAAAACCGTAGCCTCGTACGATGTATTGCCAGGAGTCATGGTAAACGCAACCACGTAATATAAGCTAGTTTTGTCTTCGTGATAGTAAAAGTGTATCCTTATTATGTTTTTGAGAGACAATGCCGCGCATCGCCAACATCGCTTGGTTATTGTGGCTTTTATAATTTGCTTGACGTGAGAAACCGCCTCTTGGACGCTCTTAACTCCATCCGTGTCCTGAACTGGAAGTGGGTACAATTTGTGGCAACTACACCACTTATTGTTAATAGCGACGTCCTGGCAGGTGCGATTAGCACTTGCGTCTTCGAACATGCTGTGGCAGTTAGGACACGCCTCCAAAACTACTCTAGACTTATTTTTACACGATGAAATTTCGTTTATATCAAGGAGAGTGTGGTAAAGATCATAAGGCGTCACCAACCTGTTTTGATTGATCGCTAAGGACTTGACTAACAATGGATGCCTCCCTATGAATTTTCCAGGGGTAAAGAAAAACAAATACGGCATACGTTCGTCGTAATACGATTCAACGTCCATACGACGTTCGCCGAAGCGTATGCCATGATCACTTAGCGCTATAATGAAGGTGTTCTTCAGAACCCCTGTGTAGGTGAGCTGATTTAAGAAGTTTTCCATCATGACGTCAGCGTCTTGAGGTCTACTGTTAGGGTTGTGACTAAATGAGTTCATCCAAAACAATCCGAAAAATTGATCACTTCTGTAAGTATTTGCGAAGTCCAGAGCATAGTTGAGGAGTTGTTGACCTGATGACATTTTTCCTGCACATACTAATGTTTTGTTGTTCAACTCTTTTTCTCCTTTGAGGAATAAAGGTCTCATATAATGATCAGTCGGTGGTGTCTGGAAAGCGTATCTATTAGTGAAAGTATCTGGCAGGCGCAGGTAGTCTTCCCCATAAGCTGTGACGTAGCCTGCCTCTTTGAATTTGTGCCACATGAGGAGATTGTTGCATTCATCCATGTTGTTCGCGCATCTATTCGATATGTCTGATAAGTTTCTTCCTGTTAGAAATGCCATCAAATTGGGAAATGTATTGTCTCCCACCTAGAAAAAATGGAAATAAGATCAGTTTAGATACGATACATTACGATTAGGTATGTAACAACGTACCTATGTATTTCTAACAAGGATTTCATATATCTTATATCTTTAAATGAGCAATTCTTGTATATATATATATATAATTGGAATCTCGGAATCGGCTCCAACGATTTTCATACAATTTAGTATATAGGGGGTTTCGGGGGCGATAAATCGATCTAGCTAGGAATCATTTTTAGAAAATGTCATTTTATTCGTGTTTTATCGATAATCAACTTAAACATAAACTTGGAAGAAAAATAACAAAAAGGAGGCGTTTGAGTAGTCTCAACTGAAAAATATGACTCTTCCTGACATCTATAATTTGGCGAATAATAATACTATTTTATGTGCACAATTAAAAAAAAAAATACCGAGCAAAGCTCTGTCATCCAGGTACTGTTAATAATACATGCAGCTTCCTCTGTCGGGAAATAAATAAATAACGGGAATATCTAGGACTACATAAACTTAAATGTTGTCTATTCGCAATAAATTCTGCTGCTACGTAAATACTCAAAGATTGTCTACTTTACCAACTTTATAGACATAGTAAAGCAAACAATGACCTTACCTTGTGATATCCTCTATAACCAAGCCATGAGTGTTCGTGGAAATAATTAACAGTCCTAGTTAACGACTGTACAAACCGAGGCAATGACATGGAGTCCATTCCTAACATCAACACGTTATATTTGACTCTGCAATTGTTTTCAGGTTCCTTTATGATGTTTACACTTTTGGCGAAGGCGTACACATCGTCATACATTGCATGTGATACGTTGCGTTTGTCGTATTCGAAACACTGAACATTGACAAAATCATTTTCCAATATTATGATAGCATTGTCTTGAAATTTGACACACTTCGTGAACCTGTAAAAGACCACGGATTGTAACAGCCGCGAGTTCTTTGAAAAGACAAATTTATCACTACAACACATAGTGACTTACTTAATTTTTTTGTTTTTATGTTGGTGCTGAGGAGATATGCTTAGAAAACGATAACAGCAGTCAAAATTCACACTCTTCCTCAAATATTTTTTCATAATTTTAGGCTTGATCATGGCTTGCACTTTGTCTCTATCGATTTTCTTGAGAAATACAGCTCGTTTTCCGCAAGTACCGGAGGGCTTTTTGTCATTCTTCAAATACTTTGCATAGTTTACCATTCGTACTGGGATTTTACAACCTGGAGTGTCAACCATGTTCACTGGAATAAAAACAATATGATTAGTACATACAATTTTTGCGATACAGTTTCACGCAATTTCGGCTTTTATCAATGTAAAATTAAGGCTTGTCTTTACAGGACTTAATTTTTTTAACCATAGATTATCATATTATTCTAGTTGGTTCTCTTGTCTGTCTTAAATAGGCCTTCATTAATTATAAGGCTAATGTGAACCCGCAAGATTTTGGTTGTTGCTTTGCTGTTTTTGCCCGCAATTTTATTGGTTTGTAGGTAAATAGAAAATTTCGTGCTTTACTTCGAATGGTTTCCTAACGTTGTCTTACCTGGTTTGTTATCTTCAAATTCATAGGAATCATTGGGATAATGCTTGGGTTGATCGGGGTATACATCGGATAATGGTACATGCCTCATTGGAATTTCGTATTTGTATTTGTTGGGACTTGTTGTTAAAACCAGGCCCGATGCTAGAATGAGGTTGGAAGGCTTGGTGTCACCAAATATAATTTTATTCCAGTTTAAATAAAGTAGATACGTTAATATAAAGAAACTAGCAAGCATCATGCTTGCAACTATTTTTAGCTGCTTCATTTTGGTTTTTCTTAATATTTTTTTGATTCTGAAACAGAAAATAAGTATCTACTTATTATTCATCTAAAGCTAGAAACGCCAGTGTTAAAATTAACTACCGTAAAACTGTACAGCTATCCGTCCTAGGTCTACTATAGTTTAAATATCTGCTATGCAAATTCGTAAGTAATTTATTCCTATATTATTGTCTCTTTAGATACGTATCTAATTACTTTTGGTAGAGACCGATACGAATATATTATAGCTGTTGACAAAGTTTTATCTACTTTTTTAATTGATTTTATAGTGTGGCAATAAAGTTTTGGGAGTAGGTCGGATGATCGGTGTTAAAGAAACTTAAGTTGCGATACAAATACTGCTGTATACAAAAATTATAACACAACCTGAGACTACCCTCAAAGAATCAAATTTATTACAGTTTGCTGCAGCCATGATTAGAACAAGATCACTGATTATGAAGACGAAATCAAAACGATACTTAGTGTATCGTTTTGATTTCGCTAGGGATGCATAGGAACAAAGAATTGTGGCTATGACACCACAAAGTGAAAATCAATAATCTTAAACCAATAGCCACCAATACCGACCTAACCTAATAAGTTTGGACTATTACGAAACTTCGCCTACGTCGATTGCAGGTGTGAAATGTTAAGTCAACTGCTCAGAACCTTATTGACATTTAGAACATATAAATCACTTGATCACTGACCTTGTCACGGGGTACAACAAACATATCAATACCTTCAAACAGCATACTCTACATTTTATATTCTTCATTATTAATTTTAATTTTAAATACTTCTAACGAATACATTCCACAATACCAAATTGTTTGAACGTGTATATTTTTGGGGTTACATATTTACATAGGTATTTTAATTAGGGCTTATTCAACCGATCTTACAACTATAATATGACTGAAGATATAATATGACTTGAATTGTAAATGAAAGTAATTACGTTAAATGAAGTACAATTATTATGTACGTTATCGTGGTTATTGTGCGTAGTATTTCTTTAAAACATCAACAGGTCAATGGTACGAGATGCTTGTTGTTTAATGTATTTGTATGAAAACACCTCAGATTACAAAACATTGTTCGTCCAGTATTTTATTCTTGTAAGACATTTATGTCGAAAAGGTGCTAGTGTATCCACAACTAAAGCGAGCTCCCTAAATAAATAAAGAGGACAACGCATGTGATAACAACTACTAACAGAGTCAAGGAAAAGCTATTTACCAAGTAACTGTTTAAGAATCGTACGTTACGATATAACCTTAATTATTGGTTATACACGACTAACCTTGCCGATTGTTATATCGTTTGCGATGATTCATTGAAAATTAAATTATGAAATCATAATTGCTCAAATTATTTATATTTATACATGTATAAAAACGATTGAATTTAGATGCAGCTGATATTCAAATTCATCAGAGCTATGACGAATCCGGTGGATCGTGATGGTAGGTATGGTGGAAGTAGTCACGATTTTTTCGCGCTTCTTTCCGTCTTGAGGATTTCGTCAGCGTTGATTACTAGATATTTATAATCAGTTGAAGTAAAAGGCGCTTCTCTAAATATATTTGTAGGTGCTTGTAAAACTTTATTAAAGAAAATATGAAGATTTGGACTTGATGGATAATTTCATTTGAAACTTATGCTTTTTAGATTAGCAAAGTCAGTGTTTTTTTATTAAGTTTGCGAATGTTGCCCAAAGTACCTAACTATTTAATTCACATGAAAGTAATTAATAATTATACGTTAATATGACTATTCTATTTTTAATTCACAATCCAGTATCACAATTGCGTAGGGATGGTTTTAGAGAAGCTTGGTATATGGTTGCTGTAATACGTAAATAAAAATCAAAGATTGCTACAGAGATTTGTTTAAAAAAGGATACATGAGGTGTATATCCATACTGTTAAGGTACGTAGAACAAAACAAAATATGCATTAATGACACACAAACACTGTAGAAACTTACCTTATAACAACTAAAAATCCCACGTTATTTCATTGCATTTGTTTAAGTTTATAAACCACTTCATTACGAGTATGTGCACTATTTCTTTAATGTTTTTGAAGGAAGATGATGCTATTTTTGTTTTATTGATGAGATGAAAATTGAAATGGGATGCTGGGCAGCCATTTTTGTTTTCGATTATGACGATACGCGCATGCGTCAAGTCACAAAGTTATTAGGAAATGGAAATGAAATTCACGGATTACCTACGTGGACAGCTACGAGTATCTACTTAATCAAGTTAGACCATATAAAATAATTAGTTACTTAGTTATAGCACAGAATAAAGAATCTTTGCATTAATGTAGTTTTTACATGTGATTTGAATTTTCCCTCAGTGAGCCCTGATTCACGAATTTAGCATACTTACATATTTTATAGCGAACAGCGATGATAGCCCAGTTGGAGAAGGCCCGTCTCTCAAGCCAGGGGGAGCGGGTTCAAGCCCAGCCGACGGCACGCACCAATTTGTTCATTGTGTGAACATATGTGCGCATTGCATGTCATCTGCTACATGACTGGAGCCCGATGTAAGGCGACAGGCTCGCCCTGTTGCTGTCATATTTGGGACTGAATATCGTCCGGCGAAGTGTGGGTGTTGTATTACACCTCTGCCAGCCTCCTCGGTGGACACATGTGACGATATAATTATGTTGTGTTCTATTTTGACTTTGAATGGTTTACTTTGACAGGTACTCTTACTAATACTACCTACACCCTTCTGAAACATATTTTGGAGCAACCATGTACAGCCACTGGGGTATTGCATGTTTACCTATCTTATCCTTCCCTATATTTTCTACCGGCACGAGTGAAATAAATTATGTTAAAAGCCTACGTCATTATGGCGGTAAGCTACACCATACTCAAAATGATGTAATCGATTCCAAGTAAAATTCATGTAGGTATTTCCCTTAACTATTTTGTCGGATTCAGATATATTTATAAAATTCTTAGGGAAGTCCATTTCCATTATTACATCAACATTAGCTCTGCATGCAAAAACCTTGTAGGTCCTTATACATGCTGGGACGGCCTACCACCTAAGTATATACCTATTACAAAATAAATAAATTTAGTACAAGCCTAAACCACAGTATTTACAGCATGTTACAATAACCCTGTTGTATAATTGAACAGCGTGTATACACACTTATAAGAATTCACGCAAAAATACGAACAAAAATGCAAGAGTTATGCGACCGGTGTAAGAACGCAAGAAAAAAGGAAAAATTACAAAAATATTATCAAATCTTTATCATATCTTGACGGCTTTTATTCTAAGAAAGTAGCGGCACGACGCGAATAGGTTACAAATAAAATAGACGTGATTAATGGCTGCGTTCGCGCTTTTAGGGGGACGGTAGCGCGATGTATGTTCAACAATATTATAGTCAACTAGCTGCGCCCCGCGGTTTCACCCGCGGTTAAAAAGTCCTATGTGCTATTATAGTCCTATATCCTATGTGCTATTCTAGACTATAATCTATCTCTATGCCAAATTTCATCCAGATCTGCTCAGCCGTTCTGGCGTGAAAGAGAAACAAACATCCATCCATCCATACATACAAACTTTCGCGTTTTATAATATTAGTAGGATATTCAATTTAAACTAGCATAATTGCATCCTCCTATCGATACTGGATGCTCACCTCGTAGATACAACAGGGTTTTCGTAACACCCTGTATACCTGGCGGAGTATATTATTGTATCAAGTAAGTAGCGACCTCTTGCGGACACCCGTAGAAAGAACTTTATAAATATTTGAAGCCTTCTCGAGTGGTCGAGAGCGGTTTCGTACTTTCAGTTTTGTACGTTAGGATGCTGCCTATGTAGTATTAACCTTCAGTGCTTGCGCCTAGATGGCGCTAAAAGTCAATAAAATACTACATATGTATAATACGGCGATTGCATTCATATCGGCATATTCTCTACCCGTAAAAATATCGGATTGCATTATTGGAAACTAGCTGCGCCCCGACTTTACCCGCGGCCCTACAGGAACCGTTATTTTTTTCAAACAAACTCACTTTCGCTTTTGTAATATTGGTTAGGATAGGATTAGGAAGTTATAAAAAGTTATCAAAGGTTGGAATAGCCTTTTTTTTTAAAGAATGTACTACTTACCATAAACTTTATCAAATAAAACAGATATACTAGCGTTGCTTCTTGAGAACGGGTTAATATAAACAGCATCAATCACAAGTCCTCGTGCCTTTGTTTCCTAGCGAAAAGACTAAAGAAAAACCTAGCTAATTAATAAAATTAAAGGATTTAAGGAAATTACAAAATATACATTGTTTCGTTACGAAATAAGTTTAATAAATAAGTATACCTATCACATTCACACACGACACGAACACGCTATATTACAATAAGTTACATTTGACTTTTGCCAGGCAAACCACATGAAAACTAACAGAAAAGAATACTTAAAAATACAAATTAGATAAAATATCTATGTTTACAGGACTTCCCAATTCAGGATTCCAAAGAATACAGATCCATAGGCGAAACACTAAAGACGACACTTTCTGACTCGCCTTGACTTAGAATTAGATACATAAAAATAGGTGTAAATAAAAAATAGAATACATGAGACAATAAATAAGCAAGTACCTACTTTGGTCTTATATGACAAAAACTTTAGAAAAAACTAGAATACCAATTCACTGTGGACCAGCGTGTCGTACAGACCGCATGTTTCTTCACTTAAAAGCTTAATTAGGTAGAGTAGCTTCATGATTATTGTAGGTAGAAAGATCAATTCAAGAAAAATGATTGCATATTTCACTTTTTTAGCAACTGTATAAAAAATAGCTTCCAAAAACTGAGCTAAATGACTTGAACATACTCTACAAGCCTACAGCTTCTAATCAAGCAAACTGATCTGATTCTAGCTTTTCCTTGCATCATTTTACAAAAATAAAAGATTGAATGAAGAATACTTGAGTGCGTTAAAAATAGTGCCTCTATTTACAAATTCTACTAACTAAAGCAATCAGGAGATGGAATTCTGACTTCTTACTTCGTATAAGTGGCAGAGTATAACTCTTCAGTCTTATTGCATACACAGGGTCCATAACCTACAACTATTTCTGTGGATATTCAACGATCAATATTGGAGATTGAGGTGAGGTTAAAGAAATTAGAACTTAAGGAAATTGAGTCTAGTAAAAGAGAAATCTCGAGTAACAAATTTTAACTCTATATCGTTTGTTCAGTGTCCAATTTAGCTGGTAGGCTAAATGCGCCGATTACTGAAATAGTCACTATGAATTTATTTAGCTGTTCTTTTGTTCAGATATTTTTCAACGCTGCGTCGAAATCTATAGGCGTAAAATCTTCGAGTGCAGTACAAAAATGTTTTCAAGAATTGATTATAATAGTTTAGAAATCGATAGCTATTGTAAGCAGCAAGCATGTCCTCCAATTGCATAACCTGATTTTTTATGGCTTCCATCATCCACGAGGAATTCTATCTTTCCAAATTATTAGAAAAAATTAAGTGTTTGCGTACGTTAGGTATGTATCTTCAATCTAGTCTCTTTCATCCCTATTTTCATCTAATTTTCTACAAGATTTCACTGTATCTACAAAATCTACGCGATGTATAAAAAATACTGTCTATGCTATGTGTATTTTAGTCGATTCAATTCGAAATGTATTTTCATCTATGTTACAAAGTTCTCAACGGAGAAGGAAAAATTGACCCATTTATACCTGCTTAGTATTTTTCTAGTAAAATACTTTGAGCTGCCTGTTTTCTTTAGTAATTACTTATGTTGGTACTATAACAGAAACGAATATTTACGTTCATACTCAAATAGGTATCAAATGTCGTACAATTTTATATCAAAACGATTTCTACAAAATTCGTACTCGCTTCATACTTACTTAGTCGAATTTTTCCTTCTCATTATATGTATTACTTTGAGCATTGAGATCCGCTAGTTGGAATATATTTTAATTGAGCCTCTCCTTAGAATGTGCTGTTCAGGGTGTCTTAGACGCTGGCGGTGCTGGGCATTCTGTAACGTGTAAAAATGATTAATAAGTCTTAAGGTTGAAGATTGTAAAGGATAGATGTATAATCCGTAAGCTTTTTCCACATCTTTCCCTAAAATTCTGAATATGGAAAACTGGACCCAAATGTAAAAAAGCCTAGAAATCTTAAGATCTTAATTGACCAATATTTTTTCCAAGCTATATTTATTCGCCGTTCTATTTCTTCTTCATTGCTGGTTGTTGAGAAAGAAACTGCAAACAAGTTTCTTTCTCAACAACCAGCAATTCAAATAGATATAGTTTTCGACATCTTCAAAAATACTATGCTTTACTGAGATTTGTGTATTGTAACTGTTAGTCTTGGTTTTGCTCAAGTTCATCTCTAAACCTTTACTTTCTAAACTTTAGAACTTTGTTACTCAGTCACTTAGTAACGACATCAAAACCTATTCAGAAATTAATAAAACCTACCCATGAAGAAAAGGTCCGACCAAGTACCTTGGCGTGACCCTCGATCGTCGACTCACCTTCTCGAGGCACATCCGGACAGTTAGGAATCGAGCGGTTTTCTTTTTAAGCCGATTCGCCCCCCTTCTCAACGATCGTAGTAAGCTATCCCTTAGAAATAAGGTGATATTGTACAAAATTTGCATCCGCCCCGTTATGACCTACGCCTCCGTAGTGTTTGCCCACGCGTCTGGCTTCGACCTGGACAAGCTCCAGGCCGTCCAGAATAGATTTATTCGCAGAGCGGTCGGAGCCAGCTGGTTCCAGCGAAACTCCGACTTGCACTGCGATGTAGAGCTCCCCTCCATTCGGCAGTACTTTAAATTCACTTCGCGTAGATACTTTGATAGGGCCTCCCACCATTCAAATCCTCTAGTCGTTCGCACGGCGGACTACTCAGCAGTAGACACCGCTGCCCCCCGCCCTCTCCGTAGACGCCCTAGAGACATCTTCGGCGACCCGGACGACCCCATCGCAGTCGCCACGGCGGCTGCGCTGGGGTCGGCCGACCCGACAGCTCCCCGCAACAGGAAGTTTGCAGTTTTTGGTATAGGCGCCGGTTACCAAAGGAACACGATAACAAAACACCGACCTCGCCGGCGAGGTCGAAGACTCCCAGGATCTGTTAGAAGATCGGTTAGATTCTCTCCAAATAGTCAAACAGATAAACCTAATAGGGCTCAAGCGCAAACCCCCTCTGGGTTGCCTGGGCAAATCGACTCCCCCCCCCCCCGGCGACGGTCCAAGCCGAGGTCCGTACCTTAGTGGTGCCCTTGTGCCAGTCGCCCTTAGCTTTAAATAACTAAAATCTATTAAGGTCCTGCGCCCTCCGCGCTTGCCTTACGTCCGGTACGCTGTAGAGGCCTCAGTGGCCAACAGCATTAGTCATTCATAAAAAAAAAAAAAAAAAGAAGAAAAGGTAGGAGAAAAGAAAATAGGAAAGACAGAGCATAAATAAAACAAATTAAGAGAACGCAATTGGTCAAACATGTCGAATAAAGAAGAGGAAATAGTTTATAGTTGATTGAAAAAGAACTAAGTACCTACTTACTTAACAAGAGCCACAAACAAATGAAAAATTTAGCGCAAACTTTATAGCATCAAAATACAAGAGCCACTTCATAAGACTATTATGATGCGAAGCGTATAACATCGTTTGCGCCTATTGTTCCGTGTAACGGAATCGAATATCGTGTCAAATCGTCGACGTATTCAAAACAGTCTGTATTTTCATATGTGGGCAGGCGCCTTACAGTTTTGACTCAGACCATGTGGTGTTTCGGAAATTTAAAGAGCAGCCATACTCAGTCGCTATAGCTAATACTCCAACAGTTCAAATTAATTATTTCATGTATTATCGTGTACCCACTATTCGTAGTGGGTCCAAGTAACTGTTCTGTAACTTTTGCAATATTTGTCTTACGTAACAATGAGCATAAACCTGACCACTAAATACGTCTATTTCTTATTGGTTCTAAACATTTTATACTCACTACAAACAGTGCAGGCGATTTCGTCAGTGTTGTCTCCGCATCCATCCCTCCCAGAGCAAGCCACAGCCGTACTTCGGCACCTTCCGTTTCCGCAACGCAGAGGGCACACGTCTGCTGCGCGCCATCTAGTGTAGGAAAATGAAAATTGAGTTTTGGTGGAAAACTTCTAAGGGCTTGCTTCTATCTGCCACCACCAAACCAGTGGTGGTCGTTAGGGCAATATTTTATTTTTTGTCTTATGCAGCTGCCGCCAGTGGGGCTCGTTGGTTTGTATTGAAATTATTATTATTTTTAGTGTTTGTATAGTGGCTAAGTAATTATATAAAACAGGGGTACTGGTCATCAATTAGCATCCTTTTTAGGGCATATACTGTACATCAAAACAAACATCTTTTATTCTATGTCTTTTAAAAATTCGTATTTATTTTCTTCCATACATACAAGACTTATAAAAATAAATGTAAAAAGCGCGCGCGCACTTTGAGTTGCGTGCCGACAAGCTGACAAGCGGATTCTATAAAAAGAGTGATGAAGTATTAGACAGAACATCAAAAACTTTAAAAAAAATGTTTTGGAGAATTTGTTGTGTGTTGGGAAAAGCTGCAGAACCAAAGTTGTTTGTTTTTATGAACAGAATATGCTTTTAAAAAGACGCTAATTGATGACCAGTTTGGTTTGGTCTCAATTGGTTTTCCATGTTAGAGTTCTATCGGTTTGACTGTAGTTTTCACCAGAAGTTTTGTGGTGTTCGTTGGCACAAAAAATAACTACATTTTCTGTCATTTCTGAGTATTTGTCTGGAAGATCGTTCTTAGGAATAAGGCCACTTTAGTTCTCTTCGATTCTCTGTATCTCTCCTCTAATATTTTCTTGTAGTTCTTTTTTTATTTTTGTGGTACGCTACATATAGGACAAGTAGTTAAACCGCGACAGACTCTGGAAAAACTCGCGAGTCTAGATCTCTCACTGTAGCCTAGCCTACGAAAGTGGTTCTATGATAGTGTACCTACGTTGAAAAATGGAGGAAAAACTCGCGTGTCTAGATCCCTGACTGTAGCCTAGCCCACGAAAGTAGTTCTATGATAGTGTACCTACTTTGAAAGATGGAGGAAAAAATCGAGAGTCTAGATTTCTCACTGTAGCCTAGCCTACGGAAGTGGTTCTATGATAGTGTACCTCCTTTGAAAGATGGAGGAAAAACTGGCGAATCTAGATCTCTCACTGTAGCCTAGCCTACGGAAGTGGTTCTATGATAGTGTACCTACTTTGAAAGATGGAGGAAAAACTGGCGAATCTAGATCTCTCACTGTAGCCTAGCCTACGGAAGTGGTTCTATGATAGTGTACCTCCTTTGAAAGATGGAGGAAAAACTGGCGAATCTAGATCTCTCACTGTAGCCTAGCCTACGGAAGTGGTTCTATGATAGTGTACCTCCTTTGAAAGATGGAGGAAAAACTGGCGAATCTAGATCTCTCACTGTAGCCTAGCCTACGGAAGTGGTTCTATGATAGTGTACCTACTTTGAAAGATGGAGGAAAAACTGGCGAATCTAGATCTCTCACTGTAGCCTAGCCTACGGAAGTGGTTCTATGATAGTGTACCTCCTTTGAAAGATGGAGGAAAAACTGGCGAATCTAGATCTCTCACTGTAGCCTAGCCTACGGAAGTGGTTCTATGATAGTGTACCTCCTTTGAAAGATGGAGGAAAAACTGGCGAATCTAGATCTCTCACTGTAGCCTAGCCTACGGAAGTGGTTCTATGATAGTGTACCTACTTTGAAAGATGGAGGAAAAACTGGCGAATCTAGATCTCTCACTGTAGCCTAGCCTACGGAAGTGGTTCTATGATAGTGTACCTACTTTGAAAGATGGAGGAAAAACTGGCGAATCTAGATCTCTCACTGTAGCCTAGCCTACGGAAGTGGTTCTATGATAGTGTACCTACTTTGAAAGATGGAGGAAAAACTGGCGAATCTAAATCTCTCACTGTAGCCTAGCCTACGGAAGTGGTTCTATGATAGTGGACCTCCTTTGAAAGATGGAGGAAAAACTGGCGAATCTAGATCTCTCACTGTAGCCTAGCCTACGGAAGTGGTTCTATGATAGTGTACCTACTTTGAAAGATGGAGGAAAAACTGGCGAATCTAGATCTCTCACTGTAGCCTAGCCTACGGAAGTGGTTCTATGATAGTGTACCTACTTTGAAAGATGGAGGAAAAACTGGCGAATCTAGATCTCTCACTGTAGCCTAGCCTACGGAAGTGGTTCTATGATAATGTACCTACTTTGAAAGATGGAGGAAAAACTGGCGAATCTAGATCTCTCACTGTAGCCTAGCCTACGGCAGTGGTTCTATGTTTATGTACCTCCTTTGAAAGACGCAGGAAAAACTTGTGAGTCTATTAAGAGAGATATTTTAATAGAGTAAATTGTGAGTCTCTATTATCTCTGACTGTATCCTATATACGGAGGTGGTTCTTTGATAGTGTACCTACTTTGGAGGAAAAAACGCAAAAGAACTTACGTATGATATCGCTGTGTAATAGGAACATGTTTAACATAAATCTTGCTTGCTTCTAATCAGTTTCCTGAGAGGCGGAAAAGGCGTGCCCCATGCCAATAACTCAAGCAAGTTGATTCGCTCAGCTGCCCACTTCGTTTACTGAATTATACCATTTGTAAATCATTTGAACAGGTTCCTAGTAAAATATTTATTGCTTCCGAATCTATTAGTTGTTCTAATTTTTTTGACTAGGTGGAAAAACCAAAGAACTGCTGCCAAATTTTGCACGTTAGTTGTTTTTACTTTAAAAATTGTTTACCTTTAGTGTACGTACTTAAAGTTTTCTCTAGAGTAGGTACTTATAATATAACACTAGCTGCGCCCCGCGGTTTCACCCGCGATTAAAAAGTATCCTATGTGCCATTCTAGACTATAAACTATCTCTGTGCCAAATTTCATCCAGATCTGTTCAGCCGTTCTGGCGTGAAAGAGTAACAAACATCCATCCATCCATCCATTCTTACAATCTTTCGCGTTTATAATATTAGTAGGATGAAGAACATTTTTGAGAAGAAGATTCCACTTGTTTTTACATATAAAGCATTAAGAATATCATCATCCAAAACTGTCCACTGTCCACTGTCCACAGTTCATAGGCTAACAGTAAAACAGACAGCAAGTAGGGCGGACCTAACATTGCAAATACCATGGGACCATCTGAACAAACATTTTATACGCCAGAACTGATAGTACTTTAAGGTCAAACATTTGGGCAGGCCGTTACGGGTCACACGTGTGTCGGTTACGAAATATTTAGAAAACAGTTATCTTTTGGTTCCTTTTGACGGAAAGGCGCGGAAAACTGATAGCAAAGCAAAGAGCAATGATCATAGCAAAGTCGTGGTGGTGTGATTTTGGATGAAAATTTGAATGGAATCGATCAGATGTGATCGAAGATTGAAACTGTTTTTTTCAGCTTTGCTCAGACCAAAATCTTATGCCAATTTGCATTTGAATAATACATACAAACATATCGTCACGCCTTTCCCCCGAGGGAGTTGCCAGGAGGTGTAATACAACACCCACACTTCACCGGACGATATTCAGTCCCAAATATGACAGGGGCGAGCCTGCCACCATACACCGGGCTCCAGTCATGTAGCAGGTGACATACTATTCTCCAACTAGTAGCCTAGTTGGAGATCATTGCTTATATAAATATTATATAAATATACTTAGTCCTTATCATGTAGGTAACGTATAACTTTTATATTTATTGGGTAGGGACGATAGGTAACAACACCATCTAACATGATCACTACTAACAGACATTAAAGGGAAATGCTGATGAACAAGAAAGGCGATGACAAAGCAACATTAAAGAAAAACAATTTTTCTATTTTATGATTTTAGGGAAGTGGAATTACTCACGTACGATTCAGTCGTTTATTCCGACTACTCATAGCACTGTAAGTGCTAAGTGTAAGTTGTGGCTAATTCCCGTTCCATAAAATCATAGTGTGTGAAAACCACGTCAGTTTCCATTATAAAAGTTTTCTACTCTTAGATCACGGACCTGTAAACATGAGGACTACGTGATAATTGTTACGATTTTGGAAGGAGGTTGAGATGGAAATTTGCTGCAAAAAAATGCTGCAAATATAAATAAAGCACATTCATACCTTGACTGCTCATTGCATAGATGCGGTGGCTCATCCGAAGCGTCTTTGCAGGTGATGATGGCGTTACAAAACTCGTACTCCGGGATGCACTCTCCTGAACCGCACCGAAACGTGTGCCGAGGGCAGCTGAAATCAGATAAGTCAAAGTCATTACGGTGAGACTATTAAGTTTGTTTGTTAAAAGTGGCTGGTAGAGCAAGGCAATGTAAGCGGAAGACTGGTATAGATGAAATGAGATAGCTTCGTTAGAAAATGTATGAAACACTATGCTTGGATGGGAGAAAAACATCCCTACGAGTCACAATGGGACTGGTTACGAAGCCATCTATGAAATAGATCAGCACCCTTTTTTATAGCGCTAACGAAAATAGCATTTTTCATATCTTCCCATTCCGGGTTACATATGCTCACAATCTCACACTTCCAAACATCTCAGCCGGAAGACCTCCACTGCTGAACGCCTGTCCCAACGATCTTTACAATAGCCGGTCTTGCCCTTCCCGCATCTACCTCCTTCCTGCGCCTCTTGCCAACGTCCAAACCTTCAAACCTGGATCTACATACATATCGTCACACCTTTCCCCCGAGAAGGCTAGCAGAGGTGTAATACAACACCCACACTTCGCCGGACGATGTTCAGTCCCAAATGTGACAGGGGGCGAGCCTGTCGCCATACACCGGGCTCCAGTCATGTAGCAGATGACATACAATACGCAATATACAATGAACAAATTGGTGCGTGCCGTCGGCTGGGTTCGAACCCACTCCCCTTGACTTGAGAGGCGGGCCATCTCCAACTAGGCTATTATCGCTTATCAAACCTGGATCTAGAATAAGTGAGAACTGGTTGTCATACCCCTGGATCTAGAATAAGTGAGAACTGGTTGTCATACCCCCGGTTCTAGAATAAGTAAGAACTGGTTGTCATACCCCTGGATCTAAAATAAGTGAGAACTGGTTGTCATACCCCTGGATCTAGAATAAGTGAGAACTGGTTGTCGTACCCCTGGATCTAGAATAAGTGAGAACTGGTTGTCATACTCCTATAAGTGAGAACTGGTTGTCGTACCCCTGGATCTAGAATAAGTGAGAACTGGTTGTCATACCCCTGGATATAAAATAAGTGAGAACTGGTTGTCATACCCCTGAATCTAAATAAGTGGGAACTGGTTGTCATACCCCTGGATCTAGAATAAGTGAGAACTGGTAGTCATACCCCTGGATCTAGAATAAGTGAGAACTGGTTGTCATACCCCTGGATCTAGAATAAGTGAGAACTGGTTGTCATACCCCCGGTTCTAGAATAAGTAAGAACTGGTTGTCATACCCCTGGATCTAAAATAAGTGAGAACTGGTTGTCATACCCCTGGATTTAAAATAAGTGAGAACTGGTTGTCATAATACCCCCGGATATAAAATAAGTGAGAACTGGTTGTCATACCCCTGGATCTAGAATAAGTGAGAACTGGTTGTCATACCCTTTCCGCTTGGTGGCTCTGCAGTTCCTCTCGTCCTCGCCGCCGGGGCACTGCGCGGAGCCGTCGCAGCGCGCCGCGCGGGACACGCAGCGCGCGCCCGGCCCGCCGCAACGGAACGAGTTCATTGGACACCGCTCGCCGATGGCGTCTGGAAGGTAAGAGACAAGTATACGTTAAAAATTAAAAAAAAACCCTACATCGATTTTTATCAAGGTCGACTTTCATCACGCATAGCTAAGAACATTCCCGACTAATTCACCTTTCAAACAAAAAAAAAAATAGTAAGTGGAGTCCCTCCGCGCGGAAAAAGTGTTAATTCTGTGTATCTTACTTACTACGCGCATGCATTTGAGTGCACGCATTCACTTTCGCTCTGTCTCTTTCTATTCTCCCTCCCCAGGAGCGTTAAACGTTTAACGGGACCTCGTTGGAAGTCGCATTAGAAGTTTTACTTCAAAAAATAAAATCGAAATCGGATCGCTTCGGGAGCTACGCTGCCAGAGACAGACACACATACTAACACAGATTCGTCAAGCTTATAACACCTCGTTGTTTTTGCGTCGGAGGTTAAAAATAGGCTTTTACTAGAGGAACTGCATGGTGTTACTGAAAATAACCTTAACAAGAACTTAAGTAACTAAATTTGAACTTACTTATGATGATGATGAACATTGTGCCTATTCGAGATGAGTACGATAAGTCATTAAAAACCTACTGTATTGAAGTCACATCAGTTTACAAGTGTAAATTTAAATTTTATAAAACCTCCGACATCAATTTTCATCAAACAAGCTGAGAACACTCACGACTAATTCACCTTTCAAACAAAAAATAAAATCAAAATCGGTTCATCCGTTCGTAAGCTACGATGCTACGCACACACACACACACACACACACAGAAACGTCAAACATATAACACCCCGTCATTTTTGCTTCGGGGGTTAAAAACAAACCGACTGCGAAATGTAGTTACGCAATAGAGACGAATCCAACGACAATCATTAAAAGCTCAGCTTTCTCTCGGTTCAGCTCGGTTCAGCTGTTAAGTAGTTACGAGTGAACATAAGAACATACATACAATCTATATAATAAAAGTGAAAAACCAGAACGAGATAAAAACGCAAGATGGAGTGAGATGGCGCTCTACAAAACTTCCTTTACATGTTTCTCCCAAACAACTACCTGTTTTTCGGGAATTTGCATGTAATTCGATTCTTTGACCTCGGGAGTAGCGACAAACTTAATGTTTATGGTTTTGGATGTGTAATTTTTGTATAATAAGCAAGATAAAATCGCAAGTTCAAATTGAAGAGAATACTACCTCATTGGATAGTTTCGTAGAAACTATCTTATTGAGAAAGTTCTTTTTTAAACAGTGTCAGTCCAGCAGTGTCAGTGTGAAAATTCTATTAATGGCTAATGTCTGTAATTCTGTATAATATTAAATAAAGCCTGTTAAATAACGTGTCGTGCTTATAAAGCAGATATTATTGGAAACCTTGCTCCAACATAAGGTTATGGGCCATTTTAAAGGATAAAGGTGAGAAAATAATATCTCAAAAGTAAAATGTACACAAACGTCAATATTTTGCCAATACTAAAAGGCGAAAATTATTCTAACTGGAAGTTTAGAGTAAAATCCTTACTAGAAGAAAAACAGGTTTTACAGATATTAGAATACGAAAATAAAGATATCCAGCATGAACAAAAACTAAAATTAGATGACTCAAAAGCAAAGGCTATAATAATTCAATGTATAACCGACAAACATTTATCGATCATACAAGATTGCCAAAACGCAAAACAAATGTTTGAACAGCTAGATTCTGTTTTTCAACGGAAAAGTGTCTTTACAAAACTAACATTAAAAAGGAAAATAAAACAATAAACAAGAATACTTATGTTTTTGCTCAACATTTTATTATTTACATCACTGTACTATTAATTTAGTAGGTAACTGTTACTTAACCACTAAAACTACTGAATGGATTTACATAATAGGTAATTAATTGCTATGCAATAGATTCCACGCGGGCAGAGCCGCGGGCAAACTCTAGTACATACATACAGTTCAAACACAGAATCTCCCTCTTTTGACTTTGCCGCAATTGTAATTATTGGAATTGATACTCACTTCCAGAAGTTCCTTTTTCATAACCGGCGCATTTCTCATCAGATCCGTCGGGGCAGTCCTTGCGGCCATCGCATACGAAGAACCAGCTGATGCAGGCGCCGGTGGATCGACACTAGAAGAGAGACAGCTAAGTTTTATATCTGGATGAGTAGATTTTATTTGCAGAGGGAATGGAAAAAAGTCTGTAATGGAAAGGTTTATACTTTTAACTTTTTGGCACCTGGTAGAAATACGAGTATAAACATGAATAATAATATGTACCTTTATTATGATGGGGTAATATCTACCTATCTCTATTGCTTAATTCACATCAACTATTTGTTTATGAAATCACCTAAAGTCATCAACTAATAGTAGTCACATTGTTCGTTTTTGTTTTCTAACGAATGTATAAACTTACTTGGAAAGTCCCAGGAAGGCAACCTCTATTCCTGGCAGAGCAAGCCGAAGTAGAGTTATTTCCGAACGAACAGTCGCATCTCTTATTCAAGCATCTTGAGTAAGTGTCTACTTGTTGACACTGGGAGTCTGTGACACAGGCCATGCCCAGAGAAGCGGGTCCGACGTCGTATATTGGCGCATATTCTGTGCGAATGCGATGCTTTTCTGAAAAATTACAATCGCAGCTGTTAAATACTCACTCAGATAGATAGTTGTTATTATGTTTCGGCTAATTTATTGCAATTGGAACTCGATAATTTTAACATACCTTTCAAAGAAGACTTCCTCTGATGCCCAGTTTTTTGCGATTTATTCCCTAAGCTTTGTTCCTTTGAGCTTCCCGTTTTCTTGTTAGACTTCTTGTCAGTTGAAGGTTGGGTCAC
The DNA here is from genome assembly GCA_911728515.1 of Peribatodes rhomboidaria. Taxonomy (NCBI): domain Eukaryota; kingdom Metazoa; phylum Arthropoda; class Insecta; order Lepidoptera; family Geometridae; genus Peribatodes; species Peribatodes rhomboidaria. The sequence continues at coordinate 11,271,666 of OU452172.1, forward strand.
AACTCTGTAAATTGGCTGGTCATTGGCATGTAAATACGCTGTCAGATCATCTACGCCGACAGTTTCATTTGGCTTTGCTTCTTTTCTGTTTGAAACGGGTAAATCTTTAGCTGGCTGAGTAGTTTGTTCCTTCATAACAGTTTGCATCAAAGGACTATCTTCCTCGCTGCTTATTACGTCATTCGAAAGCGGTGCTTTGCTCGGCCGAATATCGTCTGCTTTTTGACTCCCAAAAGGATTTTTGGTTTCTGGATAAATATTCGCTGTTGGTTTTGGAGCTTTGTTCGAAGGATCCGAGACAGAGAAGTCCATCGCATCTTGCTCAGCAATGACTGCTTCAGTGGAAAAAGGTCTAGTTGCTATGCATTTATCACCGCTTTGCTTAAAGTTGGTGTTGCATGCACATCTGCCAAATAGATTGAGGATGACGAACTCGCAACGACTTTCCTTATCCCATAGGCGGCAATGCTCGTTGCTGTAGCAAACGTGACCGGGCGGGGCCGCTGTAAATAGAACGCATTTTATATTTATGTGCATTACTGTTTCTACGATTACGGCATTATTGAATGCGAATTGAGTGTGGAAAGTGGACTTTTGTGATAGAACGGGTGGTTGGCGGCAATTTTCCTACGGCTGACCATACGGTCTCCCATCACATGCTCTAATAGTTTCCATGATACAGTTTTAACTCGCTTTTATGTGTGTCGCGTGTCGTATTAGTCGGCATGCACCATAATGATGGTGCAGAGAAGGAATTAAACGATTCCATATATTATAATTTCTAAACACTATGCTTAGGCATGACTTTGTACCTAATTCAAATGCGGCATTGTTCCTCATGTCTATTAAATAAAACATACATTCTTAACATCAACTTGATTAAGTGTTGTGGATACAAATCACAAATGCTAATTGGCTATTCTATTATAATGATGATCGGGAGTAGTAAAGCACGACACGCAATTGCTTATCCACTACTCGACATCAATATTCCAAATCATAATAATGCTGCACTTTTTTCATATAGAAGTGATATATTGCCAGACTGTCTGACAAGTTAATAAACTCGAATTAACTCGTAAGTTACAGGCATTATTATGAATCTGCGAACGCTAGCTAACGGACTTTTCAAGCGATACAATTTCTTGATTTGAACTTGTGACCTTTTCTTCAAAATGCGGTCTTAGTTTATTGGGTTAGCAGCAATTATCTTCTATGCGTGTTAGGTTGATCTCCATATTATTCGTACGCTGAACTGTGCAGTTTCCAAAAAAATAAGGTCAAAATGGAATTATAATGTCAGAAATGTTCGTGATTGAGATATTAGTACGAGTCAAGATTAGTTGTTTTTAATTGTAGGTTTCTTTAGTTTTGACTACAAAATAGGCTCGATTGTCTTATTCCGCAGCGTTTCTCACAGAGAGTACGAGAATCTGTAATGCTTGCTTTGTAAGTGGTAATAAGCGCGGTTCTCATAAGCTTGGGTTTGACAGAACAATCAACGCACTTTTCTCACAAAGCTGCAATCTCGCGGAAATAGGCTGATATTAAACGAGCCTCTGTGCTATTGAACAAAGGGCTTATTATCGGCTCTCGGGATCTTTATGGACCATTTTAAGAAAATTGGGTCTTTAAATAGCGAAACAACTCATGCATAACAGAAGCACTTGGATGGCAGAGTTACATGCAATATTCCGTTATAGCGACGATTGATTGTTAAATTTCCGCGTTGTTATTCCATTGAAAACAGCTTTTACATCTTTCTAAAAGCCACTACAGCTGTTGCGGAATTGAATTGGTGCCATGAAACATTCTCCACTTCCACTTATTTTGCCTACATTCAAAATTATGACCAATTTCTCACGGACCTTTGGCTCCATTGGTAGTGGCCTACTTATTGGGCTTTGAACATTGAAATGCCGACTTTCTTCATCCAGTTTTATAGAATTACACGGCTTATTCGTTTCGATCCAGTGGTTTGCCCGTGACCCGTTCAATTTGGCACGAGTCGGAAGAAATGCGGATGAAAATGAAAGTAGGAATTAAATCTCGCTTTCCTAAGAAAACCTTGACTCTAGAACACAAGGATTTTTTCCAGTAGAAAACCGACGGAACAACGAGTAATCAAATACAAATAACTGGCGGATAACATTGACTTTAGTACTTAGAAATAAAAACCAATAAATGTAAAATGACGAGTACATGACAGGAGCATTCCTAATACATTGTAATAAATTATTATGAGTGTGACTTTATGACTAAAAACTTTTCTATTCTTTCTATTCTATTCTTACGTAGATACAATTTATGTAAAAAGCGGGAAGTTATACTTAATTTAGGCTTGTAAGAAACATGGGTTACGTGTGTATGTATAACTATGTGAAATGTACAGGTGGGAATTCCGACTTTCCAGAAGGAGGGATTAATTAAGCAACGATTAATTCATACCTAACTTTAAAGTGGGTAAGTAAGTATACTTAGTTTTACATCACTAGGAACTGATTCGAATTCCGACAAACACTTCACATTTACGGGCAAGTTTTATTTAATTTCCTCATTGTGTTCCTTAGTCGATACTTATCAATACCGCATTTACGATGCGAGAATGACAGTTTTGACTATGAAAAGATTTACGGTCTTGTTCCGCTTTTTAAGCAACCATTTAAATTGTTTCACTCTTCCTTTTGTATGGAATCGAACGAATAACATTTATTGATATCGTGAAATCGAATACTTATCTTGGGTCGGCGACTTTTTGTAAATTGTGTCTTGATTCTCTTTTAGTGGTTTTAAAAATATGAAATCAACCTACCTACTATAGTGAAATTTGAGATTTATAAAGTTGAATTTTAATATTCAACATTGTTTAGTTTATTCAACATCATTGAAGAAATATTAGTTGTACCTTTTGTTAAAAGAAAGATACTTACGTGAAAGGCAAGTGTGCTTCCTGAACTGCAGGTGTCCATCGGTACATCGGCAGACGCCATCCAGGCAGGCGCTGTAGGCCACCTTCAATGTACACTGCTCTGATACCACGCACTCCGATCCCAGTAAAGTCGCTGAAACAAAAATACTTAGATGAAAATAAGGATCTCTTTAATTGGCCACAAAGACTTTGGACATGTTAAACGTTTTAGTTCTTCATAATGGGGAGTAAACATGTAATTGTATGCAAATGTAAATCTTGCAGTCTGGGTTCTCCTATATAGGGATTTTTAGACCCGGGACTTGACATTCGCGTCTCTTCTTCATTGACAATACTAACCCTGCCACAAAATCCAGCCCTGTTAGTTTATCATCTAGTTCTATACAATACTCTTAAAATATGTCCAATGGAGTCTTTTCCGTTAATTTCTTTAGTACCTTAATATTAGAATTGAAAAATGCGCATGCGCACTAACATTTCGTCTCTTTAAAGATACATACGTTACATGTTACCTTCTTGTGTATTGTTTATAAGTAACTTATAAATAATATAGATGAATTAACTACTGAAGCAGATATGCAAGTATGTATGCATTTTCAGCGTGCAGTTATTGACCTCATGTGTAGCTTAATATACTTTACTCCCACGTTTATATTTTTGCTATCGATCATACGTTTCCTCGTCTATAGCTTATGCGCATACGCATATATATTTGATTACGATTGATCATATGCTCAGGAAACGTGTTTGAAATATACTTTGAAAGAAAACTACTTAATTTTTATTTTTATCATTACCGATTGCCAAGAAAGTATAAAGATTTAGTTTTTCGATTAAAATGCAAAAATAGCTCTAAAATGCTGATTTGCGTGCCGATTATTTAAATTTAGTAGGTACTGCATTTATAATTTTATTACTAACGGTCTACTTTAAACATTCTATAGCTATATTTTAGTTAAATTACCTATTTCGCGCGTGCCAATATTAATATTATTGCCAGCCAGATGTTGGTAGAGCGTTTGCTTATTGACTGTTACTGAATCACACTTCACACTAATATTATAAATGCGAAAGTTTGGATGAATAGATAGATGGATGTTTGTCAATTACGCCAGAACAGCTAAAGGATCTGAATGAAATTTGGCACAGAGACGGTTTTTTTTTAAATTTTTTTTTTGGCAACTGTAAACAAAGTCCTACTTATTGCCTAACTTAGTAATTGTCATGTCTGATAACGATGATGATAAGATGGTAAAGGAGAGGGTGGTGAAAGTTGAGATGAATCCCTCCCCTTTTCCAATTTCAGTAAAGCCGCAGATACTTTACTGAAACTTTAAGTAGATTTTTGTAGAGAACACGAAAAGTAGCATTTCCTAATGTTTGTATCATTTGCCCACACTCGTGCACGTTAACGAAGCAGCAAAGGTTAATAATCCACAATTATTACACTTCAACACTCGAAGAATCACAAGTTTTAGAAAATAATACAAAATCACGACACCATCTTTTCGGTTCCCGCCAAAAACTCCGCACAGAGACATTATAGTCAGGATTACTATAGCACTAGGCTACTCTTTACACAGAGGATTATAGTCAGGATTACTATAGCACTAGGCTACTTTTTTACCGCGGGTAACATTGCAAGGTGCAGCTATCAAAGCTATGTTTAGGTAGGTTGTCAGACCAGACACGTCCAACGGGACAGTCTTCTCACAGACAATACCTATCCGTCCACAATGAATGGAGGTCAGCAGGGTTCACGAACCAGGGCGTGTGTGACCCTATTTATTTCAAGTTCGCGGCCGCTGGGTGTGGCTGCAATTTGCATCCAATACACTGGCCGTATTTAGGCCCTGTTTAGGAAAGGGGAAGTCATAAATTGAAAGAAACTAAGGTGTTCTAATTATAAATGTTTTCCTCCTGCTTTAGAAGTCTATATGATCTCAAATGACTTCGAACCCCGTAAGCTGACTTTGGCTTTTGCAAAGTTTTGTGTTTGTGAATAGCAGGTGGTGGTGGAGGTGGACCATTGTAACGGCAATCTTTATCGATCTTTGAATAATTTGATTTGATAGCTCCTCTCAGATAGCTGTTAAATTGTTGTTAGGACTATTTTGGCAGTCCTCGAAAAATCTGCGGTTAAAAAAAGAAAAAAGTTGCGGAAAAGTTTTTTAGAGAGCAATTTTTAGAGTTTTAGTTCCGTTAAAAATGTTAGTTCTAGTAAATAATTACTGGTAAGGGTATCCTTACCAATAGATTGTCCTTGGACCTGGTAAGTCCAGTGACCTAAACTTACACCTACCTTTGTAAAAAATCCACCTTTTTTCAAATTAATCCCCCCCCCTCCCCTTTCTAAGTACGTCCATGTCCACGCTTTGCTGTAAATCGGTGTACTTGCTCGTATTTTATTTACTTTTGACACAATTGCCGAATAGGGTCGTTGAGTTGTCGAAATGTGAAGTGAAATCAAAATATAGGACCCTGCTCTCGATTTTATTGGGGCAATTAGTGATTTGTTGTGGAGGTCTATATCTACCTACGTAGATCCAAACTATCATACATACCTACAACTATAGATTTTATCACATCAAACAGAGAAAGTTTGAGCCAGAAATATTTTTTTAACTCAGAAGGCTTTCAACCAAAGGTATATAATGCAAGTAAAAAGATGACCAAAAAAACTTGGTAAAAGACCGTCTCGAATTTAAAAGTTTATGGTAAGTATGGCGCTTACAAACGATTATATTTACAAATGAGTTAAGATTAAAAGCGATTGCTAATATATCGATTAACATAAAGATATCAGAATAACATTCGAAGAACCGCAATGTTTATGCATAACGTAGCTTTCGAGTGTATTAAGCGATAAATAATGTAGCACCTTATTTTGTATGCGACCAGTAGGAGATCAGTTCAAGTAGATAGGCGCATTCATCGACCAAAGATTAATACGAGCGATTTATTAGAACAGTATTTAAGACAGTGGTAAACACCAAATACCGTTTGACAGGTTTGAAATGTTAACACATTAAACTTTATGGCTATCATACATCGATCTCGTGGAATTTATAAAATCCGTTCATTTGCATTCTTGTTAACACCCAATTTTTCTCAGGCCTTATAAATCTCTTTGAACTGTCTGCAAAACGGAATAAATTTTGAATAAGACACTTTAAGTTGCTCACTTCCTTGAGAACTTTTAAAAACGTAGCGAAAGTATAACAGCAATGAAAGTATGAAACGGAAAAAAGCATGATTGTTTTCATATAAATTGAAAGGAACATTCGCACGGAACTTTTAACTTCATGAGTTTTCTCTTCCTTCCTCTTTCTCTTCATGTGTCTGTCTTTCACCTAAATACAATCCGGGGGTGTTCAGGAGTAAAGTGAATAGGTATCTCCTAGGCAAGCGTGTTACATCTTCGATCACGTCGACGCTTCCCATCAGACGAGTCAGTGGTCAAACGCATACCTAGTATGTTGTAAAAAAAAGAGTTTGCAATCAAACGCTGAACTGTCGGATCTTTTGAATGTACTTTACTAACTGGCAATTACAATTCTTTTGGTTTATCATCATCACGATCTCCGATTGTTGACACGTTAATCTAGAAACGAGTACAATGGAACACTTGCGTTTATTACTTTTGGCACGGAACCCGCGTGTAAGAAAGACAGCGACGGACCGTGTTCGAGTTTTCGATTTCCAATCGAGATCATAATCAGTGCAAAGTCAAGGCCAATCTTTACACTGAGACGTTGTAGATACATTTTACAGTACAGTACTTTTCAGGGAGGAAAATATGTTACATTATAAGTATTTGTACAATAGGTATACCAATTCATTATTTATTTTATGAAATTAGAATGTTTATGAGGACAAAGTATTCATGAGCAATATTTTTTTTAATACAATAGCGAACGTTCTGAAATTCGAAAACTTTAAAGTTGATTAAACAGACTTTTACATTCACAGGTTTTTGTGTATTTTGATTTTTATCAAGACCGAAATTTATCGAAACACAAGATTATTAAATTTTTGAGGTCTTTAGGTCTTTTAGGCTTTTCGAATTGGGAGCGCATCAACAACATCGCTAGAGTTGCAGGTGTCTATAAGCGTCGGTTACAGTTTACCATCAGGCGAGCTGTTTGCTTGTTTGGGTGGCAAACAAGCAAACAGCCTTTTCTTTTTCATATAGTAAAAAACTATTGTTTTTAAAAACCATCTAAAAAACTGAAATGTAAACAGTAGGTTAAATAAATAATAGCAAATTTAAATGTTAGCAGTGAACATGGTCCTTAATAAAACAATTTAGTAAATAGGTATATCTAATTCTGTATAGTTTCAAAAAATGTATGTAACGGGTTAAAATACTCTCAGCTTCAGATACTTTCATTTTGTTACGGCACATTCAGGCGCTTGAAATATTTGGAATATTTTTAAAGCATCCCCGTCACGGATTGCTCTCATGTCGTGCATATCTGGGCTAATGTACGCAGAAATGGGTATCGTGCTCACGAAAACTGCCACGTTATGCTTGCATGCCTAAGGCCTCGTTTAAACGCGGGGCGTTGCGCGGCGCGTGCTGCGTCGCGTCGCGCAGGTAAATGAAAGGTCTGTAATGACAAGTATAATTTTTTTTTAAACCCCCGATTTACATCAAACTTAGCTAAGAACACTTCCGGCTAATTCACCTTTCAAACAAAAAAAAAACAAAATCATATACGGTTCATCCATTCGGGAGCCACGATGCCACACACAGACGTCATGTCAAACTTAAAACACCTCCTTTTAACGTCGGGGGTTAAAAATGCCGGACGTAAGGCGCGGATACGATAAGGTGTAAGCGACGCGGCGTAGATACGCCGTTTTACAGTTTTCAGGTATATCATTTCTGCTTATGTAAGAGAACGTCAGGTAGAAGCATGTTCTCGGTTCTATTTTGGTTTGTTTTCGAGGCACGCGACGCTGCACGCGTCGCGAAACGCCCGCACTTCCAGAACGAGGCCTAACTTCTCATCACAAGAAATATCTTCTCAAAGTACGCCTTAAATCTCATCTAGGGAACAAAAGACAGAAAGATTACCTTAGAGATTTACGCTCTACTGCATACTGTCAGTAAAGTTTTTTATAAATAACTACAAGTTTTATAGTTTCTTGGATAGAGTTGGATTGAGCTATAAATTACAGTCTGGAGATTTGTTCGACTGTTATGGGTTTGAATGTTTTGTCTAGCTTAGCTGTTTGTTACTTCGAATAGGTTTTTATCGAATGTTCAAGCTGGGTTGAACAGTTTCAAAGTGTTGTACGAACGTTTTGATCGCTATTTAGACAAAACTTTTCAGCATTCTGTTTCGTTTCGACAGATTTTTCAATAAGTTGCTTTGCTGCAATTCCGGCAGATGTATCTATATACCTTCTTACTTGGTATGGCATACAATGAGTTGAGTAGTTTGGAGAGCAATACTTAAAAGATACCGCGTTTCCGGGATTGATGTCTTTAGTATTCGTTTAGGATTTCGCTTGCCAAATAAAAAAAAAAGCTGGAAAATTAAAACCAAGAAAAAGTGAACTTTAGGCGTAGTACTATTATTTATTCTGTGCTTTAGGTAAATTATGTATCCAAATATTCAATCTGTACATAATTTTATAGTAGTACGTTTAAATAGATACGTTCCATGCTAGTGCTAATCCTGAAATCCCGTACATCCACGTAGCCAGGACAGATACTTAAAACCGGATGGCAAGTTCGTAATTCATTCGGACCTTGAGCGAGATCCCATCGTTAAGCGTATTTAAATTGGTTCCACAAATAAACCGTCATACAGGGGAGCTTATGATTGGTAACGCGGAGCTTTCAGAACAAAGATTTATTGTCATTACTCTCTATTACGAGAAAGACGGAATAACTTTATTTTTCTTAATAGACTTTTGTGCTAGATCATGCTGATTTATAAAATACTTACTTATGCACCTTTAGATAAAAAGGAAACGAGCTCGTTTAAAATCTGTTTTTAATTTTTAAAAACACTCAGTAGCTTCAGATCGAACTAAAAGTAACAACACCTTGTTCGAAACATGAAGACAATTTTTTACGACTGCTTTTAGCTTACTTTTACATTGTGCATATTGCACTAACAAAAGCGAAACTTTGAAAAATAAAAACAAGAAATTGAACAGCAAAGCTAACTAAACTGTTTCTGTTATTAAAGGCTTACTTTCTCTGCTGTCTCTGCGTGAAGATAATCCTCAAACGGTACGTACTGGCTGATGGTATTATTGTCCGTGGTATATCCGATGATTGCTCACGCTTGGCACACTGACCAAGGAACATTTAAATGACAAGATGACAGCCACATGTCGGAGCTAAGCGGCTAGACAGGCGCGAAATCCTAATTCCTTTCGTGAATCAAACAAATTGTAATCATCCAGTCACGCATGCTGACTGTATATGGATACTTCGGCTTTGGGAGATGACCTGGTTTGATAAAACTAATATGTAAGGATACTTTTTTGTGGCTTTAATCTGCTTGAACCTTGAATTTTGCGCATATAGCTCTATAATAAGTAAGTATAATTGGCAAAAAAGTAGGTTAGACAATTCACAATGAAACTTTGAATTTTATTAGACAAAGTTAGCACTTAGCAGGCAAAGCTTGTATTTAGCTCAATATCAACGTAGAAGTCGTCAGGAAAGATAGAAGAGTCGACTACAACGACCCATTTGTCAATTGCTTATCTAGATACACCACGTTTTTCTACTAATAGCTCATAACGGGTTCTTGTGCACAAATAAAGATTACCGCGAACCTATTTCATACTGGCGCAATTCCTTACAAGGATGGGAAGGAATTATGATTATTGATAACGTCTCGGTGGCGGGGTCGCCGTGGCCCGCTAGCGGCTCCGTACGATGTAGGTACGATCCTGGTTTGAAATGCCGCCGGACTGGACCCGCAGGTCGGCCAACTGTGCTAACGCATCCGCAAGTGGTTCCTTATAACTCGCACCTACACGCGCCTGACCACCTGAATAATTATGAACATAGCATGGTTTTCCATATTCTATAAAAGACCGGTGCAATATATCGAAGATTCTCTTGGAAATATCGTATTTTGGTCCGTGCCGGTACCGGTCCTTCACAATGTCACCCGTACGCAGTCAGCAAAAGAACCGCTATAATCCACCCATGATCCAGTTGCTCAATTTGTTCGCCAAAGAAAGTGAGACAAGCGTGGGATTATAGGAAGACACATCTGAGCCAGATCTCAGATTCGCATCATGATATTGCTAAATAGAATTGCGCTTGATCCCCATTCAGTCGATATTGGCCGCAGAGTCCGGTATTGGCAAAATCTAATCAGATAATTTTAAAGGCATTCTACCTAGTCTAGACAAAATCGATATTGCCAATGCGTTTACTCAAAGCTTATTTTCATTCTATTGTTCCAGCTTATGATTCAATTAAGTGCAGACAATGACGGCAGTGAAAGCATTGAATATAAATGTTGTGGCGAGTGCAAGTATTAAAAACATCATTATTGGCACAATGGGATTGAAGTACCGTCCATTGAAGAGGGACGGTTGATTGATGCCGCGTTTAGCGTTAACTATAAAGGAAAGCGGATTGGATCTGATACAGAAGATAATTTCGGGTGTCTCATGTCTGGCGATGGTCACTGATCTAGTGAAAGTAATTTGTCTCACCGCAGCGTTTACCACACAGGACCATTAGGTAAGTAAAGTACATCATAGCAATTGCAATGGGTGGAAGTGAAAACCGCGAGAGTCATTCGTACGTGACAAAAAAGCAACAACGGAAATGTCTCGTCATTTGCAAAGTTCTTTGGAGCCTCGGCACGATCTTTACACATTACACGTGTAGCTTCGTGAAGACTTATCCAGCCTTAGATTGATGTTCGGTTTTTACTTACATTCGCGACAGGTGGAATTGTTGATACGTGCGTAGTAAGGTTGACATGCGCACACGCCGCGGTTGCAATGTGCATTGCTTACACCGCAATCGCCGCTCGTCTGGCATTTATCTCCCAATAATGATGCTCGGCTCTGTGGTAATACCTGAAAATGATAGAGAAATATTTGTTATGGTTGGTTGATGAATAATAATCAAGAGCATTTAGCTATTCCTAAGCGTGAGATGAGATCAGATTTTATCTTAGTCACTCTTACACATATGACGTTTCAAACGAGAGCAACAAGGACGAAAAAATGTGAGATGAAAATCTCAAATCTCCGAATAGGGTTCCTGATTTGAGAGTGAGATCTGAGCGAGATGTCAGAAACGCATCCTAATTCATTGGTATATAAATAACATATTTTAAGGGTTCAACGTGTACAGACAATCAGTCATAGCCCTAAACCACTTCTAATTCAGGCAAGTCTTTTACAATTCTTATTAGATGTCGTTAACAATATATTTTAAAAACGTACACAAGCGTCCTAAACATTCTGCTGTCCAGCCTCGAATTGGCATTCCAATGGCGGTTAAAGTGCTTTACCTTAACGCTGATTTACAAGCCAGGTTCTACGGAGATATTAATCACGACGCGACGCCTCAGCCGAACATTTCCAAGAAGAGACTCCAGCATTCTGGGGTAGTGGGCGTTAAGTCTTATCTTATTTTTAATTTCACACTGTGTATTTTTACTTTAAAAGGGCATCGCTCTTGTGTAAACTCAGAAGCCGACCTTGGGAACTGGTATCCGAGAGCCATCCTTCAGTAGCACAAGATAAATAAACCGCGGTTGGCCGGCTGTTTAAAATGCACAAAACGCAAATATCTACAGCCACTTTAAGTACCAAAGCTTCTTCTAAAACTAATTAGCGTTCACGCTCGGTTATCATGTTTGGAATGCTGATTTGTATTGCTTATGGCATTGCAAATGTTCATAATCTGTGTAATTGAGAAGCCACACATAAGACATGTTTTTGACTCAACGCACGTAACTTGCCTGGCAATTTGCTTTTCCCTTGTTACTTATTTATTTTCAAAGACTCAAGAATCTTTTATTTTCTGGAATTCTAGTTTTGTGATCTAAGGGAAGTTAGGAACGATCGTGTTTCGGTACTTAGATATTGTATCATTGTCGCAAATTGCCTTGACATTCCTAGTTACCTACGCTGTCTTCGCTTATATTAGGACATCCGCTCCTCCTACGTCGCGATCCATCATCTACTAAGTATATGTATAAGTATATGTAATACAACACGGTATTTTGGTATTAGCTTACTAAATAGAGTTGTTTAACTTTTTGCGACCTGAAATTTTTTGGTCCAACACAAAAAGCGGTGCTAAAATAAACTGTCTTTAGTTATCTCTTTTCGATTGTTACGTCTCGCAGCGATTTTACACTTTTTGCCTAATTTTTGAAATAAACTAGGTACAAAATAAACATATCGATTTTGCACAGTTAAATTGAGGACATTTTTACAATACAAAAAGCGTAAAGTTGTATCGACCGAGGTACTTATAAATGTTAATACAACACGGTTCAGAATTGTGATATAACTTATTCAAGCTCCGGGCCGGAAACTTGAAATTATACGGAAAGGAAGAGGGTTCGTGAGGGGCTTTATAGAGTCCTCACACGGCTACCATGTGGATAGAACTACTTACTTTATTCATAAAGTCCTCTCATATTTAGTAGTGATTTTGCTAATACTTTAATAAACAATGTTAGCGACATCTCATTTTTGACTTGATTTTCGATTTATGTAGCCTCTAATTTTAGATTAGCCTAATTTGCTTACGTTGCGTTCTAAACGAGAACAGATACGTACAACATGACAATTTGCAAGCCTTACTTAGCTAAAGCAAGATCCTATCAAAATAACTTTCGCGTAGTCTTGTTAGCATTGCAATGCAGTAATTGTATTCTCTACCAATCGATCATACAAGTTGAATTAGTGACCCAATTTCCATGCGGCCAATGGTAAACCAATTTTTTGTCGCAATCCAAGCTCGGGTTAAAAAACTTGCCCGTTATTGAACTATCATGCGATTCATGCGGACTGCGGTTTTGTGTATAAGATTATTGTTGGCGCTTATTTGGAAGGCTTCGTTTTGCTTGCGGTGATTCCGACCACGTAAACAACAGAACGGACTCATAAAATTTGATAGTTAATGACCGGCCGAGTCTACCGTTTCTGATAGATGTGTAGGTAGTTAATTTTCTAGTGGGATAGATTTGGCCTACTTTCGGTCACATTTGAACTCTTGAACTTTTCTATAATCATATTTGCAAAATCAGTAGATATGGAGAAAAATGTAAGCAAATTAAAAATAATTGTCTTTGTTATTTTGTGTACCTATTACAATCACATGGCAACATATCGAAATATTTTAATTCAGCTTTAATTATGTTAATTTTTGCCACACTATTATTGTAACACAGCTTGGAATCATGGTAAAAACTTTTAATACGTTCACATTAACCCGTTCACTTGTTATTCTGTTTTACATCCGTTTTACCAACATTTCATTAAAATCGTTTGAAAATTGCTCTAGAAATCTAAGATGCTGAGAAATCTCACATCCCAAAGTCATCAATACCTTTTCTAATGTATGGCTGCGAACTTATGGGCTGTTTAGACAAGACAAGAACTATATTATTATTTGATTGCAAGTTACAACTATAAATTATGTGGGGTTGTTAAAGTTAATAGTTCCTTTGCCTTTTAGATTAGAGGACAGTACTCGGAGCGTAAATACAAAAATCCAGCCAAGTGCGAGTCGGACTCGCGCGCGAAGCGTTCCATACCATTATCAATAAAAAACACAAAAAAACATGTCTGTTGTAGGGAGCCCCCTTATGTAATTAATGTATTCTGTTTTTTGGTATTTTAGCGACAAAGAAAATAAATCATCTGTGAAAATTTCAACTGTCTAACTATCACGGTTCATCAGATACAGCCTGGTGACAGACGGACGGACAGCAGAGGCAATAGCATCTATAAGCAATAGGGTCGCGTTTTACCCTTTGGGACGGAACCCTAAAAAACCTAAGGAAATCCAAAGAACAAATTTAGAGACTTTAAGGAAGCCTATACGCCTAGAGATTTGAGCTAAAATAATCCGCATTTACACCATATTAACTATCTCTTCGAGGTAACTACATATCTGTTCCTATTTAGTGTGTAGATAGGTATAATACACATAATATATCGTTACGCCTTTCCTCCGAGGGGGCTGGCAGAGGTGTAATACAACACCCACACTTCGCCAGACGATAATCAGTCCCAAATGTGACAGGGGACGAGCCTGTCGCCATACACCGGGCACCAGTCATGTAGCAGATCAATACAATACAATATACAGAGGTATAATACAAGTAGGTTTAATTAAGAATCCCTATTTGCGGAAGCTAAAATATAAAAAGATAAATCTATTTCAGTAGAGACTTAACCAAGACGTTACGGACCAGAGCCACTTTAAACTATAATCACACAACGAATAGGCATTACCACTAATACCTGTCTGGTTTCTCGTGTCTAAAACAATAAAGTTTCCACAAAATTAAACATGCAACGGCAGCCTGCGTGCGACAACGACCGCTTTATGTTTTCATCGTCATTATCAAAACCCATAATTATTCTGATATTCCGTGATTACATAAGCCAGTAATGACGTATTAATTAGCCACCCTCCTGTGATTTTATCTGGGGAACAAATGAATTGTGAATTTTGTAATTATTGCCTCCGAGAGAGCGTAACTCATATGTAAATTGGCCGTGAGATTGTTGCTGGAGTCACGTTAGGCTCCGCGGCTGGAAGGTTCTCGAGGGTTGTAGGTGGATACAAAATTTGATTAGCAAAAATTAGCTAGATAGCTGAGCATATCTAAACTTTAGCCAATATTATTTCGTTAAAAGATAATTCTAGCACACTGACTTATTTTATTTCTAAAACGGTTGTTTCCGCTGAACCCCATAACTCCTATTGCCATTCTCTCTAGTTTTTTTAGACTTGGTTTTTGATTTTATCACTAAATTCTTCTCATGTTATAAATATCAGAATATATTTACTGTATACAGATATGCAGGAGTGAACTGTAATGACATGCAAATGCATTACACATACACACATTTTTATACATTTAGATAGATGTTCTACGTGCAGGGCAGTAAACTGTCAGTTAAAACTAATTTCCAGCATAAAATTCAATCACAAGAACTTACCTTATTTACATGATAACCTGCACACAAACAAATCACTGTAATGGTGAAACCTCCCCTTTCCCCATTTGTCATCATTATAATAACTTAGGAATACATAATTTTAATATTCCAACTATAGTCCTTTTTTGACCCATGGTCATGAAATTCTTTAAAAAATAAAAAAGACGGAGTATTACCAACAACAAAACACTAAGCCATTGCTGACAAAAAGTTAACAGTACCTTGAGAAATCTTGGGCGCCTAAGCTCATTCACACGACGCGTACGCGACATAAATAGTAAACAAAATAGTAATAAATATTATCTTTTATAGTCTTCAACTGGCACTGTTCAGTGCTTGGTGTTTGCTAACGGCGAAATTAAATTATTGGGAGACATTTGAGCATAATACCGTATAATGGGTTTTTGAGTAGATTAAGGTTAATACGCGTGAAAATGAAGTCAAATAACTTAACAGGTAACTAAGTTAAGTCGTCTCGCGGCAGATGCAGGTTGAAACATCTTATTTTAAGTAAGTGGTGTAACTAATTAGTTATATTATGTAGGGATCATCGAAACTGAAACTGAGCGCTTCCCTAAGTCATAGTTACTGTTATTAAGGTACGTAATAGCTAGTAATAGCGGAAGAAATGAAATGACAGGCTCAGAAATAGACGATACAAAAAACTGGATTCTTATTCGAATGCAGTGTGTCTAAGAAACTTCAGAAACCTGAAAAATTCTAAGAGTAAAGTTAGAGTAGATATTATCGCAAGTGCTCATGTTATTTTGCTATTGGCATGTCGTTCTGGCACACCACAGAATATAATACGTGATTCGGTAAAAATATTAAAAAGAAAAAAGTGCTTGAAACAAAGGATGACAACTCAAGGAAAACGATGTAAAACAGTAAAATGTTCCCTTGGGAACAATGAGGGAGCAAACCGCATGAAAATATTGCACGTTGTGGTTACCGTCTCAGTGTAGCAGTTTAGTAACATGCCCATTGCAATGATAAAATAGTCTGTCTTACTAAATTTCTAGAATTTTATTAGCGTAGGCTAAAGAAATGTGTGAAAAAAACTAAACAAGATTACATTTGAACGCATTATCCTGGCATGACACGGGTGCATGCTTTAATTCCAAAATTCCAAAAGAAAACTACAACATAAAATCTAGTTAAGCAAGCACATGCTACGTGGGTGTGTTAACGATCACATTTTCCAAACCAGTTGACGGCTAACTGTATTATCGCGACAAAATTACTTTTCGCCCAAAATATTTGCATGTTTATCTCTATAACATTTTGTTACAGTTATGGTTTAAAACCATAGCAGTTTTCTGACCGGTTGTACCGCGGTAACCCATTCAATTGATTTGTTGCCTGTTATGAAATATGTAAGAGATGGCTGAACGCAAACAAAGCATTGTTTGCCAATCAAGGCACATCGCAGATGAGTGCGTCTCAGAATTCCACGGCAGGTTGAATGCAGCCTGCCATTACCCATGCCGGTAATCCATATTCACATTTACTGCCATGGCTTTAAAACTCACTTTTCTTAGCGATATTTGTAATAAAGCGCTACCGGAAGCTATCGTGCTTGCCAACATTTTGAGCGTTTATCGAAACGAAGGCAAACATTAAGTCATATTTTTATTTACTCGCGTGCAGGAATTGTTGAGCCTATATCGATTTTCAGACCTCGAACATGGAATCGTAATATATTTAGGATTGTGTCAGCCATAAACTTGTGTTTGTCGGAGGTTTATTAGTATTATAGAGCATAGGAGAAATTGAATGGAATGGGTCTGCAGTGCACTGAGAACAGGGACCCTATTCGGAGATTTGAGATTCTCTTCTCACTTTTTTTCGCCCTGGTTGCTCTCGTTTGAAACGTTATAGGTGTGAGAGTGACCATGATAAAATCTCATCTCATCTCACGCGCAGGAATAGCCCCCCAGATAACGAACTGTGTTGTTGTAATTACTACTTAATCTTTAAAGACATTGTAAGAGGCCGTGAAGATGCTATATGATATTTAGTGAACCTAATTGCGTAAACAAATAAGGTCGATAATTAATTTCCTAAAACTCATTAGATTGCTTTTAAAATTTTGAGAGTTATAAAGTAAAGTAAAGGTGGGTGATCGGGTGTTTCCTTTGTTGCTTAAAGTTTAAGGTAAAATCGGTTTCTTCTAGAAAAGCGTGCTTCATCGTAGGGCGCATCATTGCCTAACATCAAACGAGATAAAATGTCGGTACAATAAATATTATCCCTAAGAATAGGCTCAACAAAGATGTCTAACATATCAAGTACGAGTACATCCAGTTCCTCAGTCTATGTGCTCCGTCATTGATTGAACCTCATCGCTCATCACTAGGCGACTCGGTGGGTAAACGTCATATTAAAAACCGGTAGTTAAAAACCAGTAGAGTTTATTATTTTAAGTGTGCTCCATCGTAGGCCGCATCACTGCTTATCATCAGGCATGTTGGCGGCCAAACGCAACCCTATTAAGTAATAAAAAAAAACCTGATTAAAATGCGTTTGAATAAGAAGCCAAATAATGGGATAGGTGGATACGTGATGCGATGTTGATCCCAGAGTCTCACACGATGCGTTGTGCTCCATGCGCGAGTGATCTTGCGATGTGTGGTCGTTGACCGAACGTAAGCTCTGCTATAGCGCCACTAACTAGGAAATTATGCTGATTTATCTCAAAAAATGTACCAAAATGTATTGTAACCAGTCAATCGTGTACCAGAAAGCATCTTTCAAACATAATTCTTTAAAAATGTTTAATGTTCAACTTATAACTTAACTAGCTGTGCCCTGTGGTTTCACCCGCAGTTCCACAGGAACCGTTTATTTTTCCGGGATAAAAGTACCCTATGTCCTTTTCTGTACCCCAGACAACGCGTATGCAAAATTTCAAGACGATTGTTTGAGTAATTGAGACGTGAAAGCGTTACAAACAAACGAACAAACTCACTTTCGCATTTATAATATTAGTTGGGATAGTTTTCATATTAAGTATACCAGTTCCTAGAAAATTACTCAGCATTTTCTTCCTGAACAAACAAGCTTGACTGACTCGTTTTTTCCTGTTTTTCTTGCACTATCTTCATTTATTACGTCCTTCAGGCAAACATAATCTTGATAAGTATCGTATAATGAGTAAGGATAACGCTCCCCTTTGCTTGAAATGCTAATAGACTCATATTTATTTAGTGAAGTGGGGGTAGAGTTGTTCGGTTGTTCTGTTAGTGACATGTAGGATTAGTGACGTGGAGGAAATTGAGTGCTTAGACGTACTTACACTATTATTATGATAATAGGTTGTTGGTTGCGACATTTTTACAATAATAAACCACAAATGAGTAGGCACCAGAATATCTAGAGAAAAGCGATGGCAGCCTAATTGGGAGAAGGCCCGCCTCTCAAGCCAAAGGGGTTTCAAACCCAGCCGACGGCACGCACCAATTCGTACATTGTGTGATATGTGCGAATTGTATGTCATCTGCTACAAAACTGGAGCCCGGTGTATGGCGACAGGCTCGCCCCCTGTCACATTTGGGACTGAATATCGTCCGGCGAAGTATAGGTGTTGTATTACACCTCTGCCAGCCCTCTCGTGGAAAAGCTTTGACGATATGTTGTGTAAAATATCTTGAAAACACTTATCTTGAAAACTCTTACCTGAGAAAAAATATTTAAAAAATCATAACACAAATATACTTAAAAGCATTTGAGCAGACATAATACGACATGATAATATCAAACACGCGGTATTCTCGCTGTGAATACGGTGCAGTTACTATCCCAAACGCCCATAACAAATTATCTTTTGTTATCCCGCGCCTTAGTTTCAATAGGTTGGGAGAATTTGTGTGAACCTACGATTCTACTTGAACTTTTCTATGTCAAAGTTGAACCGTTAAGTGGGGCTGTTACAAAGAAGATGTGTTTCACGATTTTGCCAAACGTACAATGGTCGAGCGTTTGTAGGAGATACATTTCATTAAACCTCCATTCTTTGTAGAGTAAGTATGCAGGTAAAAAATTGAGATGCACGACGACATTTTTGCGTGTTACCTTTTGTGTATTGTGAGTCAACTTTGACCGAGGGTTGAGGGGATTGCTTTCGCTAATGTAGCGGACTTGTTCTGATAAGAGGTGGTATTGTTGGTTTTTGTGGGAGGTAGATTATTCGTGTCTCGTAGCTTGCGGATGAATTTGCAACTGTTGGTTGACGATAAGAAAGCGCGTTTTCTTACCAGGGTGAAGTATAGCTAGGTAAAGTGCAAATTGTATAGTGAGGTTGTGGGAGATAAAAAGCTCAATAAAGTTATATTTCTTGTTATAATTTTTTTGTGTTGTTTATTTTATACTTTAATTTTAAATGTGTTGTTAAATACCTAGTTACCTTTCATTTGTTTAATACTCGTAATCTGTGATCTCATGTACCTAAGTTAGTATTTATTTCTATTTATTTAAATTAGAATAATATTATAAACGCGAAAGTTTGTAAGAATGGATGGTGGATGGATGAGTGGATGGATGTTTGTTATTCTTTTACGCCAGAACGACTGAACAGATCTGGATGAAATTTGGCACAGAGACAGGTTATAGTCTAAAATAGCACATAAGATACTTTTTAACTGCGGGTGAAACCGCGGGGCGCAGCGAGTTGTAAATACATCGCTTTAGATCTCATTCTGTAATGTTATATTTTAATGTGTGTAAATAAATAAATAAAAAGCTCAAAGTGACTTTTAATGAGTTTTGACGAAGTTTAAATTGAAAAGGAAACGATAGGAATTTACAGCGAAATAGTCATGCATAATTTTACTTTTTTAATTTATGAAAGTTTTACATAGTTATAGGACCAACCATAGATTCTAAGAAATGAACTTCTCGTAAAGATGCATAAAATTGCAGTCTATTTAAGATTTATTAGAGCACGGCCTTTGATTTCTCCAGCTGTTTCCAACTAATTGAGTGGAACCATATTATAACGTGAAAAAGAAATTCTACTTTTCTTTCGTCACGGTACAATTCTACGAAACATTTATTTTCCATAATAACTCAAGGTTATTATTTACTGGGAATAAAACAGACAAATTGCTCTTCAAATATCTTTTTACCAAATGAATGCATCAAGCTACTAGAAAGATCAAAATATACGATTATTGTATCTTTGCTGTCGAACTACATAATATCATAGCCTAGACTAATGTAGTAGTATTATTAGTAGTACCTGGATGACCGAGCTTTGCTCGGTATTTTTTTTTTTAATTGTGTTTTTTGGAAAATAAAACAATTGATTTTAGTCTAACCTCAAAGCAAACACTCATTGACTTCGTGTTACTTAACAACGCCATCTGCTGTCGTTAAAGCAATTAGTTGCTCACAATAAATAGTATTATTATTCGCCAATAGATGTCAGGAAGAGTCTAATTTTTCAGTTGAGACTACTCAAACGCCTCCTTTTTGTTATTTTTCTTCCAAGTTTATGTTTAAGTTGATTATCGATAAAACACGAATAAAATGACATTTTCTAAAAATGATTCCTAGCTAGATCGATTTATCGCCCCCGAAACCCCCTATGTTCTGAATTGTATGAAAATCGTTGGAGCCGATTCCGAGATTCCAATTATATATATATGTCGGGGAAATGTAGGAAAATAGGAGCCACGCCGTCGCATCTGATCCCACTGATGTTGGAGAAACATAGGAAAGTCCGCCGCGCTGTGACCTTCCACTTTTGATGACGGGGAAAATCTAGTAGGCCGAGGTGTTGTATCTAATTTCTGAGCCATCAACTTGTCATCACGGGAATCTATGGTCGACGCCAAACTTCAGGAACGTTGAAATAAGGGGACAGCAATGTAGGCTTTTCACTATTTTAATTATACAGTCACTCAGACTACTTAGTTAATGAATGATCACAAAGATAATTGGCGATTTAGAGTAATGGGTTTACGAATGACCATTGCGTGCGACCGCTTTCAACCCAGTCCTGTCAACCACTGACTGACAGACATGACGTTCGCCCGAAATCCCAAACGCAACTCCATTCGGTGTTAACCGCTCTAAATTACCATAAACAAATCGATTAATCGTCATAAACCACAGATTAAAACTATCGATTAACAACTCTCAAACGGATTTTCTTTATCCAATGATATCTCGCGCCGTCACGGCCATCCTGCATTTTCACACGTCCTCGGGTGAATAGTTCATCTCATCATCTGTGGACAATTATAAAAGAGCTCAAGTAACCACTTAACGCTCGGTCATTCTGACCGTCAAATCTAACTCCACAATTTCACAGAAAGCGAACACAGTTATGGGATAACACAAAACACAGTTAAACCCAATTGTACCAACCATAAACATCGTACCAGAGTATAATCGACTCTTCCAACAGTAACTTCATATTCGTTACCTATCCCCATAAATTGTCATGATAATTGAAATAAGCAACTTGACTTTTAATGAAATAAATTGTATTGGGACCAATCGAATAATCGAGGCTAAAACTAAATTATTAATCATACATCCAATATTCGAAGAATTTAATCAAGCCACATTGAAAATCCAATGATGGTACACATACGCGGTTTGGACTTATGAAAACTGCTGTGTAAAATTTCAACCGAATAACAAGCCATTAAAGTTGTCACTTAGACTTGCCACACAGGCTAGGTCGTAACTCGCACTATGATGTTACACCGGGAGAAATTTACTACATAGGCTCACCACACAGGCTAGGTCGTCACTCAGACTATAATTCAACAAAAGTAGGGTTGCAACAAAGACTTGCCACACAGGATTGCCACACAGGCTTGTCACACTGGCTTGCCACACACGCTTGCCACACAGGCTGGCCACACAGGCTTGCCACACAGGCTATTTCTATACAGGCTTGCCACACAGGCTAGAGCCACATAGGATAGTACCTTGCAGATTAGTGCCACACAGGCTAGTGCCACACAGGCTATTGCCACACAGGCTATTACTACACAGGCTACTGTCCTACCGGCTACTGCCCTCCAGGCTTAGTTTTACCAAAAGCATTGACACTTAGTAAGTTATCTATTAACTGCATGACTCACATGTGCCGCAAGCGACAGTTTGACTAAACTGTTTGTGGGTATTTCTAAACTTTAAACAACTCTAATAGAAAATAGCACTCTGACATACATCGTTTACGAATATCAAACAAAATGAAAACTTCTCACCGGATTCAATTGCTACTCGTAGGTGATCAATGGCTGCTTCATAGTGCAGGGGCCCAATTCGGAGATAGGAGATTTTAATCTCATCTCGATCTCGATTCCTTTGGCCCTATTCGGAGATTTGAGATTTTCATCTCAGCTTTTTTCGTCTTTATTGCCCTCGTTTAAAACGTCATAGGTGTGAAAGTGACCCAGGTAAAATCTCATCTCATCTCACGCGTAGGAATAGCCTCATTGGAAGTCTCGACTGCCTCCGACTACTCGAGACATCTCGCGCCCCATCCATCGAGATTATCTCGATCTCGAGCAACTTGAATAAGGCATCTCGAATTTAGGTTCTTTTTTTTGAGATAAGATGGTATCTTGAGTTGTAAGAATAGCCCTCCAGGCATTGACCGGATCTTGCACGTTGCCGCTGCTAATCTTGGTGCCCTTTTTCGATCAATGAGTGGCGATGTAACCTCGTTGCAGTAGTAACACGTAGGCGTCGACGTTTTGTTCGGTACACTGCTATCCTTCGTCTCTCGTTGTTTGTTAGTTGCGTCACATAGCATAGACTAGGTGTAATCAAACGCCGTCGAGATAATGCAGACGTCTACTCGATGCTCACTCTCTCATTGCCGCCCTGCTGCACTTTATGCACCACGAAGAAACAGTCCGCACACTCCACAATAATAGCACGTACACAGTTTTCTCAGTGTAGGGGCGACCCTATCAGCTATCTGTTGCTATGCCACTTCGCTTCCAGATCATTGCAGAATTGTAGCCAAAGACGGAGCCATATCTTGTTGCTGTGGGCGTTATTCTTATCCCAATTCTGATGTCGGGGAAATGTAGGAAAATAGGAGCCACGCCGTCGCATCTGATCCCACTGATGTTGGAGAAACATAGGAAAGTCCGCCGCGCTGTGACCTTCCACTTTTGATGACGGGGAAAATCTAGTAGGCCGAGGTGTTGTATCTAATTTCTGAGCCATCAACTTGTCATCACGGGAATCTATGGTCGACGCCAAACTTCAGGAACGTTGAAATAAGGGGACAGCAATGTAGGCTTTTCACTATTTTAATTATACAGTCACTCAGACTACTTAGTTAATGAATGATCACAAAGATAATTGGCGATTTAGAGTAATGGGTTTACGAATGACCATTGCGTGCGACCGCTTTCAACCCAGTCCTGTCAACCACTGACTGACAGACATGACGTTCGCCCGAAATCCCAAACGCAACTCCATTCGGTGTTAACCGCTCTAAATTACCATAAACAAATCGATTAATCGTCATAAACCACAGATTAAAACTATCGATTAACAACTCTCAAACGGATTTTCTTTATCCAATGATATCTCGCGCCGTCATATATATATATACAAGAATTGCTCATTTAAAGATATAAGATTTGATAAAACTAACTATTTCGTCTTCGTATCGATCTTAACTTTTGCCCTTTTCTGTTCACTCAAATAAATTCCAAAGCTGCCACAAATTGACGTCGCATTTATGAAGAAGATTGAATATGACTTTAGAGGTTATTGGTTCGCGATATTCGCATCTCCCTTGAGCACGCACCCTCATAGTCCCGTCTAGACAGTTGTGTGGGATCTTCAAACTACAAATAGAACACTTGTAAACAACAAACAAGCTTTCTCAAGGATATTGTTACTTTCACCTTCAATTTGCAAGATCAAATATTTTTGAAACTCACATTTTTATAGAACAGAATTTCCGAGGCGGCTTTCACTCGATAAAAATTATTCAGTTCACTGATAAAGTTCATGCTCGTATCGTAATCGTTTCCCGTTTGTAATCGATGCGGTGAATCATTGATCGATTAATCGCATCGCACTGATCGATCAATGAAAAACCCGACAGAGCGTGTAATAAGTAACTAAGTAACAAGATGTTGACCGCTTTTCACACCATCGCATGTTTTGTAGGCGTAAGTAATTGTTTTGGATTTTATTGCCGTGTCTATTTGCATTTATAGTAAACGGTTCGAAGGCACGCGTTCCGAATACGATTTAGCTTCACCCAATTTTTGGATGCATGATTCAACTGTGTCATAAGAAATCCGTGTTAGCACGACACGGATTCGGTAGTTATTCTCTCTCAAAAAAATAACTAAAAAGTCAAATAAATATCCTCTGAAAATTGAACCAGAACTAGTAGGTAGAGGGCAGTCCAAGTGGTCAGAAACCGCGCATTTTCGATAGATTTGCCCCTAAGCTTCCCCTATACGTACCTATATACAATGCAATGTAGCAAACTAATCTCCTTTTCCCTGCTCGTGCTCCGATCTCCAGTCCATAATTGGGTATTAACGTTAATACCTCAGCATTACCAACTACCTCCTGCACTCAATGGTATTTCCTATCTTGATACTGTATGGAACAAGCACTATATAGTTACCTAAATGTGGTCCGGCTATAAATTGGAGCTGATATGGAGTTAAGGTGCTTGTTACGAAACTAATCTTTTCGTTAGATTGTACGGACTCTCGCCGTATAAGGGTAACTTGTCCTTTATTTTTTTTTCTATTTAGTTCTTGTACTCGGTAATTAACTAAGGTGCTGTACTTATCTTAGATATTAATTAAGCCTAGGACTACAACTACGCAGTATCCACTAACCTGGGACCTACATAGGACTAAACTGATTAAAAGTAAAAGTGGTTTAAGTACTTAACTAATTATCGATAGCTATGTAAACCCATATGAAACTATTATTTTTTTTTTTGGAAGAAATGAAAAAAACACCTTGTATGATGGTGCTCTTGTAACGATGACAGAACGTGTTCCAATTAATTTCTCGCCGTTAGGGTAAGGGTGTATCAATTGTGCTTACTCTGTCCGCTCGTCGCCGGATTACAAATATTATAGAAACGCAGTAAATCGGACAGTGATTTATAGAGCGGGGGTGGTGCCACCCTCACGAGGGCCGCGACCCGGGACCAAACAACATTGATTTCCACAAACCGCCAGACAACTTCGTTTGACTGACATTTTATGTGGCGTGCGTGTTTGTCACAAGTTGGGGAGACCTCAAGTGTCGTTTGGTCACGTTTTCCTTACTACGCACTATACGAACTTCTCATTACATCCGAACACTTTCTAAAGCCACAAAGTTAACCCCACAACGTTCCCTACTTTTCTTTTTATAAAACCATCAAAATAATTTTGTACCCGAGCATAATCATTTTGTCAGTCATGCTCATGCTGCCATGAGAGAGTGCAAATTCTGCTGATCCATGACAATAACGGTTGTATAGAAATCTTATACGGCGCCTGCATCGAGTTTTTACACGTGCAAATTGTTTAGCTTTTGTGTCGGCATTACCGTTTAATTTAATTACAGCTATCCTGATTAGAGTGATTACTGATGGAGGCAAGTAGGGCACGTCGCCTATCGGTAAGCGGACACGCATCAAGTTCAGCATCCAGCACGGACCACGAATGAATGTCGACCGCCAACTTTTTGCCGGCCTTCTCAATAACACTGCCTGTCATCGCCGCAATAATTACTTAATTGAATTAAACGCTGACATCCACAAAAACTAATCGAGTTAAAATTAAGCGCACATTTTTTGCGCTCGTAAAATTAGCGGTCGAGAACGCAAACAAATCGATGGAGATAACTCTCGCGTGTTCGGACAAAATGAGTTTGGACATCAAATCTGACATGATATCATTATCTTTCTATTCATAGCGATATGAAGATGACACCTTGATGTAGGTTAGGATTTAGAAAGTTGCAAGGAAGTTAAGGAGGTAACTGGGGTATTCCCATGACGGTGTTTCTTGCGAGCTGGAGGCGTTAGCGGGCTTATATGGATCGATAGGGCATGATGGGTCGTAGGCACGGCGACCTCGCCATTGACGGGACGGCGAGCAACGGTACCGCGGAGCTGACCAGCCCATTCACCATGCATGCCCGGCCCCGGCTTCACTGCAATTATTGGCGGCAACAGAGTTTCTAAGTACCTACGCTTTCAAGAAAGAGCTTTCATGTAGTTTTTATTACCTACCTATTTCGATTCATTTGTTTCATAGGTCTTGGCTGTAACTACGCGTAAATTGTGCATCATAAGCATTTGAAGATCATCCAACCAAAATTGCAAAGCGAAATGGTAGGTACCACAGAATAAATTATGATAGTGGTGGAATGCAATTTTAGTAAAGCGAGGCTGACTAAATACTCGTAGGTCTAATAATAGTAATCTTTATAAGTACAATAAAGAAATGTTAGGGCTCTTTAGTTTTTGCATTCGTTATTAATTATTACTACTATTTTTGCGAGGCCTTCAGGTCACAACCTTAAGGCCTCGCAAAAATGTAAAAAAAAAAACATTTTCAAAACTAAAAAATAGAATCGGTCAAGAATTGCGACCTGCGGGGAGGACAGTCGAACAGACACACGAAAATATTTTTGCAGAAGCTATAGCAGAGACGCTTCGCTTGCTAACGCTCGCCAATACCGGTCACTTGTGTAATAATAATATATTTAGATAATACTAATAATAGGTACGTATCTTTTAACGTACTTATAGTGGTACCTACTGCTATGCACACAGATCTAGGCAATGCAAAATAAAATGTAGGTCTGTTGTCAGGCTTTACACTAAAATATATTTCTAACTTAAAGTCGTGGAATTTTTAACACGATATAAACTACATAGTAAAAGATGACAGGTTCTGATGTCATCATGTCCATCCATACCACCACATCGTTCTATACCTAGGCTACAGGCTTGATATTGACGCCAATCCACGGCAAGTTTACGATCATTGCTGGTTTTACTTTGTTAGCGTGTTATGACAGTTTGTGATTTGTAAAGTAATAAGCCTACTTGTTTGCTATCAGGTAGACAGTTAGTGAAGAAGTGCATTCCTTGTCTAAGTAAGTACTTAATAAAATGCTAAAGGCTGACTAACAAACAAAGTATCTACCTATCTAAACCGGCAGGCCTAAGTAGAAACATTAAATTTTGCCGGCTTACTTCCAACGGCCACCAGAGGTGGTCGTTAGTACAATATTTCGACTAGTTAGACTGCCTCGGTGGCGGTGGCTCAGTGGTGGTAAACCTGCCTTCTGAGCTTGGAGGCGTGGGTTCGATTCCCACCTAGGGCAAACATTTATGTGGTGAACATTTGTGTTTGTTCTATGTCTGGGTGTTAATTATCTATTTATGTATGTATTTCAAAATATAAATTCCCATCCCCGAATTCAGTCCCGAAATTTGTTTATTTAATATATTTAAATTATTGTCCCAACTGTCGCCGGTGGGGCTCGTCGGGACATGAAATTATTTTTAGTGCCAACGACCACCACCAAACTGCCACCACTGGTGAAAGCTAGAGTCAAACCGCTAAAACTCTAACATGGAAAACCAATTTTAACGTCAAAGTTCTTTTTTCAAATAGACTCGACCGCCTTGTTCGGATAAAGTGTCTCTACTCAGAAGAACAGGCAAGAAACTGAGGCATTATTTTTTCAAAGAATAAATAAAATTATTGTTTCAAAGATTATTTTTTTATGATCAACGAAACCCACTGGCGGCAGTTGAGACAAAAGTTAAAACTTTGTTTTAACGACCACCACAGGTGGCTGTTTTAGTAGTGGTCGTTGAGAATAAGCCAATTTTGCCCGGTACACATAGTCACACCTTTTCTCGAAGGGGTCTGCAGAGACCAACACTTTGCCAGACGATATTTAGTTCCAAATGTGACGGCCTGGCACAAGTTACAGGTAATAATAGGTATAGCAGATTACGTAAAATACGTACTCACTTAAGTACATGTATGTTTCCAAATGAACAAATTGATAATTACGTGCCTTCATTTGGGATGGAACCCGCACTCGCTGGCTAGCGAGGTGAGCCTTCTTCCAACTAGGCTACCATCGCTCTAACGGGTGACTTAGGTAAACAGTAATTTAGGTTTATGTTGAAGATTTGTCTCAGGGGAAAAAAGATAACTATGCAAGCCCAACAGCACCGCGTATATCTACTTTACAAACAAAGTCATACCTAATGAAAATAACTATTTACATATGTAGCTTCATAGATTCCAGTACATTCTTAAAATTCCTCTACCTTAAGCACTGCGTCATAAACTGTTATTATTTATAAACGATTTAGACTTTATAGCCTAATTAAGTTAGTTACTCTTACTTACCTACTCTATCTACCATAAAGTTGTTACTTCTTGCCGATCAGTTTACTGTTAATTAAGATAATAACGTATTACAACCAGTCATCATGTCCATAAACGACGGTATTATCATTGCATATCCAAATCGATCTAACAACCATTGACACTATCGGCGTAGTTATCAGAAATTGGCTCACGCTTGGCGAACCAATTTAAATCATTGAATAAAAAAAACTCTATTATGCAACTATAATTGCTTTCGGTCGTTGACTTGAAGAAGCGGCACAACATGTGTGACATCACATGGAGTAGATACCTGCATATTTTTTTCCTTAATTAACTTTTTTGCTAAACACTTTCTCACTTAGTTTTTCTTGTGGCACGTAGCGTAATAAGATTCGTATCGCATGAGTAGTTAATATGGGTTACAATGGATTCTAATTAGATGCAAAAAAGATCTGAATGAAAATGTTTAACTAATGGAAACTAGGTATTATCTACTGCTACTCTATCCATTTTATTACCTATGTATATCTACCTATACTTACGTGCTTTCTTCCACATCTATTTGCTTATCAGGTGATAACTACCTATCAACCTAGATATATTTCTCCTTGCATTTATTTTTCCTGTTGTTAAGTAGGTAATTATATTATTAAAAAAAGGATACTTTACTTTCTATCTAATTTTAAGAGGTTCAGAAGAACTTGAGCCAAGGATTTGGTTTTAAAGAATACTCAGGTAGGTACCTATGTTCCATGAATGCAGTCAAGACTTCAAAAAAATTAATTTTAAAATATCTCGTCAAGGCTTCTAATGAACACCTAAGACAAATAGCTAAATTCCTTGGGAAATGCGGAAATTTTTCCATAACAAAGCTATTCACACCACGCGAAGACTTCCCAAGTTCCTGAGTTAGGAATCTCAAGAGTTATAGACAATGCACTAAAGTCACAACAGGAAAAAACTCCTAAAGACAATCAAAGCGGAATTTGAATCACAACAAACGAGTTAACTCCCACATACACGCTATTAAGACAAAACAGGCTATCTATCTATAAATATAAAATTCAAAGTCCTGACTGACTGACTGACTGACTGACTGACTGACTGACTGACTGACTGACTGACTGACTTATATATCAACGCACAGCCTAAACCGCTGGTCCTAGAAACATGAAATTTGGAGGATATGTTCTTTGTACAGTGTAGGCATCCACTAAGAAAGGGTTTTTCGAAATACTACCTCTAAGGGGGGGAAATGGGGGGTTCAAATTTCTATGAAACTTTTTATTCTCTGGGTCGATTGACTCAAAAATTGGTACAAATACTCTTCAATTAAAATTATGAGACACACGTGTATCACAGTTTTTTCAAAATCATCATCATCATCATCCACCGACAGACTCTAATAGGGCTTCTTTTTACTCCGAAAACTTTGTTGAGAAAGTTATTAACCCACTACAAACGACGCTGTTATCGTTCTTAGGGTTACGTACTAAAATGGTGAAAGGAACCTTATCATGAAACTCCGATATCTGTCTGTCTGTATGTCTGTGAGCTGATTATCTTGGAAACTGTAATAGCCAGCAACTTGGAATTTGGTACAGATCTAGATAACGGTAGTAGCTACGTATAGTAGGTAAAACGTCACGCCTTTACCCTAAGAGGTGTATTACAACACCCTCACTTCGCCGGACGATATTCAGTCCAAAATGTAATAAGTAGCGAGCCTATCGCCATACGTACACCGGGCTCCAGTCATGTAGCAGATGACATTAAATACGAAGTTATCATTGCTTTTCCATATGAATCTCCGTGTAAAATGTGTGAACTATATTGCTGACATTCTATCAAATTTCAAACCTACTTAATCAGTAAGGGAAAAATACAAGATTAAGTCCAAGCCTGTCAGAAGATTACAAACGGCAAGTGAAGAGATTTTCTGTCAATAAAGATCAGGTAGATGAACTTGGAGATGAAATTTATAAAAATGTCTGTCTGATCTTAGAAGCAGTATTTAGCAAAAATAGACGAAGTCAATAGAAGAAGCTGCTTTAGTATTAGGAAGACAAAACCTACTACGGGTTGTCTTTGCTTCGAAGGTCTTAACTAAAGGTCTGCCAGCACAATGACTGGTGTAGTTTCCGCATGAGTCTGTGTTCATGCTGAGGATTCCTCTAATATCTCTAACACCACCGAACTACCTCTTCGAGTTAAAAAGAGTGCAGTTTCCCCTCAAAGTCTGCTTTGCCATAACCATAAATAAATCTCAAGCCAAACTCATAATTGACTAAAACGCTTTTCACACGGTTAGTTATACGTGGCCTGCCACAGAGTAAACGAGCAGCCTGGATTTTCAAAAAGAAAAAAAAAATAGGTTTTCGTTGTAAACATTATTAAATGTCAATTATCTACTTTCGGTTGTCTTCTTATTTTATCTTTTCACACACGCTTTATTTTCTGTTGATACCATACTACTACTCCTACTTTTCTCATTCCAGAGATAGTTTAGTTAACTAAAAAACTTCGTCCATATTGCTCTGCTTGGGATATTGTCAGTTTGTGTATTCAATTGAGAGCTTATAATATTTATTTCTGAAGTTAAAAACGTCATACATTTTCTGTAAGCCACGCGGGCGAAGCCGCGGGCAGAAGCTAGTACGAGTATATTGCGCTTAGGACACCAAAGATCCTATAAAGCACGTAGAAACTTTTCGACAACAAATAACTATAGGTAGCAATGACCCGACATTTACAGCTAGACCCATATAAGTATTCGTATTCGCTTAAGAAAGTCAAGTAAGTATTTAAAAACACTATCACGAAAGTTAATATTCAAAAGATCCATACTTAGATAGGTAAATATAGAAGGGCTAAGATAGCAATTAGAAAAGCGTCTATTTCAAACATTGCTTGCCATCGTCTGGGAAAGAATAAGTGTACTTTAAAAGATATAAAGTTTACGGCCAAACTATCCTCAGAGGAAGGTAGGTACATTTACTTACTCATTGCTTTCATTTGCGTTGAGGATCACAAGTATCGCAATAAAAACATTGAGGCGGTAATTGAGTACCTACCCTACGCTCCCGGCGTTTCCTAATTGCGAGCTTGCGGGCACTGGGAACCAGTAGTGGTGGAAATTAGAACTTGTAAGATGATCTCGAAATACGCATTTGCAAAGAAATAGTGCAATATAAACCAAACGCTAAGTGCATTGAAATAATAACTCTGATGGAAACTGACGTTAGCTTAAAGATTATTACTTCTTTAGTACTGTCATAAAACATGATAGCAATAGAGCATAAGAAAGTGACTTCCGAGAGAGACGTGAAGTGGAGGTCACGAACATCGATGAAGGAGAGAGAAGGAGAAGGATGCAGCTTATGCTATTGCTAAGGCTAATAAAGAAAAACTAATAAGTAAGAAATCTTGCTGACTGATGCAAGCTTCAATACTGTTTAGAACTGTACTAAATCGGGAAGGCTGAGACGATTCCCACGCGCCGAAGATCAGCCTTACTGCATGCCGCAGTTATGTAACTTTAATCAAAATTCCTTGAATTCGCCGGACACGTATCTACTCGTTTGACGGGAATTGACTGATGTAGAGCGACCACCTTGCTTTCGACTCATTTACGATACATAAAATATCATAGAAAACATTTGTCGGTTTGTTGCTATTACGTCAAAGTTTTATGAAATCAAGTCGGTGTTTTATCAAGAATTAAAGGATTGTAAGAGTCATCTCAGGCCGCAGGGAATGCATCTGCATCAGCAGGGAAGTATAGGTGAGTACCACAGAATATGCCCTATATTACATAGGTCGTGAGTAACTATAATTCCCCTTTCAGAATCGTTTAACACTTTGTACGTATCCGCAAATGAGAAAACAACATTATCGACCGAGCGAGCGAAACGAGCGAAGCATCTACGCTTCAGCTTCGACAAAATGCTCTCGTATGTCTGAATTCTGTCCGGATCTCTGTCTTCCTCTACTTTCTTAACCGATTTTCTTGAAATTTTGTGAGTAGGTTCGATAATTAAACAGAATTTTTTGCCGAGTCTGTTTTTTAATTTTTTCAAAATGGTGGAGATATGATTTTTTTGGAAATAAAAACAGAAATTCAAGAGAATTGGTTGAGGAATGCGACCTTTAGAGGAGGACAGATAGGATATGACAGATAGGACAGGCAGACAGATACTCAGCTTTCATTCGTACGCGACAATCATCAAAGCTACCGGATAAGCTGCATGAGTGAGAGAACTGAATGATCACGGAAATGAGCGCGGGTAAAAACGACCGTTCAGCGTTGCCCCGAGCACCGAATGGGTTTTTAATCGGTGCATATGCAATCTCTACACACGCGGTGCATAGGAATCATGGAGACTTGTAATTGGGCGCAACCGAGCGACTCGGTAATTGATAGCGAGGCGATCTAGCGGTTCTCGATCGGTGTGTGCGAACGCCCTTATACGACGAATGGCCGCAGCAGAAAGTGCTGGCAAACAGACCTACATTTGGAAAACACTTTCGAGGTGTTAATTAGACAATTAATTGAAAAGCTGCAAAACATTCCGGTTTGGATTGAGCCCTTCTATGGTGTTTGCTGTGATTTAAGGTCTATAATGATGGGCTTGTTGGCAGGAACATCTATTTTATTACGTTTTCTTTTAGTAGAAAGCCTTGGAAGGGTTGGGTCGTTAATGAACAGTTGGCTTCAATCACAAGCTTGTCTATTGGCTTAATAAGTCAAGGTGAACTAATTTTCACGCACGAGGACGGGATTCGATATGCATTTTTACGCCTTAATTAATTAACTAGTAAGTACAAATAGGTATGAAACATATTAATTTTTAATTAACTAAAAGCTTGTCGAGCGAACACGAGTTTATCTCAATTTCTTTACGGTCTTGCTCTTGGAGGGCTATTCTTACAAATCGAGATATTTTTTGTCATTGTCTCTCTCGTTTTAAAAGTCATAGGAGTGAGAGTAACCGAGAAACATCGTCAAGAATGGAGCAGTGGGTGGTAGAGGCATAGGTAGAGGATTTATCAAGCACAACTTAACCTGAAATGCCTTTCATGCTTAATTAAACCTGTACCTACCATCTAAGTATTTTACCATTGCTTTGGTTGTTTTGGAGTATTATTTTGATTATGTTTGAACCGGTTTTCTATTAGTAGGTGTGTTAAAGCATCCCAAACTGTATCAATAGAAGTATCTATTGATACAGTAGACGAGAAATCAAAAACCAAAACATTAACTTACTTCCAAATATTAGTAGTACATAAATTTTAAATATGAATTATATTTTATTTACTTTTACGTAACTAAGTACTTACTTAGTTATTTAATTTAATTTTTTAACTTTCGACTTCGTCAATTTTAGGGTTCCGTACCCAAAGGATAAACGGGACCCTACTACTAAGACTCCGCTGTCCGTCCGTCTGTCACCAGGGTGTATACCGTGATAGTTAGACAATTGAAATTATCACAGATGATGTATTTCTGTTGCTGCTATAACAAAAAATACTAGAAACCAGAATAAAATTAATATTTAAGGAGGCTCCCATACAACAAACAAGATGTTTTGCAGTTTATATAGACATACGGAACTCTTAGTACGCTAGTCCGACTCGGACTTGGCCGGTTTTTATTTTTATTTCATAATTGTAAAAAATGCGTGAAAAAGATAATTTTTGAGGGGGTTGTCTTTGTATCCATCGATCCCGGGATCAGATTGAATTAGCCACGGATACCGGCGCGTAGTCTCCACTAATCCCGGGATCAGTTTCCAACAACGAAACAAATTAATATTTAATATCCCGGTACAAACAACCAAACCCGGTACCACCCAAAGAAAGGAAAAAGCATCCTACTAATATTATAAACGTGAAAGTTTGTAAGAATGGATGGATGTTTGTTACTCTTTCACGCGAGAACGGCTGAATAGATCTGGATGAAATTTGGCACAGAGATAGATTATAGTCTAGAATAGCACATAGGATACTTTTTACCGCGGGTGAAACCGCAGGGCGCAGCTTGTGAAAAATAAAATGAAGTGAGTAACTACTTAGTATGAACTAACTTATGAGAAAAAAATAAAGTTAATGTAAACTGATCCCGGCGTTCTAAGTAGTTTTTAGTTTTATGTTATTTTTTAACGAAAGAAAGAAGTTTTTTTTGTATTTCTCAAAGAAGTTTTGACTGACTTAAATAGAACGCGAGGAGGATAGAGACACACCTACCTCTTTGGCCGTCTCAACCTCAACATCGGTGTTGCAACTATTACAGTTATCTGCCGATGATTATCGTATGTTAATACGATTAAATGTTCGAGTCTTGTCCGCTGTTAGCTCGTAGATTACAATTTGTTATGACAGCTCTCTGATGGATAGATATGTAATCCGAAGCTCTTTTCTAATGGAGTTTTGTTATGTTGGTTGTTGATTAAGTTACTTTTCCGCGTGGTTCTTTTCCAATGGTAGGTACGTCTACTGCATACTTAGGTAGCTAATGACATACTTTAATTGATGTATGTAGATACCTATCTACATGTGAGTAACGTTTTAAGTATGTATACTTACCTACTTAATCTAGATTATGAGCACAATAATTTGCACGCATAACGAAAAAGGTCCGTTACAAAATAAGTACAAAAGTAATATACATAATTATTTTGGTAGAGTTTTTCAATGTAGGTATTTAATTTAAAATTTATCGGGTGTCAATAAATTGGGTGTAAGTTCTAACTATGTATGCCAATAAGTAGGTAGGTATGCAATGCTAGTATGTTTCTAAGTTTGTCTGTCTATTAGAAGCGGTTTGACAAATTAAGTAGGTACCTATACCTATCTCTGGATCGTTACTTATCGATTTATTCGTCTTTGTATCCGAAGTGTCATGACTACATTTTGCAGTTAGGTTTTTTTCTGATTATGTACCTAATAACAAAAAGTTTTACAGTCATAGAGCTCTCTACTAGGATTACCTGCGTCGGGAATCCAATTGAACACACACAAGACAACGACACCCAGACCCAGAAAAGATATTTAAATTCAGCATTCAAACATCTGGCCGGCGAAATCGAACCCAGGACCTCCTGCTTAAAAAGCAGTCGAACTCCTAATAGGCTAGGAAGGACTAACAGAAATAAGTACTGATGTATGTATTATTATGATAAAATACATACATACGTCAGTACTTATTTCAATAACTATCATATAAGCACCAAAGATTCTTAATCAAACCTTCTAAATTAACGCCTCAGGCAGCAAAGGTAGGTATGGTGAATCTAAATTGCTAGCAAACCTAATTACGCTACTCTACGTGCTCTATCAAGCCTACAACTTTAAATAGAGTTTACGTAGGTGGTCCTGTCTAGTAAATAGCCCATAAATATACATTATAACTACCTAGGTACACACTAAGGAAATGCTGGACTGAATATCCAAGTACACAGGTAGGCATATTATTATACCAACTTAGATTTCTTAGGGCGCTCATAGACGTGCTATATTTTTACTGTAATACTGGCCCGTCAATATTGCTGAGACAATCTGTATACCCTAGTACACAGGTTGGCATATTTTTATACCAACTTAGATTTCTTAGGGCGGTCCTAGACGGGCCATATTTTTACTGCAATACTGGCCCGTCAATATTGCGACAATCTGTTTACCCTAGTACACAGGTTGGCATATTTTTATACCAACTTAGATTTCTTAGGGCTCCTAGACGGGCCATATTTTAACTGCAATACTGGTCTGTCAATAATTTGAGTATGGCCCGGCCATAGTCATACATTTCTAGCATGGCTTATGATGGCTGGGCTACAGTCGGCAATATTGCCAGTATTGCCGGGTCAGTATTCCTATAAAAATATGGACTGTCAAGGACCACCCTTAGGTAAGTAGGTACTTAAACCCTATCCAGAACGCTAAATTGCTAAATCTAAACTAGCTAAAAATATATCTATCTTTGTTATTGCAGCGTATTAGATAGGGACATCAATAATTTTAGCTGGTTTTAATATAAATTTTTTTTTAGCGTTTTGAATAGGGTTTAAGTATTACAATAGAATTGTACGTAGCTTTTAAACATATGTAGGTATGTCTGCATGTTCCTAAATGTTACTTCTGTAACTTATGACAGATAAACAAATATTAAATTCAGTAGTTTCATTTTTTTTACCACGTGTGCAAATATAGTACACAATTGGGTATACCGATCTACGCGGATAGTCATTCATTTTTAATCTGGAGTTAACGGTGCGTACCTAATCATATTACTAAATAAGTAGTTAAGTTTTTCTAGATGCCAATAAGATTAAAAATTCTAGGTTAAAAAAAATGTAGGTAATTCCTAAGGACTGAAATTACAGGCTGTAGGTAAATATTATCCTTCACCGCGGATTCAGATGCCTAAAGTTTGAAACCTAAATACCTATATTTAACTAGTAATTTCTGTATGGATGGCATAAGTAAGTACTATTACCTACTATGGTTATGTTTGCTGAAATTTTATAGAACTGCAAAAATCCAGAACAAAAATATAAACAATGGTGCATAACACCATCATATCGTCTCATAATAAAATTAATCTTACCATAGCATTTATTACGACGAGCCATCGCAAAAACATGTTCGCTTTTATGTTCATTTTCACGGTTTACACATAAAAGTTCAAGTTTTACTGAAGAAAAAAATCCGCGTAGTTCACTTGGCGCCAAAAGGGAGCGTGCCGTTGGTGCGTAGTTGCGCACGGTTGACTGCGACGGGGAAGCACGCGAAACTGCGCTGAGTGACTGAAGCTAACCTCGCCTCGTAAGCACCGTGTGAGCTTCGCGAACGGTCTTTGAGTGGCCCTCTCCAAGAGGGAACGACGAGGGAAGGGAGGGACGCTAAACTCTTGGGGGACCGAAACCGACCTCTGCGGTCGGTCTTCGGTAATTCACTAAGAAAAGTTATTTGACGACGGGGGACGAAGATGTGATAGAAAAATGAAAATGTTTTATTGGAATGTTGGATGGATTGTCGAAGGGAACGATTTGTGGGGCTTTGCGATGTGATTTGCAGCGGATTTTGCAATTTTCATAATTTGCAGGCTAGCAAAAATGAAAAGAAAAGTTGCCTACCTCGTTAGTCGTTGCTTATTCGAAGTAGGTAGGTAGGTGAGGTAGGTACTTACTGTATGGCTCCTAAGCCAGGTAAGCAGGTACAATAAGCAATTTACAGTACAGTTGTTTTAGGACTTTTAGGAGTTTTAGGACTTTTTCTAGGTATATCTAGGCTACCTTACAATTTGTAGGTAAGTATCTAGGTGAACTTTATAATTGTTGGGTACCTACAACAAAGTGAGAAGTTTCTAGCAACGAAGTTGGATAATAGTGTAATGATGTCTTGTATTTTATAATAGATAGATAGGTAGGTACTTACTAAAATAAAAAATCGATTTAAAAGCTAGACACTTACTTTCATTCTAATCAAAATTAATTGCTCAAAATTAGCACTTTCAGTGCTAAATAGCATTTATGAAGTACCTAGGTAGAGATGGTTATGAATTTGGATGAGATTATGAAAATCTGAAATAACGCCAGTTGGTAGAACAATGTAAGTGCTTAGAAGCCAGAATATAACAATGTCATTGTTATCCAACACTTTCTTTTAATCCTCATCAACGTTGCAGGTTGCAGCTTTAATTAGCACTTTCGTAAAGAAATTTGTCGCAGTGAGAGTTCAAACTTTCCTTAGGATGTACTTTGGTATAATTATATGTAGGTACCAAGATTTGAAGTGATACCACACTTTCAAATTATGAAACACTGAACGACTGAATAGAATAAGCAGGAAATTAAGAGGACCGCGACGCTCTGAAATTTCCATACAAACGCGCTTCTCAAATTTCTTGAAAACCATTTGTCAGATTTTGATAAAATTTTGCATGTACAATTAAATTAACAATATCTCCGCCCCTATGTTCTTGGTCTTTTTTTAATACGTTCTCAAGCGAAAATAGAGCTATGAAAAATATCCGCATTTTTAAGGGGTCACTTTTGACTGATTTATTCAATAGGTAAACAAAGCAAATCAAAAATTCCATTACATAGGGAGGTAGTCTACATCATTAGCTGTTAAATTAATCCATAAAACAAGGGAAATCCTTGGTTATTTAAGAATGATTACAGAAGTGCAAAAGTCATTAAAAATAATTGAAATTGCACTTTGTCACTCTGTAGGTAACTTTAGAGGCTCGTCAGTATCATTACTCGCTCTCTTCGCTCGTCTTCTTCTTCTAGACGAAATGGCTATAGAATATCTTAAGCCAATGCGAAGTTAGTCTAAAGTGGTCGCCGGACTCTTAAGTAAAAAAATAGGTAGGTACCTACTTACTAGTCGATTGAATCAGGTGTTACTTTGCGGAAGTTCATCTTCAAAACTGTTACTTTAACCAATGTCTAGTGTATTTCCGCTCTAACGTCGCTTTAAGTACGCCAAGGAATACTTATTTTTTTTTTTCATTTTTAATTTGGAATATTTTTAATTAATTTAATGAAATTTACTAGAAAACTTTACACAATTTAATATTTGAAGCTAATTTAAACTTTATGCAATTTAATATGTATTTAAAACGAATTTTACACACACACCTGTATTTTTATAAATACACCTGTATTTTTTTCTTGCTTAGCTTGTAGAAACGCAAAACGTTCCTGTAGGATTCATTCAACTCATGATCGCCTACAATAAAAATCATAGCAATGGAATTTTCTTTCTCAAACGTGACTTGCTCAACGTACTCGTAAATAGTTATTTTTATTTTAACTAGGTATTTAATTCGTGTACTTAATTCTCGTATATTATAAATACGAAAGTAAGTTTGTTCGTTTGTAAAGCTTTCACACCATACCTCCTCAACCGATCATTATGAAACTTTGCATATGAATGAGGCGCTACAAGTGCGCTACTGCTCAGACCCCTCTTCGGAACGGTTACACCGGACTACATCCCGAAACACGACTAGGTCATTTCACGGCATGGCTTGGTCCGGTGGGCGGTAACTAGCCACGGCCGAAGTCTCCCACCAGAGTTTGCTACCCGGTTAGCACTACCCGGGGACCACGTGTAGGGAACCAGAATAGAGTACCTACAGTCCTACGGACGTGGGTAGCTCAGCCCCCAAAAATCTATTTATATTAAGTGATAATTAAACATCATTGGTATATATAGTCATAGGTACTTACATACCAAATTTGCACGTAAACTTGGAACTTAGCTTACTTGTGGCACAACATCTTTCAAAGAATTCTTGATCGCCGAAAATGTTCTTTCTTCAAAACTAGACTCTGCCAACGATGTGTTGCTCTCGGCTTCGAATTTCAGAAAATCTCGTACTGGATTGTTTGAAAGGGATAGGTACCTGCCAAGGATTTTTATTGCGATTTTAAACGATGCCGCACAACCTAGTTGAAAAAGTAGGTGAGGTAAAAGAACTTGTACAAAACTAGCATCTTCTTCTACACTATAAAATCGAAAGTAACTCTATTTGCTTAGTTATCTATTAATTAATTATTATTATTTGGTTATTTCTCTATTTGCTCTATTTAGCTTTGCTTGGTTAGGGGTCAGGCGACCGTGTGTGGCAGTGTCCCGAATTTATTTACATATTTGGGCCTACTCCCAACGATCACCACCAAAACGGCCACCAGTGGTGGTCGTTAGAACAATATTTTAATTTTTGCCCTGACTGTCACCAGTGGGGCTTGTTGGCATATTTTTTTTTTTGTGGCAATGACCACCACCAAACTGCCACCACTGGTGAAAATTACAGTCAAACCGATATAACTCTAACATAGAAAAACCAATTTTTGATATTTTTTTACACTGTAACACAGCTTAACTTTCTACTATATATTTACATTATAATGCAAAACACAAAAAAATGAGCCCACTGGTGGCAGTTAGGACACAAAATAAAACTTAGTCTAACGACCATCACTGACTGTTTTGGTGGTGGTCGTTGGGAGCAAGCCTCTGTTTGTTGGCTTTTCACGGCTAAACGGCTGAACAATTCTTAATAAAAGTTCATAACAAGTTATAGTATGTCACGTTATAGTATGAGGGTTTTTGGATACTATTTTATGAATAAACGCGAACGAAGTCGCGGGTAACAGCTAGTAAGTATATAAATACATTAGTTGATTTATTTAGTTCATTGACGCAATACGACGGGGCAAAGCTCAAACTAATTATCTCTATTGGTGGTCAGTCTAAATAGATAAAGTATTACGTGCAGTAACCGATTCTGTTTTCGTTTTCATTTCAGTTGAGGGCAATTTATCTTATCTTTACGTACGATGGCCTTGCAGTCACAAAAGTCGTGATAAAGAAATGTATTTCTAACTATGACGTTAGATTTGTTAGATATTTGTTTAGGCTTTAGATACAAGTTGATAATCTAGCCAAGAAAAACAATGGCGTTATGGCAATTTTACTTATAAGGCGAGCCTGGCCAGAAAACGTCTAGCAAGAATCAACTTTCCTCTAAGATAAACCATGGTTTTTACTGTGTAAAAAAATATATGTTATTCTTAAGCATGTTTTTAAGTGGAATCATAAATCTGATACATGTAATGAATAACTTCACTCGATAGAAAAAAAATCCAAAGTCACCTCTATTTGGTATTTTAAACACGATTTGCGACTTAATTTTTACAAATCATATTGCTTTTTTATTTTTTTTACGAATTACAATGCAATAAAAAAATGGAATCATAAATAAAAATGTTAAAAAGTTAACATGGTAATTTTATATGATTTTTTTATCACGAATTCATGGT
The DNA here is from genome assembly GCA_911728515.1 of Peribatodes rhomboidaria. Taxonomy (NCBI): domain Eukaryota; kingdom Metazoa; phylum Arthropoda; class Insecta; order Lepidoptera; family Geometridae; genus Peribatodes; species Peribatodes rhomboidaria. Next base: position 11,313,002 of record OU452172.1, read on the forward strand.
AAAAAGGCACGTTTGCGTGACCGCCAGTCCGCCCGCAGACCCCGTCGACGCCGGACGTGTGCCAAATTTTTGTGATCTCCGCAGCGCCGCACACACCAACACCAACCAAGCATTTAGTTTTGCCATAATGGGTAACAAACATAATAAACGAAAAAAATGCTCAAGTCTGGCTTTTAGAAAATCGTACGAGTCAAGGAGCAAACGTCGGTAAGTAGATAAACTTCTACTAGATTAAATTGGTAATCATTGTTTTTATTTACTAGAATCGACATTTCTTGCATTGCTTTTTGTAGTCAGATGATGTATCAACAAATCTATTAGTACCTACTTATATTCGTTTTAGTGTTTTCAAATATCATACTCATCATCATAGATACTTTTTTGTCTCGTTACGTGTATTCACGATGTAAATACCCGGCCTAGTGGTATACCTACTAGTGATATATATGTAGTTATACCTACCTACAGTTACAGTTTTTTTTGCAGAAGACTACTACGTAACAAACTCCAATGACTTTGGAATTGACGAAACGTAAGTACCTACCTACCTTTTGTACCACGCAGGGAGGCGGGTGTTCTGCGAAGTTTTGACTATGTCGGTCACCATTTATTATTTCACCCAGACAACTTGTGAGATACGGATACGGAGCGACGTTCATACTTTCATTTTTCCTGAGCATTCTAAACTGCACAACGAGTAAATACCCGCCCTAGTGGCATACCAGTGATATTTATATTTATATAGTTATACCTACTTACACGAATACCTATCTTACAGTTTTGTTTTTTTTTTCAGAAGAGTACTACAACTAAATGTAATAAACTCCGATGACATTGGAATTGACGAAACGTAAGTAACTACCTACCTTTTGTAACATGCAGGGCGGCGGATCTTCGCTAAGTTTTAACTATACAGGATGTTAGGTAAGATACGGGACGACGTTCATACTTCCATTTTTACTGAGCAATCTGAACTGCACAACGAGTAAATACCCGTCCTAGTGGCATACCAGTGATATTTATATTTATATAGTTATACCTACTTACACGAATACCTATCTTACAGTTTTGTTTTTTTTTTCAGAAGAGTACTACAACTAAATGTAATAAACTCCGATGACATTGGAATTGACGAAACGTAAGTACCTACCTACCTTTTGTAACATGCAGGGCGGCGGATCTTCGCTAAGTTTTAACTATACAGGATGTTAGGTAAGATACGGGACGACGTTCATACTTTCATTTTTACTGAGCAATCTGAACTGCACAACGAGTAAATACCCGGCCTAGTGGTATATCTAGTAGTGATATTTACGTAGTTATACTTACCTACATGAATACTTATCTTCGTTTTTTTTTTGCAGAAGAGTACTTCAAGAGAATGTAATAAACTCTGATGACACTCTGATGGCAATTGACGAAACGTAAGTACCTACCTTCTTTTTGTAACATGCAAGGTGGCGGATCTTCGCTAAGTTTTGACTGTACTGTATGTATGTAAATTATATAGGGTGTTAGGTGAGATAGGGGACGTCGTCGTTCATACTTTCATTTTTGACTGAACAATCTGTACTACACGAGTGTTTGGTAGCGTTTGAGTTATAGCCGTATGATTTGAACACATCTAGGCCTGATTAGCACTGCAACGTGATTTTGGCTGTTTTGAAGAAAACTCGTAAAGTTGTATATTCGTTTTTAACGATTAGCGAAAATCGAGCATTTCAGTAAATCTTGTAAGTACGGCTTTTATAAACCTACGACTGGTATGGATGTGTTCGTCGTTGCCTTTGAAATTCGAAACTGCCGGTTGTAAGAAGCGATAGCGGGGACAGGCGAAGCTATGTATATACGTCACAAAGATGGCCGCCGACCGTTGTAGATTATTGCTTATATCTCGAGTTCTATCTCATCAAATCAGTTGTTTGAGGTGTCATTTGAAAGCTCATTTATTTATAATGTAGTTGTTATATAATTATGTACATACATACCAACAAGCTTGAACGACAGCTTCCGTGCGCGAGTCCGACTCGAACTTGGTCGGTTTTTTAGAATTTTTATATTTTGAACTTTTGGACATCATACTTATAAATATTTATTTTTATTTTGTTTTAGGCACGTGGATGACATTGACCCTGTTTCACTCAGCGTGGTCATCATCCTGCGTCAGTCATGGTTTGGTGGGGGGTATCCTATCACGGCGTCACAAAGCTTAGTTTTTGTGAAAAGGGGGTTAAAACTTCTGCCAAAGTGTATCAAGAGACCGTCTTATATGGTGTTGTACAACCCCTTAGCAATACACTTTTTAAAAATCTACCGTGGAGTTTCCAACTAGACTCTGCACATGGTCACAAGGCGCGAACTACCCAAGCCTGGCTGGAAGCCAATGTTCCGGACTTTATAAGGGCTGAAGACTGGCCCTCCTCTAGCCCAGATTAAAACCCCCTGGACTACAAATTATGGTCAGGTTTAGAGGGCATGGCCTGCTCTAAACGACACGCCGACATAGAGTCACTTAAGAAATCTTTGAAGCAAGCAGTGGCTAAATTTCCCATGGAAACAGTCCGTAAATCCATAGATTCTTGGCCAGACCGACTAAAGGCCTCTATCAAGGCCAAATGTGGTAATTTTGAATAAAATAATAGTTATATTTTTGTTAAGACTTCAATACATATGTAAATATAACTTTTATTAACATTACATTAATGTATAAAAAAATAAATGCATTTTCATTTGTAACAGAACTTATGGCTAGACATGCATACATATCGTCACGCTTTCCCCGAGGGGGCTGGCAGAGGTGTAATACAACACCCACATTTCGCCGGACGATATTCAGTCCCAAATGTGACAGGGGGCGAGCCTGTCGCCATACACCGGGCTCCAGTTATGTAGCAGATGACACACAATACGCACATATGTTCACACAATGAACAAATTGGTGCGTGCCGTCGGCTGGGTTCGAACCCAGCAGAGCAAAATTGCCACTCCCAACTAGGCTGCCATCAATTCTACAACTATATCACAGAACAAATAATAATACTACGTACCTATAGCCCAATTGTGTATATAAATGTAAATATTGTGAATGTATATTTTTGTATTGGATGTTTTGTTAGTACTAGCAGAATGTCCGCCACTTCGTACCCAGGGTATGTATACCTATACAGGGAGTTAGTGGACCCCTCTCGAAAACGAAAACTGGGAAGAGTGGTGGGGATTACTAATACAAAGCGACTAAAAAAAACGCCAAAAAAAGGTTTTTTTTTTATAAACTTAAAATCTGATATTTTAACATCGACACAAGTTATACAAGCTTTAAAGAGCTAGTTTAAACACCAATTACCAAAAAAAAAAATTACCTTAACGGCAATTTAATACAAATGACTAACAGCTGACGCTAGAGGTGAACGCCCGCACACAGCTGCGCGCGGTCGCGACCTCGTAAGGAGTCGCGCCGCCCGCGCCCCCCACCACCCGCCGCGCGCCCGCCGCTGTCTCGGCGCGCGCGTGGGCCGCGGCGGCGCGGTACGAGACATCCTCCCGCCATTCGTACAGATCTAACTACCTACGTGGCTATTGCATTCTCTTCGGTAATTGCCTAAATCACGTTCGGTTCAAACTGTCCTACGGCTGGAGATGGGCCATGAGATATGAGCCATCTTCTCATTGTGAGAAGCTTAAGGCGCACAAGTCGTAAGTGTCCACAACGCTGGTCCAATGAGTTGTTCGTTGGTAAACTTCACAAAGAACTCTCAGGCATCCCATTTTCGCACAATGTTTTTCTTCAGCGTTTACAGCTGTCAGCAATCAACAATACGCACTAACTTCGAAATGATTCAAACCTTGGGACCTGCGAATTAAAAATCCAATGGTCTCAACTTCCAACCCAACCCAACTAGGTCCGCCTGCGCCGTCACTTACAAAATGTTTTACTTTGAAATTTAAAAAGACATAGCTTCAATACTTTCTCATAACATGAATTTGTAGGCTTGTGAATTGTGATCTTATTGCCTCGGATTCAAAATCACGACGACACGCACGCACAGTACATTCACCTTTTCGCTCGCGCTATACTCGTACCTACGAAGCCAAAGCTGCTGCCGCGCGCCGGCCGGCGGCGCCGAAAGATCGCACTGTCCTTCGGCGCGCGCGGCTTTCTTTGTCGGTCGCGATAGACACGCGCTTGTGTGCGTAATAGACATAAACACATTTAGGGTGCGTTTTCACTGTTTTCACAAGTTAAAATGTACTGTCTTTACCTTTACAATTTCAATTTTATTTCTTTACCTACTAAAAATGTAGCTAACTTTTTAGGATTTCGTACTGTCATGTATTAAACAGATCTACAATATCTTGAAGCTGTAAAAATCAAGCTTCTAAATTATTGCATTAAAAAGGCAAAAGCAGAACACCGCAGAGTGTAACTCTAGGGTGTGTTGGAGTCCCACACACTGCCCGACTCCCCCCAAGATTGTGAGAGATGCTAATGAATTTTCTCTACATAAGACTACTCTGTAAGAAGCGTGATGTGATGTCCCTGGTATTGAAGGTATCCTTAGGCAACGGTGAACACTTACCATCAGGCAACCTGTTAGTTTGTTTGCCAATTATGGCACAAAAAAATGTAGTGTGGCAGTTACCCGGGCTCATCGCCACGCCGCGCCACCGCACGTAACACCTTGCTTCCACATTTTATCAACGATTTCAATTAGGTAACCTAATGTGATTAGTCTAAACGCACCTTAATTTGCGGGACCGCTTCCGAAATCCGACTTCCGACCCAGCAGGGCTATTCACAACCATTCGGAAGCGTTTCCGTTCGGATTTCAAAAATTGTAAACCTAAATTATTCGAATTTCAGTCTATATTCATAAGTTTTTAGACGTGATTAATTCTTCAGATCGGATTGATACTTGATTTCCTATTCCAAAATGTATATAAGGAGACTGAGATTCGAACAATTTGAGTTTGAAATTTGTGGGATCCGATCGGAAACGTTTTCGAATGATTGTGAATAGCACCGCAGAAGGCGAATGAAAACACAGACTAGGTAAGTGATTTTGTAAGATCGGGAGTGCGAGTTTGAGCCCTATCTCACACATCTGCGATTAGGTAAAGCATTTTAAACCGATTGATTGAATTCAACCTACCTATTACCTACCTACCTAGTAGATAATAACTTCTATCGATTTGAATCACGCGTCGCACACCGCGCGGCGCGCGGTGCGTCGTCGCACTTTCGGTAGGTACTGGCGCCGACCATTGACCCCCGCGATATAAACGCGTTACATTGCTGGTTTGCATATTTCTAAAAGTTTAAATAACAGTTATATGGCTAATAGTTAGTGGTTTCGGGTTGTGTATAGATAGTATAATAACGGCGTTTCGGCTTCGAGAACGGTCTCCTTACACCCTGTATATCCGGTATAAGTTTACTCGATTCTTTCATAATTATTGTTCAAAATTATATCTGAATCGTGTAGTTTTTTAACTTTGTAACATTTAACAAACCATACAATATTATTAGTACGCACCTAATGGTAAAGTAAGGTAATTAAAATTGTTATTACCATTGTTATACAATATACCCAAAAATAATGAAATTTACTATGTTGTATTATTTAATGAATACCGGTAGTTACACAATCATTCCAACACCCTGTATAAATATTTGTCCTAATAAGGATAACAAGTTGCCTATGTGTCAATCCAGGGCATAAGCTAACTCCGTTCCAAATATGATCCTCATCCGTCTAGCCGTTTAGGTGTGAATAAGTGAAATACGAGTAAGTACCTAACTTCCACACACAATCGCAATCTTTTGTATTTATGAGTGTAAAGTGTGATAAAATGGAAATATGACACTACCGGTAAAATGAAACTAATGCCACGACTGCTCACACATCAAAAATACAACAACTCGTGGACATGAGATTGGTTGTACCTATATTGGCTTGAACGGCATTTTTTAGATTTTTTTTTGTTTGGCATCAAATAAAAAATGTTCATAAAATGGATGAGTACAATGACGGACGGATTATTTTATCGATTTCCTAAAAATGGGTGTTTAGGTACTCGATACCATAACGTGACTGACGGGTGAAAGACGTGCGCGCGGCGCATCGCACACAACTTTTGTGTCGCGTGAATGAATACGTCGCGCTCCCAAAAAGTGCGGCCTGAGGTAGAGTAAAATACCTAAAGTTCTGGGAAAGCCTCGCCTTAAGAGCCAGATCCTATTTCACCAAAAGAAGTCGATCAGCAGGGCTATTCACAACCATTCGGAAACTTCGGTTCCGTTCGGATTTCAAAAATTTTAATTCATTTATTCATAAGTTTTTAAACGTGATTAATTCTTCCGATCGGATTTTTACTTAATTCACTATTCGAAAATGTTTAAATGTAGACTGAGATTCGAATAATTTAATAAGTTTGAAATTTCTGGGATCCGATCGGAAACATTTCCGAATACTTGTGAATTGGCACCGCAGAACATCAGGCGAACTGTGTCAAACGTCTAGTTTGCAAACTATAAATGACTTAAAAGTTTTTGCACGCTTTAGGCGCTGTGGCTTGGCTTTTACGATCTTTATCAATGACAAAAATAAGTTAAATGATAATGCATAACGTACATATCAAACTATAGGCATAACTAATAGTTGTCACTATTACTAACACACACACACACTACTAAAACATACACTATACTAAATGCCTCACACGAACTATACATACACAAAAACCTTGGAATTAACTATTTTGATTTTTAAATTGATTAAGCGAGTAGGTATGTGCCAAATACTTATAACAATGAATCAACAGGAATACCATACAACTTATTCACAAATTGAAAATTTGAATAACACTAGGTGTGTTAGGATAATTTAAATTTTATACTTACAAAATTTGAAATGTAATGTTGATAAATAAGAATTTTCTATGATTTCATTCATTTATTAATCACGTTGAATATATTAAGTTTATTGTAAAAGTAATAAATAAAATGCTTCAAAATACCCTTAACCCCTTGTGACAATACAAATACGAGGTTAAACTGAGAACATAAAAATTCACGCTTACATTACAGTCTGCATAATTCCTTCTGTGGTAGTCATTTTCCTAAGGCTGCCTTCAGGTTATCTCCAAGCTTGGTTATGAACTCAAATGTTTCATAATAGTCGGTTCTCTTAACATTGTTCATACCCTTGATGCAAATGGCGAGATCCTTGGTCATGATTCCAGACTCAATTGTGTCAATACAGACTTTTTCGAGGGTCTCTGCGAAGTGGGTGAGTTCAGAGTTGTTGTCGAGCTTGGCGCGGTGCAATAGACCTCGAGTCCAAGCGAAGATGGAAGCAATGGGGTTTGTGGAGGTCTCCTTTCCTTGCTGGTAGAAGCGGTAATGTCTGGTAACCGTGCCGTGAGCAGCCTCAGCCTCGACCGTCTTGCCATCAGGGCAGATAAGGACAGAAGTCATCAGGCCCAAAGACCCGTAACCCTGAGCGACAGAATCCGACTGTACATCACCGTCGTAGTTCTTGCAAGCCCACACGAAACCACCCTCGGACTTCATGGCGTAAGCGACCATGTCATCGATCAACCTGTGCTCGTACCAGATGCCGGCGGCATCATATTGGGTCTTGTACTCCTTGTCGTAAATTTCTTGGAAGATATCCTTGAAACGACCGTCGTATTTCTTGAGAATAGTGTTCTTGGTGCTCAGGTATAGAGGGTACTTCCTATCTAATGCGAACTTGAACGAAGAGTGAGCGAAATCGATGATGGATGCGTCAGTGTTGTACATGGCGAGTGCGACACCGGCTCCTTTGTACTCGTTCACCACATGACGGATGGGCTCGCCGTTTTTGGGAGTGAAAATAAGTTCGAGCTTACCCGCGCTGGGTACGACGAAGTCGGTTGCTTTGTACTGATCAGCATGCGCATGACGACCGATGATGATTGGCTTCTCCCACCCGGTTACGAGTCGGGGAATGTTTTTGCAAATGATTGCCTCTCTGAAGACTGTACCGCCGAGAATATTACGGATTGTACCATTGGGACTCTTCCACATCTTCTTAAGTTTGAATTCTTCTACTCGCTTCTCATCGGGAGTAATCGTTGCGCATTTAATGCCGACGTTGTATTTTTTTATAGCTTCAGCGCAATCTATGGTGACTTGATCGTCGGTCAAGTCGCGGTTTTCCATGCCCAAGTCGTAAACATGCAGTTCGATGTCGAGGAACGGTAGAATGAGCTTCTCTTTAATGAGGTCCCAAATGATTCTGGTCATCTCATCGCCGAGGATGTCGACAACGGGTCCGGCCTTGATTTTCGACATGGTTTATCTGAAATCACATAAAAAAACACCATTAAAAATATTAAGTGCACTCAAACATTGTAGACAGGGTGTTGGCAGATGAGTTTTTTACTATTAAGATTTTTACTTTTGGGCCAGAAGAAATATAGTAAAATTATTGTTCATGCTTTATAAATATCTCTAACACAATTTAGTACATATGTAGTTAAAATATGCTATCATTTGTGGGTAACTGTATAAGATAACAAATGGAGAGGTGACAAGCCATTTTTAGGCAACTAACCACTGTAGATAAAAGTTTGATATATTGAAGGACTAACTATATGTACAATGTATAATATAGATAGGTGTAGTCCTTGTCTATATGTTTTTAAGGCTTGATTCATATTTGACTAAGCTCAGACCTATCTCAGCCTAGGAGTCCTAACACAGTTTGAAATGTATGCCATAAGTGACCAGTGATTGCAGAAATAGAATAAGAATTTTTAAAGAAGATTAAGTTTCCTATATTTTAATGGTTCATCAGCTTTGGCTTCTAATAGAAAATGAGCCCTAACTCAGACCAGTTCAAGCTTAGATTGCAGTAGGTATCTTCAAGAAGCATTAGTACTGTCCATACTAGCCAAGGCCTTTTGTAATGTGAATCATTCTTTACTTTTCTAGATGCAATGAATCTCATTTCATTTTTTAAGGTCATTGAATTTATGAGTACCTCCTTAATTATTATCTCTTACGCAATGTTAACATAACAATTAACATAGATCTAAGGTTACTAACCTTGAGATTTTTATCGTTCATACTTTATGAGCTCTGAGTTAATCGACTCAGGTTCAAATAGGTTTATTGTAATTGTGCTGATAAAATGTTTAAACAAAAGTCATGTCAATTTCTTTCCGAGGCCTTAATTTTTAAAAAAATTGCTCAATCACTGACCAAAGTACAATATGGTTATCAAGACAGGTATTTTTGCTGATAGTAAAAATAGAGGTGTGTCTTCTAGAGGTGTGTGTTAAATAAATAATAATGAGTCTTCATTTTATATTTAAATTATTGTTACTAGCCAGTTTTTTATTTTAATTTGATTTGAACATATTACTAGATAATTACCAATCTCTGAAATATTATGTGTTCAAAAAAACCTCGACCAATTCAAAAAAAGAGCTTAAAATTATTAAATGAGAACAATTTTCACAGTGGAAAGAGCTGGAGGAGGCCTATGCAAGAAGGCATTCTGAGATTGCAGACATACTGTAGAACTGGAACTAACACATTCTCAGATAAATGCCTTATTATTACTTCAAGCATATAAAACAGTTGCTACCATGAATAGAAGTGTATGAGGTTACTCTAGTGTGCAAATAAACACATTTTGTTTTTGTCACACCCTTATCAAGTATTATGTTTACTTATTGGAAAATAATGACAACGTCACACATTCAAAATAGATAGTAAGTACTCATCAAACAAAACAGAATTGGGTAATATAAATAATGGATGACCTCTTGGTCACTTGAAAGAAAATGAATTGTTTGTACAACTGAACTTGTTAAGTCATGTAATAAAAGAATGAGAATATAAGCTAGAAGTTTGTTTTAAGGTAAATACTTAGAAATTAACTATTATCTGCTGTGAGTTTTTATTTAACTTCATTTTACTGGGGTAAATAGGTTTACTAATTATTCACTGCTTTAAATTTTTGTTTTTCTACATTTTACTGAGATGTATGCTAATTAATTATTCTCTGCAATGAGTTTTCATTTTTCTAAATTTTACCAGGGGGTTTGACTCTGCACTTTAGGTTTGTTTAGCCGCAACTTTCGGGAATGTGCATGGCAGGAGATTGTCGCTCGGCGCTCAATTCACGCGCGAGTAGCTAACTGGTAGTTGTGTATGTTTAGAGTTACCTAGCAATAAAATTATTTAATTTGCTGTTCAGAAACATTATATAAAGAATACATGTTTGGTCAATACAAAAATCAGTAAAATGTAGACAAGTAGGTTTCATGTGTGTCAAAGTGTTTTTACTTACTACATTAACTTATCTAGTAAAGGTTTTCAGTGAATGAATGCACACTGTTATCGTTCTTGACTTATATTTACCTATATATCGGCAAGTGACAGCCCTGTGCTCTTGCCGTTAAACCGGTTTTGAGTCAGCGGTGCCAAACACATTACGAGCACTTGTATCACACAATAAGGTTAAATTTCACATTACAGTCAAAAGAGTCGCTGAATTTTTATAACAACACTGGACTTTTGTACTACAGTGAACCTTCTGTACAGAGTACTATTATTTATTATGTGACTTACTGGGATAAAAGTTATTAAGTAACTTTTCTCTGCTGCAAGTTTTCATTTTTTAACATTTTACTGGGATATAAGCATCTAAGTTAATTAATTGTTCTATAATGTAAGTTTTCATTTTTCTAAATTTTACTGGGATAAAAATTTATTAAGCAATTAATTATTCATTTCATTTTTCTACATTTTACTGAGATAAAAGTTAACTGCTAATCCTTATAAGATTTTTAGTAAATGGGGTGGAAAAGGGGCCATTGAATAATGTTGGTGAGTGTTTCTGCAACTTAGGGTACAACTGATCAGAAGTATTCCTGGTTTATTGCCTACTCTGTACATAAAGGGTATGGTTTAGTTCACATATTTTTAAATTCAATCTAATCTGTTAGATTAAAAATAACTATAGTACTAAGTTCAATTAGATGAGATGTATGCATTCAGCCTACTAATTATGTAGTTAGTACCTACCTACTAATTATGAAACAGGCTACTTAGGCATACTCTGGCTTACAGACACATAGGTACAATTAAAATAATACCCGAGTAAAAGTTATTCCAGCTAAAAAAAAAACCTTTCCAATTAGGTAGGTATTTATGTAACAATTTAATGAACTTTCACTTAGTCAATGGGCTTTGACAACTCTTAGGATTGCCTCTCTTATTTACCTGGTTACCTAAGATCATGTGAAACATTGTTGCCTTGAAAGCCGGTTTGTTTAACAAACAGGAGCAAAGTTCAATTATTTGCTTATGGAAAAAATACCCTAAAAAGTTATTCTAACCAGCAGTTCTTCAATAAACTTGGCGTTATCTGCACATTGATCGAATATAAATTTGGGCAATCGGAGACATTATAATCGGTCACCTGACATCAAAATGGTACAAAATATCTTACCTTTTAATGACGCGGCAAGCTAGTAAGTGAAAATGTAGAACGTGCGACTACGCCCACTCCGTGAGTATGACTGAGATATGAAAATGTGTAAATTTATACGCCAAGGCACGGTAGCGATTGGCTTGTTAGAATACCGGTTGGCTGGTGAATTGTTGACGATAATGACGATTGTAGCTGTCGTGACGTGGACTTACATACCTCCAAACTCAAACTGCTTCTGAGCACTCCAATCCAATGTGACTTTAGTTCTAGTAGGTATTTAATAAACCCAAGCTTAGATTAGACGTCGGTATTGTCAGTACAGTGAACAGCTACGGTAAACAGTAACGTAACGTATTTGAAATAGAAAGAATCTCAAAGAAATGCAAAATTAACTCTAATTCGCCAAATTTGTCAGTGCTGCCATCTTCTTATTGAAATTTGGCTAAATAATTTGGTATTTATTCGTAAACACTCTGGTAAATGGTAAACAGTCATGGTAAACAGCATTGAGTGTACCACCATAGTAGGTATAAAAAATATACTTCGCTAAGTTTTAAATTTTATAACAAGCTTTTATTGTGCTATCAAGAATATTTTTCGAGCCACTCTCAGCAAGCCCAAGCAAGCATCAAGGTTATTTAATGTTATGTTGTCTTATTTTATTACGTATGTACTCGTACCTACTAGTTTATTATTTTTATTGTATATGAAATTTTTTATTTGTATGAACTGCATTAATTTAAATAAATGATAGCGAACTGTAAATTATTAACATTTTGACATGTAACATTTTGTTATTTATAAATGACTATGACTATGGCCTTTCATTTAATATCCATATTGTAGGAGTGCAATAAAAATAACTTGTCCACCATTGTGGGTGTTCCGCCATGTTGGATTTCGAATGACGTCACACAAATAACCATGCAATGTCATACAAACTAAACGTGTATACAAAAATTCAGTTCAATCGGTTGAAGATATCTGCTTCAAAACACCCGAACCAACATTTAATTAGAAGCATGTGAAAAATATTCACGTGGGCAACACGTAGTGACATCAATAGATACTTAAGCAAGACTAATTAATAAGTACTTTACAAATAGTTCGAAAGAAACGGTTGATTATGACGAGTAACGTCATCACGTGTTGGCTCCCGGAATGCTAGACCTTGTTTTTTTGAGGGTACTAGGTACGTGAAGTATGTGACATTTAGATCGATGTTACAGAAGATGATAAACAGTTTTTACAGCAAGTCAATATTCATTAATTGCGTGAGACCACTTAACTACCTCTGGTTCCTTCTTTTGACCGGTTTGACTTCGCAATCGCTTACTAAAACTGACTTTACTAAAACTCTGTGGTAAAAAGTTTGTAACCGCATCTAAATAGTTTTGCAGGTATTTTACGCAATTTAGTTTCGTTGGCAACATTTATAAATTGTCGACATTTTTTTTGCTGTCTAATAATTACTGTCAACTGTCATTCAAATTAAAACTATCAACGTCGAAAATAAGAACAACGACGTTGACAGTATTGATTTTTTGCTCTAAATTTCACTTTTTGCCATTCTTACGCGTGAGATATTTTTCTTTTTCAATCTCGTCGACAAAAGTCATATGAGTGAGTGTGACCAGTGGCCCTATTCGGAGATTTAAGATTTTCATCTCACTTTTCTTCGTCCTTGTTGCTCTCGTTTGAAACGTCATAGGTGTGAGAGTGACCAAGATAAAATCTCATCTCATCTCACGCGCAGGAATAGCCCCCCAAGATCTCAAGCGACAGAATAGGGGCCAATTCCGGAGTCAGCCTTTCATTGGAGTCATTTTTAATTTTTGAGATTGGCAACATTGTAGTTATTAAATTCAATTTGGTTGAATAAATTTTTTCGCACGGGCTATTTCCAAACAGTGCAATGTCAAACATATGTCACTGTCAACGTTACAGTGACAGCAGTGAGGAAAATTTGACATCTGTGGACACAATCAGTAAAAAAAAAATCAATAACGACGTGAATAATCGGCATTAAATTTCCTTTCACAAGTTTTTTTTTCTCTATTAATTTAAAGAAAGTGTAAAAGCCATATGCCTTTATAATGGTTCTATTAATAATTGTTTCCATCAATAAAATCTGTTTTTTACTTTGCTAAATGAGGATTTAAAAAATGACTAAAAACATTTTTTTGACAATGAATTTTACTGGCCTTGTGAAAAATGTCTATGTCGGAGTGTAAATGTTTGAATGTGTTGTGGTTTTTATGTATGTGTTGTTTGAGTCTCACGCAATGGGGTTTGTTTTGGCTATTCCCAGAACATATCAACTTATGACGTGCTATTAGTCTTACGCTTACTTTACGCTCGATTTTCACTAGAGATGGATAAAATGATGACATCATTATTATCGGTAGTTTTTTTTAGCAAAGTTCAATAGGAGTGCAAAACACATGTACATATACAAAACAAACATTTTTGATTGCCATCAACAGTAAATTAACATTTTTCCGAGTTTGTACTTGGCAATGAGGCGTAAAACATAAAAAAAGAATCAGTTTCTGGTCATAATTTTAAATTCAATTTACAAATTTTGGGTGTCTTACATCCACGTGTTATTAATTTAAATAAAAATGTATGTAAATTATAAGGCAAAAATAATTAAATTATAAATAAATGTACAAAAACAATGAAATACGTATCATTACTTACTCTAACCCAAATACGAGTAAAATTGGTCAAGGATCACAATTCGAAGCGAATTACTAGTTTTATATTGATCTTATTACTTACTTTTCTTATGTTAATTTCGATACATGGTGACACTGATATGATATTTTTTCTAGCTCAGTAGCAGTGTTACTTGGAACAAAAAACAACTCAATGTGTATGCGAAAGATTACATTTATCGACAAGCACCCGGAGGACCATTTTTGGTCAATCGATAAAATAATGAGTACTTTTCACTACACTAATTTACTCACGCATGCGTAAATGATTTTTGTATCACTATCGAATTGTCATAGTCAATCTTTTACATCCGAGATTTGGGATCATAACTATGGTATAATAATACACTCCGCCAGGTATAGCATTCACAAACACTTTGTGACGTCATTGTCACAATGTGCCGTTCAATCACGTCACAATGTAAATTTCGGTCCTAATTAAGATCGAAATAAGTCATTTACAGCAGGTTCGAAAGAGACGGATGACAATGACGTCATTATGTGTTTGTTGAATGCTAGACTTTGTTTTTTTTGGACATGAATTTAACTGTCTGTCGTGTCACAGGTGGCTCGTCTCGGCGGCAACCCTCAACTAGAAGCCATACTGGACGATCTTCTGAGCTGGCGGCGAGACGAGAAGAAGAACAAACTAGACGCAGACACGGTCTTTAATATTTTAAGATATCTTAGTCATTTCTTGGGTTTTTTACTAGTTCATTTTCAGCCGATAGTGCTTACACGTTTATGAAGATTTTTTTAAGTGTTGCTTGTTACGCGCTGCTGCAAAGCGAAGCCCTACACAAGCCCCTTTCTGTTTAACATACCCTTTCAAATTATCCCTATACAAGCCCTTTTCAGTTTAACATACCCTTTCAAATTATCCCTACACAAGCCCCTTTAGGTTTAACATACCCTTCCAAATTAGCCTTACACAAGCCCTTTTTGGTTTAACATACCCTTTCAAATTAGCCCTACACAAGCCACTTTCGGTATAACATGCCCTTACGAATTAGACCTACACAAGCCCCTTTTGGTTTAACATACCCTTTCAAATTAGCCCTACACAAGCCCCTTTCAGTTTAACATACCCTTTCAAATTAGCCCTTCACAAGCCCCTTTCGGTGTAACATACCCTTTCAAATTATCCCTACACAAGCCCCTTTCGGTGTAACATACCCTTTCAAATTAGCCCTACACAAGCCCCTTTCGGTTTAACATACCCTTTCAAATTAGCTCTACACAAGCCCTTTTCGGTTTAACATACCCTTTCAAATTATCCCTACACAAGCCCCTTCCGGTTAAACATACCCTTTCAAATTAGCCCTACACAAGCCCCTTTCGGTTTAACATACCCTTTCAAATTAGCCCTTCACAAGCCCCTTTCGGTTTAACATACCCTTTCAAATTAGCCCTACACAAGCCCCTTTCGGTGTGACATACCCTTTCAAATTAGCCCTTCACAAGCCCCTTTCGGTGTAACATACCCTTTCAAATTAGCCCTACACAAGCCCCTTTCGGTTTTACATACCCTTTCAAATTAGCCCTACACAAGCCCGTTTCGGTCTAACATACCCTTTCAAATTAGCCCTACACAAGCCCCTTTCGGTTTTACATACCCTTTCAAATTATCCCTGGGAAGTGAAGAAGTACTGCATTTCCCTGCTGGAGCGACTCGGAAGCTTCCAGTTTACTAGGAAAATACTTATGGCACTAGATGACGATGCCAGGAAAGAAGTAAGCTATTATTTTATTCAATTTGTTCTAGGAAGACCCCCCCCTTACCCCCCTCCCCCTATCTCTAACAAACAAACTGCGTACCATGACATTTTATTGCCATGATGGTAAAGTTTTGTTTTCGACACCGCGCTACCATGGACCTTATTGCGCGGCAATACGATTCGCGGTCGCGCAGCGTCGAAAACTAAACATAACCAACATCCATACATACAAACTTTTACGTTTATAATATTAGTAGGATTATTTAAACGCGAAAGTTTGTAAGAATGGATGGATGGATGGGTGGATGGACGTTTGTTACTCTTTCACGCCAGAACGGCTGAATTAATCTGTGGCCCTATTCGGAGATTTGAGATTTTCATCTCATCTTTTTTCGTCCTTGTTGCTCTCGTTTGAAACGTCATAGGTGTGAGAGAGACCAAGATAAAATCTCATATCATCTCACGCGCAGGAATAGCCCTTTAATTTGGCACATAGATAGATTATAGTTTAGAATAGCACATACTTTTTAACCGCGGGTGAAACCGCGTTAGTGCAGCTAGTAATAAATAAATTCGAGATACTTCCACACACAGTTGCCTGACAGTAAAGTAAGCAAAGCTTGTACTATGGCTACCAGAGACTTATTTACAAACTTAGATTTTTTAAATCATCACATGAATGTTTGCCCTAGGGGGAATGGAACCCACGCCCCCACGATTAGAAGGCAGGTTCATTACCAACTGAGCCACTGAGGTAGTAAAGAATCCATAAAGAATTCTATTCATGGACATAGCTGAAGTCAAAAAGAACTTCGGCATCGTCAAAATTATCGTTATTTACAATGGCAAAGCCGTTCATTACCGTTACTTTTTAACCTGTGGCGAACGAACAGTTTTGTTATCTGTGTTTTTTTGTAGTCTGTTATGTTCTGCGAATAGCGATGGCCAATAATTTTTGTCCAATCGATCAAGCAACAGAAAACGAGTACTTATGAGAGTGTTTTTTTGTTAAACATGAATTAAAACATATTTACTTGGTTTAATGCTCACTGTCTTTACATTCATAACGACTATTAGAAATGGTGGTGCAAAAGAATTGGAATACAAATGAGGCGTCGCAACAAAATGCCGTATCGGAAAGCCCAAACACTACTTGGAGTTTCCAAGTTCCTAAAACAATAACTGTTCGAGCTACGACAACGGGAAATATGCAACCAGTAAGTAGAAATCAATAATCATTAAAACCAAATACATAGTCCTTCAAAATACAGGTCAGAACCTTGTGCGACAAGGTCGTCCTTCGTGCGGGCCTTGAATGGCAAGGTCGTGGGAAAATAATGATACCCAATTGTTATTGTAGTAACTACCTTCTGTGCTTGGTTATTTCCAATTTTTGGGTATAGTTATAACGAAAATCAGTTGTGTACAAGATGCTTATGATAAGTGTATTCTGGAAATTCAGGTAAGTAAGTATTTATTTTTGATATTCACTCAGCAGTTGTATTTTGCTTCTATGTAATTATAAAAATGTTATCCAGCATTTTTTAGGAATGTTTTGAGAACAAGTAAAAATCATAAAATTAAGATTAAATTATCTTTACAGGCAACTCATTTTTGATCTAATAAGGATCTATAAATAAAAGTATTTATTTTTTTAATTTAAATCTATTTATTATTCCAAAAAATAAAATATTTTTTTGTCTTAACAAAACAATTAGATTAAAGCAACATTATCCATGATCATTTATTCTATCAGTTATCATCAATAAGTGGTAGTAAAATATAGTCCTAATTAATACTATTCATCCAGAAATGAGTCTGTTTGTTTTTCAGCTACACTTTCATGCCTTAACTAGCCAACTGATTGTAATGAAATTTTGCAAGCATATTTATTTATTTATTTATTTAATAATAAGCGAGCAGCCTAGGGCTGATGTGCCTACATCACTCTGTGTTGAATTAAAATTGTCCAAATTCACTAAAAGATTGTACAAATATTGTTTTTATCCACATTTAAATGTTTGTCAGAGGCATTTGCTTTCGGTGCAACCAGCCGTCAAGCTGGTTCTTAAATGGGTTGGTGGATTTAGCAGTGACCACATCCTCAGGCAACCTATTCCCTTAGTATTATCATAGATAAAAAACAGGACACTGGACACTTTTTTATTAGTGTGTAACATCACAGGATGCAGCTGGTAAAATGATAAATGATATGCTCACCTTTTTCAGAAAGCACCCATTACCCGGCAAATTGCCATAAACACACTTGCAGCAATGCACCGCAGGTTCAGTCTGCCCGGCCCAGTGCAGCCCCATTCAAGACCAATAGCAGAGTTCCGAGCTAGCGCCAACAAATCATTGGACATGCTGCGTCAAACCATACAGTCTGCGGTCACTAGGGAAATTGACCAAGTCATAAAGAAGTATCTTGAAGTAAGTGTGATTATCTAAAAAAATTATTGAAAGTGATAAAACACAAGTATTTTTGTTTTTGTATGGGGAGTATTTTACCAGAAACAGAGCGGTCTTTGCTCTTAGCATTGTAAGGCCACCCTGACACAATTGATATTTGCTTGGATGCTACTCATATAGTGGCAACCGGTAATCCAAGCTCACTCAGACAACGGAGTCCAATCCATGTTGACTCGGACCTCATCCTACTTTTCCTAGTAGGATGTAGGAGTAGTGAAAATCTGTAATTTTTTGAATGAATTTAATAAACTTTCTCCATAGCTGTACTCTTGTTGAGTAAGACACAAAATACTATCACAATACAACCTAGCTTGACTGATATGAAACAAGAAACAAACAAATAAACAAGTGAAGCTAAATAAACCATTTAATAAATACTGCACAGTTTTATTATGATTTTCAGAAATTCTTTGTACCAGCAGTCAACAACATCAGATCGAACTTGGGCGATGAATCTGTGAGCGAAGACCAGGTAAGCCATTAACAAAGTCATAATATTGTGTGACAGTTATTTCATGGGTAAGTGGTTTGCTAAAAATTTGTAAATTTTTGATGAGGTGTTGATGTATTGTACCCATTGACGTCTTGACCTCAGAACATTTCCTAGCCCTTCCAATCCCTATGTCCTTCTTTGTCGATGGGTTCAGTAGTTAAGGCGTGAAAGCTTAACAAACAAACAAACGAATAAAATCACTTCCTCATTTAAAATATTAGTTAGAATTCTTGCCGTTTATATCGAATAACTACTAAGGCACTAATTTTTTTTCAATTATTTGTGGACATGTAATGTGATACATAAACAAATAATGTAATTTTCAATACCTTTTAGCGTTGTCCCAATAATAATAAATAAAATAAATAAATTCGGAACATTTCCAAGCACGGTCGCCTGACCCCAAACTAAGCAAAGTACTATGGCTGCCAGAGATTGTTATACATACAAATATATTTATAAATACAACGCGACCACGCGATAGTCGCGCGAACTGGCGAAAGCACGATGACTAATACGTTATATTGATTCCGAATTGAATTTTAGGTGTCTCATATAGCTAACTGACGCTCGCGCTATGCTGACGTCCTAAACAGGCTAGCGCGCGATGCATCGCCAATTCGCGATTCGCAAGTCGCGATGTATTAGGACAACGTCTGTTGTGTTGTTTAACTGTAGTTGACTAATATTTTGTATGCCATGTGTTAGGTGAGAGCAGTGTGCCGTGCAATGCTGGATGCCACTCGACTTCTCTACACAACACCACAGAAACCGGTGCAGACCAATGAAGCTGCTGACTCTGAACCCAGCACAACAGACCCCAAATTCGGGATCAAACCGACCACTGTAAGTACTTTTCTCAAGTCTGTATAACATAAGCCAGAGGGAGCGGGTTCGAACCCAGCCGACGGCACGCACCAATTTGTTCATTGTGTGACCATATGTGCGTATTGTATGTCATCTGCTACATGACTGGAGCCCGGTGTATGTGGTGTACAGGCTCGCCCCCTGTCACATTTGGGACTGAATATCGTCCGGCGAAGTGTGGGTGTTGTATTACAACTCTGCCAGCCCCCTCGGTGGAAAGGCGTGACGATATGTATTACATAAGTGCAAATGTAACTCTGATTTACGAAAACAAAGAAAATAGCTTATGACTATATTAACTGAAGGCCTAATAAGGTAACCTGGTAGATATTAAAAAATGTGCATGCTCGGTTTTCCTGTGGCTAATAACTCTGTGATGTTTTCTTTTGCCTCAGCAGAGTCTTGATGAGAGGCTTTTTAAATTAATTCAAGCATCAATCACAAATACTTGCAGTTTCAGAACATAACCCAGACCAAGAGGAAAGAGCCGGACAGTGAAGTCGACTTCAGCATAAAGCGTAAGAAGATAAAGGAAGAGTCATCAGACAGCGGCACCTCCTCCCCTATACCGGCTCTAAGGGACCCTGAGAAGTGGAATCCAGCTAGGCTTACCCAAGAGACACTGTTTATTATGGGATCTCATGCTCACAAAGTAAGAATTAATTTTTCTTCTTAAAGGCCAACGTTTTACTTATGGCGCGAAATTAGAACTTTAAACATTTTTTTTTTTTTTTACGTACAATAGGTCGGCGTTTGACCACCAACTCGCCTGACGTTAAGCGACGTTGTGGTCTAAGATGGAGCACGACAACCTATAAGGTACTTATTCACTCTAGCCTTGAAGTTTTTTAGAGTGAAGAAGTACAAAGACGGCAGTTGAGTGAGGCGCTACAAGTGCGCCACTGCTCAGACCCGTCTTCGGAACGGTTACACCGGACTACATCCCGAAACACGACTAGGTCATTTCACGGCATGGCTTGGTCCGGTGGGTGGTAACTAGCCACGGCCGAAGCCTCCCACCAGAGTGTTTTTGTTCCACATGTTTTTTTTTGTTTTTGTAGATATATCGGGTAACTATTGTATATGATAATAAACTTTACGCTTATCTTAGACTATTTCTCTCGTTATTTTACAGACATATTTGACAAGGACTCACCTCATTTACAAACAAAGATAATCTGCGATTACTCAAAAAGGTCAATAAACACTTCAATCGTCAGTTTATCGTTTAAATGACCTATTAGAGCAATCTGGTGCATTACTATTTCCTATTTCTGTAAAATATCGTAATGATCTACGATTGGCGCAAACTTAATCATTACTTAATTTAGTTAGCCGGTCTAGCACCAAAAACAAAAAAAAAACACTTTGAAATTTAAATTTCTAGCTGTTTCGAGAACAGCATGGTACATACTCGCAATATGATTTTTTGTTGCTAAAGCAGGCATTTTCTTCTACTGGGGTAGTCCTTGGTCTGTTTTGGGTGTATTGCAAACATGTTTCGCATTTAAACATGGTAGTACTATGTGTATTTATCTAGTTGTCGAATATTTCTGGGAAACATGAACTGACTTTGTCACATCAAATAATGGGTGGAAAGTTAAAACAAATTAGTTCAGAGAACTGTGTGAAACACTTTCGTGTCTCATGTCGTGAAAGAAATGTTTTATTTCATTCTAAATAGAATGTTGATTACTAGCACTTGCTGGTTCATCTTGTTAGAATAATTATTATAGTGTTATATTATAACTAGCTGTTACCCCCGGCTTCGTTCGCGTTTATTCAGAAAATTGTATCCAAAAACTTTCCTCATGAACTTTCCTTTGGAGGCTGAGCTACCTGCGTCCGTAGGAGTGTACTCTATTCTGATTCCCTACACGTGGTCCCCGGGTAGTGCTAACCGGGTAGCAAACTCTGGTGGGAGGCTTCGGCCGTGGCTAGTTACCACCCACCGGACCAAGCCATGCCGTGAAATGACCTAGTCGTGTTTCGGGATGTAGTCCGGTGTAACCGTTCCGAAGACGGGTCTGAGCAGTAGCGCACTTGTAGCGCCTCACTCAACTGCCGTCTTTGTACTTCTTCACTCTACAAAAATTCAAGGCTAGAGTGAATAAGTACCTTCTAGGTCGTCGTGCTTCCATCTTAGACCACAACGTCGCTTAACATCAGGCGAGTTGGTGGTCAAACGCCGACCTATTTATTCTACATTAAAAAAAAAAACTGTCCATGAAAAGCCTACAAACAGACAGACAGACAGACCTACTTTCGATTTTATAATATTTGTGTCAGAAATCAGAATTTATTGATAACTCCAATAGTTACACGTCACAGTTCGATAAATGTCAAAATACAAGAGTCAAAACAGTAATTACATATGTCGATTACAGGTGCTTGGTCTCGGTAACGCTAGAGGACGGCTCTACACGCGTCACGCTAACTTACTCAGATATCCAGCCGACACAGCCGATAAGGAATGGATCGCTAGTCATAACCTAGTCAATGCAGTTGGTGGGAAGACTTATATTATGGTAAGCTACGAATATGAAAAACGGATAATAGACAAAGCGCAATTTCCCAAAAAAACCCTTTTGAACGCTGAATAAGACCAAAACAGGGTTTAGACGTAACTGTGCCTACTTTTGATGTACAGAGCTCACTTTGCTGTTGTTGTGAATACCAATAGTTTGTCTTATTCTTATTTGAGATGGGGGCGATAAGTCCAAACCAAACTTCAAAGTTTGGATCATTGGCGCAAAGTTTTTTTTTTTTTTGTGAATGTCTAATGCTGTTGGCCACTGAGGCCTCTACAGCGTACCGGACGTAAGGCAAGCGCGGAGGGCGCAGGACCCTAATGGACTTTAGTTATTTAAAGCTAAAGGCGACTGGCACAAGGGCACCACTAAGGTACGGACCTCGGCTTGGACCGTCGCCGGGGGGAGGGAGTGGCGCAAAGTTCTATAGTTTCTATAGTTCTAAAGTTCAAAGTCTATCGGTTTTTATCGGATACATTGCGGGGAGTGTGCATCTGGTTTGCATAACCTTATTCTCTCTAGCCCGTTTTTCTATAAAACAACCAAGAGTACAAAAAAGCGGCATCGTTTTATGGTCAACATACCTATAACACGCACGAAACGCTTTGGTTCCTCGTTTCTCATACGGACCGCTAGAGTGTGGAATACTCTGCCAGAGAGTGTTTCCTGATATTTATAATCTGAGTGTCTTCAAGTCTTGAGTGAATCGGTTTCTTCTAGGCAAGCGTGCTCCATCGTAGGCCGCATCACTGCTTATCATCAGGCATGTTGGCGGCCAAATGCAAGCCTATTAAGAAATAAAAAAAAAGTTCTGCACTGATGTCCCGCTAGTGGTGTATTGTGAATTCTTGGGGTGTGTTGTGCATTCAATAGTTTGTCTAAATTAAATTACAATGATGTTACAGGTTTTGGAAGACATCGAGGAGCTAGCAAAAAGCGAAGCGTACAAACACACATCACTACCGATGTTAGGCGAGCTAACCGGCTTCAAAGTACCCATGTTCATGTTACGAAAGATCAAAGCCTATGTGCTGAAGAGAGCTCTTAGCGGCGATATAGGGAACGCCGACAGCCCCGTACCTTCCACCAGTACCGTAGATGAAGACAAATATAAGCTTGATAACATAAAAATAGAGCAACAAGACAGCTTTGACACAAACAACTTCAACGCAAGCCAGTACAATCTCGGCCCATCAGATAACACCAAAGACTTCTCCGACGTACCAATGATGAAAGAGGACACCGATCTATCTGACATAAAAGTCGAGGACATGGGTATTAAAGTGGACGGGATCAAAGTTGAAGATCTAGACGAGATCAAAGTCGATGAGATGAAAGTCAGCGATTTTGAAGTCGATATAAAAGTGGAAAATATGGAGGATATACAAGATATTAAGTTGGAAAACGATGACTTTTCGCTTTGCAAGCAAGCTGATGAAGAGCAGAGTAACTTGGTTGATGGGCTGTTGGAAGCCGATATTGAGTTTCTGAGTCGAAATCTGGGGAATATTGAGAGTGATGCCGATGCTAGGAAGACTATTGAAAAGCTGACTGGCGCCAACGCCGATACACTTACCTTAGTCGGTGATGAGTTTGATTTGGGCCCTACATTGAATACAAATAATGTAAGTATCACTTGTTTTCTTAGTTTGCAGATTGTTTTCTTTCTAAGAGAATTTCGGCTTGATAGTGCCGTGTTTTGTAGTTTTACCGACGATTTTCAGTGATAAGAAGTCAATTCTGTGTTTTTGTCATGAGTTTATGATATTAAATGCATGTCTTTCAACAAGATTGATTTAGTCTTAAAAATACGTGAGAGAGTTATTTTCGTAGTGACAATGTTAATGGTATTTTGCACTGAGACTTGCTTCTGACTAATCAGAAGCGTGCATTCCCTTTTCAGTCCTCAAGCAAAGGGAACAATTGAATTTCAAAATATCTTCACTAGTTTGTATTTCAAAATATCTTCACTAGTTTGTATTTGTATTGAAAAGGTTAAATACTTGTTTGACAAATATTGACGGTTTGGTTTTGTGAGCAATTCTAGCTCATACAAACTTATGGCAAGGGAATAAAATGAGTAGGTACATAGGCGATAATTAAGATACAAGATGCAATCAGTTATAACGCATGCTTCAGTAGCAGCATAACGGATTAAAAATAATGAGCATTAGAATGGGATAAATACTAGGTAGTTCTAGGAGTTCGCCTCAAATAGACATCTCGCGAATCTCCATAACCCCTCGTTAGATTTAGCTCGTTATTTTAATTAGTTATTTTCGTATAAAGTTAAGTTTGCGTGAATTATCTGCGTACATGATGTGCCTTGCATACATGCCTGCGAAATTTCATAAAAATTGGATCAACGACACTTAAGTTATGGTCATATAAACAAATGCTGAGATTTTCCAGTTGGTTCTGAGATCTCGCTTGCCTTGCTCAATAAGGCGCTGGCCAGACAGAAAAGATGTAGGACGAGGACCAAACGGACGTCTGGTCTCCCGACACATCGACATTAAGAGTTGGAGCGCAAGCTCAGGGCGGAGCCCGAGAGGGCAAGCGCTGTCGGGGCCGCGGAAGCGTGCGAAAGTGTCCACGTAGCCCTAAAATTTAGCGCCGAGGTTGGACCCCTTGGGTTTTTAGTGGGTAGGTCGCCAGTGACGGGACTCTCTCACATATGCGGCCGCGCCCTGTGTTGGGTAGCGCTTGTTCTGTACATTTTTTTATAAAAGTACATTGAGGGAACGCCGTGTTTGCGTCCCGTCCATATCCCATCCTCGACGTACGTCTTTCGGTATGGCTTGCCACTGACACTAATATCGAACAAAACTTGTCTATTCAAACATTTTCCGTTACAGTTCTCAAGCAAGGAGACGTAATGCATAACCTAACGTAACCAAATAAGACCTCTAAACGAGAGTTATCCATTCAGAACCGAACACTTTCCTTTTCAGTTCCCAAGCAAGGAGACGAAGTGCATAACCGTAGCGTCGACGACGAGCGGCATGGTGCACAGCGTGCCGGTGGCCCAGCTGGCGGCGCCGCGCGGCGCGGGCACGCTGCACTACTACAGCGCCGCGCCGCGCCTGCACCACCTGCCCGCCACGCTCACCATACAGAGCATACCCGCCTCCAACTCGCAGATGATACGCGGGTACGTACCGTCCACCACCAGTGTGCACTACTACAGCGCCGCGCCGCGCCTGCACCACCTGCCCGCCACGCTCACCATACAGAGCATACCCGCCTCCAACTCGCAGATGATACGCGGGTACGTACCGTCCACCACCAGTGTGCACTACTACAGCGCCGCGCCGCGCCTGCACCACCTGCCCGCCACGCTCACCATACAGAGCATACCCGCCTCCAACTCGCAGATGATACGCGGGTACGTACCGTCCACCACCAGTGTGCACTACTACAGCGCCGCGCCGCGCCTGCACCACCTGCCCGCCACGCTCACCATACAGAGCATACCCGCCTCCAACTCGCAGATGATACGCGGGTACGTACCGTCCACCACCAGTGTGCACTACTACAGCGCCGCGCCGCGCCTGCACCACCTGCCCGCCACGCTCACCATACAGAGCATACCCGCCTCCAACTCGCAGATGATACGCGGGTACGTACCGTCCACCACCAGTGTGCACTACTACAGCGCCGCGCCGCGCCTGCACCACCTGCCCGCCACGCTCACCATACAGAGCATACCCGCCTCCAACTCGCAGATGATACGCGGGTACGTACCGTCCACCACCAGTGTGCACTACTACAGCGCCGCGCCGCGCCTGCACCACCTGCCCGCCACGCTCACCATACAGAGCATACCCGCCTCCAACTCGCAGATGATACGCGGGTACGTACCGTCCACCACCAGTGTGCACTACTACAGCGCCGCGCCGCGCCTGCACCACCTGCCCGCCACGCTCACCATACAGAGCATACCCGCCTCCAACTCGCAGATGATACGCGGGTACGTACCGTCCACCACCAGTGTGCACTACTACAGCGCCGCGCCGCGCCTGCACCACCTGCCCGCCACGCTCACCATACAGAGCATACCCGCCTCCAACTCGCAGATGATACGCGGGTACGTACCGTCCACCACCAGTGTGCACTACTACAGCGCCGCGCCGCGCCTGCACCACCTGCCCGCCACGCTCACCATACAGAGCATACCCGCCTCCAACTCGCAGATGATACGCGGGTACGTACCGTCCACCACCAGTGTGCACTACTACAGCGCCGCGCCGCGCCTGCACCACCTGCCCGCCACGCTCACCATACAGAGCATACCCGCCTCCAACTCGCAGATGATACGCGGGTACGTACCGTCCACCACCAGTGTGCACTACTACAGCGCCGCGCCGCGCCTGCACCACCTGCCCGCCACGCTCACCATACAGAGCATACCCGCCTCCAACTCGCAGATGATACGCGGGTACGTACCGTCCACCACCAGTGTGCACTACTACAGCGCCGCGCCGCGCCTGCACCACCTGCCCGCCACGCTCACCATACAGAGCATACCCGCCTCCAACTCGCAGATGATACGCGGGTACGTACCGTCCACCACCAGTGTGCACTACTACAGCGCCGCGCCGCGCCTGCACCACCTGCCCGCCACGCTCACCATACAGAGCATACCCGCCTCCAACTCGCAGATGATACGCGGGTACGTACCGTCCACCACCAGTGTGCACTACTACAGCGCCGCGCCGCGCCTGCACCACCTGCCCGCCACGCTCACCATACAGAGCATACCCGCCTCCAACTCGCAGATGATACGCGGGTACGTACCGTCCACCACCAGTGTGCACTACTACAGCGCCGCGCCGCGCCTGCACCACCTGCCCGCCACGCTCACCATACAGAGCATACCCGCCTCCAACTCGCAGATGATACGCGGGTACGTACCGTCCACCACCAGTGTGCACTACTACAGCGCCGCGCCGCGCCTGCACCACCTGCCCGCCACGCTCACCATACAGAGCATACCCGCCTCCAACTCGCAGATGATACGCGGGTACGTACCGTCCACCACCAGTGTGCACTACTACAGCGCCGCGCCGCGCCTGCACCACCTGCCCGCCACGCTCACCATACAGAGCATACCCGCCTCCAACTCGCAGATGATACGCGGGTACGTACCGTCCACCACCAGTGTGCACTACTACAGCGCCGCGCCGCGCCTGCACCACCTGCCCGCCACGCTCACCATACAGAGCATACCCGCCTCCAACTCGCAGATGATACGCGGGTACGTACCGTCCACCACCAGTGTGCACTACTACAGCGCCGCGCCGCGCCTGCACCACCTGCCCGCCACGCTCACCATACAGAGCATACCCGCCTCCAACTCGCAGATGATACGCGGGTACGTACCGTCCACCACCAGTGTGCACTACTACAGCGCCGCGCCGCGCCTGCACCACCTGCCCGCCACGCTCACCATACAGAGCATACCCGCCTCCAACTCGCAGATGATACGCGGGTACGTACCGTCCACCACCAGTGTGCACTACTACAGCGCCGCGCCGCGCCTGCACCACCTGCCCGCCACGCTCACCATACAGAGCATACCCGCCTCCAACTCGCAGATGATACGCGGGTACGTACCGTCCACCACCAGTGTGCACTACTACAGCGCCGCGCCGCGCCTGCACCACCTGCCCGCCACGCTCACCATACAGAGCATACCCGCCTCCAACTCGCAGATGATACGCGGGTACGTACCGTCCACCACCAGTGTGCACTACTACAGCGCCGCGCCGCGCCTGCACCACCTGCCCGCCACGCTCACCATACAGAGCATACCCGCCTCCAACTCGCAGATGATACGCGGGTACGTACCGTCCACCACCAGTGTGCACTACTACAGCGCCGCGCCGCGCCTGCACCACCTGCCCGCCACGCTCACCATACAGAGCATACCCGCCTCCAACTCGCAGATGATACGCGGGTACGTACCGTCCACCACCAGTGTGCACTACTACAGCGCCGCGCCGCGCCTGCACCACCTGCCCGCCACGCTCACCATACAGAGCATACCCGCCTCCAACTCGCAGATGATACGCGGGTACGTACCGTCCACCACCAGTGTGCACTACTACAGCGCCGCGCCGCGCCTGCACCACCTGCCCGCCACGCTCACCATACAGAGCATACCCGCCTCCAACTCGCAGATGATACGCGGGTACGTACCGTCCACCACCAGTGTGCACTACTACAGCGCCGCGCCGCGCCTGCACCACCTGCCCGCCACGCTCACCATACAGAGCATACCCGCCTCCAACTCGCAGATGATACGCGGGTACGTACCGTCCACCACCAGTGTGCACTACTACAGCGCCGCGCCGCGCCTGCACCACCTGCCCGCCACGCTCACCATACAGAGCATACCCGCCTCCAACTCGCAGATGATACGCGGGTACGTACCGTCCACCACCAGTGGCATGGCGCACGCAAATGATACCGTGACTTCCTACACGGGTACAACAAATTACTCCTTGCCGTCATCGATAAATAATATTTGAGTTACACTCTCAATTGAGACGAATTGTTTAAAGTATTATTCAGGCAACTTGTTACAGATCTTAGCGTTATTCACTTATTATTTTGGGATCGCGCGGCGTTGTAATCGGATCGCGGTTGGTTACAAACAAAAAAACGGCGCAATGCGAAGCGTGAGCTGAGTTTTGAGTTGGACGTTTTTGTTGCACGTGTGTGACTCTTTAGGTATTATATATATCTTAATGCAATGCACATTGTTTTCTGAGAACAAAATCGTGGATTTTGTCAAGGTTATACAAGGTTTCAAATATTAACGAGAACTTGAGCGGACAAATTGGTCAAACGTTGGTCGTAGATAAAACGTAAGTGGACGTATAAATAAATAAATTCGGGACATTTTTCATACTCGGTCGCCTGACCCCAAACTAAGCAATGCTTGTACTATGGCTGCCAGAGACTGATACCACGAAACTTCACCATAAACCAATTTATATCATCCAATAAAAATAATATTAAAACGCCAATGAGACGGACAACTAACACAAAACCATAAAATTTGAAAAGTTAGAAATATTAGCTACTATAATACATTTTGATTATAATTTCATTTAAATACTGTTCTATTGAATACCATAGTTGTGTATATACTCGAGTTCCATCAATTTTCTACTTTAAAGATTTTAATGACAAGTGCTTTCTTTGCAGCATTCCAATCAGCACCAAAACTGGTACGTTCAGCACGGTGATGTCCCAAGGCACGGCGAGCACCATCATCGGCTTCGGAACCCGCACCTCAAACTCCACCATCATCGGGACCCCTCAATACGTCAACGTCTCATCCAAGTCGTTCCCGACCGGCAACATTCTTCACAACGCCATCGTATCTAGAAACATCATCAACCGTACGAACTTGACCGCCGCTTCGTTCACAGTCAAACCCGGACAAGCGACTCAAAAGATAAGTACCGTGACCACTAATAACGACTTTGACAGCATTTCCACCACCAAAGATATGATCGACAACGCTTGTAACTCTTCAGTTATGTTGAAAAAGGTTTTGACATTAGGCAGTGCCGGAACTAAGTCTTTTATGATGCACAATACACAGAAAGTTCTTTCCACTGGGTTCGCTAACGGCGCAGCTCCGCCTCCCAATGTTACCATCGTTAGCTCGGGAACTAGTGTTGGTATTCTGAATAACAACATCGGTCACTCTTCTGCCAATCTCGTGAACGCTTCAGGCACTTTGAGCGCCACTCACGCTACACTTTCAGCACTTTTATCTTCGGTTGAAAATGCTTCGCCGAACAAAAAATAACTTCTCAATTTGGACTTTAAGCTTCTCGTCATTCCATTTCATTCCCTAGTATCTTTAAAAGTATTTTGATCTCGATGTGTAATAGATTTAACTTTATTATAATGGTAGAAAATTATAAATTTCATGTTACGAAATCTTACTTGCATTTAAAAAGCAAGTGAAACAGCTTTTAAATCTCTTTGTGGCAATTCATTTTTTTGAAATGTCTAATCATGTAAACAGGTATGGCGAAGATGACAAACTATAATATAAACCAACTTTAAAAAATTCAGAGCTGTCATTGGTCGGAATACATGTCTACATAGTTGGTCATTTAAAAATAAATTTGAATATACAACTTTTTAAATAAGCAATTTAATAAAATAATATTAAAAATCTTATAGACAGTATTATAGTTACTGTTGCGAATTGTTCCTAAGGAGCTGGACCTAATTGTGTAAGTGAAATGGCAATGGTCATCGCATGCTATCCCTCTTACACCACTTATTCACGTCATACGAGCGAGAAGCAAGCAATGGTCATCTCTCCCGCTCTCTTACCATTGCCATCACGCTTGCACAATTAGGCCCCTGGTCCACCGTTGGACTTCACTTTTAAAGCTGTGCCAAACTTACTCATAAATTACAGAACACTATTTTTTTAAATTATTACACTGCCAGATGATAACGAACTAGTTTTAGAAAATATCAAATAAAACCTATGTTGTGGTGGACCGTCCGATGAACTACTAAAAAAAAAAAACATTAAATAGATTACCTATTTAATATTGTGCAAAATGATATAAATGTTAGTGAAAATCGGTTGTTTTAAACGATAGGCTTGCTTATGTACATTTTAGCCAGATCAACCTTGCTTGAGAATTTTATCTTAATTTTCTTTGAGCAAGGTTAATACAGGGTTTTTCATAATATTACCAAGGCTGTGTATTTGTCATAGCCAAATTGAACAACTCGTCCGTTTCCAAACAGCCAGCAAATTGTAGAATACTGAATTATGATTCAAAGAAGGTTTTTAATGGAGCCATATTTTACTAAAAAAAAATGTTTTTTTATTGTTCATTCTACAATATGCCAGCCGTTTGTAAACGGAGGAGGTAATAAAATTTGCCCGCGATTAGAGATGTGCGGGAATAATGAGCGGTGCGCGAAAAAAAAACACCAGGAAGCCGGCCCCAAAATATTGCCGCGAACCACAGACATCCAATACAGTAGCAGACAAAACATAAATTGCTAGTTATTATTATACATATAGATGATCAGTTTGTCCTTTTTATTCTTCAGTAACAATTCAGTAATGGTATCTCTTTCATTTACCTGTTGCAACAAGGACTCACACATAGACAAAAGACCATTCGTAGCCATGCCGCCATGTATAGCTAAGGATGGTTGTCATGACGACAGCACGTGAAGTTTGGTTGGTTTGATGACATTTATTTTAGTAACAAAATATAGCTTTTTTTGATGATTTTATTGTAAGAAAATCGGTGAACATGGTAGAGTGCAGTGCATACCGATGTGAAAGTGCTTCATACAGCAAATCATCCATTGGATTTTTTTTTTATCGGTGAGTTTAATGGTTACTTTTTTGCTCTTAGAATTCCATTCGTTTTCTCCAAGGAATTTACACAAATGTTCAAACCAAACGCGGTTTTCTTTCGCGGATAATCTATCTTAGACGCTATTTTTTAGTGTTTTTAAATTTGAATTAGAGTAATCAGAGCGTAATAAGTAAAATTTATCGGGGTGGGGCAAAATTTGACAGCTCAAGTACCTTTTACAAAACAGGGAGCGGATTGTGAATCTGAAAAAGTTGATAACATAGACGAATAATGTACAGGATTCATTGCTTAACTATTCCTTTGTCCATTGGTCAGTGTCAGAAAACTCTGACATTTAGGGCTTGCCACTAGGGCTATACGAACTTGCTTGCTTAGTGTCAAACCTTTACCTTGGATAAAGTAAATATAGGTTGACTGCCTCGGTGGCTCAGTTGGTAGTGAACCTTCCTTCTAAGCCTGGGGGTGTGGGTTCGATTTCCACCTAGGGCAAACATTTATGTGATGAACATTTGTGTTTGTTCTATGTCTGGGTGTTAATATCTGTATTTAAAAATATCTCTTAAATGTATCTTGCAGCCATAGTACATACAAGCTTTGCTTAGTTTGATATCCAGCGCCCGTGTGTGGAAGCGTCCCGAATTTATTTATTTATTGTATTATTACTAAAGATACCTAGTTGAAAGATATTTACTGATTCACAAATAACCTTTATTCCAGATATTCAACGAATAAAATTAGTAGAAATGCCTGGATAAAAAAAAACATTAAGATCCAGGATTGGCAACCCACTTTGGCTAGTATGCTGTACTCAAGACACTGGCTTGATTTCAGTGCTTTTCCTACAAGATTTCGTCCTGGAACAATTCCTACTTTGTTTGAGCTGCAGAAGGAAATAAGTAACTAATATACAAAAGTATATAGTCGCTCCCATTTTGTTACAGTTTAGTGGACAGCACTGGTGTCCGACATGGCCTAGTTATGTCCTAAGATAATACAATTGTATTATTCCAAAGCAAATAAACGAGTGTTGTACGTAGCTGTTAATTTCATTTCTACGTTTCCTATAACTTGATAGGTGTTTTTTAACCCTTTAACAGCCTGAAAACCAGTGGGCAAGTAAACCTATGCTTACGTGGTGGAAATAAAATCTTCACAGATAACGAGCCATAATAATCTCGATTATAAGGAACAACGAACATCCTTAATGCGGCCCCTACTAAGCTACATGTCTATGTGTGTTTTTTTATACCACGCTGATAAATACCTAACGTTTGGTCTGCTACTGTATTGGATGTCTGTGCCGCGAACGAAAGCGCAGATACCGATTTCCAATTGGTCAAAAATTTAATAACCAATAGAAATACTTTCCCGGGCGCTCGCAGCAATAGTTAATATAGTATAATAAGCAATAGTAGTATACGATTACTTCATTTAGCGAAGCACGGCGAAGCGAACCTAAAGGTGGATTTTTTTTCGCGCATCGCTCATTTTCCTCACACTTCGGTGGGTACGCAGCCTTACAAATTTTTTTGGTCAACTTCTATACACAACTGTACTACGGTCAACTTTTTTGATTTTTAGAACATTAGAACAAAAGTTGTTCATTAGGATTTATGCACGCCTTCCAGGGCATAAGCATAGAGCAGGCTTCGTATGGATTCCGAATATTATACACTGAGTGATTAGTCCATAATAAACAAAATAAAAAATGTATTTATTGCCAGAACCTATAACTCTACAACACATTAAGGAAAACTATAAATACTTATAACATTACGCATAGAGTATAATGATAAAATTGCTTTGGCAATTGGAGTAGTCTCAGCACTGTTCTGCGTAGACGAGGTCTACGCAGAGCTGGTTTTCAGCCTTCCCCATTGCTTGAGCTAAGATGTTTGTCAAGCATGGTAAACATGTAGCTATAGCGGGTTTTCTCGATCAACATATGTATTTGCAATTGCTTATTAATATACATTTATATTAATTAACAAACGAAACAATTTTGATTATTAAAATACGTATAGTTTATCATAGACTAACATC
Source organism: Peribatodes rhomboidaria (assembly GCA_911728515.1). NCBI lineage: Eukaryota > Metazoa > Arthropoda > Insecta > Lepidoptera > Geometridae > Peribatodes > Peribatodes rhomboidaria. Next base: position 11,346,727 of record OU452172.1, read on the forward strand.
AGAGTTTTGATTTTATCTTTAACATCAAAGTTTTGACCTTTCAGTCTATAATGAGCGGAGTCCGTATGAAGTCCGCTCCGCTCGCAGTGGAACGCGTGCATCACAGAAGTGTCCCCTAAAAAATTGTTAGCATATTATTAATAACCCTGTACTTATTATAAAATATGTGTAGTTGATATAATTAATTATAAATGTTGTCTACCTCGTTTATTAAGATAATTTATACTAGTTAGTAGCACACTAGTTTGGATGGTTGTGGTCTCAAGAGTGGTCTATATTTATCAGTAATATAAATATTATTGGTGTTAATTGTTCAGTTATGGTGATAGATCTTAATTATATCTGTGGGAGTCTATTAGATGCTGTTATAATATAGTTAATATTGTATTGGTAATCATAGTTCTTATAGGTATTATAGTTATAATAGGTTTAGTCACATTAGCGCTGCGAGCTCCGACGTGTTTTAGAAAACTGACATAACAAACGAGTTTCTGCCTAGATACAAATTGAAAAAAAAAAGGATAACTTTATTCTTTAAGTACTAACTCACGATGTTTAAAATTTTTTTTGGGCAAAAATTATAAATATTGTAAAATTTGCCCTAAAAAATTAAACCCGAGCGCCGCGTAATGTTTTATTTTTGTTCACCGGTGGACGGTTCATGTTTATTCGCCTTACAATATTATATTATATTACGGCAAAGCATACTCTTGATAAGTAATAAAAACTCAAAAAGCAAGTCAATCATAGAACATTGTTTGACTTATGGAGCCTGAACACTGCCCCCTTTGCAATAAACGTTGTTTAGCCTCAGAATAGTTATATGTATAATTTACAGGGTGTTACAAAAACCCTGTTATATCCGTGAGGTGCGCATCCAGTATCGACTGGAGGATGCAATTTTGCTAGTTTAAGTTCAATTTTGACTAAAAAAAAATTACCATACATTGCTCTCCGCTCTCCCAAAAGCGCGAATGCAGCTACTAATCGCGTCATTTTATTTGTAAACTATTCGCGTTGTGCCGCTACTTAGAATAAAAGTCGCCAGTAAATGATACAGATTTGTTACATTTTTGTAAAATTTCCCTTTTTTTTTGCGTTATTGAACCGGTCATAGCTCTTGCTATTTTTAACGTGTTTTTTTGGTATTTTTGCTTGAATATTTATAAATATGTTTATATGCCCTTCAATGATATAACAGAGCTTTTGTAACATGCTGTATAATTTAAAATACAGTGCGTATGTTTTGTCTTTTACGATCGAGTTCAAAATTTATAAGAAAGAATAAGGCAAAACACTGTATTAACTATAACAACTATTATAACTGTACAACGTTTATTGCTAAGGGGTATTTGTTTATTATAGACCCTATATGACAGCAGTCGGCTACCTTTTGGCAGGCAAGGGCCGCACAGTGCCAAAATAAGCAAGAGACGGGCCGCACTTGTTAAAAAAAAATACTATAGGTTTCTATACATACATATTTTCCCATTAGTATCTATTTATTTATGTAGGTATTATCTGATCTCTAAAAATCTATGTTTACCTGTATCTGACGGCTATAGTAAAAGCCTTGCTTAGTTTGGGGCTAGACGACCGTGAGCAAAATGTCCTGATTTTTTTTATTTATTTACAAAACACTCGCAGGCCGCAAGGAGGGGGGGGGGGGAGGGGGGGGGGGGGGAGGGGGGGGGAGGTGGGGGGGCGAGGGCCGCGGGTTGCCGACCGCTGCTATATGATATAGTGAACAGCACACGCAGTGTTACTTCTACGGTAGAAAGAAGGAAGACAATTCATTGCAAAAATGTCATTGAAAGTAAAATAGATGTAAGCTCCAGCGCTTATGTGACGAGATCTTTAGTGATAACATTTAGTACAAACTTTAGCTGCCAGCATATGTTACGGGTTTATGGAGTTATTAGTTTATAATATTATTGACTAAGTAGATTATATGTATAATAAGTTTTTGGTGTTATTAGTTTTAAATCCTTATTGCACATTTTTGTCTTTTTAAATTTGTTAAGACCGCTTCTAGTTTTTTAAGTATTATCTTACTATTCCAAATTTAAAAACGATGATAGCCTAGTTGGAGAAAGCCCGCCTTTCAAGCCAGAGAGAGCTGGTTCGAACCCAGCCGACGGCACGCACCAATTTGTTAAATGCGTGAACATACTATGTGCGTATGGTATGTCATCTGCTATACACGACTGGAGCCCGGTCCCCTGTCACATTTGGGACTGAATATCGTCCGCCGAAGTGTGGGTGTTGTATTATACATCTACCAGCCCCCTCGAGGAAAGGCGTGACGATATGTTATGTTACGTTACGCAATCATTCCGCCAATTGGGAATCGATTTTGATGATTCTGTTTTTGATCACCTTTAGAGGTGGTCACATATAAATTATCGAGTATATCGATAATCGGTATCGGTAATCGGTAATTAAATCGGTTTCAATTTTTTTTTTAATGAGCAAAGTTTAAAAATAGTTTACAAAATCCAATTCGGATGTAGGGAAGTCGGTTTTTTAAGTTTTACTTTTTATTATTATTAGACAATAGGAACGGATAGTGTAGGGCCGGTGTAATGTTTATTTTTTTGCTTACAAAGTTATTTAATATAATTATTACGTAAGGTACAGGCCGATTCAAATTTAATGGCGACTGTGAAGTTAGGTGCGAAACGTTGCGCAGTAGCGAAAACGAAGGTATGTGCGGGCGTCAGAGGCAAGACGCCGCAGTCTCGCTTGTGGCGCACTTCACAACCGTCATTAAGTTTGAATCAGTCTATATGTTCTAGAAAACTGTTAGGCTAATATTTATTCAGTAATAACATGTGTGGTTGTGGATTCATCTCTTGAGCTTAAACTTTGTCGTTAACTATTTAGATAATTATAACCCAGCCAAATAAAAGACATAGCTTTTTGGGCATGCTTTAAATTAAATCCTATTATTTTTTGAGTCATATAATTTTATTTCGTACTGACTGATGTATTACCAGTATGCTTATAATAATGCAGACACATGTAATAAGCGTGTTTTATATATTTTAAATATTGTTCCTTTTTTTGGAAGCTAACTGAGCAGTTTTTAGTATAGGTTAGTTTACTGAACGTGTTTGAAAAAGGGGTTGTTGTTTAAAACCTCAATTGAGATCTCTTCTCTGTACCATGGCGTGTTGGATTACTCGCAGGCGAATATCAACCCTAACTACTTGGAATTTTGATAGTATTCAATAGCTTGACTCGGCGTGTGTTTGACTTTATTATTAGGTATTTAGGGTGGATATTCGCATGTTAGCGAGCAACGCAATCGCGGTCTCGCGAACTGGTCGTATATGTCGGTATGGCACCACAATATTTTGCCAGAGACTTTTGTGCTTATTTGTAGTAAGCGCCTGCTTAAAGTCTGAATTGCTTTATAAGCTTTATTTTGATGCAATATTTTAAATGCTATATTTTATTTTTAACTTATTTATTTAAATTATTGCAGCGGCTTGTTTTACGCTCGCTTTTGATTGTATAGCTTTAAAACTATAGTATAGTGTTACTTTTAGTATAATAATGCTTTAAATATTGACTGTGACATCACGTAATATAATGTCGTTTGATGGAAAATAAACTCCTTTGATATTTGTTTTAATAGAAGTTTATGCGGTGTTTGACATGTGAAAATACAGGGTTATCTGTATAGGGGTGCTTAGCAAAAGAGGGTCATCACTTTTACTATGAAGCCAAATCAAAATTTCGTAAAAAATCAGCTCTTCCTTACAAAAACTTCAATGAACGTCGACAAAATATATGAAATAGCTCTTATTTTTTCTCGATTTCAGGGCTGACCCCATAGTAAAAGTTCATAATAATTAGTACAACTACCCCCTTAGTACAACCTTTCCTGATAACCCTGTATAATAAAATCAAGTTATACCCCACGGGGTTTCCTAATATCTTTCTTATCTCCGTTCTCATGATGCACAAATTCTTGACGGACTGAAACAGACGGCAATATCGCTTGAAACTTTCGGTTTTGGCTTAAAAATATTTTTAAATGATTAAGTCGCAATTCAATGCTAGCTTAAGTGCAATCAAATTTTATTTACCTTATTTAGGTATTTATTGTTCAGAGCTATATTTTATATCATTGTTTATTACTTTACTACGGGTTGACCAAACTTTTTACAATGCTCGGCTAGGGCTGCCACCACCCGAGTGTGTAATCTGCAGATCTCTTACAAGTATTACTCGTATACATCTTTTATAGCATACTGTTTTAAAACTGTATTAAATACATTTTGGTATTAAGGAAAGCCTCGAGGAGATTGTTTCTAAATACCAACCCTGTTTAAAAGGTTATAAATCAGAAGCCGATGTTTCATTGTCCGAATTTTAACACGCCTACGGATAAAACACCTATGTTCAAAACTCCGAAATATTAAAATGACTACTTTTAAAATAACACAAGAAAATATTACAGATTTGAAGCTTATTCAGTGACTGCCTCGTTGGCTCAGTTGGTAGTGAACCTGCCTTCTGAGCTTGGGGGCGTGGGTTCGATTCCCACCTAGGGCAAACATTAATGTGATGAACATTTGTGTTTGTTCTATGTCTGGGTGTTAAAATGTATTTAAGTATGTATTTAAAAATATCTAAGTATGTATATCAGTCCCTGGCAGCCATAGTACAAGCTTTGCTTAGTTTGGGGTCAGGCGACCGTGTGTGGAAGTGTCCCGAATTTATTATTATTATTATTTAGTACTAGCTGTTGCCCGCGACTTCGTTGGCGTTTATTTAGAAAATAGTTTTCAAAAGCCCTCCTCGTGATATACTCGTACTATAACTAAATCAAATTATGAAAAATAAATAATCCGTTACCAAAGAGATCAGAGTCTAACATTAAAAAAAATACTGGCTGGTTTAGAGCGGAGTTTTAATTTTAGTTGTCAGTTGTTATTTTAGTACCAACAACGTACTATTCTGTGATGTTGTCTGACGCATTTGGTAAGCGGCGCGTTATTTTTAATTAATTTACAGAATTTCATGACAAAAAGATTTATGTATTCAGAAAAAAATGCCTTAGGAGATAACTATTCACTTTTATCTTGAACATCCCAGGATTGTGTTTGGGTGGAAAATAGACGCAGGCAACGAGTGCCACACCTTTGCGGTTCTCATATGAAAAGTGGGTTTGAACGCTTAGTGTGTATACACTGAATTTCCACCATGAGAGGGTGTCTCTGATTGGTGCGCCTGGTGCAAAACCTTTTACAAAAATGGTGGTAGAGTTAAATTCGGACATTTAAACATTAGGCTTCTGATATGTAACCGTTTAAAATCAAATATTGAACCCCTCGTAAAGTAATGATCTTGCAATACGCTTGCTTACGTGCAATTATTGGATTTAGCTTTTAAATATTTTGCCAGTATGCTTAGCTTTTATTTAATACTTTATTTTTTAAGACCTGAGATAAACGACCAAGCCATTTTTTACTAATTTTTATTTTAATTATTTAGTTATACTTTGGTTTAGTTTAATTATTTGTTTGTTAGATAATCGCGTACGCTTGAAACTTGTGTTATATTATTTATTCATTGTTTTTATTTAATTATTAAGAGCTAAGTTTTATTGTACTTACCAAATGTTCAAAATTGATGTTACATACCAAATAACGTTAAGTGATTATTTTTTCGCAAAATGACAATTCTTTGGCTGTGTATTAAAAATCAATGTTTAGTTTGTACCTTGATGGGTATAAGGATTAAACTAGTCTGGTTTATCTGCTGTCGTTTTAGGATTAAAGGCTGAACACACCAAAGCCGTGTTGTTCGTGTGTGTGCTGTCAGTTGGTCGTTGTCAATGAGCTGTGCGGGTGACATGCAGCTGCACACCACTGGTAACGGACTGCATTCGGTGTGGCGTATTTCATAGAATTTCAAACATTACAAGTTCTCGCAAACCGGACTGGAACGCACACGGACTGCTACTGCATTTGGTGGGCGCCAGCCTTTACTCTATTAGTTAAGACCAATGTGAATTCAACGAAATCGGAACTAACTTTTTATTGTTTGATGTAAGCACATAGTTTCAAAAACAATGTTTCAAAAATACAAAGTTTTTCTCGAAAATATTTGACTTTTAAATGTTTCTCATATAACGTTACTCGACAATGAAAAATACGAAATTTCTGAACCTTTGTGCGATTTAAATTGTATTCTACTGGTATAAGAATAAGGTTTACATCCCATCGGAACGTTTGAAGATGTCTTTGTGACTATGGAACTGATATTATTTACTGAACTTCGCCGAGGTTAATCCCCTTTCAGAAAGTAAACACCGAAATCCTTTGTACGGAAACATAAGAAGTCGAACTTTGGTGACAAATGTTTGACCTAGTTGTGGTTGTGTCACAATGTAACTATTAGACAGAGATTAGGGATTGTTAAGCAAATCTGTGCTCAATAATTTTGTTGTTAGAATTTAAATCTCGTTAAACTACAAACGGCGATGTCCGAAAGACTAAATATTAGAAGAATACGAAATACGATGACGTAATAAATTACTGGACATTCTCCAGAAATGAAATAAAATAGAATTAAAAAACAGACCAAAACAATACACATTTCCAACGCCATGCTCCGTTTGATTGTTGCAACAAAGATAGATGTTGTTGCAGTGTTGCTCCTTGCTTAAAAAATGTTTGATGAGCAATTTACGTGCTTCAAAAACTCCAGTCCGATTGTGACGTCATTGTGTGCGTTACACCTAATGTGTGCAGTTATGCAGAGCTAGACCTCAATCTTTCCATTTTGACAAAGATCTATGTCGTTCACATAATAAATGAAAAAACGAATTCCAAAGTACTTCAAAAAAGTATAAAATGTTTTTTTTAATATTTATATGAATCCTATAGTTTCCAGAAAACCTTTTAGGTAAAGCTCTGTGTCGCTTCTTCGATTTCGGTAAATACAGGAAAAACAAATTGTTTGTTGTTGATACGGATTCAGTTTTCCTGGAATATTAAACAATATACTGACGAAAACAAGTATGACGATTGTTCAGATAAAGATAAATATCATGGGAAGCCATAGGCTAATAGCGGGGAGTTTAGTAGTGCTTATCGTAGACCTTTAGAAAACGTAAAATAAAATTATATTATCTCCGCCATTTTGAGAAATTACCTTCACAAAATTACACGAGAATTGGTTGAAAAATTCGACATGTAGAGAAAGACCGGACAGACATGTAAAAGCATTTTTCCGAAAATAAAGCAGAGACACTTTGTTCGCTGACGCTGGCTTGGTCAATTATTATTAAAGTTTGAGCTAAAGAGTTGGCAACATTAGCGTGCTAATCCCATCTTACTCTAAATATACCAACAACATACCAACAGCACGCACAAAACGCTTTGGTTCCTCTTTTCTTATACGGACCGCTAGAGTGTGGAATACTCTGCCAGAGTGTGTATTCTCATGACACTTATAATCTGGGTGTCTTCAAGTCTCGAGTGAATCGGTTTCTTCTAGGCAAGCGTGCTCCATCGTAGGCCGCATCACTGTTTATCATCAAGCATGTTGGCGGCCAAACGCAAGCCTATTAAATTTAAAAAAAAAAAACTGCTTGAAGAGTGGCAGTTTGGTAACGGCAGAGTTGCCTGGCAGGAGAGAGCTGTCGGCAAGATGCGACGGTCGCTGACGGCTGACGACAGCTGCCGCTAACAGACGCTGACGGCTGCAATCGCCTCTGCCGTTAGCAAAGTGCCGCTCTTCTGTAAGATGCTGTTGGCTAAATGACGCTCGTCTGTGAGCGCCCTAAGCTCTGGAGCCCAAAGTGTCAGATCCTATTTCAGGCTAAGCGTGTTCATAATTTTCAATCACTGGCCAGGTTCTTCCAGCCTTGTCTGTCAACCGTAAAAACGTTAGTAAAATATTGTGCGTAAAATTAGATTTATTAGCCGTCAGAAATAAGGTCTAGAAGAACTTTACTACCAACAAAGATAAGTGACGCTTATGTTTTAATATCATTGAACTCCAATAAGATAACTGTTTGTCGTTGCATTCCCTAAAAAAATATGAAACTCGCAAACTGATCGTTCATTTACGCGTTCAGATTCATTTTACGCGTTGTTGTGTTTCAAATTAATTCAACAAAACAATGTATCTTTGATGATGTACTAAACCAATTGTTTTTTACCACGTGTATTGAAGTTACATTTTTAAGCGAAACTTAATCACTGTTCCATAGTTACATTGTGTCTGTATTGTAAGTGTATAAACCCTTTCTTGATCCTATCGTATAAGAACGTAATAAACGATGTGTTTACCGATATCCTATTGTATGATTTGGTCTTAAGACTTTCGTAGAACATTCGATTTACCTGTGAGTTTCTTTAAGGTGTTACATGTTTTATGTATGTAAGATGTTCTAAACGTAGAGAAGGTAGACAGATGTATAGATAACTATTTATTTAAAACAGGTAAAATCGAGCAGTTTTAACTTTAAAAATATTTTAAGATAAAACTGCTCGATGTTCAAGTAAATTTGCAATAGAGTCATGAGTCATACCTCTTTACTAACAAATGTTAAAATCGAAAATAGTTAAAATCTAAAAAAAAAACATCGGAGAGGAGAAGCAGTGTTTTTCAATCGAATTTTAAGTTAAAAAAAAAAACTGAACACTGTTTTACCACTCAGAGGTTATACAACGTTTATTGGTAAGGGGTAAGTGTATAGATGAAGAGGGATGCAGCTTAAATTTGGAAGACCTCTTTCTACCTACAATTTTGATCACTTATCAAAGTTTGAGTTTAAAAACTTGATAATAATTATTACAATTTAGTGGTTACTCAAAAATTTGTAGCAAACATTGGTCTTGGTTCAAATTTCGTCCACAAGGTGTTTTTACAACTTTTTGGCAAATCTGTCGAAAGATTTTAAATCTTGGCAACTCGGGCCTACAATTAAACTTAATACAAAAAAATGTAAATTTCTAACGTGCTTAAATAAACCTGACTTTGAAAGCTGCCTTCACAGAAACTCTTGAAGGTTTTCATTCGATTCTATTTTCATTTCTGAGAAATTCTATTGTTACGCAAGAAATGTTAGGTATCCACTAGCCTGTCGTAACGAGCAGTCGCAAAGCATTTTTCTGACATTATTAAGTTCAATGAAGCGTCTTCTATGACGTTCCAACGATACTGTTCGTAACTGTTACCTATATAATACTATGCTATTTTCGTTGTAGGATGGTGCGGGTGACATTAAAAAAATTGTTCCTTTTTACCCTTAAAAGTTGCCTCGCTTTACAAATCATAACATTTGAACCTGTATTCCCCTTAAATAATAATTAATAATTTATGTTAACAAAAGTCACGGTCCCCGGAGTCCGTGGAGTGTAATTTTTAAATAATTAAAAAAAAAATCATCACCTAAAACTTTTGATGAAATTTATACAGATGTAGTGTCTCATTCTAAAAACCGGCCTAGTGCGAGTCTGAGTCGCGTACGAAGGGTTTCGTACCATTATTAATAAAAATGAAAAAAATATTTATCCCCTTAAATATTTATTTTATTGTTTTTTACTATTTGTTGTTATTGCGGCAACAGAAATACATCGTCTGTGAAAATTTTAACTGTCTAACTATAACGGTTCATGAGATACAGCCTGGTGACAGACGAACAGATATAAACACGGACGGACAGCGGAGTTTTAGCAATAGGGTCCCGTTTTACCCTTTGGGTGCGGAACCCTAAAAATTAGGCCTCTCTGGTGGCACCGCATTGATATTTCCCGTTCTATTCAAAATAATCAAGTGCAAATAACTTCATTTGAATCTAAGCCACAAGGTTGACACTTATTGGAGCCTCCCGGGACCGCCTCGACTCGTTGTCTACGGGTGGTCTAAGGGTGGACGCTGCGTCAACCAGTAAACTTCGCGCAACCCACGAATTTCCTAGTAGTCTGTCAGCGATTGTCACTTGTTCTCGCGTGAATCACTTGCGGGCGGCGGGTGATCAATGAGTGAGCCACTCGCAGTCCGCTCGTTGATAAGTCACGACGCGGCGATCCGGAGTTGAAGTAGTGAGCGCATACCCATAGAAGTTCATATTATAAAGAATACATAACCGCGCGAGGCGAAACGGTTTTGGTCGGATCCCGGATTATCACTCCGGATCCGATATCGGAGTGATAATCTTTATCATTCCGTTATAACGCTGATGACATTTCCAAGTGTTTTTAGCACATTTGGGCGTCGTGACACCGACGTGATCACAGAGCGACTGACAGCGAAACAAGGCTTACACTAGATCTAAGCCTTGTTTTCGAGGTGCCATTTTGTATTGAGACCTTAATCTAAATAATGTTTGATCGAAGCTTAAAACGCACCAAAACTTTAACAGCGCTCTAAATATTAACTATAGGTACTTAAAAACGAATCATCAATAAATGTAGTAAATTAAGCAATAAACGAAATAATTACGGCTATCACCCGCACCATGCTACAGTAAATAGAGTATAGTTGTACTAGTAGTTCGCTCCGAACTTTAACCTCGCGACTCTTATATCTGGCGAGTTGGTGGTCAAACGAGGAAATAATCGCGAAAAAAATATCTTCAAACCGCTTTTGAACAAAAAAAATCGATCCTTTTTTTTTCAAGGATTTGCATGAGCTACCTTCCTGTAAAATTTCATGATAATCGAAATAACGGGAAACTTTTCAGATAAAGATAAAAAATGTTTCCCATAGAATCGGACCTTCGCGCTGCCGGCAAAATACTTAATCAGAATTACGCATGGCCCACATGTGATGTTTTATCATTATAAGCGATCTCTATTAGCTAGTCTTCATTAAATAAAGCCATCTTGCAGTTTGCTTTAGTAAATTGTTAAAAATAGAACAACAAATAGAACATTTAGAGCGAAATTCTCCCGACTCGAAAATACTAGCTATCACGGACAGCAGTCTGCCGTCTGGCGAAGCTGCCGCTATATTATTCATAATGGCTATTTTCGATTTGGATGCCGCCTAGATAACGATTTTCCCGTATTTGTAGACTTAAATGTGCTTAGCATTTTCAAACTACCATCCTAATGTAGTGAAATGAGTAAATCAGTTTTATCTCTACGAATTGAATACGTGGTCTGAGATAAAAGCGAATAAAAGAGGAGATTGCGTCATAACAACAAAAGTTTTATGGCTTTATGGCATTCTAGAGCAGCCTACGCGCGTAGGCGATCGGTAGCGTAGCACATTCGTAACCCCCGCTACGCGATTCGACACGACTGACGTCACGGTTCGCGGCTCCTCCGCTACCTCTATTTCGCAATGTTTGGTAGGTATTTAGTGATCTGTGATGCCTACTTGACGTATACCACAGCGTATATTACTATCTCGGTATACATTGCGCAAGATTACGTGCTAGGTTATTGAATGTGTCAATATTGCAAGAAAAAGTGTTGCTTGCTAATTCGTTGTTTTTCTGAGACAAGATAAGTAAATTTTATTTTTGCAATTATCTATGGAATGTAATTAATTAAATTCGGGATACTTTTCACATACGGTCGCCTGACCCCAAACTAAGCAAAGCTTGTACTATGGTTGCCAGAGTCTGGCAACCATACAAAACTTCAAGGCTAGAATGAATAAGTACCTTATAGGTCGTCGTGCTTCATCTTAGACCACAACGTCGCTTAACATCAGGCGACTTGGTGGACAAACGCCGAACTATTTTATAAAAAAAAAAAATGCATCCTTAAATAAAAAAGAAATAATTAAATATTTCAATACTCATATTCACTCATTTTGACGTTATCTTATCATTATCCTATCATTATATTTGACGTTAGGTATCTTTGATACCTAAATTGAATAAAAACATTTTGACTTTGACTTTGATATTTGACATAAAAATGTATGTATATTAGTCTCTGGCAGCCATAATACAAGCTTGGCTTAGTTTGGGGTCAGGCAACCGTGTGTGAAAAATGTCCCGAATTTATTATTATTATTTTAATAGGTGCACAATGTATTTTTCATGAGTACGAGCGTAATATGATTGAACGCGAGACTTCGCAAAAAGTATCCACTAGTAACTTTGTCTGTTATCAATATTGTTGATAATTTGTTAGAGCGAAGTTAGGAGTCGGGTGGCGGTGCCAGTGCCGGGGGTGGTAGGTGGTGTGGTAGTGTTGTGGGCGCGCGGTGGGCGTGCTCGCGCGAGGGCGGGCGGTGCAGCGCGCGGCGGGCGGGGGGAGGGAGCACGTGCTGCGCGCTCACGTGGCCGCGGCGCGCTCGCCGGCGTGCCCGCGTCCTATGAATAATTGTATACGAAGTGAATGAATCGATGCGGGCGAGGCGCGGGCGGCGGGCGGGCGGCGGGCGGCGGCGGCCGGTGCGTGGAGGGGTGCGCCGCGGCGCGCCAGTCTCGTGCCGGTAGTCGGTAGTGCAGCCGAGCGACTCCGGGAGCCGTCCCCGCCGCGTCCTCGCTCGATCGTAGTCGTAGTGTGCGCCCAGAGCCCGGCCCGCCCAGCGCCGCCGGCGCCATCACCCATGGAAACCCAAAGCCAGGATGTCGCCAGAAGCCCCTCGGAGGCGACCAACGACCCGGGGTACGTGTTCCGGCTTCGAGACTCGTTCCGCAGCCGCTCTTCCGCCTCTGACCGCTATGTTTATCTTGCAGGAAGATGTTCGTCGGAGGCCTCAGCTGGCAGACTAGTCCAGGTACGCTCGCCGACCGCGTCTGCGGTCCGCCTGCGCCGCACGCGGAACTGCATCCGATGCGGCCGGCGGGGCCCGCTCGCATGCGAACATTGCGGAAACAGTCTCTACCGTACGCGCAATGAAAAATGCCTAACGGTTTCAGTGATCGAGTAACCCGCCCGGTACATAAACACCGGTAAAAGTTTGGTAATCAGCTGATTACTCGGGGTGTACGAATCTTAAGTTATCTGTGCGCAGCTGCGGAGCACGTGACGAGATATATTCGAGGCGCGATTCGTAGGGTTTCGGTACGTCATGAAGTAGTGTGAAATGCTGTAATTCAGTTATAATATCGAGATATATCGGAAGTCAGGTGTGCAATGGCGGCCATACAGGCTGCGCGCGCAGCCTCCGGCCTTCCCACCCCACCGTGCTGTTGCACGATATCGGACCTTATTGCTGTTAGGTTTCGGTGGTAAATCGACAGGTTAGATTGCCGGCTTTTATCCCAAACAGTTACCATAACATAACCTCAATCTTAGTACGTAGAACACGGCACCGACCGCTCAAACCAAGCTTCCTCGTCCTTAGGAGTTCAACGAATTGGCTTTTAAGTAATTAAATGTAACTTAAATGTTGTTTACTTTCCGAAATACAAACCAAAATTGTTTTCAACTATTGTTTTATTCCAAAACCTTTACTAGTCATTTCATAATTCACAGTTTGAAACTCCTAAAAGCGGATGTCCTCTGCCTCAACCTAATCAGAAAAAAGAATCATTAATTTCAATTGATGTTTTACTTTCAGTAACTTCCCCGCATGTAGTAATCATTGTGACATACCCGCTGCCCTATTTAAACCTATGATGTGTACGGGGAAGTGTAATAGAGATCATTAGTTTCATTACGTGTACAAGCACATTAATTGCGCCAGAGCAGAGCGCATCATCACGCAAAGGTCCGATGCGCGCGCGCACATCGCCACTCGCGGTATTGGGCCGCACGCCCACATTGCACTTTGATCCTATATCTATGCCAACTTTGTTCTTCTTCGCGATATCTAGGGCAATGCATCGGCGATTACCGTCAATACGCTAGAGTTATTATCGGATACCTATACGTAGAGATGGATAGGCTTCCTGTACCGAGAAACCCACGAATAACTTCGACCGTTCCAACTGCCAGTTAGAAAGTTCTGTGAAAAACAACAGTTCAACATGAACAATTATAGAGTCATCTATCACGAGGTATCTTTAAATAGTGTACCAAGAACCGCTCACAAATCACGTGCCTATTACATTCTGCCAATTTCACGTTGACCTGTATATTAATAAGATGTTTCTTTTACTATTCGGTACAGCGCCAATTTTTCTTAGCAAAAGAAATCCCTGGTCAATGTCCTCGGAAAGATTTTTTTTACTTACGATTTGAAACGGGTGATGCGTTAGTGTTTGTTTAAGATGTTTGCACCTCGGTGAAGCCACGGCGATAAGATAATTTTTGAAATTTTGTATCACGACACCGGTTATCATATTTTGATAGTGACCGAAGTCGAGCGGTTTAATCTTGGCCTAACAAATATCTAACTCTTCAAAAATCAGGTTGTCTCGAAATGTTGAATATAAAGTATCAATCACAACCCTGATAAGATTGACAGTAACATAGTAGATTTCATATTGCACAAATAAAATATTGCCATATCTAAGTACCTGCAAGATACTTATAAAAGAAATTTGTCATTCTGTCTTCGCAGTTTACCTTTAATTTTGATAACCAGTTAAGAAGAAAAACAAATGTAGTAGGTAGATAAAATGTTCTTAGGTGTTTATTTAATAATGACCATCAATGACAATGTCTGACCATAGAATAAAGAATTGATAGTTAACATTTTGATTCTTCAACTTTCTCCTAAACCGCAAATCATTCAACTTTAGGTCTATGAAAGAAGGTTCAAGTGAAGCCATGCGCAAAAATACAATACTCACACATACATAGTTCCCAGCCTATGTTACGTTACTGCGTAGGTAGAGTACGAGTAAAGGTATTAAATTATCTTTATCTTCTTGACAAATGATAAGACTATTATGAATGATTAGCTACCTGCTATGTCGCGGAAAAATTAGGGCACGTTAGGTATTTACCTTCTAATTTTCTACTTGTCATAGTGCAATTTTGAGATAGGTGCATTCTTCCGGATATCTCACGGTCCTTTGTCAAGCACCGAGGCAGGCCACCGGGGGTTTTATTGGATATAAAGTTACCATACTGCACTTCAGAGCAGACGGGTATCTTTTGCAGATTTCCCTTTAAAATATTACTTAGGTATTAATTAAGTTCATAATATAGAGCAAAGTAAAGAAGTAGGTTAAGAATGGATCTAAATTTATTCAAAACATTGATATTTATACACAGATATTTCCAATTGAATAGCAATTCCGTCTTTGATCTCTACTGTAGGAAGATTGCCGAATGAAAACAATAGTCATAGTCTATTTCTGTCGATTTGAAAGTAAGTACAGTTTTGTTGTCAAAATTTATCGACAAAGGTATAATAATACTGTTGTTAGAAAGTTTGCACACTTATGTTGCTTCACGACAACAATTTCGTCTCATCTTTTTGATATTGCCGAAGTTTAATATCTTTTTAATGGCTGACCACGACATTTTCTATTTTTGTTTACTAGCTCTTTCGTAATGTAAACAAGCCATAAAGTTTTCTTTCTTGGTTTTGTTCAAATGTTCTAGATACTTCGATACAGACGAAAGCTGGGTTCTGACACTTCTAACTCTCTTTGGTCATTTTGCTCTTTTGACATTGTGCCACTAACCGTTTTAGCGAATATTGCGGGCTGAAGTACCTAGGGCATGATAAAAAAAAACAAGGTACTGCATTTCGAGAACAAAAACGTAATACTCGTACCTAATGTCACTCGTTATTGTTATGGTCTCTTTCGAACTTGTTTTACATGACTTATTTCGGTCTTGCTTAAGCATCGATTGACGTCACTACGTGTTGCCCACGTGACCATTTTTGACTCGGAATGCTATACCTGGCGGAGTATATTATTATAACATGTACCTACCTAAGTAAGTCATCATTCAAGTGCTCCACATCGGTCGTTATGCTTTTGAAGTGTCCGAATCCGAGCGTAGCTCCTTGTCTGAACATCATTTTGTTTGAGCGCTCGAGTCACGTTACAACTCTGCTTTCAACATGCTCGTAAAATAAATGCAGTCATATGAAGGTCACCGAGATTTCAAGAGCACTAACTCACAGTTCTGAATGAAAACGTGATTTATGATCAATCAAATCGCGGTTTGTGCCTAGATGTCTAAGTAGTTAGGTATCCCAAATTTTAAATCTATTCACTTTATTAATAAATCAATTTTCGAATTAATGTAAAGGTCAAGAGTAATCTTTTAAAAAGAACAAGCAACTAAAATAATTTACTGTAGTTCTTAAAAACTTATTAGGCTTAGCACAATCAGTTTACAAAATGACAGTGCGTTTAGAAATACTGGCTGGTATGTGTCAAGTAAATACTTATTGAAACTAATATGTATGTATCTACCTAAATTGTAGGCACAAAGACCCGACCCTTCCTAGACGTACAAGACGTTCTATTATTCTTAGACGGACTTACTAGCGAATACCGGACCCAAACCCGAATAATTCCCAAATCCTAGTAAATTCTCGATTGTTAGTGTTGTTCTCTAGCTCTAAGATCTTAAAACTTGAATTAAACACAAACAGTTCCCCGAATTGAAAGCTCACGTTAGATAAGAATGCCGGGACTGGCGGTTGCCTTCGGTAATAAAAGTTAAAAAAATAACGTTATAAAAGTAAAAATAAATATTATGCTCTACCGCACGCCGATGGAGTGAAGATTTCAGTCGGTAACATATCTATCATTCATCTATAAATAAATATTACCTAAAGTCGCTGATAAAAATTCTTAATAAATGCTTATCTAAAATGTACTTTCCAACGTTACACACCCACCAATTTCAGTTATACCTGTTTATATTGCATCATATACCTATTTTTCTACTCATGATTCAGTTTTCCTCTCGTCGATACTTCGTCGTCCGATCGATAACAGTAAGTTTGTCTTGCTTAGATACACCTTTATAATCGACTAGCTGCGCCCCGCGGATTCACCCGCTGTCCCTCAGGAAACGTTATTTCTTTCGGGATGAAAGGTAGATCCCTACATCCTTTGCTGTGCCCTTGACGATGTTAAAGCATCATTTCAATAATGATCATTGTCTAATAAAAAGCGAAACAAAGAAACTCACACTCGTTTTATAATAATTACTTTCTAAGTTAGGATTAGAATATGGACTTGTTTGTTCACTTACGTACTAAATCTAGGTATAGCTAGAATCCTAAAGCTATCTTCATGTCGATTCCAGAGTCCAGAGCATAAAATAACCGTTGTAGTTTCTCCTGTATACCTACCTATTCGTTGTTTGGGAGCTGACTCCTAACACTTGTTGATTCATTTGAA